>LR990051.1:6035114-7285114 GCA_905147135.1 Blastobasis lacticolella
TCATAAATGGTGGTCATCTTGACATCAGTAGTGTTCGTGCGCGCGAGGGCCCTAGGGTCCGCCTTGACCATGATCCAGGGTTTGGCATATCAGGTACTACAGGTTTTCTTTCATAAGTGCTAATTTGCGGTATTCAGTCGTTAAATGTGGCGTTATTAGCCGTGTTGGCAAAGCAAATCGTATTAAAGTATTTTTTTAAATTTATTAGATTGTTTTACTTTCAGACACTAAATTCATCATTTGAGATCCTCATAATTTACCTATATGAGTAAAATTCTGTTGGTCTCAAAAATCTTAGGAGTAGGCTGTTCTATACCTAAGCAGCCACGGCCACTAGGCAGGTATAATACCACCAGGTGAGACAGCACCGCAGTTGCCTCGCCTATTTGCAAAAAAAAAATACGAAACTCGTACTAACGTCGTCCCTGCCCGGCTCATATTGTAATCACCTGCCCTACACTCGGCCCGTGACCTGTTTACCTATTTTCCAGCTACATCCTTTAACTGGCAACACTATGGATGCACTCAACGATATTAGACCAGTAATCGATGGCTCTGAGTTTGTCATGGCGTGTGTTTACTTGGCTATTTTAAACTTGGCTAGGACTAGCCCGCTTTATGGATTTGCCAGTAGCATTGTTATTCTGCCTTCTTGTATGCATGCATTATACCAGGGGCGTAATCCTGTAACATTTATATTTTGTCATTTTTTATATCCACAAATCTCCAATAATAATGACACTGAAATGTCTATTACAGCCAAAACATATTTTCGATGATCAATTTCAGTGACGTTTTACTACAGTTTTTTGGCTAATGAACGTCGTAATAGGCGACAAACCTAAGAGTGGCCCCTTACCAGGCTCAGAGTAGACCAGGAAATGGAAAGCAGTGTTTTCTGCCGTCTTTTTTAAACACTTCGATCTCTAATCAACCTGATAAGCGTGGAGATTATGGGCTAAGCCATCCACTACGAAGCCTAAGGTATCTGATGAGGCTGCAGTATCATTTAAGGGTTGTTGAAGTAATGATGTCAGTAGACCATGTTAGAGATCAGCGACTGTCGGTTTTTCCTGAAAGGAAAGGATAATAAAAATCAGGCAAGGAAAATATTTGACGCTGCTTTTAACTGGTATACCATTTCTTTTATCTTCAAAAGCTTGTCACGATATAAATGTTTCATGTAATATATGACTTGCTTCCACGTGAGAATATCAGTACCCACGCCCGCCAAGTCAGCCACACGCGTATTTAACACGAGAACTACGTACTTATAAACGCATGCGCACCTATCCTTATCAAACCGCGTTATCGGTTAACATGGCCTTTGATTTTGTAGCATGCAAAGAAACGTATTGCACTCGCCTAGCACTTAGCAAGTACCTATTCGCACAACTTATTGTTCTATTTACTTTGATGCTTGTTATTTTTATGGAACGTGCACGAATCTGGTATGTTACGCGTTTTATTTGGACGTGTAGTCACTTTATGATGCCTAAGTGTGACTTTATAATGATCGCCAACGGCTTACGACACCAGGATGCCCAAGATCGGACGAAGTGGAGAAAGAGTAACCAAGCGGAACCTGCCCAGAAACCTGTTTGATTGCTCGGCTGATGATGATGCTGATGATAACTTCTTAGCAACGTGTCCGGTTTCACTCTGCTTTGGTTTTACTTTGCTAAGTAGATAAGTACCTATTAGTTTACGCTCTATTGAATACTATGTTTGCTCACACGCGAGCGACAGAATGTATGAGATGTATGATTGTGCAAAAGGGAAAAAAGGGGGTTGTCTCTGCCTACCCTCATGGAAAACGGGCGTAAGTGTAGGTACCTGTATGTATGTTTGCGAGCGACAGAGGCGACACTCTTCGAAGTCGAACTAGCCGGTGGGCATTTTACCGCCGCCATGTAAATCATTTCCCCACATTTGAAGCTATAAAAAAAAATTAATTGCGAATAAGTGTTTATTTAATTTAATTTATTTAACTTATACGTTTATAGGTATTATAATCTACTTTCTACTTAGATTATTTACCCCTAATATAGAAAAAGGAGTATGGATGGTATCTGTAGAAATGTATGATCGGGCGATCGGGTAGGCCTTTGTCCAGTGGTGG
Organism: Blastobasis lacticolella; assembly: GCA_905147135.1. NCBI lineage: Eukaryota > Metazoa > Arthropoda > Insecta > Lepidoptera > Blastobasidae > Blastobasis > Blastobasis lacticolella. The sequence continues at coordinate 6,037,237 of LR990051.1, forward strand.
ACATCTTCTCATTGAATCGATACCTAATTCGATTATAAAATAACATGAGAAATATAACGTACTATCGACTCACCTATCCTACTGCAAGAACGGCAACGACTCACTAATTGTTCTCATTAAGTCGCTGTCATTGACGATACATTATGTCATCGATGCAATCCATCAAGCTGGTTTCCCTCGACCAAGTACCTAGTAGTAGCGAAACGGTATTTATAATAGCTATAGGTACACACCTACGTGGGAAACGGCTTTAACGCGTGAAGATCATTCTGAATTATTAGCGGCCAAGGCGGCGCGTGCGCACAGTAACCTTGCGAATTAGTGGTCGGGAGCATCTGAGGTCCGCTTTGCGTATTTTAAGCCTAGTAGAAGTAATGATGAACGCATAGTTATAGGAGTTTTACTTATACGCCTAAAGCAGGATTAACCTACTACGAGAGTAATTTAAAATAAACAGGAAAATATGAAAAATTATAAAAATATCACATTATTTTAAAAATGAATTATTGTGCCAATGACTTGTGCTTACGCCACTGCTGAGGTTGTACATCCAAGCGGTCAGTCTCGGCTTTTCTTCTCTTACTCTTTCTCTTCTTCTCCACTTCGCCCGGTGTTGGATGTTCTCAGTCTAAACTAAACCATACGTCGCTAATAAGTAAGATAATAAGTTTAGAGGTTCCTAAGTATTTAGGCGTCCCAAAATCGGTGTCATAAAGTTAAGAGTGACTTAGCGAGTTTAATTTTTACCTAAGTGCCTCATATATGAAACTAAGGTTAAGAGAATATATCTGACCATATGTACAGTCGACAGCGAGATTCCTTCGCGCAACCACCGCGCCTACCTCGTTGCTTGAAGCGTCGGTTTTATTCATGTGTTTAAACTCTGAGAGAATCTGCGGTACTGAAGCCATGCGCTCTCGTCGGCCAACTTCCGGTTGCGTGCGACGCCGGCGCTGTAATATCCCGCGCGTAAAGTTGATATTTCCGCTAGGTATAGTAAGTTTATGGGCCCGCCTTCATAATATACATGTGGTATGGGCGGTTGATGCCATTAGAAAATAATTATTATTTTAGGTAAGATACCTATCTACTCGTACTTAGGTGACCTCTCTTCGTACAAAGAACTTTCAAAGAAATTGGTCGACACCACGGGTAACAGGTAGCTGGCAGCTACCTCGCGCAGAGAATAAGCATTGCTATTCTACCTGCCAGCATCTTGGGTACGCTTCCACACAGACTAAATTTTTTACATTTTTTAGTTCGTTTTTTAAATTTTTATTTTTAAAGTATGTACATATTTAGTGTTTATGTTAGTTGTTTTCCTAAATATAATTTTATCCCAGATATCTACTAGAAAAGTAGACTGTAAATACGGCACAAACCATACGCATAAGTTTCCGTCTAGCTAGAGGCCTACACCAGACTTATAATGATCTTGATATCCTTGCGTTGCAGTCAAATGACATCACACTCTATTTGGTATATATTATTTCGAGTACAGGCGAACAATATTATTGCATACAGCAGAAACCTTTCTGTTTCTTGTATTTTAGGTTAAATTATTTTTTAATTACTATCTGACCCACGTGGTGTCAAACCTTACCCTATCATACTTACTATACCGCTACGCTACCCTACCCTACCTCTACGGTGCACCGTTACCGTACATTTACCTACCCTTTTGGCATACAAAAATTGTCCTGATATTTACAAATCTTTGCCCACTGGAGCAAGGGTGTTCCTGACGATGAGCAAGGTTTCCATCACTATTTAAAAGAATACTTTAATTTGCCAGCTAAGACACCGCGTTAACAACCGCCAGGACACAACTATTCCGACCATAATCTCCGCGCCTTTACTATAATATTTACGTGTTTCCACTATTAGTACCTCCAGATATACCTGTTCACAAGACCGTGGTCGTAAAAGTCTTTTGTGTGCGGCTCGTAAGTGAATCGGACGGCCTGGTCTGCGCCCGCGCCGACGCAGGACAATGCGGCGGTTCTCACGCGCATCGCTCGCCGCCCGCTCCCACGCCGCGCAGGGATGCACTCAGGTGGGAAAGGGGGCCAGGTAGGGACAACCCTGTGCAACAGAGTGTCTGTCTTTCAATTCTCGTCTACATAGACGATTGGAAGATAGACATGGGATCGTTCAAGAGGTTGAGGGTGGAGAGGGGGGGCAGATTGGACGACCCTTTCCAACAGATAGTTTTTTTTTTTTTTTTTTTTTTTTAACTCCCAATTATCTCCTATCTCTCCTGTCTACCCAGACGATTAGATAGACATGGGATCGTTCAAGAGGTATATTAGAGGTCTCTTTAGAGGCGCGCAACGCGTTAGCGCCCCTGGTGTTGCATCAGCAACCGGTGAGGCGGGCAACGCATTGGTGACTTCCCTGGTATTGCTGATGTCCATAGGCGGCGGTGACCACTTTCCATCAGGTGGCCCGCTTGCCTGTTTGTCTGCCGTATAACATAAAAAAAAATCCATGCAAGTCCATAAGCGAGGGTGACCACTTTCCCTCATGTGGCCGGCTTGGGTGTTTCTTTGTCGAATTATATAAAAAAAGTGGACTGCATTCCTCTCCCTCTGAAATGGTAAGATGGATTTGTTTTTTAAATTATAGTAAAATTTAAGTAAGTCTTACTATGTAATTTTCAAATTCTCCTCAAAACGTCAAAATCTCCGATCGTCCCGTGACCATGAAGCATGCAACTATGTCGAAATATCGGACTGCTCATCAACAAACGCGGTAAGAAACCCGGAATGGAATATACCTTTCAAATTCTCAAATGTTTCAATAAGGAATATATTTAAATTGCACCGGCATTCGTATAACCAGACGCTGGCAGCCGGAAGGTTTCGGAGGTAAATGAAGCACATCGGCTGTTTTGGCTGGCTCTACGAAAGTCGACACCTGTAATTGTTTTACCTAAGAGAAAAATTATTTGAGATGAAATTCGGAAACGGTATGAGTCGCGAAAGGCAATTTTTTTTCTATAGAGTTAATGTTTTTTGTTATTATGTTACTTAGCAGACAAACAGGCAAGCGGGCCACCTGATGGAAAGTGGTCACCGCCGCCTATGGACATCAGCAACACCAGGGGAGTCACCAATGCATCATTATATCATAATTATTTACATTGTTATGCTAAAATAGGTAGGTATATACAAACTCAATTAAAGTGTTATTCTGTCATTGACCCAAATCGGAGGTTACACAAAATAGCCCTGAAACCGTCTCTGTGTTTTAAGTACCATCTTCGCCACTGATTGGCCGTAACGGTAATTCAGTTTGTTCTAACTAAATCGATGTAACATGTACAATGGAAATATATTACTTATACGTAACTGGTACCTTTATATGAAGGTAGCTTGTTTGTGTATTTTTTTTCTAGTCAATAAATGCGAATTCATTGAAGTAATGAAGAGGTATTGAATATTCGGTAGGTAAGTACAAACAGGTTTACAGGTACAGGTAATTTATTCCATCCGATATGCTGATATAGATAGCGCTCTACTTAATAGATATATGTAAATTATTCAATATACTCATGAATTATGATATTACTTTATTCAGAAAAGTGGCAACAGTCTCCAACTAATTCTCCTTGACGGTCAACAATAAATACATAAAGTATCTACCTAAAGATCAATTAAAAACAACGTAATTACTGAATTACCTCCGAACCCTACACAAAATATTTAATGATGGCGCTCTACTTAATATATTAAATCATTAAATCATAATCATAATAATTAATTATTTAATTCATGAGTTTTGATATTAGATACTTTATTGATAAAAGTGGCAACAGACTCCATTTAATTCCCCTTGACAGTTAACAATTAATACATAAGTACTTAATTACAGAATTTCCCAAGTTACTATCTACTATCCTATTTACAATACATAGGAATCTGGAAGGATGCGCTGGTACGACGACATTGGGAAAACAACTGGAATGGAATGGTTATAAACAGCACAAGACCGACAAAGATGGAAAAGTATTAAAAACGGCTGAAAAGAAGAAGGAGGAGAAGCAGAGGAATCTGGAATTATACTAACGTAATAATTCTTGAAGCAAGGAGCATCAGTGGCCGAGCGGTTAAGGTATCTGACTCACAAGCCAGAGGTACCGGGTTCGAATCCCAATACGGCCATGTACCAATGACTCTTTCCTGATGTACATTAGTTGAATTGTTACCGATGCTCCCACGGTGAGGGAAAACATCGTGATGAAACCTGCACATTCATGCGACTGAATGTGCACCCATGATCCAATCCGGTCAGGTTCCCCTAGTAGGGGTCACGGAGGTTAAATGGCAGTCGCTCCACTGTAATTACCTGATCTGCCAAAACCTGGATAGTGGTTAAGGCGGACCTCAGGCCATCGTACGCGAGAGCACAGCCGGGACATTAACGCCAACCTGATTAATAATTCTTATAGCAAGGAAGATAAGTAAATCTGTCAATTTGAATGTCAATCCAATATTTTCTAGCTCCACAAGGTGTTAATGGGCACGTCGCTCATACGGCCAGTAGCCTAATCGCCACATCCTGTTGTGTACCAGATCTATTTAAAGTGCGTCGCGGAAGTTTGACGAGGTCTGCGAGTTTAGGCGGTTAATTGCTCTCATTACTGGCGTATATAGCCACCAACATATCTGCCCCGGTGGCTGAAACTGGAACTACGTGATGGTATCTTGAAATGTCATATCGACGCAAGCAACAGCGACGCTGGTACCGGAACAGTTTGCGGCGCTCAAGACTGGTTCGGTTGCGTCTCTTGTGTCCGGAAAACTCAGGGTCTGGCCGTTCACGCGAGTTTGTGGTAGTTGCGCCGCTAAGATTGCGCTTTGAATGCGCGAAGGCGTCGCTTGGTATGGACAGTTTCAATAGAAGGCAAAAGTGGAGCATGGTAATGATAATACTCTACGTGTCTCTAAATGTTTATTAGATACGCCGTAAGTCAACCAAATAGTAAATAAATAAAAAATGGATTATCCAGAGAAATACAAATAAATTGACTTTAAATCAATACGAATTATTATTTAGACTTCTTTGGATAATACCCATATAGACGACGGTACGCAATTTCTCCACGGCCGTGTAGTGTCCGGCAGAGTAGAATAGCATTAACCCCATAAACTCGTGGGTGTCGTACAAGGCGACTAATGTTTTCGAGACAAAAGATCTAAAGTCTCCGTAGGCTGGAAAATGGGCAGCAGCGTTTTCCATAGTTATATCTATTTCACTGCGATCTCCGACCCGCCTGCCAAGCGTGGAGATTATGGCAATTACCTCCCATTTGGTGGGAGACGCCCTAAGTCCTGTAGTGGACTGTTATGGGTTGCGATGATGATGATTTAAGCAATTTTGGTTTCTATACTCATGAGAGAGAATTTAGTTTATTATTTGTAAACTAACGCGCAGCGCCCGCATTGCGAGCGCATATGTACCGTGTCGCACCCGTTTATAGTCACCGTGTCATCTTCCGCGTCAATAAGGAGTTTTCCAGTAGGTATTGTCAGTTGGTTACAAAAAGCATCAATAGATGGCGCTCCTACAATTCTTTTTTTTTTTTAAATCTATGATTTTGGCAGTGATATCATGCAGACATCTAATACTAAACCTAAAAATAAATGTTTATTAATTTAAACATAACTTTTAAAGGTTGAACGAAATGTACAGACATATTTTTATGAATGGCACTATGTTCCATTTTATTACAACCTCTAAAATGGTTGAAAACTATTGATAAATACAATATTATTCAATACAACGTACCCAGTGTTTATATCATTTTATTAATTGAAACGTACTTTACGTAGGTACTTACCTGATTGAGTAAGTACCTATTTAAACTTTGTGTGGAAATTCTTTTTGTTTATCTACCTGAAGGCATGACGTTCATTTTTTTGAAGGACAAGGCGTATTGTTTGTATACATCTATTAGCGATAACAAAAAACATTTTTTAATACTTAAATAGGTAGGGTGCTTATTACTTGTGAGGAAAATAACAGAGTAATTATAGTTTGTAGGTACAGAACGCAGCTCATCAACCTACCCATCATCAATGTAAAATTAGCTACCATATCGCTATGGATTCGCGTACTAACCGGAGACGGTCCAAAGTCTGAATAAGGTTAAGTTGCTGTCGTGTGTACCACAAGTTTATAAATAAAGTTTGCCTTACTACTATAGTTTGAAGTACGTATGTTTCAATTGAAAATAGCAAAAGTAGAGAACGTTATCCATAAGTATATATTATCTACAGATTATTACATTCTAAATAAATAGAATATGAATATGCACAGAAATTTAAAGAAATCTTCAAAAAAAAAAAACACGTAGATACTTAGGTACCTAATAAAAATACATATATCGAATGAAAAAAACCACCACTGAGCAGCATTTTACCGCTCATACGTGTCCGTGGTCACTCTATGGCGGTGACCGTGACCGACCCAGACGAACGGAGGCGCCTACGCTTGCTCCGACCGGCCAATCACGACCCCGTCTCTCAAACATCCACCTGCCACCCGAAGGTCACATTAAGCCGGTCGCAGTAACCAGCTAACTTGACACCCAAACATTCGCAAGGTGCACCGAATGTATCGCAAAATGGTGGGTATCTAGATCTCAGTACGCTGGTTGACGATTGCCGCAACCTACGCCACTGTTCCAACGAAGCCTTTGTGCTTGCTAATTAAACATATCGGTCTTTGACACCGATGCCACTGTTTGGTCAGCGTATTAGTAGTGCGCGTAGGTTTAACTATTTTCTTGGGAATGTTGCGTTCTTACACCAACCACTGGAACCAATTAAAAGTAGGGAGCGACCAACCTTTTATTTATAAGTAAAATGAAGCAACTGGATGTTTTTTTTAATATACTTACTTGGAAATTTCTCACAGCCCCATCTAGCCCCAAAGTAAGCAAAGCTTGTGTTATTGGTGCCAAACAACTGATTAATTTCTTTTTTTTTAATATTGACTTATGATATCTACATATACCACTCAGAGCAGAAACAAAAATTAAAATTCATTATTTAAATTTCTGCTCGACCGGGAATCGAACCCGGGCCACTCCGTGGCGGACCGACCAATAATGATGTTAGGCCGGGATGTTAACAACTGAACCGGTCGTCATATAATAACTGAATTAATTGTTTACTTTGATTGGGTTATTAACTGTTTCTGAAAATGTTGATATTGTTGACGTTGATTCTATGACAAGATAAAATAGGTCCTATTTTTTTAGCTTAGACGAAAACTCTATCAAATAATAAAAAAAGTTAATTGCCAAACTTAGCTGGGCTTGCTTGACCATGTAGTGTTAGGCCAATAACACCAAATTAACGGGTGTTTAAGACGACTAACATTTAAGAGAGAAAAGAAGGGTGTTATAAGTTTGACGTATGTATCTGTGTATTTGTCTAAGGTATCGTAGCGCGCGAACGGATGGATCGATATGAATGCGGTTTACTCCATTAGAAAGCCAGTTTAATCGAGATAGATTATTTGCTTGTTTCATTAAAATCGGCTCAGGAGTTTCGAAAATATTTGAGTTTAAGTAAACTTGGTCAAGGGTTATCCGACTTTTTCTGTCGGTTAGATTAGCAACTCCATGATCTCCAACCCCAGCCAAGCTTTTCACTAGTTGGAGGGTCAGGTCCAGCAGTGGACTTGACTGTTTATCTGTAAGCAATTTGTCACTAATTTATTCTTATTTTACGCAGTAAAGACTAATGTGATGTTTTTTGTTTCCTAGAAATAAAACTCTTAATTAAACGCTTTGCAGGCGAGTTGGAGATCGCAGTGTTATAAATATAGCAACGGACAGCGCTGCTGCCCATTTTCCAGATCAAGGAGGCTCTTAGATTTTTTGCCACGGAAAACATTCGTCGGCTTGTGTATGGGGTTGGTTCTGTTCTACTCTGCCGGACACCATACGGCCACTTAGGACTTACACACATTAGTAATAATTCGCAGTATCATCAAAAACTCACGCTTAAAACAGTCCGACGTACCTTCCAGGTATTTGTACATTTACGTCACGAAATGAAACGTACGGATGAATCCGCTTGCTGGAAACGCAAACGGAAAACGTAGGTATTTCCACAGGATCCATTCTGCTAATTTTACTACAAGTACCGTCTAGGTATAAAGTCCCTACATACGTTAGATTCTTTGCAGTGACGTGGTTGAGTTCACGTGTTACTCTCAATGCTTGTTTACATGCAATAGTATGTATGAGGTTTGTACGACGTTCGTAAAGCGTAGTAGGTGGATGTGTGGTGCGTGCTAGTGTTTTTAAGCGGGAGAAAGAAAGGTGAATGAAGTATTGACCGACCTAGGGATGCCTATCACGTCTCAACATCTATAGTTTGGATACATTTTAAGGGTATGTTCCGGGTTTCCTACCGCGTACCTTTGTTGACGAGTAGCCACAGTCGTCCCGTGACCATGATGCATGCAACTGTGTCGAAATATCGGGCTACTCGTCAACAAAGGTACGCGGTAGGAAACCCGGAACATACCCTTAAAATGTGTAATAATAACCGCGATAGTTTTAAACATTATGTTATAGTTTAGATAGCTTGGTAAATACATAACCTACAAACTTATCATTTATGGGTCAATACAAAGACATTGGACATAGAGGCAAAGAAGGCGCCTACTCACAGCTGAAGTCACAATCTATATTTTGTTTCTTTTTTAATCTGCATATACCTGACGTGTCCAAAAGGGACGGCTATATAAGTTGTCAAATACCCCTCCATAACCACTGCTACTGTCAAATTTGGTGGCTTTGGTCATCTTATTGCTTTTTGTATGAAATTTAATTATTTGTAAAGAGTTGTGACATATTGATAGTGTACATTCTTTATAAGGTCGAGGCTTTATCTATGCTCATGAGTGTACCTACTTCTGCAACTGTCTGCTGTAATTATACTTGGATGGAAATGACATTCTATCGTTTCATCGCAATGTTATCGGCAGTAGAGTTTTCAATTGTGTGTTTCTTTAAAAATAAAACAAGTTCAAAGCCAATTTTGTAAAAACCTTCCTTAATTAGGTACCTATACATACATTCTGCCCAAAATTAGGTATCTACAACAAATGATGGCAGTGTGCCAATCTGTATGCATTATTTAAAATCGCTCGCAGCTGCCTCCTTAGTCCAAGCGTCAGCGGATATGAGGTCTTAGCGGCCCTGACCGGCCGTGGCGTCCGACTATGTAGGTGACCTCACATGGACCTTCGGCTTTCGGTCTTTAGTATTGACATATCCACAGAATAAACACCAAAATTCTCGAAATAACTACGGATCATAAAACTCTGCAGAGCAATGATTGTTTTGGCGCGGGGAATTACTATAATTGTACTAGAGGTTCAAACGGATCTGTTAAAACGAATAGGTTCAAGTGTTTTTGTGCTAGTTCAAATAGGATGTTTTTGGTGAAGTTACGACTCTATTTTAAATTGAACAAGCAGGTATGTTTTAAATATTTTTATATTAAGTTTTAAATACATATATTTAAATTAGTTTTTTTTCCAGGAGCGTCGGTCGCCGAGTGGTTAATGTATCCGACTCGTAAGCGAGAGGTACCAAGTTCGAATCCCACTGCGGCAATGTACTAACTTTGAATGACTCTTTTCTGAGTTATGTATATTAGTTTAATGCTAACCGATGCACTTACCGTAAGGGAAAATACCGTGATGAAACCTGCACTTTCAAGCGACTGAATGTGTAGCCATGATCCCATCTGGTCAGGTTTCCCCGGTAGCAGGGTTACGGTGGTCATATGGCAGTCGCTCCACTGTAGTTATCTGATCTGCCAAATCCTGGATCATAGTCAAGGCGAACCCCGGGCCCTGGCGCTCGAGAGCACAACCTGGACATTAACACCAATATGATTATTTTTGCTTAGGATTGATATCTGAACCCTACGAGTTAGTATTCATATCATTTGATTGGGGTCAAGTAATTTTAACAATATACTCTCCCTTGCAATCTTTTCCGTTACTACGTAGACCCTGAAATGGGCAGCATTTTTTGTGGTGTGTTTCCAACACTGCGATCTCCACCCGCCTGGTAAGCGTGACATTGCAATACCCTCCACTGATTTGGAGGAGGCTTTAGTCCAGCAAGGTTACGGGTTGTTTGTGTTATTTTTATTATAATAGAGGGTGGTAAACGAATAACCAGGGCATCAAGTCCGCTAATTTAATTAGCCTCGATTCAATTGTAATTGGATCGCAATCGTAGTTCACTGGCAGTTGACACGTTTTTTTAAGCAAGAAGAAAAAGGGTAGGTAGGTGTAGGGTAGGTGTAGGGTAGGGTAGTGTAGGGGTAGGACGCCACGTGAACGAAGTCGCGCCGGATCCACTAGTTGCTTTATATTATGTAAAGTATAAGAATAAGGATATCTAGCACGGAGAATGGCAACACTTGCTGCAGCAGTGAACGTTATGAAATAATATGATAAATAATTTTAATTAAAATCACTAGCCATTCAAAGTGATAATTGAAGGAGACGGGAGCCTTTGAGGATTGACGTGAATTAATAGACTTATTTAAAATTTAGCGTAGAATCTCATAAATTACCTGGCATTTGAGTTATAAGCGTTAGATAGAGTACCTGAAATGAATGCATAAATTTAAGCTAATGCCTGTCTTTCTAAAACGACATGGTATTCAACTGGCGAATAAATTTTAATATCTTATAAGCAGGGGCCTAAAGTTCGAATTTCTTAGCATCCTCGAACCCTGTACTACAGACGACGGTTTGCACATTAGTACCAATATTATTTTCTTGAGTGGCGACCACGTAACAGTAATCGCAGCGTAGGATGGTCTAGTGGGAACTACACTTTAGTAGATGGACGACGTTTCGTAAAGGAATCGATCGCTGTGAAGGCCAGTAACTGCACATCGATGTACAAACTAGCCTTTTAGCACACGTACGACTTAGATGTCCAACAAAATAATCATTAAAAATATTTCCTTAAGGAGAGGAGTGATGACGTCACATAGTTTTTGTATCTAGTACTAAAACAATCAAAGTGGGAAATCAAAAAAGAGTTTAACGTGCTGATTCCAAAAAAATACCACATCATTACATTTTTGTCATTTCTTTTCAATTAAAACAAATATAATTTTGTGAATGTTGCCTGGAAGAAATCGCTACAGCAGGCCGATGCTGATGATGTTTATTGTAATCTAAATTAAGCTAAAATTTACCTAAAGTTGAAAAACCTCTCTACTAGAAACAACAGTACATTTACTACGGCATTGAACGTAATGAGTCACGATAAAAGAGCAGCGTCGGGCGCGTATCAATAATGATGCTTCAATTTAGCTTGTTGTTCAACGACGCCATTTTACTCATTCAACGCGATTGAATGCCGTGGCCGGCCAAGGGGCGCCCCGCTCCGGCAGTCGCTCGCGAGCGTTCGAGGAGAGAGGACGTGTTTTCGCGCTAAAAATGTCCTCCTCGAAAAGAACCGTCCGATGGCGTGATGACCACGTATTAGAATTCCTGAGGGCTTACAAGCTGTTCGAATGTCTGTGGAACAACAAAATCGCACAATACAAGCACAAAGCGAAGAGGGATGAAGCTTACGTACAGTTGAGAGATCACATGAGAATTTATATGCATATGCCGCAGTTAACCTTGCAAGATGTGAAGAACAAGATTAAAGGGTTACGTACAACGTATGCCAGTCAATTATATAACATGACGCTTGCGTCAATGAACGCTGACTCGGAGGGTGAAGTCCAGGAACCCACTTTATTCTGGTTCCCTTTAGCAGATTCTTTTCTAAGAGATGTAACCGAAAGAAAAAGTCGATATGAACATGAACAGTTTGGATATCAGTCAGTGGTGAGTGAATTTATTAGCATTTATTTACTTCGGAGCGTGGAGCGTCGGTGGCCTAATTATTTAGGTATCCGACTCATAAGCGAGAGGTACCGGGTTTGAAACCTACTACCGCCATGTACCAATAACTTTACAATCTTAACTTTGGACAGTACATCGAATCCAAAGCTAAGACGGCAGTCAAGAAACTTGGTATCCTCTCGAAGGTCAGGCGGTACTTCACTTCAAATAAGGTGCTTTAATTATATCAAGCACAAGTCCGATCATGCATGGAGTACTGCTGCCATCTCTGGGATAGATCAGCCAAATACCAAATGGCCGCTTTAGATTCGGTGGTAAAAAGTGCAAAGAAGATAATTTGTAACCCGCAATTAATTGAGGCTAAGCTGCAGAGCCTCGAGCATCGGCGCAGGGTAGCGTGTCTGTCGGTCTTCTGCAGGTTGCATTTCGGAGAGTGTGCGAAACAGTTGAATGACCTCATTCGGAAACGCGATCCAGGCGAGCGCTTCATCCTTATGGCGTGGCTAAGGAATGGAACGCGTTGCCTGCAAGTGTGTTCCTTGATCACTATAATCTGGTCGCCTTCAAGGCTAGAGTGGATAGGCTGCCTAGACAGGCATGCTTAATCTTCGACCGCATCGTCACTTACCACCAGGTGAGATGGCGGTCAAATGCCTGGATAGTCAAAAAAAATAAAAATCACGCTTTTCTGAGTTTTGTTAGTACTGTATGTACATTACTTGAATACTAACCGATGCTCTGATGGTGAGGGAAAACATCGTGATAAAACCTGCACATTCAGGCGACTGATTATAATAATTGTCTAATCTGGTCAGGTTTCCTTGGTAGCAGGGTCATGGAGGTCAGATGGCAGTCGCTCTGCTGCAATAACCTGACCTGCCAAATGGATCATGGTCAAAGTGGACCCCGGGCCCTCGTGCGCGAAAGCACAACCGAGACATTAACGCCAAGATCATTTTTTTATTTACTTACATTTATAATCAGTTCTTTAAATGCTTCAAGGATTAAAATCTTTGACTTGACAGTGGTTACATTTATGACTTTGTTTTGTAGAAAACCGAACACGAGAACGAAGATGAGACCACAGGTCCGATTGAAGATGTGGAACTAGTTTACCTGGAAGGAAATAACTCAGTCGAGAACGAAGACAATGAATCTGTCTATAACACGGAGCATGAAGACCCTAAGCCTATCACGCAAGCCAGTCCGTCTCCACGCAAGCAAGTTGAAATGAAAAAATTCAAAGTACAGCGTCTTGAAAATGCTATTAACAAATTGGAATATCTAGCTAATGCCAAGCCCAGTGGGAGCACAACAGAGGACGAGTTTGATCTGTTCGGCCGATCACTGACGTTGCAGCTTCGGAACCTACCGGAGTTCGATGCGCTGGAGTTGATGCAAGAAATACAGTCGTTAGTGATCGAGAAACGTCAGAAACTTAGTCTGTTCGACAGCGGTAACTCAAGTCGTAAAAGGAAACTCTAAAAAAATTCTATAATTAATTGTAATTCTTAGTACTCGTAATATACTACTACCTACTTTTAAGTTTAAAAAGAAATAAACCAATGAATAAATATAAGTTAAGTATTTCTTTGTCTTGTTTCCTGGGCGCGCAGTGGACAGGCGGTCATAGTAAAATATGAAGGTATGCATCACTAGTTTGGCGTCGTCGTCTCATTCTCGGTGACGTCCCGGTGACGGTGGCGGTGGACAAACGGCCTTAGTGTTTCTCCTTTAAGTGCCTCTGGTAGCCTGATGAGCACTTTTCTAAAAATTTAGGTTATCTTGATAACAATATCATTGGGATATCACTTCTCGTAATCCATAAAAGAAGCTTAGCATTAACTGCTTAGATGTTACTGATCATGTAAATTCAAACATTACCTAAGGACGGAACGCGCCGTCAGCCTTCAATGACTTTCTTGTAGTTTTTAGAGTTCCGCACGCCAGGGGCATTCTATTGCCAAGTATCTGGCGTTTGTGTTTTGTCTCAGTGATAGATATTTGAATAAATAATTTTCATGGAACACCTACGTAGCTCATATCATATTTTTTAAAGTAAAACTGGCAGGTCTTAGGTGATTCTTAAAAAATTGTGATCACCCCAAAACTTGGAAGAACAGAAAATAACAGGTATCGGCCATAAATAATGCATATCGGCTGGTTTCGGGTTCGTATTCCCTCATACGCGTGTGACAGAGACGACGCTCTACGAAGCCGAACTAGCCAATGTGCATTATTTACAGACGATACCTTTACTTACGTACCTATGAATTATCTTTCAGCCACAAGCGAAACTACGGACACAATCAATCAAAATGTTTTATTGAAGTATTTGCATTTTGATGTACGGATGTACGGAACCGTTCGTAAGCTAGCCGATATCGCTCTTACACGGGTTTACCCCATCTACATATTACATGATTGCATGCGTTGCTTCCATATGACGCACGTGACACGGCCACGTGTCTTTCCGATCCATGTATTTAGTGTCGACTTGTGGTTGCCGTAGGATCTCTGAACGCCAGAAAATCGGCAGCTATCATTTCTTTTGACTGGAATTCGATGAACGTCTTTCTTGTCGTCCCAATGGGCATTCCAGAAAAATGTGTCACGAAAGATCTGCACTTACTTTTGAACCCTTCAAGGGTCCTCCTTAAGTTTAAAAGTTAAACAATTTATAATTACATTGTTGCGAAGATTCATCTGGCGACAATACAAAAATAAATGTTCAACGTTCCCTCCACCTCCCGCAATGACGTCATGGACAGCGGAAGTGAGCACTGAAAATGAAGTGTCAGTTCAGTAAAACTCTCGCTAGCATTAAAACTTTTTGTTGGATTTGAATGAAAGAAACTGAATTTAATAGATTAAACCTAAAGATCATTTTGAGTTAAAATAGTATTTATTATCTTATTAAAAACATTTTGGGTCGTTGCGTCAACATAGTAAGTAAGCCATTCCGCCACCATGTGTCAAAGCTGAATAGCTCAAAAGTTTGAAGTCTGAATAGCTCAGTTTGAAGACACCAAATGCGCCATGAATCACAAACAGTATCTACCTAATATCCTTCCTACCTAAATACAATTAGAGATGTCGGTCGCTTTATTAGTGTCTTTGATTAATCATCACTTCGTTTATTTATCTCATTCGTGATTTCGATCCCGTATCAACTTATCGATATAGTTCAAGGGGCTGATTGGCTCTCGTCAGTGGACCACACAAGCGGCGCCTGCGCAGGTAAGATTTGTCTTTGCCACCGGCCGAAGCGTTTTATGCATTTTATTGTTGTTTCCCGCGTGATAAATTTATTAGTTCCCATTTTTGAGATCTGTGGTGAGACCGTCGGAGGTATTTGTCGACGCTTTAATATTAGATTTGTGTTTATAATAGATAAATACGGTTATTTTGTAATTATAAATTCTAATATTACTTAACAAAAATATCACTTTATTTAGAGCGGCTGCGCTCTGCTGTTGGCTGTTGCGCAGGCTGTTGTTTATGTTGATCTTTGGTTTTCTTTTTAAATTCCCGAGTATTGTTTTTCTTTTGTTTGTTCCCTTGATCAATTTATACATATAATAAAACTGTAAAAAAGTGTGTCTGTACATTGAATATATTTACAAAATAATAATCAAGGACGAAAAAGAATTTTGAAATTTTCGTCTGTCTGTTTGTAGACGACAATCTCCGAAACTGCTGGGCGAATTTGAATGAAACTTTTTTGTTGTGTAGCTATTGAGCCTGGGCAACATATAGGGTATAATTGATTTTGGAAACTGGAACACCTGATGTAGAAAAACGATAGACCAGCTTCACTATAAGAAATATGGAAATTGCGCATAATAGATTTTGATGGGGTATTCACAGTTTGGTAGTTTGGGGTTCAACTTTAAATCTAGGCTATGTTAGGCTCGACCACCAATTTTACATGAAATATTTTTGATGGGATTTCTTATACGCAGACGCAGAGGTATGATTGAACTAAGTCCTTAACGATCAGCATTAGAATTAGTTCAAGTTTTAACAAAAGGCAATTCTAATGTTTTCCTCCTTTACCGCGAAACGACGCGGACACACTCGCGTTTCACGGTTTATAGGGAATAAAAACAACATTCGCCCAGCGGTGTCTTTGATGAATCGCGCTCCTCTCTATAAAGTTTTAATTCTGTAAGAAGCAGGTAGGCGGTGATAAAAAAATTGTCTCGGCTCAAGTCGGCTCCTCGGGAGGCGGCGAGCTTCAAAGCGCAGGCGCCCACGGACGAACACATCCAGATACTTGTATTTTTTTAACAGCCATCGGTACAACTCTTTTTGTATAACTAGACCAGTTTTTTCCGCTGAGGAACGGGTCATACGGACCGTGTGCGTTACTCGCGCTCGGTCACAATGTTAGTGTATTGAGGATTTGTGGCTGGATAATGTTTGAGGTAAGTGTAGCCGTGAAAGAAATGTAAAGACATAGTAGAGAGAAGTTGTTGAGGCAAACTGGGACACGTCGTTGCTAGGATCTGTAAATAAACCAACAAAATTATCTTCTAATGTTACACCAGATGAACATAGAGAAATCGCACTTGGTCGTTTTCTGTTGGTGTAACAACAAGCAAATGAGCATTCTTAGAACATCCGCTTGCTTGGTGTACTCCACCGTAAAAGTGCGTTTACACCAGATGAAAATAGAATAATGAACATACAGCACGAGCATACGGTTATGTTCTTTTGGCATATTCATTGCGTTTACACCAGGCGAGCAAGCATTCTTCTATTCTCAGCAAGAATGTTTCTGTTCGATACTTATGTTTAGGTCAAGCAAAATTCCTTATAAACCCGACGTTATAGATTTGCAAGAAATAGCTGGCTATATTGCGCCACCTTTTGTATCATAGCTATTTCTTGCAAATCTGTAATATACCCCTCCAGCTTTGAACCTCTACTGCTTGGTGTATTATTTGCCACAAATCGCAAGCAATTTGGTAATTTGTAACACACGTCTATAAGGTATTACGCGCAGTCGTCGGTCGTCGCGGGCCCAACGCTGGCTGGCTGGTTTGCTACATTCGCTGGACAGAAATTTCATACCTACCTCCTTGTAGGTATAAAATCACTGTCCATACGCACGGGCACCGCTCGGACGCCGCTCTCCCAACCTCATAAAACGACGTACAAAGAATCCCCGTAAGGAATTTCCTTATGATGCACTGTTGCGAGCGAACACCCAGCCGGCTGAATTCCTCGCCGCGGGTACAGCGCGCATCATATGCCACAATAAAATAAACCTCGCTCACTAATCGTTGCAGGTTAAAACCGGCTACAAATGGTAATAAAATAAAGGTACATACATAAAGTGTCGAAACGTTCTCTCTTTCCGATATAAATAGTGTGAGGCGAGGCGCGGCGAGGCGGCCATCGGCGGCGATCCCGATTATCGGGCGACTGTTTGAGTTGAGTTTCTCTATTTTCAAATGGCGTCTACACTCGCGCGTTCGGGTGCGTTCGCGGGTATGCGTTCGGCTCGGCTCGCGACCGGTTCTCGGCGGTAATTGGCGCGGGTGTGCCACGCGCCTGCGTTGACCGTTTCAATTTGAAACTTAGTACGCAATTTAATTGCCAATAATTTATTAGGATGCAGATTGTGGATGCCTTATTTATGGTCGGATTTGCAACAGGTGTTCCCATTTTACATATTATCTAATTATATTTAACTTTTGGAATGTATTGTATTGTATTTGTAAATATGACTGAAAAATATCTATTAAAAATTAACAAATAATTTTAAATACTTACCGACCTAAATTATATTCACCCTTCCCAAATTATATCCCACAGAGATAGGCAGAGGCTATTGATTAGCAGGCTGCTATCATCCACCTCTTTTTTAAGCTAGCCATTCACAAACGTGCAGACAGCCCACCTGATAGTAAGCAAGCAGTACCTAACTGCAGCCTAAAACATCTACGATTCATATGCTTATATATGACTGTGAGGACTAAGACAGCAGCAAGCAACAGTGACTACCGCCCATAACATCTTACAGATTCGTTTAAATTCAGAACCTGCGGTGGCGATGTCACTGTAAGCTGTGGCTGCAATTGAGCTGGCTACCTTATCCTCCAAATCAGACAGACAGGTGGCAGACATAGATATTATAGTGGTAGATACTTACCCAGGCTAGGTTATTGGGTTAAGGCTCAGATACAGAAGTAGGCAGGAGGTTCCTGTCTCTGCAGCCCTAAACACCGCTAGCTTGGACCTCGTCCCGCTAATGGTGGCAGTTTCTTATAATATTAATTTTTTATAATGTGTAAATTTTATGTTTGTATTGTTAACAACTTAAAGTTAAAACTAAGAATAAAGAGAATAATAGTAGCGATTATTCCCATGCAAATTTGCGTTAAGCAATGCACGCAATCATGTGTCTTAAATTAACTAGATTCAACGTCTTACACATGTCGCATATAAACAAAGGTTCACTATACTAACCGAAGGGGATAAATAAATCATGGAATCCGATGGAGTTCACACCGAATCATTCTCGGGATGACTCACTCGAGACTGACTCAGGCGCATATGATTGATCCACTTACGATGGCGGGACTGGTCACTTTGAATACAAGGGATTTTGGTTAACAATGCTTACGATATGGGCGAGGAAACCTTTGGGAAATAAAATATAAGTTCAGTAGGTCATATTACAGGTTCCTGAAACTCTTAGCTATCAGTTTAATTTTTTTTATTGCTTAGGGAGGTATACGGTCTTACGGAATAAGGAACACCTAATCTGGTCGGTCAAGCAACTATTTGGTTTCCAACGTCCTTCTAATAACCCCTTCCCTTAAAGGATTACAGGTTGCATTTCGGAGAGTGTGCAAAGCAGTTGCACGACCTCATTCCGCCATCGGAGACGCGATCAGGGCGAGCTTGTCATTTCTGCCCCATCGAGTAAAGTTCTCGAGTGGCGACTACCGAAAGATGTGGGTAGGCCTCCTACAAGGTTGATCGATGACCTGGTAAAGATCGCAGATAAACGCTGGATGCGAAAGGTACAGGACCGGTCTTTGTTGAGATCTTTGGGGGAGACCTATGCCCAGCAGTGGCCGTCTTTCGGCTGATATGATGATGATGATGTGTTCCCTGATCATTATAATTTTGACGTCTTCAAGGATATATTGAATAGGCTTGCATAGAGGAATAATGATTCCAAACAGGCATGCTCCATCTTCGGTCAGATGAGATGGCGGTCAAATGCCTTTCTAATCAAATAAATAAAAAAGCAGCCTCCACTGCGGGATTTCTGAATCTCGCTGTAGTGTAAACAGTCACTGTCTGGGCGCTGCCACTCGCACTGTACTTGTACTCATCACTCGCCACTGTCCTTGAGGTGAAGAAACATACCCGCCTATTAGGAGAGGGCCATGGCAGTTGGGAGAAGCGCAATAACGTTCGGTCAATCGACGATGACTCACATCTACTCCAGAGCGGTTTCTCCATACTTCGAAATTGCAAGCTGTTGTACACGTATGGTTTAAACTTTAGACCGGTAAAGGCAATAATTGTTATATCCATCACTCGGTTGTTGCCTATGTGGTGCCTCAACAGACCCCTTAACTATGGATGCACCATCATAGGTTGCTTCTACAACATGTGTGATGTCAAATACCAATCCTACTAGGTATTCTGCTAATGCTATTCCTATATTACTTAACAAACTTAGTAACTATAAACCCTTTTATTAGAACATTTTAAAAAGCGGGCTCAAACGCCTGAGTAAAAATATAAAACCAGGCCGAACCGTAACGCCTGAACACTCGAACCGTACGCAAGCCGTTGCTGCAACTGCGCATTCGAGGCGCGTTCGCGAGGTTTCGACGCACCCTAACATACTCACTTTTATGAAGTTTTGGAGTACCTAATATAATAGTCAGAATGACACTTGCTACATTTCCTCCCGAAATCCAATGCAGTTCCCGCGGGATAAAGTCATATCTAGAATTTTACGCGGAGGCACTCTCGGGACAAGTTTATAACTCATTATTTAGGACATCTACCTGCTCGCGTATTTTTCACCTACATCGATGTACGAGCATGATAAATTGATAAACGAAACCCAAGTATCGTAGTTGACAGTTAGTTTGTTATTGTTATCAATGGTGACGTTATCGCGTGTATGCAAGTCGACCGAGGTCATCCTTGCCACACTTCACGTACCACACAACTGTTACGAATTTTATTGTTCTAGTAGAAGAGTCATTCGATGAATTAGCTGACCACCTGATTAGCTGACCACCTGACCACCAAAATTCGGTTATAACGTTCCAGACCCGTTCCCGCGGGACCCACATTGAATTTCGGGATAAATTATAGCATATGTGCTGATCTGGGCTGCCAACTATATTGCTGCCAAATTTCTTTAAAATCCGTTCTGGTCATAGGTACATCCACCCTTACAAACTTTCGCATTTATAATATGGACCAGGTGTCCAGTAAATTTGTTGTATAACTCTACAACTTGAAGGTATAGTCTATACTATACCTTCAAGTTGCATACCTATAATACTATTATTATAGGTATATGATGTTAGTCGCCTAGTGTCAGCGAGCAGAATATAGTAAGTTCCTACTTACGTAATCTCTACCTACCATTACATTAGTATGAACATTTTCTTGTAATTTCACCAGCTCCAACAGTGTTTCGTTCCCGAGTGTTGGCGCGTGCCATAAACTTATCTGACCCGGTGTCTAAAGCTGGAACTAAGTGTCGCCAATTTGAAATGTCATGGTAATTCCACCAACAGCGACGCTGTCACCGGTTCAGGTAAGTCTGTTGCATTTTACACCTGTAACTCTCATAACATTAGTTTAAACAAAACAATTACCACAAATAAAACTCATTGTACATTAACATGTAGGAACGATATCTTCTCAGCTATTCAATATTTTGCAAGAAAATAAGCAATTACCTACTTACATCTTATTCAGTTATCGAATTACATGGTTGTAATTTATTTTGAGGGCAAAATTATACTAAAAGTCTTGTTAATTTGATAAGAAACAAATTAAATTAAAGCAACTAGAGGGACAAATAAACAAATTGTTTGATTATTCATATGATTGTGGTCTTATTAAGACATTAAAGACGAAGACGGGAATGTCAATGCATACTGTTTGTATTTAGCATCAATTAGGTTATCAACATGTCTTACTTATGTGCTAGGGGAATACGATTACAGAACTTGTGTAGGCAACTGTATTTATTTGTGTATGTTTATGGGTCAGGTCTTCCTTACCGATATCATAGGACTTGATAAGTAAGTATCTGATAAGAAAGATGAAGTCTATTTGTTTTTATGTAGGAATTTTCAGGGGTTAGGAAATATACTCCTCTAAAATATTTTTGTCACAGTTATCTAATATTTATAGTTAAAAGGGGTGGACAACAAAAACTTTTCTGTATGGAGAAGGACATTATTTGTCATAAGATTACCTTTTCCCTCTTTAAATCACCAAGGCGAAACCTAAAGGTAACTATGAGGAAATGGTAGGAAATCGGATATACTTGGATTGCCTTATTTTTGGCACAAATTCAATTCAAGGTCCATATGACACTCTCAGTGAATATCTCTTCGTGTATGCAGTAAATCATCTGCTACGGAAATTGGGCACTGAATATTGATACTAACGTAAACTACTCGACTACTAACCGATGCGTCAGCGGCTCAGCATCAGTTTCATTAAGTACGGTAAGATGGTGATTATGATGCATGAGTTACCATAGCCTCCTAGTATAATCTTAGCGTTAAATCCCAGTTGCGTTCCCGCGCGATACGCGGAGGCCCGGAATCCGCCTTCATGCTCTTCTTAGTTTGCTCGGTCTTCGGCATCCTTAGTGATGAGTCCGTTGGAAAGCATGTCACTCTTTACGACGTCCAGCCATCGGTTCTTGGGCCGATTTCTCCTTCGCGTACCTGGTAGGGGTGGCATGGCCAGGCATTTGTTTCCTACGTAATTTGGCGGTTTGCGCAAAACGTGGCCGTACCATCGAAGGCGGCATCTTGTAGCTTATCTGCGATGTCACTGACGTGAAGGCTACCGCGGATGTGGGCGTACCGCACGCAGTCTTTACGGGAAACCCCTCACATTTACCGCAGCATTTTCATTTCCGTGATTCGCAACTCCCGCTTGTGCCGCTCTAGTAGAGGCCAAGTCTCGCTGCCGTATAAGAGTATAGGTCTAATAATTGTCTTGTAGACCTGTCCCTTCAGTTTCATCGGCATCTTGGGGTCACAAATGACAGCCGTCCTTTCCCGCCATTTGACCCAAGCCCCAGATATTCGGTCTTGGAAGTCGCTGTCTATGTCACCAGTTGCGCCGACCCCAGGTATCTGGCCTGATTCCGTTCGTTTGACCTCCTCTTCGCCTATGCGAACCTCAAGCAACATTACACGATCCGAAATGCAGCTCATAAACTCCAACTAAAGAAATCTACTGTATCCAGAATAAAGTCAGGGATCCTAAGTATGAAAGTATATTCGAAATCATTAGCACCAAAGTATTATTGAGATCAAAAAGCGTGAGCAAATATGGAATGCACAAAAGTTTATGGCAAGTCTTTGAAAAAAAGTTATTGTTATTTTGATGACGAGTCTTTAAAATAACCAAAACAAACATGTGCCACTGGACCCGAAAGGATATTACAGCAAAACAACCTTTTCACGTATGTAATCTTTAAAATGTACCTACATTACGAAGACTGAGGGATTTCCAAAGCAATTTTTTTCAAATCATATATGATTTGGCATGCTATGGATGCATTCAAGAATCTGGAATTCCCATAAATACGTTCTATCACAAATCTTCGGAAAATTTGTTACGAGGATGTTTATTTCATTAAAATAATTTACTCTATTAATGTAGGTCTGAAATGTATAATAAACAAAATTAGTGCAACTTCTTTTAATTATAAAATATTCTCTACTTCTCTCGTCTCTTTACTTCTGGGACAAATTAGTATTTCTTCAATTTTTTAATTTCATCAATCAGTAACTCCTACAATGACCTGCCTGTCTCACTTGTTGTCTCTCGTGTCACGGATGTTAATTCTCACTAAGCACTGTTTATAAGTCGTCAAGAAACATTAAAAAAATATATATGCTTGGACAATTCACACAGCGCCATCTAGTCCCAAACTAAGCAAAGCTTGTGTTATGGGTGCTGGAGAACTGATAAACTACTTTAATATTTTTAAAAACAGTAACAGCACACAAAGCACATGACCTAGGTCATCTTGATGGTTAACAGAAGAAACACCAAACGCTATAAAGCACCAAGGACTGTTCAAGGAAACGATTGAGCTATGAATAAATTCCTCTTTACGATCATACGCAGTACGCCGTTATTATTGTTTACCGGCCTTACACCAAATATTGTAAAAACATTATAAAAATTACTATTGTAAAGATGCCAATGTCAATAGTGGTCAAACGTCAAACACGTGGACTGAATCATTAGATATAATAAAATAAAATTTCATGATGGTGACGGAAAGCTTTTTTAAAAAAAAGAAAAACAAAGTTGTAAACACCTATGATGGCGCTGTGTGAATTTGTTTGTTGTGTTATTTATTCTACTATATAAAAATAAGTCGGGTTTTCCTTCCTGACGCTATAACTCCAGAACGCACGAACCGATTTCCACGGTTTTGCATTCGTTGGAAAGGTCTCGGGCTCCGTGAGGTTTATAGCAAAGAAAATTCTGGAAAAATTTGAAAAGAAAAGCGGGAAAATCGTGTAGGGTAGGTGTAGGGTAGGTGTAGGGTAGGTGTAGGGAAGGGTAGAACTAGAGGTAGGGTGGTGTAGGGTTAGAACGCTACGCGAACGAAGTCGCGCCGGGTCCGCTAGTATTTTATATATGTTCCGGATACTTCAATCAACTTCAATTTTTTAAAGCACAAAATTCGACTTCAAGCAACGCTATAACCCGATTAGACCGTTTCGACACAACAACGTATGTACTACACTGGACATTTTACGAGTTTGACATTTTCCTCTGGCTCGTAATTTATTTTGTTACGTTCGTCTCGTGAACAAAGACGACCAATAGCTAATAAGTAAATGTGTATTGTGTATACTCGTGCGCTTCCGCACACGGTAGCGCAAAATGCGAGTTTATGGCTCGTTTTGGCTTGGCACATTAAAATTAGTCAGCCCAACATGCAATTTGACGTGTTTCCTTTCGTAAATACTGACATCCATCTAGATACACATATAGAGATATAGCTTGTAAAGTGTGTATGGAATGTCCAAATAACTTTTCACGCAAAGTAATCAATTTATTATCTTGGTAAAGCTCACCTTCAAAATCAAATTGAAATAACTACAGTATTTATTTTACACAAAGTAGGAAAGTTTTCAGTAAAATTACTGTAGCTACCTACTTACTCAAAGTCTAAATTTTTCCTATTGTGAAGCTCCGTTATCCTCGAGCTGCACCCAAATCATCAATCAGTATTCATTTATTTTGTAGCCTATAGTATACATACACAAGTAAAAATGAGTGGCACATCAGACACCTCATGGCACTACAAAATATGTGGTCACAGAACCTATCACTTAACACAATGTACTGTAATTTTTCCAGTACTGCCATAATAAATAAATAAATTCATACGTAGAATTTTAAAAAACATATAAAAGAATACTAAATATAAGAATATTAATCTCATGACTGAAGGTATTAAATGATGAATTTTACTTGTAATATTTGTCATTAACTGCGTAGTTACTAAGCATATCTTATAAACGGGAAAGTGCCGAAGCATACCGTTTACTTCGCCTTGAGCTGATGAAAGCAATTTTCCGACAGCCCATAAAATTTATTATTAAACCCTCTTTTATTGCCTGTGTTCCTCTATAATCAATAACATGTTGGCCATGATGTGTTGAGAATGGCTTTCTATGTGTTTTGGTTCGTTTGCGGGCTTTCTTGTTATCATCGCGCTCTTTTCGCTGGTCTATGGTGGGTACCTTATTTGGTTTTAGAATTGTTTAGTAAAACAAAATACACTCCTCGCAATTTTTTGTTATTTAAACACGATATTTGAAAATATCATCGTAAGTAGAAAACGTGAGAGATTTATTACTAACATTATTTAGTTACTGTCTAAAGTGAAGGGGTTTGTCATAATCTTCACGCTTTGCAGTGGTCTAGCTTGGAGATAACAGCAGGCTGAAAACCAACCACATTAGTATCTAATTATATACTGCGTTTTTTGCGCCAACAGGGGAGGGAGGCGGAGAACTCTCATGAGTACCAGCGCGACCGGATGGTTATGCAAGACTCGCTACGGAAGACCTGAGCGCCTACCTCCTAAACTCCACCCGGGGACGCCTGTACCCTGGAAGGCTTTTAAGGCTACATCGGATGCAACACCTCATGCGGATAAGGTGGGCACAGCGTCACTCCTCACGGAGCGTCCGCTGGAGTAACGCTGTTGCGCACTCTGTTCGCTATTTATACCACGATAAGGTACCATGACCTTATGGTGTTCGACAGAGTCGAAGTTCAAACCACCAGCCCCGAGTGTCAGACAAGGCGACAGTATCTCAGGTGCAAACAAGTTAGGATTCCAACACTATTCCGATTTGATGAAACCGGAACACGCAGCGTATCCGCGTCACGCCGGACTTGCCGGAGTTCATGTCATAAAGCGCGCGTATCATTAGCGAGCATAAACAAAACCGGCGCAAATAGGTGCGTGTGCGCAGGCCAGCCGTTTCACCGGCGCCGGTGAACCGAATGACTAGGGCATGGTGAGAGCGGACGCGGGTTGAGTAAGAAATCAGAGTTGAGTAGACTGCATCTATACATGAGATTATATGTGATAACAGTCAAATTCACACAACAAATCTCTCTCTTTCATAAAAAAATACTCGAGTCAAGCGCTGTCCTAATTGACAACGATCGTGCGACCATGGTCGTACGACGGATATCGCCGACCAATAGAAGACCTCAAAATCGCTCCAAGTACGCAAGGCAAAGAAAGGCAAAGAGTGGCAAGGGAAAGTAGGCTAGGGCTTTTACAGTGCCTTGCTTACATTTGCACTGAAGGCGAGCTGCACTTATTCAAATATATTCTGAGTAAACCATTCCAATTCAAGCTTTTTGTATATACATATATTATTTAATATATAAAATGGTTTGTTATTGATTAAAAAGATAAATTAAATAAAGTAGGTAGGTAATGAACAAGCGAATCGAGCTCGTAGTTTTTTCCATTTTGTCTGTCTAAAAAGATTGCGTAAGAAATATAAGTATAAAAATAACTTTAGGCAATTAACGAGCTAGCGTTCTTCAGCAATCGCCATACGCCACCGCTCCCTCTTACCACTACGCTCTCTCCCTTGCAGCGTACCAATTGAAAGCGACACGCCTTTCACCGCGACTTCGGCGTGCGCTATGCCCGCTCCTAACGTCAACGACTGTACCATAAGCAAGGTAATTACACTCATTTGCATTTGCTTACTTGAGTTGGATAGCACCGCAAAGAGTACAGATTTCGGAGATCAAGGTAGATAATTTTTTTTTGAGTTTTTATTTTTATTTTAGGAGGATGTAGGAATTTAGATCCGTGTTAAATAAAATTATAAATAAATAATCGTGGACAAATTCAAACATCGCTATCTAGCCCCAAAGTAATCAAAGCTTGTGTTATGGGTGCCAGATAATTGATAAACTACTTATATACTTTGAAATACATACTTATTATACATAGAACACCCAGACCCGTAACAGAAATTAAAATTTATCGTTACGTTGCGTGCTTGCTAAATCATAACATGTCCATGACCTCTACGGGACCCCGGGTTGAAATAGTTCAGAAATGATGCCATAACTTACTGCCTATTTTGTGCCTTTTTGGGCCCCAAAAATCACAATTGCGCAAAGTCGTGCGCAGGCGCCGCTCAGCAGACGCTGGTGGGATCGCTTTATACTTTTACAATAATTAGGCATTTAGTGAAGGTATGCAAATTGCATACTACATCTGGGTGGAATTATTACATCGCGGACCGAATTTTTGCCTCAAAGTTTAGCCAAACCAACCAAACGAAAAAAGTTAAACAAAATATTGGTGGGCCCTGGTCCGAGAAAGTTTTATATAGAACTTTCAAAAAAATTAAATGAGACCACTGGTGACCAGAGAGCTGGCTCGTTCCTCGGGCAACGGATTAGCATCGCTATTCAACGAGGCAACGCAGCCAGCTTTCTGGGCACCATTCCGGGGGGCAGCGGTGTGGACGACTTTTTTAATTTTTAGTATATATTTTAAATGTATTAGCGAATAGGTATATGTATATAGATATATTTGTATTGTAACTAAATATTTAATGTGTATAATAAATTGTGAACTACTTATACTTAAATTCTTAGGGAAATCTAAATAATGGTTGAAGTAATTTTATTAGCAAGTATAAGACATTATTTTAGTACCAACCTATAATTTCGTGAATTGACAAATACATAGGTAAATTACAACTACTGTAGGTACTACTTACTTCCAGAAACAACTCTCAAACCCACAATGATACCTGCGTAGGTAATTTTAAATAACAAAGACCGACCAAATAAGAGTGAACCCACCAAAATACGTGTTACACATCCCCGGCTTTCATATCTGATTGGTCGTGATTACAAATAAAGTCGTGGAACGTAAAGTAAGTTTGTTTACTGCGCACTAAAACGGGCCCTCGGAATCAAATGAGGTGTGATAGACTGAGGAGCAGGCATCGGTTTACACAGTGAAAGTCCACTTTCTTACCGCGTGTCTCGGCCGCCGGGTGCGATACAGGCTGCTGGAAGTGACTGCGATTCGTACTAAAAGAAATTTCAATTTTTATTTGTAGTAGCACATATTTATAAATATGTTCAGCTGTGACCTGACATTCGGCGTACACATTTGAAAGGTATTCCAATAACAAAACAGTACAATGTCAAGACAAATCAGTAATAGAAGAGATCGCTCTCAACGATAAGGCCGCCCTTGTACCTATATTGTTTTAAACTGTATTTTTAAGATCTCCTTTAATGTACAATAAAGTGTTATAAATATATAAATAATACATAAATAATGAATAAATCTGTAAGTAATAAAAAATCAATTAATGTATTATTAACATACTTAACAAAAATTCAATTAATGTACTATTAACATGCTCTCTTAGTACAATTACAAATAAAATAAATAACATAGAAAAGCATAAGGGCATATAGAACTGGATTTGAATGGTAAGTAGTTTAGAAAAATATTCAATATATCAGTTAACCTGGCATTGATCAGTAGAAACTTAATTTTTTTTTCTGTTTCAGTTTATGGACATGTGAAACTAAATTATATTACTAATACTTCCTTACCTAGTGTTTTGTCGAATATTCGAGTTTTCCTATAGATCCTGTGGCATGTGAACATTTAAGTGTGAAAACTATTAAGTGCTACTAAGAGAATTTTAAAACTATTAAGAGATAGCTTGCGAAGATAACTTAATTTTAGTAGTTTTCGGTAAACCTTACCTCTCTACTTCTCTTAGCCCGGCTTGCACTAAATTCTTACAACCGTTTATCGACTTTTAATATGAAGTCTTTTGTTTAAGTATCAGCTTAAATGCGGTTAAGAATTTGGTGTAAGCCGCCCAGTGTCTCAATAAACAGTGATCCCAGTAATTCCATCTTCCTCCAAAGGAACCAAAGAAAAACCCGCAGCCGCATCCATTCTCTCTACCTCCGCGCTCCACTATAATTGTGCAAAACTCGTGTGACGGTTTTCCCTACAACAGCGGCCGGCAAATGTATTGTCGCTTTCTTCCTCGGCGTGTCCGCTACGCTAATCCGACCAATGGTTAACCCACTAATTTAAATCGCCCATTGTAACAGGCTTAACGATACCAGAAACGATGGTGCCTACATTATGCCTGCTTAAGAATTTTCACCTAATACGAGACGCATTCTAATGAGGAAATCGGTCTTTCCGGATTTCGATTGGCTAGTAATAGTTAAGGGATAGTGTGGGTTTCTCTTTTGCCTTTTACTTTAGACCCATATTTGAAGGTATACCTAGGTACCTGCATTTAAATATTCATTCATTCATATTAGCCAGAATCATCATACTACTGCATAAAGGCCTCCCCCCGATTCTTCCACTCTGTGCCATTAAATAATTATTAGGTAATTTAACGTGTTAAAATTTTGTAGAGTTATAAAAAATAACAATTTCTGAAAATCCTAACAACTTCTTATTTATTACGAAGTTTTGAAACCACGTATAACATAACTATTCTACGTGCACATGATATTTATCCATACCGACTTACATGTACAGTGCAAGAGCATAAGTGCATGACCACCTTAAGAATCATATTCCTTTGCACTATTGTGCAGTTGTTAGACGGTCTTTATAGAATTCATGAATTAAATGTTTATTTATTATATAAAATATACCCTGGGGGTAAAGGACAAATCCTTTGGATATAAGGGATAACTAGGTTTAGTTGTATAAAGAAGGGAAGTTTCACTTCTTTATTATATTTTCTGGTGTCTAATGTACTTATACTCTTGGACTGTACATTTGTTTCGCATAGGAAAACACATTGCCCAACCAATAAATTAGCGTAGCAGAGGCCTCAGAATATTGAAGTTGAACAATAATTGGCAGCTGTTCAAGACCGCTCGGTGCACTAAATATTTACCTGCCCGTCTCAATTTGATGTCACGCCGCCGAGTTCTGTTGTCGTCACACTCCTCGGGAGCACTCGTTAACTCGCCACATCTCAATTCGGCACGGTTTGTTTGAAAAAATTTCGCTATAGCACGTTTATAATTAGAAGTTCCGATATTTGGCAGGCGTTTCATTGGAAATCGTCGCTTTGTCGACGGATGAGAGTGTTTATATGACGAGCTGTTTATCAGGACAGGTTGCCAGGCAATCGCTGTCTCACCTTAGAGTGTACTAGCTAAAAATAAAAGTAGCGACGTGTGATGTTTTTTGTAAGCTGCGTATTTACCTTAAATAGGTAAGAACGTAGTAAATATATTTGTAACATTTAATGAGACGGAGTAATAACAGTCTGGAAATACTTATCATAGTGGGCAATGCCAAAGGCAAGAGGTTAAGAGGACGGTCACCAACTAGATGGACCGATCAGTTGAAGGTTGCGCCATCCAATAGATTCTGCGACGCGGTGAGGCTGGCGATGGATAGGAGCGGTTGGAGGCATGTGCTCATCTGACCACGATCCTCAGGCATGAGGATCGTGGTCTTACGTTTAAAATATTGCTCACTCACCGTGGCTATGGCCATTCCGTGTATTGGAATTGCTGGCAAAGCAGTTAATATCGATTATGACTGCAATTAAGATGGGTACCAAAATTAATTAGTAAATTCTAACATATATGGGTAATCATGAAATTGTTATCCAATCATAAACTGAGCACCTACCATTATAGTTAACAGTGATTTAATTAATTGTTTGTTTGAATACGCTTATCTATAGAATTAAATTGCTTTACAAATAGAAAACTCTCATAATTTCAAGCGAACTATCTTTTGTTCGCGAGGAAAAATTCATTCTCATGAGGGAAAACTCATTCTTGTGAAAACCACTAAGACCGAATGATCTTTAATAAAAAAAATTTCGGCGCACAGAATTATTGTAATTATTTGACATGTTTGCTAGCTAAAAAAAAAATTGAGTTATGTATGCCAACATGTCCGTGAATTTGGTGATTTGTCTCGACTCCAGTCCGATCCCAAATAAAACGAACGCTGAAAAAGTTGCCTCTCGAAGTCCAATAATTTCTGAGCGGCTAACGTTGGTCAGTAAAACCTGGTTTGAGATCTTTACGTAGCTTATGCAACGCGGAAGCCATCCTGCGAAACGAAAGCAAGGCTAATTTGAGAGGCCGCAGGCATCTTAATTTGCAGTTGAAAGTTGATATAAGACGGCTTATTTCAAGAATCTCCTCGTGTGCGTAACGACTTTGATATGTTTCGATGCAATGAAATGAATTTCCTTGCTTGCAGGATTGTGGATGTGTCTTTATGCTAACAACTCGATAACTTCCTGCTAAGTCTGATGAGTAAGACCTGTAGTAGACGTGTAGGCTAATTACATAAAGCTGTTGCCAATAATTATCTGATTGAAATTGTTACTTTGGCGATTCGGTATCATCTATTTTATGGGTTCAGTTCCTAACAAAGTTCCATTGCAATGAACTAAAATAATTAAATCGATCATACGTAATCGCAAAAGTACCAATTTCAATCATTGAAATCAGATAATTGTTTGTCACAGAGGTAATTACGTACCTCTGCAGCTCTGTGACAAACAATTCTCCCTACTGCATACATTTATCAGATGATGTTTAGTTTCAATTGATTTCTATTATTGTTGCTCCTTATTCCTCAAATTGTACTGGATGAAGAGATATGTGACTGAATTAGTTTACAATCACATCTCTTGCTCTTTAAATATCTGAATTTTTTATATTGTTCCAAGATTTGACATGGTCTACAATGTCTTCCGCCATACCACTCCTAATCTGACGGAAACCGCGGAAGGTAGTAACTTCAGCCATTAACATCTACGATTGAATAAGCTTCAATCACACAAGAATGTCAAATCGCAGGTGTGTCGATACTTTATCACATAATGCCTCTTGGTGTTTCATGGTGTAACATTAACTGCCAACGCAATGCAAACATTGTTGCTTAACGGTGTCAGATATCCTTACTGCATTATCCTTAGTCCTTGTGCTATGTGCTAATTGTTATTAATGTGATAATATGTTCAAAGTTATTATAGTTTTAAGTGAGGTAGAATCGAACCCGGGACCTCTGCGTGACCGACCGGCTAAACCAACTAAACCACTCAGGTCGTCAAAAGTTGCGATAGTTTACATAACATGGGTTTCAGAGTTCTTGGACCGTGAGGAATCTACGCGTTTCCTTCCGAAACTCGTTCAGGATGGTTAATGAACATACTTGAAGTCTTGGCGCCTGGGACCTTACTCTCTTAATTCATCATCATCATCACAGCCCATAACAGTCCACTTCAGAACATAGGGCCTCTCCCACGAAAGAGAAGGTTATTGCCATAATTTTCACGCTTGGCGGGTGGATTTTATATCGCAGTGTTATAGATATGTTTCCAGTCCATAAAGACTCTAGATCCTTTACCTTGTAAATATAAGTCGCCTCGTAGAACACCTGTGAGGGGTTGGTGCTATTTTACTCTGCCGGACACCACACGGCCCTTAATTGTTCACGCTAAAAATGGCGACTAAAAAGCAGAAACTGCACCACTATTCACAAATCGAATCAACCGAGCTGAAATGAACACGAGCCAACAGTTGACCACGGAACGCCTATCAATCGCAAATAAGCTTCAATCATAGGGTATCGCGGGGCGAGTCGCATGGGAGGAAAAAGCCATAGGTGTAATATAATTCAGTTAATAGACACGAGATGGGGAGATGGGGGATGGCTGGCGCCGCGCAGCCGAGCCCACGACCTTATTACGGCCTGTTTGCTTTGGTGCACACTGGGTTCGGAAACACTTTGTTTATATCCATTCTGGACTATTACGGACAAGACTATTCTCTGAATGCGTTATTCGTTTTTGAAGTTACGGATGTTGAGAGCACTTACGCCGCCAATCTGAATCTGTGCAGAGTTTGTGAAATACAGATTTACCTACGTTCATCAAATTCATTTGCTATTTTTTGCATTGCATATGATAGGCATTTGACCGCCATCTCACCTGTTGGTAAGTGACGATGCTGCCGAAGATGGAGCATACCCGTCTTGGAACAGCCGCGTTCAGAGGCGTTCTTTTTCAAGGTAAGGTAGAATAATAATCGGCATATTAACAAAGACTTCTATATACTATAATTCCGTCTAGGGGCGACAATCAGCACCTGAGACTGTTCAACCAATCTCTGGGTCCCCCCAGTGGAACCCCTTGCTTGGTCCAACTCGCAACGCCATCGGTATTACTAGGAAACCCACCGTGTTACCGGCATCGGCGTGCCTCACCTTATCTCTATGACAACTTACGCACCGAGTTTTGTGCATTCTCTCTCTTACGCAGAGACACACGCGAAAAAGGTATATAATTTTTAAGGTATGGCAATATGGCACGTGTAATGAAACTGTCTGTCATCACTCTTAATTAGTCGTGATTATGACAGCTACGTAATGTTTGTCTAGTAAACGGCTTCTTACAAAATCGTTTACCTAGAATGGGGAATAACCTCCCAAGGTAATTATTTAAATTACTACAATGCCTACAAAGTTAAACACACATTATTAGAATAACCTATATGTATAGCCTCGATCCAAAAGGACATTGCAATAGTAGATTATACGCCAACGAGATGTCTTCATGATTGTCATGGGCGGCGTATTGGACCCTGAGAGGAAGCCGGGAGTTATGCTGTGTTCTGAGGGAAGTGAGAGGTTGTAGAATTTTGTTTATTTACGGGAAAGAAGTGGTTCAAGCCGCCCAAATCTTACAGGCTTTTCTTTTTTATTGCCTAGGTGAGACGGTTCATCTGATGCAAAGCGGCCACCGTCGTCCAGGACTTCTGCAATGTAAGGAGAGTGACGGCCATTACGGTACCTACCTACCTCTAGACATACTCTTTGAATAATGTTGGAATCTGTAGCTTACCAGAGGCGAAAACTTTACTTTTCATACCTTCTGTGAAACAATAAAAAGACAGTGAGCCATCCCTAAAGCGTCTGACTTAATTAACTCCAAAGGCAAATCGCTCGACGATATTTTAGATGAAAAAAACAATTTTTTTTTGGTTATAAAATAACATGAAACCTAGTTACACACTCTTTGCAATCGCTCTTTTTTGTGTTTCGCTTATGGCGGCCAGTTCCATTTTCTAATAAACTTACTTTACAAGGTTATCATGCTAATTTTAACGTTCCATATTCAAATGACTATCCATTCGTAATCTCTTGGAAGCATGGACTTAGATAATAATAAGACCATGCCTGAAAGTTGTGTTCAACTTTATGTTTTGGACATTGACATTGAAAATGTTTATAACATCACATCAACAGCCCATTGGCACGCGGGGTGGGGATCTACGGAGGTTCTAGCTTTTTTATGCTATTCATTGAGTAACGAGCACTCAGCGCATCTGATGGCAAGCGGGTCTGCCTTAAAAGCTCTTCTACAATACTCGTGAATTAAGAGATTGGTTTGGTGCTATTTCCTACTGTTCCAATCACCATACGGCTCTACTATACCTGCGAGCGGAAGTGTAGTCCGCGAAGGCAGCGCAGGCGCACACCGGAAGCAGGGGTCACGGACCCCGAATTCGCGGCAAAAAGATGCCGTTCGCAACTCCACACTACTTAATGAATAACAATTGACTGTAACAAAAGGAATATATACAGCCGGTACCGCTAGTGGTGTAGAAGTTAGAGCCATGTTGTCTATTCCTCCTCGTTGCAGGTTCCAATACAAAACAGTAGGTACTTGCTTGTATTGTATTGTATTGTTGTCCTCGAGCGTATGTCTCGTAGATCCTGGCTAAACAGGAGTTGTAGTGGTGGAAAGGAGCTTAGTGGTGACTTATTGGTATCCGGCTAATGTCTTTACGCTGGCCTATTCGCCCGCCCACTTACCGCAGGATGCCGTCTGTTCGCTTGTCATCTGCCGGCCCCCCCAAACGAGGTCCTACTCGGCAGGCTAGTACCGCGCCAAGGGCGGCAAATAAGCGCTAATGGCTCATATGGATTGTATTGTATTGTATTCTATATAATTTTCATGAAAATAAAAATAGTGCACGAAGTGAAAATTTATTTTATTTAAAGCGCATTGATCCCATCTGCCATTACTAGTCATTAGAAACGAAGTTAGGCAGTAAGTAATACTCTAAAACGGTTATTTACAAATAAGTTCTACATACAATTTTGACATGTTTGACCATTGGAAGTATTACAACAATTGCTCTGACCACATAATGAATTAGTTCCGATCGAAAGATCAACGACCTCTATTGCCAACCTATTTGGCACGTACTACGAACACGTACCTTTTCTTGCCACGCTTTGCAAATCAATTTCAAATGTTTAATCTCTCTTTTACAATTCTGTAAAGATTGCCAGAAAGAGATCGCTTGTAGCAATAAGGCCGAATTTGCTCAATTGTCTCTTACTGATTGTAACTGTACTGTATAATATTCTGTATGACGTAATTTGCCCTGATTCGTATCCAGTGCATTGCATTAAAAAGGTTACGTTTATATTGTGCGTATAATATGTAAGATAAAGGCACAGTCTTTACCTCGTTGTAATAGCAAATAGGTAGGTATATAAGGTAGGTAGGTAGGTATATAGGTACATAATAATATAGGTACAATCAACTGCAGGCTGAATGGATCCCAAGAATACATTTAATATACGAGTATACTAGGGGAGTGTGGGTCACAACTGCTGGGTAGTCTGCAGATGACTGTACTTCTAAAATTGTATTTATATTTTTTTAAATACTTTTTGTGTAACGCACACAACGCACACATGGTGCGTGTGTTGGCCAATGTTTTCAATGTTTCATAAGTTAAGTAGTAAACGATGTTCATCATGAAACATCAAAATTCGTTATAGCATAGTTTATTAACATAAAAGCTTTACCACTTAAATGTAAGTCAAAGCTGGTACATTTTTGTCACAGGTCTACGTACTGAAATTATGTGGTTGGAATTTTAATGTGGGCAAATCAAACAAAGGTTGCCGATTTGCGTTTAAGCATAACGGTAATGTAACTAGGAGAGACCTATTATGATTAGTGCATAATAGGTACAATCAGCTGCAAAGTGAATGGACCCCCCAGCGTTCATTAAATATATTATATGGGAGTGGGGATCACATGACTCTGCAGGTATTTCTATAATTGTATTTATATTTTTATACTTACTTTTGTTTTAAATTCAGGGGATATCTATTGGCCGACTGCTGTTGCATCAAAAAGGTCTCTTATATGGAAGGGTACCTACAGTCAAGCTTTAGCCCGAATATGTGTCACCGCATTTTCTAAGATCTTGCATTTTCTCTAAGATTTTTTCCAAGATTGTGCAGTTGTGTTCGAGAGTTGGTAGTCAGAGCACTCACATGTGGCATACCATTTCAGTCCTCACAGTGGCAATGCAGCCGCGGTTTTAAAATTTTTGTTACATGAAATCGACATAAGTGCTACAGTGATCACTTTCCATCAGGTTATATGCTCGTTTGTGACTGAGATGTATAATAGTCATCTCGACGTCTACATCTAAAGTCTTCACGAAACAATCAAACAATCATCAAACTTAACAAATCTATCTGCAAAGGGAACTCGACTTCTGCTAAGTAATGATTCATTGTAGGATAACGTTGCGAGGAAACAGATATTGATGATTTCATGGGAAATGGATGATTGGGTTCTCGGTGAATAGTTAGTGAACTTTGCATGTTTGCATATACAGATAAATCCTCATAAATATATATGTAATAAAACGCATATTATGTATTTCAAATCACAAATATATTCTATTAACAACGCGTTTTAGTTTGGTCTGTCAGTGTTAACAAACAAAAGCTTGCGTAGTCAAAACTAGCCGTTGTGAGTTTATCACAATATACGACTCATCATCATCTTGGCGACAGGCATCTCGCGTACGAGGGTCCGAGGTCCACCTTGACCGTGATCCAGGATTTGGCAGATCAGGTAATTACAGTGGAGGAACTGCCATTTGCCCTCCGTGACCCTGCTACCAGGGGAACTTGACCAGATTGGATCATGGTGATTTTGGATCTTTCTTTAATATTGTTTATCGCCGACTGGTCTACAAAAAAACATTTTTACCGGCCTTTTTTTTTATTTTCTTTACCGGTCGATAACATGACTTTTTAATAGTCTCCAAACTAAACATATTGTGTTGTGCAAGTTGGAAATAGGAAATATACATATTGTGCAAGTCCAATCTGTAGATATACAGATATATAAGATAAAGTTTTACATAAACTCCTACGTATAAGCACTAACCAAAGAGTTTGTTATTTCCTCTAACACAATTAATACTCACTTGATACCAAGTACGTCAACGTCATAAGAACAAAGTACGGTGATGTCGTAATATTGGAGTTATCTGTAAGTTTATCCTGCCCAAACCTTGTCGCAATGTTTACCCATTGTTTCCTCTTGACTAATTTCGGACTTACTGACGCAATGGTTTTACGTACATGATAGTGAGTAAAATTATAGTATGTCGCCAATTTCCTTTCTTGTGTGGGGCGTCTTAATTCGTATGTAATTACAAATTGCTTACGTTTGTCATCCACAGTAAACCTCCCGATTTCGCATAATGTTATTATAAATTATCAAAAATCCATGCCACGGCACACTTGGGACCACTATTTTCGTGTTTTGTATGTCCCTACTTAAACCAAAAACAGGATCCAATTTTCAGGTCTATGTACCATTGGGAAGGAACATTACACAACACTAGTCACACTCCTATAATTAATTATCAGTTTTATGCAACATTTAGGTATTCGTACGTCCCTCCTGCTTACAAAAACATCATCACACGGAAAATAACTGAACGGAAAAATTACTACCTAAACAGCTTCGTCCATTTGACTTTGTCGGGCTGCCGGAATTGTTTTACCGGCTTGACAATCTGGCTTTGTTTGGAATGGTAGGCTATCGACCACCGTACGATTTTCAAACTTCCTATATCCTACGACTACACTATGAAACGGGCTTTCTACAGCAGTGTTTCCAGACCGAAACATTAAAACTTTCAAGAAATGAGCCTATACCTGTCTCAAAGGTCAGCAACGCACTCGCGACTCCCTAGATGTGACCACGTACCGGACGTTGCAGCGTGGGTAATCTTCCCACAAGGTGGAGCGACGACCTGGTAAAGATCGCAGGTACCACCTGGATGCGAAAGGCAAAAGACCGGCTTTTCTGGAGATCTCTGGGGGAGGCCTATGCCCAGCATTGGGCGTCTTTCGGCTGATATGATGATGATGAGGTGTTTCATGCCTATGGGCGGCGGTAATCACTTCTCTTCAGGTGACCTTTTTGCTCCTAAATAGGCCTGCCCTAATTTGCATACTAGCCACCAATATTTAGTGTACAAACAAATATTTTTGTTAAGCAGTTTAGTATTTTCCTGTAAAATTTGTGTAATTAAACGCAAGTAGATATTAGTTTGTAGTCTTGATGGATTGACACTTTTATGATATTATAATTGGATATTAGAGAATGCACACATTACTCTGACTCTGACGGACACAAGACCAAAACACCGGCTTTATTTTTCCAAACAAACACATATAAATGAGTAACCATTGCTCTCCCAAAGTGACCTTCTTGTAAATAAAGGACGTCCAATAATTTTCATTAATACACACTGAGCTAGTGAACGATTAGTGATAAACACTCAAACAGTATACAGGATGTATCATAAGTCGATATAGCTGTGGATTATAAAGATTAGGTGGTCAATACCGTAGAGGCTTCAGAAATGCGCATTTCTCCAACAAGCTGATTTTATATAATAACTAGCTGGCCCTACACCACCCCTATACTACTCCTACAATAAACCTACCTACTCTACGCCTACGCTACGCCTACCCAGCGCCTACCTTACCCTTAGGGCAGGCACCTTATGCCTGCCCTTTCCTTATTCATTACAAACAAACAAAATACGAAATACAAATCATTTCTCTTTATAATTCACAAACCAGAAAATGTTCGTCTTTTTCTATTGCGAATTTTCAAAACTGCTATCTCCAACTTGCACAATATTTAAAAATCATCTACATGTATACCAGAATCCCAGCTTTCGTAAATGAAATGTGGCTATTTTTTCTTGACGACTTAAAGTAAGGTCTTGTTACTGTCAAACGTATTTTGACAAGAGGTCTCACGTTTCAGTGGCGCCATCTAGTCCCATTCGGTTGTTGAATGAATCCCTATCAACAAAAGATATTCCCAGCCCCCTGTACTGTAGGTTTACCCAGTACCGGCGCAATGTGTATAGTAAACGTAGGCAGTGGTCGCGCGCTTGTGCGCGTGCGCAGTGAGTCAGCCATCGCCTGCGCAGCGCTAACCGTGTCAGCGCGGCCGTCGCGGAATAGAATCAAGGTTGCGCGCGCCGATACTCCACAATTGGACATTTCTATGAGAGATTAAGAGGGCAAGGGACGCGAGGGTGGCCTGGCGCCTGTATGACAACTTATAAGTTTGACAAACTACCTCTATGAGATTGTGGAGCTGGTAGATGCGGCTTTGCGTGTCCCAACCACCATCCCCTCCGCTTGGGCTCAAGCCAACCTCACCTGCACGTGGTCCTGCAGTCGGACGAACGAGGCACTGGCGAGCCGACTTCTCCCTATTTGGTTGTGCGAGTCTTTATTTAAAGATAGCTTTAATTAAGGATTCTGATAAGAGACTGCTTTCAGTAAATCTGAGAGCGCTTTCCAAGTAGAAAAGCGGGCCCTGACTGGAAGATTTGCCACTGACCGCTGAGCCGGGTTTTACCGCTAGGATGATAATTATGATGACCTTATTGAAAGCTTGAAAATTAAAATTTGCAATCTTGGCGCTGCAGCCGGCCATGACCTCCAGTGGAGACATGGATACTTACAATGCGGCTGGTTCACCAGTT
Organism: Blastobasis lacticolella; assembly: GCA_905147135.1. Taxonomy (NCBI): domain Eukaryota; kingdom Metazoa; phylum Arthropoda; class Insecta; order Lepidoptera; family Blastobasidae; genus Blastobasis; species Blastobasis lacticolella. Next base: position 6,076,879 of record LR990051.1, read on the forward strand.
TAAAGTCGCTCAGCGTGCTATGGAACAAGCTATTCTCGGAGTAACGAAGTAATCCGTCAGATAACCTAGTTAACCGCTGGGGTAGTGAAGACTGCGATTCGGAAGCGTAGAAGGTAGTGTAGAAGGCCCTCTGGCCAGGTGAAATGGCGATTTACGAAAGGTGGCAGCTGGAGACTAGATGCGACAAGCAGGGTACTTATTGGGAGAGGCCTATATCCAGCAGTAGACTAATACAGGTTGTTGATGATGATGATCGGGATACTGTGAGCTTCCTGTATCGTGGTTGCAAGCTCTGATACACTACGTAGCTTTCTGTAAAAGTTCAAAAACGGACAAGTAACTGACGCTTATAACATAACATACGTAGGTATCCTAGGCTTAGTCCAGTCCTAGACGTGACGCGACGCAGAGTCCACTTTTGAAGATAGCGCTACAAAATAGAACTTTATTTACTCCACAAAAAGATACAGATTTTATTCTATGATAGCGGACCGGCTGGACAGTCGCTTCAATAAGCACTGGACCAGTCTACATCTCAGCCTTTGTACGAACATGGTGATTTAGGTCTTTGAGTAACTATAGTCTGTATATATCTGTATATATTATAGTACCTATGAAGGGGGTGCTGTTGTCTCTGGCCTAGTTAAACACATATATTTTTTGTGGTTTCGATAATAACCTCATGCTCATTATTTCTTTGTCATTTCCATGCCTTGTGAATGATAGGGTTTCATGATACTGTTATTGTTATTTTCATAATACTTTATTTATAAAACTGACATTGTAAAGAGAACAATGTACTTAATTACTTGTATCCTATATTAATAACATTATATAATGCCAAAATTTAAAATATTGTTTTGTAATAAATTAAATTATTGTATTGTTTTGATATATTGCCCATGTAATGCAATTTATGGGTCGATCGGCCTAAAATAAATGATTTTTATTATATTTTTATTCGAAAATGCCCTGCGGCGTTGCTCTACGTCGCGCTGCGCTGCGCCTGCGCATCGTACAAGCATCGTTGCGTTGCGTCGCGTTGCTGACGTCACTCATATGATGATGACTATGCAATGATGATGTCAAAAAGCCAACGTTTCAATGACGTAATTTACTACTAAGTATATGACGGCACCGCTATACTATGAAACCGTGCCTCTAGGTTTCATTACTAATTTTCTTTCAAACAAGGAAACAACGTAAGCATTTTAGATAGACTCTGGTCTGGTCTGGTAAAATTTGATAATAGTCCTGACTCCACTGAGTTCGAAATAGGTATGCTCTACATTCTACCGTCATCTCTTTTGTTATGTAATCAAACTAGCCGTGGTTGAATTTATTTTTTGAGTTTGTGTTGGCTCTGCGACCCAAAAGAAGATCTTGGTATCCGACATTAAAAGACGTCACTCCTGTAGATACTGAACGGCTTCCTTCCATCTGGGCCTACTTCTAGGCATCTTCCGCTGTAATGCTGGTGCAGTGCTGCTGCAGCGAGACTAAAACGCCTTTATGTGAAAGCGCTCTAAAAGTCCAAACGCAATTATGAAATATCATATAATCAGTAAAAATAATTACATTGCTAAATCATAATCTTGCAGATGGTTATCGTTGTAAGTAACAACGTAATCGAGCACAAGAATGTATCCATACGCAAAAGGAAACCGCCCAACCCTAACAGCAAAACTGAAAAAAGTACAACACGCACTCAGCAAGAATCAAACTGAAAATCTCTTGAACTCTTCCCCGGACCTATTAAATCGTTCGCGATTGAACTATGAAAACGGCAATGATCAGAGCATTCTGTTTGTTATCCACTCGATACAGAAGCGTTCACTCCATTAGCGGGAATCGCAAACAGACCAATCCGCTTCCAGCCGCGGTGGACGGCGGTGTTGCCAGCTTTGTGGGAGAATTTTATATTTCCCGCAATTTTAAAATAAAAAGCTGCTCTTTCTTCTTAACTTGTCACAATGCGACTTAACAAATTTTCAGTTTTCATTTTGACCTTCCACTACTTCGACAGGCCTAGCTCGGGATGATGGACTTCATAAGAATCTGTATGACCTGATCTGGCACAAAACAAAAAATCGGTGGTAGAATATGGGCCGAACTGACTTTGACCGAAATTGCTTATTCTTCCAAATTAGCTAAAGCCTTCGCGCTTTTGATTCCTCCATCATATTTTAAATAGGTATCTACTATTAATTAATTTAACCTTTAGCTGATTAACAGAGAAAGTTCACTTTACTCGGAAACAGATGATCGTCGGAACTGATTTCCAATAAAATACAATAAATTCCCGTTACAGCGGCTAAGAGGCGCCTCATGGCCACACCGCCCCCTACCCTTGGAGCGACGGTCGCCCGTCGGGCGGGCGGGGTGCGCATGTGTTTCAAAAACCTACCGTTTTGTACCCTCGGCAGCACCACCCTCCCCATCCCACAGACCGAGATCAGTTTATCCGACTTTCTTACACAATTACTTAAAAGTCAACACCATTTTGCCACTAATTACTCGGCTGCTTCGACATTCGGCGTTCTAGATCATTCCACCTGTCTCGGAGTTCTTGGTATCGTGACGCAAATGCGTTTCTTCATATTTCACGTAGCGTTTGCTTTGTAAATGGAAATCGAGTTACCTACTTATGAGTAATAGAACTTTATTAGAGCCAACAACGTCGGTAAATTAGTAAAGTTCTTTGTAGCTTAGAAGCGAATACCTTTTAGCGATTTAAACGATTTAAATCCTTGCGAAAACACACAAGATTAGTTTACGACTCGCTTCACAGCAACACAGCGTGATGCAAAAACGCGTCTCCGTCAATCGAGTCTGCGGAGGTTCCCTGTTAATATTTGAAATATGTAGGTAGAGGAGGGTATTTATAGATATTTTCGGCGGGAACCCGGGTGGCGGTCGAGGGTCTCAAGATTTATGGCGGAGCGGGAGAGTCCCATCTAACTGGGCTCCTCGGGGTGCGGGACGCAGGATAAGAGGCAGCGGGGTGACAGTCAATTATTGGCCAGTGGCGGGAGTTTAAAAGAAAGCTTCTTTGTACAATAATTCACATACATATTTTGGTAGTTTTCATACAAAACCGCAGGTGCGTTCACATGCTGCTAGGCAACAAAGGTGGTGCGCATACCTAATACTAAACAGCAGATGAGATTTGAGCGACCTTAATTTCAGTGTTGCGTGATTCATTCATAATTATGGATCAACCTATTCCTCCGATGAGATATGATATAAATCAATCATTTCTGTAAAATGATCTCCTACCTACTTATACAATTGCATGTATACATAGCAAATCAACAGTAGGTACTGTACCCACGCACAACTGTCTCTGTCCGCGCACGAAATATAAAACAAATATTCTCACACCTGAATAAATGAAAATTGTATAATAAATGATTTATTTATTTATTTAATAGACAAAGGAAAGAGTACGTGCCACGGCTCCCGTGGCGTCTCATCGCTTGCACCGCTCCCCCATCTCGAACGCCTCATACCCTTACAGGCTAAGGGCAACTCATTTCGCCGAGCAGTATCTACGCTGCGAGATATTCTTTTTTCCAACGCCCGTATTATTTAAGCAGGAGCCGTACCTTAAAACTCACCGAATCCGCTGCCCTCAAGCCTTCAAAGCCAGATCTCAATCACAGCGTGAATCACTCGTTAATTTAACAGCCACCATCAAAGTCGCGGAGGCGATCATTGTCCTCCGGAACGCGATAAATCAAATCAACACGCCAGCGCGGACTTGTTAACATTGTAACTAGCTGTTAATGTTGACATGGAAGCCATAAGTAACAGCGTGTTTTGTCTCGAGATATATTGGTTTGTAAAGTGCTTGGGTACATAAAAAAACATTGTCGGGGCAATCTGGCGAGCGCAAGCTGCTGGCGCACGTGGCAAGGTCCTTTCCGTTGCGGGGCAGGTAAGAACGTTTTTTGCCCGGTTTTGGTAAGAATTCCCTTGTGAGGAATATTCCAGGTTGATGGGTGCAGTTTTCATTCAAGTGTCGCGTCTTCCCACGCTTTGTTTGGCGTGGCTTTGTTCATAGGCTTCGGTTATGCGATGGCGTACCTAGTTTGTGGATTGGGCTCACTCGCGTCAATGTAAAGGTGTTCGAAAACGAGATTCAGTGTACCCACATCGACAGTTTGGCTGTGTATGCGCAGGCGTCACCGTTGCTCGTACGCTACGGAGACTATCGCCGGGGTTATCGGGGCATATCCGCTTTGCAAGTATAAGTAGGCGTTTAATACGTCGATGTCTCACTCTATAGTTGGGATCCAACTCTGATCCTTTATGTAAACATGTTGGAATGTTGATGATTCTGCATATTTAAATATTTACGTTCATTATTTACGCTATTGCATTTTCACAAATTCAGACTGTTGACAAGGGACTCATAAACAACGCTATAATATTTGCCTATAAAAGACCACGATACATCCGCCTACAAAAGCAACTAATCACGTAAGTTTTACTTCAAGCCCAAAAATAAATATTAGGTAGAACAGTTAAAAGTGTATACCTACCTAATTCCAGGAACCCATAAAATTGCTGCCGGGTATAGATATCATAAATACGACGTGTGAATGACGAAGTGAGATCTGCGTAGATGTTAACAGTAATTTGTGGACCACACCCAATGGTGCTAATATGACCGGATTCTTGATAAACAATGATGAATGAGTCACCGAAGTTACGATGGGAGAAAGTAGATCAAGGTGAAAGGGCTTGCTGACAAACTTGATACAAGTACAATGCAGTAAAAACCAGCTTAAACTAGAGACAACTAGATTTGTAAAGGAATGAAATAGATTTTGTTCAAATTGTATGTAAAAGTATGTAATCAATGACTCTTAATACATATAGATATAAGGACTAACATCACACTATTAAATTGTCTGCTACTGACAGCCAATCTTTATGTTTTTGATAACATATTGACTTTTTATCTGCAACTCTGCAATTTAAAACCATGCTTTTAGCAGAGTTTAGATAAAAGCTGATTTAAGCTGAACACGATCCCATTTGTCAGGTAGAGATTTAAAATGTTTTCGAACGTCATCACATCATGTTGGACTCTACTTTTTTTTAGATTTGGCGCCTTTTGTAAGTTCGCTGAGTGAGAGACACTTCCGTGGGCACCACTACGACTATATTTTATTACGTTTTTAGCAATTGTTGTTACAGAAATAGCTCGGAGGGCGGCCTCAGTCGGCTGAAGATATAAATGAACAACTTGACATTGATGTCCCGGTTGTGCCAACGCGCGCGAGGGCCCAGGTCCGTTTTGACCATATGATATCATGACCTAGCGGCTGAAAATGTAATCAACAGCAAATGTACAAGAAACAAGTAAATAGTAAGAGACATGAAATGTGTATATCGCATCCGTTCCTCTTAGGTTTCTGATGTCCTGGACGATGGTGGTCGCTTTCCATTGAGCCTGTCTCTCAAATAAATAATAAAAGCGTATTTAAAATAGACACAGTTTTTATAATAAGTATACATTTTTATCGGCGACTTATCGTGTCATTTCGTAGATTGGAACGACCACTGGCTTACAAGTTACCGGTTACGGGTGCAACATTCCGCAGTTGATTCTCTAATTTGTGGACCTTTCTTTCTGTTTTATATATTTTTTGTCTGTCGAGGGTGGCGGTGTGTTACCAAAAGGCCTTTTTTGCCCGTATTTAGTACAAAAGGCCGTCCCTAACGGGACATCGGGCCTGCGCTTGCGTCTCCATTTTGCTCGACTCTAAATGCAATGTTATGAGTCTTGGTTATTACCGATGATAATATTTTGTGTTAAATTGTTGACCCAATTACATGGCTCAAAAAATAAATATATAAATATTTATTTGTTTATCATACGTTAATAAATACTTTATACTTCAGTAGTTCAGTTCAGTAGTTTAGAAAGTATTTGAATAGTTAAATAAATAAATAATCGTGGACAAATTCACACAGCGCCATCGAGATCCGCACTAAAATTTTAATCCATCATTTCAATTGTTGTCGTTTATGAAGTGAGTTATTAAAAAGGTATCTTTCAGTCATCAAAATCCTATATAATATTTATATTCGCGGTAGCATCATCACCATACCCAATCACACACATAAACATGACCATTTCTACAGAGAACGTTGATTACCTACCGAATTCTTTAAAATCCCAGTCATGTTGTATATAGAGTGGGTGTATGTCTCTTATTTCGGTGTCTTTTTGTATCGTTTAGTATTGATCAAGGCTAGATCGTTTAATTTATGTACTAACCTCAGGGACGATTGACGTTTGGCGCAGTCTCGAAGGCATTGCACCGCGTCTGGCGCGCTCGTTGTGGGATAGGATTTGCTGAGAATCGATGTAGCTGAATTACTATCTAGACTACTTATTTTCTACACTGATCTACTGTTTTCAATATTTTTTGTTAACCAATCTAATAGTGTAGCATTTAACGAGCTTGTCCTTGTGAAGTCAAAGTGCCATAGAGCGAGATGTGCTGTTGTTTCATTTCAACTAAGTATTCCGGTAATGTGATTGGAAAATGTATAATGTATCGAATGTTGGGTCAATCATGTCTTTTTTGGTCATTTTTCCTCTCCTTCAGCTCAACACTATGAATCATGTACTTTGTAGATGAATCACATATCAACAGCACATAACATTCAACTGCAGGACTTGAGCCGGCTTCACATCAGCGGAGAGTTGAAAATATTCAACAGAAAACACTGCTGCCCATTAAATCGTTCAGTTAGACAAATATATGGTTGGCCTCTATGATATTTACGTGAATAGTGCCATAAATCTATTCATAGTTTGATGTTATTGGCATTTGTTCTTGCTATTCTGGCTATTGTGTTGTTTGACGTTAGATTAATTATCATAATCCTAATTCAATAAATACTTTTTCATTTATATTTGACCCTAAATACCTATTATCAATGACTGTCTGTCCCATATTAAACAACTAAGGGTTCAACTCGTTCAATTCTCGTTCTCCCATCGATTTCACTCGGTACAATCGCCTAAAATAGCGTGTTTAGTTCCAAATAAAGGAGCAGTTATCGCCCTCACCCGCTCTATTTCCAGATGCGGAACCGACTGGAAATATTTGGATAGTAGCGTAAGTTATTTAAGCACAGTCGGAGGTCGAGACCGACGTAGCTATACGTAGACTATGAATGAATGGATTGTCGTGGATATAATATAATTTTGCTATATTTATCACGTGGAATGAGAAGAAGTTGCAGATTGATTTTCGTCGTATTGCTAACTATCTTTCTCTGCCCGCGTGGACTACACGTTATATCATGCAAGCGGGGGGTAAAGGGGGAGGGGGAGTAGTCTATATTCTATTCCAGACCCTAGTCTTGAAACCTACCAAATCCTTTCATCCATTTAGGCGTGAAGAGGTAACACACACACACACAAACTTTCGCTCGGATGATAATGGGATAGTGTTATATCGGGCTAAAAATAATACTTAACGGTACCCGTAAAGGTATTACAATTACCTATTATACGTAAGAAGTATATTAAACTCTGGTAAGTTTTGTATGTTAAGGAACACGAGGATAGTAGATACTTATTGCATTGAATGTAACTCTAAGTTTAGAACATGATCTACTTACAAGAAAAAATCGAACACAAAAACAACGAGAGCGAACCTTTCGGCGAACACAGACGCTTAACCGTCCGCATGTTGTGGAAACAATTCAATTGGCACATTCCATGTTTTGTCACAATATTAGACAATAGTGACAAAGTGTGGCCGGAGTGGCGGACTGACGTCCCGCTGGCACCCGGGCCCTGATTGCCCACGACTGTCACTAAATGCCTCGTATTACAATTTACAAGTCACTTGGGGTGTTAGGACAGTTTTTGTCTTAATTTCGTTACGTTGACAGGGTTTTGAAGCGCGCTTGTTTCGGTGTTGAGTTATAGCTGTGAGTAAGTATTGTTTTACTTTTTTATATGGTAGTGTGATGTCAAACGAGCTTATGGCCTACATGCCATTAAATAAAACGATGGATACTTACATAATAATATCCGCAATTAAAGTAAATTATGAATTTACTTTCGTGTTGAATTTTTTTCTGTTATTTCGCAGATAATAATTTGAGAGTAACTCCAAGTACCTATTACAGAGTCTCATTAATATAACCCGATGAAGACACACGGCCCGCGGTCGGTGTAACTTAAAAATAAATTTTAATTACGCCCAGCCGCCGCGGTTACCGGAAAACGAGAGCTAAATAGGGCAGAGAAATGGGAAGCTACCTAATTGTAAATTAAAAAGTTCGCGGAGTTACGACACCACAGTCCACAATGACACCCCGACGGGGGCGCCCCCCCCCGACCCACCCGCGCCCGAGGGAGGCAGACACCCGCGGAAAGCGTGTGACATTTTGTTTTAAAATATTGTCCGCACGAATACATTCACGTGGATCATTTTTAATCGCCGTTTCGCTTTTTCCTTTTTCGGTCCGGTTTAGCGAGCGAAAATGCTAAAACTCCCCGACGTTTGGCCGCTGTATTTTTTACGTCCCCGTTTTGGCCGCCGGCCCTTATTAGGTGATAGGTTGAATAAACTTTGGTATGTCCTTCGGCGGTTGTAAAAACCAATAGTCGATACTGGACTAATTCTAAACGAACGAGTTAAGATCGGCCGCTTTGGAGGCGTCTTAATCACCGTGTAGCGATAAGAGGCGCCGGCGCAGGGGGCGTGAAAGCTCAATGCGGTGCGGTCGCCGTATCATCACTGGCGGCGACGCACAGGTTAACTAAACATTGTGTTCCTAGTGGTCCCACTGCGTGTCCCGGGCTCGACTGTACTGCGGCGTCCCCCCTCTGTGGCTGTTTAGGTAAGCGCACCAAATTGTGATGTCAAGGCCGTCGGCTTTCCTCCGACATTCCGTTCCCGCCGCCCACGGGGATATCTCACGCCCGCGTTATGTAACATCACCACTAAGATTCGGTTACGATTGACACATAAAATTTACCTGTTGCCTTGTACGGTGCAGCGATAGTGCCGCCGTTACTACCTCAACAATCTGAGGTGATAGCGTTTTAAGAGGCTTCTAATGAAATAGGTTACAAGAACTTTTGAAGGGCTAAACGATCACGTATCAAGCTGATTGCATGTTTTATTTGCCATTTTGTTTTTGCTCAGTCTTTATAAATTGTAACCATCGCCTTAATGCGTCAGCATGAACGATATCACTTATCAGCCATCAATTATCGACACCAGCCACTTGCACGGATCGATCGCGTCGTCTCCAACCCCATTGAGTTTAAGCCCACAATTCGACTGCTAATCAATAGCGCCCACAGCCCTGACAAATTAGTCAGCCACCGAAATGATAAGAATTTGCTCGAAGCTAATATTTCCTTGCAAAACAAAAGACGGCGCAGCGTGCGCGGGTAAATCAAGAGGTTCCCTTTTCAAATTGAATCGCGCGTCCAATCATAGAGCGTGGTGTAAATAAATAAAAAGAGACACAATTATCTCAACGGGATTCGAGTTTGGTGGGCCTATTCGCACCCTCCTTGCAGAGAGATCCCTCTAGAGGGTCAGTGTTGCTGTGTGAGGGAGGCCGTTTATCAACGAAGCTTCGTTACGAGGTTCAGAATTTAATTTTAACTCCGTATCAGATTATGATTTGTATGTATTTTGCAATAATTGTGTTATGATTTGTATGTTAAATATTTCGGGTTAATGGCCCTATCTAAGCCATTAACCAAAATGTTAGCTGCTAGCTGTTTAAAAAAAATTATATCAGTAGTTTATCAGCTGTCTTGCTAACACAAGCTTCGCTTACTTTGGGGCTAGATGGCGCTGTGTAAATTTGTCCAAGCATATTTATTATTATTACTGCTAACAAGCTGCAGAGTAAAATGTAAAATGTAACAGGTAATATATAATCGAACGTAATTAAAGAATACACTTGAAACTACTGATTTCAGTTTTTTGGTAAAATTTACCCGTTTGTGGGGTAAATACCCGCCGTAGTGGGTAATTGCGGTCCCTAAGCGGGCGACTTGGGGCGGCCAATGCACCTTATTGACTGCCCACGACAGCCGCCGACCGCTCCCGACCCGCCCCGACGGTTTCCCGCCAATCTTTGCATTCTTTTTCTCAGGAACAAATATTACTATTTGTGTTTTCTATTCCAATTTGGAGAAGATATAGGTTGTAAGGGAAGTAATTGATAGGTTTGGGGTGTATCTTGATATACCTACACACATTAAAAGTGTCTAGGGATCTTGAACTTTTTTGCCAACTGAAAATAAAGATTTTTTACCTATTTTAAACTTGTTAAAAATAATCTAAACTTATTCGTAGACACTCTTTTTCAAGTACACTAAGAAATCCCGAAGAACAAAACGCGCTTGATCTTACGACACTTTCGATGAGTAGTAATATAAAATAAGATAAAACGATTTTCTATCTTTCTTTACTTATGGCGTTAATATTCCGGTTGTTATACTATACTAGCGCACGAGGGCCCGGCGTCCCCCTTGACCATGATCCAGGATTTGGCAGATCTGCGTACCTACTTAATAGAAACGGGTTTGACCTCTTAAACTTTTGTAGCAGTATTCACTTATAACTAAACAGGGGGATGACTAATTGACTTTAGTTTTAGTTGAGGTTAAATAATTTGACTTAAGTTAAATTTATAGCGAGATTCGCTTGCCTTAATGGAATTTGGATTATTTTACCTTTAAGGGCTGAACTCACTCTATTTTGGATTTTCATAACCATAATATTGCATCTTATATTATGGTACTAGGTATATCTAGGCGTGTTTCGTTCATTTAATGCCAAGCCCTTCCCCCGCCGCCTCACCCGCACCTGACGTAAAATCATGGTCAAAAACGCGAGCTGACTATATATGCTAATCAATGACACTAGATTCATGTTTTTAAGGCTAATAGTTTTGCAGTTATTAAGGTAAGACGATATAGACATTTTCGTTACGGTCCAATTTCCTGACTTGATACTAAAAATGTTTCAATATGACTTTAAAGACGTTTCACGTCAAAATCTTAAGTACAATAAAACCTCTCTTGCGTGTTTGAGTGAATGTGTCATTCCATATACTTACGAGTAGGTACATATTCAAAAGTTCAAAATTTAAATTGGAATGTCTATCCGAATACGTCACTCACACACGCAAAAGGGGCTTTACTTCAGTTATTTACCAATATCTACCAAAATATCCATAAAAAATTTCAATATGCGCGCACTAAAAGTGGCAGAAACAAAATGCAGTCTCGCCACCGATTCCCTTAATAATTCGAGATTCATAGCGCGGCTTATTCTCATAAAAAGTTGTTCCCTTCAAATGTAGTAATTTCGCGGGCGAGGAGCGGGGCGGGGGAGGTGGGGCGTTCCCCCTCCTCCTTCAATCTACTCGGCTGGCCTTTTAACGCCGGAGATATTGTCTCTTTAGTTAGATCTGTATTTGGTGTCGTTGGAGCTCTACGAAGACAAACCTTGCGATTTGGTGCGAAAGAATCATGTAAATTTATGCTTCGGGATCTGTTGTCTGATGTACCTATGATGGATATTTTATTATATAGTACCTTTTTTTATGTTGTACGGCAGACAAACAAGCAAGCGGGCCACCTGATGGAAAGTGGTCACCGCCGCCTATGGACATCAGCAGCACCAGGGGAGTCACCAATGCGTTGTTCGCCTCTAATATAACACTAGAACGATCCCATGTCATACTCCAAAGGACACACTGTGGCGGGAGCTCATTCCACATCCAAATCGTACGAGCGAGAAACGTTCTTTCGAACCTTCGCGTCGTAGCCAACAACTACTAACTTACTATTACTAACTACTTGCTATTGTCTGCTACTTCGCTTACGCATATTTATTTAAGTAAGCACTTTGTTCTATCAATTTGGCTATATCTCAAAGCCTCCAAATCTCTATACATACTTACAAAATTTCATCTAGCTAAATCGCTTAAGGATTTTAACCATGAAAGCAATATACAAGACACAACCAGACTAAATTGTAATTATAATCCAATTTATTAATATGACACACACAAGTTCGATCCTGCATGAAGGATTACTGCCACTTCTTGGATGGATCAGCCCTATAGCAACTGGCCGCTTTGGTTTCGGTGGAAAAACTAGCATCTAACTCTAGCATCGGCGTAGGGTTGCATGTCTGTCGGTCTTCTACGGTCGCATTTCAGAAAGTATGCGAAGCAGATGCACGACCTCTTTCCACGGGCTCCTTACCTTCATCGTGAAACACGATCCGAAACGCTTCATCCTTTGACGTGGATCCGCCTGAGGCTCCTTGGTTCAATCTTTATAATGCCTAATAAGGAATGGAACACGTTGCCTGCGAGTATGTTCCCTGATATCAATATAATCTGGACGCCTTCAAGGCTAGAATGAATAGTTTGTTCCATTTTCCATGTATGACCCTTTTTCGGCCGCATCGTCATTTACCATCAGGTGAGATGGCGCTCAAATGACTAGCTAATTTAAAAAAAATCTCAACGCTTATCAGGCAGGTTTGAGATCGCAGTGTTGAGAACATGCAACGGAAAATGCTGCTGTACGGAAAACCATTTTCCGGCGATACGGGGGTCTCAGCTGGTGTCTCTTTAACTCATTGGTCAGACAATTAAAAAAACGTATTATTTGTTACAATGTTTTATTTGGAATGCCTGGGCATCGCGTAAATAAGAAAAAAAACCACGAATGTTATCTCCATGGGCCAGAAAAATTATATCAATCAACTTTTGAAAAGAAAATTACACAAAAAGATTTTGAGACTGGAAAGATTGAGATTGTTGAGGGTAAATTATTTGAACAAAATTTTGCGTGATAGACCTGCTATATTTCTTTGCAGTTCTATTAATTCATTGATTGTTATGCTTTGCTTACCTACCCTGAAGGAAAGTAGGTAATCCAATAATGGAGATAAACATTCATAACTATCTATAAGTTTTCTATTTCTTTTTTCGGTGAAATGGGGCACAAGTTTGCCGATGACTCAGGGCACACTTTTTTATATGAATCGATCTCGGTCCATATGTTAGCCTTTGAGTCATTATTTTCAGGTATGAATTTTTCCTCAGAAACAGTATCTTCGATAACTATATTCGCTATGGAGTCAGTCTCGATGTACATGTTTGCCTCTTCTATGCAAAAACTAGCTTTTGAGTCAATTATGTCGTATAAGTTTATGGGATAAGATTCCGTGTCTATGTCAGTGCTTTCATCAGGGAACTCGGTGGAAGTTGAGGGTAGTTCTCCCTCTTTTTGGAGGATTCTAGAGGTGATCGTATCGACCCTTGTTGTCTGGGCAGTACGTTGTGCTATGTTTGCTGAAGGAGTCAAATCATAACTCTCAGAATTTGCCTTTGTGGCAAAGTTTAAGTTTGCATGCAAGATATTCTCTTCTTGAACCGTGTTGGTTTGAGAATGTTGTGTCGAAGTGAAGGTTATGGGAACATTGTCAGTGTCCATATCAGAGCTTTTATCACAATATAAATCCTTCAAGTTCGTTTCTAAGTTACTTTGGGAGCAAACGCTTTTCTCGGAATTTATCTTGGCATCATGTTCGGTGGAGTTTTTCAGTAGGCATGAACCATCACCTGCTGTAATAGCTTTACATACGTTGTAGCCCATTTTTGTTAATGCGTCACTAAATTCAGTGTAGGACCCGGTGTAACCCTTTTTGTCTTTAAATAATGTGTTGGCTTTAGTTTGAAAGTCTTGTGTTGAACGCTTTTTGGAGTCTGTGTCAAACGTAGTTATTTTGTTATTGGGAGGAAAGCTTATCTTTGTATCTTTTTTCACTATCATAGGACACTTGCTGTGCTCATAGTCAATTTCACTTAGAATTTTACGGAATGTATAGCAACTTCCGGTGAAGCCCTTTTTCTCCTTAAATAAGGTGTAAAGTGATTCTACTGTCGCTAAATAATCTTTAATTGCAAGATGTATGATTTCGGCGTTTGAATTACTTGCTTTCTCACTTTGTTTTGGGATTTCTCTCTCTTTGAGGATTCTAATCACGGTGTCAGGAGAAACCCCTGTTGCTTCGGCAGTTCGTTTTGTTATGTTAGCCAGATGACTCAAATCACAATTATCAGAATTTATCTTTATCATGAATTCGTACTCGTCCTTAAGAAACTCATAAACGCTTGCAATCATTGCTCGACCCTGCAAAAGTGAACAGCATTAGTTTTATTATGTGCGTTTAAAAAATATTGTGTAAACATGAGTGTCTCGGTGTAAAATACGAAGGGAAACTTCCTTTATGTCATACGGTAGCCGCTAAGAGACAGTAGCAAACTATTTTGTTACTGCCGTACAAAGAGCCTGCTGATATTTTTAGGGTCTGTAGACTATTAGTACTAGAGTGCTGTAAAAAACAGCTAAAAGCTAAAAGCTAGCGTGGGCAGTATAAATAAAAGGGTTGAATTTTAAATAAACAAAACATAAATTGTTAATAGACATCACATCGATAGGTTGGTAGGACAAAAAATAAAATGGGTTTCCTTTCCGCTTACCGCGTGCAAAATCCGCTATTTTGAACTTTTAAATTCGAAAATGAATAATAAAGTTTATAGTTGTTACGAGAAAACAAAAATAAAAACCTTTTCTTATGAGCTTTCGCAGTCGGGCTGATAACAATTACCTAACACACAAGAAAAATAATACTTACATCACTTTCATTAACATGTTGGCTTTTTTTTAGTTCATTCATGACATGTTTCTGGAACAAATAAACACACAACATTCTTGAATGACTTAAGCCAACTTTATTATGTCCAATTTAAACGCATCTTCTACTTTATGTGCTTATTACACTTGGCTAAGTTCAGTCGTCTATGTTCAGAAGCAAAACGCGTGAGAGCAAACCCAAGTGGATTGTATTGCTCATAGACTAAGTTCCATTATGCCAAGTCGCTTTTCTTCTTCCACTTTTTAAGCGGAGCGACGCGTAACATAATAATAGTGATACAAAAATAAACCTTATTCTAAGAGAAATACACATTCCACCTATTTTTGCTCTAATGGTTTTTGCTTCTGATTTTAGCCAAATGTAATAAGCGCATTAACCGTCTCATTTAAAATGTTTCGTTTCGATCGTACCCACATAATTTTGCTTAATATAACATTATCTATTACTTTTCGCTTAGTTCGGTGGCACTCTGGCATGGCTAGTTCAACATTATACGTGTGAGACATCGTAATAAGGAGGAACAATTTGAATTATTTTGTTTTCGAACAACAGCGGTGCTAAATATAAACCGCGAATCTATCTTTCTTACCTGTGTTTCGTTGCTACAAGAAGAGTTTTTACTTTCAATATCTATAGTGCTTAATTGTAATGCCGCCTTAACAAGAGTCTTGTGTCTTTTGACTTCAACTATCCTTTTTTGTTCCGCTTGACAGTCAAAAATGTGCGGTACGACCCCCTTTTTAATCTTCATGGCACCACCGATCGTTTTCCATCGTATATAGTTTTCCATATCATTCTCTAGCTGAAAAAACAATGATTATGTAAGTATTGTGACCTAATACATGTTTTAAGTAGGTAGTAAGCCCAGCATAAGCAAAACGTACGTATCTCTGCTTGTGCTGATTCATCTGAGCTATGATGACAAATAAAGAAATCCTCGTAATAGACCAGGAACCACAACTTATGTACCTATATTCATTTTACAATTGCCATGTCACCCCTGCCAGGCACGGGAAGGAGAGGTCGGCCCAAGAAGCGATGGCTTGACATCGTCAAGAATGACATGCGTGCCAACAAGCTTACCACCAAGGATGCCGAAGACCGAGCTAAGTGGGCCAGCAAGAGTAGGAAGGCGGACCCCGGGAACTCGCGTGCCGCGCGGAGGCGCATCCGGGACATAACGTCGAGATGATGATTCATTTTACAATTCATTGTACCTACTAATTCTTCCAAGAACACCTTTAAGTAATGATTAAGAAGGGTTATGTTTTTCGCGAGTATCGCACAATGAACGTGATGTGATGTGCACTCACAGTCACAACTTCCAAGTGGGAAATAGGAAGGTAGGCCGATTTCCCTCGTTTTTTTGGTAATTATTCTAAAAGTTTCCTAATACCTACTTCTGAAACTTTCCAAAGCATTCCACGGGAATTATTCGTAAATGTTCCCACCAGCATCTTTACGTTAACGACGCGAGGTTGATCAAGGTCCACCGGGGACCTGGAGACTGGTTGAACAAATTTAGGCCCGTGACGGTAGGTGTGTATTTTATTTTTATTTTTAACCTACACAAATATTTATAACTAGCGGCCCGCCCCGGCTTCGCACGGATACCACTACGGGTACACGGGTTACACACGACCGCTGCGTAGGGAGCCGACCGCGCGAGTGAGCCGCCCGGCACTTTATTTCTTGACATTGACTCCCCTCCCGTACCCCGTGCTGCCTAGATAGCCGAGCGGACTGAGCGGCAAACACTCGACTTTTTTCTAATATTCACATTTTTAAACTCGTGATATTTTTCGAATGGAATGTCTGAAATGAATAATTCAAAAGTTATATAAAGGTATTGAAGCAGTCGTGAATATAAAGTAATTGATTTTGATAAAGATTAATACCAAGGTACAAATAAAGAGCGTTTTTTAGCGACGGCATTTCAATTCAATTTTGAAAATAAAAGAATACTTATTGTGACATAACTATAATAGTTAGACATATACTGTCGCGACACTTTTTGTAGATAATGATGTGTTCTGCTAAGTCGTAGTACATTATTTTGTTCTATCATCAATTGTTTTCGCAGCACACGCGATGTAAGGAATTTTTTGGGTATTTTTTTTTACCTTGGGTTACATTATTGGAGTTTTATTAATGATCCGTAATTTTTAGAAAATATAATATAGCCTATGTCGACCGGGGATAGTGTAGCTTCCCAACGGTGAAATAATTTTTGAAATCGGTCCAGTAGTTTCGAAGCCTATTCAATACAAACAAACAAACAAACAAAAAATTTTATCCTCTTTATAATAGAAAACGAAACACATACCCACAGACAGCTGTGTGACATAATTATGTAAGTAGATTATATTTCATTACTTACCTCGAAATGATCCTCACAGCAATGCCGCATGCTTATACTCGATAAAGGTTTATTCTTAAAGGAGTGCGTGTGCCGTTTCATGGCAATACACCAGTTTTTTCTCGTCTCTTCGCCTCTTGGTATACAAATGAAGATTTTATTCGGCGTACTGATCGTAGTATTCGTGCATTGAGGCACAATACAGTATTTATATGGCTTAGTTTGGGACGACATGTTGATAATATTCTCGAATAATGTTGATTCGCGCGCGAGTCGAGCCACGCACGCGTCCTTTCCGTACGAGGCTGGCGGGGGAATGGAATCCGATGACGTCAATGGCCGTCGGCCGCGGCGCGGCGTCCGGATTACTGTGTGAGTGTGTAAGCAGTGTGACTGTCGCGTCGCGAGAGCGCGCGGGAAATTTTCGCGCGCTTTTATTTAAAAAATTAATTGTCAAGTATTTTGGATTATATTAATGTCGTATTTTAGGTTTAAAAAAATATAAAAGTATGTAAGTATACAATAAATTTCTATACACTTTAACAAAAATACTTTTATTTACCTACCAAATATTTAGTGAAGCTTTGGTACTGCTACTGTGAATACGACGACAACCTGAGTAAAACTGCAGTGCTTTTCTATATTTTTTATTAGTTTGCTATCAGTTGGTTATCACACCGCTCGCCGCTCAGAGGTCCTGGATTCGATACCCGGCCGAGCAGAAATTAAATTAATGAAGTTTAATTTCTGTTACGGGTCTGGGTATGTAAGGTGCGTTGGGGTAAGTTCGGATGGTTTTTAGCTGCATTCATAAGAAGTTGGCAATTTATTTTTTCCTCAAAATCTATATCAGCTAGCGTAATAAAATAAAGTAGAAACTGATAATCAATAAACAACCTATCTGAAAAATATTTTCATGTTTGCATAGATTTAACGACTGCTGTGTTACGGGAGTTTAAAGTATAGACATAGATTTAAAAATTCATGGGAAAGATCGGACGACGTTGGGGAAAGACCGGACTACCCTCTAAAATTACTCGTGTGGCTTAGAACACAAGGTTCATAAAAAGAAAATATCCGATCTTATACTCGCTACAGCATTCTTCTTGTAAAATTTAATTATGTTTAAAAACATAGCAGGAACAGAACATTTTACCTTTTTTTTGTTTTGAGCGTCCGATCTTACCCCGCCCGAGTAAATTTCAAGTCGCTGTAGTTCTCAAACTTTTGTGGCTCAAATGATTCAATAGGTAGGTAACCTACGTACCTACCAGGGTAAATCTCGCACTTTTTTATAATTTTTGGCCTGATTACTGGTTGATACAAAGCAAAGATTTGACGCGCTCTTCTGTGTTCGCCATACCTAACGAACCTATGCGAGTCTCGATAGCCAAGCCGAAAATCTAAAATAAAAATTTGAGACGAGCTTCTCAAATCCGACCCACCTATAAAATTTTCTTTCTATCAAAAACAGACGTTTTTGAGTTTTTATTGGTATGAAGGAGGCTGGATATTATGTAATAGGTAGGTATGTATGTATATTATAAATAATCGTTTGTCTGAACCGGAAATCGAATCCGTCAAACAAAAAACACCCGTTATACTAAGATACGACCGAAAAGCTTATCTCAAAATGAAGTCTTTTTTTTTTCAATCATATCTTCAATATTTAAGGCACTTTCCCTCTATGTGGCACAGCCGTGAGACGCCCTGTACTTTATGTATAATATATTTTTTAGTATGTATAATATATTTCTCACTGCAACTTTATATTAATTATATAGTTGCAGTGAGAATGCATTACATATACAACATTTTTTGCCACAAAAATATCAGTGGTTAAAGTTCGGACTAAGCTAAAGTTTGACAACCACATGCATTTTCAATTAAGGTCAAGATCGGATATTTTTACTCCGTACTTCACCCTTAGATATTTACATGGGGATAGTTCGGATCTCGACTTGTAGCCACATTTAGGCTATTTTAAACATACCTATCGAGAAAGAATTGATTTTTTGACAACATAAAGCTAAATAACTTTCAAAAGAGTGCAAATACTCATCAAAAAATCAAAGAGATGTCGTCTGGGATAAGTCCGGATCACAAAAATCTTTCCGAGATGCGTAACATGTGGTGGAACAGCCATAACAGACGACCGACAATACGAAATCACCGATGCGGACTGAAGGGAGTAGCAAAACAAAATGGCGTATTGCGCTATGTTGCCAGTATAAAAAAATTATCACAGAATCGGTAGATATTTAACATATACGATCTTACCCCATTCACGGTCTTACCCCAACGCACAGGTGCGTTGGGGTAAGTTCGGATGGTTTTTAGCTGCATTCATAAGAAGTTGGCAATTTATTTTTTCCTCAAAATCTATATCAGCTAGCGTAATAAAATAAAGTAGAAACTGATAATCAATAAACAACCTATCTGAAAAATATTTTCATGTTTGCATAGATTTAACGACTGCTGTGTTACGGGAGTTTAAAGTATAGACATAGATTTAAAAATTCATGGGAAAGATCGGACGACGTTGGGGAAAGACCGGACTACCCTCTAAAATTACTCGTGTGGCTTAGAACACAAGGTTCATAAAAAGAAAATATCCGATCTTATACTCGCTACAGCATTCTTCTTGTAAAATTTAATTATGTTTAAAAACATAGCAGGAACAGAACATTTTACCTTTTTTTTGTTTTGAGCGTCCGATCTTACCCCGCCCGAGTAAATTTCAAGTCGCTGTAGTTCTCAAACTTTTGTGGCTCAAATGATTCAATAGGTAGGTAACCTACGTACCTACCAGGGTAAATCTCGCACTTTTTTATAATTTTTGGCCTGATTACTGGTTGATACAAAGCAAAGATTTGACGCGCTCTTCTGTGTTCGCCATACCTAACGAACCTATGCGAGTCTCGATAGCCAAGCCGAAAATCTAAAATAAAAATTTGAGACGAGCTTCTCAAATCCGACCCACCTATAAAATTTTCTTTCTATCAAAAACAGACGTTTTTGAGTTTTTATTGGTATGAAGGAGGCTGGATATTATGTAATAGGTAGGTATGTATGTATATTATAAATAATCGTTTGTCTGAACCGGAAATCGAATCCGTCAAACAAAAAACACCCGTTATACTAAGATACGACCGAAAAGCTTATCTCAAAATGAAGTCTTTTTTTTTTCAATCATATCTTCAATATTTAAGGCACTTTCCCTCTATGTGGCACAGCCGTGAGACGCCCTGTACTTTATGTATAATATATTTTTTAGTATGTATAATATATTTCTCACTGCAACTATATAATAAATATAAAGTTGCAGTGAGAATGCATTACATATACAACATTTTTTGCCACAAAAATATCAGTGGTTAAAGTTCGGACTAAGCTAAAGTTTGACAACCACATGCATTTTCAATTAAGGTCAAGATCGGATATTTTTACTCCGTACTTCACCCTTAGATATTTACATGGGGATAGTTCGGATCTCGACTTGTAGCCACATTTAGGCTATTTTAAACATACCTATCGAGAAAGAATTGATTTTTTGACAACATAAAGCTAAATAACTTTCAAAAGAGTGCAAATACTCATCAAAAAATCAAAGAGATGTCGTCTGGGATAAGTCCGGATCACAAAAATCTTTCCGAGATGCGTAACATGTGGTGGAACAGCCATAACAGACGACCGACAATACGAAATCACCGATGCGGACTGAAGGGAGTAGCAAAACAAAATGGCGTATTGCGCTATGTTGCCAGTATAAAAAAATTATCACAGAATCGGTAGATATTTAACATATACGATCTTACCCCATTCACGGTCTTACCCCAACGCACCTTATAATAACTACGTATTTAAAAAATCAGTT
Source organism: Blastobasis lacticolella (assembly GCA_905147135.1). NCBI lineage: Eukaryota > Metazoa > Arthropoda > Insecta > Lepidoptera > Blastobasidae > Blastobasis > Blastobasis lacticolella. The sequence continues at coordinate 6,097,871 of LR990051.1, forward strand.
ATCTAACACCCATAACACAAGCTCCCTTACTTTGGGGCTAGATGGCGCTGTGTGAATTTGTCCAAGCATATGTATTTATTGTACGATACGTATAACCTTGGAGTCTTCAAATCAAGAGTGAATAGGTATCTTCTAGGCATGCATGCTAAATCTTCGACCTCATCGTCGCTATCCATCAGGTGAGTTGAGGTCAAATGCAAGCCTATCATTAATAAAAAAAAATGTACTTATTTATTTATTAATAACAGCAAACGAACCAAGGTCACCGACATAGCTCATTAATAAAAAAAAAATGTACTTATTTATTTATTAATAACAGCAAACGAACCAAGGTCACCGACATAGCTCTAAATATTGTCAGACTGACGTGTGGCAGTGGGCAGGACACATAGCTTAATGAACAGATGGCCAATGGGGCAGTAAAGTTCTCGAGTGGCGACCACATACCGGAAGACGCAGCGTGGGTAAGCCTCCCGCAAGGTGGACCGACGACCTGGTAAGGATCGCAGGTACTAGCTGGATGCGGAAAGCACAGGACCGGCCTATGTGGAGATCTCTGGGGTAGGCCTATGGCCAGCAGTGGGCGTGTTCTGGCTGATATGATGATGATGATTTATTAATAATTGCGTCGACAATTTTAAATTATCAAAAATTTGGCCAAGAAAGGATAATGTAAAAGCCCTCTTAGGTTGTGCATCTTTTTTTCTGGTTCTATTCTACTCAGTGACAAACGAGCAGACAGCCCACCTGATGGTAAGCGGTAACTAATGTCCATAACGTCTACGATTCATGCATTTAGGTTGCAGGCAATAAAATTGCAGAACCGTAGATGCGTTGTCACTGTGAGGACTAAGATGAAATGCCGTAATTGCGCTGGCTACCTTATCCTTCAAACCGGAACACAACAATGCAAGCATTGTTGCTTGGCCGCAGAAATAGATAAGGCGGTGGTACTCACCCAGGCGGACTCCTCAGGCTTGGCGAGTCCTCCCATCTGATGTGCTTAGCTCACAATGGATAATTTAGGCATCATACACACAACACAAATTTATTTTTATTAAAAACATCAAGCATCCTAATTAGATAATTTAACAGAGAATTAACCCTACTTTAATAGGTGGGTATGTAAATCACAAAAAAGCTCGCTTAACACTCATCATTCAACTTTGTTTTTTTTTCTCAAATAAGTCGTTAACTTTTCAAATCTGTCCTGAGGCCTGTAATACGTTATTGATATTTGTGAACGGCACTGATAATAATATTTGTGTTGTGATAACCATTGTGACTTGAGCTGCCTCGTCTCCTTGTGATATATGGAGGGGTAGGTGTCCGGAGGGGATGTTCGGTGTGGTTGAGGGGTCTGGGTGGCTGGTCGCGTCGCGGTGCGGTCTACAATGGGGAGTAGGGTCGACCCACAATGAGCCTGCTCACGTAATTGTTAAAATGAAAGGGGGCTGAGCGCCCTGTCAACTGTTCCATCACGGGCTATGGGTAATTCGTGCATTTTTGCCACCGCGCCATTTGGCTCCGGTGATTTGTTCGCGTTCTGCTTACCTATAATTATTCTGTAGGTATCTTGATTTAATTTCGATGCTGTTATTGGACAATTAAGCAGCATGTCATTAAACTTCTTTGACACTTCTGCTCGGCTGGCACAAGTGTGCCGGGAGCGAGTTAATACGACATTGAAACTGCTATCTCTTTCACAGGCCATTTTTTATTTTATGTCTTAGTATTGAGATAAGGAAACAAACGCTCTCTCGCAGCGCAAGCTATATCGCGGGCATACTTGTGCTAGCTGTGCAGATTCACATAAATTATCACTTAAATCGGGCTTGTCACCACGGTTTTGCATTATTTATTTTATGTGCAGTGTATAACCCCGAGTCTTAACTTGAGAAGTTTATCTCCAAATTAAACAGAACGAAATGGAACTTAACGATTATATTATAATCGTTTAACGTACCTAATATTGTATACGAAATGCCGAAATATTATTGTATACTATACGAAATAATAGTGTATTTACGTGTAGTACGCTATTGACAAAAATAAACTGCGCTTATCACTGATCGAGTGGAATTACTGCAAAATTGTCAACAACATCTGTTAACGCGTTCTTTAAATAGAGTTACCTAATTGATATTATTAGGTAGGTAGGTACTTACATGGCAAATTAAATCTTACTCATAAACGCGCGCCGGCTGTAAACATTAAACAAATGAGTCGCTAAGTTTTAAACAATAGCGGAGCCATAACAATAAACATGTTCTAATAAACACCGTAACCTTTCCGAGAGTGAATGGAGGTAAGTGGTCCGATACCGATCGCTGACTGTCGACCAACAATACGCTCCATCCCTTATTAATTATTTTATTGTAAGCGTAAAAGGATGTCGTAATCATCGGAATAATAATATCATCGCATAAAGGGTCGCTAGTAGCCAACACAGGCGTAAAAATGACACGGCGTGCCACCAATATGTTTGTGTGTATTACGCTGGATTTATTGGAGTGGGCCGCACGCACACAGCTTCGCCGCCTCCCGGGTGGGGGCGCCACCCTGGCAGATGGCACTCACACAGCCGCGCGCGAAAGGGAAAGCTACACTGTGTAAACAAATCGCGGGAGCGCGTCCCGTCTCGCTCTTTCCGCGCGACTGTGTGCAGTCTGCGCGATCCGAGACGTAGATTGTTCTGTGAAATTGCCAGGTAATAGGCCGAGCGACTATGGTATTATAGTACGCTTATTGGTGAGATGGTGAGCTTAGCGCGGCTGCCTAATCGAATTGAGTACTACCCGCGTATTGACGGTTACGATTGACTTCGGTGGCGGTCGTGTCGCTTGATGGGTCGGGCTCAAGCTTTACTAGTTTGACCCACCGATACTTATACCTACGTTTAGATACGATATCAATTTTGTTCAAACATACTGTGTCGACTCGATGACGATGATAAATTTTGCTCAAGTTCATTTTATATTAACAAAATATTGCGTAAAAAAATTAGCCTGAATGAACTAACTAAACAAGGTATAACATAATCGAATGCTCAAATTATTTGGTACAAAATTTGGTGACCTATATTGAGGCAATGGTCTCTGACCCCACGCGGGAACGAGGCGCTAGACAGACAAACAAAACAAACAATTTGCGAACAAAGAACAAGTTGGTCCGTGAGTGGTGACGTCGAAGTGACGCGCGCCGGGCGTGACGGCGAGTGACGTCGTGACGCTAAGGATTAGAATTGATCCGGCCAAGAAGCTTCACGGCGTCTTGGAGGGCTGAATTTAGTATGAAATTCTAACGTGAACCACCTAACGTATTACAGTAATGGTCTTGTAAAGGTTGTATAAAGGTTGGTTGCTTATTCTGACAATACAAATCTACCTACGAAAAGCTGTCCACTTAAGGTGGAATGCTGAGGTTTCCCAATGCTCAGAGCTCGCTAGATGGCGCTACTTTTGCAAATGTTTACTTTTTAAAAATTTGGTGAAATTGTCTTTGTGTTTGTATATTTTAGATTATATTTTGCTCACATTTTATAAAATAAGGATAAATATCTAGGATAAAAAAAGTGGAAAATACAAAAATATATGCAAAAAATCAAATATGTGGAGCTGATTCGAACTCTGACCGATCAATTTACTTTCAAGCCTTTGATAGTGAGAGCCAATGATAGCCTTTCATTATCTATTCGTGTTCAAATACAGCGAAATTTTCAACAAAGAATATGGAAAAATACTTCCGACTCTCACTTGGTCGGTGATTGATACATTAAAACAGATAACAAACTTCATACTCTCTGCTAAAATATGTCAGCGTAGGTAGAATAGTGGCAACTTCGCGCGATGCATCACGTCGATGTGTATGTAACGGCAACGTCGCAATGAATGAGTCGTTTACAAGCTTCTATAACAATTCCCGTAGGTGGCGCGTGCGACCCAAGGAATAAAACATTATTATTTCATTTATTCTTTAGTCTGTATGGTATGGAAATATTTATCTTTATTACGATGCAATTTATTTTAGATCTAATTTCAACAGTTTTTAAATGTTAGTGTTTCTTAGGCCCCAACTTTAGATTAGAACGGTAGTACTTAAACAAATAATAATTGTAGTTTTAATGCCGTTTAATTTTTCCTTAGACAATGAATGATGACATTAATACAACAGCAAAAGTTTATACCTGATTACGTTTGAGAGCGCCATCTATAAAATTGTTGGCTGACAGAACGCATTGTTGCAATCTCCAATACAACTTAAACCTCCTTGCCCCGCCGAGCGCGCAAGGAGCCCACTGGATTGATCCGGCACCGCCCGCGACAGCCTACACCTAGTCACGTATGCGTTATTGCCACCCTGATTGCCGTTAGCGGCTAGGGACGGGGGATGGCCGTATCGATACAACATAGGTTAAGCGCTTTCCCCTTCGGATTGTGGACTGGTGGAGTGACGAGACTGAAGTGCAGTCTTCTCAGTTTTGGTGGAGTAAAGTGGAGTTATTCGGTGTTAGAAAAGTGAAAGATGAGTAGAAGCACCGACCCTATGATAGGGATAACCTCTATCGACGACTGAAACTTTGAATTTTCACATGAATAATTAGAGCTGCTTTCAAGAAACTTGAATTGCTCCTTTCATCATTATCATGAGTTGATTATTTATTTATGGTTCGTTTATACGTCGCCGCTTACAACCGTAAACGCGTATGGGTCGTGCCCGCACAGCAACCGTGTAGCAACCGGACAGAAAACGTGCAGTTCGACCGTATTGGCGCGTGATGATGATGACTGGCGGTGTGACAAGATTTCTGTGCAATGACTGTGCGGGCGCTACGAATTTGTTTACAAATAACAATATAAAGTTTCTGTCATCAATGACGTCCTGACGTCCATTGTCAAACGACCTGAGTGGTTCAGTTCAGTCTGCCACGCAAAGGTCCCGGGTTCGATTCCCGGCCGTGCAGAAATTAAAATAATCATTGTTATACTTACACCGATGACACAAGCTTTGCTTACTTTGGGGTTGGATGGCGCTGTGTGAATTTGTCAAAGCATATTTTTTTTATTTATTCCATATTTAAGAGTATGGAAACCAAAATTGCATAAACATTTGGGACGAATCGCGCAGAAATCGTTTGTATGGGCTCTTAGTAGTAGTAACTAAGAGCCCATACAGACGATTTCTAGATATGAAATATAATTTTGATTTTTTCTAAGGCAAATCAAACTCTAAAAGGCAAAGATTCTTAGTCTTTTCGATGAATAGGTTCCGTAGGTATGAATGTGTACCATAGCTACCTACGCCAAATTATGATCAAAGTTCAAACTACCAGCCACAATCTCCAGAACAACCAAACTAATATACCTAACCATAACAACGTGTTTAGGAAATCGATTCACAAATCGGTGTTCAAACACGACGACAGAGCGTCGCAACAGGCTGGCGAATTATGACTATGGTATTGTTAATTCAGAGTCGCCCCAAAGTTTATTACAAGTCACTAGACAAGGATGAAGCTAGCTACGACAAAACGAACCAAAACGGGACGGCAAACGTCTAAATGAGGGAGTGTTGAAAATAATTTCCACGCTTACGCTGACAGGGTACTCGTTGACACAAAGCGAAATGGGCCTTATTACAATTGCGATTAGCGTTATTCTCGAGTGTTGTCGAGTTGTTTGGAAAACAATGTGGTGTACAATGAGGGAAGGATTACGATCAAGTGTCGGAAGCTTTCGTAGTATTTAACGAAGATTATTTTTTTGATACGCAGTAAGGATCGCTTCTTTAATTAATTGGTTTAATTTTTATTTGCGATTACAGAACTTGGTGTAAATAAATAATGTCTAATTCGTGAATTTCTTAATTCATTTTTAAATATGATTAAGTAATAACGCATATTTTTTACTCTTTACATTTATTTTATTCTCCAATGTGTTATTTTTTTAAATTACAAAGCTAGGGATGATACTGATTGTTCTTGTATCATAGATAATATTCCTGTTAAGACTAGCCCACATACTGTTTTCTGCGCCCATTGTCCCAACAAATGTCAATTTATGAAAAGGTTCTTTACCACTATCAGAAAACCAGCCTAGTCACCGTGAAGCGTCCGAACCATAAAAACAGAAAATACGTCCTTGGCCGTATTAACGTGATAGACATCGCTTTACCTATTAAAGAAGCTCGACTGCAGTGGTTTGGTCAGGTGTTGCATAAGTCTCAGGGATAGGTCGGGAATATAAGCCTAAACCTGCCAGGGAAGAGGTCCTGTGGGAGGTCCTGCGAGAGCCAACGACGTGAGGATGCTGAAGACCAGGCGAAGACAGGTCTCATCATCATCATCATATCAGCCGAAGGAAGCCCACTGCTGGGCATAAGCCTCTCCCAGAGATCTTCACAAATTCCGGTTCTGTGCATTCCGCATCCAGCTGGTATCTGCGGTGTTTACCAGGTCGTCGGTCCACCTTGTGACCGTGCTGATATCAAATGTACTTTTAAATTCACACTAAATTCAAATTAGGTATACACGACAGTGAGTGAGATCAGACATCTCTAACAAAGATGTTTAACGAAACAGAGTAAGAGAGATAACCCTTCACACCTCACACTGTCTAGAGCGGAATGAACAAGGGAAGGCTCCTTCACAATCATAACGCTATTGAGGGTAGTGAAGACGCTCATAATGCCATGTCGCAACTGTCTCACGACGTGGGGGTGAAAGCAATCCGTTGAGTGCTAATCATAATCGAATCTCCCCTGAATTTAAACGACAATCAATCAGGCGCACCGTGTCGTGGACGGGGAATCTGCGCAATTTTAAGGGACAAGGCCCGGAACTGAAGATTTTTTTTACTCTCACCTGATGACGTATACCTGTCTATTAAATATATACCAATAAATAAAATAAATAAATAAATCGTTTATTATCAACTGGACGCCACGACACAATATTTATACTTACAAAGAATTACATACATATTTCGACACAAAATCATACAACAAAAAAACAAAAATAAAATAAAAAATAAAATTACATAATTCTTAAAAAAAAAACAACTTGGCATTGCCGTGCTGTGGCCCTCCCGGTCGATGAAATTACCTCACTCAGCATCAGCCGTGACCAAAGCCGCGGCGCTGGTCTTCCCCGGGTCCCGCGGAGTGAGGTCCGGACCGCTACCCTTACTACGTGCGTTTGTGTAAAACCTATTCATAAATACCTATTTACTCTTGTCTTAAGTTGTAGCCTAGAGAAAATATGTGCAGGCAGCGAGTTCCAGTCCGTTGCCGTTCGTAACAGGAAAAGAGATAGAAAAAGCTGAGTGGTGGAATGTCGACAATATAGGGCTGGTACGCTGACCTACTGTTACACCTGGAGGCCCGGAGATCTCGTGTAATTTTGCATAAGTGTAGAAAACCGCCAGAGATGCCACTTTACGGCGGTGATCCAGATCCTGGGTACATTACATTAGTCATAGGCGCGTATTTTATATCTGGCGCCATCTCCACGAGCGAGAGAATCGCGGCGATATTATCGTCGTGCCACGTATTTCAATGATTTCAATTGTACGCGTCTCCACACGGCGATGTTATCGCGGCGATGCGACGAGTGGCAATGTGCGCGCGTAACGTCGGCGTATCGCCGCGGTATCGTCGCGACTGGTGGCGCGCCCGCCGCGCGCTCGCCGCTTAACGTGGCGCTCTCGCAGCGAGCGCGCGGCGGGCGCGCGCTTGGCAACACTGGCGCTGTCAAACGTAGCGTCATTTCAGCGTTGCGTTCCATAATAAAAAAATATTTTATTGACTGAGACACTTCTTATTTCGCTGTCGTCTGGCACCTAACTGAACTCTTTCAACAAAACTGCACAACGCCTCGTCGCGGAAACACGGCGATTCCGTTACGAGTCGCCGCGGGCATGCGGCGATTCCGTTACCAGTCGCGACGATACGCTGGCGGAATAATCGCTCGTACGTGGAGATTACCCGACGATAGAAGCGCGGATACGTCGCGATTCTCTCGCTCGTGGAGATGGCCCCTAAGGACCGCTGTTCCAAACGGTACTGATAGTAGGTACAAGTGGTCCTTGTTACTTTTTGTTGTAATTTGTATGTAGGTAACTATATAGGTATGTTCGGGGCAAATCTTGCAAGCCTAATTTGACCCACTTCCTGGTGTTCAATCGAGCTGAAATTTGATACACCTGTGTACTAGGATGACAATGCATTAATATGGTACCATGGAGCTGGTCCGATGATGGAGTCGCAAGATGATCATAGGAAATACTGAACGCAACAAGATAAACCCCATCTTGTATGAGCTCTTTGCGCGATAAAAGCTTGTTATGAAAAAATATTTTTCATTTGAGAACTTATTATAAGAATACATTATCACCATTACTGATCTAAGTATATAATTCGAAGCCCAAACACCGAGTGTCTAAGTCCAAATCCGCTTCTTGTATTTAACATTAGCCAGTCGCGGACTATTTAACGAATGCCTTGCCACTTGCCACTTGGCAACAGTCGACAAGATGTTTCTCGAGGTGTAAAATGACGAGATTGATTCATTGCTCGCTAATAAATCTTGCCTGTGTCTACAACTACTTACTCAAAGTTCAGCATTGACTATTTTGTTGTTTTATATTTCGTTTGCGTAATCTTTATCTGTATCGTGATGAAACCTACACGTTCAAGCTACTGAATGTGTAACCATTATATAATTTGGTCAGATTCCCTTGGTAGCACGGAGGGCAGATGGCAGTCGCTCCACTGTAATTACCTGACCTGCCAGATCCTGGATCATGGTCAAGGCGGACCTCGAGCTCTCGCGAGAGCACAACCGGGACATTAACGCCAAGACGTGTTTTTTTTTTATAATCTTTACCTATTTAGTGTATAAAATAATAAAAGTGGATATCTGTGTAGGTATTATGTGCACCAGGAAGACAGCTAACAGGTCAAGATGGCAGAACATCGTGAAAAGAGTGGCATCCGCCTACAAAACACACGATCACGACCGCTCTGTCAAGAGCGTATCGACTAACAAGAAGAGTAGGTATTCCCCCTGCACTCCGAAACGGCTGTAGCGAAATTTTTTAAATTTTCAGGGTTTGAAACAATAGTCTGATTGTGGCTGCCAGCCTGTGGTTCTAGTTCACTAGAACTAGAACCACAGGACGTCTGCCCAATCGTGGTCTCCACTCGAAAACTAATCTGCCCCAATGACTTCTACTAAAGGTTGATGTAGTATATTAATTTTTGCGTAAATAAATTAAAATTAAATTCTAAATTAAATAATAGGCTGAAATTAATGAACAATTCAACTGGGAGCATGCTACATACTAACTACTGCATACATTAGGCGATTTGGCACGCAAGTGTAACCAAAGTGATTTAGAGACGAATATTGGCTGGTGTCATCACGTAGGTGCGAACTAAACTGTTTAATTAAACAGTCCAGCTATGTTAGGGCCCCTCTCTCATGAGGGACGAGGTTATTGCCATAATTTCCACGCTTGGCAGGCAGAAATTGCAGTCTTGTAAATATGGAAATGGAAAATGCTGCTGCCCATTTTTAGTAACATTAGTCGTCTTGTACGACATCCACGAGTGTAAGGGGTTGGTGCTATTCTACTCTGCTGGAGACCACACGGCAATTTGTATTTGCAGCATGTTATATCAAATCAAATCAAAATTTCTTTATTGATTAGGACATTAAATATCTCTTTCAATCGTCAAAAAGGAGGGGGGTAGGAAAGTAGGAAGGAAACACACAGTGACACGCTGACCGCCCTATGTCTCTAGATAAACGTATCCCTCGCCAACCACAACCGAACCGGGCTTGACAATGCCAGACAGAGCCGGAACGCTATATTATATTATATACTCGTAGGTATGTCTAGTATAATTAAGAAAAACCACCTAAAACTACAGCAAGAGTAAGCCAGTCCACCAAGGCAGCACCCGTTCACGAGTATAACGCAGGGCCCAGCCATCGTCCAATTCAACCATATTTGAGGGAAAAGAGCGACCCGGCCCCCACGCCACCGCCAGACAGACTTTTAAGTGAGCGTGCATCACACATGCTGCATGTGATAGGTAGTTGCTCCCACCCTACTCTATCCTATCCCTACCCTATCGCTACCTTACCCCTACCCTATCCTACCATTGCCTTAACCCTACCCTACCACTACCTTACCCCTACCCTACCACTATCTTACCCCGACCCTACCACTATCTTACCCCTACCCCACCCTATACTACCTTAACGCTATCTTACTCCTACCCTACCCTACCCCTACTCTAACTACTACCCTACCCCTACCCTAGCGCAGACAGGAGACACCATGTGTGGGAGAGGAAGGAAAATTAACGCCGCTTCCAAGGTGGTTCTCTGTGGGGGAAAGAAACGGCAAGAAACCCACAGAGCCTACGTTAATTCTTTTTTTTTTTAAACATGTCTTATGTACTAATACATTATTTGTCCTATATACTATCTTAAAAGTAAATACCTGTATAGAACAGCAGTTCAGTCCCATGGACTTTTGTCATTTACATATTCAGATATACTATAATAACTTTTTTGACATAATTTGTTTTTTATAGCGACTTTAAATTTATTCACTGGTAAATTCTGAATATCTGTTGGAACCTTATTATAAAAGCGTACACATTGACCCATAAATGATTTGTGGACTTTGGCTAGACGACAAGCACCAGCAACAAGTTTATCTTTATTTCTCGTATTAATATTATGAACATCACGATTCTTCTTAAATAAGTGTAAATTTTTATGAACATACATTAAGTTCTCATATATATATTGTGACGGCATTGTCATTATATCGATATTCCTGAATTTATCTCTTAGTGAAGTTCTAGGTCTCAATTGATAAATCGCGCGAATAGCCCTTTTCTGCAATACAAATACATTGTGCCAGTCGGCAGCGTGTCCCCACAGCAGTATGCCATAGGCCATAATACTGTGGAAATAACTAAAGTAAACTAATCTTGCTGTAGCCTCGTCAGAAATACTCCGTATTTTCTTTACAGCATATGCTGCAGAACTTAGCCTTTTCGCCAATTTATCAATGTGAGGACCCCATTGCAATTTATTATCCAGGGTAAAGCCTAAAAATACTGTAGAATCAACAAAATTCAAATTTTCGCCTTTTATTTGTACATTAGTGGGCACTGATCTAACATTTGGCAAAGAGAATTTTAAACATTTTGTCTTCTTGCCATTCAGTAATAAATTATTAACCGTAAACCAGTTTACCACTTCTGCAATAGCCTTGTTCACGTCTTCATATGTTAATTGTTGTCTTTTTACTTTAAACACTAAAGATGTATCGTCCGCGAACAAGACAATTTCATGGGCATCTTTTACAAAGTACGGTAAGTCATTTACATAAACTAGAAACAAAAACGGGCCCAAAATAGATCCCTGGGGGACATCCATAGAGACAACAGACCCCATAGATCTCTCTCCGTTCACATCAACTTTTTGAATTCTATGACTCAAGTATGAATTTAGCAAGTTCAGGGCCAAGTCCTTTATTCCATAATGTTGTAATTTCCTGACCAAAATGTCATGATTAACGCAATCAAAGGCTTTGGATAAATCACAGAAAACCCCTAAGGCATCACGTGATTCCTCCCACGCCCCAAAGATATGTTTAATAAGTTCAACACCTGCATCAGTTGTTGAACGACCGCGAGTAAAACCGAATTGTTTATGATGCAATAGGTTACTTCCATAAAAATGAGCTTTTAGTTGATTTAATATGATTTTCTCAAATATTTTACTTAGAGTCGGTAAAATTGAAACTGGTCTAAAATTTGTAGGATCCGTTGTATTACCAGTTTTCAACAATGGAATAACTTTACTGTGCTTCATCAGGTCAGGAAATTCACCATTATCAACACAATTATTAAATATATTCGCTAAGTGGACAGCAATAACATCAATTACAGAGCTAATAATTTTTACTGACATACCATCAATGTCGGCAGTTGCTTTCATTTTTATAGTTTTAAAAGCCTTAACTATATCTTGAGGTGTTGCATGCTCGAACTTAAAATCGATGACACTCTCGGGTACATTTTGTTTTAACAAGGATTCAGCGAGAGCAGGAGACGAATTTAAGGATTTCGTAGTTGACACTGGAATGTCTGTAAAAAATTTATTGAATGCCTCTGCAACTTCCGAGTTTTTGGTAACAACATTATCATTTATCTTTAAACTGTACTTAGTATCGCGATTTGTTACTTTTCCAGTTTCACTATTTATTATCTGCCATGTGGATTTTACTACATCTGTGCTATTTTTTAGTTTGTGTTTAACGAAATTCGATTTAGCTGTAGCACAAACGCGTTTAAATAACTTCGAATAATGTTTAACATACTCAGCAAATTCTACGCTATTATTATACGCCCGTTCTGCATAGAGCTCATATAATTTATTTCTACTCTTATGTATTCCTGCTGTCGCCCAATCGCTAAACATAAGTTTGCTGTTCACCGCCTTCACCTTTGGTTTAAATATACTATTACTTTCAGTTTTTGTCATGTGTAAAACTGAATTATAATATTCATTTGGGTCATCAAAATACTTTAAATTAGATGATTTCTCTATAATGTTATTTCTAAAACTGTTTAGACGGTTGTTGTTAATTGGTACAAATTTAATAGTATTTTTTGTTTCTTTCCTCATATTAACATTAAACACAGCTAATTGACCACAATGATCGGATTGTAATTTGTTTATTACAGACTGGCTACATGCCTGAATATCACAAAAAATGTTGTCTAGACAAGTTGATGTAGTACTTGTTATTCTAGTAGGCTCTAAAAATAAGTTGATTAAATTATGACACTTAAATAATGATATTAGCCTACCAGTATATTTACAAGATACGTCTAATAAATCTATATTAAAATCTCCACAAACAACAATATTTTTATTACAATTGCTAACTTTAATAAGGGCTTCATCCATAATTTTCTTGAACAAATCAAATGATGAAGCCGGAGGTCTGTATACGCTCATTACAATAAGTCGCTCAAGTTCTATACAGGCAATTTCAGCAGATCGTTCAACAGACAGCTTGACAATATCAGTGCGTTCCTTGCATTTTAGGCAATTACGAGCAAGTATTAGGGAACCTCCATGAATTGCCTGCCCTCTTGTGAACGAACTTGCAAGTTTATGGTTGTTAAAGCCAAATATGAGCTGGTGATCTTTTAACCAATGTTCAGTAATGCAAAAAATATCAACATTCTCACCGTTCATGAATAGCTCAACTTCCAATTCTTTATTCGTCATGCCTTGGATATTTTGATGTACTAAGTTAACTATACAATTTTGTTTATTATTATAACATTTTACTTTACGTACATCCAAAGGCTTATTACCACTATTTACTAATGACTTTATGCTAGAGCAGTCCTGTATATTCTGAACAATATCAAAAGATTTACTGTTCAAGTCTAACAGTGGACTGTTATATGCTGCTGATATGATACAGGACGGCTCCTTTGTCTTACATACTAGTTTAAAGAGTGACCCTTTTTGTTTATTAACAAATCGGCACTCTGGTCATATCTACCTACGGTAGGAGAAATCAATAAATCAATATGGTACGCTAACATTGTAGCCAGTTTGACTTTGTACCTACGTCGAAGATACATAGTATCTTCTGTTAAAACTACTTTATCTGTAAATTTATTACAGTCAAAAAAGGTAAATGCGTCTTTCTGACTGCAAGTCAAATTATACATCAAAGTATTCAACATGTGAATACGGTCATTTTCAGTATCATAAACATTTTTTATGAAGGGAAATGCGCACAATACAATTTTTCCTGCAGACAATCCTTGCAACTTAGATTAGTAGAATTCGTATTATTACCTATAGTCCTTTATACATTATGATAAGTCTTGGAAAATAGTGTCTATAGGTATCACTCATCACAATTACCTATTAAAAATTTCAACTAATTTTCTGCCAACCCTCGGGAAGTAATATACGAGACCCGTTAGTGGATTGAAACTTCTTTACGGCACCCTTAAATCTTCTGCTCCTGCCAAACTATTCCATAAAAAAAAACAATTTCAGATTTTCTCCAATTTCAGTAGGACTCTAACAAGGGTCGGAATCTGCCTGTATGGGTACCACCACATATTCTATTTCCACGCCACGAATCAACAACATATGCGGAGTTGTGTCCTGGTTTTAGGGAGATAGCCATCACAATTACAGGCATATCTTAGTCCTCACAGTGACAGACAACGAACTGCGATCACATTTTTTTTAGATTTTGGCACTAGATGTTATGGGGATGGATGTATATGGCTGTCTGCTCGTTTGCCACTGAGTAGTAAGACTGCCGTGCAATATACCTAAGTTTGCTCGCGGTTGAAAATGGAACTAAATTTGACAGACAGCCAACATTAACAACCAACTCCCAAGAAAACAATGACAGGGACGCCAAACCCGAATGCAGAATTAATTATCTTGAAATCACTCTGTAACAATTATTTTACACAGTAATCTATTTCACTGTAATTTGACGGAAAATATACCTACTCCTGACCATGACGCATGAAACTGCATCGAAATATCGAGGAAAAAATAATACTAACCGTGGTAATTAACCCGATAACATGAGGACAACATTAATTTTAAAAATCAACTTTAGTATTCTAAAGATCCTAATGATTACTTGAAAGTTCTAGCTTCAAAATAAAACAAAAATGGTGAAAACATGTTAGTGTAAATTCTAATGCCTACTTACCTGATGAAAACGCATTTCAATGGGTGCAGAATTTAGATAGATAGATATTTACTTGTAGTTTTAGTGTTCATTAATAATACCTAGGTTATAATTAGCGACGTGGCTATTAAAGCAGTCGATCCTCGCTTTGCTCACGATAAATTGTTTTCACGTTATCAGCTGAGAAGTCACTGACACTGTTTTTAACTACACTTTATATCCGCGAATGACATCGTTGTAGAAAGTTGTTTGTATTCAAATTAGGTTGCTCAACTCGTACAATTGAGGATTGCTTCACTTAATATATCAATCGAGGTGGGCAGACACATTTGTACTCATAATAATATTTCGCAGCAACTTTAATTGAGGACACTTATAAGATTTTCGATCGTATATTTATTTTACTTTGAACGCCGTTACAAAACCTACGTGATATTATAGTCTATACTGAATATAGATCTGAATAGCCAGGTTAAATAGGAATATATATCTGAACTAAAGAGTATATCTTGTAGTTACCTAGATACCAAATCTAGCTAACTACTTAGTAAAAAAACGGCATTTTCCTGCTTTTTATCGTAATTTAAGGAACTTGATCAAAGGAGATCATACCGCCCCATACGGCTACAATTTGAACGATGGTTTGAGGGTAGTTAGCTCCGCTGCAAAAGAGGGAAGCCAGGGCACTATTGTACCCATCCAACGATTTCCCAAAACCTGTCACATTACATTATCTGCAAACCGTTACTTTTGTCGCTGATGCTGGTATTAGCGAGAGACTAACAAGGAACTAAATAGAAGATCACTTATGGCGCCACCTCCTTTTATATCTATCCTACGTCCATGTATAGGCTGTACATAGGGTTTTGACTCAGCGGGTTGGTATAACAACTTCTAATAAAGTCTTCACGTTGTAAACTTCGCATTTTTAGAAGAATTAAACAAATTACGAGAATAAATCACAATTTATTTAAAGTCGCGTGTTTAATTCATTCAATTAACCCAATTCTTTGCAATACAATCCATCAGATCTTGTTCTCACATCATGATACAATATTCCGCATATGCCATCTGTAGCCTCTTTTAATAAATCCGTCCCAACTTGTCGTGTATCCAGGTGTTGTATTCTGACACTCTGGTGTACACTCCAGGGTAATCCGTTTGGGCGCATCCTTCGCCAAAAGACACGAGGCCTACCAGATAGCCATCGGCGACCAGAGGACCTCCAGAGTCGCCTTGGCAAGCATCTCTAGGGGGGTTGTTGGCTGTTGCACATATCATTCCGGAATATATCGTGGCTAGGCGGAGGTAGGCGCGTGCACAGCTCTCTTGCGATACTATATTCACTTTAGCAGCCAGAAGAACGGATGACGATGAACCCTCGTACTGCAATTAGAAAGAGAGTTATATTAAATTGTTGATTTGTTAAATAGTTATTCCAGGTGGAGTGACGATTTGCGAAAATCTGCAGGTGTAGGCTGAATACGGCGCTCCAACCATGAACATGTATTGGCGCTCATTGGGGTAAGCATATACACATATAGCAGTGCAACATCATCGTGTATGTATAATCAAACAGGTTGAAGATCCAATTGTAAATACACATATACCTACAATGTGCTACAATAGTTAACAATAAATCATTAAATTATTTGAGGCAGGATAACCAATATGACTCATCAATCATGCCCTGAAAACATCGTGAGGAAACCTGCACGATCAGGTGACTGAATGTATAACCATGATCCAATCAGGAAAATAATTACCTGATCTACCAAATCGTGGATCACGGTCAAGGTGAGCGCGTGAGCACAACCGTGATCATCATCATCATCTTGGCGTTAATGTCCCGATTGTGATCTCGCGCACGAGGGCCTGGGATCCGCCTTGACCATGATCCAGGATTTGGTAGGTCAGGTAATTACAGTGGAGCGTCTGCCATCTGACCTCCATGACCCTGCTACCAGGGGAACCTGACCAGATTGGATCATGGTTACACATCCAGTCGCCTGAATGTGCAGGTTTCATCATGATGAGCAAGAGTAAGAGCATCGGTTAGTATTCAACTAATGTACATAACTCAGACAACAGTCATTGGTATATATGGGTATATATGGCCGGAGCGGGATTTGAACCCGGGACCTCTGGCTTACGACTCGGATACTCTAACCGCTCGGCCACCGACGCACAACCGGGATATTGACGCCAATATGATCCATCATGGGTATATTATGTGATCGTAATAGAGCTTAACCAGCATGTTTAGATAATATAGGTATAGAACGATCAGCGATTAGATACAACAATTTGTGTATGACAAGTTGACAATTTGCAAGTGACACAACACTTACCGAAGTAGTCCCGTATCCCGAAACCAATGCTTCCATCCCTTCTGTCAATACAAAATCCCTGGGTGCAAACGTGATTGGATGAATAGTTTGACTGAATGTCATTTTCTTTGATGTAACTAGCATAGCAATATCATCCTGCAAGTTATCAGAATCATATGTCTCGTGGACGATGACTGTAGATACATCGTAAGTTTTCCCTCCAGATAAGCGGTTGGATGTGCCTGCTACCACTTTTAGCGACGATGGTTCTCTGGCATAGCTAGAAATATAAAAATAAAAAAGGTGAGTCAAATATTTTTGTATGAAGCCTGTGTTACTAGAATTATTTTTAATTAGATTTTTTTTATCTAATTCGCGAGGCCAATCTTGAGACTGCAGATAGACAGTGGACATCATTACAATCTAACACTTCCCATGGCAAAATTAGTAGTGTCCGCTTGTAAAATAGGTACCTATATTAAAACTTTGAAGTGAAATATCTCCGTTAAACAGCACGCTAGGTGACTATGCTATGGGATAGAGATAGTGTATGCCTGTAACTTTATCCTACAAAGTCTCAGGATCAAACGCGCGAATTGAACAAACATATTTAAAATACGTTGTAACCCCTTATTAGATCAGCAATGAAATGACAATTATATTAAGATTCATTCCTGCTATTCATTAATGTATTGAATTATTGTTTGATACTCCCTAAACTTTTTACTAAAAAGAGCAGTTAGACTGGGAATATAGGAGTAGGTATATAAAAAGACTTACGAATCAGCACAATGGGCTGCAGTGAGGACAGCTCGTATCGTAATTATGACAGCACCACACATGTGCGCCCATCCTGCGGACACTTTTCTTCTCAACGCCGCTTGATATGGTATTTCCTTAATATCTATTTCAAACCCATTCACTACACGAGTTGACGATAAAGCTGATTCTTCAAACGGCGCACTCAATGTTATTGTTGCTGCAGCTGTAAAAAGGAAAACGGAATCAATGACAATATTTACCAAAATGTACCAAAGTTACATGTGTACAATAAACTGAAAAATAAATAAATAATTTGCAGTAAAATGTCAAACAAACAGTCGACTAACCAAGCAATAAAAACACTTTTGTAGAGATCTGCATTTTGGCAAACTACGCTGACAACTAAACAATGAAATTGAGACATTCGCTTACGAAAACGATTGATAATGCTACTTATCTCGAGTCAAGATCAAATTTTATCTTGGGAAGTTCTAAGTTTGAGTCTCGAGTGGAAATGCCGATATGATTAACCAATATGTGAGTGTCAAGATTTATGTTTGTGTACAGTTTGTAAAGAATCCAATGATGGTTCGAAATTAGAGTTGGAATATGTGATATATCTTCAGATATAGGATCAAGGTTGGGGATAACCAGGGTCGGGTTGAGAGAGAGAGATTGGTTGATGAATTGTAATGTGAATTTTTTGTACAGGAATTTTTTTTTACTCGCATCATGATTAAAAGCCTTTTTAACATGTTTTACCAAGTCATCAGTTGCTTATCTAGTACCACCAGTACCTACTTATTGCTGCATTCGCGATAAAGTCGTGCGTTTGCATCATTGCCAGCGTTGCCAGATCGTACCTTTTGGCTTGAGTTACGTACTATTTGGCCGACTGTCGTACCTTTGGAGTACTTTGCTCCACATCGTACTATTTAGTACGTTTTTACAAAATGCTAAATTAAGCTGAGGGGGGTGGTCACTTGTCTTTCCTGCCCGTAAAATCATTGATGAAAGGGATGATTTTTACGTATTTATTGCTCACTGGCACCACCGGCGAGTAAATAAGGTCTTGGCTTGTCAAAATAACGCCGTTTTGTTGGTTACCCCCCCCCCCCCCCCCCCCCCCCATCCCGATAAAATAGAAGAGTAGATAAACTGTAACTGTAACTGGTAGGTACCTTTTTAGCCATTTTCGTACTATTTTAAGAACCCGGACGTACTTTTTTGGAGACTACTGCTGGTAACATTGATAATTGCAGACGCGCTGCAGTATTAATATAGACAAGACGCGAAGGAGTCTGTAGTTGTTGGGAATACAAGTAGGTGATGATGTTGGGTGCCCTGCGATTATACTGATGCAAACCTGCGACTGTATTACTACAAAAAGTCGCAGTGGGCAATCTACTAGTGTAACTCATAGTCTAACAGAAAAATACTTAGCACTAAACCTGCATCGGCGTGCGCATTAGAAATTCCATACAATTTAGAGTTGACTCAATATAGTCCAGGCCTTAGCTAGACTACTTGCGAATGAATAATTTTCATGCACATACCTATTTGATTCAATAGGTACTACCTATATTGCAACAGTTGTGTTATTTTTACATGGAAAATACAACCGCATGCTGAAATTTGGAAATTACGTTGTATCTTATCAATACTTCGCACGCAACTGGAAATTCTTATTAACATAGATAACAACAGAATGGCTTTTAACTTATCACAAGGTAGGTAGTTAGTTTTGCCAAAGTGGTTTGCCGTTTTGAAATATACCATGTTTTGGTTTTTATAGACATTATATTAAAACAAAGCCGTGTGTGTGGTGTCCGGCAGAGTAGAATAGCACCAACCCCTTAGACTCGTGGGTGTCGTACAAGGCGACTAATATTTTCGAGGCATAAGATCTAGTCCCCGTAGGATGGAAAATTGGCAGCAGCGTTTTCCGTTGTTATATTTATAACACTGCGATCTGTAGGAAACATTTGAGATTAAGTAAACTTTATGGGGTTTATCTGACTTTTTCTATCGCTTACGTTATTCAGGAAAATCAAAATAAAACCTAAATTCATAATTATTATAACTAAACGAAGATAACCTGAAACTCAAAAGATAAGACATCGATAAATATAATTTAACGGCCGCCTGACAGGATCACTACCTGTATTAATAACGATAATGGATATAAAATCACTTTTACTGAATAAAAGACACTTTAATTTTTTATGTGGGTACTTACAGGACATCGGTGGCAAGGTGTAAATTGTATTAATGGTGTTTTAATAATGTGTGTAATTACAGTTGGTCGTCAAATGTGCGCCACGGAATTTATGGATACATTAAACCCATCGAATATCGATACAATACAGGGTGTTTCATAATACATGTATAAAGCCGAAAGGGTGTTAAAGTATAGCTTGCAAAGAGTACACTGGCGACTTCATATTATCCAGACATTGAATTTTAATTTTTATAAAAAATCTTCGTTTTTAAAGAAAAATAACCATATCGACTACGTTGATGCGCAGCTCTATTTCAAGTTGATGATCCTAGAAGGAGAAGTTCAATAACCGCGTGCGACCCCTATGAAAAAAGCGTGGCGGTAACATCAAACGGATAGAAGCAATCGACCAAACGCAGCTTGGGCGGATACCGAAGGCCAACGAACAAACGTGCGATTACGAGCCCGAATAGGTTCCCAAAACTCCCAAAGATCGTTTGCTTGACCACGAAATGCAATTACCTATTGGACCTTAGAAATCCAAATCGGCCGACAACGCTTCGTTGGCGTAAGTTGAGTGTGTACACACCATAAAGAAGAGTTTAATAACCTCGCGCCATTCATAACAAAACAAACGAACCTCCTACATCTTGCTACCAGGCGCCGAACTAAATGTTACCTACTTATCTCCATGAATAATCTCTACCAAATTAACTAGGAACTTACCTACACTAATTATTTTCAATAGGTAGGTATGCTTAAATAGTCGGAGCGTCGTCGGTGGCCTAAGGTTACGGTATCCGAGTCGTACGCGAGAGGTACCGGGTTCGACACCCGCTGCCGCCACGTACCAGTGACCTTTTCTGACGGAAAACATCGTGATGAAACCTGCACATTTAGGCGACTGAATGTCTAACCATGATTTTAATCTGGTCAGGTAATCAGGTTCCCCTGGTAGCAGGGTCAGGCAGGATTCAGGACTGTCAGACGTAATGACCAGAAATGCGAAATCCTGGATCATGGTCAAGGCGGACCCCAGGCCCTCGTGCGCGAGAGCAAAACCAGGTCATTAACACCGAGATGATTTCTACTAGGTAGGTACCTAACAGAACAAACCACCCCAGCACAACAAAAGTAAAATAAGAATTAAAATCATAATACTTAGGTACTTATTAACTAAAGGCCTAAAAACAGTATCTAAGTAGGTTAGGTAGGAACCTACGTAAATAAAAAACAAAACATGTTAATCAGTCTGGAAGACAGCCGGACCCGCGGTGTGGACTGCCGCAGGTACTTAAACTAAATAAAAATAAACATAGTCAGCTACGTACTAAAGTAGATATCTACTACACTAAAACGGGATTCGTTCAATTGACAAAATGGCTCTACACAGATAGGTAAGTACTAGGTATCTACTAACACAGTTCCCTCATCTAAGTACCTACGTACCTAGGGAACCACTTATGAATCTAGTTTTGGTGAAACACATTACAGACAGGTTCCACTAAATACCTACATGTTTTTATGAAAAGATAAAAGCGTTGTCTTTTCTACCTATTTCCCGTCGGAAAAGAACCGAGCGCGGCGGTTGCGCTTCTAACGTCACTATTAGGTGGTAGGTAGCGTCTCCTAGTCTAGCTAGCACCTAGACCTTTAAAGCATGTAGGTACGTACCTTTTAAACGATATTTTATGGAAACAAACAGTGTCAGGTGCCAGCGCAGTTAACCACACTTTCTTGCTTTCTTGTGGCTCGATGACCGATAGGTAAATACACTCATGCACACAGCTACACAACACTACAGCATGCACTGGTTGCTATGCAATACGTAAGTAGGTAGGTAACATGGTCTTTGGCCTACTGCTTGGTTGCACTCATGCACAGAATAATGATTATCACAATACTTAAACTGTTGAACATTGTACACAAACAAGACTACGTTAATATTGGTACCTGAAGCAATAAATCATTCATTCATTCATATCGTTTACAGTCTTATCACAGTTATTTTCACAGTACTTAGGTATCCTATACATACAACGCAACAAACAATCACACCGATCACGCGAAAAGCTAAAAACCGAATAAACGAACACGACTCGAAAATAGGTAACACAAGAAGCCACGCTGTCGGCGTCAGCGGTTCAATCAAACGACACACCCAAGTGCAGCATGCACACTGCCAAAACTCCGGCGTGTCGACACATGTTCGGCGCGGCGCACGGGGCGGCGGGTGGCGGGAGGCGAGGCGGGAGGCGTGGCAGCAGGCAGCGTTGCCAGATCGTACCTTTTAGTACGATTTACGTACTATTTGGCCGACTGTCGTACCTTAAGCGTACTTTGCTCCACATCGTACTATTTAGTACGTTTTTACAAAATGCTGAATTTAGCTGAGGGGGGTAGTCACTTCACCTTTCAAATTCACAATTTCACCAAAAATAATGGGAAGGAAGGGTTGATTTTGCCACCGGCAACAAAATAACGTCATTAATTGACTAAAAATCATCCCCCCCCCCCCCCAAGGTCGATAAAATATAGAAGATAATAAGAAGAAATCGTAACTTTTTAGCCATTTTCGTACTATTTTAAGAGCCCAGACGTACTTTTTTGGAAACTACTGCTGGTAACACTGGCTTTAGGGATCCGCGTGTTAGGGGTCGTACTTATTTCGCCTCTTATGTTCTCCTGGTAGATGCACCGTAATGTTGATTGTGTTTATTTAATAAAGTGAGGCTCAAACAAGTCCAACAGTGGACTAATAATAATCCTTATGATGTCGGTGATGGAATACATTTGCTTACCACTATTTTATCGGGTAATTTGTACAGACAGTAATTACTAAAATTGTGTTTGGGTCCGTGTTTCACCTAGGTGACCTAGGTTCAGTGGCGTTGCTTGCCTTCCAGGGGCCCCGTATCAATAGCTGTCTGGGGCCCCATAGTTAGTACCCCCAACTACAAGGGATCATCATCATCATCATCACAGCCCATAACAGTCCACTACAGGACTTTGGGCCTCTCCCGCAAAAGGGGAGGTTATTGCCATAATCTCCACGCTTGGCAGGCGGGTTGGAGATCGCAGTGTTGCAAACATAACAATGAAAAACGCTGCTGCCCATTTTCCAGTTTATGGAGACTAGATATTTTGCCTCTAAACGTTATTCGCCTTGTACGACACCCACGAATGTAAGGGGTTGGTGCTATTCTACTCTACCGGTTACCACACGGCTACAAGGGATGCTAATGAGTAACTTAAATCCAAGCCATTCGCGTGTTAAGGCGGTACGATTTTCATACAATTTTTATGTAACGTTTTTGTGCAATTGGCTATTAGAGAATATGTTCAATTGTGCGCGAAATAGATTTCTACATGTTAATAATGTAAAACAAAGCAATGAAAAAGAAAAATAATTAAATCACAAAACAACGCTATCAAGCGGCGATTTGTGCTTTTTTCGATTTAACTGCTTTTGAAAAGAAAACCACTTTGCGCACCATTGAATACATTTACTAAGAGTAGAAATCATAATACAATCACTAAACACTCAAACAAATGAAAGAATATCGAGAGAAATTTAGTATGGGCGTTGAATCACCTTAATAGTAAGAATAACATATGTATGAAAGAAAGTTCCACACCGCGTCTGTCTGCCTGTTCGCGATTAACTCAAAAACTACTGAACGGATTTTCATGCGGTTTTCACCAATTGACAAAGTGGAATTACTTTGTCTATTGAGGAAGATTTAGGTGTATAATTTGTTAATGTTTTATGTTGGTAGTTTGTATGACAAGAATCTCCTTAAAGGCCGGGGTGGACATCGGAATTTTTGTAAATTGGCCCTTGACTTTGGTATATTAAAACCTTGCATGATAAATATAAAAATGTCATAATTTGTTGAATAAGCGAGCGTAGCGAGCTCGATAGTTTCACAAACTACCCCTTCAGAATACTTGCGCGAATAACATAAAATCAGTAAATGGACGATACGACATACGATGTAGACATTTCTGACATCTGGTTTATAATAAAATTAACTTCGCAAACAATTAATTAATGAGCGTGCGAGCTCTATTTCTGACATTTTGGCTATAAAGTTTTCACGATTAACTTAAAAACAGTCAAATTCGAAAATCGTGTGGGCCGAAACGATTTTATTATGAGCCAGGTCCATCTGACCCGTTGAGCAATGAACAGTGTAAAGAGTTTTTTAAATCTTATGATCTCACCGATAGTGCTGAATATGTTGTACATGAGATCAAGATTTTTCTCATTTTTGCTATAGGTGCATTTTTACACAATTTCAATGAAGTAATGAGTGAGTGCGCGTGAGGGGCTCTAAGTTGTTGTTTTTTATTAAAAATGTTAATTATCTCTAAGCGAAAGGGGAACGAAAACGGATTGTATCACTTGATTTCATTTGCATCTTTGGCGGACCCCGACCCTGGTCTGAAAATCACTAAAGATTTTTTTTTTCCGGGAAATAGTGTTTAACTGAAATTGAGGATAACAGTACGTATTTTTGCTTACAAACGATTTGGGATCCCGTATCATTGATACGGCTGATACGGCTGATACGGCGGTTGTTGCGCCCCTGCCTAGGTTCCCAACTGGGTGAAGCATGGGATATTTACAGGTATAGCTCCGTCAACTAAGATTCATTTAGTTAATTTTTGTTGATGAGAAATATTCGTGAAATCGTACGGATTTTAACATAACAGTCCTGTGAGAGTTTAAGCCTTCCCCACATTAGTGGAGGGTTCTGTCTTAAACTCCACTCTCTGCTGTCTTTGTTTTATTTATGTTTCATTCATTACACTAAGGTATTTTATTTGTTTTATTTAATACAAAAATATGTGTGTGTAGTTACTGAAAAATCTCATAGCAGATAGGACCTTTGCGACACTGAAACATGACTGACAGGCATGACATGAGAAAGCAAACTTATAAAGACAAATATGCTACATTAATTAGAGTTTGCTACATTAATATGCCACAGTAATTTGAATTAGACTACTTTGCTATTAGTTAGGTGGTGGTGCACTTTCGAAAAAACTATGAAGGAACCTATTAAATTAAAATTACAATATTTTTTTGTACAGAACCCTCAAACCAAAAAATACAAAATGGCTAATTTAGATCTCCTTAATATCATTGCGCCTAGTACTATGAACTTGAGTGACCTTTTACAACTGATTTCTAGAGATGCGGTCTTTCGTTTTCAAAATGTCGATTATCGACATTGAAAAGGTAAAAGTTCGATAGTCATTTTCTCGCTTACTATTCCACGCACGAAAAAAATAATTGTACCTATCGTTTTAATACGTTTAGCACTCCATCCAGTTCACGGCTTTATACATGTATTATGAAACACCCTGTATAATATTATGCTGTGAACTTGTGAATCGTACATTGTATTAATAAGATTACCAGGCTCCTTGAGTTTGGAAAACTTGCCAAACAATGTATGGTATAAAATTTGCGTTTGACTTATACTAGTGGATCCTGCGCGACTTCGTTCGCGTGCCTCTACTTTATGCACTTAATACATTTGACTAATTTCAGTAGCCTAAATTTAGAAGCAAACATCGTGAGAGTGAATCAAAGTGGAATGTATTGCTAATAGAATAAGGTCAATTTTTGTATCACTTATGTTATTAGGCAACTAATAAAAAAATAGAAAAGCACTGCAGTTTTATGATGTTACTGATGTTATATGACAACACGCCTACTAAGCGTAGATGGAGATTTTGGCAAAACTGAAGGAGGGTAAACTGTACATTGGCTGTGATGATGATGGTGTGGATTGATGATCAATTATTTACTTTTTAAGCCTTTAATACTATCATTCCAACGATATGGCAAATAATTTAATAAATATAGGCTAGTAGGCGGTAAATAGGTAATGCACATCGGCAGACAACGACAGATATGATGATATACGAAGGCGAACTAGCCAATGCAATATTTCGGTTGCATTGCACCTCTTTATTGCCAATCGGACCAACAAAAAAGTTGTATCGTAGAGAAAGAAAAATAGGTGATCCGTTTCAGTTGGTCGGAGTGGAAAGACAGGACCAAATGATTATCGAAACAAAACGTCAAACCCAATACCCACAGGATTCGAAGACGAATTGTAAACAATTACCGTAGTGTTGTTTGTGTGTCCGTAATATGGCTATTGGTGTCCGATAAGATAGTGTTCATTAAATCAATAGAAAGCGGCTGCCCACGCGCATTCCTGCGAGGCAAAGACCTCTCGCTTCCTGGGTCGCACGCATCCACTGGACCCCCGTTTACCGTTTTCTGAAACTGGATGAACTGAGGTGTCGACTCGGCTTGGCGATTACGCCGCGTCGGGAATGTCTTGGAGCGTCGTTTGTTTTCGCGCAATCATTGACCACTAGATGGCGGTGTAGGTATTTTAAAACGCGCTATCGATTCCGCCCGTGGATTTTGGTATGTACGACGAACGATTTTTTAATGGAATGAAAGAATGAAAAGTTATTTATTGGTAATACTGGTATTGAAAAAGATAAGCAAACGGCGGCCTTATCGCTTAAAGCGTTCTTGTTCGCTAATTTGGGTTTCCGACTACCAAAACTCACATCCATTAAAACTTTTAACGGATGTTTTAGTCGGAAACCCAATTTTAATTTAATTTAAAATCTTTTAATTTAAAAGATAATTCATGAGACTTTACTGGCGATGCAGTACCTCAACAACAAACCGCATGAAATAGGTAAAAGTTCTACAGAAAATATGCAGTAGTTCTGCTTATAGCTATAACTGTGTGCTACTGGTAATAGTCAAAGGTAGTCGGATCTGTTATGAGGCCGCACTTAAAAAGTACAAAGAACGTCTCCCTCGTCCTCCCAACGGGCATTCCAGAAAAATTGTGTCACGAAAGATGTGTACTTTTGAAAGCTTCATACTCCTAAAGTTTAAAAGTTAGAAAAATGTTAGTTATTATCGTTGTGCGCGATATAGTTGCGAACGTTGACCTTGACGCTATGACGTCATAGATCGCGGAGGTAAGCACTGAAAATGAAGCATCGTTCAGTGCAACTCTCGCTAGAATTAAAACTTGTTGGATTTGAACGAAAAAATTTGAATTTAATAGATAAAAATCTAAAGGCCATAGGTAGGAAATTAGAAAGAAAAAATTTAAAAATCAAGGCATTTATTCCCGTTTGCGACCGACCAAAACCTCTATCAGATGTGGAGTTATAACTTATTCAAAAGAAAGAAGCTTAGAAGAAGAACAGCAGGTCGTATGTTGATGTTAAGTTGAATGTTGATGTTATTTTTCTTTATCTTTAAGTTTTTTATGCAAGAAACTAAACATGAAGCCATTGTTTCCAAAATACATACATATACTTACGTACTTGTCCGTACCGATACGGATTTCTTTTTACCTGGAATAATAACCGAATCAAGTTTACGAAAAAATTGCAATTGTAGCCTGACTTCTAGCCAATCCAATTTTTTTTCTACGTCCATGGCTAAAAAAATAAAACATGTAAAGATACGGTGGCAAGCCATCCAGGCGGATAGATAAAATTGTTAAATAAATAAATAAAAGACCGGCTAAAGTGCAGGATGGTCATGATGTTGATGTAGGTAAAGTTTATGTCAGTATGAAATCCATATTGTGTAGAATAGCGTACCTATAGGTAGAAAACCGATTGTGTAGAACCTATCTACATTATGCATCGTATCTAATCAAATACCTGAGATAATCATTGATTTATGGTGGGCTCAGCGGGTGATGAAGCTTATGCTCGGTATTTCCCAAACTCATGACCGTCGCCCATAATAACCACACAGGTGCGTTATCACAGGAATAACTCGGTATGCCATCGGGCCTGTGAATATGCTGGCCACCTTATCCTTCAAACCGGAATATTACACCGCAAGCATTGTATCTTGGCGCATTGTATCTTAGATAAGGGGATTGTACCTATCCAATTGAAGTCCTCAGGTAGCGCTTTCGATGCCAGGTCCTTCCACCAGCCTGAAACTCCGTCACTGCCCATCCACAAGTATTAGGTAATCATAATACACTGACCTCTAGTATGTGTGAATGTGCAAATGGGTCGCAGTAAACTCTTAATGTGCAATTTGATCTACTGGTGGAGCTGATCGGTGAATCGTAGTGGAGTAGTAGTATCCTGGGATCAACTCAAGCTCACTTGCACGACCCTCTTCCGGCCCCTTTCCGCCATCAGGAAATGCAATCTGGGTACACGCTTCATGCTTATGTCGTAGATCTTTTAGCTATCCGCACAACCCGCTTTAGTTAGTTCAGCCTTTGTCTGCGAGTGTGTTCGCTGATCATTATAATCTAGACTCCTTTAAGACTAGAGTGAATAGGCTGCACCTGGGCAGCATGCTCTATCATCGGCCGCATCGTCACTTAGCACCAGGGAGATGGCGGTCAAATGCCTAGCTGTCTAATAATTAAATAAAAAGCCAAAGGTGGATCACAGTATACCCACTCCGAGTGTCATTGGATCCGTTGGTGGATCCTGGCAGTGGATACTAGTTGATTGAGGGATCTTTACAGCGTCCTACCGTCTCAGTCGGTGCGGTCGATGTCGCGGGTAAAACCTAGTTTTTGTGCACCTAAAGTTATTAACTTCGAGCACCGTGCAATGACGTCACGTCACGTCAGCCATTGTCGTAAACTTCCTACATTCGGTTGCGTAAGCCGTTAGTTTTGTCATACGGTTGCATTGTAATACGCTGTGGAATTATTGGTAGTAAACTCCGGTGTGGTCCGCAGTTTCGGCTTGGGAATGGGAAGTGATTTGCTACGGTGGGAAGTGGGAAGTGTGGTGTTGGCGTGGTATCATGGGATTATTGTATTATAGGACATTTGAAGCTCAGTCAAATTGGGTTTCAGTTGTTTCGATATAAAGACAATTTAGGTTTTATTTGTGTCTTACAATTTGGGAATAGATTGTAGACCAGAGGGACCACCATCTCAGGAGGCCAAGCCAGCCTCACTTGCTCGTGCCCTTGCTGACAGACGGACGAAACTTTGGCGAGTCGGGTAGTGCGGATCGGATCGTAGATGTCGCCCGTAAAATTATAAAATTCGCAAAAATTATGGAGTCATCGAATTTTTTAATTACTTATAATGATTTTGTTATGGAAATAGCATTAATTTTCACACATACGTTTATTTACACGAAGAAAATTTGGTTATGTGAAATTTAATTAGAATTTGTTATATGGGTCAGTACCTATCTATCGGTTAGTGAAAATGCTAAACTCGATAACTTGATCAGGGCGGTGAAATAATCATGAAGTTATCAGTTCATCTCCGCATCGCGAATCGACGTTATTTTGGCTTAGCAATAGGTTATGGGCCTGTGTGTGCGAATACAATTTTTTTGGCAGTAGGCATAGACACCTAACGAGTATTTGCTCTTTAATTTTCCATACAAAGTTTACGCTCCTTTTTTATCATCCATATAGTTTATTGGTGCACAGTTTCGATTTTTATGAAATGCCTACAAATCATTTTGGAGGCTAAAATATCAAAACGTGTTAAATGTCAACTAAGTGTCCCATACACATTACCACGTTAGATAATAATAAGTCCATGATTACCACTTAGTAGGAGCGTCGATGGCCTAATGGTTAAGAGGTCCGACTCGCACCCCCAGGTACCGGGTTCGAACCCAAGTGCCACCATGTATCAAGGACTCTTGTCCTCAGACAAGACTCTACTAATGTATATAACTCATTATTTACATTAGTAGAACACTAACCGATGCCGATGCTCTTACGGTGAGGGAAAACATCGTGATGAAACCTGCACATTCAGGCGATTGAATGTGTAACCATGTTCCATTCTGATTAGGTTCCGGGACCATTAACAGGGTTACGAAGGTCAGATGGCAGTCGCTCCACTATATTACCTGATCTGTCAAATCCTGGATCATGGTCAAGGTGGACCCCGGACCCTCGCGCGCGAGAACACAACTGGGACATTAACGCAAAGATGACCATAAATTACCACCTAGTCTGATTTTGCAGGTTAAACCTAGCCTTTCTTTATTCATTTCCAGCCTATAGGAAAGTATAAAAGGCCGCGTCGCATCGCAGTTAGGTACATTAATTTACATAGGCCATTTGTTACCGCGCAACATGCGCCTAACTAACGCACGTTTTCTATTTTTCAATCCGACCGTTCCGCCTTTCGTTACTTTCCTATACTAATACGTACGACTGGCCAGTGTAAGGAGGTCTATGCGACTGCTCTACTGTAGCCTCTTCACGTGGGGTGTAGTACGAGGAATGCAGTGCGGCGGGTCAAGGTAAACTGGCTCTTGGAAGCGGAAGGCGTCTCTCGGACAATAGCCGTTTGGCGATCACTACCACGTTCCCAGGTCATTACGTATTTACCGTAAAACTTCTTATACTCGTACATACGCGGTGTGTTTGTGTGATATTGAAATGAGACTTGTGCTGTGTTCTGTACCATTGGTGGCGGCTGGGATACCTAGATACAGTTAGCAGTTAATTTGAGTGTACAGGCGTTTCGGTCTGGCCTGGGTTCCAATTATTGAACCGCTCGCATTCACGCGAACGCTCGCGTGCGGTACCTGTCCCTTTACATTCGTGGTAAGTCTAGAGATAGATAAAGTGAACGCTCACGTGGATGCGTCAAAAATAGGGTTTTGAAATGACTGATGCATTAAAATTAATATAGTTCCTCAGGCATTTGAGCCCGCAGTTGAAAATGTCCGAAAATTGTTCAGGACAGTCGAGGAAATAACATATTTTTATAGAAATGCCTGAGGAAAATAATAATTATAAAGGCCTTTCCACACACAAAGCTCGGCGCGAGCGCGGTGCGATAGTTGCTAGCTTTGTGTGTGGCAAGGCCTTAATTTATCGGGCGTTTCGGCCCTCGGGCCAAAATCAGACCGGACCGAAACGTCTGAACACTTGTTTTTATAATACAGGGAAGCAAACGAGCTAGTGGGCCATCTGATTGAAAGGGCCAAATGATTATTTTCGTAATTTCTGGATTTATTCAGCGTCTCTAGCTAATATGCTAATTAATGACATTTGCAGAGCGAAGTCGCCAAACTACAAGGATCATTTGGCACGTGCTCGAAATCAGAACTAACGCCACCATCTTGCAAAGCATCACTTTCGATAGACAGCTGGAATTGAGGTTTGACACCCACGCCCTCATCAAGTGCATCCTTGTGGTTCTGACGGTTTCAGTCTGCGAATGTCATGGCTAGACCGGCTGTCATATAAAATCAAACAATTCTAACAATTCGTGTATTAGAATGTGTGGTAGAAAGTCCATAATACAAATTAAGAAAATTAGTGCGCTTGGTACACTGCTGAGTGGATTATACCACCTATCTTACTGTATAGCACAAGATCACTAATACTTTAAATAGCGTTTTCTGTAGTGAATCCACTTTTGATCTCAATTAGGTATACATTGTATCGGACAGGTAGTAGTAATTACCTGATTTGCCAAGTCCTGGATCATGGTCAAGGCGGACAGTGGAACCTCGCGCGCGCGAGCACACCTGGGCATTAACGCCAGGATGATTATTATTAATGATATTTGAACAATAATTCTAAATTAAGATATTAGGTAGTATTTTACTTGTAAGTGGAGTCGACACTGTAAAAGTAATATGTCAGATTGAGAAGTTATCTGTATGGGCGTACCTAATTGCCTGTTGGTATGTATTTAATAGATCATAGACCATTTTTTACCTCTTCTAGCTTCTGTGTGAGCAATCTATTAAATATCTGCAGGTATCTAACACAATTTCAACTATAATTTCGGAAACGATTGCGTCGTACTGACCTCGCCTACCGGAGCGATTACAAATTGAGACGTGAATTAACTCTTGATAGACACTTGACATTTCATCGTCAACACAAGTTCGTTAATAGCGAACTAATCATTTGCTAATAAACATAGAGCGATAATAACACGGTAGAGGGACATAAATAGTTGGCCATGTTTATTAAACGTCTATACACCGATTAAATAATTATTAGTCGATTCTCGACCATATCACGAGCTTAAGTGGTTTAAGGACGACGTTTAGTCGCCGAGTTATTTGACGCATTGACGCAATAAATCATCGAGGGACGTGACGTGCAACTATGTGAATAAATAATGTATATAATAAGCGACTGCATTATGGTATTTGATGCTACATGCGTTATGGTCATTCAATAGACAGCCATCGTAGCTAAAGACCGGGCACAGAACCAGACTTTGTGGAGATCTCTGGGGGAGGCCTATGCCCAGCAGTGAGCGTCTTCTGGCTGATATGATGATGACGATGATGGTAGCTAAAGATGTGTAGCGGCCTTGACCACTTTCTGTGTACTTATGTAAGTTACTTACCTACCCTTAAGTCATCGTCATCATCATCTTAGCGTTCAATTCCGGTTGCGCTCCCGCGCGATACGCGCCCTCCCGGGGTCCGCCTTCCTACTCCGCTAGGTCCACCCTTGGTGGCAGCCTTGGTGGTGAGTTTGTTGGTATGCATGCCATCGTTTCTTGGGCTCGCCTCTCGTTACCGAGACTGGTGGCGGTTGGTCAAACAGTTGTTGTTATATTGTTATCGATATGTTAAAGTCAAATCACATGATCACAAATCTCAAATCGTCTCGTGTCTTATTTGGACATCCGTGTGATTATTAAATGTTACAATATATTGGCACAAAATCTATATGTGGGGCGAGGATCAAAGTAAATCTGGGTGCACAAAGTGGAAAACTGTCTGCTGTTGCCTATTGCTTACCGTTCGACTTCAAAGAAATAAAGAGTTCCGAATACTAAGTGTATTCGTTTTATTATTCATAATTTTAATATTCAATATGTAGGTATTTTATGATATACTTCTTCTTCTTCTTCGAATCAATTTTTCGAGTACCCTAGATATGGCTTGCCCTAGATATGATATACTATATTGGTATAGTGTTGTCTATACAACATACAATATACCTGCCGTCTACGTTTACCATAATTCAAAGACAAGTAACCAGTAACAGGTACACAATAGCCTTGCAAATGGCGTATTTCTCAACACAACCATTGATCGATTGATCGATAGAACCAATGTAGGAGCAATCGGCGTTTTCGTTGGGACATGCGCACACCTACTCCCACAGCACTGATTTGTCTCTAACCCATACAATTGCTACGATAAAACCGGCTAAATAGTCAAATTGCCCAATCCACATATGCGTATGTCTTCGTTCGTTATGCAACTCGGCCAAAGATATGCGTTGGCGCAGAGTTTAGCTATGACGTCATAGATTAATCTGTCGCCGTTTTACGTTTATAGCTTCGAGTGTCTATATACATGGCAATAATTATAATTATTCATTCATTTATGGTAAGCAGAGGTTCCATTGGTATTTTGTAAGTAATCAAGATAGAGGCGGTTGAGGTCTGCCCCTATGAGATTAGTTGCCTAGGATGGGGTTGGTGTCACCAACATTCTATCCTGCCGCACAGCATACGGCCATGCTGGTTGCTGTACGAGATATTCACCATTACAATCATCATCTTTTGCCGGGATTTATCCGGCTTCGCCAAGGTCCGCACTTCGCCCGGTTTTCGGCACCCTCTAGTCGTAAGCCATAGGCTTCCTGTACGTTGCTCTTGTCTTTGTCCTATGTCCCTTACTATACAAAGTATGTATTATTAAGAATGTGGGGTAACTACTAGTAAGCGCGGCATAGAAAAGCTGTGAGTATTATGATGGACACACATGCCTTGGGTTTCGTTTCGCAAATGATGACATATGAAGTTCTGTAGATAATAAAATAATTATCATTTTGGCGTTAATGTTAAGAGGT
This sequence comes from Blastobasis lacticolella, assembly GCA_905147135.1. Classification (NCBI taxonomy): domain Eukaryota; kingdom Metazoa; phylum Arthropoda; class Insecta; order Lepidoptera; family Blastobasidae; genus Blastobasis; species Blastobasis lacticolella. Next base: position 6,131,831 of record LR990051.1, read on the forward strand.
CCCGGTTTCGAATCCCGGCCGGGCAGAAATTGAAAAGTCTTGGTTGTCGCGAGCGCCCGGTGTCACCTTGACCACGATCCAGGTTTTGGCAGGTTAAATAATTACAGTGGAGCGTTTACTCCAATACCTGTTAAACATATCTGACCAATCGGATCATGGTCTGTATATCTTTACATTAAGTTTCATCGGTGGAAGGATTTTGTCAAAGCCTGAGGAGTGCACCTAGAATAACAGCCCGCCCTCCAAGCAACATTTTTGGCATTGTAGTATTCCAGTTTCAAGGATAAGGAAGATAGTCAAGACAATTACGTATTTAATTTTAGTCTTCACAGTGGCAATACACCTAAATGCTTGAATCGGAGATGTTATGGGCGACAGTTACCGCTTACCATCAGGGCCACGAGTCCGCTAATTTACTAATGCTTCAATCGAGTTGTAAACGGATCGCAATCTCAATGGCAGTTATCAAACTTATCAACGTTTTTGGTATTCTGCTACTATAAATAAACCAAACACATTCGATTGTTTTTCGATGGGTGTTACAATCGTAGTTCGATCTGTGGGCTATTTGCCCGTTTATATATAGACTACCGAGGAGTAAAAAAAAGAAGTTTTATATGAAATTCATATTATGTATAGCAAATCGAGTATAACTAAGGACCAATAAATCAATTCAACACTATAAAAACACATGTTTCAGCACAAAAACTCATACGATCCTCATTAAGATTTGTTTAATTACTTGTATAGGTGCTTAAAAAGTTTACTAAAATAGAAAAATGAACACTTAATTTGGTTTTATGGTTCATAAACAACGTCCGCAAGTTAATGATTTCGTGACTCCTATGAGTAATACGGCAATAGCAGATTATACACCAAGGGGATAAAGCAGTGTCTTACGTCATGGGCGTATTGGACCCTAAGCCTAGCGAAGGACTTTATAGAGTCCTGAGTGGAGCAAGGGGTTCAAACCGCCAAAGACAGTCTTTATCCCAAAGATGAATAGGTAGGTCTACTTCTCAGAACATCTTCAGTGAGATAATAAAAAACGGGCTACATAACTAAATACTCAGTGCTCTACATCATCATTATCATCTTAGCCCATAACAGTCCACTGTAGGACTTAGGGCCTCTTCCACGAAAGGAGAGGTTATAATATCCTTATGGATATTAACCTCTTATCTATTATATATTATAGCCTCTCTCTATATGGCTTGGCATAATCTCCACGCTTGGCAGGCGGGTTGGAGAACTCAATGTTATAAATATAACAATGGAAAATGCTGCTGCCCATTTTTCAACCTACGGAAATAAATCTAAATCTCTCTAAATCTTCCTCCTCGAAAACATTAGCCGTTTTGTACGACACCCACGAGGGGTTGGTGCTATTCTACTCTGAAGGATGCCACACGGCGTCTACAGTTGCGACAAATTATCCATCAATATCTAAAAGCATAACACTGGAAGATGACGACCGAATGATTAGCGACGTCCATAACATTTATTTTATACATTTATATTATAATAAATATTAGCTCGGTACCTGCGTAACAAGAATGTAGAACCACAGGTGCATTCCCAGGATGCGGACCACTCAATCCTGTAATTACACAGGCTGGCTTGGCGGCACAATTAGGTAAGGTGGTGGTCACCACCCAGACAGTCGCTAACATAGTACCACCAATGACTCTATTTTTGAACCTCGCGCCTTGAGTCGAAAGTTTTCAATTTTGATTTTAGACGTGAACAATTTATAATTTTTTATTTAAATTGGCTAAACAGAAAGTGATCGATTCAATTATAGAGAAAATCAGCGTCATGCATCAAATATTCAAAGGCAAACGGTTCAATAATATCGCTCCATATGTACCGAAAAATTTATCTATTCGTATATTTCCGTATATGCCTCTAGGTATTTCTGCCTTCAGGCACAAGCACTAGCTATTAATAATAGGCTAAGATTCGCACGAACCGCTTTAGTTCGACCTTTCTAATGCGTCCGGCTAATGCCTACCACTCACCATCATGCTGTCAAGCAGCTTGGCAAAAACAGGCTTGATCCCGACCATTTAAGGCTTGATCGCCCATTTAACCTAGACACCGTCACGTGGCCTCCCGAATTACCTTATCTGCCAAATCCTTTATTTTGGTCAAGGCGGACCCTGGGCCCTCGTAAGCGAGAGCACACCTTGACATTAACACCAAGAAGATAACCGTCAAATGGCCTGACGTAAGCTTATTTTTGTTATTTCACCTGACAAGCTGCTTTTCAGCGGCATATTCGGTTTCGTCTTCAGTCGGTCTGCAGGTCGATAAAAGTAGCTGTTGGGATAGCGTTTGTCAAGATTTTGTCTGTTGGAATTACATGGTTAATTCACATGAAGGAGGCCGGAATAGGTACGGAATGGAACGCTTCGCCTGCCAATGTGTTCCCCATCCACTACAATCTGGACTCCTTCAGCCAGATTCATCATCATCATCATCTTGGCGTTAAATCCCGGCTTAGCCCCCGCGCGGCGTACGGGGGCCCGGGGTCCGCTTTCAGCCAGACTGAATAGGCAATCCTGAAATATCTAGTCAGCCATGCTCTCTCATCTTTGGTAACTTCGTCGCTTCCATCAGGTAAGATGGCGGTTCAATCCCTGCTCGGTACTGAGTAGTAAAAAAAATCGTTGGTGAAACGATTCAGGTTGAGTTAGAGAGCTTTTCTCACGGCAAGCCTACATAGAAGCTACAATCAGGCGGACTGTACTCTTGTTGCTACCTTAGCGGTTTATAAAAAAAGTACTTCGTTTTGTTCTAAAGCTAATAGACACAAGAAAAAACAGAGGTGCCATGCGAGTGGGCGGGGCGGCCGCCTCTACGGGTAATGAGCCACATTGTCTTATTACTTTAAATGGTAATGCTGGTTTTTTCACCGTCCCTGACAAGAAGCTTAAACTAATAACGAAAACATAGAACTATTACGTAGCATCAAGTAGGTATCTAACATGTTTTGTATAATTTATTCATACTTTCATAATATTTTATAATTACCTTCGACGGACGGAACAGGACGAAGGCGGTATTTGCGTTTTGAGTTAGAGGTTGTATTGTTTGTTACAATTTTTCTCGAAAACTACTAGGCTGATTTCGTTGCAGTTTTTTGCATTCAATAGGTATGCAGAGTAGGTTTGAGATATATTTTATGGTAGTAGATCACCACCAGCAGCGCTGCAGCAGCCTGATAAATCGGCATTTGAGGAGTTCTAACAAAGTACTAAACCGTTTTCGATGCGGGTTTTTGCATTAAAAAGCTATCATTTCAACAACAAGTCTCTTACAATCCTACTTGTCATACAATAGCAGAACCAATAAATAGATTAAAATAAAGAAAAAATGCTTAATTCAATACCTGAATTAATAAATAGATTAAAAAAAAAGAAAAACAACTACACAAACTACAACTGGAAAATGTAAAGCTTCTTGGGCTGAACTTCGGACGCACGTAAATTACCGCGTAGGCGGATGGTTTCCGCTATCCCATACACGTAGGTAGCGAATTTTATGCTTAATTCGAGATTTTTTTTCTCTTACACTACCAGTTAAAGGCAAACAACTGACACAAGTAAAGAAAATACATGCCACGTGTATTGCTTGCGTGGAATGAGACATCAATGTGTTAATCTGTCTGTATTCTGTTTATGGAAATTTAAAAATAGCGCTATTTTCGGCGATAGCGCTTCTCATCACGTGGGCTGCAATTATCACTAACACAAAGTAGTATGAAAATGTAAGAAACTGTGTGAATAAATGAATGAACTACCTAGAGAGTACAACATGGAGTTCTTGAAGAAAGGGGTGAAAAGGATTTTACGGGATCGGCAACGCGTGGGAGATGCTCCTGGTATTGCAAACGTCCATAGGCTGCGGTGACTGCTGACCATCAGGCAGGTCGTAAGTTTGTTTGCCACCTTAGAAAAACCTACCTATGCATTTTTTCCTTTATTGCGTAAATAAAAAATACCAGCGCTGAAATGAAATTATGAATGAGAAAAACTCTGATTTCTCTAGAACTGCGAGTCCAAGTCTACCGTCATCTGATACCTAATAAGAAAAATGGATGGAATGGATATGTGGAGTGTTGTAAGGGTGCTTCCAAATCTCACGAATGCACCCCAAATGCGCAGTTGCAGTAACGGTATGCGTGCCATTCGCGTGTCCGCGAGCTGTTGCTGCAACATCGTGCGAGCGACGCGTTGCATTTCACCGTACGAAACAATGAGCAGTTTTCCAATAGGTATCTAAAGCATTCCTAACCACTCACTAGATGGAGCCCCGACAATTTTGGTAATTGATAATCGCTTGAAATAGGTTCTTAGCAAAGAGGATATAAAAACTAGGTACATTGTATTGGTTAATATTGTTTTTATCAATAGTTTTTAACCATTTTAGAGGTTGTAATTAATTATTACAAACAAAGCAAACATCAATTGGTCTGAGTCAATTCGTTTCATGGACACTAGGATCAAGAATGGAGACAATGCAAATCACAGATAATATGAAAGGTTTGTATTAAAATACATTTCGTTGAACCTTTTGGTAAAAAATTACCAAAATTGTAGGAGCGCCATCTATTGATGCTTTTTGAAACCGATTGACAATACCTACTGGAAAACTCCTCATTGAAGACGTGCACGCGAACCGCTTGCGCGCCGCTCGCTGCAGCCAGTGCTGTAACTGCGCATTCGGGGCGCGTTCGCGAGATTTGGATACACCCTAATTGGGAAAGTTTTTCGTCCTAATCCGATGGAAAGTTTTGGGACTACATTGGTTAAGCGCGAATTATCCGTAAGAATGCCTATTCATTGCTATCATCATCATTGCAATGACTAGCGCCATTGATCACTTTTCTGTGCACAATGTCTCGCCCTCAGTGTCTATCTTCAGCGACACATATCACTGCATCCTCGAACTTGTTGCATGGTTTCTAGAGCAGTACGAACGTGCACTGATTGGTGTGTATAGTATAATATATAGAATACATACATAGTAGAATAGGTATAAACAATGGCTTAAAATAGAAGTACTCCAGTGTTCACAAATAGGTAGCAGTTATCTCTCCTTGTTCCGTGCTCGCGTTGAGTAGTTACATCGTACTAAACAATGATATCATAGCACGTCATAGTTGATCCGAACTGATTTAATTTTAACAGCTTTACGACTTGCCCTTGCACGAATGACTATGCGACTAGTCATCGAACATATATAGGCATAAGTACAGAGATGTTTATCAGACATTTACTTATATTTATTGTGACAAATAGACAATGAGGGCACTGCATTTGCGTAGGCTCAGTTCACAAAAAAGGTTGACTTCACCTTGATATACTTGCCGATTGCATTATTACGGCGTTTTTGAATTAATGGCCTAATACCGGACATTTAAGTATTTAGATAGGTATTATAAAATATATTTCATTGACAAACTAGGTACATGAAACTAAAACTATACTGTAGTAATTGAAAATCACCCGACATTTCAGTATTTAAATATAAAAATATCTTGGGCTAATGTCCCGGTTGTGCGTTCGCGCATGGCGGCCCAAGGTTCCGCCTTAACGCCCTGGATCAGGCTAAATCAAATCTGCCAAATGAGGCAGTTCAGATAATTACAGTGGAGCGAATGTCATCTGAGCTCTGTGACCCTGCTACCAGGGGAACCTGACCAGATTGGGTCATGTTTACATATTCAGTTGCCTGGTTACATTTTCCGTCGTCGTGAGAGCGTCGGTTAGCATGCAACTTATGTAAATAACTCACAAAACAGTCATTGATACATAGTCGCAGTGGGATTCGAACCTGGTACCTCGCTTACAAGTTGGATACCTTAACCACTCGGCCACTAACGCTCCTCCTTAGTATTTCAATAACAGTTTATTGTTTTTTTTAGGTGCTTCTCAAATTGAAATATGTATGAAATTTTACTTAGATATCCAATGAAACTTCGCGCGAGCTGTTGCATTTCAGACGAGACCGTTGCTGCAACTGCGCATTCGATACGCGATCGTGAGATTTGGACGTAAAAAATTCTGTACTTACCAAACCAGAAGGGATTTCTTGGCTTAATAGTTGTAGCGATGTCCGCAAAAATCACAATCATAATTGTTGAAACTTCCCACAGGAGTGGAATGGTTTTTTTTTTAAATGGGCACCCTCCGGTATAGCGGTTGGGAGGGAGGAGGTGAACTCTCATGAGTACCAGCCGGCCGGCCGGACTGGTTATGCACGACTCGCCAAAAAAGGGACCTAGGCGCATACGTGCTAAACACCCCCTGGGAGCACCTGTAGCCGGAAGGGCTTTTCAGGTTTCATGGGATGCGACACCCCGTAGGACTCCACCGAGTGGAATGGAAAGTTACCCAGCTTATATAATAATATAAATTTAACCCAGTTTTTATAATTTGAAATCAAATGGGAAAAGCCCAGCGCATGTGTTCATTCCAGTCATGTGGGATTTTACAAAAATGATGAATAAGATTTTTGTTGATAGCACATCGTTACCCTGAGCCATTAATATTTCCCCTGAGCTAACAAACTCAAAACAACTCTAAATTAAATATACGATGAACTAGCCGTCTATCTAAGCCGGCGAGAAACAGTTATACCAAACAAGGCGATAGGCCTTGGAGCACCACTGGCGACCGTATTGGTAGGTTTAATGTACGTAATTGCCATCTTATTGAGTTCTGTCTGACCTGACGTGCTGCCCACGTCTGGGTTTGAATTAGTTTTTTTTTTATAATACTAATAATGATAAAACGTTTATTTCAGGCATTTCAAATTACAATAACTCTATTACAACACACATTACACAACTCGCATAACTAATACACAACTCTTACACTACTTAACTCTGAGATATAATTTGGGGCATAAAAAGGGCTTCGTCCCTAGAAAAGAAGTAGCTATTGTGAGTAATGTAGGAATCAGGCCAAGGAAGTAAAGTGACAGAGATTTTTAAGGACCGTAGCATGTGTAATAATTTTTGGTCTCTGCCTATCCCTATGAAAGAATTGTGTATATACAGTCCAAGGAGATCAAAAATGTTTACAAAAATTGTGATTTAGTTTTGAAATGTCTACCCGCTATCTCACCTGGTAGGTATCTACTTAGGTAATAATTTACCCAGCATGTGTTGATTGCAGAATTTATTCACAGGCAGCTAGTTCTACCTGTATATACATTCAAGGAAGAGCACTAAAGTGATGCTTGCCAACTGTGAGAGGAGTGTGAGGGAATTGTTATGTAGAGACTTAGAGAGTGATCTAAACATATGGCAACAACTTTATAGGTAAGTTGTGGTACCAGCGGACAATCACGGAAGACGTACGAGACCAAATGATATCGACGTTCTCAGTAGAAAGTTCTTAACAAACAGCAACAGAATATTTCTCACAAGTTCAACCATAACTTTGTAATATGTTGACATTGGTAGGACAGTAAAACATTGATAGGTTTTCTGACTACCTACCTAAGGTATGTATGGGAGCAAAACACCCATACAACAACGCTTAAATCCAAGCAGCGCTGTAAATTGAAATTACACTCGTGGCTAACAAGGCTTAGAAATTCATGGTTTGAGTGATGAATAGTGATGTCATTCCTCCTTAGGCAATAGCTAGGTCTCAGAAAAGGTCACCTAGCGCATCCAATCAGTCACCGGAGCGTGATTGGTGCGCAAAAACGTAGTTATTACCAGTGAATATTGGCTAAGCTAATTTTAGCTTTGGACTGCAATCGTGAGTTAGGTAAGTAAGTATCTATAGTATTGGTAGGTGTCAATTTCACAATTTCAATGTGGTTCACGTGTTGCTTTTTAATATCCGATAATTACTTCATGATGTGGCCTCTGCTCATCACAGTCCACTAGAGGACTTGGTGCCTTTCCCACGAGTGGGGAGGTTAATTGTTATTGTCATAATCTCCACGCTTGCCAGGCGGACTGGAGATAGCAGTGTTATAAATAAAACAATGGAAACGCTGCTGCCCATTTTCCAGTCTACGGAGGCTCTAGATCTTTTTCCTTGAATACATTAGTCGCCTTGTATGACACCCACCAGTGTAGAGGGCTGGTGCTATTCTACGGTCATGATCTGGCCTCTACCTCATGGGATGATCACGTCCGACGAAGCCTGGAAAGCCTTCCCGGTTAAGGGCAATACCGGGTAGTTTAATGGGTAGGCGCCTAGGTCTTCATGCGAGTTCCATTATAACCAACGCGTCAGACTGCGTTGGTATGCAATGAGCGCTCACTACGTCCCTCCTACCGTTGTCCTACAGAGGGCAACCTTGCCTTTGGGAGCGATGCGTTAGAGTTATTGCGCTTTACTTTTGTCTTTTTCTATTAAAATAAATAAATAAGTAATTGAACATAAAGAGAGACGGTGCAAATTATCAGGATTTCATAATTAAATTAAAATCACTGAAATTATTTTCTTTCAAATTCCTCGTTCTCACTTCGTTTATACACATTATATTCATACACTAACGACAAACTTGATACACACTTGATGGTAAACGATAACCGTCTCTCACAATCATAACTACCACTCGTACATTAAAAAAACACTGTCTACAATCACCCAGTCTTCTTACCCACCAACTCATCTGCTCAGTAGACGGCGGCGCTAGCGAAGCTAGTTTAATGATATTTACCAAATCGCATCTATAGTTCCGATTTTGTCTACTGAATAGAGTTGGTGGCACCGAACCAAAGGCAATCTATCACCGAATACTCTATTTATTAACCCTGCCCCTAATCTCATGTGAGATATGCGCGCGCGCCGGTCACGTGTGTTGTTTTGTGTCATTACCTGCGACTGGCTGTGGACGCGTCGCTTTGACGGCTTTCACATTGGCGCTTTTAACTGCCATAAGTAGAGAGGTTTCACGTGATTTTTGAAGGATATGTTTGGCAGTTATGATAAGATTGGAACGTTTGCGCCTTTTGAGAAAGTGTCTTGGTCTTGGTGATTACCAACGATCTTGAATGCATTTGTGATGAGTGAGAATTTTACTGTAAAATTTTGGATTGATTTGCATCGGATTACGTAGGTATTAGCCTGTGGACTCACTTTCTAAAACTATGAAATGTATAAAAGTCCAATGGTTCAATTTTCAAAGTCACCATGTAAAAAGTCGACAGAGGAGTGGAAAATATTGGGAATTTACTACTTCTACAGGACTTTATTGCTAATTTCATAAAATTTGTGACCGTGAATACGTCTTATCAATAGATAATATTAGTCAAAATACACGCAAATAATAAGTATATCCCAAAAGTAATATGGCCTTGAGGCGTATTTACAACCGCCAGCCGTTAATACCGCGCCAGTGTGCAACGCATGGATATGTCTTATTGGGCAATGGGAATGATATGCAGCTACAAAAGATTTCTGAGAAGCACCCGTCCCGAGTCGACCGTCCCATTGACTCACAACTTACGTGTTTTAACCACGCAGTGCCTTTTACAGTCATTCTGACTCGCTAAGTATTGTTGTGCTCGCTATACGAGTAATCTTGCATCACGGACAATTTTCAAAATACCGCAGCATGCAAACGAGTTGTTTCTCCTTAATTCTCGTCATGAGCGGGCCCCAAATTTCGTCGGACCATTTCTCGTGCGTTGTACTCTAAATAAATCAAATCGCAGATAAGGTCTTGTTTGCTTTTGCGCTGTCTTCGGGACGCTAACTCTGTAATTTCGAATCTCCTCGAGGCTTCTTATTAAGTGTCCAATCTAGTTAGCTGCTTCTAATAGAGCTATTTCACAGGGCACGTCGATTCGATGATTTGCGGTACTACGGGGAAGTTATACAACGCGCTTTCACCATACGTCTAGAGAGAGAGCACCTGCGATTGCCTATTACTACTATTACTGGATAACTCGCAAAGTTTTGTAATCGGAGAGTATGTAATGTGTGCCAGCGTAGGACGCTCGGTGATTTCCTTACGGGGCGCGGAGCAGATAGTGTGTGATCGCGCTCTAGATAGTGTGTGATCCGGGTAATAATAAAATAACTAAAAGATTTCGACGAAATGAAAACCTCCTCCTTTTTTTGAAATCTGTTAAAGAAGTGTGGTATAAGTTTGACTTGTGTAGTCTCGGTAACACCACAATTATATTGATGGATACTTGACAGTCGATTTAATAAAATTTTGTTCGTAAATCTAAAGCGGATCCATAATGATGTTACTGTAGGTACTTACGATTTTTTTAGACAATACTATTCAGTATCATACTGCTCTTAAAAATAGTGTTGTTTTCCATTGCTGATTGCTTAATATACAAGTATTATAAGTTTTTTAATTTGCTCCACATAGATTATTATCGTTCTCTTGGCGTCAATATCCCGGTTGCGCTCTAGCGCGCTGAGGTCCGCATTGACCTTGACCCAGGATTTGGCAGATCAGGTACTTACAATAAAGCGACTATCATTTCACCTCCGTGACCCTGTCAACGAGGAACCTGACCAGATTAAATCATTGTACCGCTTTAATACACAATATAAAACACATGTGTTGAGCAACCAACCACAACAAAATCTATAAAGTTTTAATGCAGTACACTGATTTAGTTTCATCTAGTCACAATTTCCATTGGAAACACTTTCAAATGGACACGTTTTCAAACAGACACAATCCCTCATGAACCCACCGACTTACTCTTAACCAGAATGTGTAAATTGGCACAAAAGAATCAATAGGGGCGCCTCCTATCGCACTTTCCGTTGCCAATCTAGTATAAAAAATAAGTTCTTCAAGTGCCACAAAATTATCTGACCCAGTGGCCAAAACTGGAACTAAGTGTCGCCATTTCGAAATGTCACTTTGTTGGCAACAACAGCGACGCCGTTACCGGTTCAGATAAATTTGTGGCACTCTACCTATCTTGACACGCGCCAATCGGCGTTATTAAAGTCATTTTGCTGCGTCGAATTCACATTGAAAAAGCAAAGGATATCACTCCCAACTCATACACACTCACATCTGTCACGCTCCAGACGCTGGTGACAACTGTCTTTAAGATATGCACGCTCCAGCGCCAATTATTTCCAAGAGAGATGTAAAATGTAAAAACCTCAGCTACTTTGCTATTGGTTTGGGTAGCGGCCTCAGCGGATGTGCAAGGTTGTTCCGCTCAGCGTTGTCAGGAACGAGGAAAACTTGACTACGATTGTAGCCATAAGCGACAGCCTTGCTGTGACACTGACCACCGATATCCACCTTTGTACTGTTATGATTGGAGGCGAGAAACTTCGCGTCTAAACCGACGTGGGTGCGTCCATTCATAATTAATCGCCTGATTACTTTGCATGTAGGTATTGTTCCGTTTCATTTGCATATCATTTGTTTTACGTCGCACTTAGCATTCCGATTGACGATGATACTTTTGAAATTGTTTGTCATTTTTATTGTTAGATGTCATCGCTCAAGTAAGATAGGTTGTAGATATACGTGTTTCAATGTTAGATAAACGATTAACTTTTTATGTCCTTCCGTATGTACACAGACTGAATTATTACGTGTATCTGCTATGTTTCTGGAAACGAGTAGACACCTAAGTAAGTATACTAACGTCAGAGCATCAGGTTCCATCTAAATTATTATAATCAAATAACCCAGACGAGTTCAAATAAACAGTGTCTTTAAAATTTATTGGGTTTCGCCAAAACATATTTCAAATGATGACTGCTAATGATTTCTGTGTAAACAAACAAACCATTGAGTAATTCGTCGGACCGTTTCTTGGTACCTGCGCAGGCGCATCAGTGGTTCTGTCACGTAGCGAAGGATCACAATTCATTAACCTTGATTCTTTATTAAATTGTTATAATATCCCGAGATTTACTCAGTCTTACTATATAGTTCAGTCAGATTTACTATATAGTTCTTACGTGTGCACTTTTTTGCCTTAGCCGCTAAAAGTCGGTTATAATGTTCCAGACCAATTCCCGCGGGAACCACATTGAACTTCCGGTTACATTATAGCAAATGTGCTATCCTGGGTTATAACCTATATTACTGCCAAATTTTATCAAAATATGTTTAGTCGTTTAAGTGTGAACGAGTAGCAAACATCCAAACATACATCCTTACAAACCTTTCGTATGTGTAATATTAGTAGGATGGCCAGGCATTTGACCGCCATCTCACCTATGTAAGTAACGATGCGACCAAAGAAAAGATAGAGCATTACTTTCTAGGAGCAGCCTGTTCACTCTAACCTTCGCTGAAAGGATCAGATCGGCTCTTTCATTCATAATTTTTTGCTCATCAAATGTTATAGAAATGATGTGTACTAGAAAGTCAAGAAGATTGATCGATGGAATGGCAATTTGCTGATGATCGTACGTTTACCCAAAGACCCAGGCTTTAGAATAAGGGGAGATCCTTTCCTGTACGCTTTTCTTTTGTGTAAATTATACAAAAAATAGAAACAACTTTTGTACATTTCTGTAAATCCTTGATTCCTAAATTACAAACGGACATTCTGCTTATGAAGATTGCAGTTGAATGTAACCTGCCGGCTTCGCCATTCGAGTTTATTTATTTAAATATGCGTGAACCGTGCTCGCCTTTGTCCCTTTGTCTTTGTTGCTAATAAAACCGGTTCTTGCGCAGCTCATCATTTTATGACTTGTTTAATATTGAAGTGTTACTGCGAAATTGTTTTACAATTAGATACAAGTCGTATAGAATAAAAGGAAAATGTCAGATGGCCCCGATCCTATTGTGACATCTCGTAAGTGTCTGTGCATGTGTAGTATATTATTTTCTTGAAGCGCATTCGCATCAAAGATTGAATTATTCTCGAATACATTATATAGCTGTTTAAGTGCATTAATTAATTAGTGTGCACGGTAATTTGTAGTTAATTTATTGGAATGTTTAAAGCTTATTTGGCACGCATCATCTGAGTCGATCGCTACAAAGTAGTAATTAGCCTTTGGAGGTAAACCGAAATACATAAAACGTGTGCGCTGTCGAGGTTTATATTCGCCCTATTGTGTGTTCGCGCACTTTCTTTATGGCGGTCGACTTTGAGAGCAAATTCATCGGTTCTCGAGATTACACACGTCGAAAATATTCGCCCTCGGGGTTGTTTCTTTGGAAGCGTCGCGTAAATTAATGAAAGATATGCCTTGAAATGAGACGTTGGGCCATAACGGGGCATAACTCATGATACATTACACGGTGCCGGCGAAACTGTAGACAATTATTGACATGCAAATATATGTATTGTGGGCCACACTCGGAATGAAAGAAAGATATGGAAACAAAGTATGCGTTATTGGCATTGTTACTGATAGGACAGAAATAGAAAACGCCGATACTCCTTAAGCTAGATAGTGGATATTTGTGGCTCAATCAATATGATGTGATAATAAAACTGCCGGGCGCCGCGCTGCCCACCGCAGTATGATATAATGAAAAAAAAACTACGCAAAGGCTATCGGGAAGTGTTAGGCGGTCCGGCCCCTAAACGCTGCTGGTGGCTTCCAAATGCTGCCACAACGGGGTGAATTGAGTCTAAGAGAAGTAATTTTCTAATCAGCTTCGTAGAGGATATGATCGAAAAAAGAAATCACTAGTTTTGATTTCTATGAACCACTTTTATCTGAAATCTGGTAAAATTAGGTATCTACTTAAAGTTTTAATGCAGAGATCACATAATCTGGTCATCATTCTTTTGCTATGTTACTACGCCAATTACGGAGCCTCCAAAATGATAAAGCAAACAAATTAATTAGACTAAACGTTTAAAACGTTTCGGAAGTAACTGATTCTCAAGCGTTATCCTATCATCTGTTAACGGTGTATTTATATGGGAACCCGATCGAGAGTTGATAAAATCTATTAGAACAACAGTAGGTAAGTCGTGGCCATCTATGTTGGGTTCAAGATTTTTTGTCGACTCGTGATTCAGTCCACCTCCGGGTCATAAACCTGTCTAAAAGGTGGTCATATAGAAAAACTATTGTCTTACTGCTTTTATTAACCTGCAACATCGTGGGATATGATAAAATTGGCGTGAGTGAATATAGATCCATACAAATGAATGCTAAAGTTTAGAATTTTGGCACACCGTACTGAAACCAAATTCGTTTAAGAATGACGTTTAACGTTTTTTTTGTATGTAGTTTTTTATCTAAGTATCAACTTAAATACGTTCAAGAATTGGGTGCAAGCTACCCTTAGAATATTTAGTATCATGTTTGACTGTATCGAAATCAAGACTATTTCAAGACTATATTTACCCCAATATCGTTAAACACTCTTCAACAAGTCAAATTGTAAAACAACATCCACACACTAGTTTATCGGAAGTTAAGTTATGTCTGGCATTAATAGGTCAAATAAAGGTTAAATTACTGACTCAATCATGTCCTTGAAATACACACTAAAATTATAATCGACAGATTAATGTCACCTTGATATTCCAGGAATGGAATACCAAGAAGAACCTTTTGTTTTGTTGTAATTTTTTTTTCTAACTGACAACGAACGATTTTACCTACTTATACATGACTACTAGTCGCTGGATTTCGGGAGTGCGACTTAATTCGCGTATACCTTACCTACTTTACCCCTATCTACTCTATTTTATTGCTTATAAACCTTCCTTATCAATCACTTTATCGATTGTTGAAAATCGCATTAAAATCCGTTGCGTTATTTAAAATATCTAAGAGTACATAGATACAGACATAGATAGTGATACATAGGGACAGACGGTGGGAAGCGACTTTGTTTTATACCTTAAAACTGTACCTACTTATTGTATTAGGTAATTATGGTATAGCGAAAAATATTTAGATAAATTTTTTCAAAGATGGCAACTTTAAGAACGACAAAACCTACTTATTATCTCAAAAAATATCAAAATATTGGGACGATATACGTCATGAGTTAGTACCTCTGATGTATCTGCGCGGAATGGCCACTTTCAACTTCGAGATGAATAGTACACCATCTTGTCAATATAGCAGAGCCTTTGCGTAACGAAACTGTCTGTAGAATACTAATATGATTACCTTCTTCATAGCAAACGATCAGTGAAAAGAAATATATTATCGAAAAATGCTCAAGGAAGACTGCAAACAAATAGTCTGTGAATGCAATGAGGTCATCGTTAACCCTACCGCCTATACCAACATGAATAGGTATCTTACAGACACCAGTACTATCGTGTTCCAGGGTTATAAGCATAAAGTCGTCGGCGATTATTACGGCAGGCAAGTGTGTGGGTGAATATTATTGGAAGCTTCCCGACACCGTACGACAAACTGGAATCGCTGCGGCGTTCAGACAGCTACTTATCCAGGAGTGTTGCTCAGATGATTACATTATCGAAAATATTTAATTGTAAGGGATGCTGGAGTTTGGGAGCCTGGAGATCTGTAACACAGGTTTTCATTTACCTACTACAGACTCCAGCTCTCAATAAGGATTTGAATGCTATGTACTTACAATGTATGAAGTATCTATATAACAATGTAACCTAATGCCTTTTTGAGAGAAATAAATGATTTTGTATATTGTATATTGTATAGTGTGCGAATACTGTGCGAAAGGACTGGAGTCGAATTTTCAAAATGGCGTAACTTTGTAAGTGGAACTAGTGACACTAATGTATGAATGTCATAAGTAGGCTATTCCCATTATTGTAATGTATATTTTTTTTCTATGTTTGACATACATAAGTGCTTTGTATAGCTTAAACTGGATAACGATTTTGAGTATTGACTATTGATAAGAATGGCGGTAAATGGATAAGTGACCGTTTTTACTTTGGGACTGTAAAAAACGGTCCGCCCCCTAGTGAGAACTATTGTGTATCTATTCTACGAAATGATTGACTGAAGATCTATTTTTCAAATTGCGTATTTATTCCAGCCAGCCACAATCAAGATGGTGCGGTACAAAGAGACTGCGGATTAATTTTTTAAATTGCGCAACTTTTTAGATGTTTATGTGCCAGGCACAATCAAGCTGATGACCGAAGCTTGCCTAGAAAAACCCCATTCAGTCTGTTAAAAAATGTCTCTTAACTGTAGAGTTTTCAAACTATGACCCACATAATTTATTGTTATCTTTCCTTTAACGGTTATCATTGCGATTTGATAAATCTTGTGGAATAATAAATATGCAGACATAAAAATAATTAGTTATTTTTTCGTTTTACATTAGTTTTACACATACAAAATTATGTCGCTAACTTAGATATACTCTTAACAAATCGCACCTAAAATTCAAAATCCGAACGAATATCACAATGTAGTTTTGGAAATACGCAAACATAACGTATTTCATGGGGAGCCTTAGTCCGCTCTGGATGCAGGAAGGCTCCACAAATAAAATATGTGACTGGAAGGCGACGGCGAGGTGCCAGCAAGATGAGGCTTCGCAGGCGCGTGCGAGAGGGATAGTATTAGCTCCTACACCCTAGAAAAGAGAAGGACAGAAGCCGGCTATCTGGAGAAACGCGAGCACCTCATTTAATCGGTATACGCGCTTCGTTTTGTAGGATAAGGGAAAATTTGCGATGTTTCAGCCGTTCTGAAGGTTTTATTTTCCTTGCGTGCGTTTGTTGGTACGTTGTTGTTTTATTGAACCGACCAGCGGCTTCAATTAACGTAATTGTAGACATGTATGTTGTGTTGTGTTGGGGCAATATCGAAGTCATTTCTACACAGAATCGTTGTTGTCTAATTGCTCATTATTTTAATTGAAACATAAAATTGTTTCACCGATTCAACTAACCATTCTATTTCCACAATTTAACTGTTTCCTTCAATTAAAAATGAATTGTGATTAAGGTTCTACGTAATTTTGATATTCCGTATATCGACCTTAAAAGATAAACCCAGTTCCTATATTTTCTTAAGACTACGATGACCATCAAATACAATAATGCACACAACACTAGCTAATTGCAGTTTTATCTCCCACTCATCATTATTCTATAGTTTGAAACACTTACAAACAAAGGTAACATATTGGCAGATGCCTTCGCGTCGCTTCGACACAGGTTGCTGTATTGTCATAAGCCCACACTCGACCATACTAACCGGCCAAACCACAATACTACCGAAGCTCAAACGAACACCTTAAGATAATGAGCAACATGATTCAGCCAGCTTATACTTAATACTATGGTTAGTATGTGCCAGGGAAATGGTCAGACGATCTTCATTTGTGAGTGTGCAGTGCCAACCGACTTTCTTTGAGACTGTAGCTGTATATTTATTAGTTTGTTTATGTCGCCGCTTGGTATCCATTGCCAATTAAACTGGCTTTATAGTGTTGGAAGCTTACATTATGGTGTTCACGTATCTAGTATGATTGGATGAGTATACCTAATTCCAAGACGCTAATTTACCCATCGGATGACGCTATCAAAAGATATCGCTACGTATAGATAACTAGCTTAGCGAACTAAGCTAGCCTATATTTGGTGTGCTAAATCAATATCTATATTATATTGATACAATCCTTAATAAAAAAATCATCTTGTCATGAATGTCCCGGTTGTGCTCTCGCGCACTAGGGGCCGGGGTCCGCCTTGACCATGATCTACGATTTGGCAGATCAGGAAATTCAGGTAATTATATTGGAGCGACTGCCATTTAACCTCCGTGACCCTGCTACCAGGGGAACCTGACCAGATTGGATCATGGTTACACATTCATGGTTTCAACACGATGTTTTCCCTCACCGTAAGAGCATCGGTAAGCATTCAATTAATGTACCTTATTCAGAAACAAGTCATTGGTACATGACGGTAGTGGAATTTGAAGCCGGTACCTCTCGCTTACGAGTCGGATACCTTAACCACTCGAGCACCGATGCTCATCCGAGTGGTCTACTCCTTTAATTGGATAAAACAGAAGTAAAATCTACCAATACAGGAATAAAACGTTCAGAATGAACAGGATCACTACCGACCAAGCTCTCCATTGAATATATTCCCTGTACCAATTTTACAAGTGAACTGTAGACTATAGTACTTGTTTAAATATAAAACAGTCTGCTCTCATTGTTTTGTAGTTCGTTTTATAGGAGCGACCCGCATGGGGTCCGCTCGACCAGCATTTGTGGACGATATTTCAGCCAATTACAATGACGGCACGTGTCAGAATGTGGGAAAGTTGGTGCGAATTTTAATTCGTTTAATTCCGTGCCCTGGACCGGGTATTGCGGGGGCCAGTGATGTTTTTTTATGTAAACAAGAGTTGGTCTATTTAAATCTGTATAAATATGGTTGGTATCATGATATAGAAGGTTGCTAGTAATACACATCGTCGTTCTTGCCTGTGGGTTTGATAGGGTTCTGTATCGCTTTCAACACTATCAAATAAGGAATTTTTTATCCTACGCAGTGACAAACGAACAGACAGCCCAGCTGATGGTAAACGATAACAGCATGTCATCCACAACAGCTACGATGTATGCATTAAGGTTGCAGGCGTCAAAAATGGAGAAACGCAGATGCGTTGTCACTGTGAGGGCTAAAATGAAATGCCTCATAACTGTAATTATCGAATTTGTAATTAATAATGGACATAGTATCTAGAGGAGGCTTAAAATCCAAAGCACTTAGGGGAGTCCACAAACTCCACAGTACTTAGTGGAGGCTAAAATCTAAAATAATCAGTTACAGTTTTTGTCAGACAATTAGTGTTTAATAGATATTAGTGCCAACTTAAACTTATAGTACTCAAAATTAATACATTGTACTTTAACGAAATCGAATTGGATGCAATGCCCCGCTCTTTTGGCTGTTTCCGATGATGAATTAGTATGAACCTTTCTTTCCAGAAATAACAATTTCCTGTTCCCAAATTACCAGACACATCTACAGACGCAACGTCTGATAACAGCGATGTGTTCATGGCGATTTGGTCGTGTAAAACACGTTTTTGGTGTTTCGCCGAAAGGGTGTTGGACAAAGAGGTTGAATCAATGAGGCGGATGCATGTTAATGTGGGATAAACAGCGGCGCATCGGTGGCCTCATGCGCACACGCGCACCACGCATATTTCGCGCTGTCAACGCGCACGCACACTAGTGAAGCTTTGTGTAGGGTTGGCTAGGCCAAGTTTTTTTTTAATTTGGGAAATTATAAACTGATTACAAAGAAAAACAACGCTTAGCGAAATACTAAATTAGATAAGTGTGCATTTAAATAATTATTTTTAAGTTGGCTCAAGCCCAGAAGTGGACTATTTCTGTGCTCTGATGATGGATGATTATTGTGTTGTTGAAAGTAACACAAGTTTAAGTGTCGAAAAATCTATTTTACCCTAACTGAGGTAAAGCCCACAAGTTTATTTATTTATTTACAAGGAGTGGTTATGTTTATGGCACTATATGTTATGTTTATTAAATTACCATGTACCTATACCCATAATTGAAACCCCCACACACTTTGTGTAGACTCTTTTCATAAGCTGGAAACAGTAAATAGTCTCTTAGTTATGAAAAAGTGTCATAGCAACCCTACCGTGATGCATGATGACTTTTGTTTGCATAGTGCCAATTTAGCGAAATGAAAAATGCATTTCCAACACATTTTTATTTCATGATAGTTTGCATTGTCAATCTACCGTAAATCCATTTACATTTCATTTGTTAAAAGGCCACTGTATAAAGATGGTTACTCATCACCTGGCGGTTACCGCATTTGCATGGTTCAATGGAACGCTTTAGCGAAATCTCGAAGAAACAATAAACTGTGCAGTTTATTTTTAAAATACAAATCAAGAATGCACGTCGGCAACCTTGCAAGCGTCCTGACTTTTATCACCAGTTGAGGACACACACTGCCATTTAGCGACATCAAAGGCCTCGCGTCATTTATTTTTAAATTTTACCCGCAGAAGATTCACTCGTAACCGCCAGGTAGGCAGTTGTTTTGCATCTTATTGTGTTGCCTTGATAACAGGTGACAATAATAATAATGCTGACTTTTTAAAACGAGCAAACGACTGTGAAACTTGTTCTGGGGTAATGAGCTCCGAGAAAGGGGCCAGCAAATGTGTTTGTTTTAACGGATGGCGAAATCACGGCAGATGGAATTGCGAATTAATTATTTCATGTGGCAACCCTGCCGAATTGGCCGCGTTTGATTTGGTATATTTTGTTTTCCGTGTACGTTTTACATTTTCCAGATTTTGGTACATTTGGTAAGTACATGCTCCCCTTAGGTAAACATTACACTAACAGTTCCATTGCGTTATAATTGAATTTGCATCAAATCCTTTACTTTCATAGACATGTATGATTAGAATAATCTTGAAGGCGAATACACCAGAACCGGTGCATTTGGCACCGATTGTGTGAAACGCTACCATCGTGTCGCAGACAGTTTATTCGTGACCGATGCGATAAATAGCTCAGAGAGGCGCCGCTTCTAATTCTTTATGGTCTACGAGACGCATTTTCCAATAAGGCCCGTACCAAGAGACTTAGCCTGTTTGCGATGCAACGAAACGACACAGCGGCTAACAATGCACCCTTGGTACAGGAGGAGATTCTAAACTGCGATTCAGTATTCCCGCCGAGTCCACCGGGGTCATCGCGTTCCCTGGCAAGCCTGGAGGCAAACCAGTTCCAACATTTCAATATCACACCGATATACCCGATACATGCAACCTGTTTATTTACAGCGGCAATTTATCACACCCCTACCAACTAATAGTATTAACCGGATCAGTTGAGACGCGGTCGGGCGCTTCGATGACCATACAGATATTGGGCATTTCTATTTCTCTCGGATTGCAGCTAATTATCTACGGGCGATTATTGCTCGCTCTGTGTGTTGTGCGAGCATTCCAAAGGGCTCTCAATTGATTGAGTTATACAATTTTGTATGGTCGTTTTGATGATCCGTTTATGTGAGTTTGTTAATTTCTAAGTGTTCGTGACCTTTGAAGTCTGCTTCGTTTATCATTCGTTCTATTTGAGTTGTACAATGTAGTGTTTTTTGTTAATACCGAAGACGATAAACATGTTTGTACTGATACAAATTCACCGTTCGAATTATCATTTCGTATCTCGCTCAATAGACAAGAACTAATTGCTCCTACCTGTCCAAGTTCATTGAGTTGGCTCATAAACGGAGCTCATTAAAAATGCGCTAATATTTCACACTAATTAGGAGACATAAATTAATTGTCAGCGCTTCAGATAGCCGCTTCGCTTAAACGATACACGCATTCCACTAGGTTCGACAACATCCGCACCATTTACAAATGTATAGAGACCGACGTACAGTTCAGCTCCGGACTGAATGTCAATACAATTTTATAGTTTGTACTCGTAAGTAAGGGTATAGTAATCAACAGTTCCGATAAAGCTTTAATAGTTCATGGAGCGTAAATTGTTGGTATGATTTCTGTGAATTGAGGCAAGGAGCGAACACTAACTCAAAAATACTTTCATTATGATTATCTAAACAAGACGCTATACTTCTCAAGAAATAAGTATGCAAAGCGACAGTTTTGTTAGTCGCTTATAATACATGCTCATCACATGTATTTATATCATTGTCATCAATTACATTACCGTCATCATCACCTTGATCAAATTTCTATCTGAATTCTTCGCTCGGCTTCTGCACGAGAGCTTCTCTATTAGTCACAATGGCCGCGATTCGATAATAGAGAATAAACAGCGATGAGCTATCGACGGGATCTCAGGTCGTCGCCCGCGGTACCGTTCCTATAGCCTCTGGTCGCGACCAAACCGAAGGCGGTGATGTGAGAAGCTAGAGATGTGGAGGCGGCTGTGGATGTACTAGGTGTTATTTAGATTAGAATAAACTGTAGCGTCTGCTTCTGCTTTTCTGCTTTGGTCTCAAACAAAAATATTTGTCTAGAGTCAATTGATTTAAAACATGCTAACTCTTTTTTTGTTTATTTTTTTGTGACAGATTTTAATATTAGTTTGACTTGCTTTTTGATTTTATTTATTTTAACTGATTTAACAGTTAGTAAATAATAAGTGTTTCACTGTAAAATAATTACTAAATAAATGAATATTAATACTATGTATTAATAAGAATACTGTGTTTTGATATCCATTGGCTTTGTAGTGTCCAGTAGAGTAGAATAGCGCCAACCCCCTACACTCGTGGGTGTCGTATAAGGCGACTAATGTTTTAGAGGCAAAAGATCTAGAGTCTCCGTAGGCTCAAAATGGGCAGCAGCGTTTTCCATTGTCATACTTTTAACACTACGTTCTCGTAGGAGACTCGGTTTCGTAGGAGAGGCCCAAAGTTCTGCAGTGAACTGTTATAGGTTGTGATGATGAATACTATGAATGAGAAAGAATCTTGATTATTTGACTTTGAGCGGCCAGTCATTCCGGCAATTTGTTCCACAATCGACTCGATCGAATCGAGTAACATTGCCACATCCATATCGAACCGCTCGCTTCTTGCATCTAAACGTCTGTAGACGAATACCGACGTGACTACTCAGCTAATCAAATTTTGTAACTGCGGCACCATTGTAAGCATTACATTTTTTCAGTGCCCGCCGTCAGTCGACATCGATTTATGCATTACCGTTAGCCAAGCGCTGATTTCGACGAGATTGTTTCTTATTCTGTATTTGTAGAATTCGTCACAAAAAATATTGTAAGAGGATGAACCGTTTGCCTAATAGGTCTTTCTGTTGTTCAGTTTTATTAGGCTGATACAGCTTCTTTACGTTTCGTATCTTAGCTTTGCTGGAAGTTGATAGATGGTTTTAAATCATATCAAAGGTTTCTTTACGCTATTCAGTGACAAACGAGTAGACAGCTCACCTGATGGTAAGTGGTAATTCGCCCATGACATCTACAATTCATACATTTAGGTTACAGGTAACAAAAATGCAGAACCGCATGTGCATTGTCATTGTAAAGACTAAGATGAAATACCTCAAGCCTGTAATTTGGCTGGCTACCTTATTCTATGTCTATGATATTTTCTCGTTATCTCCATAAAATTTGTCGTGGTAGGTGCAATATTTTAGCTACATACAAAGACGTCACGCAGAGAAATACCCAAACTCTGTAAAACGTTTCTAACTAAAGCATCCCTTCGGTGCATTGATTTCAAAAACTGTCGAACTCAAATAACCAGAACACGTAATTTACCTTCCATCTCTAAACGTACCTAACCGAAACACCTCAAATGGAACACCAGCACAGCACAGATTGCGCGATTAACGAAATGTTGCTGGCAATGTGGGCAAAGCGGAGCGGGGGGGAGGGACGTCTGCGCGGGCGCCGCGGGTTTGCAGTGCTGCCAGGTCTGTTTGAGTGTTGGGCGCTAGATCAGTTCAAAAAGCGCTAGATTCCGCTAAACAAGTATGATTTAAAAAGACGCTATATTTTTACGATAAAAGTTACGTTCCACACCTAGTGTTTGGTTGAAGATATTAATTGGTTTGCTTCTACTAGAGCGGCAGAAGCAGGCGCATGTTGCGCTCGCTCAGTCAGTGGTTTATTTCAGGTACCTCTATCAGATACACCAGGTATTTTGAGCCAAAATTAGACATATTTCTGTATATTTTAGGTACTTAACAACTATGTCGATAACGCGCTAGATTTTCCGCTAGGAGTCAAATAAGAATGGGAGTTTGTTACCCTGAAATTCCGCTAGATCTAGCGCCGGAAGCGCTAATGGCAGCACTGGTTTGTGGCTCTTGCGTTACGGTACGGCTCGATCTGATGACGTCGGGTGCGCAACGCGGAAATCAATTGGCGGTTGGATGGCGAGGTATCCACCATCGCACCCGCGGCTGTCACGAGCGCCTTTTATTTATTTGTTCACGCGGCTAGTGCAGTTCATCTTGAAGGTGGACAGTTGGTAGGAGTTGTGGTGCAGTTGTTGTCTTTTAAATGTTTAATGATTTCTGTTTTCGGTCATTATTTGTTAGGACTACAGATTAACATAAAAAATCACAAAATTGTTGTTGTGCTTGCGACTTTGTTTGCGATGTTACAAGATGTTTGGAATGTTTCATTCGACACGACATGCAACCTGTGGTCAATAGCAGTAGGCATTGAGACAGAGACAAAACAACAATGAAAACTCGATATTGGCCCTACATAATGTTAAAAGCAGTTACTAACGTTAATAAAACAAATGTTTAAAAAATTCACATCATACATACGTAAAGGTAGAAACCACATTGTTCCACTTGCTTTGATCCAGACAAATCTCTATCGCTTCGTCCGCTTTCAACAACCTTTTCATATATGCTCATCGGCTTAGGGTAGGTAATTTTGAAATAACCTTTCTTTAAAATATCTCCGATTCGAACGTGACCAAACAGGTCTTCCCCTCCAACGCTCCTCCGATTCAACATTAACAGCTGTCAAATGTCTTCGGCACTACCGATGACTGTATTATTGGCATTATCAGCAAAGGAGTTTCATGGATTGACACAATAATCATAGAAATGGCAAAGTCATTTGACATTGATGTCGAAAATCGATGAGAATAAGTTTTTTGGCGGCAATAAAGATTTTAGCGACATTTTTATTAGAGATTTGCGAATGCAAGATCTCACATCGCGAGAGAATAGGACTTCAGTACACCAAATGCGGAAGGGGTCGGTAGTCTCTGAGACTAAAGGTCAGTGATCTACGATTAGATTTATTATTTCCATGCGTAAAAGGTAAGAGTTTGAATCTGTATGGAATATGCTCCCGTGTAAAGCAGCTACTTGATATTTTGCCTTATCCAAGCCAGAGCAAGCGTTATAAAATTACTTAATGCAGATCACTTTATCTCTTCATCGTCGCGTTGCCCCCAGAAGACGCCATCCACTCGTATATTAATGAGCAATTACCCGGAAGGCACCGCCGAGCTAACAATGCCCATAACAAAACTCATAAACGTCACGATGTTTGGCGTCCCATGGCGAACCGGCCAGATCTGTTAACGAGAACGAAACGCGGCCTAGTAGTACCGCCCTTGGGGATTAGCTGAGCCAGAGGTGGCACTACCAAGAACAAGGTAGGTACGCCATATTCAACTTGTGTTGTTGTATTCAGAAAATCAAATCTGATAGATTAATTAGTCTGATCTGATTGATTAATTAATCTGGATGATGAATGAGATCTACTGGTGTGTAGGATGGGTTGGATATTTTGGGAATAGGTCCTTTTACTAATCAGTCCTAATAATAAGTCGTTTTTTTTTATGTCATACGGTAGGCAAGCAGGCAAGCGGGCCACCTGATGGAAAGTGGTCACCACTGCCTATAGACAATAGCAACACCAAGAGTATCGCTAACGCGTTGCCTACCTCTATTACACGTTGCTCTGGCAGCAAATGGCAAATGCCACTCCACAAAGCCACGGTTCCCCAAATCCCCACCCCATGGAGCACTGGAAACCTTACTCACCCGTTTAGGGAATTAGGAATATAACAAGTCATTTGTAGAGTAAGGCATTACAGAAATTAGTCCTTTGTCGTTGTAGGGACACAATGATCTTCAGATGTAGAGGGTGTGCCGACAGTCCTCCGCCCGTCCTTGTGATAATCGCGCCTGTACCTAATTATTAACTACTATAAATGTTGTAGATTGGATTAACTTAGTTTAACGCAAGTTTGACTAAAACTTATTTATGTCTTTAAATACATTCTAATAGTAGAGCTCTCATAAAGCTCCAAATGCTAACATCGTACTAGATATTTAAAAAATTAGTCCTTCATAAACTCGAAAATGGCATTAATCGGGTAAACCTACCTACTAGCGCGTCTGCGCTGTCCGCTCTTCTGCCGCGGGGCGGCGCGCGCGCAGGTCAGGTCAATGGCCGGCCCGTTACGCGGTTACGTAACCAACGTAGCTTACGGGCTCGTAGCCGAACGTAGCGTGACGTACCCGCCGGTTTCCGTGACAACTGGTCGCGCCGATTTGGCTGGGTTTTATTTTTGCGAGGGTGGTTTGGTTTGTCTAGTTCCATATAAAATACTTTTAACCATTGATTGTATTTAGAAATCTTTCCTTGAAATGATTAATCGCTGTTTCATATTTATAATTTTACGCGCTTTTTTTGGTTGGTGCAGGTTACCGACAGGTGGCGTTGCTGGTGACAGCCGGATTTACGAACTAGCACAGTAAAAAACACAATAAAGCACAGTAGAGTACTAATTTGTGTACTTGTTTGTTTTATATTTGTCGTTGAATTCCTTTAAAATTACAGTTCAATGCATAATGTGACTGGAAATGCTGGAATTGCTGGTGTTGCTGATATCCTTAGGCGGCGGTGACCACTTTCCACCAGGTGGCCTGTATGCCTGTTTGCATGCCGTAGATAAAATAAGCGTTTCTAGTCACATGGTGTATGTATGTATTTTCTATTTATAGCGGAAACACAACGTTCGGGCGAAAGAGTGTTACGTATTAAACGTTGTATTTTTTCTCTGTGGTATTAAACAAACACCGTACATACATAGCCCATAACAGTCTCTTCTAAACTTGAGCCCTTCACATTAGTGGAGAGATTTGCTATAATCTCCACGCTTGGAGATCGCAGTATTAGAAAATTATTCAAAAACGCTGCTGTCCATATATTCTGGTCCACGAAGGTCCTAGATAGATTGCTTCTTTAGTCATTTGTCTTGACCGACAGTTGTAACGGTCAACACACAGTAAACAGTATAATATTCGCTAAAAGCGCTGATCTTTTTGGCTTAACTTAAAAGCTCCTTAATGATTAAATGCAGCTAAATCTTCCACACAGCGCCATCTAGCCCCAAAGTAAGCAAAGCTTGTGTTAAATGAACATGCTTCTACAAATTTACCCAGCGCCATCTAGCCCCAAAGTAAGCAAAGCTTGTTATGGGTGTAAGATAACTGATCAACTACTTATATACTTTTTAAATACATACTACACCCAGACCCGTACCAGAAATTAAAATTCATCATTTCAATTTCTGCTCGGCCGGGAGTAGAACCCGGAAACATCTGCGTGTCAAATCCGGCATGTTAACCAACTTAACCACTGAGATCGTCAAATTTTCACTTTATTAGATCAACTACCTAAACTTAACGTAGTATATTAATCAGTTTTCATTAAAGACGTCCATCCATCCGCTAATTTGAGACTACCTACTACTACTACTTTTCGCTACTTAAATATGGCCACCATAAATCACGCGAGGGAATTCATCATATCCCCTTTATTAAGACACCGAGTACCGACCGACTCAAACTATTATGGGGATCAATATCGGACACAATGGGATTGTAAAAGGGGGCTCATATTTTGATATTCACAAAAAAACTAACTCTTCCACGGTCCCTCTGGGACACTGGAGAATCTATTGTGTGATGTCAGACAAGCGAGTTAAGGTTCTATATTGTCCAACAGGGTTTTTCTGTGCGAAGGCAAAAAGTTTGCGAGAGCAAACACGCATATTAGACTTTCGGGTGAGGGGATAGGGTCACCTTTTTTATGGCCCGATCGAGAAGAAAGATTTCACATCATCTATAGTAACGTGTATTGATTGAAGTGACTGCCGTCGGTTTTTACATAATATCTGTCTTCAAAAGAGGGCGGTGTATATGGCTTGTGCGGGGCATGTTTGTGCACGCGAGTTGGTTTTCAAGCGGCCACCGTTTTCCTTTTTGTTTTCAGCGATTGTAACGGTTGTTTGTGTAGGGTACTTTGTCTTTACTTTCTTACTAATACCTGCCTATTGAAAGAGGATTTCCTTATCAATAGTGTTGTTAGTTATGGAATGTTATTTTTTTTTTGTTTACTAAGATGGAATACCGAATAATATAAGAAACACCTTTTCTTATTGTCTCTATTTAGGGGAAGACACATTGTTATTGTGTTCTTTGCAGTAAGCACTCATCGCACCATTTATCACTAATATTCACAACACTAACTCAAAAGGTTTTGTCCATTTTAGTCTTCGCTCTATGTTCGTGTTGTCCAGGAGCTGGATAAATAAATAAAAAGTTTATTAAATCTTGTGAAATACATTTCAATTTTAAATGTAAAAAACACGTAAAAGGATAGGATGAAGGTGGATAGCTTCGACATGGAATGTTATTGATGTCTTTGTTAGAGCGTCGGCGGCCTAATGTTTAAGGTTCGACTCGTAAGCGAGAGGTACCGGGTTCGAACCCCGGTGCCGCCATGTACCGCTGACTATTTTCTGAGTTATGTACATTTGTTGAACACAAACCGATGCTCTTACGGTGAGGGAAAACATCGTGATGCAACCTGCACATTTAGGCGACTGAATGTATAACCATGTTCTGAACTGGTCGAGTTTCCCTGTTGACAAGGTCACGAAGGTCAGATGGCAGTCACTCTACTGCAATTACCTGATCTGCCCAATCCTGAATCATGGTGAAGCTGGACCTTTATTTTTTAGAAAGCAGCTTAACTCCTAAATGATAACTTTTTTGCAATCATCATCACAGCCCATTACAGTCCACTACAGGACTAAGGGCCTCTCTCACGAAAGGGGAGGTTATTGCCATAATCTCCACGCTTGGCAGGCGGGTTGGAGATCGCAGTGCTATTAATATAACAATGGAAAACGCTGCTGTCCATTTTCCAGCCAACGGAGACTCTTAGATCTTTTGCCTCGAATGTATTAGTCGCCTTGTACGACACCCACGAGTGTAAGGGGTTGGTGCTATTCTACTTTGCCGGACACCACACGGCCAATACATTATTGCTATAATATATTTTTTGCAATACATTATAGCAATTTCTATAAATAAATCACAACTAAATATTTCTCATGATGTGTCTTCACAAATTCACATTTTCATCTACGAACGAAAGATCGCAACAGACAAGTACCGCCGCTAACAGGTCTCGCTGCAAGAACACATAAAACCTTCTCGTCCACAATAGAAATATCTGCACATCTTCATCCACTAGATTCAGTAAAACGACAAAGAAGAAATTCAAAACGGCCTCAATGACGCCGAATATTGGTCTAAATCGTGAGGGGTTCCTAAAGGTTCGTTCTTGGGTCCTCCTCTCATTTTTTATTGTCCCTTTTATTTATTACAGGGAAGATTGAATGGGGATCCGAGGGTGTGCGATTGTCGCCGGCCCCATACTGCATGCCGTATGGTGTGCGCACTCTGTAGGCATATGAAGTACTCTGTAGGATATATTATGGTGATGCCTTTACTTGTCTTTACTCTGTTCTTGCTGTAATGTAAAATTTCGTTAGTCGATTCTTTCAGATAAATTTTCAGATGTAATGAAATGTAGTAAAAATTAGTTTTTGAAAGTAAAAATAGCGTGGTAGAGAAACGCTAATGAGCTAAGTAGATATAAGTACCTATATGTAAACCAATTGTGTTTTACCAATTTCCAGGAAATAATAATTGAAGCTAACCTCCTATTTGGTCATGGATTCTTCGAAATTCTAACCATACATACGACACTGATTGATGATACAAATAATAAAATAAAATAAAAAACTTAATGACAACATAGCAACATTACCGCAACCACATTAGAGAAGAGTCTAAATCATCGTACGTGTCCATTACGCCGTGCGTACACTGATTTAAGCAAATAACGGAGTAATTAGCCAACTAGCCAGCTCCGATTCCGGAATTCCAGCTGTATTCCGCTAAAAGCGTTCCCAGCAACACGCATCTGTTAATCCGGGCGGCCAATCTGCAAAATCAATACGATGTTGCGAACACATTCTACCTTTCCATAAAAGCAGTGCACTCCTCGAAATTTATGTATCGGGGGAGGCTCCCTATAAAGTTCAGATGTGCAATAACGGGTCGGCCAGTTTAAACCGCCGATATTACCCGTCCCCATGAAATATTGATAGGCACCACGCGCTCCGGTACGTCGGGACCGCTTCCGAAATAGAAGGGTTTATATTAATACGCCACTGATAATGGATATGATTAATTGTGCGAAAAATTGGCGATGGGTTCTGTTGCGGGCTTTTAGTTCTTTTGATTGTTTTAGAATTAAACAGATACTTCCCATAGTGACTATTTTAAACAACCCTTACGATAGACTAGATTTTTACACGCGACTTCGTCCATGTGAAATTCGGTCATTACGTTCTGGACTCGTTCCCGCGGGAACCATATTAAATTTCGTTATAAAATAGCATATGTGCTTATTCTGCGATATAAGCTACATTATTTCCAAATTTCATCAATATGCGTTTAATAGCTTTGTGTGAAGGTAGTAACAAACATCCATCCATTCATACTTACAAACGAATGCATTTTAGCAACTACTTGACTACAAAAAGGATCCACATACTCTACGCCGAACAAAAGCTTGGTTGGAAAAGCACCATCAGTTGTATTCGCCGACCATTGCGCTTCTACGCCTATATTTGTATTTGTGTGGCGTATTCGCCGTGTTTATAGTCAAATATCGCGTACAAATACGTCATTGGTATTTTCCCTTTTGATTGTTCTGGGTTGTGTTGGTTACCATTTAGTGTTATGTCTTCATCAGCCAGTAACCTTTATTGTTGTTTTTTATAGCCTAGGAATGGAGGCATGGAGGCAGGGGGATGTCTTATCATATACCCAATGTTTTCATATTATAATCCATATATGTTGCAGTAGTACAAGAAAATGACTGTTATTTTTTTAACATAGTTTAATTTACATTTACAACTCTTCGTCAAAGTATGTCTCTTTTACATTTTCTGTTTTATAACCTTCTTAAAATAAATTGGTTTGATAAACAAATCTCTTGTCAACATTTCAATGGTTATTGACAATCAAGGTATGCTGATGAGATTTCCATCTGCGATAATACCATCATAATTAATATTTTAAAATATATAACTTATTTATGGATGGGGTCTTATTGATGATCATCAATTTATCACGAGAGACCGAGGGTCATCAGCAGTCACTCTTAAAGAAATTAGTTCGTCAAGTAAAGTAAACCACGACAACCAATTGTTGAAATAAAAGTGAGTGATTGTCGGGACCTACATAATGAATATGTTATTTATTGTGTTATATTATGATCTTGAGATTCTGCATATATGAGCTCATGAATTTTAATCATGAGCAAGTCTCTGCGATCTACTGGTAATCTGAGCAACTTTTTCGCAATAAGAGATCCGAAGATAGTGCATTCCTCATCTTCAATCAATCGGTGGTCCGTTTGGCTTATAGGTATTTCAATTTCTGTTGGTCTTGGCCTTTTGATTGTTGCTATAGATGTTTCTTGTGAAGTAGTGGAAGGTGGTCTTTTCACTGGTCCCAATTGATAAGTGATATTTGAGATAGACTCCTCTTCAGTATTTGATATATCATCATCAGCAAGCGGGTCTGAGTCACCACTAAGATCGTAATTAACATATTTTTTGGTTAAATTGTGCTTCTGTTTTCGGTCGTCCTGTAATGAAAATGATCAATTTTACTATTTTTCATAACATAACATAGAGAAACGCCTTTACAACTACACTAAACTTTACGGTAGTAGTTTTTCCATATTCTCTCTCTTATATAGTCTATATCGAGTCTGCGCAGATTCTTTATTAAACTTTTATTTAACTGCATATAATTCCTGATCGAGTCTAATCTGTATCTACCGAAATGGCTCAGTTATTACATACTTTATTATGCTCTTATTAATATAACATGCACTCGATAAGAAATCTGTACAGATTCGGTACAGAAAGAAATGAAAGCGATACGAAAACGCACCGACACGTTCAGGAAGGCACCTAAAAGTTAGCGCCGGAGTGCCACTCACTAGGTATAACCTAAAGGTCAATACAAGCGCGAAGTCGAACATATGTCAGTTCGAAACTTGCCAACATTCGTCCTTTCCCTTAGTAAAAGCTTCACGTTTCTCTCGGACAGAATATAACTTCCTATTAGTGAAAGAATGATACGACGATAATGAGTATCATGGTTATATTTGTATTAGTTACGAGGTAGGTACTTATAGATATTCGATATTTAATAAGTTCTTAAATGAAAAATATGTTTATTAATAAGCTTTTATCGCAGTTTTTTATTTTAGTTATTTATTAGGAGTATAGTACTCATCAAGAGACCGTTACAAATAGCCCAAATACGACGGACTTATATTGTCGCGTTCATTAGTTCCTATGACCTCCTTCCGACTTCATCATCAGACCAGCTCCATGGTACCATATTAATGCATTGTCATTAAAGTTACATAGCTATACCAAAGGAGGTGGTCCGGCCAACCCAGCTTATATGACCAATAACGTTAAGCTCTATATCATTAGAAAGGATTTTTCATTTTCTACAACTTTTACTATGACGACAGCTCTCGAATCGCTGTGGGAGAAAAGTTATGGTCAATTAAAATAAACTTAATTTTGTACTGAAAAATGCAGTGTATATGACCATGAACGTTGTCGCCATAGCAAAAGTTGTAGAAACTGAAAAATCCTTTCCAATGACATACGCTCAACGTTATTGGTCATATAGGCTAGGGTCCATACATTTCTGCCGGCTCCTCTTTTTAGCTCAATTGAACGCCGGGAAGTGAGTCAATTACGCTTGCAAGATCTGTCCCGAACATACACTGTATAGTTACATATAAACATTGCAAGTTAAATCATCATCATCTAAACTTTAATGTCCCGGTTGTGCCCTCGACAATGAGGGCCCGGGGTCCGCCTTGACCATGATTCAAGTTTTGCCGATCAGACCCTGCTACCAGGGGAACCTGACCAGATTGGATCATGGTTACAAATTCAGTTGCCTGAATTTGCAGGTTTCATCACGATGTTTTCCTTCACCGTAAGAGCATCGGTTAGCATTCAACTAATGTACATAACTCAGAAAAGAGTCATTGGTGGGCATGTACCAATGACTCTTTTCTGAGTTATGCAGAGGGATTCGCACCCGGTACCTCTCGCTTGCGAGTGGGATACTCATCCGCCCGCCTACCGACGCTCTTAAACATTGCAAGTTAAATAAAAGCTAGTAAAAATATACGTACCTCATTACTCACAGAATCCTTACAAGTATAGACGGAACCGAGAAAACTCTCCATTAATTCGAACGCAAACCAAGTCGGTTGATATAGTTCATCGTCCAATCCTTTGGAAGTTCGATGAATTTTCATTTTATATCCCCTATACGCAGACATGAGCGACTCTCGCTTCTTCTTGAGATCTTTTATCGTGCCTGGAAATTCCAGTTTATCTTTTATATCGTTCCATCCAGCGAGGACCCTAGACCTGTTTTTATAGGACGGATGTTTTGGGTCCCAAATGCAAGGATACATCCGGTATATCTCCAGGAAGCGTAGCACGGCTTCATTTGTCCAATCCATTGTAATAAATATTCAGCGATTTTGTCGGACACCAAACATGTCTGTCCACTTCCGCTGTCGCGAGCATACTAACCGAGCGAGCGTCAGATTAAAATCGAACAAAAATTATAGCCGTCTCGCTCTACGGCGCGAACCGTGCGCAAATATTTGGCATATTTGTACCGTCGCGTCGTTGTGTGTTTGCGTTGTTGTACACCTACTTGCTATATCTGTGCGTGTCAAATAGAGGCGCGAACTCCACACATGGCCGTGTTTGTGCGAATAAGGCAAACACACGAATACAGGCCATGTGGAGTGCCACCGTTATAGTTATGTAAGCCAGTTACCGTATTTGCGGTATTGATTGTAACATGTTTCACGCGAAGAGGCCGGCACTGCAGCTTCGAAATGCCAATACCGAGCGCTGCATGAGATATAGATGCGGTGCATGCAAAGAGTAGATAGTACAGATGTGGCACGAAGTAATGTTGCATCTTTTTGTACGTAGTGGCCATTTGAGCGTCTTACTTGAGGGTATGTGGAGTGGTGATGCGGCCAAATATAGAGCATGCTTAGTTTTATTATTCACTCGGGGTTAGAAGGTGAAGGTTATGGTAATAATTGAGGGAATGGATTTTTAAACCAAATTATGCATTTTCTGGTCAGTCTCGAAATAGCACCTGACAAGAAAATACCTAATTTTAAATATGTAGTTGCCCAATTTCGTAAGTCTTATTTAAATTAAAATGGAAAAGAGTCATCTTTGATTTCAATATATCCGTCAACAATTTAACAATAGTCGTAAGTGCGATACAAATTAAATTGTTTTAGTCGTAGTCAATAGAAGCAACAAATGAGGACAGGGACGAAATATTGAACTAGAAATAAATATAAATTATAAAAAAAAATAAGCTAACACAATGTCACGGTTATTATTAAATATATTATTATTTTCACTGCGTCGAAATATCGGGCTACTCGTAAACAAAGGTACGCAGTAAAAAATATTTATAACTTCACCATCTAACAATCAATAAAATCCCAACACAACATTCAAGTTTACAGCCAACCAAAACTCCACCTACGACAACCCATCTGCGCCATCTACTCTTTGCCGCATAACTGGATTAGCACTCCGCGCGGACCGCTCCGGCGGTACTCAGCATTCGCGATTTGGCTTTGGCGTATCATTCGCGGAATCATTCCCTTCGAAACTACCCTCGCTGGAGGGTGACAGACGTCATGGCGCACCCACGTTTATTATAGTTATAGTGTTTGGGTGTTTTAGCTGCCATCGGAAAGGGGAGCCCTCAAATTGATATCGACGATGGCTTGTGTCGGCAGTTTTAGACTTGCGTTGAAACTGGTCATATTTAGGTAGAGTAGAATTTGAAACAGATTAACAAGATTCCGAGTAAAATAGTCTGTATGCAAAGACTTCTATATATTTATATGTCTATTGCTATGTCTGTATGACTGTATTAGTATCCACTGTGTAGTAGACAGAATGCGAAATAGGCGGTTTTCCAAATGGGCCGAAGTCATCAAGAGAAGTAGGCAAAATGGGCTATTTGTTAAGTAGACCTCATGCACTTGAGGGTCCAGAAGAGAAGAAAATAGCGTTTACTCCAATATAGTCCAAGAAAATAACCATAAGTAATAAGTAACAGTGGCAGACACAGTAGTTTAATTTCTAATTTATTTTATTCATTTCAAAGTTACACTTGACCAATGTCATTGTAAAAGGCCCGTTATAATCCTCTGTTGGGCTTAAGCCTCTTCCACACAGTATCACAAGGTAACGCAAAATATTTACTTACTCCTACTGATTACAGTCTGTTTATAGCAGAGAATTAGTAGAGATAAGTGCTCAAGATATTGATCCGACGTAAGTGCGTATATACGCTGAATCATTTCCATAGTATACTGTTATACGGTAGAGACACTAAACACTTTGTCTATGGTTAATCGAGTTAAGGGAGTTCGTCACCTTGGCAGCAGACATGTGTTGCCGGCGTTTAATAAACGGACTAGCCTTTTAACTAAATGGCTGATTTAACCAGATGGCTGCGACATATACATAAGCGCGATTATCGGTACACCAAAGCCAACCCGACTTCGTGAATTAAAAGTACCAAACACACGTTAAAAGTACTATAACCTGAGTTGTTCAGTTGGATAACATGCGGTTTGCCCGGCGGGGCAGAAATTTAAATTATGAATTTTAATTACTGGTACGTATCTGGGTGTTAATTATGTATAATATTTATGTATTTAAAAATAGATATTAATAGTTTATCAGTTTTCTGGCACCCATAATACAAGCTTTGCTTTCTTTAGGACTAGATGGCGCTGTTAATTGTTCAAGCTATTTATTATAAATTATTTATTTATTGTCATACCTACGTTCGACAAACGTTCTACATATCACTATTAAGAAACAAGCCTAAACCAATCTCGTAGGCCGAAAACACATTACCTGGGTATTGCACGTGACCCGTTTGCTCGTTTGTGCAAACGTGATATAAAAAATTACATTTACTGGCTTTCAATTCCACTAATTTACCAATGACTTGATTGAGTTGTAATGGGATCGCAACCGCAGATCAATGGCAGTTTTACGCGTTTTTGGTATTCAGCTTCAATTAAAACTGCCGTTGAGCTGCTTTTGGGATCCAATTACCTACAATTCACATACCTATACAAGTAAATTAGTAGACTCAAGGCCCGGTACGTTTGTTTACATAATGACGAAAAGATAGCCATAAAGATTAAATTTCTATTTTATTATAAACACAATTGTTACCTATTGCACAGGTACGATAAAATAGAGAAAGACTTAGAAGCCGTGGTCTCTGTAGATGCTAAAGGCAATGTATCGACTGTATTCTACTCTTATTGACTGCCGGTACCGTATCTCCCTACACCGTGCGCGTACATTGTGGTTGTGGCTATCACGTACGTGCAATATGTCTGAGCGGTCAATCAATACTCATTATTGAATGCTTCACTGCTTACGATAACAACCGGACAATATTCCTCATTATGTGTTTCTTTTCGTGAGACGTGTAGTCAAATGGGCAAGTGGGTCACTTTATGCGTATCTTGAAGGCCCATCATCATCATATTCTTCATCATCATCATATCAGCCGGAAGACGTCCACTGCTGGGCTTGTGTCTTTATCAGAGATTTCCACAAAGGCATCCGCATCCAGCTGGTACCTGCGATCTTTACCAGAACGTCGGTCCATCTTGTGGGCCTACCCATGGTCGTGGTGGTGGTCATCGTATTCTTTTCAGACAATTGCAATCCACTGCTGAATATAGGCCTTCTACAAGTCAGAATAGGGGGAAATGCCGTAACCGCCACGCTTAGCAATCGTGGGCGACCATACTGCTATGTACCTCTAACCAGTGATCCTGCTGCCTGCTGAATTTTGTCGTACGTATACCACCATCAGACGGTTTCCAGAACCACATGTAGTACCTACAACGGGTAAGAGTATTCAGTAAGGCTACTGGGAACGCTCGGTGGCCGAGTAGTTACGGTATCCGGCTGGTAAGCGAGAGGTACTGCGTTCGAATCCTACAGCGGCCATGTAGCAATGACTCTTTTGAGTTGTGTACAATGTACATTAGTTAAATACTAACCGATGCTGTTACGGTGCGGGAAAACATCGTGATGAAACCTGCACAATAAGGCGACTGAATGTGTAACCATGATGCAATATGGTCAGGTTACCTTACTGCAGGTCAGATGGCATTCGCTACACTGTAATTAGATCTACCAAATCCTGGATCATGGTCAAGGCGGACCCCGGGCCCTCAGTACATTAACGCCAAGATGACTGACGGGGAACGGTTGGTCCGTAACACGTCCGTCGTTCAACAGGCAGTTGTTTTACCACTCAGAATCTTGAACGCCCCAATGTGCAATAATCATGTCCATCAGCCGCATCGTCGCTTCCCATGAGATGAGATGGTGGTGAAATGCCTGCTTAGTAAGTAAATAGACCTAGGTGTTTATATGGTTATTTTGAATCTGAGGCGAAGGTACAAGCAAGCAAACAAGCTCATGGCCTGCCTGATGGTAAGCAGTCACCGCAGCCATGGACGTTTGCAATACCAGGGGCATCACCCAGGCATTGCGGACCCCGTAAAAACCTTTTCACCCCTTCTTTCTACCAACCTTAACTTACCTATACGAAATATGAACATTACATTGGTCTTGTATATAATTTTTTTCTCTATGCATTCGTCATAGAAGCAAATCGACACCAAAAACAAATTTAAAAAACAACAATAATCCTGGTAAGTAAACAAATTGGCTTAAAAAGGTAAGCGTCTTACAATCATTGTACGGTTTCATTAAAATTAAAACTCAGTTTACTGCGACTTGGTGTATGACTAATTTGTTAGCTATGAGTTAATTCTGGGACTCCTCGACACTTTGTGACAGCGCAAACAGAAGCTGACCGAATTTACACCTAATGTTTGTGTTTCTTCAAAAAATAATACTTACATTGTAAATAGTGTGGTGAATTTTGTTGCAGTTCACAATTTTTCGATAGTTGCACCACAACATGGGGTTCTTCAAAAAGCATGTCTTTAGGTACCTCAAAGGCCGGCACCGCATCTGCTTCCCTTAGGTTGCAGATGTTCTGGACGACCGTGGCCACTTTCCATCAGGTGAACTCTGTCGCAGTGCCTACCTTGGCAAAAAAAAACTAATGAATTTGACTACGTTAGATTACACTCCGGCTTTTCCAATCGGCTTCCGAGATTGTTCATCCGCAGTCCCAGGGTCCTCAGCGGAAGGCTTTGGTCAACCTCACTTCGTAAACGGTTTCGCTTACCACACCTAACGATTGGCGTGCTCATTGCAATGCTGAAGGTCAAAGTACGAATCCCTTCCCTTTCCGCCATCGGGAAACGCGATCCGGGCGAGCGCTTCATCCTTATGTCGTGAATCTCCCAGCTACCCGCACGAGCCGCTTTGGCTCGGCCTTTATAATGCGAACGGCTAGGGAATGGAACGCGTTGCCTGCAAGTGTGTTCCCTGATCACTATAATCTGGACGCCTTCAAGGCTAGAGTGAATAGGCTGTTCGTAGACAGGCATGCTCCATCTTCGACCGCATCGTCACTTGCCACCAGGTGAGATGGCGGTCACATGCCTGGATAGTCTAAAAAAAAAAAAAAAACGAAATGGTCACCCATCCAAATCCCGGACTCAGCGTGCTATGATTAACTTTGGCTATAGATCTCCCAACTACGCTGTCTCTAGCCCAGGCCCGCTTCTCAGCAGACAATACCAACGTAGTAGAGCATTACCTACCTATTACGGTTAGTGTTCACCGGAGTCCCCTGTTGGGCGCCAGACAAAAAGACTGCGTACAATCCGTCAATAAGTAAGTCTCGCTTGCGTCGGTCAGGGTTGGTAATTGAAGGGGGAAGGAGTGGCCGGCCTAGGGTTGCCACGTGGATGGGTAGGGTTGTCACCGAATTGTTTGTGCGTCACTTTTAGTAAAGAGGGTTGGATGGATAAGAAAAGTTTTGGATATTGTATTCGTGGTGACTAATTTTGTAAATTGTGTCATTGTACGTTTCAATTGTTTGCGGCTAAGCCACTGGGCGGCGTTTATTATTTTTCAATTAGATACAGCTTGAGAATACCTACCTAGGCTTCGTTTTATCGAATGCAAGAATAAAATCAATAAACAGATTTAAAACATTCAATGTTACTTTCTATACGTAAAAGAACTTTAGAAAATGCCAAATAGAGTAAAATGGGGCAAAGGGCATGTTACGTCGATCTCAATTTCAACTTAAACAACCCAAATAATAATCCACCGACAACGCAACAGTCAAATCGCCTCATTCCCCCATCCCATCACACTTCCCCATAAAACATAACCTCACAAATTCGCGGAGCGCGCAATGATTTACAACCTCCTCCGGCTGGCAAGTGGCAACCCTAGTTAGGGCTGGCTCCTTCCCCTAAAACATTGTCATCTGAATTTGTGCGGAGTAAATAAGAGTCCCGAGTCCCGGGGTCCCGTGGCGTCCACGTTGTAATGGCGGCAGATTTATAGATTTCCCGCGATGCCCCACTGCGCCGGGATTAAATTACGCCGGTAGTATTGCGCGGGCGGTATTAGTGCGGGCATTTGTCGCGACGCGGGCGTTTCCCGCCTTTTTTAGTTCTTAGTTTAAAGAATTAGAGATACCTTGATATTTAGCTCTGTGAGCGATGTAAATGCTGTAGCTGAGTCTGTGCTCTCGTCTCGGCGCTGTAGATGTACTCTATGTGTATTTAGTTTCCCGCCATTTAGTTCTTAGTTCCAAAAACTAGAGGCCACTTGTTATCTAGCTCTGCGAGTGATGTAGCTGTAGCTGGATTCTGTGCCCTGTGTGCTGTAGATATACTATTTAAACATTGCCTACATCAGTATGTGGAGTTTCTAAGGTTTTACGATAATCTCCATTCTTGGAAGGCGGGTTGAAGACTATGGGGGCGCGGTCGCCTTTGTAGTTTCCCGCCTTTCTTCTTAGTTTTAAAAACTGGAGGTACCTTGATATATAGCGCTGTGAGTGGTAAAGAGAGACGCTGTCTGTGCCCTATGCGCTATAGATATACTATTTGTACAGTGTCCACTTCAGTACGTAGAGTTCCAAAGGTTTTACGATAAACTTTTATTTTTATTAGACTAGCCTGGCATTTGACCGCTATCTCACCTGGTGGTAAGTGACGTTGCGGCCGAAGAATCTTGGAAACGGGTTAAAAACTATAAAATACGCAAGAGAAAACACGACAATAGTTAAAAAAGCGTGCAGCAGGTCTGTAAAAGATTTGGGACTTTACCATGCGACCAATACAGTGCAAAATTACTAAAGCTAGTTTCCAAAACATTTAGCCGGTTATTTTCGAGATGGATTTCGTTGTTATCAAATCCGGTGTGAGACCAAGGGCAATATAGAAAAAAACGGGGCACGTGCCCAACCCACACCGGTGAACAACGGTCACACTGCGAAACGTGAACCCTTGAAGACATCCAATAAATACTCTAGCGAAATAAGGCCAGCAAAACAACGGGTTTGTTTCAAAAATAGCCATCTCGTTACTAATCTGGTCCGCTTTAATAACAGTTTTCTTCGCCCCCACCGCCCCTAGCCTCGAGTCGGGGAGGCCGGGGCGACATGGCTATCGGCGCGGTCATATCAAACAGCAGACGTGGTAATGGAGACTTTAATGTTTTTATATAGGGGTCTTGAGCGTATTTAGCGAGCGCGAGCTACCGAGTAGATAATAAACATGTTTGCATGTTGGTATATTATTTACTAGTTGGTACATATACCAAATTAAGTATTAAACATATATATAAAAAAGTGCAGATTCAGATAAGAAATTGTAGCTATCTATCACTTCAGGTATTTTTGACCAACGGATATACGTCATAGTGTCCAGTCCTTTTTCCCGCTCCACATCAAGAGTAAAAAAATTAAATAATCATCTTGGCGTTAATGTCCCGGTTGTGCTCTCGAGCACGAGAGCCAGGGGTAAGCCTTGACCATGATCCAGGATTTGGCGATCAGGAAATTACAGTGGAGCGACTACCATCTGACCTCCGTGGGCTACCAGGGTAATCTTATCAGATTGGATCATGGCTACAAATTCAGTTGCCTGACTGGTTTCATTACGATGTTCTACATCAATAGTGCTCTACCTAACTATAGTGTGTTTTTTGGTTGATGATGAATCATCTTACAAAACAATTTCGTCAATTTTCTTTTTTTAATAACTAAACTAAATAAAATATAATGTACCGAAATCTTCTACTTTCTATGAGCATCGAACAGTCGTCAACGACCCCCACTCACCCTTTCTTCTGATTTACAAAAAAGAAATCGCAGACGGGTTAAATCGCGTCCATAAAAATATTTTTCTAATTTCCAAAAGAGAAATTGAACTGGAGATTTATTTTGACTAGGTACAGACACAGAAAAAATATTTATTACGTTTAAGTACCTATTTAGAATGCGCATGTTTTTTTGTTATAATATTAACTTAAAATAGGTATATTACTTAATAGGCAATAGTAATTTCTAAAAAGAAAAAGCCTTCGTTACTTATCTAGATTGTATAAACTTTACGCACTGTCGCATGTCGGTATCGTCGCACTCTTAGTACTTTTCGTGACTTCTAACGCCATCTAGCGGAACCTAAGAAAAGTAATTGTAGAATGTTCTCGTCTGGTGAAAAGACACCGCCTTGTGTTACTTGTGCCTTATTTATTTGAGAGATATATCTTTAAAATATTACTGGATCATAGGTAGGTCAGTAGGTAAGTATAATTTAGCGTGTTAGAGTTTGATCATATTCACTGATTCGCCTTGCAGTAATTAGTTAACATACCTAATATGTAACTATACCTATAGATATTAGGTAGGTTTAACTACTAAGTAAAAGTTTTAATTATACGAGTTCTTAAGAAAAATATTATTAACAAAACCAATAGTACCAACAGCCGTTCACAGCGGCTTTCACCCGCGCGCAATTCGGATCTCTGTAAACAGTCAACTTTCCCGACTCGTATTGTTTTCCCGGGATAAAAAGTAACATAACTTACTCATTGACAATTTGGCATTCTATTAGATATTATATGATCTATCATAATATTCTAATATTATATAGTTTTTGAGTTTTTTCAAAACAAACAAAACCAAAAAAATATAATATTTCATAATCTTTTGTCTTGATATTATTGTAGTAAAATAGTATAGGTAGATAAAACTGCTCCAAACCTGAATTTTATGAAAAATCGTTACTCTTACTAATAAAAGTAAATCACCGCAATTAATACCTGCCTTACAAATTACAACGACTAACTCTCATGAAAGCAGACTATAAAAACCCTACAGTTTTTTCCCGAGACAAACACTCATATCATTCCCTTTATATGCGATACACTCGTCTAATTTACATTTCCACTTCTGAATCACCCCGTGTAAGGTATATACATATGTACATTTGTAGAGCAGCCTGTATACGTGTTGCAGTCAAGTTGTAGAATAAGTCAACGCAAAAAATGACTTTGTAAGGCATATTTGCCGTTCGGTATTACATTGCATGATTGATATAATTAAATTTTAATTGTGTAACGCCATGGTAGGTAATTTATCGTTTGGTTGTAGTCGTGCTCGTTCTATTCATTATGTATTTCCTGTGCACAATAAACTGTTAAATAAATAAATAAAACTGTAGAAACAATGAACTGAACCACCACTTCCACGGCCACTTTCCATCAGGTGACCTGCTGGTTGACTGCCATATAACAATAAAAAAAGGGAAAATTAGTATAATTATCACAGTGAAAACTACATTCATCTACTTTCACTACACATATTATCGGGTTTGTTACCACGGTAATAACCGCGAAAGTCTTAAAACCTATATTAAATTCATCCGTCATCATAACACGAAACGCGCAGAACGCCTAGCCATATAGTATACCACCATAATAAACCACTTGACAGCGACACCCTAAGAGTAACTACATAGAATATTGTGATGTACCTTTTACCGAATCGGAGGGGCGGCGTTTTCCCGCCAATTTTCCTTTCGCGCCGAGGAATTTTCACGATCTGAGCAGTCTTTTGTTTCTGCCGATTATTTCCCAAACACGTGGAAATATTTAGGTTGGCGTGAATTCGCTGGTTCGCTGTTGGGTGTTTTTAAAGGTACCTGAAGACTGTAAGGATAAGGTAAGGATTCCCAGGCTAAAGTGGCAGTGGGCAGGGCACTTAGCTCGAAGAACAGATGGCCGATGGGTCGCCGCTCGAGAATGGGGCATTCTCGAGCGGCGACCACGTACCGGAAGACGCAGCGTGGGTAAGCCTCCCACAAGGTGGACCGAAGACCTGGTAAAGATCGCAGGTACCAGCTAGATGCGGAAGGCAGAGGACCGACCTTTGTGGAGATCTCTGGGGGAGGCCTATGCCCAGCAGTGGACATCTTTCGGCTGATATGATGATGCAGATAGACTGTAAGGGCGCCGTAGGTTATCTTACGTCGTCGAGTACAAGAAAAAATCCACTTTGTAGCGATAACACGTTTAAGAGACCCACAAACAGCCGCATTTTAGTCACCAAAAATAAAAATAAATAAATATTCGTGAACAACTTCACACAACGCCATCTAGCCCCAAACTAAGCAAAGCTTGTACTATTAAAAATAAAAGTAAAAGAAACTGTCAAGAGGATGTGAGGCCGACCGGCTTTTTTTACTTAAAGGACTCACACAAGAGTTGGGCCACTAAATTAAAAAATATATTTGTGCCATATTGTGCACAGACAGACCATCGTTTTGTGGGTCTCCTATCGCTACAAATTGGGTTTTTTTTAGTACACGATGACGAAAGATATGTGACCCTCACAGTTTACTACTGGTACTGGCTGGAAGACGTCGCGTTTGGCGATAATGCCACCGTTTGCTGTCAATTGCTGTCAGTTGCCGTGACGCTGGTTTTGCTGTCGTGGCATATGCTGAGTGTGGCCCCATTGCACTCTCCACATGGCACAAGTAACGTATTAGAGTATCTTTTTTTTTCTTGTTTTTTTTATGTCTCTGTTTAATTATATTCTTTTAATTTCATTTTAAGAATTTTGTGCTGTGTGTTTGAGTGTAATAAATGTGTTTTACTTTACTTTACTACTTACTTTACTAATTGAACGTATTTTGTGTTTGTTTGGTTGTACTCTTTTAATTTCGATACTACTGAAGTCTGAACTGACGGTGACGATGATGATGAACCGATTAGACTGAATGGGCGTCTACCAGGCAAGAATGATTTTGCAATCTCGTCGTCGCGCTCCATCAGGGGAGTTAAAGCCATATGCAAGCCTAGAGACGAACGCACCGCTCGCCATCGACAGAGAGTTTATCCTCACAGCTTAGAACCAAATGAAAAGAAAAAGTCGGACAACCCCCAACCAAGTTCACATACTCAAATATTTTCTAAATAATATAAATCTAGTATTGAAACAAAACCAATAACCATATTAATGCATATTGAACCATACCATTTCTTAATTTTACTAGACATATTTATATGATATATTGAGCGCGGTCCGGCTCTGCCTGGCATTGCCGGGTACGGTCCGGTCGTGACTGGCGTGGGGTGGGTTCGCTGCTGCCATGGGGCGGCCAGCGTGTCACTGTGTGCTTCCTTCCTACTTTCCTAGACCCTCCTTTTTGACGACTGAAAGAGATATTTAATGTCCTAATAAATAAAT
Organism: Blastobasis lacticolella; assembly: GCA_905147135.1. NCBI lineage: Eukaryota > Metazoa > Arthropoda > Insecta > Lepidoptera > Blastobasidae > Blastobasis > Blastobasis lacticolella. Next base: position 6,176,461 of record LR990051.1, read on the forward strand.
AAATATTGAATTTTTTAAATTGATTAAACTTTCATTTAAAGTAAACATCATCCAAACCGGCTCATCCCTTCGAGAACTACGATTCCACAGACAGACATACAAATAAACTAATAAACCCACGATTACTACAACTGCTGGCACATACCCGTGCACCTCGGCAATAAATCAGCATACAAATAATTGCGGACGACAACCGCTAACAAGTATGGAAATAAAATAAAAATGTTAACGCTAATTATAATTAACTTTACGGTCTCACGCTACGCTTTCGTAAAACGAGGCTGTTACGAACGTACAGTTTTATCAAGTGCCGCACTTACAATTTTACGATTTCACCAAAAATATTAAATACCAAATAAAGTTCAAGACACGCTGTAAAGTTACACTTGCTTGAAACGCAACCATAAGCATTTGCTATTAATTACCACTCTGAAATCTGGTGTGGTCTCGAAGAATCTGGTGCAAGCCGAACAAAAAGTTGGGAGGGGGCACTTCCTACCTTTTCTCTAAGAGTTTTGACATATTTTCAGTTTATCAAACTAATAAGTTGTAGTTAGTAGACTGACAAAACACAAGTTTGTCTTTCTTTTATATTTTGGATTATATGAGCACCTCAAATACGTCGATTGACTGGCTCATCAAACTCTCTAGAGCCCTCCAGCAGTCCTAAAGAAAGCTGTCGTAAGCTCTCACATCTGACTCGGCAACGGCTTTATATCAACATCCCATTACATAAAAGCTATCAAAATCGAAACATCCTTGGTGTCCGGAATAGACATAATATTGTACATCGCTAGTATGTATAATGTCTATGTGGGAAATTCTACTAATTATGTTGATGTCTTTAAGCAACATCGAAATTGCATGTCACGATAAAAATTTGGTATTCATGAATGAACCGTATATTTAACCTTGAAACAATTATGTGGCAGTGTAAATGCGCAGATCATTCAGGTTGAAGAGGCGGTGGAGTTACCGACTGGTACTTACTTACTTACTGGACCTTAGGTACTCCGTAGACTAGGTTTCCGTTGTGTAATTTAGACACTGCGGTTTACTGCCTGCCAAGTTTGGTGAAAAGGCTTATAGCCTACAACTCTCTACGGTTCTCACAAACCCTGAAGGCAATTCACGCCAAATCAACCACCCACGAAGTCCCCAAAACCATCGTGTCCGTAACCAGTACAGATGGATGGAAATCATAATATTTTCTTTTATTCCTCATCCATTCTCTTTTCAAGACTACCTTATGATGGTTTCCTTCCCAAACAGACCTACGAGTTGATCGTCACCACTGACTACAAATTATCATCCCAAGCGGTAAATACTAGCTTCTGCCAGGGTCCGAATGAAATGAAATGAAAAATGAAAATGAAAAATTCTTTATTGCTTATACATAGAATAAAACAAAAACAGAGGAAAAAAAAAACAAATAAAAGCAACCGGCGGCCTTATCGCTTAAAGCGATTTCTTCCAGGCAACCTTAAACATCTAAAAACAGAGTATACACTAGGATAGATGGTAAGTCTGTTCTACTGAACATTACTGTGGCATATTTCATTAATATTAATAAACCTATATCACTGAAATACAATACTATAAATACATAATACCAATTAATTAAACATCACAAAACAATAAAAAGATGATAAAATAAAAATAAAATACATATTTTGATGTTTATCATGTATCCGCCTATGAGTGAAGTGAGACGTTGATGATGATGGATCCCTATGTGACAGCTTTGAGAAACTGCGCTTTAACCAGCTTTTTAAAGGTTGTTAAGGTTTTTGCCAGACGGATTTCGACAGGCAATGAGTTCCAGAGTCCGATGTTCTGCTATTTCTTCTTTACTTTGCCCGATCCTTTGCATTAATGGATGTCAATCCCTCGCTTCTTAGGTCTCCCGCGGGACTTCTTTTCTGATACCGTACAGTTTATTCACCTATTTTTCCAAGTATGCCAACCACGTAGCCACCAAATAATACAATGTACATTCCAGCAGCATGCCGTGCTGCTGCGTGCCACGGCAGGAGATGCGATTACGTCAAATTTTTACCTCAAGCCTTTATTCATTCGAGTCCGAAATAGCTTTAAAGCGCTCACGCACTGCACCCAACCCAATGATAACTTTGTCCATCAACTTTAAGTTGGCATTCAAAACAATTCGTTTGATCGTGACATGCAACAGGTACTTTTTTTAAACAAGCCCACTGATGGTAAGCAGTTACGGCAGAAGCGTAGGTGCGTTGTTACCGTGAGGACTAAGATAAAATGCCTAATGCCTGTAATTGTGCTAACTACCTTATCCATCAAACTGGAATATAACAGCAAAAATAGATAAGACGGTGGTAACAAAGCTCACTACCGTTTGCCTCTGGTGTCCTTCCGATTTCCAGTCCATCTTCACTTACGAGTATCTTCTTTATTCGGTCTGCGGTTGTGATGCGTTGACCTTGTCAACAAAGGTTAGACTCATGAATTTATGATGACCACCGTTACGAACACCCGTGAGCTAACTGGCTATTGATTTTACTGGCAACACTGATTCACCGCTGACCAGTTCTAATTAAATATTAAATGTTACGATTCGGTGTCATGTCGCATCGATATTTTGATGCTTCACAATGTAATGTTTCGAACCTAATTTAAAGTAGTTTTAAGATGCTGAGCTGAACTTACCAAGCTTTGGTAATATCACGCCTTTTTCCGTAGCTATAGACCACATCGTACCACTTGCTACGGTCCTGACAAACCTTTCTTGCTTCTCCCACATTCACTAAACCTTTTCATTCATGCTCGTCGGTTAGGGTGCTTCTTGAACTGACTTTTTCTATATCATTGATGTCTATCTTCCCCTTTCAATTCCTTACTTCTGTCTTTATATCTTTTTCGATAATATATTTTCATTCATCCTCTCTACAAAAATATACGAACTAAGCATTCCTTTCTCTATCCTTATCACTACATCTTCTTTCACTCCAACATGTTCCCTTCTTACACAATTAAGAATTCAATCTTTCATTAGTAACTACTTTAAAGATTCTTCTGCCATTCCCAACTTTGGATTTCTCACATAATATTGGGACGAACACACCTTCCACCACCAGCTTCCACCCTATTTACCTTCTTACACCATAGATAAAATTTGTTAAATGGGAAAATAATAAAATGGCGTTTAATAGAAAAGTAAGTACCTAAATGGATTTTTGCCAACGCAGGACGTAGCTATCCATTTTCAGGTTTAAATGGCCTGCCTGATCTATCGTTTAGATTTAGATCTAATGTCTACATTATTCGCTTTGTGTGATACCCGTGATTGATATATTAGGATTTTTGCTGAACGGCTTATAAAGCTTCACACTCATTATAAATATGTATTAATGCGTATGCATTCAGAAGCTGTTCAATTCCGTCATCCTCGAGGGAAAAACGCCGGAAGCATGGCACAGAAGTATGGTGATATTGTTCTTCAAGAAAGGTGATAAGGCTCTCTTGAAGAACTTCAGACCAATATCGCTGCAGACTGTTTTCAAGAGTTATTACGAATCGTCTCGCACGCAGGTTTGATGACTTCCAGCCTCCCAAACAAGCCGGATTCCGGAAAGGATTTAGTACCATAGACCATATACATACGCTGCGGCAGGTTATACAGAAGACCGAAGAGTATAACCAGCCATTATAATAAAAAAATAAAAAAAAACGCCACTATGTCAGTTCGTCTCCAGGACAAGACCACAGAACCTATTCAGCTGCAGCGAGGTGTTAGACAAGGTGATGTCATATCACTGTCGTTGTTCACCGCTGCACTGGAGGATATATTTAGGCTTCTGGACTGGGACGGACTTGGCATCAATATTAACGGCGAGTACCTCACTTACCTCAGATTTGCTGACGATATCGTAGTCATGGCTGAAACCCTGGAAGACTTGGGCAAAATGCTCGATGACCTCTGTAGTGCCTCTCAACAAGTAGGTCTTAAAATGAACATGGACAAGAAGAAAATTATGTCGAATGTCCATGTTGTGCCTACTCCTGTGACAGTTGGAGGCACTCCACTTGAAGTTGTCGACGACTTGGATAAATAGTCCAGCTAGGTAGGTCCAATTTCGAGAAAGAGATCAATCGACGAATCCAATTCGATCGGGCAGCGTTCGGGAAGCTACGCCACATATTTTCGTCCCAATTACAGCAGTGTCTCAAGACGAAGGTCTGTGACCATTGTGTGTTGCCAGTGATGACTTACGGAACTGAAACGTGGCCGCTCACTGTGGGCCTTATAAGAAAGCTCACTGTTACCCAAAGGGCAATGGAAAGAGCTATGCTCGGAGTTTCTTTGCGTGATCGAATCAGAAATGAGAAGATCCGCAAGCGAACCAAGGTCACCGACATAGCTCTAAGGATTGCCAGACTGAAGTGGCAGTGGGCAGGGCACATAGCTCGAAAAACAGATGGCCGATGGGGCAGTAAAGTTCTCGAGTGGCGACCACGTACTGGAAGACGCGTAGCCTCCTACAAGGTGGACCGACGACCTGGTAAGGATCGCAGGTAACAGCTGGATGCGAAAAGCACAGGAGCGGCCTTTGTGGAGATCTCTGGGGCCTATGCCCAGCAGTGGGCGTCTTCTGACTGATATGATGATGATGATGTTGTATGCGTTCCGATCAACTGGAAACTGATCAACCATTTTAAGATTCAACTATTGTGTTAATCGTGTGTACGATTTGTTTGGGTACCAAGGTACATTGATGTTGTAGGACAAATCTCGAATCTGCCATCCTCTGCTAACCATAAACAGTATGATCCCTCCACCAGAACTAAATAGTCTTCACAAATTCATCCATAGAAATTCTCTCCAAAAAACCTATAGCTGTTCAATTGAATTCATATTCTGAAGCAATTTTATCAACCTAAAAGCTTTCGTACGGAGTTCAATCATTGGAGGCTGGCTATTCATTAATCTGGCTTTGATTTTAAAACTATTTTATAAAAAATACACCAAATTGGCAGCATAAATCAAAACTGGCAAGCATCGCTTTCCATATTCCCGAACTGTTGTCGCTATTACATCGGCGTAGACGCATTAATCATTTGCAATTACTTTAATCGGTCCGGATCAGGGCTGTCACTATCGATGTTTTCATTAAGTAGTTAGTTTAATTAGAAAGACGCTGTTTTTTTATTATTTAGGTCTTTTTCAGTCAAAAGGTAACAATTATATTTGTAAATTGAAATCGGTATGGTGGATAGTGTAATGGCAGATCTTTGCCCAGCGGTCGAGTAATCAGTCACAGAAGTTAAATAAAAGCAGATATAAAATAAAAACCGCCTTCCTTTTTAATTTTTTCTTTCTTTTTAAATTACTTATTTACTTTTTTTTTATTATTGTATAAAACAAGACTATTCCCGAGTGTATTGAGGTACCTACCTATGTCACTCGTAGCAGTACCTACTACATAATATGCAATAAAGCGGAAAATAAATCTTGGAAGTTTGGAATGGGGGTCTCTATTGTATGTCAAATTTTTATTGTCCTAATAATTTTAGTCCTAAATATCGATTCTCCTAACATCGATACTCCGAATGTTCATTGTCCTAATTTCATTTTCCTCGTAGTAAAATAAATTTTAATTGAGCTCTAAAATTAACGAATTTTAAAAATGTTATAATAGAACAACATAAATTAATAATTACATTTCGACGTAAACAACAACAACTTCAAGAAAAACGAAGTAGGTATTCTAAAATGAATTATCCTAATTGAGCAGATTTCCAATCGTGTGGCAACCCTAGCCGAAAATCGAGGAGCGAGCCCCGAGTCTCTGAACCAGACTCCCGCCACATTGTGAATACACTCACTGACAGTGGACAAATAACAAAACTGGGTTAATCTTTCACCTCCCGCATCGCCCGGGGGTTGAGGATCACCCCACGCTCCCTCCCTCTCACACTCCACTGAAACTGAAAGAGACGGACTGCTTTCACCGCGAACTGAAACGGTCTATCCGAGAAGCAAGACGATGGACTTTTGAACTTTATTTGTATGTAGCTAAAAGTCCTAATTCGACTGTACAACAATTTTTTCACCTTAGGAATTCAAAAAAGATTTCGTTGCGTACCGGATTAACTACCATACGCTACAGTTTTAGAGCTGATTTTGTGTTGACCATTGGCTTATTCTAGATTTTTAGTATTATATTCATGTATCTGTTCCATCACGTCTGTACTGAGAGATGAAAATGCCATGAAATTTCTGTCCTTGTTACTCTCAAGAGGTTGGATAGGGAGGGCAGTATATTACATTAAGTCACCGTGGATGGTTCGTATTGCTACCATTTACTTTGTTTGCAGCGGGGTCTAAGCTCTCGAGTTGAATTTTCTTACGAATCCAACTGAACATCGATTCACCTTCAAGAGTCCAGACGTAATGACATTGTGTCGGTATTTCGCAATTTGGACGCATTATTTACTGACTCGTAGCTCGTAGGTGTCTAAGAATAACGTATTCAGTTTTAAAATTAACATATTTTTTTCATATAAGCGAGAATGTGGATAAGAGTCGAAAGAGTGCAGTGAGAGTGGTCCTGCCTACTGCCTGCGTAATTTCTCGTACTATTTGGAATGATCTTCCAGCGATTGTGTTTTTAGGGTGAGGTCCTGGCCTCAAGTCCGCTAATTTACTAATGGCTGGATTGTAATATAATTGAATTGCAATCAATCGTTATTGACACGTTATTGGTATTCTGCTACAGTAATTAATGGCTCGATTGAATTTTAATTTGATCACTGATTATATTTTGCTACAATTTAAACCGCCGTTACGCTACGATTGTGATCCAATTGCAATTCAAACGCTGTAAGACAATTAGCGGACTCGAAGTCCCGAGCCGTTGAGGCAGCGGCGCAAGCGCAGCGCATTCGCGAGATTTCGATCCACATAGAGATCTCATTAGAGGTGGGCAACGCACAGGCATAGGCGTAGGAAGGGGAGAGGCCGGGTGGGCCGTGCCCATCCCAGAATGGTCTGGTGCCCACCCCAGAACGGGGTGCTCACTGGCTGTACATTGGCGATTGACTCGGCTTCATCGGCCACCTCAAGGGCCAGGCCCCAGTGGAAAATAGGCCAAGATAAGCTAATGCGCACAGGTGACGTCTTGGCAGCGACCACTTTTCATAAAGTGGCCCGCTTGCCTCTTTGTCTACCGTGTAACATAAGAAGTAGGGGACACTGTTATCATAGGTTATGATGAAGATAATTTTTAATGGAAATGTTTTGAAGGCGGGGACATAAGCTAACTTGGTGTAACATAAATGGTGTTAGTCTGAGTAGAATAACCCCAACCCACTCCACCAAAGTGTCATAGAAGGCTTCTACAATTATTGTTGATGGTGAATTCAGGAATATTTTATATTTTTTGTCTATCAATCTATCTACATTTTAGTCTAGCCTGAGGCGACACGTTCCTTTTTGACAAAATAATTGCGACAATTATAATAAATCAATTATCTCGTATCACTTACAAATATTTTAAACAAAACGTCAGAGAAAGGGCTAAGAATAGCGAGGGCGATGATTAATTTCTTTAGGAAATAAAAAAAAATTCAAAAATTCCGACATGAATTTTTTACCCGTCTGTCTGGGCCTCTAAATTGCCCAGGGAAGAAGCAGATTCGAACAATAAAACGCATTTTAAACCCCCAAAACGATATCGGTTGAACAGTATTGAAATATTATAATACGGTTGAAGCGTGGATGAACCTATAATTTGATTAAATTTCGAGTGGGAAATAAAAGAAAAGAGGATCGAGTGGTCATTATGATTCGGGACTCTAATGGTGCGCCTGCGCCGGTTTTGTTTGTTATGTTTGATCTTCGAGCCCAGGTATATTAAATGCCGGTCAGTCGTCAAAACTGGACGAGAGACGCTCGCGAATATTGAAGTACCTTTAAACTTGCTAAATAAAAATTAAAGAAAGAAAATAGACGAGTTATTTCAATTAAATTAATTCAATCGAATTATAATCGCGTAATATTGTTGTGTATCCAGGAGCTATAATAAAGCCCATGCCTCAAATTAAAAAAGGATGTTTTCGACGTTTGTTACGCCTACGTAGGCACTTACGTACTGAAAAGGTTCTATCTGTCCGTCCGTTACGATATCGCTCTCCGTTAGATATACTTCTGTACCAATATCGACGTTTTGGTATTGTGGTAATTTGTGATACCTGGATAGAAAGAAATTAAATACCACTTAATCTTTACCCAGAACTTAAATTTTCAATCCGAGGATTAAAGTGACTACCAGAAGTACCTAGTACTTTTGTTTATAGATTTTATATAGTGAAAACTGTCCAGCAAAGTAAAATAACTCCTCCCCAAATTGCTTTATATGGCAGCAACTTACTCCGCCCAGAATTTATGGGAAGATAAATAATTTCTCGGTACATAACTGTTCTTGTATAAGTAGTAAATGCACCCGAGCCTGCATACATGTACCGGTGGTGTCGTACCGATCTTATTTCCACTGGCCGAGTGCCAATTCCGCCGAAATTGCTTCCAGCGCACACTGCTGCGATGATACCCCACATCGTGCAGAATCTTACTGCTTGTTTGGTAAACGGGAGGCTAGTTAAAATATGATTTTGAAACGTTTTTAAACAGATAATTGGTGACTTGAGATGGATCAAGCAGATAGCAAATTTAAGGGACTGGGTTAAGCAGTGGACGACCTGTTCACAAAGTAACTTTGCATACATTTATTGATATAAAATAAATATAAATATTCGTGGACAAATTCACACAGCGCCATCTAGCCCCAAACTAAGCAAAGATTGTACTATGGGTGCTAGATAACTGATATACTACTTAAATACTTTTAAATACATACTAATTATACATAGAACACCCAGACCCGTAACAGAAATTAAAATTAGTCATTTCAATTTCTGCCCGGCCGGGAATCGAACCCGGGACCTCTTGCGTGGCAGACCGGCCGGCATGTTGACCATTGAACCACTCAGGTCGTCGATGTACTTACGTATTATGTGGTGACACACAATGAGGATCATCTGTCGCTCCATGTAAATTAAAATGACTTCGAGCGATGTGTCTCCGGCTGTAATACAACTCTGTAGGCTGGCTAGCGACAATGGAAAGATGCCCACGGCATGGCGCTGGTCGGCTGGTCGCAGGGCCGGCCCCTAGTGTGGTCCGCGATCTGCAAAGATACGCTGGCTCTGTTCCACTTTAGGGCTACCTCGAACCTGACCCAGCGCGGCAACATTAGCGGCCTAGAAGACCTTAAACTTGGCAAAGGATATTTTATTTGTGCCATTTGGGGTAGAGACGATGGGATCTATCTGCTCGCTTGATGATGGGTCACCGGACCCAAATGCTGGAACGTACTTCTCTCTGCGCCAGCATCCAGGGAACGATCCCGCAAAGCAGCGATCTGGATATTTTTTATTTATTTATGACGCTTAGTACCCTTTTTGTACCCATAACTAGTTTGTCGCAGTTACAGCTTGCCCTCGCGACTATGCCCTAGACAGCCCATACATTTCAATATAAGTAAGATTACAACCCTTTTTTCACCCCATGCCTTGGTACTACCGTTGAAATTACCCTGGTCGTGCCACGAGTAATAATTGTTTTCACCCATGGTATTATTGACATTTCCGGTAGTAGTCCTGGATACTCAACCAATATTCGCAATTAATCACTCATATTGTCCGACAGGATGTCCCGTCCATTGGCGTTGAAAATATTCGAGCCTTGCGATGAAGCAATTTAAAGTAAAGTAAACTGGCGGCAAGCCAGCCCCGGTCCATGCTGCGACAATGTTAGGCGTCGTAACTCCGAACTATCTCATAACATCTTGTTACGGTGGTACTCAATCTTCTACTCGCCTTCGGTCATCGTCGTACTACTTTTTTATAGCTCTGCGTTGGTGGCCCTCTGTCAAGAAGTTACTATAGTATTATACTACGTAGGCAGTGCTTCTCTTATACTTTTATTCAAAAGATATAGTTTTCGGTCCGATTAGATAATGATGATAATTTGTATAGTTTTCAAAGATAGGCGTAATACGGTTTGATGTATCATTTAGGTAGTTTGTATGTTACATAATCACAACAAAATTATTACGTACAACCTTAATATATGAAATATGCTTGGACAAACTCACACAGCTCCATCTAGCCCCATATTTTCTTATTTTTTAAATACCTACTTATTATACATAGTTCACACAGACCCGTAACAAAAATTATAATTCATCATTTCAATTTCTGCTCTGCCGGGAAGTAAACCCGAGACCTCTGTATGGCGACCGGCATGTTAACCAACTGAACCACTCAGGTCGACAAGCCACCTTCCACCATAACCCTAAATGCTATATTTATATTTACAGATAAAAAGACCTCCTCCAGGGCATCCCCACGAGGCATGCTGCCAAGAAGGCTGGAATCACTAACCGATTTGCCACATCTGCAACAATGGGGTTGTTTAGTGCCGACGCCTTAATGCAGATTGTCAGCTAACGTCAGAGATCAGTTGTCCAACAAAATGCCGATATTTTGTAGTTTTTATTTTATATCTAGTACACAAATGAAAAGTTTGAATTTGGAGATTTAATTTAAAGAATCTCGAAAGGAGGCTTGCCTCCCAAGCGTGTAACTGGAGATGTGGTGGAATCCTCCAATGATGTGGAGAAGGCTTAAATCCAGCAGTGCGTACTGTTATTATGATGGATATTAATACCATCAATTTAAATTTCTTTTGCCCCAGTTTAAGAACCACCAGAACTCCAACCTCCCTCTTTCCGAGCGATCTGATCTTTGAGAAAAGTTCTTATTAAACGAATTGCTCCTGCGAACAGCTTTTCTCATCTGACTCGTAATTATTAATTAAAATCGACATCCTAATTGGACTTTTTAAAGCCTATGTTCAAGTGAAATTTTCAAAGGACACGTTCCCTCACGCTGTTTCTAAAAACAAATAAAATAAGCACGATTTATTGTACGATAGCTGTTGCGTAAATTTTGAAGAATTTAAGATTTGTTTTATTCTAGGATATTGCGTAATTAAAATTGATTGTTAGCTTTAAATGTTAAGGGGTTCGGCTCGTACGTGAGAAGTACCGAGTTTGAACCCTAATGAGGCCATGTACCTACATTTAACTAACACTAACCGATGTTCTTACGGTGAGGGAAAACATCGTGATGAAACCTGCACATTAAGGAGACTAAATGTGTAACCATGATTCAGTCTGGTCAGGTTACCTTAACAGGGTTACGGAGGTCAGATGACAGTCGCTCGATTGCAATTATCTGACCTGCCAAATCCTGGATCACGGAGTCTGGAGTAACGGCTTTCGAACAGGTGTTCCAGTTTGAACCAGATTCCAGCTCCAAAGCTCCAGAAAGTAGAAATGTGAGAACAGAATGTATCTACTGAAAACAATGTGTCCCCGGCACATCTCCCCCGGATCGGTCTGGTAAGGTTGGATGAGGACCATGGGTTGGTGGAGGGCTTTGCAAATAACTTACGGGTCTCGGCTGCAATTGTAAACCCGTAATTGTGACTTTAATTTGACAATACATTCATGAAAAACTATAGTGGCCTTTTATTGCTTCAAAACGATCCCGATAAATACGTTCTGATGGTCATTCCTCGCCCATGGGCGAGTCTTCCCGACGCTTCTCCCGACAAATTTAAACACTGCATTTTTTGCTTTATTAAAAAATATATTTTACATCCCAGCATTATCATCACAGCCCGTAACAGTCCACTGCAGGACTTAGGGCTTCTCCCACGAAAAGGGAGGTTATTGCCATAATCTCCACGCTTGGCAGGCGGGTTGGAGATCGCAGTGTTTAAATACAACAATGGAAAATGCTGCTGCCCATTTTCCAGACTACGGACACTCTTGATCTTTTGCCTCGAAAACATTAGTCGCCTTCTACGATACCCATGAGTGTAAGGGTTGGTGCAATTCTACTCCGCCGGACACCACACGGTTCGCCCATTATAATCTCTATACGCCCATAAATCCCAGCATTATGCGTTAACCAAAAGCTCAAGAATCACAAATTAATTAGTTAAATATAACGCAAACTTGATACGCCAAAGCGGAATCAATTGGAAGGCGTACTTTGGCCGCCCGCCAGCCCTGCCATCCAACCATCCGTGATTGTTAACTCTCTTTGCTCAGTACTGACATCTGTTGTTCAAGAGATTATTAACGGTAAAATCGATATATCGACCCTAAGTTTAGTTTTTATCTAGTAAATCTTTTGTACAATACAAAAGCATAAGTGCTACCCTATGAATCACATTTATGTGCAGTTGTTAAACGGTTTATTTAGTTTTCATTAATTTATTTTTTATAATATAAGGATCCCCTGGGAGTCATAGATGAGTTCTATGGACCAGCTAATACCTTCTTCTTCTAGCAAACTCATTTTGGTTAAAGATACACCAAATGCCGTGTATGTTGCTGTAGCCGCATAGGAAAATTTTCTGAAGTGGATATGCACATAAACTCTTGTACTGGACTTTAGTAAATAGTATTCTGTAAAAACCGTTCGAATCGAGGCGAACATTAAAAACAGAGCCCCTGTAGGCTGTAGATACCTAAATTACGCAATTATTATATTTAAAAAAGATATACTCTTCCAAAATTACGCGATTTAGAGTAACCTTCGATGTGCATTCGATCCTTTTAACTGGAATTTCCCTTACCCGGTAGGCATGTCCGTCATTGAGACAGTGCGATATGCGTGCTCAGCTTCTGCGGAAGCCACAGGCGAGAGATTTATCTGGAAATTGTTAGTCCTAAATCGTTATGTTAATAGTAATAGCAATAATGGGATGGAATATTTAATGTGGGAACGTAGCTTTGCGTTTTTTCGACTTAAATAGAGTGGAGATAATTATGTTATTGTAATGAACGCATTGTCTTCTTGTCTTAGCTGCTTTACACTTATTATTAAATCACACTCATTACTATAAATTGTCAGTTAGTGTACGCAACATATCCGCACAAACTTCAATACTAGGTAATTTTATCTATGTGAGAAATTCAAACAAATTCATGCAGAATTTTTGATAAAATCGAAATATAAAAACGATCCCATTTGTACCCAATATGGGTTGTTCACGATTAATACCAAGCAACCCAAGGGTAAATAGACATGAAAAACAATTTTTGTAAACGAAATTTTATTATAACCCTAGAGCTACAATAAATGGTCTTAAAATATAATTTAAGAGACGTGTTTCTTCATCGTCTGCAAGATAGCATCCATTGGCAATAATGTATAGACGTAGGGGATCTCGCTCGCTCCAGACAGGCAATGTTCTGTAAATGTCGCCGCAACAGAATTAGGTGCAAGGGTTCCTCGCAAAGAACCTTGAATTCTTACTGGAGGCAGTGTGAATATACGAAGTAAACTCTGGCGACCTACTCAGCAAAAGTCATCATCTTGGCGTTAATGTCCCGGTTGTGCTCTCGAGAACGAGGGCCTGGACCCCAGGCCTTCACCATGATCCCGGATTTGGCGATCAGGTAATTACGGTGGAGCGACTGCCATCTGACCTCCGTGACCCTGCTACCAAGGAAACCTGACCAGATTGGATCATGGTTACAAATTCAGTTGCCTGAATTTGCAGGTTTCATCACGATGTTTTCCCTCACCGTAAGAGCATCGGTTAATGTTCAACTAATGTACATAACTTAGAAAATAGTCATTGGTACATGGCCGCAGCGGGATTCGAACCCGGTACCTCTCGCTTGCGAGTTGGATACTCAACCGCCCGGCTACCGACGCTCTACTCAGCAAAAGCAAAAACTCCAAAAGCAAAGCAAGCACATTTGAAAAGGAAGATATAATTATAAAAGATGAAAGCCATACAATATGGCAACAAAAATGCTAAACTGAGTGAAGCAAGAACGGCTGTTGCAACTACGAAGATTGAAGTCAATATATTGTTTTATAGTCATCATCATCATCTTGGCGTTAATGTCCTGGTTATGCGTCCACCTTGATCATAATCCAGGGTACGGTAGATCAAGTAATTACAGTGGAGCGACTGCCATCTAACTCTAAGATGACTCTAGCTCTAAAGATTGCCAGACTGAAGTGGCAGTGGGCAGGGCACATAGCTCGAAGAACAGATGGCCGATGGGGCAGTAAAGTTCTCGAGTGGCAACCACGTACCGGTAGACGCAGCGTGGGTAGGCCTCCTACAAGGTGGACCGACGACCTGGTAAGGATCGTAGGTACCAGCTGGATGCGGAAAGCACAGGACTGGTCTTTGTCGAGATCTCTGGGGGAGGCCTATTCCCAGCAGTGGGCGTTTTCTGGCTGATATGATGATGATGATGATGATGACTGCCATCTGACCTCCATGACCTTGCTACCAGGAGAACCTGATAATCCGTCCGATAATAGCACGTGAATGTTTTTGATGTTAGTCCATTTTACCTTTAAGCTTCTTGACCGAATCTCAATTTCCATGATTGGTTCTTTGCACTATCCGTTATACAGATAGCTAATAAATCTGTCTGTGATCGATTTGATGACAATAGCCACTTGTCGGCGTCGAATAATTTTTGAAGGACCTTCATCATTTATAGCAAGCGAGATAATCCTATATACCTACTCGTAATTATTCGTAAATAAAATTGAATTCAACATTACTGAAATCCTGAAATAGGACCCCATCCATCCTGAGAAATATTGTTAAAGTTTTTTATAAGAAAAAGTCAAAAGAACTGAAATTCACTTCGGCTTTATACTTACACGCGTACGACAGAGATGACACTGTACAAAGTCCAAATTAGGCGATGTGCATTACTTACCACCGACATCTGTATATTTATTTGTTCCTTTGTTTAAATGCAAACAGGAAAAGGCAAAACAAGAGGTATCGCCGCACCATGATTTCAGTAAATTGGTGAAGAGCTACTGAGCAAATAACGCATGCATATGAAGAAGACCAAAGTAATCGAGAACCGAGAAAACACTGGTACATGCAAGTGAATTCGGTCACAAAAGTTATTACCTAATAAACCTACAAAGCTACTAATTTTCTCTTCACAACATCAAGCATACACACAAATAACAGACTTGGACGCATGACACACCACTGAGAACTAAAGACGTCACACTGTATAAGTAGACTCCAACGAAACAGAATCCAGCGCATCTCCATTGCGTATAACCAATGCGCGTTTTCCTCAAACGTTACATCTGGCTCATACGTCTGCATTTATAGCCTCACTTACCACAAACGGCTGCTATGAATACGCTTCGTTTGCTTTCTGAGTAATTTAGAGAAGAGTATAGGTTTGTCTATGTCGTGAGCGTGACCGACAGAGTAGGTAGCACCAACGCCATCTATTGACAGGGGTCATAAAATATGAATTTTTTTACAATATACTAAGCAGGCAATTGACCACCATCTCACCTGATAAGATGCGGCCGAAGGGGAGCATGCCTTTCTAGATCACTGTGGTCTTGAAGGAGGCCAGGTTGTATTTACAAAGCGTTCCATTCCTTAGGTATCTGTACTTATCGGAAAGGTCAACATAAACGGTTCGTGCGGGTAGCTGCAGCAGTTCTTTAGCAGCTATCCGCAGCTATCCTCAAGAACTGGCAACACTACGCAAGGGTGGAACGTCTGCCCGCCTCTTTTGCCCCGAAGGTGGAATACAAACTAATATCAAAGAAGCTGCGGATAGTTGGTGTCTTTACCAGCTATCCGCAGCTATTCTCAAGAACTAGCAACACTACATTAAGGTAGACCGCCTCTTTTGCCCCGAAGGTGGAAAGCAAACTTATATCAAAGAAACAATACCAGAAAATGTACAGCAGCTTTTTAATTCAGTATTATGAACGCTGCAATCTCCAACCAGCCTGTCAAGCGCAGAGAGTATGGCAATACCGGGGGGTAGTCATGTGGAGGAGGCACACGTCCAGAAGTGGACCTTTATGGGCAGTTGTGATATTTTATACTTTTAAGAAGTTTGTATATTGCCACACAATCAAACGTAAATGAATTAGGTACGGATATGCATGGACCCTGCGGAAAATCACTTTTTGACACTAATTAAGTAAGGAATCAAGCGAATACTAACAATATCATATGATGATCATAATATGATTAATAACAATAAATTTACAATGAATTCCTGAATGCAACATCTGTGTCCTAATTATAAATAATTTGTTTTGTCTGCGACAACCTACGCTGCAATCCAACAGATGATCCAATGCGCTAAAGGCCAATCGCGGTTTTAAGTTCGCAGTAGAAGGTGCTGGAAAGAACTCTCTGAAGTCGGATTACACCTTTCATAGACAAATAAGCCGCGGGTACAGGCATGTTTAGGAGGGGTATACATTTTAAGGACCAACTCATTGTACGACCGACCATTAACAACCCATATTAAACTCACCAGAAATATACCACTAGGGTCTCTTCAGGTTGGCGGACATGGAAATAGAATCCAAGCGACATATTCGATTCGATCTATGTGGGTTAAACAAAAACAAATATTATCGAATGACTTCAAGGTAAACGATGAAATGAACCTACCTGAGGTGAACACCGAATCCAGACAAAGGCACGGAAATGCCTCAGAGTAAAATCATCCGTTCTAATTCTGATATCCTGGCTAACGTTCAAAAGCATATACTGCATTACAGAGTATTATTGTCATTACCTGCCTCTTAGTTTGTTGTTTACACGGTGGTTTAAGTTCACGTCAGTTACGTTCAGTCAATGTGTTTTATGGTATGAATTGGTAGTTTTATGTTGCCACATGACGATTTTGTGTCTTTTAAACTAAACATTATGTAAGATGACATAATGTTTACCTAAGTATGACGTGTTCTTAAGTTTCTCTTATTATATTTTGACATCATCTCCTCAAAACAAAGACAGAGTATTATGACGTGATTTTAGTACGTACAAATTATGGCAATTAGAACTAGAATTAGAAAGACATCAAAACAGGAATGTCTTCTGTCAACATGAAGTACGTTAAACTAGACACAGAGCTGGACAACGCGTCCTCGATTTCCCTGTCCATACAATCCATATGGCAAAAAGATTCCATCTCTGTGCAAAACGAAGCAAACACTCGTACAACAGTCGAGTCGATACCAATACTGGGTACATGCGATCATGACGACTTTATTTCTGGTGTGTTTCCTTTGACTGCGTCAGTCAGTCGGCGACGGACCGACCGCTGTATCGGATAAATATTAATAAAACTCGCGGCCCCGTTTCTCAGAAGTTGGGCGTATCTTATTATAACCGCAATAGCACCTATAATTAGCAGCATCCAAATTACACGCGGCGTAAACGCGTCCGAGACTCGATGCGTGCAGCGCGCTCTGAATCGATTCCGAATCGATATATTACAATACCCTCGATTGTTGTATTTAGTTCGTTTGATTTTATTGTTGGATTGGTAGTGTTATGGGTTTAGTTTTTCTCGTAGGGTATGCGTGTCTCTAGCTATTAGGTGCTTCCGTTTGATTGATTTCAAGAAGGAACTCAGTGGAATGACAATGAGTATAGTAACTAAAAATGTTGCACATAAAGTGCTCATGCTCATGGAGTGAACCAGGGCAAACAATTAAGTACATAGAAACTGAGTGGGAAAATAATAACACTGGTCCACGAAGGGAGACAAATCATATTTTCACTTTAAAATCAGTCTATATTTTACTAACAATTTAACCAGAGTTCAGAGACCTTTGTATCTTGAGTATACCTAGTTTAACGGATCATCTTAGCCTTAAGGGTAGTGGGTGTCTCTTGAAATCGGTTGTCTCGTCCCGTAAAAACAAAAGAGTGAGTCAGCGGGACCAATGACCGACAGTCAGGGTGATCTTTCGAAATTCCCGAATAATTGTCGAACATAGCCGCCACACGGTGGGACGAAAATAACGTACGCGGACAAAGTCGTTCCCCTTGCTCGTACAAATTAATTTTATTTTTATATCCGATGATGTCTGTGTCTGAGGGCACAGAGTTGCCGTCTTGCCTCGTGATCGATATCGATCGCATCTTGTCTCCGTTGCGGTTGCCTTTTTCGTTATTTCGTTTCTTGTCCTTCTTTCTTTTGCCACAACACAAAGCGTGTAATTGCCCCGTTTAAACTTCATATTGGCTTGTAAGTAAGTTCCTGGAGAATGGCGTGTCATTCTCGCTCTTTCGTATAAATATGTGATATGGCTTTTAAAACGTAAAGACCAGAATAGTCGTGCATTTCAGTTAAAAACTAATCCAAGAAAAGAGCGTTGTATTGAATGGTATGAGTAATCCAATAAATATATATTATAAATACGAAAGTTTGTGTATGTTTGTGTTTGTTACCTCTTCATGATTGATTGAGGACTGGAATAAGACCCCTACTTCACACGCCCGATATAACTTTGTATGAGAAAAAGTATGATATAAATTTTCATGTATATGTCGTTTTCTTATTCAATAGGTATTACATGGTCTTAAATGGTAAATGACAACATAAATCCTTAAATTTGTTTTGCCGCCTTGTCACCTTCACTTGTAGATACTATCCACAGTCGAGTGGAAAGGTTTTCATTTCAGCTTAATATCGATGATGTACTAAAATAAACGGATAATAAAATTGCTTTATCCCGAGATCGACTTGGACTTAAATTAACAACTGTCATGCTGACTAATTTATCTTTCGGAATCGATACGTATTCTGGTCTGGTCTGGACAACTCACTTTATCGATGGTATTAAAAGTTTTCTCTGCAAATATTTTACGTGGTTAATTTGATCAGACTTTATGTTACTTTACTTTTAAAAAGGCTGTTGATTATAGAGCCTCACTCAGAACCTTTCGGGTTATTATGTTCGAACTTATTTGTGAGTATCTTTGTCAAAAATTTCAGAATATTTATGAGAATTCTTCAGCACCCTCGTAGAGGAGTAGGAGAATATCATACTCGTTATAAAAAAGTGTAGTAAAAAATTGTAAAGTTGTAAATAAATGAGTAGTAAAGTATGTAAATTACTTATCTCTGCCAATTATGATATTCATATGTTTTTGCCCGCGACTTCGTCCTTATACAATTCGGTAACTACGTTTCGGACCCATTCCCGTAAAAACCACTTCGAATTTCAGGAAAAACTATAGATAGCCTATGCTACCCCTTGATTACGTAGCTTGCTATTGGTAAAATAATTTCTAAAATGGGTTTGTAGATTCAGAGTTTATCCATTACAAACAAATATTCCAATATTTTCTCTTAATAACAAGATAATAATAAATTGAACGATAGATGAAAGTGACGTAAGCATTATATTGATGGACTTAGTGCCAAAAGCAGAAGCATATAATAAAAATAGATAGATATATAGATATCTCGCCGTAAATGGATACATCTCAGTCTCATCAAATCCCCTCAAATAGCAGACGAAGAAAGAAATCACGCGTAAGCTACCTATTAATACTTGTAGATTGACAAATCACCTTATTTGCTCCGCGTCTAGTCGCCTGGTCTCCCGAAGAGGTCTTGGAATGGTGCCAGTGTTCTGTTAATGCCCGATAGGACCTACACAAAGCTAATTTACCAGCGTTTATTGACAAATAACACTAATATTCTATATTTTATGCTGGCATTTCTTTTGTTTCTGCCCAGTTTGGCGACGAATTAGGTGATGTACCTATCTTGATCTATCTGGAATTATTTCGATCACGATATGTCGAAGTAACGTAACATATTCATACAGTGAAGTAGGTGGTGAGAGTTTGTATACCACTTTCTATTCCTTCAGTGGATTCAGTTGACACTGTAAAAATATTCAGTAAAAAAAAAATTGTGAAAAATTTAAGTATTAGAAATTTGTCCCCCTACGGGGTTAAAACGGGAGATGCAACTTTGGAATTTTGGATTTTCTGACTGCCTGCAAAATGATAAAACAGTGCCAAAACCACTGGATTTTGAACGTTGAAATTTTGCATGGCGATTTACTGCGTGATGTAAGTAGGTGACCACTACCAAAGGATTTATTCATCATTGGAGGAAAATTCATCCCGTAAAGGGGTAAAATAGGGGATGAAAGTTTTACTGGCGGCTAACTGACAGTAGGAGGTTGAATTTTTAATGGAGGTTTCTTACATTACGTAAGTGAGCATTAATTGGGAATTTTTGAAAATTCATCCCCTGAGGGGGTATAAGAGGGGGTGAAAGGTTGAGGGTTGACTCTTGACCTGCCCTTTTTTGAAGAAGTTAAAGAATGTAGCAGTAGTTAGAATGTATCCGGGTATCCTACCCGATCCCCGTGTTAGGGGATGGCTGCCTGCAGTCAACACCCGCCTCCCTCTGCCATGCAGGAAGATGATGATCTCGCTCTGGATCCATCATTGACGCAGCCCTGGACGAAAAGATAATTTTTATTGTCAATTTGCAAGAGCTGGGAACAAAGACCAGAAATGTTGAGAGTGGTCAATTTCCCAAACCCGATGAGGAGGGAGAGAGCTGGATCTAGAAATACCTATCAAAGCGATAGTTGAGGATGATGAGAGCACTTTTTGCATGGTCGTAATAAATTATAAACTGGGGCACGGAATCACCCCCGCCATAATGAACCAATAAAAAAGCAGGGGTGGGGGGCACTAAGTACATATCTTTACTCGAGGTTGAGAATACTGTCTTGTAAATTTCTGGATTTTAGTTAATATACTTAATCTGTGTAGAGTGAAGACAAATCTACAGACACTAGCCAAAAGCGTATAGATATTCAAACTACCGCCTCGCCGCATGAATCTAGGTAGATTCCAGAAGGCGTTTTAGCAATAAATATGAAAGTGTAATGTCGCTGAGCCTGATACCGCTCTGAATGCGAACGTCGTACCGGACTACAAACACGCAGGGGTGGCACCCAGCCTATTATAATGGATGTGGAAGCTGTTAGCCTAGCTTACGGGCCTAGAAAAGTGTAAACTGACGATGTAATATTTTCTGTACTCATGGTACTACCCTGTGGTGGATATTTAAGAATAGACTACAGGTCTGCTCCCCTTAGGTTGCAGATGTCTTGGACGATGGTACCCGCTACCCATCAAGGCAACAAATTTTGTAGTCGGCAACGCGTGGGTAATGCTCTTGGTATTGCAAATGTCCATAGGCTGCGGTGTTTGCCACCTTAGTGGTATTAAAAAAAAAAAAAAAAAAGTGGGCCGTCCGTCCGTGTGCCTAGGCAATAAAAAACATATTTTCATTTTTAATACTGGCCTCTACTATTGGGTAAAACGAAAGTAATGCCGAACGATATATACCTTAAAAATATGAATTCCACTCAACACTGTAAAGAAGCTGACATGATCCTATTGGTATTTACACAAATCGATTCTAACGGTCTAAGTTTTCCTGAGGATGCTCCATGGAGGAGAAAAGTTTTACCAGTTGTAGTATTGTGTGTATGTATGTGGTGAGCCATTGATATAGGCGGCTTAAATAAATATTAAAAATCCGATGAACCATGGAGTCCCGTGAAATAACGCCTTATACCTCAAAAAGAACCATCGATTAATTGCAACAAACTCCTAAAACCAACAGAAATCAAAATTTGAAACATCAGAAAATCCCATATCAATTTAGCGTAATGAACAATAAAGAGGCCATCACAAAACCAACAAGGCTATAAAGGTACCGCACCTAAATACGTATAGCGATGCAGAGGTGGCAACCCTAGCCAGGCCACTGTGGGGAGGGGGAGAGTACAAGGGGGGAGGGGCGCACTCAACTAAGCGTGGGAAAGCTGCGTACAGTCGACGCCGCACTAAGGATAACGTATTCCCGCTTCAGTTATAAGATTATAATCAAAACTCAGTGATTCGTTCACGCGCGCTGCGTTCCGCGCTGTACCTATTACCTACATAGCTGATACGTAACTGAACCGCAGTTTTGTTCAATTTGAAATTCGAATTAATCATATTTCGCTATCAATCTTAAATTGGTTTTTTAAATTCTTACTGAGATATTGTTAATAAGATGACGCGTCTGATTAAGAAATAACATTTTCGAAAGTAGAGTGAAATCTAGGCAACTCAATCTTCAGGTGTTTTGTGTGGCCCGAATGAGAATTGGAGTGATGAAGTCATTTGATTTTTAATCTTGTTTGGTCTTTTATGGTGATTTGGCGTTGCTAATAAATCAAGCATTTTCATTGTTACAGTTGATTGAATTACTGAAATACTGGATCAACCTTCAATTTCCAATTTCCGATGAACCGGTACCTAATCAAAATTTGGCATAATCTCTACTATATTGCGAGTCATGCGAAACAATTGTGGTAACAAAGACATTTTGATTAGTTAAATGAAGCCGTTGTACCGCGCGTAGTTAAACGGCTGGCGATCGCGCACAATCTCAATAGCGGCCGTTGCTTGAATACAATATTCATTAGTATAATGATATGCTGCGAATTACTCCGTGTTTGTGTCCGTGATGGCTCGCTCACTGTCCGAAACCAGGTTACAGGCGCACACAGACGTCCACGTAGCAACAACGTACACATCGTTACCGCGCGGATCGGCCGCCGTAAGCTGACCCTTGAGAGATCATCCGGGGTTTCCTCTCGCCTCAGGGCGTGTTACCCACCGCGAGGGGCGGGAGCTCTAATTTCGCTGGTCTATGTTTCGGGCAGACGTCACCCGCACACCGACGCAGGCGCACACTCGCACGCTTGACCGTGGCATTCCATTGCTGGCCGCACACAGCTACACAGCGCACCTTATTAAAACGAGACGCGAATCGGCGACTTATCGGGCAATTAGTCGTGGCCATCGATGGACAACGTTGCGGCGGTGGGGCTACGTACATTGGCGGTTTGACCGCAGTTGATTTTAGGTTGGACCGGATTTCGGTTTGGCGTTGGTTGCGGTATACGAATGTCAATTGCGTGATTGATTGATAAGCGATTAGATGTTGAGTTCATTCTGTTCCGTTAGGGTTGGTCCTATGTGAAGGAATTATTCCATATGAAGTCGCTGCTAATTATTTATTATAAGATAACTATAAAAGATCACTGATCCAAAAACCCGAATCTATTATTACTACAAAATAGATCGCTCCGTTCAAAGGACGTTGACATATTGAATAATAAATTGCTAATGTAAACGCGAGTGTCTGCGCCAATGTAAATCAAAGTGAACGATAAAACCGCGTCTCTACTCGCCTGAGCGTCACTCGGTCGCGGTCGGGCTGGCTTCGGCACGCGCGAACGCCGAGCACTGCGCAAGTGCGCTAAATCCCACCACAAACTTCCAAACTCCAAGCGGCAAAATACTGAACTAACGACATCGAAAACCAGAGCGCAGGAAAACACCCACTACTAACGCCACACAAACTTGAAAAGGAGGGATTGATAAGCACGACGCGAATTTATTCACTAGCTGTCATCTTATGAATTATTATTGCGTTAACAGCACCGACGATTAGAAATGAATTATTTACATGCGGCTTCAAATCTTTAAGACGATTCCATCCATTGTTGGGTGTAATTAATTTGCGAGTGCATTAATTACTAATTTGCGTTCAAATGTTATTTATGGAATCACCTGACTATGAATAACCATTAAGATGTCGCACATATTCTGTTATAAACCTCATTATCTTGAGACGTATTATTTACGGCTATTGTTCTGGCATTTGTCGAATAAACGTCAAAGTGGTAATAAATTCGACAAGCGCGTTATACACGAATGTATTAAACATACTTAAGCTGTTCATCAATATCGATGGCTCTATCACCGGTAATGGGTCTATAAAATTATGCATATCGGCGGTGGCGACACCCACCGAACGCGCGGCGCCGCGGAAAATGAATACAAATGCATGACATCCGACGAGTATGGGTCGAGCATAGACTAGTATACAACAGGCATGACCAAGTGGTCCACCGCTTCTGCCAGATGACCGCAAAGACGATTTAAGTCGCACGCGAGAGTTATAAAAATCAATAAAATATTATGAAGAAATTACATTATTTTAAAATAGGACTGGACAACGTTTTAAATTAATTATTGTGCCAATAAAGCCCACTGCTGAGGGTTGTACATCTGAGTGATCAATTCCGGATTCTATTCTCTTACTTTTTTTCTTCTTCTCCACATCGTCCGGTTATGGGCATCTTCGCGTCGTAAGCCGTTAGCTCTCGGATCCGTCTCGGCGCCGTCAATCCATCGCTTGTTGAACCTCGCGTTGGACATCTTTCCTGATACCTGCAGATTTCAACCGATTTCTCAGGAATCCCTGGGGCATTCGCAACACGTGACCAATCAATAAAAAACTATAGTCGAGCGCAAGAAATATTTGTGACCTCACAGGCCAATATTGGCCCTGGCATACAAGTATCAATATTATTAAAAATAATAATCATCTTTGCGTTAATGTGAATGAAAAAAAAAGCCTTGAGGCTCCTTCACGTAACATTGTAGAGGGCTTTGCCAGACCCCGCCCCACATCTAGCAGGTGGGTTGGAGTCGCAATGTTGAAAATGCTGAGAATGCGGCTGTCCAAAGTATGGTCTGATGAGCTCCCAGCTGGTCTATGTTACAATGTTTGTTTACAGTTGCTTGATTAAATAATTGAAATAAGTTCCAGCTCTTCGAGTTTTGCTCTTAATGGAAAGACGTTATAGATGAAATCCTACGTCAATAATGTGTTTTCTCAACTTTGCAATAGAGTTCCGTCAAAGATTAAAAATTTTGTAAAAATACAAGTTATACCAATGACTAACCAATGCATGATTCTTAAAAATATTATTTTATTAAGAAAATAGCTTACTATTATACCTAACAGTGAAATAAAATTAAAAATTTAAAAGCATATTCAACATATTCAAATGAAAATCAATTTACGGATATAAATATTAAAATATTAACAAACCGCCGACAAATTGAAATACGGAGACATGCCCGGTTCAATATTAATAAATAATAAATAATGTTCAGAATAATTAATGTCTCAATAAACGGTGTTACGAATAAATTATTCAAATGCTTGCAAATGCTGCACATTATTTATCTAGTTGTTGATAATCTGTGACAGAACCCGGAGGCTTCGGTGTTGAATGAATTTACAACTATAAATAAGGTATAAACTTTAGAGAAGGCAAACGTTATGAAGAGAAAACCAGTCAGCTTCAGTGATCTCGTTTAAGTACCTAAACGCCGTAGATATTTTCAGAAATCAGCAAGTAATTTTTTGGTACCATTAAGGTGACTAAGGTGGCCTTGTGGTGTCCGGCAGAGTGGAATAGCACCAACCCCTTACACTCGTGGGTGTCGTACGGCGACTTATATTTCGAGACAAAATGGCTCCGTAGGCTGGAAAATGGGCAGCAGCGATTTCCATTGTTATTTTTATAACACTGCGATCTTCAACCTGCCTCCCAAGCATGGAGATTATGGCAATAACCTCCCCTTTTGTGGCAGATGCCCTAGGTCCTGCAGTGGACTGTAGGGCTGTGAAGATGATGAAGGTGACAAAGAAGCTACCGTAGCTTATGGACGTTGGCATGTTAGCAAATAAATACTATTTTGTCTGTTTAGTGTTTTTAGTACACACGTTTTTAGAGATATTTAAAATATCGTTAATATTAAACATAGTATGCAACCAAAGGCGAATTCTCTTGTCTGTTCACTATGTGATCGAATCTGTCTTTCCCGTGTTGGCCTCTACAGCCATTAGAGAAAGTGCCGTACCATTAACAGTGACACTGTTTAAATCATCTATAATAAATGTCTAAGGACAATGAGGAAGCTGAAGATGACCTAGATAAAAGACGAATCCTTTCTTAAAAAATCAATTTCCGGTAAATCACACTCGAGTCATATTTCGATACTGTAGCGCCATCTCTCGGGAAGCGCCGCCAACTCTCTCAGCCGCTTCATTCATGGAAAACTGTGAAAGACAATCGCAACTCACGGCAACTTGTATCTTTTAGCTCACTATTATGAAGCTAAATAGCATATAATGGGAAGGAGATTGACAGTTTCCCACGTTTTTAGGCCAGTCCGTTAATGAATATGATGACTGAATGAATATAGTACTGGTAAGTACATAAATTCTATTAAACCATCGAATTCTTTGGACCCGCCTATGAAAATTCAGTAATATTAAATGTTAAATTGAGAACCTAGATATATAAATAAACTAACAGTAACCGTATGATAGTTGCTATATTACCAACTCGCCAAACATGGCCGATGTCAAAACCTAAGCCCAGCAGTAGACACAGTAACTGCCAACAGTTTGACGAAAATACAAAATTCCGAACCCACTAACAAAAGCTCCTATAATAATCCGAACTCGTTCTCAAAGTGCGAGTAATATACAGGGTGTACCGCAACTCGCAGCCTGGTCTATACAGGCTGGTCTGAATCTGGAATCTTCGCTGCGGAGTGCACGATAGCGCATTGCTCGTAAACCCCGAGAGACAGAGGCACAAATGATGTAGAGCTACGAGTCTAGTAGAGGCAACTCGTGATTTACTGTTTTGTAGGGATTAAACGAATTTGATTACTAATAATCGTATTCGTATGAATATATATTTCGTTTCGGCCCAACAATGGGTCTAACTAAATTCAGATCGCAGCGGTTCGTGCGATGACGGAATTGTGCCGTAAGCACAAGATCAAAATAATCAAGCCATGAGGTAGGAGCCAGGATAGAATAAAATTCCCGATTGCACTAAACTTAGGCGACGCCTGAGCTGATGTAAGATGATGTCATAAAATATTCCTAACCATGTAGAAGTCAAAAATCGGTGTCATAAATTTGAGAATGACTAATTGCAGTTTTTACTAAACTAGGAATAGACTAAATTCCTTCCTAACTAGTTTTTATCCAACCATAAACGAGAACGCTTTTGCAGGTAAAGCCGCCTTCCTCTGTATATTCTTTTTGCAATTTCTATTTGCATTGTAAGTCTTTTATTAATTCAATTAATAATAATAGTCCTTAAAGTATTTATCGTATACTTCCGTAGGTCTATGGCATCGTGCTGTGCTCTTTGGTCACCAAGTCGACACAGGCCGGTTATTGTGGTATACTCGTACACATAATATATTTATTTTCTGTGCGAACATAGATAACTATACCTTCATAGTAATACATATTAAGAAAGACAAAGCAACGTCGTCTTCAAATATTTTGAAAGATTACATCTTTTTTCTATTGTCGAATGATTTGATTGCCGATCTACCGTTGCATGTTTCACAATGAGTTCCATAATAGTATAAGATTTCGTTGGTTCCATAGTATTTTTGATCACAAATGTACGTTCTTTTTTAAATATGACTTTCGTACCTTGTCTATGAGATTCTACAGAACGGGAAATTAATAATAAAATGTTTTATACGAAAACGCATCCAAAGTCATCATCACATATGATCAATCCCGGTTACTGCCAAGGTCCATTTCCCTACGCTTTCCTCCACTCCACCGGTCTTCCTCCTGAAGTCGTAGGCCATTGGCTCTCGCACCCAACTCAGCGATGTCAATCGCATCCAAAATGGGACCAGCTTAAATTAACATGAAGGAGGTATGCTCGCAAATTGAGGTATGGCGGAAAATCTTCCATCGAATTAAGTAAAGATAAACGAATTTATTTCGATTTCACCCGTGTTTCATCCTCTCCTTTTAAGTTCTAATTAATGAAACAAATAACTATTAGGCACAATATTGTGTCACAGTTTTATCTGAGGCCATCTATTCACATACACGTCTATGCATATTCTGTTACTTAACACGCGTATAAAACGCTAAAAACCCCATAAAAATAGTACCTAGCTACTCTTAATTTATTTTTCAACATTATCAAATATGCTGAGAATAAAAAGAGGCCAAAAGATATAAAACGACAAATTTACGACGTGTTGATAGTTTACAATGTAATAAAGTGTCAAATAATCAGTTATAGTTACCAAATTAATACGTACCACTACTATAATACTATGGAAAACAGGAAACTAGCAATAAAGATGAACGGATTGTAATCGTGTTCAGGTTTCGACGCCTTATTTTACCAGTGCGTATCAAGTAGATCTTGAATTTGTTAAAGGTCAAACAGTTATATAGGAAAACACTATTATTAGCTATTTTGATTATTATTTGATACGAGTAACCTACATTTACCTCAAATTTGTGTTTGAGCTAAATTTAGGAAGGCGGAGGAGTAGAACAATGTGGTGTCCTCAAACCTCTGCGGTAGAACAATGTGGTGTTTTCCTACCTCTGTGGTAGAACAATGTGGTATCTTTCTACCTCTGTGGTAGAACAATGTGGTGTTTCCTTAAACCTCTGCGGTAGAACAATGTGGTGTTTTCCTACCTCTGTGGTAGAACAATGTGGTGTTCTCAAACCTCTGCGGTAGAACAATGTGGTGTTTTCCTACCTATGTGGTAGAACAATGTGTTATCTTTCTACCCCTGTGATAGAACAATGTGGTGTATTTATACCTCTGCGGTAGAACAATGTGGTCTCTACCTACCTCTGCGGTAGAACAATGTGGTGTCTACCTAACTCTGCGTGTACGTAATTTTTGATAAGTAACATTAGTGGATACATCTTGTGAATCTTAGGTTATTGACTAGCGAACTCCTAGTAGAATACCCCTGTCAGATCCATGAAGGTATTACTAGTTATCTGCTGGATACAGGCCTCATCTCATCCTCTCATTCACCAGAACCAGCTCCTCACGAACTGTACCAGGTCGTCCGTCCATTTCGTGGGGTACCTCTACAATTTACTAACAGAGCAGTGCAAATGTTACAAGTGTTTACACTTTAGCAAAACACTCAAAACACTGATCGGTCAGATCGGACTGATCGGTCGGATCACTAAACGGTCGGCAAATCAGACTATATTTTTGGAATGGATTATTTGTACAGTTTTTTGTAAAGAGTATTCGGTTACCTAACTAAAATATGTACGAGTACCCCCCCTCCCCCTTTCGGATCTATTACGGATAGCACAAATTTTTACCTATTAACCAAACCACCCGAACCTGCTCAAGCGCACGTCACCGTCGCTCCCGTGCTCACGCGCAGCATCCGGTGACCGTTGCGTCGTGACTCGGAGATGTCGCTAAGCAGCCGCGTACGAGATAATTTCACCTGACCTCTGCCAGTTCGTTGACTGCGCCCCGCATAGCGTAGATATACGCGCGTCTAGCCGCGTGGGATTGGGTGGGAGCGCACGGCGGAGCGCACGGCGGAGCGCGGGTGTCGCAAAGTCAGAGGTATTTTTGTGAAATGGGTAGGCAGTGCTTAATGATAAATGAAACCATAGGGTGAGATGGCGGTCAAATGTCTGGCTAGGTGTAATAAAAAAAAATAGCTTTTTGAGCGCCACTGAATACAAAATGTGTCTCTATTCTACAGTTCGGAAGTATTTTCGAATCAACTCCACATATTTCATCACAGAATAATTTTGTGTCTTCGGATTATGATTTCGGCCATATGGTTTTCTGGATTTCCATACTTTTCGAAGCAATTTCGGCCGTATTTCGATACTAACTCACCGAATTTTGTGTCCCATCGTGTCTGGTTTATCGGCGTAAATAAGTGACTTTACATAATCTTCAAAGAAAATAATCTAGTCGAGTTAGATCTTACGATAACGGTGGCCAGCGTGAAATTATAAAATCCACGCATTGATGTTCATTTTTGATAGTAAATACTTATATTTTTCATTCTTTATTTCAATTTAAAAACAATACCTTTAAAGAAACAACTCTTACTACCTTAGTTGCTCCTAGCAGCTCCTGACTTAGGAATGGGATTATGTATGGCGGTTATGTAAATTAACATTTTTTCTAAGGATTAACCATTTCATGATGTGGCCAACTATTGCATTAAATAGTTGTATTTTATGATATGGCCCTCTATGATATTTCTAGAATTTCGTCTTTTTTTAAGCGACGTTCATAAAATTCTAGTAAATTTGTGTTGTAGCGATATTTCCATCACTTTTGTCTTCAATTAGTGCATTATTTTATTCTATTAAAATAATTTCCCGCCGCCATGATGCATCACAAAAACAAACCGATATCAGCACCTCTATCGGTGAATAATGTAATTATTTTACGATATGATCACTAATATTTCACCATATCAGTCAAGTGATCAACCACGTACAATGACTGTAATTCAAGATCCGCTTCAGCTCATAACACGCACGCCCCCATCCGGCTAGCGCTTGGTGCGTAGTGCTTGGACTCGCAGAGACGTAGAAACAAGAAGGGATATAGGGCCGCGTGGGCGATATGCTCCCACCGCTGGTGCGGCGCCTCGCTCGGTGCTCCTTGGGGTTATGACGCCCTGGTACTTTCTCACATACCTACCTATACACATACACATTCACGTCTGTTTCACATAGCTTAGGCGAAGACTATTGAGTGCCAGAAGCTCCGATCGTGTTACACCGCTATGGCTCTTCCACATTCTTCTAATAGACTTCGCTGGTTGGTCGGATAGGAATTGCTAATAGATATATTTGAAGTGGTGGCTAATCGGTATAGAAAAGAGTGGACAGGGCAGTAGAATAGCATTCTTACGAAATACTAATTACATATGGGTCATGTGTATCTGCCAAATCCTGGATTGTGGGCGGACCCTGCCCTCCTCACGCGCGAGAGCACAACCAGGACATTATCGCCACGATTATTGTTTTTTTTTTTTTTTTAATGTTATACGGCAGACAAACAGGCAAGCGGGCCACCTGATGGAAAGTGGTCACCGCCGCCTATGGACATCAGCAACACCAGGGGAGTCACTGATGCGTTGCCCGCCTCTGAAGAGACCTCTAATTTACCTCTTGAACGATCCCATGTCATAGTCCAAAGGAAACACTGTGGCTGGGAGCTCATTCCACATCCGAATCGTACGAGCGAGAAACGTATTATTAGTATCTAAGTTTATAATAAAAACGCTTTCCGTGTCTGTCGTAAAAACGTTGTCTACATTCCATCGAATAACTCAATACCGTCCAGCCAACTCTCCAGCGGGGCCTCTCGAAATATTCTAAATAGCGATTCTCTTGCAGTTTTTCAGCCAGCGTTGCCTCGGCTGCAAGACGTTCAATGACACTCGGAGGCTGGAGAGGCTGCGACAGTGCAGTCGACATCTCGCCCGTTATCGGCGGGATCTGGCCACGGGACTATGGGACTCTTCATACGGCTGTGCCGGTGTGTCCTTGCAATAGATTGGTGTGTTTCGTAAAATGTCTGGACACAGTAACGTGTCTTATAAAATCCATACGTTATGTAGGTAATTGAACTCCTTCTGCCTGGTGCGCGTTTCTGGCAAACTTCTGTAAAGATTTTGATGAAATTGGATATGGAGATGTCTTATTTTGTTTCTGCGAATACTGGGACAACTACAGGGCCTGTTACTGATTTCCGCGAGAAAGAAGTCTAAGGAAAGCCTAGTACTTATTATATTTTGAATAATATTTTTTTGTTTATATCTAAATATCTAAAGAAATTTTACTACGTCATCATATAACATTACTAGGCAGAGTTTTGACTACCAAGTATACCCATTACTAAGTCATAACCATTTCTAATATGGTACATGGCGATAAAGGTCATATTCTCAAGGTGATAGATTTTGAGGAAGTCAGTTTCTTATTTGGGCAGACGGGGATGACATATGTCAAATGGTGAACGTCTTCAGACGTTAGGCGTTATTACGAGTTAATATGGTCCGCCATATTTCATTCATACATATATGTAATTATTACTGATTTATTGATTTATTGTATATGTATTGACATGGTTAAATTTATGATTTATGAAATTGTTTGACATTTATATTTTTAGTTAATTGACATAAGTATGGAATTTGACATTGTTATTATTTTTATATTTTTGGTAATGAATTTAAATAGATAGGGAATTGTAAAATCTAAAAAGATATAGAATTGTAAATTCTGAAATAAATGATTATTTATTTATTACTTATTATTAACGGATTATAATAATGAATGACTATACTTATTTAACGTGCACACAACTAAAGCATCATCGACCGGTACAAGATCAACATATTGATCAATAGTCGCCACATTTCTCTTTCTTAAGCGCGCAATTTCTTAGTCAATGATTAACACCATATGCGTAATAACAACTCTATAAATTCACCGATTAATCGCGTATACGTCGGTAAACGCAGCGCTGCCCGCTCCTTACGCCGCCCCTGGACCGCGGTTAAACTCTAACCTAGACACTTTACTAGCGGCAGGATTCAGGCAGAACTTAAGGAACTAGTCTGGATGGTCACAACCGCTTTATCTATTGTTGCTAATAATGATACTTGTATTTTGGCCATTGATCTTGCTGGTGGTAGCTATTGTATTATCTAAATAGCACAAGCTGTATATATTGTATAAATGTTATTGTGCACAATAAACTGTTAAATAAATAAAAGAATATGTCACTAACATTATTACGGGATTACTGAGGCTTTACAGCTTTTTTCCCATAGTAATAATCCACTCGCAGTTCTGTATGCTTTTTTCATAATAAAACCAATGAATCATGGAGGTAGTGAGTCATACTTAAATTCAAGACTGGGGATATAATGATTTTTAGACAATAAAAGAAAATTTCCCCTAGATGCACAAAACTTCCCCGTTTCTATTCAAAATGTATCTACATATTTTCAAAACATAGTTTGATAGCTTGTGTAGCGTCGATGGCCTAATGGCAAGTGTGTCCGACTCGTAAGCGAGAGGCACCGAGTTCGATCCCCAGTGTCGCCATGGACCAACGACCTTTTCTTGCTTTTTGCACATTAGTTGAACACTAACCGATGCTCTTACGGCGAGTGAGAACATTGTGATGAAATCGGCACATTCAGGTAACTGAATATGTAACCATGACCAAATCAGGTCAGGTGCCCTTGTTAAAAGAGTAATTTACATCAGATGGCAGTTTCACTTCAAATCCTTGATCATGGTCAAGCATGTTAACCGGGATATTAGCGTCAAGATTATTATTTACCGCAACTCATTTGTTACTAGTGCTATATAAAGAACAAGTGGCAAAGTTATATGGTTATTAGAAAACAAATAGGTACTCAAACATTAAATAAGCGATAAATGTATTAGATTATTCTAAAGCTTTCACTTTACACAATAACGGTAGTGCCATTCGCTTGATGAAATCAGTGCAGTCGCTAACCATCTTTCCTTACGTAAGCCGCTTGGGTAACAACTCGAAAGTAGCCACAGCAGAGTCAACGCAGAGCCAACTGTCAGAATAAGTTTAAGCAATGACATATTTGGACGATCTGAATGGTTCAGTTAGTTGGTTCTGTCACGTAGAGGTCCCGGGGGTTCGATTCCCGGCCGAGCAGAAATTGAAATGATTAATAAATAACTCGTTTATTATAACTTGGAACACCACAAAACAACATAAACAAAAAAGATTTCATTTTACAAATTGTTGCCATACGAATAGTGTCAAATTGGTACTGCCGTGTTGTGGCTCTCCTAATTGATAAAAGGACCTCGCTCAGCATGTGCCGGTGCTGATCTTCCGCGGGTTCCGCGGAGTGAGGTTCGGACTGTAATTTCTATGACTGGTCTGGGTGTAGTATGTAAAATATATAAGTTGTTTATCAGTGCTGTCCGCGTCTCTCTGTCTGTATATATTACTTACTCCTCCCAAACTACGCACTTTTGATATTGCTGCGGTTTTCACCACCATCACACTACCCCACACCTATCCAATGGTACTCTACACCTACACTACCCTACCTTACTTTACCCTACCACTACCCTACACCCACCATAAACCCACCCTGTAGGATGTACCCTATACCGCCAACTCTACACCTACTCTACCCTAGCTTACCCCTACACTTCCCTATCCCTACGTACCCTAATTACTATACTCTATACCCTACATGTATACGTGAAGTGATGATAAGCGAGGTGATACAATTTTATGAAGTAAAACTGATTGACTGTCAGTTTTCGCAGTCAGTATGAATCTTCTTCGTCGAGTAAATTTTCGAAAACCCTATTTATTTCTTATCTAGATCTGGCTTGCCCAGTAGTCGGCCACGGCAACGGCATTATCAGTCGCCAGGAACAGTTCCTCCCTAGTGCAGGTAGCAGGACAAAGAGGGCAAGAGAGCAGATGCTTCTTGGTTTGAGATGGAGCTCCACAGTCGCATGGCTGCTGCGTCTGGTCGATGAAGCCCCACTTAGCCAGAAAGAGAGTCAACGGCCAAGTTGCAGCGGCCAACCTGCTTCCATAAACGGTTAAGTGACTTTTAAGTTGGCCACAGCAGCTCGTGTCCTGGTGCTGGTGGCAGGGATTCGGTGGGTGTGATAGGTCTAGGAGGCGCTGGGTGTTGCGCATAAAGGTATTGGGCTGGTTAATATGAATAGTGACGAGCCTAACTTGGGCAAAATAATAAAACAGCTGAATTGTAGTGTTAATAATTCATAATTCTTATTGAAAGGCACAACATTGTATTTGAGGCGGGCAACGCATTGGTGACTCCCCTAGTGTTGCTGATGTCCATAGGCGGCGGTGACCACTTTCCATCAGGTGGCCCGCATGCCTGTTTGTCTGCCGGATAACATAAATAAAAAACAACAAAAACAATTCAGCATAGTAATTCAAAATAGATCATAATCTTAAATTTGTTTTATTATCGTCTGTACGTTAAATCTTGGTTGCGCTCTCATGGGGCACTCGAGGTCCCGATGGGGTCCGCCTTCCTGCTCCTCTAAGTACACTTCGCTCGGTCTTCGGCATCCTTGGTGATCAGTTTATTAGCATGCATGTCATGTGGTGGCATGGCCATATATTTGTTCCATACGTAATTTGCCGGTCTGTGCAAAAATTAGCCATACCCTTGAAGTCATGGACGTGAAGGCTTCCGCGAATGTGAGAGTTTCAGACGCGTTCTTTGCGAGAAACCGTTCACACCCACCACAGCATCTTCACTTCCGTGATGCGCAACTCCTGCCTGTACCGTTCTATTGCAGTCCAAGTTTGACTGCCTTATATTACTGCAGTTCTAATGATGGCCTTGTAAACCCGCGAGGGACACCCGTCACTTCCAGCCATTTGGCCCTTATTCGGGCTTTGACGTCGCTGTCGATGTCCCGGTTGCACTAAGTACAGATCCCAGGTATATATTGCACGGTATGGCCCAATTTATCATATTTCTCGGCTAGTGTAATAGAGAAGTAATCGCACTGCCCGGTCCAAGTGATAGTTTCAAGCTACCTCAAACGATTAAAGTAATAAATTTATCAATTTGGCCGAGACTCTTGGTCATTATTCATAATGATCGCTCCATGTTAATACTGTCCGCGTAATTAATTAATTTATTTATAATACAAAATTTGCTTATTCGTCGCACGCTGTGTGATTTTGTAAAACGGTAATTGATATGCCAGCACCCCACAACCCACCATTTACAAATTCATATAAATAAGGTTTAAAAATGGCCACCTAAAAATTGTAACTGGTGAATTCCTACCGATGACTACGGAAAGACTTTAGAGAGTGTAGTAGTAGAGTGCGCCACAGGAAATCGTGGCTTTGACAGTGGAGAGGCCTGGAATTTACCTATTTACTGCCAGAGCAACGTATCTCTGGGACTTAGAGGTGTATAACGCGTAATTTGTGTTGCTAAAGTCCATTGGTAGCGGTGACCACTCACCATCAGGTGACCCACATGCCTGTTTATCTACCTATTAACATGAAAAGAAAAAGCTTTTTTTATAATTATTTAGGGAGCTTTGTCCAAAGATAATGTCACTCCATTAAAACACTCTACCACTAACGGAAGCATGCTTGCTTGCCGACAAAACTAGATGAGGTGACGGTACTACAGGACAATGTGGACTCTTATCCTTATCATCTTAACACCGGAAATATTACCTATCTTCCTCTATTCAACTCCACTATCACAAACTTACAAGATTCGAGACTATTCTATATAATAATCTTCTTGTAGCGGTATTCCCTAACCTGTATGATATGGGAGCCTTTACAAGCCGAGGAATTCGCGACCCATGGTGTTGAGGATATCCATGGGCGGCGTGACATAACATGATTACCATTGGTTGCTTGTTCATTGCTTCAATACAAAAAGGTTTGCACAGTCTGGTAAGCAAGTCGTGAAAAATTTGAGGGCACCACTTGACAGCAGAAGTACTCAGTTTGACACAAATTCATTCTTGCAAGAGCAGTAGTTCCGTTTCACGACTTCCTGGCCAGATCGTACAATCTCATTGCACCTATCCACCTACCTACATATCTAGCGTTCTATGTCACTATAACAAGCAAACTCATGAACATAGCCATGAACATATAACACGAGTCATATCGAGTATCGATAGGGTAGGTAGAGCAAGCGAGGGTAACACCGAAGTTTAGTATAGAACGGATCGTTGCAATTTGCGCACAACAAAGTTCCGAGTCTGGAAACTCCATGCACAATATTGGAGTGGCTGTGGCGCTGCATAAAACGAGATGCCGACCAAAAATGTAGGTACGTACCTCTTAGGTACCTCCCTATACAGAAAAAAAATAAAAGGCAAAGGTTTTACCGAGTGAAATCTACGTGGAAATATCAACGCGGCTCGGCCCTGATGACGAGTAGCTAGGGATGTTACATGCTGCGTTTTAATTTTATCGATTATTGTTGTGATAGTAATTATTATTATTGGTGTTTCTTAAAACAATTATTGTTGACTTATTTCCTATAAGAGGACTTACAAATTCATTTAAATACATCAGCACGATTTTATACTTTTGCGTACCTAGGACCTACCTCCAAATATTTCAAGTAATGATTTTAAATAGGGCTTTCATAGCGACATATCCGTTAAACACCTTAAATAATATGTTTCTTTAAATGATAACCAAATAATAATTAAGGTAGGTTATATTACGAGGAACTTGGATAGCTTGACACGCCATTACTGGAAGCATTTACGTCACACCGTCTCGTTATCGCAAAAATAAACCGCAGGTTAAAAGACACATTATCGATGCACCATTCGCCTAACGCATGCAAATCAACAACAACAACTGCTTACGAAAACAGACGTACCTACCTCACTGTGCATTATTACGAGAAGTAATTGCGAAGGTGACACTTAGAGCATTAACTTCGGTACATTGCAGCGAGCGATATGTTTTGAATCGGTCAGAGCGGCAACAATGGATGACATCGTCAGTTATAATTCTTTACTCACTCGTGGACTGCCTCGCACGTGCTCGGAATAGACAATTCAGGTACGCTACCTACTCGGCTCCAGTGTTTATTTCATGCGTAATTACATTCAATTATAGTACGGAAATGACAGTAAATATAACCTCCAACATCGACTCAATAGCTACTAAGCAACAAAGTCAATAATTGTCGCGAACAGCACACAACCGCAAACATTTTATGCTTAAACAACGTATATCCATACACAACCACTGTTTACCTAGCATTTTATGTTTGACCGTACGCGGCTAATAAAATAAAAAGGCTTACATTGTATGAGGCATTAAGATTGCTAAACGATTTCCCCTCACTAGAGGCGGTTGAGTTCCCCGTTGTTGCTTTTTTCCCATTTACGAGTTTCACGGCGACCGTTGCCTGAAACTTACACGTACCCAGAATATAAATGCCTGATACACCCCTCCCTCTCGCACTCGACCCCACAGATACCATCCATCTCGTTCTACCCACAAATAAAAATGTGTAGCTGCCTCAATGTTGAAATAGAAATTGCAATATCCATTTTCGCGATACGTTTCAAAGTCGGCTTTATGCAGAGGGGGGCCACGATCCAGTTTGAATTTCGAACAGGACTTCGTTTAAGGCGTTTCAGTTATTTTATAAGGAAATGTTGTCTTTTTCGAACCAGTTGCATTTAAAATCCTCTATCCCTGTTGGCTGGTAGTTCTGCCGGCACATCTAAAATCATCTGGACCAAGTAAAGCGATTACTTTAGCCGAGAGTTTATGGAAATTTGCAAACTTATTAACTCCGTCATCTCCTTGGTTATTAGTGTAAATAAATTGGCGACGGTGAGTTACGTCAATTATTTAATACGGAACAACTTTTTATGAAGTATAAAAAGCATCTACTAATTAAAACTAAACCAAAGTTCAGGAATAGTTTCCAGACTTCAGAACTAAAGCACAGAATATGGGAACTTTAACACTGCTTAAACTACTTGCCTACTTCCTCGTTTTCCTACTAATATCTATTATGAAAGTTTATGTTTATATTTTTGTATAATTTACCCGTCACAGGTAATTTACAAAATGTACCATACCCTGAAATAGGACCTAGGATTCCTCCTAAGTATCTCATTTAAGTACTTAAACAAACCAAAAAATCTGATACATAAACTACCACAAACGCATTATATTTACATATCGGAAACGTCTATCACAAACCACAAAGTAGGTCCAGGACAGGGCCTAATTTAGCGCCCCACTCGTTGGCACTAAATGAGGCGCATTGAACCTGTTTAGAGTTGATTTAGTGGCGGCTACTCCCAAAGCGGCTGGGAGAGCATCCAGGAATGTCGGGAAGGGACATCG
The DNA here is from genome assembly GCA_905147135.1 of Blastobasis lacticolella. Lineage (NCBI taxonomy): Eukaryota > Metazoa > Arthropoda > Insecta > Lepidoptera > Blastobasidae > Blastobasis > Blastobasis lacticolella. The sequence goes on from LR990051.1 coordinate 6,215,104, forward strand.
CCCGCTGACCGGTTTCTAACTACATCGCACCGTGCCGCATTGTGCATGCGTTTATCTACTTACTCGTAGGGGATGGACTCAGGTGGGGCCCCTGGGAGGCGTCTGGTAAAGAAACTGGGAGGCCCTTGAAGAATTTTCTTTTTTTCACAGAGTATTCATTTTTCATAATTCAATTTAATTTAATTCAATTATTTATTGCAGTGAATGTGGTAAGTATGTTTATACAACATGATATTACAGAGTATTTAGTATCACACATAAAGCCAAGTCGAGCGTCACAAACAATAACAAAAATAAATTATTCAAATACAATTATATGTCAAAGAAAATAAATTGAATACCTAAGTCAAAATTATAGAATAAATTAAATTAAGTCAAATATTTCACAAATGTCAAATTTCATTGAAATTAAAATATTTACTTATGTCACTTATTTGAAATTTACATTCAAGTTTCGACGGTAATTTTTTAAATACATTTTAAATTCATCAATATTGTCAAATACACATTGTACATAACATAAAAAATTATTCAGCACAGCTTTAAATTTTTGAACAGGCATATTTTTAACTACATATTATAGATTTTAATGGACATGTTGTGGCTATTTCTCGCGAAACATGTAGTTGAGTGAGGGAGAGTCACGAGATTATCGGGAAAACTTTTTAATTAACGGGATTAAATTGTTAACAACTGCATATAACCTGCATGGTAGCACAAATTAATAAATGATTTGTGTTTTTTACGAAGTGTTAATTAGTGTATGTCGGTCTGCTTATTTGTCTAAGTGATGGGTTGCCGCTGTAGATAGCAACTAAAGAGGCATTGTAACAGAATGAACCAGTAGCCAGCCTGCTTTTGCCTAGGTATATAAAATTACTGTTCTCTCTGTTGAAAGTAGCAGCTCTATGAATAAAGCTTTAAAAAAAATAAAGCGTTTGCTTTCCCCTTTACAAGCGCGTGATGAATGTCTATGTGACACCATATGTTTTTGGTGCTAAAAGATGTTACATTACCACTAGCATTTGACTGGCTAGGACATTGTTCTCACGGAAAAAGTATAACAGGCAGCCCACGTCCCTCTTTGTCTTAAAATTATTTAAAAAAATTGATACCAATGCACTGGAAATGGGATGGCCTAAAGGAGGAATAAACTTATAAAAAACATCCGTGCCAAACAAATCGAGGGTGAGACCTAAGCACGTCTCTGGTCGACGTTAGCTTGGTACTTGCCTAGCGCCTACTCGTCTTTGTCTGTACACACACACTTGACTTGGATACTAGAGGTAGATTCAGTATCTATCTATTTGCAGTAGTTACGAGGATAATACTTGCAAATAGATACAGAAATATCTATAACCTAGTTTTATTTCGCATTTTAAAAAGCAATGTCCTACAGTTTAGAAGATTGTTAATTGTTTAGGGCTTATCAAACTTGTAGAGAGCTTGCAGTAGAATGGTAAGTATAAAAATGCTTTTTAAGCTAAGAAAAGCATTTTTTTACTTAATATGTAGTATATAAATATGTACAAAATACGAAGGCGTACGTCCAAATCTCATGAACGTGTACCGGATGCGCAGTGGCAGCAACGGCTCGCGCCGTTCGCGTACCGCGCACTTGTTGCGTGCGCGCAAGAGGCCGCGTGCAAGTATGATCCGTGCAATGAGTCATTTTCAAAACTAGCTTCCTAACAATTCCTGTAGATGGCGCGCTCTAACGACCAAAACATTATTTTAATCTCTTGACTCCATTCTTATTGTTGTAAGGCATTGTCAACACTCATTGCTTCGGAACAAATGAAACGACCTTAAAACGCCTGTTTTTATTTGTTATAGTGCTACCAGGCTAATCTAAACTTGAGCCCGTGGTGGGGCCCCAAGGAGCACTAACATCTAAAAACTATTAAATTAGCAGTAACCGTTGAACTAAGGTAAATTAGCTAAATAGCTGCAAAATCCACGACATATGGTTGAAACATTCGCCCGGATCATGTTTCCTGACGGCGAAAAAGGGCCAGTGGAATGAGGTCGTGGAATTGCTCCGCACACTCATCGAAATGCAATCTGTAGAAGACCGACAGACGCGCTACCCTGCGCCGATGCTCGAGGCTCTGCAGCTTAGCATTAATCAATTGCGGGGCACAAGCTTGTGATTTTGCTTCACTTTATTGTTATAAAAAAAACTGACAACATTGTAAAATTTATCAGTTCATCATCACTATCATCAGCCCATAATAGTACAAAGCAGGACTTAGGTCCTCTCCCACGAAAGGGGAGGTTATTTCCATAATCTCCACGCTTGGCAGGTGGGCTAAATATAACAATGGAAAAAGCTGCTGCCCATTTTTCAGCCAACGGAGACTTTAGATCTTTTGTCTCAAAACATTTAGTCGCAATCCATTACGCACTTAGAACATATGCATGGCCATGTAATCTTATTATCCCCATGGCCAAGGTTAGTTATTACTAAATTGACGTCCAACACCGACGTTCCTATTTAGCAGGAAATTAATAATAATCTTGGCAATGCCGACCGACCTGTATGTTAGGGGATTTCTATCCACAATCTGCGTAGAACCGTACAGTAGCGCACTTAGTGACGACAATCGCATAGCAGCTTAGGGCAATCCAATCTTAACTGCCTACAGCAATGGTTCCCCAACTGCACGTCACGACGCTTTGAGGTGTAGGTACTCCTAAATTTGTTTGCTACCCTTTGTTACTATTACTACCAATTTTACTACCCCTTCTTACTACCAGATAGATAGATAGATAACCACTTTATTGCTCATAAACCAATACCAATCACTTACAATAACAAGGAACACATATGAGCAAAGGCGGTCTTATCACTACAAGCGATATCTTCCAGGCAACCTTTACAGGAATAGAGATAGGAATTTTATAGCAGTTGTAAGACGAGTAAATTTTTTGCTCGTCCTACTCCTTTCGGTCAGACGCAAAACGTCCATATCGCAAAATGTCTACTATTCGCAAAATTCAGTAGGACTGTTGAGTCGTCGCTGCAGATCCTGGCGTGAGAATTAGTGTCAGGACTATGCCGGATAGAAAATGACGTATGAAGTAAATCAGGACTACCAATGCGGCAATGGCAAATGGAACAATGTGGTATGTGGAATGTGGTGGTGGTGCTTACACCTAAGAAAAAAAAGCGTTATGGTAAAAAAGGACTCGCAGTCCAGGGCTGTGATTGTCTAATGCCATTCATTGCATTATGCTGAGGCTGGTCCAATTTGGTCCAATAACGCATCGCCTTGCTTCCTTATTATGTACTTATTCTGTTAGTTTCAATTTTTTTGAACGTGTTATTGGACCGAATAAAGATACGTCTATAATGTCAATTTAATACAGATTGAGAACCCCTTATCCTGCATACCAATGTTCTGGTGTTAACTCTGCAACCCACATACGCGAGTATTGATCATCGACGTTGCATGGAGATGTATCGCCATTGGCTGCGGCTGTAATCAAATTATCCAAGCCTGTGATGATGCCGAGTGGCCAATAGTAATTACTAAATGCACTATGGATTTCATCCGTGATTTAGCCTAACGTGTCCGCGTAATATACAGATCTGTTATTCATGACCTGGTTAAATGACTACATTGAATACTGAATAAAGGATTATGCATGCGCTTTGGTCAAATACGATGTTAATGTTATGGAATAATTCAAATTAATTACAATCTAGAAGGATTTCATTGTCGTTTTTCAATAAGCACAGTTTTATGATCTCTATTGATGTGCTCGCAATGTATTCGAAAGGTGATAGGAAAATTTATAATGTTATAAGTTACACGTGCCAAGGATACCATTAATAGTAAGGTGCTGTTCTACGTTTGAACTGAGTCTAGATTTTCCTCGTACCTACCTATAACGATTTAGATAATATGTGGCAAAAGGATACTATATACATTTGCTCCGAGAGGGATTATAGAATTTCTATGAATATATAAAAGTGCCTACTTACCTATGAAAAAAGGTGTGCTGTGAAGGTTACCTTTAGGTTATCTATCGTATATATCGGTGCTACACATACATATATACATCACTATACATACCCTCATAACGTCGCTCCCTTTCTCGTAGGGCAGAGACCTCATCGTTCCTCTTGCTACGGCCTAACCTCTCACTTCTTCCACTTTCATCAACCTTCAGGCGCAGTCCTAACTGGCAATGGTCGTGGGACGAGCTGTTTTGAAGTATAACATTGGTCAAGCGACGCTCGGCGTACGCCCGTGGTCGCACGACCGTTGGGGATTAAGACAGTGCCTTATGCTCATCCTACCATACCTACTCTTGACCTGACCTTTCTTAATAATATTACCGACTTTTTTATCGATCCTGATACGGATAATTATGAGGAACCACGATTCAATAAGAATAAGGCTACACTTATCACAACCACTGTACAACCGTAACGAGTCACCAATTGATTCCAATCTATGGGCAAACGGGAACATTGCCAAAAAACCGCCACCAAACGTGAGAGCCGTATCAAGGATCGATACTGAATTCGAGTGGCTTAATCCCGGTGTTGTGTCGTAAGTAGTCCAGTACAAGGGTTCTGTTTTAGCCGCCTGCTGTTATCCAGAGCGGTGACCCCGCCCTGTGACCAGGGTTCTGGCAATGAACTTTTGATGCCTTCTGCAAGGTTGTGTTATTACAAAGCTATTAATACGTGAGGTCCAAAATATTTTTGATAAACAGCTTTCTAAAGCGCTGACCTAATTAGAAACAGTCATGCGACCATGGTCATCAGTCGTTGTCAATTAGGACAGCGTCTAATGGTTTAACAATTCCCCAGTTTGAAATCTCGTCTGTCTTTTAAGCGAGACTTTTTACTTTTTGATAAAAAGTAGCATACTAGGTATATATTTCACTATAAGCTATTCAGAATACTGTTTGAGATAAAGTAGCTTATATTAACGTAAGCCAACTGTCTATCCGTATGCGAAAAGTAAAAATCCGAGGCGCCAATACTACGCAAACAAAGGCCATAAATACCTCTACAAAGTAATGAATTTACTAACAGGATATATATTATCTGTAAATGACCAAACAAACGTACGTACCTAAACCAAAAAATACCGTATTTTTAGCCATATCTTATCGCCTAACAAATAAAGTTGACATTGACTTTGAGCCATTTATATCCACATGTAGGTACACATACATAAGTTCCTTATCATCCTACAAAAACTTGTAGATACTCACACAAATAAAGCCTCTAATAAGATAATAATAACACTTAATTTTGCATCAAACCATGATGTACAATCCCCGCAATACCACCCACAGCATGACCCGACCCATAACAGTATAGCAGCTAGTTTGACTGCATCAATTATGTTTAAGCATATCCTAATTACTGTAATGGCGTTAGAGGATGCGAGAGGGGCAAGCGTGGGGGCGGGGTGGCACGTGTCCTGAAACACTGATGTGCATATATTGGTGTGCATATGTAGACCGAGATGTGTTTACGTTGCTATAGGAAGGTTTGGTCCGGCAATCTGTTGTATAATAGATTCCACTTATGGAGGACTAATGATTAACGCCCGAATGCTCGAATGTGTCTTCATTTTATGGGCTTATTTCATATATACTGTTGGACGACCTGAGTGGTTCAGTTGGTTAACATCTGTTCTGCCACGCAGAGGTCTCGGTTTCGATTCCCGGCCGAAAAGAAATTAAAATGATGATTCTAATTTTTGTTATGGGTATAATAAGTATGTATTTAAACGTATATTTATTTTGAGGTATTGCTGCACCACGTCCATAGGCTATACCCTAGAGGCCCTACAGGTGACCCCCGGGTGTTGTGAAGAGTGCAGCCGAAATTGCTTGGTGGTAGGGCCTCGGCCCGCATGGCTAGCGACCACCCACGGAGATAAGTCTGCATGGCGCTAAGCCGCCCATGGGTTGTGTTCTGTCAGAGTACTCCATAGACCGTAATAGTAGTATAAAATAAATTGTCAGCTTTTTTACTTTCTTTTTAATATATCTTTTGGGCTTTGTGTCTCTTGCATCCACCGGCTCCGCGCGACCTTTGAAAAGTCCACCATCCATCTCGTGGAGGCCGTCCTACGCTGCGACTGCTCTGGTACAAGGTTGCTGCTCTGCCCGAACCTTTGACTGTGAAATGAAATGTGACAGAGTTTAAAAACTTGGTTTTAAATGTAATAGATTATATTAGTACCTAATTTGACTTTGTTACAACAACCTATGTACCTATGTCGTCTGACATTAAAGTTTTTTTAAACTACTGCAATGTTGTACCTCTGTAACATTTTTTAATACAGAAGTATTAAGTTCTTTATTTATAAAAATATAGAAATTATAACTGAGTCTGTTCTAGTCTGTTTTCCATTATTACGAAGTACACTGCACTATTGTCTCATGTTTAATTCAATAAGGCTCAAGGAAACAGGAGGTCATGATCTCTAACTATAGCTATGTATGTTCAGTATAAGCTCCCTTATCAGATCCATATCTCATTACCACTTTGTCAATATTAATCGAAAGAAAAGTAGTCTACAATATCATAAAGCATGTACGTACGTACCTAAACACTTTAATATAAGATGGCATACGCCACAAACATCACGTAACGCTGTAACCTGCCGCGCAAGGCAACAAGGGCAATAAAACTGCTCGACAGGAACGCGTAATGTAATGAATCCATAACCTCTATCAAGATAATTAGGTTGATAGCTAGCCATGCCAATATGACAGTCCTATCAGCGAATTGAATATTTGATGATCCTGCAAATTACAGTGTAGACGACACCGTTGAATACCTTTCACGTGAGCGAAACGGTTTTACGGCATTCTAATGTGATTACTTTTCATATAAGTACGAGTATTCGAGATTATGTTGATACCTGGTAAAGAAATTTACGGCTAATCTCTTCGTAAGTTATTGGCGTACTTCTACCGAAACAAATACCTACAATATATCTATTATTTTAATGAAACAATCACGGTCACTTCACAATCAAACTGAAGTCGGTAAGTACCTATAATAATAATAAATAATTGTGGACAAAACACTGCGCCATCTAGTCCCAAACTAAGCAAAGCTTTTACTATGAGTGTTAAATAACTGATATACTACTTAAATACATACTTATTATTCATAGAACATCCTTAACAAAAAGGCTGTGTAGTATCAGGCAGAATAGAATGACACAAATTCCTCGCACTTGCGGGTGTCATACGAAGCGACCAATGTATTTTGAGGCAAAAAATCAGCCATAGATTGAAAAATGGGCAACAGCGTTTTCCATTGTTATAATTGTAACACTGCGATCTCCAATCCGCCTGCCAAACGTGAAGATTAGGGCAATCATGTGGCAGAAGCCCCAAGTACTGCAGTGGACTGTTATGGGCTGTGAAATTGATACAAGAATTGAGTTCTTGAGGGGTATGCCTTGCCCAGCTGTGGTATCTAAACTATAAGTATGGAGACTGCAGCTCGGTAAGCGTAGTGTAGGACGCCTTCCGGCCAGGTGGATTGACGGTTTTCGAAATCTGAATGCAGCAAACCTAGTCTAGTATAGACTGATGACGATGATGACGACGCAATACAGTTGACACGTCACACACCACCATTTGTACCAATCACCAATTTGAAGAGTGATTTTCCGACCGAGTCTGCTCCTTAAGAAACTAAGGATATTATATTTTTTTCCTGGGCTCGTGTCTTTAACTAAACAAGCGTTTGACCTAATCAGAATCTGACGTAGTTCGAATCTAAACAAATAAGAAACTGACTACATCAGAATCTGTCGTTCTGAAAATCGGTCTTACAGTGCGAAATTTACCGCCGCTTAAAAATAGGTAGCTTTATAAGTACGAGACAAAACGCAACGACAATGTACGAGTAAATCGTAAACCCATCCCGCTTACGCATTTTAATCTTTCTCCCATTCTATGTCATTATGACGTAACACCGTGTGTCGTGTCGTTGTCGTAATTAAGCAAAGAAGGCGCCCCGAAGACGGGGGGCTGCGACGGCGGGAATGTTCCGGGACTCATTTCCATGTAAATGAGGGTAGACGGGACACAGCACGGGCAGACGGGCGGTAGCGCAGGATGAGCTATTGCTAGCGCTTGAGTCATCGAGTCTGCTGGCACAAAGGACGTAGGATAGAAATAAAGTTGAAAGGTGTAGGATACTGCTAGTAGGTTATAGTGAGACTGGGGGATACTGCTGGCAGGTTATGGCGATATGGTTAAAAGAAAATAAATTATAGCGAAACTTCGGGACTCTTTTCCATGTAAATGAGGGTAGACGGGACACAGCACGGGCAGACGGGCAGTAGCGCAGGATGTGCTATTGCTTGTGCTCAGAGTTATCGAGTCGGAAGTGTCGGAACGGACGTGTGATAGAAATAATGTTGAGAGGTGAGGGATACTGCTGGTAGGTTATAAAATAAAAAAATTATAGCAAAATTTGATTCAATTCTATTAATGGTGAGTTTTAGACTGGATCTCTTGCCACAGGGTCTCTCGATCCGGTTTCTACGCGAAAACGTTGCCTTCCGTCATATTAATCGCACCTCATGTGCCTCACGTTTGTCACACAGCTTTGCCACTAAAATAAAATCTATCTTATTTTTTTAAATCGTTTTTTATTAGAAAATTTATTTGCAGTACCTACCTATAGAAAAATAGAAGAGAAACAGGTAGGTATTAGATATTCGTAACGATGTATGCTTGTATGCTATACTGTACACTGTAGCATTTTTAGTCATCAAAATGTCTTTGTTAGTAGCCTTAGTAGGTAATTGTTGTTGTGACCATTAGGTATCGATTGGCTGTAGCCTGTATGCATCGTGCGTACCGCGAGAGCCACGCGCTGTGGCTAGGGTTGTCTCACACACATTGGGTTATTAAAGACATTGGACAAAGAGACATAGAAGAATCCTAATTACAGCTGAAGTCAGAATCTTTGTTTTGTTACATTTTTTAATTGTGCAAATAACGTGTCCAAAAGGGACGGCTATAGCTTGTCAAATACCCCTCCAACAACACCGCGTTGTCACCTTGGTCACCTTGGTCACCTAATGTTCTAGCTTTTTGCATAGAGTTGTGTGTGACACTCTACATTCTTTTTATCTTTGTTTTTATTGGTTGTTTGTCCAATTAAGAGATTTCTTCTCAGAATTAAGTAGTGCTTGTGTCTTTCATTTTATGATTTCTATATGCTATTTACTGATGCTAGTAATTTCTATATGCTACTTTTACTGTTAAATAAATATATAAGTTTCATTTTTAGTCGCGAGTAAAGTAATCTTCTTCGACATCCGCGCGTGGCAACCTTGCCCGCGACATCTGCCGGCGGCGCGTGTCCTGCACCTTGCGCCCCGCACCCCCGCCACCCGCAACTGCACCCACATTTTTTACACACACACTCTATTTTTACGCTGGCACAGTTCTAATTTTAAACCACCGAGCGGCCAGTTCTGAAGCGGCTTAAAGTTAAACACCCGTTGAGTGGCGTTAATACGTAAAGAGAGTTAGTTGGTAGGACTAGGGATTCGGCTCGGTTTTAAAATTACATAATTACGAGTTCATCATGCACGTCATGTCTATGTTATGCGAAAGTGTGGCAGTGGCCAGGGCACATAGCTGGAAAAACAGATGGCCGATGTGGCAGTAAAGTTTTAGAGTGATGACCACTTACCGGAAGACGCAGCGTGAGTAGGCCCACGCTCGTCGGTTCCCACTAGGTGAACCGACGACCTGGTTAAGACTGGATGAGGAAGGTACAGGACCGGTCTTTGTAGAGATCTCTGGGGGAGGCCTATGTACAGCAGTGGGCGTCTTTCGGCTGATATGATGCTGATGCATGCCTCATTATCAGAGGCTGTCTTTGACCCTAGAGTAATGAGATCTTTTGATCGAATTCCTTAAGAACGAAATTGTGTCATAAAATTATAGCCAGCTAATAAGAGATCTTAGATACTTCACCATAACTTCTGTCGAGTTTTGTCGTTTACAAAACACATAAAAGGGACCATAACTAATATTGCGTCGGTATAAGCTAGTCGGTAGTAGTTAGTTAGTAGTCTTTCCTCGAGAGTCCAAAACCGAATTTTGACGGTTTTTGGGCACGTATCTCGGCGTGGTAATAACAGCATCGAGATGCTAGTTGTGCAAGGCAGTATGGAAGGATCTCCAACGCGGTGGATGAACAAAGTAACAAAGGCTTTTGATGGGCCCCTGCACGAGTGCACAAGAAATGCAGCCATGAGGGAAGAATGGCGGCGACTGGTGAAGCGCGTCACCAACCCATGACGACCACGACCACCATGCCGAGAGTGCTACGACTGAGAAGAAGGAGATTAGCTATTATTGGACATTATCATCATTATTATTTTAAAACTACGTTTATATTATTAAATTATGTCTATACTGTGTTATTAAAAGACATGGGAAGGTTATTCGTGGAAAGTATATATGTTTTAAATGCAGCGTATCGTAGAAAGGTTTATGAATGTGGAAGCGAAGAGCCTGGCAGGGGGTTTGCCAAGACCGTTACAAGTGGAACAATGTGGTCTCTGCCTACTACTCTACAGGGAAATACTTGGCGTTATTTAAGTAGGTCGTGGAAAAATCGCGTTCTTATTTTTATGAGACATATGCCTAACTATATAAAAGAATTGGAATGTTTAATTCGACAAGGGAAATGTGAATCAATACGTAATTGTATCAAGGTATCTAAGGACCTGCTGGGCGAGTCTAATATTATTGGCGGAACAAAAGCCCATAGTCTTCGCTAGCTTGGCCACGTAGCGACGATGGGAGAGGATCGGGCAGAGAAAGCATACTTGGTACGACCCAGTGGTCGACGACCGGTCGCTGGAGAGAGAGATACCTGGTTCCAGGTATCGCTGGAGGAACGAAGTGGAAAGAGTCCTGTCACAACTCCGGGCTGACTGTTGGCAGGAGGTGGCACAGGACAGATTGGAATGAAGGTTCTTAGTGTCGGAGGCCAAGACTCATTTTGGGTCGATGCGCCATCATATCAAGTAAGTTGGTATCTAAGTATATCATTACATTATCGAATAACTTACCTATTCTTGCTTAAATAGGTTTTGTAAATGGATTCTAAAGGGATTGTATTATTGAAAACCATTTACCTAAACCTCCCGATTACAATAAAATAAAAACGGACTTTACTATCTAACTGAAACATGAAAATAGTACCTTCGTCATGTAATTGGTTTCTCGGAAACCGAATTCACTGAAAATTAAATGTCAAAGCTTTTTTGTTCTATCTATTAATTTGTCCTTGGCCCTCCGATGTACCTATATTTTTGTTATCTTTCTTACAGCAGCCTGAATTTATCAATTTATTTTTTATGGCCTAATGAGGCACACGTACTGACGGTCCACCTGATGGAAAGTGGCCACCGCGCTCCAGGACATTTACAAGCTAAGGGGAGCGGAGCCGGTCTTTGAAGTTCCTGCAGACATGCCTTTTGAAGAACCCCATGTTGTAGTGCAGAGGAAAGACTTTGGGAGGTAGCTCATTCCACATCTTTCACGTAATTGATAGTACAATAATATTTGAGATGCTCTTGACCTTTATAAATTACAAATGTGACAATTTAAATGCATCTGTGAGTTGCGCTGGCGGTAAGCGAAAATGATTATACTAATAAATTGAACGGAGGTATGTATCTTCTGTACTGGAGGTTCGTTTCCATTGAACTTGTATTTGCAATAAGTGACGATTTGCGAAAGGCTGCGGGTGGATGCTGGATGTGGCAAGCCCAGGGTGCATTAGCGCTCATTGATTAGTATAAACGGATGAATATACGATTATAATATAACGGGGATTTTATTTTTTCAACTTATTCAACGATACAACGCAACGGATGCGGGGTACGGGATCTCTGGGGGACGCCTATGATGATGATAATGATGACCGATACACCATAACTGTGGCCGAGGTGTTCATTCTTATAAAGATATAGGGGATATCTCGCCCTATTGCCAGGCGAGCTTTTTGTTTCAAGGGGACAACTGGGCCGAATGTTTGTTTACCGTAGAATGATGATGGGAATCACCGAAATGGCCAGAAGAATCCCAAAAAAGACACAAATACATATTTATCAAAAATAGAAGAGATACACAGAAATCAAACCAACTTTCGGACGTCCAAAAGCAACGTCCGAAAGCTTACAATGGACTCACAGCCAGTGCGGCGCACGCGTCCGTCTTAGCGATTCGTCGGCAGGTGATTACAATAAGGACAGGTGTCCTTAATAAAATTATAACCCTAAACCGAACGCGCATCCGCAGAATAAAACTTATTGTCTCATTTATTTGTTCAATGCACACGGCCACTGGGCACTTTTTCAAATTGAATAAGTGTATGTCTATTTTTATATTATGCACAATTCATGTTGATGTATGCTTTTTAGCGCAATTAATTTAATGTATATTATACATCATCACAGCCCGTAACAGTCCACTGCAGGACTTAGGGCCTCTCCCACGAAAGGGGAGGTTATTGCCATAATCTCCACGCTTGGCAGGCGGGCTGGAGATCCCAGTGTTATAAATATAACAATGGAAATCGCAGCTGCCCATTTTTAAAGCCTACGGAGTTTTTTACAAAAACATTAGTCGCCTTGTATGACACTCACGAATGTAAGAGGTTGATGCTACTCTACTCTGCCGGACACCACACGGTATAATTACTTTAGTCTAATCCTGTGAAAATGACATCGAAGTTATAAGAATTGTACCGAATTAAAGTTAACCATTACATTTAATACAAACTAGCCTATTTCCTGAACTCCTGGCTTAAATTCATTCATCGGAGTCATAACAGGCATAAGCTAGCCGCTAATTACGCCTAATGGCACACGAGCCGGCTGTTGCTACATTCTTAATCAGTACACAATCAAGCGTAAAACGCTGGAATCAAAAACATAATGGGCTCAGAAATAATGCAGACATATGTTCGACACCTTTCATAACCGGTCGGGCGAAGGACATCCGCTTTTGGTGGGTAAAAATTGTATGTAAAAAATCGGGTTCGCGTTCAACGGAACGTTCTCACAGGAACCGCTGCGTATCCGGAGAGTTGCGCGGGCGCAGAAAAAACGGTCATTTGTTATATTGCCACCGACATACCTGTTTGAGTGGTAACGCTCGATTCCGCGGGTTCACAACGTGAGCGTTTCGCATATTCTGCAATGGCAATATTTCTGATTTTAAGTAGGTGGGATGGCGGACTGGCTAATTCTTATAAATAAATAGATCAAGTGAACGTCAATTAAACTAAAGTCACACTCGAAAACCGTCACGCTTTGTACGAACAAATCACGTAAAGCACGAAATGGCTGCAAACGAATAACACTTCCCGAGTAGTAAAAGAAAGGTAAGTAATTCATAAAGTATCCTCCTGGGGCAATCAAATCGTAAATCTTCTTTCACGCAAATTCTTTGTAACTCCATACCCTTCGAATGGGCAAAATAAAGAAGCAGGGTTTGTAACTATTTCAACTTCCAAAAAAGCAAAAGCAATTAAATAAATTGATGGAAGTAAAAAGTGTTTTCGTATTTTTCGTTAACTTGTGCTCGCGGCTCGATTTTCAAATCATGATTGTAGGTCAACCGGTCAATACTCTACCTAATCATGATTTTGTGTACACACAATATCAATCTTTAGCATCCATGATTCCCCTTCACATAGTGGAGAGTTTTGTGTTTAGAATATCCATCAAAAACATTACATGCAAATTTTATTTCCCAAGCCTCATAAGCTCGTTACGTCTTCATCTAAACGTAGTATAAAACAAAGTCTCTATATGTGTATAGGTATGAAGGTATATACGATTAGGATTTTAATGCGGTTTACAACAATGGATAGTGTGATCAAGAAGAAGGTTTGGGTATAGGGTAGGATAACACGCGAACGAAGTCGCTAGTTGTTAATAATACCTGAACTAATTGGCATTCTTGAATATTTCCTTAATATCTGAACCGATTTTAATGAAACTCAGCTAAGAACCGACTCGATTAAACTAACTTTCCAAAAAAAACCGCACCGATTTCGGTATATCAGTTCGTAAGCTATGATGCCACGACAATCACATATCTCCACACATTCTCAGAGCCACAGATACAGATACTGACGTTAAACTTACAATACCCTATTTTTCTGACGATTAAAAAATGTTTAAAAGATAAGGAGATATTCATATAGAGAAAAGAGCGCTTGCGCACAGCATCCGATCCGAACCCTAAACACTACAGACGTAAACAAGTCCGCCACGTTTAAGTAAGCGTTTCAATGGCGGAGCCACCTACATACGTTAATTCTCTTGTATGCGAAATACACCACTATCAAAATTAGTCCATTTTCTTCTTAGCGATTTAAATTTGACAGATTATGAAAATCAACTAGAAACCACAACTCCAGCCAGGTGGTGTGAAAATATGTGATTTGTGATGAGTTGGATGCGGCAAGCCGAGGACAAGGCGCATTGATGGCGCTTAATGGGGGATGAGACAGTATAACACACTGACTTTCCTGAACCGTTTTCTTTAAGGAACCGGATCCTAAAAACCATATGGAGACCATCACAGCTAACAATATTAAAAATACGCATCACCGAGTGACCTAAAATCTACATACAAAAAATCACTTCCACACATTGAACAATAACAATGATCTACCAAACTCACAACCTCACCTTTGCCACGAACATCGAAACGCTCCTAACGCATTCAAAATAGAGTTGTATATCGAAGCGGTGGTTGGAATTAATAGCTTTGTAGTGTTGTTGGGATACCGATGTTTGGTAATAGGTATAAGTGAAAGGTACGTGAGAAAAGTAACGCGTCAAAAACAATGCCGAGGTTCGAGCCCGGCTGTGATCGATCTACGTAAATATTTTATTCCCCACCTCTCTATGCAAAGTGATTGTAGATTACACGTTGCAGCACCGTTATTATGGCAACTGGGAAAGAATTCGAAGCCTACTTTTCATTGTAATTATTGGTGTATCTAGTTCACGCGCTAGGAAGTTGACAAGTTCGTCGACAGACGATGGCCATTTAAGGGTAATGAATGGTTTTGTAGGATTCTAAGTATTTGACCCTAACGTGTCAGCTAGTAGATTAATTAGGAATGCTAAGTAGATAATTTAGTTTACAAGCATTTATTTAACTTTCATTGTTTGTATGTAAGTATGTAAGTATGTTCGGGGCAAATCGTGGAAGCTTAATTTGTCCCACTTCCCGATGTTCAATTGAGCTGAAATTTGGTATACCTATGTAACTTGGATGACAATGCATTGCCTAATGTTGGAGTCGGAAAATGGTCATAGGAACTAGTAAACGCAATATGATAAAACTATCGTGTTTGGGCTCTTTGTAAAGGTCTTAATGAGTACCTGTACTCCTAAGTACTATTCAAGGTTTAATGATGATGACAGAAGTTGACGCACAGAACGCAACCCCATCGTGTTTCAGTTTTTTGTAATAGTATTAATGAGTACCATACCGCGCGATAAAAGTGTGGTATTGAAAAATATTTCTCGCGTGAGTAATATCGTGGATGAAATTGAAGAAGCTTATCTGCACTGGCCTGGTTAGGTGCCGTCAGCCACAAAAGAAAGAAATCCTGCCGGGTGCGAGAGCGTGGGCTCAAGGCAGACTGAGTTGAAAGGCGAAGCCTGGTGATGGACCGCAAGAATGCGAGTTGTCTAATTTTAAATAATCTAGTCTAGTAAATGGGTTGTTAGTTCAGACGCTCGGCCATGTGCTCTTCACAGTGAACCACCATTTTGATAACACTATTTTGGTAACATTACCCTTTCTTATATCTACACCAGCCGTCATGTGGTACTCGTCAGAGAAAAAGGGTATCGTAGAAGGCTACTAAGTCCAGCAGTGGACAGTATTATGATGACGAAGATACAGTGACTGACGAATATCACGTGGTTTATCAAGCGGTAGCCTGAGTTCGCCTGGGTGAGTACCATAGCATATCTATTTCTGTCGCCAAGCAACAATACTTGTATTGTTGTGTTCTGGTTTGAAGGGATAGCCAGCAATTACAAGCATGTGTTATTTCAATCTTGGTCCTTACAATGACAACGCCACTACGGTTCTGCATTTTGGTTACGTGCAACTAAATGCATGAGTCGTAGACGTTATGGGCGACAGTTACTGCTTATCATCAGGTGGGCTGTCTGCTCATTTGTCACATAGTTTAAAAAAAAGAATAAACACGAAGCACTAAAGCAGAAGTAGCTTTACAATAAGCATCCGGAATCGATTTTCCTATAGAAGAAATTCCCATTTTCCGGAACAAGTTTTTTTACAGTAAGTCGATAAGTGGACACAAAACTAACTACTTCTGAAACGATTAGCGTTAATACTGTCAGCAAGTGGCTACTAGAACAACTACTACTATTACTACTAGTTGTAGATAGAAAATCAACATGCTACGTCATTTGGTAGTCATGCGATCCTATATTTAGGTCTAACATTTCATTGTGAAGCTCAAAACCATTCGTGTTGGTTAATACAGAATGGTGGGTATTTTCCAGGACCTAATAAATGGAAACCTCTAACTGACGACTCGAAGTACACTGTAAACATTGTACAGTACTTTCTACCGATGCCAACTTTATGAAAAGCAAACAAGAGCGCTTTTTTATCATTGTTGCGTTACAGACTTTCCTGAACTTTCGTCGTGGAAGTTCTTGACCATAAAATTAATAATTAATAAAGAATATTTAACTTTTCGTTGTTAACCCGGCTCGTCGATTTGAACAATCTTGTCACAGAAAAACTACTGACTTCTTCTTAGCGTGTCGACTAGTAGCGGGTCGACTAGTAGCGAGTTAAATTTGCGAGGACCAGTACTCCGCCACAGATACTACTAACGACAAGGCAATATGTGAATATGCCGTCTACCCTGCAAGAGGTCCTGGGTTCGAGTCCAGGCCGGGCAGAAATTGAAATGTTGAATTTTAATGTCTGTTAGGGGTGTGGGTGTAATATGCATGATAAATAGGTATTTTAAAGTATATAAGTAGTGTTTCAGTTATCTAGCACCCATAACATAATCTACGCATACTGTGGGGCTAGGTGACATTGTGTAAATTTGTCCAAGCATATTTTTAAAGTGGGTCATTATTCCGTGACCGTATGTTATCAGTTACTTCTTAGTCAATATCACTGCGAACTTTATCATACTAATATATTTTGTAGTCTGTTTAAATGTTACAATAATATATTCATCATCATCATCTTAGCATCCAACCCGGCTTCTGCCAGGGTCCGCTTTCCTACTCATTCTTCTCCACTTTGCGCTTTGCCGTTGGGTATCGCATCAGACTCGGCTATGTCTATCCGTCGCTTTTTAGGCCGTCGTCGGGACTTCTTTCCAGATACCAGCACGTTTAGGCACCTATTTCCACGAATCGCTGAGGCTTACGCAGCACGTGACAAAACCAGCGCAAGCGCGCCTCCCCTATCTTGCCCGCGATGTCTCTAACGACAAGAATTGCTATGGATGTACTCGTTGCCTACTCCGTCGAGTCGATTTTCATTTCGTTGGTGTGAAGTTCACGGACGTGATTCGTCAGCACTGGTCGAATCTCGCAGCCATAGACCGTTACAGGTCTAGTTATGCTCTTGTATTGGTATTAAGCTTTATGGAGATTTTAAAGTCACAAGAAACTGCCGTGAGCTGCCGCCTTTTGGCCCAATCTGCAGAGATACGGGACTTGGCATACCCTATCTCGTGCAGCACGGGTATGAGACATTTGAATTTATCTGTTCCATTGACATGTTACGCTATATTACCAACCCCCAACCTCTTCTGCCTCTTCGCCGGCTTCAGCTAAAGTCATCATCATCATCCATAACCACACTGTCCATAACCACGTGTCGTATTAGACGAATAATATATTAAGCCTTTCGTAGAAGCAGGTAATAGACAACAAGTTTTTCTACTTTATTTGAGCTTGTGGATAAACCTTCCACTGATGCGTAGAAGACTTAAGCCTAACTGTTGTGGGCGTGTGGAAGGAAATATTTTTTTTTGAAAATGTTTAACAAATCAAAGTAAGAAATTTATCTTGCAATGAGGAAGAGGAAGGCCAAGATTTGAAAATTGGAAGGAAGTGAAAAAAAGTGGCAGACAGGAGAGAGGAGTGGCGATTACTTAATCGATATGACTCATACTCCTAAATATATGATGATGATTTACTTACAATCTAAGAAATTTACAACGAATCAAGGCTGTGTTAAATTTTGTCGTTGTTTTATTTTCATTGTTTTTTTTATGAAACTCTGCTAATATTACGTAGGCTGCACGTACATATGGAAGTAAACCGCAAATCTTGGGCAGCTCACATTGTTATTTTTATTAAATTAAATATATTTTTATTTACTTCATAATGTATAAATAATAAAAAGCTACATGCACAAAGGTTCGCAATTCGATTCGAATTTATACAATTTTCCATGGTTATTAGCCCCAGAACAATACGCGTTTCGAGAATGTACAACGATAAAATGTGATATTTTATAATAAAACATAAAATATATTTTATAAATTTAATATAAGTAAACAATTTCTATTGCGCATATCTCGCTGTGTAAACTTAACTGCTGGGACTATGACTTGTGGTTTGGTAAAAAATATGTGCGTTTTACCTCACAGTAAATAATACTACGGCTCTCCCTAGACCTTTACGTACTTCAGCTTCATTTTAAGGCATAGATACTGTTGGTTTTTTATTTTATACGACATACAAACAGGCAAGCGGGCCACCTGATGGGAAGTGGTCACCGCCGCCTATGGACATCAGCAACACCAGGGGCGTTACCAATGCGTTGCCCGCCTCTGAAGCGACCTCTAATATACCTCTTGGACGATCCCATGTCATAGCCTAAAGGAAACACTGTGGTAGATATTTTTTGTATTAATATAAATATCTGGAATGCAATATTCTATTCACAGTAAGAAGTTTCAGGTCACACAGGTACGAAATAAAAATGTCTATCTTCAGTCCTTAAATTATTGTAGGGAGAATGGACCTTAGGACCAGCGCCCTTACGATAGATCAGAAATAATCTCTTGCAATTCAACATTACATATATCACTAGATAACAAAATCCGAGCTTTATGTATAAAATAAGGCTCTTACGTCCTAATGAAGTTGGACTTTGCTACCGCGCGCTTCTTATCCTTATTTTCCTTTTCCGCTTCGAAAGGTCATAGGTAATCTGTCTCTTACCTCTGAAAATATGCTAAATTTGATGGGTGGCAATAAATAAATAACGTATTCGGCCGCGTCACCGCCCTATAATTGAGTAATAAAACCTCATGCAGCCCTGACGCACCTAGTCGCTGAGCACGTATGTCCACGCGGGGCGGGAGGAGATCAAAATAAAAACTCCCCACCCTGCAGGGTGGACCCCCACCCTCAACGTATTACGGGAATGTTGGTACGGGACCCGGACGTCCCGATTTTTTTGTGATAATCAAACGCTCCACCGCAATATCGCTACTTACAACCGCGCTTATAAATTGTTTTTCGACCGTATCTACGGTATCGGCGGATGTTTTCGGAATCAATTTTTGGATGTGATCAACTTTTTTGCTATTAAACCCTTTTGTTAGGTTTTAATACGAAAATTGTGATGCTTTTATTATTCTGTCTGGATAAATAACTGGACAATCGATTTTTTTATGATACACTGCAGATGAACAGGCAATCGGACCACCTGATGGAAAGTGGTCACCGCCGCTCATAAATACATATATGACCAGACAATACATAATTGCTCCATGACACATTGGATCTTCATGAAAGGTTACTGTTACTTAATTTCTATACACTTTCTCGTGACATCTTTCCAGTGTCCAAAGCCCAGTATGCATCAGACAGTTACCTGGCTGCAAAGATCCACTGCGGCGTGAACTCGATACTTTACTCGCCTAGGTAAATAAAATGAAGATAGCCGTGAAAGCGAATGCGAACCGTATCAACAGATTCGTTTGCGCGGCCTCCGAAATGGCTTTTCTATTCAATTTTCGATAGAGATTTTTTACCAGCCCGCAGTTTTGCGTACGGTGGAACCAATAAATCTCCTCTTGAGGTAAGGGGCGAATTAATCAGTCGACGGGTCGGCCGACGAATCGCCCGACAGAGTCCCTCCTGACGAAGGAACCTCATCCCTAATCTGGCACAGTGAAAGTCGAGATTCAAATGCGCGCGTGTGTCTTATTTACAGTACGTGAAGGTGAAAATAAGAAGTGGGAATAAATAGTAGGGCCTCCTCCTCCGATACACTTGGAGGAGATTAAAGTGTTCGGGATCCGCGGCGTAACATAAATTAGGGAAATGGCGGCTGCGCGCGATTGTCTAACACAATCTATGCCCGGTGGAAATTATTGCGTAGATCGAATAAAAGTTAAAACCTCGGCCACGGCAGCCGCGGGGAGGTAATTTTTATAAGCCGTGAAGCGAAAGCGGTTGATTAAATTTGGGGGAATTTAAAAGCTGTGTTGTTTTCTCCGGCCGTTAAGGCTGGGCGGCGGGTTCGGCACGAATTAATAAACAAGCCGGCCAAGGGCACGGGCCACACGACCTTTGGGTGTATCCTTGTACCCTTTACCTGCTACTGCGGCCGGAATTATTTAGTGGAAAACTTTACATGACGATTTTCAACGTTCAGCCCGGTGTTCAGCCCGTAGCGGAATTTCGCTTGCGGTTTCAAGGGTTTCATAACTATTAGTTTCAACACAATCAACGATTAGCAGTACATAATTAATATTCATAAAGGAGCATTAATGAATGTAATTAATATAGCAATGTTACTAATAAACTTAAATGTCTATCAACGCTAAATACCTCACGATCTAAATTCAAATACACAACCTCCTTCATCAGTGGCTAAGCCAATCGTTCCCAACAAAAAGAACAACTACCCTCACATAATTACGAAATTGTCCGTTATAGACGACAAAAGACTACCACCGAAGACGATCGCAGCGCAAATCCTCGATCCCGAGCGTTCCGTAGAGCGTTGTCATTCAAAATCAGACCACGTGTACGATATTTCATCATCAGGAGCGGAGTGGGGTGGGGGAAGCACCCGCCACCCCCGCCCCGACCCAAAAAGTCTATCTGCACTTGACACGGGAGGAAACGGGACAGATTAACCGTAGTGAAGGGAACAAAGCTAAATATGTTTCAAGCTGATACTTACCCTGGCATAGTATACGGGCGATTCGCAGAAAAATACACGCTACGGCGGTAACGTGGAGACTAGGGGGCTTTAGAAAGACGTTCATGAATATATTTTTTAACGCTCGAACGTTCGACCTAATGCAACATTGGCCCAACAACAAATTTCTGGAATATACTATCTCTTATAGATACTTAAGTTAAAAAGAATCAGTAGACCGTTTTACGGTCTTTAAATGTCTACGGCTTACAAATAGCGGTCGCATAGCAACTGCCTTTTCAGACAGACAGCTGACGCGTAGTGCGGTCGCTAAAATGGAACATAGTAGCGGGCGCAAGCTGTGCGGTAGTGACACCGCATGGTGCCATTTGCGTCAACCACCGTTTTTTTAGCGTATAACATAAGGGCCCGTTTATACCGCTTACAAATCGCGTACATGTCGCGTCACCGCGTAGCACCCGAACAGAAATCGCGCTTAAATCGCTCAGCCCACCATATTGGCGCGGATAATGACGCGACGACTGCGGGTGCGACGCGAGCGGTACACGATTGTTCACAAATAATAAAATAAGCTTTCTGTCATTAGAATAGAAACCAATATTGCATAAACATGTACAAATCGCGCTGATATAGCTTATTCGTGTATGGGCTCTAGAGCTTAGAAACGAATTTCATAACATTTTATATACTTACTTATTTAAAGCTTTATCGTCATCATTATTTAAACACACACATATTTAAATTTTTCTAATTTTTGGAATAATCTAGAAACAATTTAAATTATTAACACAACTAAACTGCAGCAACATGAAAACTTTACATGTTAAATCATTTATTCTGCGAATCACTGTCTATACTATATTTTGGATAGGAGCTATACAATGCTGAAAAAGGATGGAGGAATGAAATGATGGAACCATTTTCAGTTCACGGTGAGATACCCACGCAAACATGCTCACGCCGAGTCAGGGTTGCCAACGTTCGGAAGTTACTGCGAAAGAAAATACTGTGTTTTCATATAATCCCCCATTCATACTTCTTTACTACACGAATAAATTGTTTTAATGTGTAAATCTTTATTTACACTTAAAATCATATTTAAATGTAATAATTAACTTAGAAATTTTTTTTTATGCTAGTCAGTGGCAAGCTAGCAGTCAGCCCGCCTGATGGTAAATGATAACTGTCGCCCATAACGTCAACGATTCTTACATTTAGAATTGGTGAATTTGGAATGGGGATTCTATTTGACTTCAATTTTACCAGGAAAGGGTGATGAAGAGACAAAGCTGAAGATGAAGACGCATTCAAATTAAAATTGGAGATCTCGCAAAAATGAGAAGATACTCAGTTTCACCTTAAATTATTAAGAATACTCATTCACAATCTTCCAATCTTTACTGAACGCGAACCTTACACCTGGCAACTCAGCGATTTACGGGTCGCTTCACGCACACAGCCGCGGCGCTTGGCGCGAAAAGTTTGAGCAGTAATTTATATGACGGTTTAAATAATTACTCCGCGTTTTCGGCCCAATTTGTAGATGAGCGCGCTCTACCCGCGGCCGCGTCGCGCCGTCGAAGCGGTGTGCTGTAAGTACCACTTATCGGAGCCGGTGATGGCGGCGCTGTATTAGACGACAATGTGACGTTTCAAAATGGCGCGACTTAGTTCCAGTTTTGGCCACCGGTTCAGATAACTTTGGGGCACTGTACATGACATTTATACGCGTTACTTCGCACGCCGATAGCTGCTGTGTGTGACAACGAGCTTGTTTACGGGATTTGCGTTACGCGACACTCGTTGCGTTTTCAGGGTGGAATTCTTTTTTTTTCACACAGGTAGGTAAATGTTTTGCGATGAGAATTAAGAATTTATTGGGGCGGAAAATAAATATAATAATAAGGCGATGCCATGACGAAAAGTAGGACTCGATTAGGTATTAAATAAAAAATCCAGTGAAACGTAATTACCTTTTATCTTCTCCCAAATATCGTCTGACACCGACCCACCTTTTGTTGTATTTTAATAACCGGCCGAATTTTCCGCTACATAAAAGATTCCTTGCTCCAATTGCCATCTGCTTGGAAAATAGATTGCTTGTCAATAAAAATGTAAATGCGCCGCTTCAGCTCCGGGCTAATTCATTTCCCAATGGAAAATCCGGGAGCGCGTCACCGGAGATCGATGGACCGTTCATTTCGGGGACTTTTTCAACTTTTTACCTTTCATATTGACCAGACGGTTAGTTAGTTTGCATACGCGGCGACGCGACGCGACGGCGACAATGCCACCCCCCGCCCGCCCCGCTCCCCGCCGCAAGGTCGACCGCTCTTTTTGTTGAGTTCAGATATTAACGTCTTTTTAGATGATTTATAGAGGTCCTTCTCCCATGAAAGAGATGAAAGGGCTTTTAGGGGACTCGATATGAATTCTAATACGGATTTGCGAACTACTGTATTGTACTGCCCCCGCCACCGAAACCGACTGGCTCGGCTGAAAGTCATATTTTATGTATGCGGCGGCGCGTTATCGAAACAAAATAAATATCCTATCGGAAACAATTCCGCATCAATTTGCGGCACAGAGGGCGCGGTATAAGCAAAAAATCGAAATACGCAAATTTGATCCAAAACCTCGGGCTCGGCGCTCACACTCTCGCGGTGATACGGCTGACACCCTAATCAAATAAGTACCTTTTACCGGAACGGGCGCGGGTGAGGGGAACGCCGCCTTGCGCGGTGGGGGTAAGGTTCAAGTTTCGCTGGCGGCGGCTGACTAGCTTCCGCATAAAACGTATTTGTAGGAAGGACGACCCAGAAAATGGGTATAATGTACTCACACTACCGCCGCCGCTCCTCGCCTTGCGCCGTCCCCCAGGAGTCGAGAAATTTATATAACAAGCTATCTCGCCCGGCCGGTTATTGTCGGGAAACACTGGCTCAGGCATTATTTTTAATTAAACAAAAGTGCCGGCCGCCGACGCCTCCCGATCCGAAAGGCGATTTCCCTTTGCAACTGTAAATTTCTTTTTTCTTTAATTAAAGCGAAACGGTTGATGACTCAAAAAGGGGGCTTATGTCAAGAGACCAATTAGAGAAAGGGTTGCCACATCGAAGGGAGAGTCGAGTTTTTGTAGTTGGAGCCAGCCTTCTTGCGACCTATTTGGGGCAATTACCTAGGGAATGAGTACTCATATAGTACTCCTGTACTTAGCTGTGGCCGAAGAGACCGAGTTGAAATTCTTTTGAAGTCACATTTAATGCATATACGTTTATTCAACAGATACTGTACTCGAATATGTATCTACTATACACCGATTATCAAAGTTGCTGAAACAGCTGTCAGATGATGTCAGACGCTTGGTCTGGGTGCGATGGCAGTCAAATAAAGATGTAAAAAACCCAGACCAGGTTTCCAGCTAGAGAATCTCTAGAATAGAATCGTCTCAAATACAAATCGTAGTCGTATCCTACCCGAAGATCTAGTCTTTACCTATGTGCAGTTGTGGCGACCGTTATTACGATAATATGCACCTCTATCAAGTACGATTTAGGCCTTTCGTCCAAAGTCGTAGACGTAGGTACTAGAGGTACTGGAGTAATAGGTCGAATTTCTTAGGTAAAATTCGTAGCCGACTACAGAAGGGGAAATACATTGGCCATTACGTCGTAGCTTCGAATTTTAGATAAGAAATTCGATCTATTACTTCAGTAGCACATGCATAGGTATTACCGAAGTGGATAAATAAAGATACACTTATTTAAACATACCTACATGGCTAAATAATGTCCCGCCTCTTTTCCGTAGGGCATAAGCACCACATTATTCCACTCGGTACGGTCCTGACAACCGTTTCGTTTGTTCTACGTACATCAAAAGGTAGCTCAGGATAGAACAATTTTCGAAATATCCTCGATTTAGTTGTGTAATAATACATAATCATCTTGGCGTTTATGTCACGGTTATGCTCTCGCGCTTGAGGGGTCGAGATCCGCATTGACCATGATCCAGGACTTGGCAGATCAGGCAATTACAGTGGAGCGACTGCCGTCTGACCTCCGTGACCCAGTGGAACCTGACCAGATTGAATCATGGTTACACATTCGCTCGCAGTCGCTTGAATACTCAGGTTTCATCACGATGTTTTTGCCCTCACCGTAAGAGTTACCGTATTGAACTAATGTACATAACTCAGAAAAGACTCATTGGTACATGGCCGCTGTGGGATTTGACTTGGATTCGTCAAACACCAAAACTGACATGTGTCACTAAACGAATACGTCTGTTCCCAGATTCGAACCCGATACCGCTCGCTTACGACTCGGCTACCTCAATCACTGCGCCATCAAAGCTCCCTCGACTCAGTTGTATTGGTACAAAAATTAATGTGCCCCATTACTGTTATGCTACCCCCAATGTGGCGAGTACAAATCGGACGGGTGCCCAGACGACCTGCAGACGAGCGGCGCAATGTCACAGCCTGTGACCTGCCCAAGGGTTCACGCTCACTACGATATTCATACGAATTAAAGATTAATTGTTGCACTGTTGCCTTTTCATTAAGGTCGAGAATTGCGTGTATCGTATAATTGCGCGAAAAGAGTGGTGTTTTAAGTTTGATGTTTGTGTCTGTGGTATCGTAGCTTGACAGCGGATGAACGGATTTCGATGTGATTTTCTTTGCACTTTCATTCTTAGGTCGGTTTGGGAAATATTTGTGTAAATGTAGATTTTGTTGGAGTTTCCTAAGTGTGTCGTTTAAGTAAGTAAATATACGTTTATTACCTATTATACAATAACGCCCAGACCAGGAAAATAAAATAAAATTCCTTGCTCTTCACATCAAGACCATTAATTCCTATGACCAACTATCGACTCCATTATCAGACCAGCTCCATGGTACCATATTAATGCATGTCAATGGGAGGTTATTGCCATAACCTTTACGCTTAGCAGACGGGTTGGTGATCGCAGTGTTGTAATTGTAACAATGGAAAAAGCTGCTGTTTACGAAGACTCTCGATCTTTTGCCTCTGTAACATTAAGTCGCCTTGTACGACACCCAAAAGTGTAAGGGGTTGGTGCTATTCTACTCCGCCGGACACCACACGGCCAACTGGTGCCACCTAACTTATTATAATACTAGCTTTTGCCCGCGCCTAGCTTTTGTCTTCGTGGAAATAGTTTTTAGGACATTTCCATTTTAAATTACCTCCCTTACATATCGTTCAAAACCGTTGAGTAGTTCCGGAGATTAGCGTGTACAAACAGGCAAAAAGTCACAAAAATTTAAAAATTACTTCATCACCCTAAACTAGTTTTTTTGTAAATATATTAAATGTACAGACTGTTTTATTATGTTATATTTGTTTTATTATGTCTATATGCGTGAAACGAGGAAATGTTTTCGAGGCAAAAGATCAAGAGTCTCCGTAGTCTGGAAAATGGGTAGCAGCATTTTCCATTGTTATATTTAAACACTGCGATCTCTAACACGCCTGCCAAGCGTCGAGATTATGGCAATACCCTTCCCTTTCGTGGGAGAGGCCCCAAGTCCTGCAGTGGACTGTTACGGGCTGTGATGAATGAATATGCGTGGAACCTGCCGGCCGCCACTTCTCATATGATAACTGTGTCATAGGTACTTAAATGGGTTCCACTCAAAATGAGCATTTCGCGAGATTAGCTCCTTTGTTAATAACTTTAATTAAATTAATAGTACTATAATAGAGACGGCCGTAGAAATATTCAAACACTCAGTATGATTAAGGTCATCTCGCCCTTGTGTTGAATACTAATATCAAAGACTGTTCATGACCTGACCTCGGCCTGAGTTTTCTCTTACTAACTGTACATCGCAATAATTTTGAAATTCTAAGTCTATACATAGTATGAAACAAAGTCGCTCTCCGCCGTTAGTCAATATGTATCTATGTAGGTGCGCGACGGATTTTAATGCAGTTTTCAACAATAGATAGAGTGATTCAACAGGAAGGTTTATAAGCATGCAAAATGGTGTATGAAGGTTTAAAGTAGGTGTACGCGAACGAAGTCGCGCCAGGTCCGCTAGTAACGTAAATACAAGAAACACGCTTGCCGTGCATCGGGAAGTTTTGAGCTTACTTATTGGTAGGGCGGCGTTGCCAATTAGGTTAGCGCCTCAGCCTGCCACTATTAGAACTGTCAGGATATTATGGCATAATCGTCACTACCCCAAGGAAGTTAGACAACATGCCAATCGACAATGGTGGAGAATCAGTCATCGCCACCTTCAGTATTGTCTCTGATTTTCCGATGACAATTTTTTTCTGATTTATGAATGATGTTGATGTTGATGACTAGGAACACACCTCACCATGGTAAGTGACGATGTATCCGAGGATGGATCATGCTTGTCCAGATTTACTTGTCTGTACTTCTATTAATAATAAGAATAATATAATTTAGAGTAAGTTTTTAATAAAGGCAATATAGTATCAATGCTATAGAATCCAAATTCTAGGTGAAATGAATTATTTACATAGGTTGTTTTTTAGAGGCAATAAACTTTAATTGTAATAAAACAAAGAAAAAAGTAAAACTAGCTTTATTGGAAAAATAATTTTATGACATTTATGTATGAATGTGATTTCGATCATGTAGTCATTGTGTATTTGTTAAATTTATTAAATCATTCACCAAAAGGGAGCTTCATCGCCGAACGAAATTTTGTATGGGAAAATAAATTAATATCAACGAATAATTTAACGTTTTCTTGGTCGCTCATAATAGAAGTACAGACGACGGAACCACCGATGATGGCGACGCCATACCTGGTTCTTACTAATATGACCTACATACACCCTATACAGAAGCATTTCTGGCCGGTGTCGTACCTGAACGAAACGGAACGGAACGGCTACCGAGATTATGTGATCTAACTCCATTATATTATTTTCTTTGGAAATATGTCAACTCACTGTTCTACACCGATAAACCAAAAACGATCGAACACAACATTCGAACAGACAACACAACAGCGAAATACGACCGCAACTCTTGCGAATAGCGTACGAAAATAGGATATCCAGATTGGGTCATCTACGCGCCAGTCAAGGCAGCCACATTGCAGAAATAATATTAAAACATAAATGCCATAAAAACAACTTTCCAATAAACCTAGTTTCACTGACACTAACTCCTTTTTCTTTGGTCTATTTCAAATTAAAGTTGTCTGCCTCTAAAAAACCCTATTGTTACGTACGTATATAGTTAGATGTATTATGTTGTAGACTACTTGACTCTCCATTTCCTTCAAAACTCTAAGGCTGCAGCCCACCTGATGGTTTGTGGCATCGTATCATAAATATAAATAAATAAATAAATAAATATATTCGTGAACAAATTCACACAGCGCCATCTAGCCCCAAACTAAGCAATGACCAAAAGACCCTGTCAGTATAGCTGTAACGTAGATATGCCATGTCCATATATCAGTACGCAGTTACGCACAGCGCACGCAGATTAGCCAAATTTATACGCTCAGGTATTAAAAGCTTTCAAATAAATTAAATAATGTTTCAGCCGCGCCTGTTACGGCTATGGATTGCTTCATGTGAGCATAGAGTTACAAATCGCTATACGGTTTCCTCCACAATAAAAAAATATATTTTCTATCGCCAATAGAGGCCTACCAATTATCTGATCGCCAAATCCTGGATCATGGTCAAGGAGGACCCCGAGCCCTCGTTCTCGAGAGCACAACCGGGACATTAAAGCCACGATTATCATGAGAAACCTACCAATTAACATGGCCATGGCCGACCTTGGCCCCTCGCGTACCACGTGGGGACGCAACCGGGATATAACGCCAAGATTATGAAAATGATTATAATGGTTCAACTGATGGAAAGTGTTCACGATCCAGGACATCTGCAAGCTAAGGGGAGCTGGGTGAGGGGAGCAGACTTTGAGTTTGGAGACATGCCTTTTGAAGAACCACAGTGACTCCAGGTTATATGCAAGGGAAAGACTTACGGAAGGTGGGAAATTCTACATTTTGCAATTGCGTGACAAAAAGGTTGTCCGAAAATCAAATTTTTTTTTATTACCTATTCCGGTGGAATACGGTATTTGATAAATAGTTACCGTAACCAATGGACTGTTAATAATATGGTACTTAATCGGAATTTTTGGAATTGTAGCTTATAAAGCCCAGAACAACACAGATGCTGTATTTTATCCCGAAATTTACCCTCTTGCTGTAGACTGATAATGACAATTTTCTATAGCATTTTGACATTTTTTTATCTTGATTTTGATGATTTTTTTTTTCATTCAAACCTAGAATAAATAAGTTGGTCGAATCCAACCTGAGTGGTATAAAAAATTAATTGTAATTCTCTCATAACTGTTGAAGTATAAACACTCAATACAACTCTAGTATTACATAGCTCTGTATGCGAACTATAGGGATATAATCGACCAAGTGATGGTATTGGTTACCAGAAATGATAAGCACAGCCAGATAGCACGTCACTGTTCTATAACATACACGTGATATGATACCATACAATATTGATTGATTGATATGTGGTAAATTAAAAGGGGAAGTGGCGTGATCGGCCACTATGAACGATAAGTACTTATTTGTCTCGTACTTCTGTATAGTTGTTGTAGTAAAATCGGACAAACACGTGTTAATAAGTTTAAACAAAATTTCACCGGACACACTTCTCTCGCTTCTTCCACATTCATATATCTTTACGTACCTACTTTTACAACCTACCCTTTTTTTTCTTGCTCAAAATCTTTCTCGTGTTAAGGGGGTCCATCCACTCTGCAGTTAACTGTACCTGCAGTTGCAGGCGCCAAATTCTTGAGCATTGTATGAGGAGTTTCGCTCATGCATATTTTTAGGAATATTCTAAAGTCGCTTCTGCACAGTAAAGGTCAAGAAGTTTTCATGGATCTGTACCTTTATATTTTTAGGGTTTGAAGCAATTATTCGTATTTTAATAACGAACATGTGCCTTTATTGATAAAAAATTAAAGGCAAAGTTCCAATAATAATAATAAATATTCGTGGACAAATTTATACAGCGCCATCTAGCCCCAAACTAAGCAAAGCTTGTACTATGGGTGCTAGATAACTGATATACTACTTAAATACTTTTAAATACATACTTATAAAACATAGAACACCCAGACCCGTAACAGAAATTAAAATTCATCATTTCAATTTCTGCCCGGCCGGAAATCGAACCCGGGACACTCAGGTCGTCAATGCAATAAGCAAGCGTATTACAGCGCTACATGCGATGACCCAAATGAAGTTGAGCGTCGCACCGATTCAATTCAATCCAATTACTCCATACTGTAAGCATGCTAATGTCAACTTTCTACCCATGTGAAAGACATTTGTTTTATTACAGATTTGAAAAAAAATATTTAGTAATTAAAAAAAAAAAAAATTATAAATTAAAGTTTTTAATTTCTCGTGTAACTAACTTACCTAAAGAAAGAAAAGCCTTGAAGCTCGCAGTCACTTGCTATCCCTTTCTGAGAACTTTGTCTCAGACAAATTTTTCATACATCGATGGAAAAGTGGTTTGAGACAGACCGTAGAAAATCTAGTCTTGAATTTCTTTTCCAATACCATTGCTGATTTCAAGTGCTGTATCAATCATTATTGGCATCCAAAATAAATAAAAAATCAGGGTAGAAACATTAAATAAATGAGGATAGGTACTTCCTTGACAGTTTATGAAAAATAAGTTTTGACATGAAAAATATTGTTTCATAATAAGATTTTATCGCGCGGTATAGCACCATCACGACCATTCCAAAGGCCCAAACACGATGAGGTTTTCTTGTTGTGTTCAGTAGTTTTTATAACCACCTTCATATTCGACGATATTGTCATCCAAATTACATAGGTACACCTTCAACTCAACCAAACCCAACCATGAACACTGGGAATTGGGTCAAACTTGCAAGATTTGCCCCAAACATACCTAGTCACATACAACCATTACAATTTAAATAAAATCTTGCAACAAATACCTACACTACATCATAGACTACCTGTAACTTTCATTGAAAACCGTCCACCGCCCCGCAGCTGTGCACCAGTACTACTATACCAGCAGTTATAGCGGTGAAATGCCTAAAAGGTCAGCGCTAACTGGCGACCTAAATACGCCGGGACAAATCCAATTATCGACGAGTGGCGCAACAATGACGGCGTGGGCGCATGTTCGGCTGTTGTTCTCGTGCATCCGACTCGTTCACATGTGCCGGGTGACCCGGATAAACTAAAGTTTTAATGTCAACAACGTGAGCGGGAATGACCGGCGGATGCTGGATGGATTTTTTTTTTTAATAGGGAGGCAAACGGGTAAATGATGTAAAGATGTGGTGTGCGAGTGATGGTAAGTGACCACCGCCTGCCCATTGACATTCTCAACACCGGGGGTGCTTCGAATGCGTTGCTAGCCTATAAGAAAGATGTAGACTTCTGTCTTGAAGGGTCCAATGGCGTACCGGCTCAGGAATACCGCTTTCGGAAGATTATTCCATAGAATGGAAGTACACGATAGGAAGTTTCTTGAAAAGCGAACAAATAGTTGACCGTTTCTCATCCAGATAGTACGGATTTAACTTTAACGTATGGCAGGTTAGAGGAAGCGTTCCGCAACAATTTTCCAATCAAGGTTAATAGGTTGTTTCTAGACAGGTATGCTCCATTTTCGGTCGCATTGTCGCTTGCCACCAAGTGAGATGGCGGTCAAATGCCTGGGCAAAAAAGACAGCGAATACTACTTATATCTGATTGAAAACGTCTGTAGAGACTTCCTATTTCGTTGGCTCAGTGAACCGAAATGGGTCAAGACCCAAGCCAAGGGCCAAGGCCTACGACACAAAGAGTCGCCATTAGTCACTTTCCTACTCCATCAGTTGTCAATGAGTTGTCTTGAGTTCGCCCAGGTCTTTCTGGACTTCATCCATCCATCCATCGAGATTTGTGCTGTTATTTTAAAAGGAAGCCACTTCAGGGAACTTATTCAATAACCTTTGCTAAACTCAAAAAGGAACGATGTTTGAAATGGCATAAATGAAAATGAAGAATGATGATTTAAAATGTTTTGCTATGAATTTTATAAGAGAAATTTCAAATTCATATACCAAATGTATGCAGACGGTTCGCTCATATCCAACAACGACAACTGATTAAAATGTCGAACTACGATAAATAATAATAACAACCTTTTAAAGCTATACAATAATGTCCAAAGTTGTGACATATACATATAGGTAGGTGACATATACATCTTGGCGTTAATATTCCGATTTTGCTCTGGCGCACAAGGGCCCTGGGTCCGCCTTGATCCAAGATTTGGCAGATCAAGTAATAACAGTGGAGCGACTGCCATCTTACCTCCGTGACCATGATACCAGCGGTACCTGACCAGATTGGATCATTGTTACACATTCAGTCGCCTGAAGGTTCAGGTTTCACCACAATATTTTCCATCACCGTAAGAACATCGGTTAGTAAACAAATAATGCACAGAACTCAGAAAACAGTCATTGGTACATGGCAGAAAAGTGATTCGAACCCAGTCCCTATCGCTTACGAGTCTGATACCTTTACCACCGATGCTCATATAGACAGTATGACATAAATTACATGCACTTGATACAAAAAAAATTGCGCAACCTTATTAATATAACATTCCATTATTTTATTACCCGTTATTAATCCGACCCAGCATTCGCGGCACAATGCCATCACCCTCATTACCACGAACATCATTACCCACTCATTGTTAGAGAGCCTTCTATTTCGCGACTTGTAAACAAAAAAGCCTTGACACACCGCTCTATTGGCAATCGAACAATATTTCACTGGACAGAGCCAAAGTCGCTCACTGCCATTGGCCGGTAATGCATCTACCTACTCGGTTGCGACATCGCGGAGTAGGAAGGACGCAGATGTGGTGATTACGCCCTTTTTAGATTTAGTTATTCTGTTGCATGCTTAGTTAGGTTTTTTTTTATCTTATATGGTAAACAGGCAGGCAACCTGATGGAAAGTAGTCACCCCTTATGAACATCAGCTACACCAATGGGTCGATTCCCGCGCTGTGACATGTCGAATTCAACATGTTCTCTAGCTAAAAACTGTTTTATAACGCCACTAAATTAATCTTCGACAATATACGACTATCAAAGATAGTCGAAAATATATTTTTTGGCTGCAATAGACATTTCAATGTCATTATTAATTAGATATGTGGCTATAGCCGCGTGAACAAATAAATAAAAGGCGCGCATAGAAAGAATGTCGAATTCGAGATGTCACAGCGCAAGATATTGGCCCCTTGGGCGTCACCAGTGCGTTGCACACGTTTAATGAGACCTCTAGTAATACCTCTCGAAGGATCCCAAGTCGCACATACCTAGTCCAAAGTAAACGCAATGACTGGTGTTCAGGAAAGTACAAACGACAAAATTATACTAGAAACTCAGAAGTTTTATACTGTTGTTTTTTTAAATTTAACAAATAAGCGTAAATAAGTGCCTGTTTATCGTGGCCGTGTAGTGTCTGGCAGAGTAGAGTAGCACCAACCCCTTACACTCGTGGGTGTCGTACAAGGCGACTAATGTTTTTGAGGCAAAAGATCTAGTCTCCGTAGGCTGGAATATGAGCAGCAGCGTTTTCCATTGTTATATTTACAACACTGCGATCTCCAACCCTGCCAAGTGTGGAGATTATGGTAATAACCTCCCTATTTCGTGGGAGAGGCCCTAAGTCCTGCAGTGGACTGTTATAGGTTATGATGATGAAGCGTAAAAATAATCATCTTGGCGTTAATGTCCTGGCTGTGGCATCCAGGATTTGGCAGATCAAGTAATTACAGTTGGGCGACTGCCATCTGATTTCCGTAAGCCTTCTCCGGGAAATCTGACCAGATTGGATCATGGTTACACATTCAGTCACCAGAATGTGCAGGTTTCATCACGATGTTTTCCCTCGCCGTTAGAGCATCGGTTAGTTTTCAACTAATGTACATAACTCCGAAAAGAGTCATTGGTACATGGCGGCAGTGGGATTTGAAACCGGTACCTCTCACTTACGAGTCGGATATCTTAATCAGTCGGCCACCGAAGCGTATAGAAATATCTAACTACGTTGAACACTAAAACTGATTTTGGGCACGAAACGTAGGCATCAGTTCCCAATTTCACCATTTCCAACCCTCTAAAAACCTTCTCAAACTCTTGGTAAACAACTAACTACACTGTGTATTAGCATACCTAATTAATTTCAACTACGTATTGTAACCCCAACTAAAGTCTACCGGATATCAACCAAAATCAGTTCGCAAGTCTGTGGCGTGGCAGCTCACAAGGACGGCTTCGCTTCAAATATTCATACCTAGATCGATATGAGTATATGTACAACACTATGCGCCTCGGTATGCCCTGACCTCGGGCATGTTGGTATTAATAACCTATCAGATAAAGCATATATTCGTAATATTGCTTTGTTTTATCACGGTAAGACGGTCCACCATAAGGAAAGCGACTCTATGTTTTGAAATTAAAATATTTTGAATCGAAGCGTTTTACTCCTCAATTAGGTAGGGTCTTTCATAATCACACCTTTGTTGGCGCTGACACTGTCTAGTCGATGGTATCTACCAGGATGGGTTTGTTGCCTGTCGATTGAATTGTAATTGAATCGCAAAAGTAGCTAAACGTCAGTTGCAGTTGTAGCAAAATACAGAAACGCGTAAATCTGCCATTGGGCTGCAATTACTATTAAACAGAGCCAGTAGCAGAATATCAAAAACGTGTCAAAGTGCCATTGTTGACATTGAACTGCGATTACGATCCAATTACAATAAAATCCAGCGATTAGTAAATTTGGTTGGCTGTACTCTTTGGTCACTAGCATTTAAAAGTTTCTTTAAAACAAATTCAAAAGAGACTCAGCTCCAAGAGTAGACTGTCACGTGTAATTGATGATAAAGAAAAATCATCAAACCACGTGCCGAGAAATGTAACCTTAAAAAAACTGGCGTACACCTGTCTCAAAGGCCGGTAACG
Organism: Blastobasis lacticolella; assembly: GCA_905147135.1. Taxonomy (NCBI): domain Eukaryota; kingdom Metazoa; phylum Arthropoda; class Insecta; order Lepidoptera; family Blastobasidae; genus Blastobasis; species Blastobasis lacticolella. The sequence continues at coordinate 6,250,471 of LR990051.1, forward strand.
CGCACTTGACTCTCCGGGTGTCTCAAGGGGCGTGGTGATCATTTTCCACCAGGTGGCCCGCTTGCTTGTACGCCTCCCTCTAATATAAGATAAAGCCTCTACCTTGCGCTTCCAAAAAGCTAGCGTATCTGTTATTTGCTATGACCATGGGCTGACACTAATCAAAACATAATTCCGAGCTAATATTGTATTCGGTCGGTCATTGCTGCCGCGGCAAATGCTAAAGGTTACCTTAATAAATTTATTTGCTCCTTACAATCGACTGCTGGCATTGGAATTGGGTGACTACATCCTATTTCCTCGTTACCTTTTGGAGTTAGTAATGTTTACCAGCGACTGTGTCGTAGGTTTTAGAATGATTGTAGTTTTACTAGCCCGTCTTGGCTTCACAGGCATATAATCCTTGTCTTCAGAATGACATTGCATCTGGGGTGCTGCATTTTTGTTCATCATATCAGCCGAAAGACACTCACTGCTGTGCATAGGCTTCCCCCAAAGATCTCCACAAAGACCGGTCCTGGGCCTTTCGCATCCAGCTGGTACCTGCGAACTTTACCTGGTCGTCTTTTCTTCGAGCTATGTCACTCACTCACAGTATGTCAGTGTGGCTCACTGCCACGTTAACCAGTCAATCCTTATTTATGTTATTTACATGAGACCTAATGCCTTGTTGTCACTGAGTTGTATGAAAAACACAACACAACCTTTATAGGACTTAGATCCCAGAATTTCCAACAGTGGGGGTGGGGTGGGAATTTCTAGAAATCTACCCGACGAAGTTTCGCAAGGAAAAGCTAATGTTTTATAAAACTACCTACGTCTATAGATGTTTAGTTTACTAGAAACTAGTAAACTAAAACAATGCTTATAAGTTTCTCCCTCTGACACTGCTTTGTCCAATAAAAGTCTTCTAGTAGTCAAGTAGCCCGGGGCGGGCTTCACAATACATTGAGTGCCAAGATTGATTCCTAGTACCTCAACTGCGAATACATATATATTATGTATGAGGTATGGTGCTAAAGGCTTCAGTGGAGTGAAACGGTTCAAATCTATACATAGTATAAATCTAAGTCGCTTCGCGCCGTCTGTCCTTATGTATCTATATATGTAGCTATGTACGCTTAGATCTTCTAAACTACGCTAGGAATTTTATTGCGGTTTTCAACAATAGATAGAGTGATTCAAGAGGAAGGTTTATAAGCAAGAAAAACAAGGGTAGGTAGGAGTAAAGTGGGTGTACGCAAACAAAGTCGCGCCGGGTTCACTAGTGAACGATAAATTCCAGTCTTTGGGACTACGTTCAACTGCCATTGCAGATTTTGAGTTCTATAAGTGGATGTCGCGACTTTTACTGGCGATGTTTGTGCGATCTAGAATTTCTGGCACTGCCGATACGACATTGTAAGTTTACAGTTTATAATCATTTTGTGTATATAAGTTTATTTATTGTCTTAAGTGTTTTGTAATATAATTATGTAGTTTATTTTCTTGTTTTATATTGCTGCACATTTGTGCATATATTTATAAATATGGGCTTCTCTTACCTGAAATAAATAAAATAAAAGTATGTTATAGGCCTATGCCTAGGTCAAGGCCAGGGGTAGGGCAGGGGTAAGGGGAGAGTAGGGCAGTGTTATGGCTGAGGTGGGGTAGGTGTTGTAGAGTACATTAAATTGAAATTACTTTATGTATTATCATATAAATACCCATCAAATTTCGCTTTCGATTTACACAATAAAATGAACGATCAATCGCAGCGCCTCTCACATTGGAGAACGATCTCGTTACAGGCAGTGAAAATAAAGAAAAGCCCACACGTGGGAATTTCGATGGAGGATGAAAATATCGATGGTATCTTGGTAATATGAAGGCAACATTAAGTGAGGAAGGTAAGCCATGGCTGCAGTCGGGACTCGGGTAGGCCGCGGCGCCTCTCGCTTCCAGAATTAATAACTTTCTCGCCCGCCCCCCCTCGAGACCCCCCGATACACCCCTTCTCATGCCACCGTAGCTTCTACCATTGGGGCTTTACTCGATTGTAGGTTCTTGTAATGTAGGTCGGTACGGTTAGAAAGTGGTCTATCTTTTTTAGGTTTGCGAAACCGCCCGTGTATGTAACCAAAATGTGATACCACCTGTGTAGGTGGAGACTATTGAATGCTACAAGGTATCGTACCTGACGTACGTTATTAATATTTTTGAACTTTAATAATTTTGTGTCTTTTGGTCGTAATTTGGACGATGCCATTGGGTGCCAACGATACCATTTTGGTCGTGATTTGTATATGGGCACAATAATAATTGTAAATCCTTTGTGTGTTGCTTGTTTAACAGATCGAACTTACATTTTTTTTATAGTTTTGTCGCGGCGTCTCTGCTATAATAAAACTTTGTTGTTGTGCTGGTTATCCGGAACACGACAATGCGTGCATTTTCTTGGTGGGAAAAATAGATAAGGCCTACCCATACCGGCAGACACCTCAGGCTTGACAGAATCCTATCGCCGGTAAAACTGACAAGAACTATCTGAACAGATATTGCTAAGTAAGGGATTTTGAAAGAAAAAGAAAATTAAAAAAAAATATTTAAATAAGCTAGTTATTGCTGTCAGGGATTTTGGCAGGAATCTAACAACACTTCGACATCTTTTGCTAAGTTAGAGATCTTGCGATAAACTTTACAGAAAAAAGCTCTAGTTCATTACTAAGTCAGAGATTTTGCTACTAAAACCCCATTTTTTGCACCCGGCAACACTTCGAGCACCAACGGTAGCGGCCGGGTCCTCCGTCCCACTCTGGCGGGCGGAAAGCCTTCGGAAGTTTCGTGAGTGTTTCGGTTTGCCTCTTTGACTCTGTTTGGGTGTGTAATGATTTGGTGCTGGGTAATTTGGTGAAAAAATGTCGCCAACGCTTCCTGATGACGGCTGTATGTTACGGCCGCGGACATAGCTCGTTTTTGATGTTATTTATTTAACAATTTATTGTACACAAGAAAATTAAAGAGATAGTACAAATCAGTTATTAGATAACAGGCACTACTTATCTCTATAAAGAAATCTCTTCCAGCAGGCCTACAAAAAGAGAGATGTGATCAATATACGCAGATACGATGTGCACACTAATTATATACTATAAATAAATACATACATAATATTAAGGCAATTTAAGGCATATTTATGTAGCTATTCCTACTTCCTTGCCAGGGAATTGTTCTTCGTGGGACTGTTTATATTGCATTTACAACATCCTCATCCCCATTTTATACCAAATCCGCATGACATTCGGGAATTGTTGTTTGGTAAAAAAAAAATTAAATCCTTTTCTCCTCTTTTAAATCCTAAGGCGCTGTCCTAATTGGCCTCGACCGTGCGACCATGGTCGTACGACGGACGTCGCCCGTCCAATAGACTTCAAAACCGTCCGTCGCATGCCTGTTGCCAATTTGGACAGCGCCTAAGAGCTTTTCTACGAAGCCTTTCGATTTTCCAGAAACTACTACTAATTCAGGACTCAAGTCGATACGTTGCTCCGTTGTTACGTAAAAAAGTAGAAAGAAAATTTGCATAATTAATTATATAACTTCGCCATTTACACCCAATCTAAGCTATGGCCGTTATTAATCACTGAAAGATCTCCCACGACCGCAAACAGGGCAGTCACAACCAACTGGGGTCTGCCAACAAACTACGAAGAATACTCGTTACCACTCGTCACCAGAATCTTCCATTTGTTCAAAACACAAACAATTTCACAAACACTAATAAAATAATAATAATCATCTTGGCGTTAATGTCCCGGTTGTGCTCTCACGCACGAGGGCCCGGGGTCTGCCTTGACCATGGTCTTGGATTCGGCAGATCAGGCAATTACAGTGGAGCGACTGACATTTGACCACAATGACTAAGCTACCAAGAGAACATGTCCAGATTGGATCATGGTTACACATTCAGTCACCTGAATGTGTAGGTTTCATCGCGATGTTTTCCCTCACCGTTAGAGCATCGGTTAGTATTCAACGAGTGTACACAAATCAGAAAAGAGTCATTGTTACCCGGTGCCTCTCGCTTACGAGTCGGATAACCTAACCGCTCGGCCACCGACGCTCCCCCATAATAATAATAAAATTCACTTCAAAAGTAACTATACATTATATAGCCGAATCAAAAGGCCTTCGCTGTATTGACGTCATTAACTGTATATTAATAACTATCGTAGTTTCGTATAACCAATGTAAACGAAAATAACGTACGATGGCCGGAAAAACACCGATATTAGATAATTTTATGTCAGCCTGCGTGTCGTCAGCGACGGTAACCAAAAGGAAGAAATGAAAAGGATGGGGGGAAGGGGGGAAGATTTAGAAAAAGACTAAAGGACAAAGTTAGGGAGTTGGGAAGGGATATTCCCAGGATGTGAACGAGGTTTATGCGATGTATTATGAATGAAGTATCGATTGTTTTATGTACGAGATTACCTTTGTACTTACATAAAATTAAAGAATAATGCTTTATTGACAATAAGTAATTTGTAGGTTTACTGTAATATGATATCTCTCCGGTATTTTTACTACTTACAAGGCTGACATTTGACTCTCACCCAGGGGCGTAGCTACCGCTGTATCAGCCGTATCAATGATTCGGGGCCCCCGGGCTACAGAGGCCCCCAAACTAGTGTAAGGAAAAATTCGTAATCCATAATTTCAGTTAAACTCTTCCCTACTTCTCTGGAAAAAAATAGCAGTTTCAACTAAGTTATACAATCTGTTTTTATTAAAAAAACAATACTACTTTGCCCTCCACGCCCCTCACTCATTACTTCATTGAATGTGTGTAAAATACGTAAGATGGCAAAAATAACAAAATATTGATTTTCAGCACTATCGGTAGAGTCCAAGGACTTAAAAAACTCTATACTTTTTTACTCAATGGGTCAGAAGGACCGGGCTCATAAAAAATCGTCATGACCCACACGCCCTCGATCTTCGATTTTTTTTTTGTTTTAATTAATCATGGAAGGTTTTGCAGCCAAAATTCCAGAAATTTCGAGCCAGCGGCGCTCGCTCATTAGTTGTTTGCGAATATTTGCGTAATTGTTAATTTTATTATACATTCTCGTCACACCAGAATGTCAAAGTTTCTAGATCGCCCGGCGCTATCGTCCATTCACTGATTTTTCGTTATTTTTATTAAAATCGCGCTAGGATTTAAGAGGCAAATGACAAAAAATTCGAGTTCGCTCCGCTCGCTCGTTCAATACCAAGTGATTTTTATAATAATCACGCAACTTTTTAAAATAGCCATTTGTCACACAAATGTAGAGCTCGCTACGCTCGCTTATTCAGTGATTAAAGTTATTTTTATTATTGATACGCGAACTATGCGAGTTCGCTGCTGTCGAGCATTTATTGACTTAAACTGAGATAAGGATTTATATAGCTCATCAGCGTAGCCCCCGTAGTTGGGGGTATCAACTAGGGGGCCCTAGACAACTATTGGTACGGGGCCCCTGGAGGGCAAGCTGCGCCACTGCTCTCACCTGATGGGAAACGACGATGTGGCGAAAGATGGAGCCTGCCTGTATTTTCTCTCTTGCAATTGACATTTCGTCTGTACTCAAAGGTACTGGTAGTAACCAGCCCTTTTTCTGCAATGCCCATGAGATACCCATAAGTGTTTGCTGTACTTATTAAGAACCCTTGCAACATGCTAGTATATGTATATATGCTTGTTACTAGCGAGGACCTGTAACGGGCTTATTGGTTCTAAAATAATATTTATTATGTTTTGTATAGCTTTTGGTACTCAAATAAATAAATAAATATATAACTAAACATCCACTCTGAACTGGTTTAAACCGCTCCGCCGCTTTCGTGACTGCATGTAAACACTTCAGCCGCGAGGGGGCGCGGGCGCGACGAGAGCTATTGGAAGAATGCAAAGTTACCGCCGACGTCCAGCTTGCGGCCTTATCACTGCCAGAGGGTGAGTATGCTCACTAAACAAAATCCTTGGCCTTATGGCCGCGAGGGCCCGGGGTCCGCATTGACCATGATCTAGGATTTGGTCAGGTAATTACAGTGGAGCTACTGCCGTCTGACCTTTGCGATTAATCGTCTGCCTGAATTTAGTTTACGATTTGGCCACACAATAGCAGACTCAAATCTAGCGAGCTGTTTGGCCTGTTGATTGTAATGATTAGGCACATAAGCCGTAATTTATAAAAGTGGTAAGTGCCTACAGTTTGTTTAATTGTTAATGCTTACAGACGCCATGGGTTAAACATACCATTCCTACCAATTTAAATTCTCTAATTGGTTAAAATGTCCAATAATAATGATATGTATGTTCCTCGTATTGTATGAAAAAAGCTCATTTTTTACTTTTTTGTGGCTTGAAGTCGGTTTTATTTTTTATTCTAAATATTTTATTTCAAAATTTTTTGTGGTAGTTATGACACCTTTTCAAGCATCATGTTACCCCTAGATACTACTGAGTAGCTCCTGTCGATAAATTGCAGTATTACCCTGTAACTCCTAAATTTTAAAGAGTTCTGTGGCTTTATCATTAGCAGACCATCATCAGATGATAACATTCTAAAGCGAACACCTGAGTAAGATAATAATATGATACGTAACAAACACCCCATATGTACCTAAAATTTTCGAGTGTTACCCCAGATTTCTACAGGATCCCATCATCAGACCACATAGAAAGTATACCCTCCCAAATGGTGACTGCTTACCATCAGGTAGGCCGCAAGCTTGTTTGCTACCTTAGTGGTATAAAAAGAAAAGAAAAATAAGTTTTTCAAATATCGCTCCAGGCGTCTTCGAATAATCGGGAAACATACATAAAATTTTTGACGAATTGAGAACCGCCTCCTTTTTTGAAGACGGTTAAAAAATCGCCCTTATAAACACCCGACACTGTGTTTATAGTTTCATATTATAACACTATAAAGTTAACGTACAAATAACAAAGTAAACCACCCGAAAACTATTCCGAGAAGGATTTTCGTTCAGCTTTTGTTATGTACATAATGTGTGGTGGAAATTCTTATGAGATACTGTTATTCGTTTTAAATGGTGGATATCATTTGGGCTGAAATATTTCGTAGGGTATCTTACGAAATATTTTCTGTATTTTTATATAAGGTATCCAATCAACACAAATCTTACAACTTTTAATTTTGCTTGTGTATCTTTTGTACTGCTGTAGTGTATCAATTATCTAACACTTATTACACAAGCTTTGCTTATTTGGGTCTAGATGGAGTTGTGTAAATTTGTCCAAGCAGTCTTATTGAAGCAAACTTATCTCCGAATCAATATAGTGGTACAAGAGGTTTATTAAGACTGTTAAGAAGGCACAACATTGTAAGTTCTTAAACTGTGTCTATCTTCTAATCTATAGGTCATCTTATCTTTAAAATATTTCCTACGATATATTTTAAATATATACCTTTTTTGGTGGGGATAATCCACCATAAGCTACCATTTACCAAAGTGAGTGCGGACGAAGTCGTAGGTCCAAGACAGTATACAATAATCATAAATGAAACTTCACTAAAGCAATATTGTACTCGCTTTTCGAAATATCGAGTAAAGAGTTGGTCTCTTAGTTCATTAATTATTATCACCAAAATTGAATGGCATAAGTATTGGTATTAGTAGCATTGGTAGGTATTAATTAGATCTTCATAGTAATAATATAACATATACCAGTTGTGAAACTCAACTTGAAATAATGTTCATATTTGCAAAGTGTCAACCGTATCGTAAGCATGTTTTATCGAATAAGTCGAGTAGAACATCGTATACATATGAGTAGACACAAAGTATATACGTACGTACAGATAGTAGCAAGTACTCACTCCAAATCTCGCATTGTTGCAAAACTAACCGTAGAAACAAAAGACCCTTTTTAGTCGGTGACGTGTAATCAAGCTTCTTTTGTTTTTTTTTCTATTTAGCTAGATAAGACCAAAAGGCTTCGTTTTGTGGTCATTGCGTGTTTTCAGAAACAACTGTACAGAGATTAGGACAATATTAAACGATATTTTAATACGAACAACTTGGAACTGCACTCGCCACCTGTTGGGGTACATAGTTGGGGACTGTTTGAGGTTTACCTGTTTAAGACTCCTAAGACTTAAAAAGGTAATATATATCTAACACGAAGATGTGCTCATACATTTACATGTAACAACTTTTATTTTTATTTTTGAGAGAGGCAATCAAGCAAGCAGGTCACCTGATGGTAAGCGATCACCGCCGCCCATGGACATTCGTAACACCAGGGGTGTCGCGAATGCGTTGCCGGTCTCTAAGAAAGGTGTAAACTTAGCAACATACTAATGGTAATCAACAATAAAAAAATACCTTTTACAAGCTTTAACTACATACTTTTATTTACTTAACCCCGTGTTTTTTCATAATAAAATCTAGAAGTTAAATTTGATCGATGTTCCGTTTTTTTTATGTCATACGGTAGGCAAACAGGCAAGCGAGTCACCTGATGGAAAGTGGTCACCACTGTCTATAGACATTAGCAACATCAAGAGAATCACCAATGCGTTGCCCACCTCTATAACACGTTGCTCTGGCAGCAAAAAGGCAAATGCCACTCCACTGCCAAAGCCACGGTTCTCCAAATCCCCACCCCATGGAGCACTGGAAGCCTTACTCACCAGCAGAAACACAATACTATTTAAAAGAGTATTATTTAGCTGCGATATTCTATAAGGTGGAGGTACTTCCCTAGTCGGGCGGCTCCAATTCGAACGAGATACCCCGCTATGCCCTACCTCTCTACGGTTTCCGATTGAGCTAAAATTTTGCATACTTGTGTAAGACGGAAGGTGGCCATAGGAAGTCCTAAACTACGCATCATAAAACCATCGAGTTTAGGCTCGTTTAATTAGTCTTGACAATTACCCTGACTGATCATAGAGAACGCGCGATAAAAGCTTGCAGTAAAAAAATATTTTTCATTTGAGAACTTGTTATTTTATTGCACACATAAACTGTCTGGCCGAAACTTTCACAGACTAAATAATCTGTTCGTATTCCAGCGAACAAAGGAACGCATTAGCAAATCATCTGTACGAGTGCTATAGAGGGAGTAGCATAAATTCCATCCCCCCAGAATGTTCATTTAGCCCACCCTTTATTATTACCTGATACATTTTGCCTGCAACAGAAAAACACTCCTTAATTTGCCCTCACAGACACCTGATGTGGTGTACAAATATCCTAACTCTTATTCGTGGCAATGAAGAATATACTTTATTTCCACATTTTAAGGCATAGTTTTGATAAGATTTCATTGAACTATAACGTCAAATTCTAAAACACATAACTAGTTATATTGGATCAGCGATCCAATTCAGACCATAGAGTTTCGTCTCAGTGTAATGATTAAGATTTCATAGCTGCTTTAGAAGTCAAACTAAAGTGTGATAGGTTACTCCTGCTACAATCTGGTACTGATATTATACCGTAATATTAAATTAATATGTAAGGAATGTCGAGTGGTTAAGGTATCCAACTTGTAAGCGAGAGGTACCGGGTTCGAATCCCACTGCAGCCATGTACAAATGATTATTTTCTGAATTCCGCACTATGCATTAGTTGAATGGTAACCGATGCTCTTACTGTAAGGAAAAACATCGTGATGAAACCTGCACTTTAAGGCGTCTGAACACGACTGTGCGCAAGAGCACAACTGGGACATTAACGCAAAGGTTATGATTTTATGTGATTGATATGAGCCGTATTATATGGTATATTGCGCTAAGCCTACCCGTTGATTGGTATCACACCAGTTGTCGAATATGTCAGGCGCCGTACGGCTCTGCCAGGCATTATCGGGAGCTGCCCGCCTCTGGCTGGTATTGACAGGCACGGTCCGGCCGTGGTCAACCTAGGGTGGGTGTGCTCCGGTCCTGGGACAGCCAACATGTCACTGTGTGTTTCCTTCCTACTTTCCTAGCCCCCTACTTTTTGACGATTGAAAGAGATATTTAATGTCCTAATCAATGAAGATCCATCCATAGTGATTCTAGCTTATTTTATACTGGTGGTGTGTAGGTTGTTGTGCTGCCTTATGTACCTCCGTACACTAGAAAATGGGCAACAGCATTTTCTTATAACATTTTCAACATGCGATCTCATATATGTCTGTGCTTCACTGAGGAGCTCACTGAAAAACCAGCCTGCCAAGCTGGATACTCTAAAATGATGTGGAGAAAGCTCAAGTCCAGCAGTGGACTTTTATGAGCGTTTGATATGAAGTGACGTTAATTGTGATATATTTATTAAACATATCAACTCAAAGCGTGCTGCAAGATTTATGTAAAATATCGCTGTATGGAGGCCCATACAAAAGAGTTCAACGCGTACACGATAACGATTCCAATAAAACGCACGTAATTTCCCTTCGCGATTAATACTTTGTTAAGTGTCATTTGTGAGCCCAAAATGCCTATGAATTAGATATAATTAGATCTGTACTCATAAACTGCAGTGAGACTTAGCCTCTACTAGAGCGGCACGAGCAGGAATTGCGCCCGAATTTGCGCCTCACGGAAATATAAAAAATAAATAATTAAATATATAATCGTGGACAAATTCACACAACGCCAGCCGTCTAGCCTCAAAGTAAGCAAAGCTTGTGTTATGGGTGCTAGATAACTGATTAACTCCTTATTATTTTTTAAATACGTACTTATTATACATAGAACACCCAGACCCGTAACAGAAATTAAAATACATCATTTCATGTTTTTGCACGGCCGGGAATCGAACCCGGGTCCTCTTGCGTGGCAAACCGGCATGTTGACCACTGAACCACTCAGGTCATCATATAGATGCTGCGGTGGATGTCTAGAGATTCCCACATCCACGATAGCCTTCACGTCCGTGACATCGCAATTAAGCTTGAAGGTGTAACGATAGTATATCACCTCCTTCTGATATACCATCTCACTCTCTCTGTTCGAAATTCTAAATCATTCTTTCAAATTCGAATCAACAATTTGGCTCGATTTTATTTTATTTATTTATATATCCGCACTTACATTTAATTTTTCAAAGAAGAAACGCCCCTTACCGATGGGTGAAGCCTCCGTCCTAGGGCTCTGCCTAACATTAAAAATTCTATAGAAGTAGTATTATTTATTATGTTTAAATAGCGTAACTTCAGTGCTAATATAACCTTAAACAGTTTCATTCGACGTTTAATTTCCTCACCCGAGGTTCCACCACCTGCTTCCATCATCACAGCTTTTATTTTCAACCGCCTACACCCGATGTCACACCTAGGTCGCTGAACGGGCGTAGCGCGTCAAAGGGTGCCGCCTTCGATAGTATGTTCTCTTGCGCAGACCGCCATGGCGCCCTCGCCAGGCATGTATTTAATTGTATGACATTCATAAGTGTTTTTGTATAAATAAAAAAAAATAAAAAAAGATGTTGCCGGCCCAAGAACCTATGGCTAGATGTTGTTAGAATGTCGTGCGTGCCAACAAACTCACCACCAAGGATGCCGAAGACCGAACGAAGTGGACCAAAAGGAGTAGAAAGGTGGATCCCAGGCCCTTGCGTGCCGGGAGCGTAGCCGGGATTTAACGCCAAGTGAAGATGATGACGAAATATCACAACGTAAATAACTCGCAACATCATTCAAGTATAATAATGTAGATGCTGTAATAAAATAGTGTACACCATAAACTGATAATTTCTTAATCCAGATATTTTTATATGACAGATTAGTGAGCCCGGCGCTACTTCGTTCGCGTAAACCTACTTTACCCCTACCTACCCTTTTTCTTACCTTTAAACCTTCTTCTTGAATCACTCTATCTATTGTTAAAAACCGCATTTAATCCGTTACGAAGTTTTAAAGATCTAAGCGACTTTGTATAGATATAAGCCCGCAGATGTAGACCGACGAGTGCTTAACTACCCTTAACCTTCCACATTCATACATTACATACCTCTTCCACTATCTCCAATATCTAAACTCATTAACAACAAAGTGGACTTGTGTGTTTATCTGTATCGGGAGACCACACTTGCGTAGGGTACCATAAAATGTATACCAGGCGACTTTAATCGCAACTCGGGGACAAAGGCTGTGCGGGAGGGGGGAGGGGGGTAGCGTACTCGTACGCCATATGTACAGGGCTGTATGCAGTCACAGAGCTGCATTCCTTGTAAGGCGATGAGCTTAGGGTGGATAAGGCCGAAGTAATGTTTGAGATTGGTTGAGTGATTTCGTTAACATACTAGAAGAGTGGTCGGCACCATTTTATAATTCTTATGATTGCTGGGTAGCTGCCATCAGGCGGCCCGTGTACTTCTTTGACAAAAAAATTATTAACGAGCGAGCTCAGCGAAATCTAAGTTTCTGACATTTTAAAAAGACACGAATTAAAATATTACTTAAACTTAAACTTAACCTTAAACTATTAAAGCTGGCTAGGTCGTGCTAACAATAATTGAAATCAATTAATCAGTGAGCGCTGTAAGCACAAAAATTTCAATTCTAAAATTTTGGGGTGATCGTAATGAGAGTATTGAAAATCTATGTACCTATAGGCGAGCGCAGGAAATTTTTGGAACTTAGGTATGATGGCAACCATCCGTGCATGATTACACTGTATCACTATCCCCATGACACGCCTTACCCCCCCCCCCCCCCCTCTTTTCTCTTAGTTGCCACAACTAATGCTCCCGTGAGACCCTGGAACTGTCCACGCTATCCTGCCGGCGACCAAGCACCGGTTAAACTACTCTTAGTTATAGTCCAGTCGCTCTCTAATTCACCGTGCGCGCGCGCCTCCTAGCAACACTAATTGAGCGAATATGTCAAGCGAATCTCGCAACGGTTCATTTAAATAGAGTGGCTACTTTACTTTTCTAAGTACCTTCGGTGGGTAAAGGTTAAAGCTGTGAAGCTGTGAAAGAATCATTTCGTTGAACACTTCATTTAACTATAGGTACCTTAGACTATCAATAATTTTCATACAATTAGGTACTTTTGAATTAGAGAAATAAAGCTTAAATAGGTAAAGATAGCTTCTGTCCTTCTGGCTCTAAATCATTTCTATTATAAAATAATCATCTTGGCGTGATCCTGGTTGTGCTCTCGCGCATGAGGGTCCAGGGTCTTTCTTCCCCATGATCCAGAATTTGGCAGATCAGGTAATAATTATAGTGGAGCGACTGCCATCCGACCTCCGTGACCCTGCTATAAGTTAACCTGATCAGATTGTATCATGGTTGCACATTCAGTCGCCTGAAATTACAGGCTTCACCACGATGTTTTCCCTCACCGTAAGAAGCATCGGTTAGTATTCAACTAATGTACATAACTCAGAAAAGTCTCATTGGTAATCGCCGAAGTCGTATTCGAACCCGGTACCTCTCGCTTACGAGTCGAATACCATAACCACTCGGCCACCGACGCTACATCATTTCTACTATACCCTACAAACCTCTCCTCTACCAAACACAGACTCCACTAACCCAAACTATGTCACGGCTACAGCCGATACAACAATTAGCCTTACCCCAAAACAATGCGCGCAAAGGTCAACGAATAGATACTAATTAAAATGTGAAAGAATCAATTTACCGGAGCCGCTTCACCGCCGTTGGAAAGCCATATCGCTGCCCACTCCAAATTGTGATTAAGGCAGCCTAATACACACATAACAGGTCACGCGTTTGCCGACACCGTATGGACACCCTACTACTATAACGAACCAAGTAGACATCCCATTCGCACAACCAATATAAACTCTACTCGTATAGAATTATGATTCAGATCCCCTTGCCGCCGCGCCGACGAAAGATCACCACGCTTGTGTGCCCTCGTGAAAGCTACACATTTTCGTTTATAATACTAGATACAATAACCAACTACGTCATATTTTACACTACACCTCCATAGTTCTAGTAAATTGCTGGTGTGTGCGCACTGTGCGTGATGTGGCGCTGATTTGTTATGTTCTCTGTGTGCTTGAGGTTAGAGTCCATATTAGGATAACGTTTGGCAGTGACATGGTGTGAGTGTACCGCAAAGAGTTAGTGGAGTATCGAAGAATGCGAAGCGTGAATTACCGTGTACAGTAGGAAGTTATCAGTTAGACAATAATTTGCGGTTGTTGGACTGTACATCGATGGATTTTGACGCTATTGTTTTTGCTTAGGGACATTTGTTTGGATTGCTCGTGTAATGTGTAAGATATTATTTGTTTTATTTATGTTAGGTTATAATACATAGTGTATGATTGTTTCTGATATTTATTATAGGTACCTACATTTATTTTATTTATAATTAATTTTGTTTTTATTTTTAAAATTATTAAAGTTTACTACTCGTTTGTACTGTAATTTAGGCCTACCTAATTAGTGTCAACAAATCAAATTAATTAAATTACATAAATCTATTTATAAATTAATTATCTATATGTGGACACTACACTAAAAGAACAACACCAAAATCAAACTTAAAATGTGTCATTTAATAACCGAATGAAGTCAGCCGGCGAACGTATCAATTACTAAATTGAATTAAACGGTATTAACCGCGCGGCCGCCGCCACAATAAGCGATCACGGCGCATCGCATTAGCTACTGACATCGTACGTGTGTGCGCCACGCTAGTAACGCTCACGTTATGCTCACACACCTAGCGCCAACACACATTACACCTGAAACATACAACTTCCAACCCTATAACTTAAAACATAAAGGCGACAGCGTAAGCAACTCAAACGTCGCCAGTTTATAGACTCGCACCCGCCACCGCACTGGGTGGCGAAGTGCGGCAACGTCGCGCCCAAATTATTGTGACATTTATTTCACGCGGCAAACGAAACGGCACAACCAACGCCATCTACACGCGGCATGCCAGAATCACACCGTCGGCTCCTAGAGCGGGACGGCAGCACTTGACAATATCACTTTCACGGTCTCATACTTAAAGCTAAGCGGTTTGCTGTACTGTTTGTTTGTGTCTGTAAACAGCGCCGCCGAGTAGTACCGCGCATGAATGAAACGGGTGACCGGCAGAGAGAGAGGGTTTGATTTATTGCCGCCGCGCCAGAAAGGGAGGGCGGGAGGCGCGAAGCGTGCAGCGCACATCGTTTATCAGATTACATGCGAAGTATTGCGAGCGTGGTGATGTTTTGACACGCGATAATCACGAGATAATGCGGGCGATCTCCACGACGTTTAGGTTTATATTGGCTTTTTATAGCGCCGGAGCGATTGTGGCGCGCGAATGGATAGTTGCAACGCTTGTGGCGTTTGAAGGATGACGCGCTAGCGCTGGTGACGTGTTGATACAGTTTGCCGCCATTTTTTAGCATTACCGTCTCAATTATCGTTTTCTGTCCTGATTTGGATATTTTAGCTAATAAAAATTACATACGTACTTAATTAAATAAGTACCTACCAATAAAAAAGTAGCGGGAGAAATTTACCTTCCTTAAAGTAAGTATAATTTAAACCAAAATTCAAATATTTCAGTACAGTAATTCAAAATTATAGTCTTCTTAGAAAGTAGGTAACTTATTTATTACGTAAACAATTTTAAATTAAGTGATTCAAGCTACCAAAATATGATTTATTTATTACACTAACAACTATATTTATATTTAGCTAAAAAGAAATTTATGAAGTGCAAACAAGAAGTCTTGACAACTATTTTCACACAAGATTCGAACTACTAGCGCCATCTATCGACGACCGCTCTGAACAGGAAAAATTTCAACATGGCACTATATAGGTATTATCATGTCGTGATTTCAGAAACTACTTTTGTAACTGCTACACTGCCGTACAAAATGAAAATGCAGTGAGTGCATTTATCTAGTTTTGAGAAAAACGTGTTTGCAGTACAGGTTTTTATTTTTTTGTAACAAATTTTGTTTGGACAAAAAAACAGAATAGGTATCAAAAAATGGGTCTCTGATTCGAGTAGATTTCGTTTCCTGGATTCCGAAAATTGAATAAGCCGAAAAGTGAAAAAATGCACTCACTGCATTTTCAATTTGTACGGCAGTACATACCTACTAATTATCTTGGTGAACTTGCTGTTAACTAAAGGTTGAACTGTTTAATAAAGTTTTGTTTGAAAGGATGATTTTATATAAAAACTACCTACCTACAAATATTTAGTTATTAGTAGGTTTCGCAAATACAAAACATGGATTCACATTTTTTCAATCTTGAACAAAGCGGCATGCCAACAGCTTGAAACAACTAGCGACATCTAGCGAGTAGTAGAAAATACCCCAGAAAATTATCACAGTCCTAATAATGTCCTCTTTTACTACATCCTACTTAAGATCAATATGACCTCCATCCATGCCAATGCTCTGGCTGTGACGATGATGTCGTTAAATATAGAGCGTAAGGTAATTATTGTGATGTCAATCCTAACCAAATTTATAAATTTTTTCAAACATTTATGTTTGCCTTTACCTATAGAAAGGTAGGGGTTATAAAATTTTGCATATTGAAATTAAGTAAGTAAATTATTTTTATGGATATTTACAACGTACCTATCCACTATTGAATTCATGGATTTGAATGAATAAAAGTTAGTACGCTTATTATATTTTAGGGTTAGGATTTTAAGATAAACCCCCCAACGTAATAATACACTGTTGGTATCGAGCCTCCACCAAATAAGTGAAGGATTATTCTAAAATTGCACTCTGTAGGTATTTTCCAATTTTCCGGGCACCGTCTTCTGTCTATCATCCGTTATATTAGGATATTCTGATATTAGTACCATCGATGATGATGGAACGTGCACTGAACAACAAACTCCTTGCGCATCTCGAAAATGAAAATGAAGATGAAAATGAAAATAAAAAAGTATTTATTGAATTAGGATTACGTTAATTAATCTCTTTTCAAAAGTCAAAAATCTAACGGAAAACAAAGGTAACGATCTCCTCAGCGATTACCAGTACGGATTCCGCCGTGGTCGATTCGGTCGTGGGGACCTTATGGTGTATGCCACTCATATATGGAGTGAGGCCATTGAGAAGCATGACGAGGCCCTTGCTGTGTCGCTCGAGAAAAAAAAATTATAATCGTGGACAAATTCATACAGCGCCATCTAGCCCTAAAGTAAGCAAAGCTTGTGTTATGGGTGCTAGGTAACTGATAAACTACTTACATACTTATTATACATAGAACACCCAGACCCGTAACAGAAATTTAAATTCATCATTTCAAATTCTGCCCGGCCGGGAATCGAACCCGGGACCTCTTGCGTGGCAGACATGTTGACCACTGAACCACTCAGGTCGTCGATATCTTCAAGGCCTTTGATAGGGTTTGGCGCGCAGCCCTTTTAAGCAAGCTTCATTTGGTATTCCTGTTGACTTTTTCACCTGGATTTCGGACTTTCTGTGTGGACGGTCAATCCGGGTAGTTCTCGATGGTTACTCGTCTGATCTTCAGGCTATCGACGCGGGAGTTCCTCAGGGGTCGGTTCTATCCGCGACACTTTTCTTGCTGCATATCAACGATCTTCTAGTACCCGGTACCCTTAGGTACGCTGACTACAGCACAGTTACGTATAGATATCTGTCAGAGGCAATAGCTGACAGGGACGACATTCAGTCTTGTCGAGAGGCCTTAGTTAGGCATTTGAACGAAGCTCTCAAGGCAGTCTCCGACTGGGGCAAAGCCAATCTAGCGGCGTTCAAAGCTACCAAAATACAGGCGTGTTTGTTTACCGCCAAATGGAGTCCATTCCATCTAACTCCGGCTTTCCGGGATGTAGCTGTGAAATTACCGACAATTTACAGCTCCTTGGTGTTGAGCTATCAACAAAGCACATCGAATCCAAAGCTAAGACTGCAGCCATGAAACTTGGTATCCTCTCGAAGGTCAGGCGGTACTTCACTTCAAAGCAGTTGCTTCAATTATATCAAGCACAAGTCCGATGATGCATGGAGTACTGCTGCAATCTCTGGGATGGATCAGTCAAATACCAACTGGCCGCTTTGGATTCGGTGGAAAAACGTGCAAAGAAGATATTTTGTGACCCGCAATTAATTTCGGCTAAGCTGCAGAGCCTCGAGCATCGGCGCAGGGTTGCGTGTCTGTCGGTCTTCTACAGGTTGCATTTCGGAGAGTGTGCGAAACAGTTGCACGACCTCATTACGCCGGCCCCTTTCCGCCATCGGGAAACGCGATCCGGGCGAGCGCTTCATCCTTATGTCGCACGAGCCGCATCGTCACTTACCACCAGCGGCCTTAGCCAAGAGGTTGCGTTAATCTACAATCGTTTGTGGAAGAAAAAATGTATGGGATTTGACATAAGCTAACGTTATCTGACATAAGCTAATGTTATCTGACATAAGCGGTTTGTGGTAGTAATTCTTGGTCCATAGACAATTCAAGTACTTTCGGTATACAAAGGAGGCGAATTAGCGGATGATCCTACACAATCAGAGTCAATGTAGATGTTGGTAGAAATAGTCGAACTTCGAGCTGTCAATTTTCTACCATACACGCATCACGCAAGCGGAGCTGTCAAAGATGGCTAGACTAGCAGGTGAGATGGCGGTCAAATGCCTGGATAGTCGAAAATTAAAAGAAAAAGCTTCATTCATTTTACACCCAATTTCTAGCTTTTGGTTTGCGACATCCATTAGCGTATCTAGAGCTATTTTCCAGAGGGGGCCTGGCCCCTGAGGTGGCCGATGAAGCCGAGTCTATCGCCAATGTATACGCCCATGAGTACGAAATTTTTCTCTTATGTTTGTTACCCGACTTTTGGAAAAATAACTAAAAATTTTATTATAAAAGCTTCCTCGTAATTTAATTAAATTGTAAATTTGACTTTTTATTTAAAATATTTTTGTTTATATGATGATAATGTGTATGAAGTTTTTTATGAGTCCAGCCCAGAATTTCGTATTGGTACATCCTGGGGAGGGCACCAGTCCATTCAGGGGTGGATCTAACTCAAGATCTAAAATAGCAACCGACCGGGGTTACGGCGACTCCAAGAGAGCTGTCTAGGAGACCTTCCATAAAAGTGTAGAATAAACGTGACAACCCATCGAAAGTTCCAGGGAAGAAAGAGCTACTAGAGTCATTGGTACATATTACGGTAGGTTGACGGTTACAGAAATATGAGTTAACGGGTGAAAGGGGCAATAAAAGGATTATTGTCCCAAGCGCACTCACATCATAGCTCATAACAGTCCACTGCAGGACTTCGGGCTTCTCCCACGAAAGGGGAAGTTATTCCCATAATCTCCACGCTCGGCAGCGGGTTGGAGATCTGCAGTGGACTGTTATGGACTGTGATGATGCTGATGGTTTAGGTTTAGGTTAATGGGCTCCTTTTTCCGCACTTGAACTCAAACTTGGTCCTTTGTACGTAGTTAAGGCGTGCTAATTTAGCCAGCCCAGCTCCCTCCAGAAGTCCAGCAGTCTCTTCGGACGCTCGCAGATCTCTCGGAGGGACCCTGTTCCTAATGCGATTTTTACCCTGTGGTACTTAAGTCCCTCACACTCCAGGACCACATGGGCCGCTGTTTCCTCGTCTACTAGGCATCCCCTGCATAAAGGGCTGTCCGTAGCTCCTATCATGAACAGTAGTTTGTTCAGGGCGAGGTGTCCTGTTATTGTGCCAACTACTGTCCTGAGTTCTGTCCGTTTGAGATCTAGCAGTTTATTACTTAGTCTTGGTGATCGTTCGGTCACCACCAACTTCGACTGTCTACATCCAATTGTGTTTTGCCAACGTTTATTGTGCTGGTCCGTTGTGTGTTTGCTCACCCATGCTCGCAGTGTGTTAAAAGACAGGGGTAGGGATGGAGGGGGACCAGCAATTTCCATCCCTGATCCCTTTCTTGCCAGCTCATCGGCGGCGTCGTTCCCCATTGAATTGCTGTGACCCTTGATCCATTGTATCGTAACCCTGTTTGTCAGGGAGATATCTTGAAGCGCCTGGTGGCACTCCAGGATTAGGGCAGAGTTTAAACTGTTCTTTCCCAATGCCTTCAAGACCGACATACTGTCCGATAAGATTCGGATGCCTTGGTCGCTTATACCGAGTCTCTTTACTCGCATGGCGGCCTGTGTGATCACTACACACTCGCATTGGAATATGGTACTATGTTCCCCTAGTGGTATGGAACTCTTAATATTCAGATTCAGCGAGAAGATTCCTGCACCGGTGCCTTGGTCGGTCTTGGATCCGTCCGTGTAAATACGGACTTCTCTTATCCCAGACCAGTCCGCCTCCGTTTCCGCAGTTTGTATCTGGTATCTCTTGCCAAAAGTGAACTGTTTCGCGATTCGGTCACACTTGGCTTCAAACATAGGGTTACTCTGAACCATTGTTTCCCATAAGGTTCGATGGGAGCCAAGTTTATTGTTCCATTGTCTTGTTATCTTAAGTCTTAGAATTGCCATCTTTTCCTCCTGCTGTATATGCAGATCAAGAGGTGGCAGTCCCAGTAGTACTTCAAGTGAAGCTGTTGGTGTCGAGCGCATGCAGCCCGTTATGGCAGAGCATGCCATTCTCTGGAACCGTTGCAGCCTGTTGACCGCTGTATTGAGCTTGGTTCTGGACCACCAGGCCACCGCGCCATAGGCAACGAAGGGCCTCACCACGGCTGTATACAGCCACCTGGCAATCCTGGGGGAGATTCCCCATGTTTTGCCAAGAAGTCTGCTGCACTGCCACAGCGAGATGCTGGCTTTGGCCAGTTTGTGTTCCAGATGTTTGTTCCATAACAGCTTGTTGTCGAAAATGACCCCAAGGTATTTGACCTCGTCTTTTAAGGATAGTTTGGTACCGAATAGCTTGGGGAGTCTGAGTTCTCCCAGATTCCTCTTGTGTGTGAACAGGACCATCTCTGTCTTGGATGGATTGACCGAGAGGTCGTGCTCACTACACCAGCTTTCGACTATTTTTAATGCAGACCCCATGAGGTCGCATAAAACGTTCTCGAATGGTCCGCTAATAAGTATGGCTATGTCATCTGCATAGCCAATTGTATGGAATCTGTTGTCATTTAACCGGCTTATCAGCTCATTGACTACAATATTCCATAATAGTGGAGATAAGACCCCACCCTGTGGGCATCCCCTAGCGACCACTGCTCTGGTTGTGTTATTTATCGTTATTCGAACAGCCCTGCGTCTCAGCATTGAGTCGATCCATCCGGCTATGGTATCCTTGACTCCGTGCTTAATCAGTGCCTGATTGATGCTCCCAAAGTGTGTTTTGTCAAAAGCACCTTCTATGTCTATGAAGACTCCTAGAGTGGATTGCTTAGACGCCATAGCGTGTTCGATGTGAGTCGTTACGCTATACAGTGCTGATTCTGTGCTTTTACCTGCAGTGTAGGCATGCTGATTTTTGTGGAGAGGGTACTTTATTAGCGCCGAGTCTCTAATGTCTCTGTCGCATATTCTCTCTAGCACCTTCAGCAGGAACGATGTCAGGCTGATGGGCCTGAAAGCTTTGGGTTGTGTATAGTCACTTTTGCCGGGCTTCGTAATAAACACAACCCTTACCTCTCTCCACTTCAATGGTATATATCTTTTAGCAAGACAGGCTCGGTATATACTGACCAAATTTATTTATTTATTTATTTACTTCACCATACATTTGTAGCATTACAGTATACTTAACACTAATGCACTACAAACGTGACAACAATTTTACAAATAAAAATAGTAATAAACTATGGCACATTTCCATGCAAAATTTAAATAATTAGGAACGATCATTCATTCATAAACTCACAAAACCTCAGACACATACGTCGCACGTCTGTCCATCCACTAGCAAATACGTCACACTCAGGTGCCGATGTCTGAAGAGCGTTCAGCATGTCCATAGCGCGAAGTAAAGGAGAATGCGCGCGAGCTACGGTTCGCGCGGCCGGAATCGCGAGGAGCCGGTTCTGACGCGCTCTTAGGATTATTCTTGGCTTAGGGGGGACAAATAAACTTACTACCTGTGAGACCAGAGCCGTACAGTCGGCATCCCCGCGCAACGTGAGACACACCATTATAAGCAAATTAAAGTTACGCCTTACTTCCAGAGAATTGAATCCTAGCGTACCCAGCAGGTATTTAGTGGGGTATAAAAAGGGATAGTATCCATACATTTTTTTATATAGAAATCGCAGAAACGCTTTCTGGACTTTCTCCAGAAGCAAGGCAGGCTGAGTGGTTCAGTGGTCAACATGCCAGTCAGCTACGCAAGAGGTCCCGGGTTCGATTCCCGGCCGGGCAGAAATTTAAATGATGAATTTTAATTTCTGTTACGGGTCTGGGTGTTCTATATATAATAAGTATGTATTTAAGAAGTATATAAGTAGTATATCAGTTAGCTAGCACCCATAGTACAAGGTTTGCTTAGTTTGGGGCTAGATGGCGCTGTGTGAATTTGTCCACGATTATTTATTTTATTTATTATTATTATTATAACTACTCTCATATGGATGCCAAATGACAGAGGCTGACTCCAGTTTACTCCGCACTAGTGCACAATAAATGAGTTTGATGGCACGGGGGTCTTTAAAATCGCGCGAGTTTCTAATTACGAACCCCAGCCTCCTTGAGCAGTCGGATGCAAGACTCTTCATATGCTCATGGAAGTTTAGCGCGGGATCAAAAATAACGCCCAGGTCCTTAATTGTGGTGACACGATTAATTATGTTAGCGCCCAGCGTATACTGAGCTACAAAAGGACCTTTAGACCGACTAAATGACATGACATGGCACTTCGATGGATTAAAGTGTAGCTTATTATTTACACTCCATTTATACACAGCATCGATGTCCGACTGTAATGACTTACAGTCGGAAATCTCAGACACCTTATGGATGAGCTTAAGGTCGTCAGCATACAACAAGCTACGAGAAGATTGGAGAGCCTGTTCCATGTCATTCACCATTATACTAAATAATAACGGACCCAAAACTGAACCCTGGCTGACCCCGGAACGTGTATGATACGTACCAGATTCATAGCAACCGTGGCGGACGTATTGTTGCCTGTCACGCAAGTAACTAGCGAAAAGATTCAACAATGATGGAGAAAACCCTATAGAACATAGCTTACTCAGCAGCACATCATTATCAACCCGGTCAAAAGCTTTTTTAAAATCAAAGTAGACCACGTCTACCTGAATACCTTTGTCGAGGTGATCGGAGACGAGGTCCACCAAAGTAAGAAGGTTGGTAGTTACAGAGCGTTTAGATCTGAACCCATGTTGGGAATCGCTCAGAAAAGGCTTGATCTGCGAGTTAATGTGTGTACACAGTATCAGCTCATACACTTTTGCTAAAGACGATAAGTTGGCAATGGGTCTATAGTTCTCAACATCCTTTAAATCGCCCGACTTGGGGATAGGTTTCACTCGGGTAGTCTTAAAATGTTGCGGGTAACATCCGGTGGAAATAGATAAGTTTAGGATGTGGTAGAGTGGGTTTATAAAAAAGTATTTACAGGCTTTAATAATGAAAGCAGGCAGGTTATCGGGGCCAATCGAGGGTTTCAATTTGTCTATGGCGGTTTCGATATCTGTAAGAGAGATACTCTTAATGTCGATGTAGTTAGCAGACGAGGTTCGCTCTGCCGTAATTACGTCTGCACTTACCAGGCGAGGGACGTCAGGCAAGAAGACACTAGAAAAATACGAGGAGAAGGCGTCCGCCGCCGCACTACCAGTATGTTCCCTACCTTCTAAAGTAACTGAGGCCTGAAATCCGCCCTTAGATCTCAGCCCATTTATATGATTCCAGAATGCCCTCGGATCACATCTAATCTTGTCCTGAGTTCTACGTAAGTAGTTCCTATATGCAGAGGAAGATCTTCTTTTAATATCTGTTCTAAGACTGGCAAACTTAGCATAGGAATCCATGCAGCCACGCGACTTCCATACGCAATGAAGTCTTGCCTTACGCTTTATGTCCCTAATGAGATCCGCAGTGAACCAAACAGGATAGACTCTACTGGCCTTCTCATGTCTTATCTTCCTTGGTATGCACTCATCAAAAACATGATAAACAATGGCGTAAAAAGTTTCGAGGGCGTCATCGACACTTTGAGCAGCGTACACTCCATCCCAATTGGCACTAGCTATAAGATGATATAATAACTGATAATTTCCTTTAGAGAAATTCCAGTCACCCCGAGAACAGATGTTGCTAGGCTCAATCGTCTCTGACTGCCCTCGCTTTGCGTCTCCTAGGGGGATACAAACTTCAAGGGGTGGATGATATACATCTCGTCTTTGGACAAGACCGCCCCCCTGTATCTCAGAGACCGTGGTACGAGCTATGTTCTCAGACACCAGCACCACATCTAGCTTACCTCCATACAAATTCTCTACATCATTCATCTCAGTCAACCCACATACAGAAAGAAAATAATTATAATTATTCAAAATTTCAGTAGATTTATAGTTGGGGTTAAGGTTTAGGTCGCCTAATATTATGACTACACCCCTTAGAGAAGCAATCACTGACTCTACTTTTTGGAACCAAGTGATGTATTCAGTATCCGTTGCTCTAGGGTTGATATAAACAACACACAGGTTACAGGTGACGCTTCCAATAGTGCACGACGCCCACAGATCTTCGCCGGCAACAGTTTCAAGTTCAAGTCGACGTAGTAACTGTATTCCTGGGCGTGCAGCAAGCAACACCCCTCCGCCATAGCCAGTTGTTCGATCACGGCGCAGGACACTCCACCCAGTGCTCGCTATTTCAGCATCATCCACTGACTGACTCAAGAAGGTTTCAGTGATTGCCACGATATCACATCCCATTGCTAACACATTGCACCTGAGATCCGCAAGTTTGGTGTTAAGTCCTCTGACGTTCTGATAAGTCATACAAACGTTGCAGACTTTCCTAGTTTGATCTGTCATCTGTGGGCTTTTCGGTGTTAGGTTTGTTGTGTCTGCGAAATAACCAGGCCTTGACACGCGCATTCTCGGGCCAAACATCGGCAGATAGGCATTTATCAAAATGAACTACCGGAACAGTAATCTTATAGGATTTATAATCGCCTCTAGACTTAAGCTTCTCTACTAAGCAGTTAGCACCCGGACACAGCTGATCCAAGTAGCTGCGAATATCATCCACACCTGACAACATGTTCCACAGATGTATCGATTTGCGGTGCTCAACAGCTTTCAAAGTTGTAATATTAGGCCCAGCAGTACCGCGAATATAATTGGAGCGCCTCGACTTTCCGTAAACAACTTCTGTCCAGCCATCCTGAGCACTGTCACGCCCTGTCGATGAACGTCCCACATTACGATCTTCCTTACTGGATTCATGGGCTAAGCTAGCCGCCACTGTAGGTTTCTTCGGTTTAGGCGGATCGACCGTGTCCATCTTATCAACTTTTGGGGCCTCTACAAGATTCCGTTTCTCAGCGACACTCTGCTCACCGGGCACAAGGACTGGAATGACAGGGGGCACCATAGATTTGTCCATGTTTATTCCACTGGAGACCGCCTCCACACAAGATATGGTACGCCGACATGGACATTGGGCCTCTAATAGAGTCTCCACTTTATGTAGACGTTCGTTCGTCGCATCCATTTTAATAGTACACGCCTTGAGGGCTTCATGGTAAAGCGCAATTGCGGAAGTAGCATCCGTGAGTTGTTCGGTGAGCAGCATAATCCGTTCGCGCAGGATCTGCAATTCCAAGGAGCATACCGACTGCGATAAGTCCTCCCCCAGAGTCACATCCTGAGGGCTACGATGTAGTGTCAAATCCCCGACACTATGCTCAAGGACCGTACCTTCAGGTGCTTTGGATGCCGCTCCGTCCAAGGACATGACTGAATCGTTACCTGGAGAGGACCTTGCCGGTGTGACAGGTACAGTAACAGTATTTTTCCTGATTGTAATATTCCTCAG
This sequence comes from Blastobasis lacticolella, assembly GCA_905147135.1. NCBI lineage: Eukaryota > Metazoa > Arthropoda > Insecta > Lepidoptera > Blastobasidae > Blastobasis > Blastobasis lacticolella. Next base: position 6,276,424 of record LR990051.1, read on the forward strand.
CGTAGTAGGTGTTCCAACGGGTATATTACAATTACGGCCTATTTTCTTCGCGGCTATGCAGCATTCGGTACAAACCCAAGAGGCCCTATCAGCATCAACGCTGGATTTACCACAACAAAGGAGATGGTACACTTTACTGCACGACTCCAGCATACAGCGCAGACTGGCTTCCTCCTCTTCAATTACTATCTCCTGCCGACACCCAGCACAAATCATCATACAAGTTTTAAAATATTACTATTTATTAAGCTTAAGCGCAAGCCCAACACTTCAAATATAGCAATGTGTAAAAGCAATTTATGCACAAGCAACAGGTAGCGCACTCAATCACAACGGATCGGTAGACTCGGGCGCAGGCGCCGCGCAGCGACACAGTAGGTAGGTACAGCGTGGAAGTGAGCGGGGCGACAGCGGCGCAGCAAATGACGTCAGCGGCGCACTTGTAGTGACCGCGTATTTCGCCGCGTCGACGCTATGTGAAATAGCGTAGTGGTTCCCGTAGCAAGTTTGTACGCCACGCACTGGAAGTTCCGGGTTCGAGACCAAGGTATGGTCAAAACAAATATTGTTTATATTTTCACTTAAACTGTCCACACAGTAGCTGTCCCACTCTAGACACGCCCAGAAGGCGTCAACAACAGGTAAGATCACCGCAAGAGGAACAAGGAATTGAAATTTGGATATTCAACCAATCACAAAGGCAAATAAATAAAATCACAAAAATCACAATACGGAGCAAAATACACGATCGCGCGCGAAGACTGCGACTGCGCAAATGATCAAGTAGTCCCCCACCACACCATTTCAGTAGGCCGGGGAATATTCCATCCGGGCCTGGTGCCTTGTATGGTAGGAAACTGTCCATTGCCCATCTTACCTTATCTCTGGTCACAATTTTCTCAACTTGTTCCCATTCTGTTTCACTCGGGTGGTGTTCCGCTGTCTCACTCCATGTCTGCTCATTTTTAATTTCGCAGCCCGGAAAGTGCGTGCCTAGCAGTAGTTCACAAACATCCGAGTCCGTTTTGGTATATGTTTTATCAGGTTTGATTAGTGATCCTAGGTTGTGGACTTTATCGTTACTGAGTACGTTTTTTATCCTAGCAGCCTGGGTGTTCGATTCTATACTGGAGCAGAAGCGTCTCCAGCACTCCTCCTTTCGTTGCCGGATACACTTCTTGTATTTATTCTGGGTCTCCTTGTAGGTATCTCAGTCATTGTCGCATCTAGTGTTTTTGGCCCTATTGAATTGTTTCCTAAGTTTCCTTTTAAGTTTCTCCAGCTCGGGTCCCCACCACTGGTGTCGCGGTTTCGGTCCCGACCGGGGGGAAGTTAGGGGGCATGTCTGTTCGTAGGCGTCTGTTAGAGTCAACGTTATCTTGTCAACCTGTTTGTCTATGTCATGTCATTGTCTGTATGGTAGGTGGGTGGTATTGCTATCTTTGCTAGGGATTTCTCCGCACCGATCGCGTACCTAATACGGTCAGTTTTGCGAGGATTTCTGCTCACACTCCTTTCCCGGTTTTCTATGTTCAATTTAAATCTGATCCATCGGTGGTCAGAGCATGAAGCCTCGTCAGACACATGCCAGTCCGAAATTAGGTTAGATGCCCGGTCCGATGCTAATGTCAGATCTATTATTGTTTGAGCCCTTCGTGTTACAAAAGTGGGTTCTGCGCCCCGATTTATTAACGAGAGTCTGGTTGTCATAAGATAATTAATGAGATCCTCACCTCTGCCGTTCGCGGTCTCGCTCCCCCACAATGGGTGGTGCGCGTTTGCGTCCGTTGCGATGATTACCTCTAGTTCCTCTGCTTCGCAGTGCTGGATCAGACCTGCCAGCTCCGGTGTGGGTGCCTCAGCGTCACTCGGAAGGTACGCCGACGCGAGCACCATCGGCGGCAGGTTGCTGTTGGGCGCGTTCCTGGTCCTGACAGTAGTCAGATTCCTGGAACAATACTCTGTTAGGAGTACGGCTCTGACATGCTTGGGGACGTATATACACGTACGAGGGTTACCCACCGTGGTGTCATAAATTAGGTCGCCTCCCAAGCTGCTCAGACCGTAGACCCTCCCCCCCCTGATCCACGGTTCCTGGATCACGGCTACGGTCGATGTTTGTACCTCCAACAACCTGCGTAGGGAAGCCGTTGCAGTCTGACTGTGTTGGAGGTTGATCTGCAGTACGTTTATAAAGTTAAGAGTAGCTGGAGTCATATGTAGCGAAGCCATCACTACCTAACAACTCCCTCTCCTCTTCGGACGAGGATTCCCTGTCCGCCGTTAGCGTAGCTTCCTGTCGCTTCTTAGAAGCATCAGGAGGCCTCGCTGTGGTCGAGACCTGGGCAGGAACAGCGGTGACGCATCCTGGTTTCCCGTGGCTGACCTCAGTCGTGCGACTGGGTTTGCTTTGAGGATCCCCCTCGTCCCCAGGGAGGGCACCAGGGTCGAGGTTTGGCTGTATCTGCTGCTCCTGAGGAGGCACGGGTGCGTCAGCCGCACTAGCGCTCTCCTCATCCCCGTACTTAACGTACACGGAGCCGACTCTGTAGCACAGTCGTCTCCCGTTCTTATCTAGAAGGGCTGCAGTATACCCAGTATCAGACGGAGTTGCCCCTTCTCCTCCTGCACCTCCGAGTGATACACGGCCCACTGGTCGACGGCATGCCACGGGTTTTGTCCTACGAGGCGACGCCGGACAATGTCCAAGCCTTCGCCCCCGTACTTCGGTATTAGGACGTACGCCTTGACCCTTTTCGGCAATTCAGACTGGCGTTTGACCACCAGTCTGGTACCAGGGTATGGTGTTTTGAACGTCTCCACATTGTTGCGGAGCCATTCCACCGAGCGATCGTCCCAGCACCAAAGCTTGACAACCCCCTCGCCTAGTATAGGTCGTCCCCTAAAGCCTGGGACCGAGGTCGCCGAAGCACTGCCGCTGGGAATCCCCAGTTGCCGGTCAATTGCCTCGTCGATCTCAGCCTCAATGGCCTCGAGGTGTTCCGCCTTGAGTTCGCGGAATGGCTCCGTGAGTATCGCCATGCACAAGTCTTTTGACTTAAGCGCTTCGGCGTAATTCACGGAGCCCTCCGGATGGCGTTTCGTCTTTGGCCGTTTTGCAACGTCCTTTGGTGTTAGCGAATCGTCCGGGCGATTCCGTTTAGCGGGCTTGCTGCTGTCGTCTTTCGTCTCGACGACCGGGGTCGACTGACGTGACGCCACTTGCTTCCCTGCTCTTTTGCCTCTATACAAGCGGGCTTTAAAAGGCTCTGGTCCTCCTCTGGCTGCTGGCACTGCCCTAGCACTGGCCGTCGCTGCTACCACTGGGGTAGCTGCGGCCGGCATCGCGCTTGGGCTCGGGGTCGCCTCCACTGATGAAAGCGCCCTGTTGCCATCTGCCTCGAGATCCCTAGCCTTCTTAGCTTTTACCTTCGCCTTCTCGCGCCTCACTTTGCTAGAGACTCGCTTTTTTTCTTTTTTTCTTTTGTTAATTTGGCTGATGCCGCTGTCGGCTGTGGTCCGGGTCCGCCCACGCCCGAGATATCCTTCCTTGGAGACGATGTCTTCCTCGGAGTGACGCTCGGCATGGCCTCCTGTAGGTCGGATAGGTCCATTGCCGTACTTGCAGCTTCAGCCGCTGGTGATGTAGGTACATCTCCTGGTGCTACCAAAGTTGGCGCAGGAGCTGCTGGTGTTCGTAATACCGAGCCTGTACAGGCTGCGGTTGTTGTTGGCGCATTAAGGGATGCTGCCAAAGGGTTTGGGTTGGTGTGATTATGCTGATGATTATGATTAGTAAACCAGAAGACTTGAGGCCCAAACTGTACGGATGCAATTTCAATTTGTAGCAGGTAGTACGTTGGTAAATTTATTCACGGTGGAACACTAGGACTACTATCGCTGTGTATTGACCGTAAACATTTTTTACGACCTGAGTGGCTCAGTGCTTAACATGCCCGTCTGCCATAGAACCCGCCTGCCAACCGTGGAGATTAAAGAAAGCCCTCTACTAATGTTAAAGAGGCTCAAGTCCATCAGTAAAGCATGGGATGTTAATGTGGCTGACTGCTGGCATTCTGCTAATCTGAAATTCTGCAAATCTGACATAATAAGTCAAAAAGATGGAGACTGCATTAATTATAATATACCGTTACTATTTTGTTACTGTGTGTAGATATGTTTGTTTAAATTTTGGTAAATTGCGGCAAGTAAAAAACATGAAGTAAGAGTGTACTAGTACAATATTATACTCAGGTTTATTTAGTATTGAGGACAGGAAGAATTTTGTAACGATCCCGTGTCTCCACGATTAGTCTACGGGTAGTAACAACAGGAATACAGAATTAAGAATTATTAATCATAGCACCTCTCGCCACCGACAGGGACGTCGGCGACCGACGGATCGCCGACAGATCCTTACACCTTGGAGCCAAATTGTTTGCGAACTGTGCGGTGCTAAAGAAACATTCTCCCACGCACACTACGGTTGTAGAATAAACTACCTGGAGAGGTTGGAGAGTATAACATGGAAGAAAGGGATGAGAAAGTTTTTACACGGGAGTAATAACTCTGGTATTGCAAACGTCCGCTACGGTAACCGCTTACCGGCAGGCCGATAGCTTGTTACCAACTTTAGCGGTATAAAAATCTGATAACCCAATGCGCGTCATTTGCGCTACAGTATTGCTTATTTACGAAAACGTGAAAATCAAACCTAGTAACGTACCTATAATCGAAATTCCTGAATCGATATTTCTGGAGCATCGATGTTTATCGACGGTCGGCCCACCTAAATCGCCACATGTTGTTACAGTATCCGATTTGTTTTCTTTTATTTCGGTAATTTTATATAAGTCTGCGGTTCTCTCTAATCGATTTTTAATCGCATCGTATTCGACAAGGACAACAGTAAAGCTTGTTGTACATTTACTTAGAAACTTGTTTGCATTTGGCTGCTGCTGATGGTTATTTATATATAAAAACTAGCCAGGCTTTGACCACCATCTCACCTGGTGGTAAGTGACGATGCAACCAAAGATTGAGCATGCCTGTCTAGGAACAGCCTATTCACTGAAAGCGTCCAGATTATAATGATAACTCGCATGCAACATGCCCCATTCCTTCACCGTGATGTGAAAATTAACAATCAATGTCGTTTTATAAATTATTTTTATTATCCGTACAATCGCATAATCATCCACTCCCGTCCTGAGCCCGTACTTGCTCTATGTTGTGCTTAATCTCCTCTCAGCTGAATTAATGTGCCATTAAGTATAAATCACGGCTTTGGTTTTGTCCAAGTCGATGCCGAGACCTATCTGCTGCGAGACTGATGATAGCACCAACATCTGTTGTCTTTTCTCTAGCGCTGCTGCCAGTAAGAGCATTCTTCATCAGTCTTCGCCAATCGTGTGAGGTGCGCGCCAAGCTCAAGGTCGCGTGTCTCCGGCGGTAATAACTTGGTTAAGTGCTCGGAAGTGAACCTTTATTTAAACCGCCCTCTACCTATTTAGTACCTACCTACAATAGAAGAGATGTTAAGGAATAAACTTCCACGACAGGTGTATTTATACCTCTAGAAAAGTGTGAAAGCACCTCAAACTAGCTACATGAAACTCTGCTGGCTATTTTCAAGCCGTAAACACTCCCTCACGCCAATGAGTCTAATGACGCAATGTTTTTCACCAACTGAGACCCTGAAAAGGTAAACACAACTGTATTAGAACACGACTATAATTACAGTTTCTATTTTTATTGTTAGGCGGACAGGAAACCGTTTAAGTATATGGCCTTCACCGTACGTATATGAGAGAAGCTGTAATATCACATCACTTTTATATCAGTCTTATTAAAATTAATTAATCTTTCATATTAAAAATACTCACCGGTTTTCTTACCGCGAGTAGCCCGATATTTAGACGCAGTAAAATGCATCGTCATAACCTCGGAGCATCGGTGGCCGATTGGCTAAGGTATCCGACTCGGAAGCGAGAAGTACTGGGTTCGAATCCCACTGCGACCATGTACCAATGACTCTTTTCTGATTTATGTACATTACTTGAATAGTAACCGATGCTCCTACGGTGAGGACAAACATCATTATGAAACCTGCATATTCAAGCGACTGAATGAGTAACCATAATCCAATCTGGTCAGGTTCCCCTGGTATCAGGGTCACGGAGGTCAGATGGCAGTCGCTGACCTGATCTGCAAGGCGGACCTCGGGCAAACCCGGGACATTAACGCCAATATTATTAATTTTATAGAATCATGCTCACATAGGGCGGGGGATAGTTAAAAACATTATACTTTTGTATAATGAACTTCCTAGCCCCCTTGCAAATTGCATTATTGGTAAAACTCCTTTAACGTGAAGTCTCCAGCCTTGTAGTTATTTTAAACCCTATTCTAAACACTCTTTTGTAAGATAACATACAATAGATATCATAGCGCCAAAGAGTACTTTCTGATATTATAGAAACTTATTATCTATATTTGTTTTTATAACAGATTACTTATATATTAGATTTAGTACTTCTTGGTTAGTAAATCTCTAAATAAAACAAATTAAAATCTAGGCCACCTCCACGTCTAACTTTAGCACCAGCACACACATTTGTGATGCAGACATGATCGTAAATCTTACACTGATTTACGAATAAGAACGTAGGTACTTTATTTACAACCGAGCGAACTGTATTGGGTTCGCTACGTACCTTTGTTTGAGCTGGGCAAGAATGTGAAGAACATGTTAAATTTTTAAAAACCTCTTCTCCTGTTTGACATCGGACAACTTCTAAATCGTTTATTACGTTTTTCTCTCCCTTTTGTTATACCCAGTATGGTGGATGGATTAATTTCATATAAGTTAAAAATTCTTCTACACTTTACGATCACCATTTATTTTCGGATGTGCTTTACCCAGCAGTGGGATGACACAGACAGTCTAATAATATAATATAATAATGATAATTAAAGATTATGTAAAATCTCTACGATGAACAATTTTTATTTTCATTGAAAGAAGTTCTTATCTTAATCACCTCAGTACTTGTATTTTTGCAGGCACTGTGTAACCTTCCAGTGTATTTTAAGTTGTAATAATTATAGTTTTTGTGTGCCTTTTTCAATGTTGTGGTGTTGTTGTTTATGTCAATAACTGTTCTTTCTTTCTATCTATTTCACTTTTACCTTCTAAAAAATCGTCAAATCAATTGAATTTATTATGATCTTTGTGCGCACAGTAAATTGATCAGCATTTTATTACCAACACCAATTCAAACAAAAAAAATCCATCATCCAGACGACGACATGTCACCTAAAAAAGATCCATAACAAATAAATGCCAACCATAACGATCGTCCCAATGACTTCACACGAACTTCACCACAACTAAGGTTAACCTTGTTGGGTCCAGCCCACGCTCAGACGTCCGGTTAGATGCAACACTCCAGTACATCGCTAAACTATAATGTTTAGACTTACAAGAGTTCCCTGGAGAGACATCTGTGATCAGCTTTGGTCGGGTCATATTTCTTTCAATTTGTCAGATGACTTACCCGTGATTCTTGGCAGGCAAAAGTGACTTTGACATCAGCCTCAGCCTTCAGACTTGGTCGCAGGTTTATTATGAAATCGAGTTATTGATTAAAGAACTAGGCTTATGATCAAGAACTAAGGTTAACCTTTTTGGGCCCAGCCTATGCTCTGACGTCTTGTTAGGAGCAACACTCCAGTACATCGCTAAATTATAATGTTTAGATTTACAACAAGAGTTCCCTGGAGAGTCGAGTCATCTTTGATCAGCTTTGGTCGTATTTCTCTGATTTGTCAGATGACTTACTCGTTATTCTTGGCAGGCAAAAGTGATTTGGACTTCAGCCTCAGCCTTCGAGTTTTCGATCAAAGAAATATGCTTTTGATCAAGAACCGGAAGAAGACAAAATGACGACTTAATCTTATCATAAACCTGAGAAAATCCAGTTTTTATTTATCAAAAGCTTTCTACTGTACTCATCGAAATGCAACCTCTAAAATACTCATAAACCAACAGCCCTATGTTTACTGGCTCCAGCGTACATACAAAAATAAATCAAAAAGCACAAATAATAATTAATAAATAACTCATGTAGAAGTAAAGCACAACGCAAGGAAATCTCAAGGTTTCGAAGAAGTGTGAAATACAATGCAAAGCATCGCCTCATTCTCTTGCACCAAGACATGTGGAAAGGAATAGTACTAATGAATATGATTAAAGCGATTATGTACTAATGTTAATTGTAATTTGCTTAAAAAAAGATCTAATCATTTTTCTTTTCTTCTTCATATAAATGAAATCTATCCATCCAAATTATTCCAATTTAGTTTTGCAAAGTTTCACATCAGTACAACTGTACAACTCACTACACTGGTTCAGCAACTCTGGCCTCCGTCAGCAAAAGACGCCTCATGCCGATCCTGAACGGATTCCTTCCATATAGGCCTCAAACAAACACAAATTCGAAACAAAGTTCAAACATCACTTCTCTGGTATATATTTCACAGCGATTGCACAATACCAATACAACCGGGATCCGTTATGGACGCGACGAGACGACCCAATTGTGAGTCTTGTTTGTGGATATATATTTTTCTCATAATCCGTTCGTGATTTATCGCCCATATTAAATTGAGTAGACGCCAAATTTTGATCTGACCACAGACTTACATCTACAGGCTGAGTAGAAACTGAAAATCTCAATCAGCTTCTAAGTATTGTGTTGACCTATAGAGAACGTACACTGGCAATCTGTCACAATTCTATCCAAAAGGCTCAATATCATACAAAAAGCTAGTACATTAAGATGACCATGGCCACCAAATTTGACAAAAGCAGTGGTTATAGATTGGTATTTCACAACATATAGCCGTCCCTTTTGCACCCGTTATAAGAACCATTAAAAAAGAAACAAAATATAGATTATGCAGCTGCTGTGCTCCTTCTACGCATCTATGCCCAATTTCATTGCGTGCGACAGAGGCGCCACAAACAAGTCGACGTTACAAATTGCAACACAACCCGTACACACCCTCTATATCAATGTTGCTGAGGCATCTCCTGGGTGGCCCCGCTATTCTTTACGAGAGAATGACGAAAACCTAGTTTCTTCATCGCATAAACTTTTTTATTGCAAATAACACGTGCGTTGCGTCCAATGAAGCAGTAAAGTGAAGAATGTTAATGCGTAAGTGTGTTCGGTAAATACACCCAATCACTACATAGAAGCCATTGTGGTTAGCTTTAGTACTGGGCCGAGTGGGCTTTTGGGAAACTGCTAATAACTCTATAGCTCATTGCTGGCTCGTAAAATGTGACTCAGTAACCTTGTCTTCGTGAGCTACCTAGTTAAATTATTATACATTGAATCATAATTAACAGCTGAAACACAACTTATTAGTGTGCGCATTCGCAGTGCGTTCGCGAGATCTTGGGCCCTATTTTTGAATCGCTCGCATCCACATGAGCGTTTGCCTTCTATTACCTGTCTTTTCTATCCCTAGCACCTAAGCACGAGTGTGAATGAGCTTCGATTTTCAAAAGGCGTGATACAAAAATGGACCTTATTTTATGAGAAATACATTTCACTTTTATTTGCTCTCACACATTTTACTTCTGAATTTAGCTGATAACCTATGTAATAAGCTCAGCCAGGGCTTTATTACGAAAAAGGATTTAGAAAACATAAAAAATCTAAAATTAAAAAAAAAGTAGGCTTTTATCACATGTTTTCTACGATCAATCAGTAGGTCCTTGTCAAGATTAATCAAACGAGCCCAAACATATACTTGTACGTACGCGTAGTATAAAGTTCCTATAGCCACCTTCCGTCTCCATCATCAGATCCGCTCGATAGTATCATAACATAGCATTGTCTGTCACCCAACTGACATCATCATCATCATTAGCATTGGCTTATAACAGCGTCATCGTTAGCGGTTTGTGTACGGCACCGAACTTAAATAAGTATGCTCAGCTCAATCGAAAACCGGGAAATGGGTCAAATTTAAATTGCAAGCTTTTATTACGTACACAGGGACATGTGAAACTAAATCAAAGCTTGCTAAAAATTAGTCGGTCCCGCCCGGCGTTGTAGATACCAAAACTTTATATCTTATCTAGATTATTGAGTATTTTTCATTTCTACTCGATTTTCGCGAATATGCGAAAATTTATAACCTTTCAATTTTTTTATTTTTTTTATACCACTAATGTGGCAAACAAGCTTGCGGCCTGCCTGATGGTAAGCAGTCACCGCAGCCTATGGACGTTTGCAATACTAGGGGCATCACCCAAATTAATAATGTTTGCCCAACGATTGACTGTTTTATGGGCGGCCGTAGATTAAAATGCTGTTGCCCGTCTGCTTTGCGACTTTTTACTTCTGAGCACGTGTCTTTCGGCCCATGACATACTTCACTCTCAAGTCAGGGCCACTCAGAATCTATAATATACAAGGTACATGATTCTGAATGACCTGAGCGGTTCAGTTGGTTAACGGGTTTCCCACGCAGAGGATCCGGACCCGATTCCCGGCCGAGCTAAAATTGAAATGATGAATTTAAATTTCTGTTAAGAGTGGGTGTTAGATGTGTAAAAAGTATATAAATAGATTATCAGTTATCTAGCACCTATAACACAAGCTTTGCTTACTTTGGGGTTAGATGGCGCTGTGGGAATTGTCCAAGCATATTTATTTATTTATATATTATGCCTAACGAAACCTTTGTGAAACGAGCGTACACATGTCAGAGCCGGCTATAGTTGGTTGATCTAAGCCGGCACTACATTCGCAAGCCACCTGGTATATTCTGTCGCCTGAATGTGTACCCATATTTCATCGCATCGGTTAGCATTCAACTAATGTACATAACTCAGAAAAGAGTCGTAGGTACATGGCCGCAGTGGGATTCGAACGCCGTACCCCCCGCGTACGAGTCGCTTAGCCACTCGGCCACCGACGCTCCTAGAAAGTCACTGCATTGTATTCCACTATAGCAAAACTCGCGTTCGTGAAAAACGTACCCCTAATATAGACCGCTTGCGTACATTTTCCACATTTTCCGTGACTGAATGTTTGTATATTTTCATTTGCACAGTGAATAGGGTAGCAGACACGCTCCCGGTCGATCCTCAGTTAGGGGAATTGAAAAATTGTAAAACACACCTCAGGCATTGTGCTGTGAATAAATTATAAGTGAGCACGAGGTTTCCCGACCACCACTCTGCGACCTCTCCGACTCCCGTTTAAAACCAGTGATGTGCATGAATCGTGGATTTTCGAGGGGCCAAGCCACGCTGGTTGCTGGCCGACCTACTTACGCCTGTAGTCTCGATATTGTTGTGCCAGATCTCTACTAGGTTAGCAGAACCCTAGTTCTAGGATTATTAACTCGCGTTAATGGAATACGGGCGTCGGAAATACAAGTATAGTTATGTTCACAGTGGCCTATACGTAATTGTGTTGTTGTATGCGATGTTTAGATGCTTAATTTGAATGGTTGAAATAAATAGTATATGAAATGGTGTCTACTCAGGCGCTGTAACAAAATAAAATATGTAACTAAATTAATCATATTAATTAAAAATGTACATTGCAGATGGTTTTTGAAATTACCATGATTATAATACATTCAATGATTTTTTTATACTGTACTTTATGGAAGGGTACCAAGGATCATCATCATAGCGTTAATGACCCGGTTGCGCTCTCGAGAAGGAGGGCCCGAGGTCCGCCTTGACCATGATCCAGGATTTGGCGATCAGGTAATTTCAGTGGAGCGACTACCATCTGACCTCCGTGACCCTGATGCCAGGGGAACGTGACCAGATTGGATAATGGTTACAAATTCAGTTGCCTGAATTTGCAGGTTTCTTCACGACGTTTTCATCCACCGTATGAGCATCGTTTAGAGTTCAACTAAAGACATTTGTACATGGCCGCAGCGGGATGATGGGGATGGAAGGGTACCAAGAATAAGGAGGCCAAATAACTGAGGGTCAGGACAATCCTGACATTATCGCTGGAGTCTTGCATCAGTGGTCCGTCACGCAGTCTCGTGACTTTTCTTTTTGGTGACTTTAATGTAGATGATTATGGAAACTGCCACGATTTTACTTCTACAACGCACACATTTAGTGTTTGGTTGTGCACGGGCAAGCCAACGTTTTGTGGATGTTTTATGAGGTATACTGTCGCTAAAGAGGTAGGGACTGCGTGATGGACCAGTGACAGCTAGGCTCCAGCGAGCGGTGTTGCTGAATAACGTCAGGATTTTCCTGACGCTCGGTTATTTGGTCTCCTTACCCTAGGGTACCCATGAAGGGAAGATTAAATAGGGTAGAAAACATAATTGAATGTCATCATTGAATCATGGGCATTTCAATTACCATCTGCCAAATAATTTAAATTTTATATATAAGTCATTTGCCTACATTATTTATTATGTTACAGTGACTGAGTAGACACTTTTTCATGACGTAGTATTAGCTGCGACGGCGCCCTCACAATGTATTAGGATGAAGTCATTTGTCTAGACTCGAGACTAGCACTATGGTAAGGTATAATGTCAGCGGGCATTACTTGCTACATATCCGTAATATTTGTCTGATTCGGTTTTCAAGAGGTTTTCATCGAAAGGTATGTAGACTACTGTATATAATGTTGACTAATTTTATTTTCATGTACAAGGCGACTAATAACCCAGACGATTTAGAGTCTCCGTAGTAGGCAGCGTTTTCCATTGTCCCACAAGGTGGACCGACGACCTGGTAACTGTGGACTGGCCTTTGTGGATATAATGATTTAAAAAAAGCGAATAATTTGTCTTTAATAACACATCACTTAGGCCACCATTTATTTTTCACCGTTTCAGCACCCCGCCCACCCGGCCTCCGCAGTGACAGACCGACGGCCGCGGCAACCTTCTCATGTAATTATGGCAGCGCGTGAGTAATTCAGTTTAGGGTCGGGTCGCTGTAAGTTTGCGCTAGTTAAGGGTCGACGCCGTATTATGTTTCCCTCGACACTATTCTGTGCTAAGATTGCCGGTACCACTGGCAGGACGCCTTTCGACGCTTCAGTTTAAGGCGATAGTGGTACTGGATTCGGGTTTGACGGAAATGTTTGGGGAAATCTGACTGTAACTCGCGATGTAAAAACAGAGTCTATAGTCCTGGCTCTGTGCTCAACAGAGTCTATATCATCATTATCGCAGCCCATACAATCCACTGCAGGACTTAGGGCCTCTCCCACGAAAGAGGAGGTTATTGCGATAACCCACGAATCCTACCCACGCTGCGTCTTCCGAACAGAGAGCACATTCCACACAGAGACAATCGAGCAGCTCCTCGGAATACTCCCCGTGTTATAAGCGGTAAAAGATGCACAAAGATGCTTCACATGTCCGCAATTCTAATTCCTACGCGCCGTAATATTTATTTTTTCCCGGTTATTGGTAGAACTGTGACTCTGTCAAACCGGGAATCCTTGATTGGTATCTACTATCGCCGACTTATCTTCTTTTGCAGCTAAGCCATAATGTTTGCGTCGTTCCGTTCTAGTATAAAGGCTCACGGAGAAAACCCATGTGCAGTTCTCATTGACGACCAAAAAAGAGTGCATGAATAGTAGGCACCGATTAAAACTATAATAAATTTTTCATCTATCGATTAATAAGTATTCCATTACAGAAAACTTTAGACGTTATTTTTACGTAAAAAGAATTCGGAATTTTCATCCCCGGTCTCCCCTACCTACCTACGTCCGCCCACGTCTGTGACAACGTTTAATCGAAACGTCCAAATAAGCTATTTCATCGAATGTTCATTTTATCGTATAGCCGAAACATCGAATCTTCTTTTAGTTTAGCACAAGCTTTAAGTGAGAGCAGTGACTTCCAAGGAATGCAACATATTAAACGGAAATGTTCGGCATGTTCCCTATTACACGACAACCTAATTAAGGTACCAAGTCCTAATATTTTAACTAAACGGAACCTTCTCTCACGCGCACTAAAGTTATCGAATGAACTACTTGGAGAGATTTTCCCTGGAGAGTACAACATAGAGTTCTTCAAGAAAGGGGTTGAATTTTTTTTTTACGGGATCGGCGACGCCTGGTTGGTGCCCCTGGTATTGCAAACGTCCATAGGCTGCGGTGACTGCTTGCCATCAGACAGGCCGTAAGTTTTTTGCCACCTTAGTGTCATAAAAAAACTGACAAACTCTCGATGTGTTGACTGTTAACCAAAACCTCCTACTAAAATAATCACTGGTACAACTGGAACTAAGAATTGCTACGCGAAATACGAAAGGCGCTAAATGTACAAGTGCTTTTTGTTCATCAAAATCAAACTTATTAGCGACAGAGTTTACTCACGAATACCGTACCGTACATGAATTAAAAATAAATTTTAAATCTAGGTTGATAAATTTTGATTAATGATTCCATTCCTTAGCCAAACGTATTATAAGGGTTAAACCACAACGGTTTGTGCGGATAACTGGATAATCCACGACATAAGGATGAAATGTCCACCGAGATCCCGTTTCCCGATGGCGGAAAGAGGTCGTGCGACTCCGCAGTCTCGGTATTAATGCAACCTGCGCTAGAAGATCGACATACGCACATTCCTATTTACGCCGATGCTTGAGGTTCTGCAGCTTAGCATTAATCAATTGCGAGTCACAAAATATCCTCTTTGCACGTTTATCCACCGAATCCAAGGCGGCCAGTTGGTATTTGGCTAATCCAGTCCTTCAGATACAGAATATTTTAGATCATTCAGAATCCAGATTCTCGCCCACAGTGAAAGTGGGGTTACCCGCACTTCTTCTTTCCTTGAACTAAATCATGCTAATAGCTCATGGTGTTGCTGATGTCCATAGGCGGCGGTGACCACTTTCCATCAGGAGGCCCGCATGCCTGTTTGCCTGCCGAATTACTTATTAAAAAATGGGATGCTCCGTTTCCTTTCCATCCGTGCCGTTTCGTCCTTCAACACGCAAACAAGACACAAAAATACCTACGCACCTTTCCCCGTATAGAGGCACAGGCCGATATATTTTATTATAATATTTACCCCACGAATTATCAAGGTCACTGAATTTACCAATAGGTAATATTTTTGTTTCATCATCGTCACAGCCCATAACAGTCCACTGCAAGACTTCGGGCCTCTCCCACGAAAGGGGAGGTCATTGCCATAATCTCCACGCTTGGCAGGCGGGTTGGAGATCGCAGTGCAGTTGATGTAAATCTACCCAGAAAGATGCTGCTGCCCACCTTTCGAATTTGTCCCTTAGTCGCCTCTTACGACACCCACGGGAAGAGATGGGGTGGTGCTATTCTTTGAGGTGGCGGCACCACACACCACACACCACCACCATATTTTTGTTTGGCCTCACAGATTTATATCACACACTCATAGCATGACATGATAACCTAGCAAGTATTTGTAAGACTTAATCTGTAAGTAATTTGTTACCAAATTCATTGGACTTTTGCTAGCTACCATTATTTATAGCGAGCGACCCCGTGACGACCTTTATCAAGGATTG
This sequence comes from Blastobasis lacticolella, assembly GCA_905147135.1. Classification (NCBI taxonomy): domain Eukaryota; kingdom Metazoa; phylum Arthropoda; class Insecta; order Lepidoptera; family Blastobasidae; genus Blastobasis; species Blastobasis lacticolella. The sequence continues at coordinate 6,292,022 of LR990051.1, forward strand.
GTATGACGACCAAATTATGGCGGCCGGAATTACTAAACATGAGGTAGGGTTGTGGCCAGCCAGGTATGTACTAAGCCGTTCTTAGGCCTCCCCTACTTTGTATGAAAGTACTAGTAATTGTCTATTTATCTACTTTTGTTTCCTTATTATTATTTCTCGAATGACATTAAAATTACAGAGTGACTAATCTTGATGTATCGCCCATTAGACTGCGGTTACCAAAGTTATCAAATTGTCTCGCCTTTGGACGTTCATGGATAAATAATTAGGAATGGATTGTACAGTGGCACTGATAGTGGTATATCATCACCGCCATCCATGGACACCCCCACAACACTAGATCTGTCGAGATGTCGCTCAACTGCAGGTAGGCCTAGGGAATGCAATCTCGCAAGATAATTTCAATCCAGGTATTTGCGTAACTGAACCAACTCAGTCCCGCAGGATGTAACGGTTTTTGCGGAATCCAGCAGGGTGGACTTTGACCTCAGACATTTATCTTAATAAAGACCTTATAGATCTCGTTTTTTTTAACCAAAATTAACCAAGCTTTTTGGTATACATTTTAATTTGTTTATTATTATTTTTATTAAGATAAGAAAACTATTTTTTAAGTTCTAAAACAATGAATATTCAATTAATAAAACACTGCCTTGCATCAAAGTACAAGTTGTATCTGGCCAAAAAATTTAAACAAGCATGGGTCGAATAAATGAAAAAAATAATGTTAATCCGTCAGGTAGATTATCAAAGTTAGTTAAACTAAAAATAACGTCGATAGCAAGAAATTGAATATTTCGTGACGTCACGCCTGAGATGAAATTTTACTCAGAAGTGACGTCAGCAAGCCCCCATTCCGAAATTTGTATACGCCTTATCTTTGTCATTTTTTAATGATTTGATAATAAAAAAATACGTGCCAAAAATTTTTATAATCTGCCTGCCCAATTAGTATTTAAAAATATTGTCCCAGTCAACATACCTATTCTCTCTCCTGCGCCCCAGTATCGCTTAGCCAGTTCCCACAGCCAGTCCACTCCACGCGAAGCCGCGTAACACGTATGAACTACGTTTCTCTGTAAAATTTTCGACCGAGATTGGTCCCGCAAAATTTTAGCGGGATCCCTGTATCCCGGTATCCCGGTATTGCATTCCCTAGGTAGGACCAACCCCAGCACTTATAACAGCATTGTCACGTACTTACTATTCTCATTAAGGCTTCAAAGACAAACAAAGTACCTATTTTTGTATTATATTGTATCTTTATATTTTTCTTAATGTAAGTACCTACAATAAAGTGTTATAAATTGATTAATAAAGTACTGAGTACGTCCCTGTCGAGCGACTATCCGGAAGTGGCTTGGCAGTCCGTTTGTAGAGCAAGTATTAATAGGGGAAATACTGAAACTTAGGTACCTATATTGGACCGTGTTGTTACTAGCCAGGACCTGTAATTGGCTTGGGTGATCTAAATAATATTTATTTTATAAATAGCTGTTGATATTCCAATAAATAAATAAATTGTACAGATATCGGAAATTAGTGCCGGGGATTATAAGGAGATAAAGAGGTTGGCAGACAGGAGAGAGGAGTGGAGATGCTCCACCGACAAATGTCATACTCTTAAATATATGATTATGGTGACAGATATCGCCCGTATACAATGCACACCGGCTAATGTGGATTCTTTGAATCTGTTCTTCTTTTTTGAAGTCGTCTCTATAAATATGAAGCCAAACTATTTGTAATTTAGCGTTATCTTCTAAACGTAATACCGAAGTAGTATGGCCAATGTGATGGTAAAGTAAGCTCTTTCGGGGCATGTCATCATCATCATATCAGCCTGCTGCTGGGCCTCCCCAAGAGATCTCCACAAAGGTGAGTCTTGTGCCTTCCGCATCCAGCTGGTACCTGCGATCTTTACATGTATGAATATGTTTTATTCACCACATAGGAAAAATCATGAGAAGAATAACGTATTTACTTTCATGATGAAGAAAAACATCGTGCGTGAGAAAAGTTACGAAAGAAATTGGAAGAATTTCAGTGCTTGAAAACTCTAACTCTGACAAAGTTAGGTCCTTCAGCAGTGTAAAGTATAGTACATTTATTCATCTTAAGCTATTGTAATAACTTGACACAACTGATTCAAGTGTAACTTCGTACAGGGATTAGGTATGTTACGATAAATGATGAAAAGCAGAAGAAAAACATGAATAATTTAGTACTCTGCTGATAGTAAGTATGCAGGACAGGTAAGGTGCCATTAGTCGATAGAATATGAAAATATGGTGCAAAAATTACATGACAAAGCCTATTGTAATATAGCGATATACTAAACAGAAGCCAAATGGTAAGTTAAGTTTATCTAAGCGTATATATTTAAGCGTTGGTATATCTTAGCATAAATATCTAAGTTTATATAACCGAATACAATTTATATGAACGGTTATCCAGTATCTCTAGTCGTGTGAAATATAACTCACACATATATAGAGTTAAGTCTTAAGATTTCAATTTTATTAAGATTTTTTTCCTTTTGTATTTTATAAATTGCATTTTCGTAATTGGCCTTACAACTTCATAATATAACTTTTTAAACATAATTTATATGCTGTAAAACTGCGAAATAAATAAAATAGAAATAAATCATATAGAATGATTCAACGGAAAGTGAGGATTTCATAAATTGATATAAATCTATTGATTTAGGCCACTCGGCACACGGCAACCAATCTTTTGTTTTGACTAACGCTTCATTCTATTTACAGAGTTAACAAACTATAGAACTGTCACCTCATTACTAGAATTTAGGCTTGTGTTTTTCATTTTGAGTTGGTACCGTCGATGTTTAATTATTTAGCTACCTTCGTACATACAACAATCAGGAATCATTTTCTTCAATTAATGGGCTAAACAATTGAGTTGTAAGACTCTGAAAGGGTCTTACGTAAAGTACGTACGTAAGATATTTTCTTCAGAAGTGTTACCATGTTTGTTTCTTTTTACGCCATATATTGCTATTAAAATACATAAGATAATAAAGTTCTTGCCATTGCAAACTAAAATCCCCCTTGAAAAAACACTCCTTTTCCCCGTCCTAGACTACTGTGACTGTTGCTATTTGGATGCCACCGAAGAGCTAAGAAATAAATTAGACCGTCTCCAAAACGTATGCATAAGATTCGTCTTTGGACTGCGTAAGTATGACGATGTCTCCGATTTTCGATCACAGCTCAAGTGGCTTCCAATTCGCTATCGCAGGAATGCTCATGTCCTTTCTATGCTCTACAATGTCCTCGACAATCCCTCTGCTCCCTCATATCTCTGCACCAACTTCCATTTCTCCCGGGCCCAAGATAAACCTTGTCGCTCAAATGTAAGATCGTCTTTGGCCATCCCCATCCATCATTCCGATTTCTTTTCCTACTCCTTCACTGTTCATGCTGCGAGACTGTGGAACTCTCTCCCGCATGAAGTACGTGACAGTCCGTCACTGCCTATATTCAAAAAGCGAGTGAAAGACAACTACCTTTCCCTGTCTAGTCCATAAATTATATATATTTATATTGATATGTAGTAATACTTAAGTGTATAAGTATGCATTGATATAATATATAAAAATTTGTCATATTCATATGTATTTTATAATTATTCATTAATTGTGCACGTCGTATCTGCATTTCTTAGCTAAACATTTCCTTTCTGTAGGCCTGCTGAAAGAAATTTCTTTTATAAATAAGTGGTGCCTGTTGTGTCAGTTATATCTATGTTATAGCTCTATATTTCTTTATTGTGTGCAATAAATAGTTAAATAAATATAAAGTTATAATACAATTCAATTTTTTATATGCTACGTGTCAAATACCTTAGAAGCCGTAGTTGATATTTTTAATTTTAGTTTTAATATCCCAATAATCCCAAAGATTTAACGAAGAGCCAAGTCCATTTGTCTCTTATATCCACGATATTTGTAAACAGAACCGACCAATGCCTCGAGCACAATGACTGTAATGTCTCACATACGTGACGTACTATATTCTGCTGTATATGTATTATTTTTAGGGTTCCGTGACTGACAGACCTGATCGAAAGTAAGTAGTAATTGTCACCAATGACACCCATGATTCATGCACATAGGCTTCATGTAACAACTAATGAAAAATATTTTTCTATGATCGGTCCGAATACTTGTCAAGACTAATCAAATTAGTCCAAACTGGATGGGATTATCGTGTGTAGTTCAGGAGGATTGATCGATATACAACACAAACGCAATTCTACCTATTCGCGATTCTACACAATATGGATTCCGCACAACTGACATTCAAGACATTATTTATTCTACACAGTCTTCAGTTATACACAAACGGGTTTCTTCCTGTTCGCGATTCTACATAATATTAATTCCACACAAATGCTGCCATTCAACAGATTCGCTATTCCACAACGCTGGGGACCTGGGACTGGCTGACTTAGACCTGGACCTAAGTTTAATGGAACCAGTCAAGGTTGGCCAAGGTCAACCCTATTTAAGAAACCTAGTCCAATGCTTTGTTGGTTGACTGGGGTTGACCTTGGTCAACCTTTATTAGGTCCTGGTCTAATTCTAACAACCAGTCTCAGGGTGCCCAGCGTTGACCCGGTTCGATGACCAGAGTTGGTCCTTGGTCAATATTAACTTTTTTTTATGTCAAACAGGCAAGCGGGCCACCTGATGAAAAGTGGTCACCCCTGCCTATAGACATTACCAACACCAAGAGTATCTGTCATACGGTACGCAAACAGGCAAGCGGGCCACCTGATGGAAAGTGGTCACCACTGCCTATAGACATTACCAACACCAAGAGTATCGCCAATGCGTTGCCCACCTGTATAACACGTAGATCTGGCAGCAAAAGGCAAATGCCCCTCACTGCCAAAGCTACGGTTCCCCAAATCCCCACCCCATGGAGCACTGGAAACCTTACTCACCGGCAGAAACACAATACTATTTAAAAGAGTATTGTTTAGCTGCGGTATTCTGTAAGGTGGAGGTACTTCCCCAGTCGGGCGGCTCTAATTCGAATGGGATACCCCGCTATCCCCTACTTCTATTCTACTAGGTCCACTAAACTTACACCCTGGTCTATTTCTAGCTGAGGTTACAATACAACCATTCTCATTGTGCCCAGCGCTGAAGAATGTGTGAATGGTAGTCCAGGGTCTACAGCGTTGACCAGGCTGGTTGGATCAGAGTTAGGATCAGACTTATTATGAGACTTCTATGAGCAACTCGTTCCAATTTGGTCTGTCAGTGTAAATCAACAATACACTAACGGGCCGCCTGCCCTTAGAAGCATAGGTGGCCTAGTGGTTATAGTATCCGACTCCTAAGCGAGAGGGACCGGGTTTGAATCCCACTGCCGCCATGTACCAATGAATTTTTTCTGATATATGTACATTAGTTGAATACTAACCGATGCTCTAAGGGTGAGGGCAAACATCATGATGAAACCTGCTCATTCAGGTGACCAAATGTGTAGGTAACCATGATCCAATTTGTTCAGGTTCCCGTGGTAGCAGGTCAGATGGCAGTCGCTCCACTGTAATTACTTGATCTGCCAATCCTGGATCATGGTCAATGCAGACCCCGGGCCTTCACATTAACGCCAAGATGACGAGATGATTTAAAATATATAACGAATATGTGGAATAGCGAATCTGGTGAATCGCATCAGTTGTGTGGAATTAATATTGTGTAGAATCACGAACAGGAATAAACGAGTTTGTGTATAATTGAAGTCTGTGTGGAATAAATAATGTGTTGAATATCAGTTGTGCGGAATCCATATTGTGTAGAATCGCGAATAGGTAGAATTGCGTTTGTGTTGTACATCGATCAATCCGTTCAGGGGAGTTCTGATGGCCACCTTCAGTCTTCATCATTAGATCAGATCGATGGTATCATAAAATTGTATTGTTACCGAACATAAATATCTATGCAAAATTTCAGCTCAACCGGAAACCGAACATGTGAAAGTAAATAAAATCCTGTAAAAATGAACTAATTTTTTTTTTGTACCACTGATGTAGCAATCAAGCTTGCGGCCTGCCTGATGGTAAGCAGTTACCCCAGGTTATGGACGTTTTCAATACCAGGGGCATCACCCACGCTTTGCCGACCCCGTGAAAACCTTTTAACCCCTTTCTTGAAGAACTTTTTACAACCGAAACAGTTGACGCAGCTGTAACTACATTCTATAATCTGTTCAATACTGTATTAAATGAATGGGTGCCTAAGAAGCGGTTTCTAAACAGAACTAACTACTCGTATCCTGAATGGTATACGGCCGAAATCATTATGGATCTCAAAGAAAAGAGTAGATGGCATAAGGTATATAAAGCTAGGGGAGACAAATGTAGCCATGAATATAAAATGTTTTCTTATTATAGATCCCAAAGTAAAGCAAAAATACAAATAGCGCACGAATCATTCAAAACTCGCATTCAAAAACAATTGATAGAAGATCCCAAATCTTTCTGGACTTTTATCAAGAGTAACAGAGAGAAACGTAGCAAACCTCGTATCACAAAGGACGGAGTCCCAATAGCAGAAAGTGAATGTGCTGCTGTTTTTGCGGAATACTTTCAGTCTGTGTATGACCAGCAGCCCCCTCAGCTCGACGCAGCGCGGGCGGCTGCTTCGGGGAATGCTACCGCTAATCGAATTCATCTCTCTCAAATCTCGTTGCATGATATACGTTTAGCATTCAAACGGCTTAAGCCCAAAAAATCGGTAGGTCCCGATGGTATTCCCCCATATTTAATAAAGGATTGTTCGATGGTATTAGCGGAGCCTCTTGCTTATATTTTTAACATGATCTTAAAAACAGCGACTTACCCCGAGTCTTGGAAGACTACACGAGTTATCCCGGTGCCTAAGAGCGGGTCAGATACAGATGTGATGGGTTGGCGACCAGTTGCGGTCCTGTCAGCGTTCGCAAAAGTATTCGAATCAATAGTGTATCAGTCGATATATTCACAAGTCAAAGCCAACTTGTCAGATTCACAGCATGGGTTTCGTCCAGGCCGGGGGACACACTCTAACTTACTGTGTTTAATAGAAAATGCAACCACGGCTTTAGATGAACGTGCGGGAGGTCAAATGGATGTCGCGTACTTTGACTTCAAGAAAGCATTCGATATGGTAAGCAATGACATACTTCTATCGAAGTTAGCGGTCGCAGGCTGCATGCCGTCTTTATTAAATTTTTTTGCAAATTATTTAAAAGATAGGAAGCAATATGTAGAGTACGATGGCTACATATCAGACGTATACAAAACGCCGTCTGGAGTAAGCCAAGGGAGTAACTTAGGGCCATTAGAATTTATCATTATGATCAATGATTTGCCCGAGGTGGTGCGGGATGCTCTATGCCTGTTATTTGCAGACGATTTGAAGCTTTGCATGCCTATCAGGGAACCTGAAGATTGCATAAAGTTGCAGAATGATATCGACAGAGTCGTGCAATGGAGTAAGGATAACCAATTGCACTTTAACGTGTCTAAATGCAATATAATTTCTTTCACTAGAACCGTAGACAAACATAGCTATACATACGAGATTGATGGGGCAGAATTTCAGAAGGTCAAATCGGTGAGAGATCTAGGTATTACGTTTAACGAAAATCTCATGTTTCGGGAACATGTAACAAACGTATGTAAGAAAGCTTTCAGAAACCTTGGATTTGTCATCAGGCAGACAAAAGAGTTCAGCAATCCCTCTACTATATCTACACTATATAATGCTTTTGTTCGTAGTAGTTTGGAGAGCTGTAGCGTTGTATGGAATCCCCATGAAGAGAAGTATAAAGGAATGGTCGAAAAATTCAGAATAAATTTTTGAGATATCTGTATCAACGACTCTACGGTGTGTACCCGTTCTATCCGTTGCGGTATCCTACCTTATTTGTAATGGGAATGGTTGGCTATAATAGATTAGAAGTAAGAAGGAAGTTAGCTTTGACAACCTACATTTTTAAAGTATTCAGGGGAATATTGAGTAACGAGAGGATATTAGCGTGTATAGAGTTGGCAGTCCCAAATCCTAGGTTAAGAAGGGGACCTCGAGATGAGGCGTTTGCTCTCCCTAGGTGCAGGACAAATATTAAGAAACATTCTCCACTTACCACGGCCATGCGTATTCTGAACGTAGTATCGAAGGATTTGGACATATTTAGCTGTACATTGACGCAATTCACAGACATCACTATGACATGTTTATGTAATATTAATATTGACTAGTCACTATTTTCTGTTTTTGTTTCTGTTTTCATGTTTTTTTATTTTTTAGTTTAATTTTTGTTTATGTCTACATATGTACTTTTTTAATTAATGTGATTATTATTTTTCTGAATGACATTTGCGGTATTGAAATTATATAAGGGACATTGTTGTAAATTACCAATATGAATGAATTGTTATCACGATTTTATGCAATTAATGTTCATGACATCGTCGTATTGGGTTGACCTGTAAAGGCGATGTATTTGTGTATGATTAAATAAATAAATAAATAAATAAATAAAATAACTCCATGTTGTACTCTCCAGGGAAAATCTCTCCAGGTATTCATTCCACAACCTTAGTGTGCATGGGAGAAAGTTCCTTTGGAACCGCACAGTTCGCGACCAATTTGGCTCCAAGGTGTGAGGATGAACTCCCTGTCGATGGCGAGCGGTGCGATGATAGAATGGCGAAACCGCAGGTGCATTGCTACTGTGTTACTAAGTAAAACTAAGTTATGTGCCACATACCTGTGACTGTACGGGCTACCTTATCCTCCAAAATCCGCATTGCAAGCATTGTCGTATGGCAGCAAAAACGGTTATGGCGCTGGAGCTCGTGCATACAGGCTTGTCAGACTATCGATCACGTCTTCTTTTTATTACCACAAAAAGGTGGCAAAAGCATATTGGCTCGTCTCATGATACCTCAGCAGTTCCCATAGCATGTGGATGCCATGCCAGGGATGTGACTGACGCGTGAAAACCTTTTCACCTGTTGACTGTTAAAAGGATAGCCAGTGAAAGTACACTGACAGAGACATGTGTGTGATGTGAATGAAAAGAAGAGACATAAATAAATATGCTTAGACACAGCTTAGACTTATACACAGCGTCACCTAGCCCCAAAGTAAAGAAATCTTGTGTAATGAGTGCTAGGTAACTGATAAACTACTTTATTAAATACACTCTTAATATACATGCTACACCCATCCCCGTAACAGAAATTAAAAGTCATTATTTCAATTTCTGCTCGGGGAATCGACCCCGGGACCTCTGCGTAGCAGTCAGGCATGTTAACCAACTGTACCACCCAGGTCGTCAGGTATACAAGATATACTGTCCTGTTAAGGATCCCAATCAATAAAATCTCTGAAACCTGTATTCTAGATATGGACGAAGCAGTTTTCAATACATTAAAAAATAACATACGGGACCCGCTTCGCTGGGATACTCACACTTGGACGTTAGTCCACCTGTACAAAGGCATATGTCAAGACAGTAAACAGTGGCTGAAGAAAGATTGTCAAGGAATTAAATTTTGTTCGTTAAATATTGTTGATTGTGAAGAGAAGAAATATTTTAAGGTTATATAGATTGTGATGTGACATTGACACAATTAAAGTGCGAATACGTAATTAACAAAATATGATTAAGTGGTAATCTATATTGTAGGCACCTACGGTGTCAAAGTCAGACTAAGGTAAGCAAGAAACTTTAAAAACAGAGTCGAAAATAACCTTTTGTTTATTTATTTGCGATCTTATAATTTAGTATGTACGAGTATCTGAATATAGGTATTTGAACGATTTTTTATGGGCTTGCATTTGACCTCGTCTCACCTGACGAAGCGTGGATGAGGTGATACGATGATGATGAGGTGGCTTACCTAGAAGGTACCTACTTCTTTACTGTTGATTATAAAAACCTATATTAGATTTTTTGGGAAACAGTGACGCAGAAAAGAGCTACAGTTTTTAGCAGCGATAGCCCATAGGAAAAGTAGATAGATTCATAAATCGCTAAGTACGACATTCTGGGACTCTATGATGGTTATTTTGGTCCCCTAGTAGTCCGATAGGAAACCTTGATCTTAAGTGATCTTATTTAACTAGTGACAATAGATAATTCGTTGCATTTTCGTCACATTTACAGCATGCAGAAGTGCCATGTAATATGATCTCCGTATCAGTCACCTTGTAAATCTTGATTGGACGTGCATGGAGTGATTATATGCTCGCATTCGCAATAACAGCCATGGAAATCTGTAATCTCATAAAGTATTTAGTATTTACCGACTATATGATCGGAGATGGAGCCAGTACCAACGGCATCCGACCCAACGTCACACGTGTATACAAATACAAACACTAGTATGAAAGTTAATTTTGTCCTCCTCTATACTATTTCGTCCGTAGTGTGATACACAATCGAGGGTTTCGCTGTAGCTGCTGCGGTTTGTGGCAAGGAAGCAGGAGTTTTGCCCTGTATTATTAACCTGAAAAAATATACAAGATAACTTATTAAATGTGAGTATTTTCCTTTGTTGATAATTAATTTTCGTTGAATTTTTCTGTCCAAAGCATGTGACATCATCCATCATCATCTTGGCGTGAGTCAGGGTTGTGCGTGTATCTATGTGTGTTTGTTTTTCCAGGATAAAAATTAAGGCGTAATTTATTCAACAACAATAAAACGTCATCTGTCATCGTCATCATGAAATTTCAAGGCATGTCTGCTCTTACTTCTAGTTCAAAATATAATATTTAAAGTTTAATAATAATGTATAATTATTACCAAGAATTCGTAAGTAAATAATGTCGATTTACCTTGCCGAGTGATACGCCCAGGTTATCGGCTACCATTACGCTTTGATCCGCGAAAAAAGATAATAACAATGCAATAAGAAGACGTCCATGATATTGCTAACATAAACAAAAGATTAACCTCTCATGTGTCTTTGTTTTAATATTTGTGACAAAAAAATTCTCTAACTACATCACTTCTACCTTAGATACCATTTCAATTTATTATCTATAACTTGGTAGTCATAAAAATTAAATTAATAAAAGAACTTGTGTGAACCTGTATACTTATAGCTGTACACTTACTATTTATCAGAATTACAATATTCCAATGCGGAAATTAAAAAGGAGCAATAATAAAATGATCCGGTCATTGCCCTCAACGATTTCAGAGTCTATCATCCCAGTTTCCACAACAAACCAAAATAGACTCCTGTTGTTGATAAATTTAGATCGGGAAATTTTATAATGTCCATTGGCATCGCTACTATGTGGGCTAGAGCAGCGGAGTTTCTCCACATTGGTCCAACTCCGAGTCGAAAAGATTTTAAAATAAAAAGTAAAATAAAGTTTTTTCCATATTAAAAACCGGCCATGACGTGTTGGGCCACGTGCAGTGTAGGGTTCCGTACATGTCTGTCCATCGTCATACTCATCTTGGCGTTAATATCCCGGTTGTGCTCTCGTGTAGAGCCCCAGGGTCCACCTTGACCATATAGTTGCCTGTCAATATGCATACTTAAACGAGGGTTGATACTAGAATCCAAGATTTTAACATTTAGTCTGTGATATATACAAATTACAATGTTACAAATGCACCTAGTTCTAGTCCAACTAAACTTTATACGTTGGTTGGCTATTTTTTTGATGTAATTACAAAGTAAGTAGTAATAAGTAAAATTTCCGGATTTTTGCCTTTACTTGTGCTCATGGCATTGCTTCTGCACCGCTAGCAAAAGTGTGATTTTGCGAAGAAACGGCGCGATATGGTATTGTTATCTCTTTCATCTTAGTATTGAGAGAAGGAAGCAAAGGCTCTCTCGCGGTGCGAGATATGTTGCAATTGTGCTAGCCGTGCAGGCCAATTTCATGAGTCTATGTCAATGGGAAGTAGGTACCTTATAGGTTTGGATTCCTTCAACTTATTTCTGAGACAACGCCTTAGCTGAAAGTCATGCCGCAAGTGATTAGCAAAAATAATGTCGTGTAGAATTATTTTCAACCGGAAAAATCCTCAAAATGAACGAGAAAAATATTACTTAATATAACGTAATATTCCGAAGCAATAAAAATCAGAACAGAAGTCGTTGAGGACGTTGACATTATACACATCATGTTATTCATCTTTGTACTTGTGTAAGCAATCAATTGCAATATCACTGAACATGTTAGCGTTTATATTTATTTATAGGCGCCTATTTGTGCTTCAATTACTTGCTTTATTTACTGATAGAGCAATTTGTTGTCGGGCGGTGCGACCCGTCGATGTATGCAAATCTTTCGCTTATGCCTATCCTCCCACCGGGGGGCACCCTTCTATTACAATTAAAATATGCAAATGGATGAATTACGCACTACTTTTCGTCTCGACTCTATGGTGTGCTCAATGGGAATGCAAAACAGTAGTCAGTTCACCCTCCGAACACAGAATTAAAAGTATGGACCCAATATCGAACCTTGGGGAACACCTCAAAATAACGTTAAACAAAAGACAGTGCGCTGTTTTGTATCAGTCGAGATGACACGTGGTATAGATTTAAAGTGGTGACTACCCTGACGTATTAAATTCTACTAATTCTAAAGTTGATAAGGATGTATGTTATGTGATTATGCCTCCTTCACGCAAAAACCACTGAACAGATTTTGATGACATTTGGCAGCAATAAAGCTCAGAATAGCACATAATGAAATAATAAAAATGAAAAAGTATTTATTTAATAAGGATTACGTTAATAAATCTCCTTTCAAACATCAAAAATCAAAGAGAAGGTTAATGCAAAGAGAAAGTTAGGCGAACTCATCCAGGTCTTAGGATTATTCGTAGACGAAATTAAACGTGGTTCCCGTGGAAACAGGTCTCGAACGTTATAACCGAACTTTACGCAGACAAAGTCGAGGGCAAAAGCTACTTACATAATATTTACATTAATTAATTTACATACCAAAATACCTATTGAAACAGTATTACATAGTGATGACGGAACTTGATCACGTCGTGAGTAGGTACTAATTAGTATATATAAACTTACTAATACTAATTTGCATACTACTAATATTCGTACAGTCATATCATGTTACCGTTGAATCTTATTGATGTCTACTCTTATGGCGTTAGTTGGTTACCAACGTAACTTGATGTAAATGTGCCGTCTGACATACAGGTATTACTCTCCAGATGTCCAAAAATGATGACCAAAATTTCGAATCTTAAAAGTTGGGTGGGTGATCGTAATAAAAGATGAACGAGCGCAATGATCACGAATTTTGGGAATCTTGGCTCTTAAACGTATTGTTTTAAACTAACTATAAATCTTGACTGGATCTCTACTCACCCAGTGACAGTGATGCATGCAACTGCCTTGAAATGTCGGGCCACTCTAAACCAAGGCGTGCAGTAAGACACCCGGATAATATTTTTAAAATGTATTTGTAGTCATAGGAGGGGACCAAATGATTCTGGGGCGCACTTTCCGGGCCTGTCCCCTATAATTTGACCGTACTGGGTCTCTATTTTCAACCACTAGCCGAGTCGAACGATTAATTTTGCATGAAAAATTTAATATTTTAAAGCATTACACTAATTTTTCTTGAACTTGAACCGTTCGCTTTTGGTGTTGTAAATGTAATTTTATAAATATTGGAGATATTTTAAAATATAAATTGATCGACTCGAGATAAGCGGTTCAAATATAAAGCCCCAGGACCATGGCCCATATATAATGGTAAATAGGCCACTATGGTCACAAACATATCATTCGAACATCAAACACTGCTTATGTTTAAATATAAACGTAAAAACGTACATGTGAAGGCTTATTAGCATATTTCCATCACTATATTGGCGATTTTAACATAGGTCAGCTAACAACTCTGGCTAGTTAATTTTTTTTGTGTGTATGTATCTAACTTGTAACATAAAATACCATGGGCGGCTAATGGACCCTGAGCATATCAAAAGATTCTAGAGTTATCTTCCTAGTACAGCTAGAGAGTTTAAACTTAACTCCTAAGCAAGTCAAGGGAGACATGTAAAGTCCTGATGAAGCTCAGGAATATAGCCGCCCACGGCAAACACAGGTTTCTCCCAGAGGTGAAAAATCCCCTTTTCACACATTCTGTTTGAAAATAAAAATCCAAAGCGAATACTTACTGATTTATAAAATATCATGGCATGGGAATGAGCCCATGAAGTTATCATTATGATCATCTCGAGCGATCAATCCCAGCTTCTGTCAGGGTCCGCTTTCCAACGTTATTTTCTCCACTTTTGCGCGATCTTCGGCATCCTCACATCGTAAGTCGTTGGCTCTCGCGTCCGACTCGGCGATGTCAATCCATCGTTCCTTGGGTCTCCTGCGAGACCTCTTTCCTGATACAGATAGGTTTATCACATATTTCCAACGTATCAGGGCTTACGAAATACGTAACCAAACTAGCGCAGCCGTGCCTCTTCGATCTTATCCACGATATCTCTCAAGCCAAGGCTGCCGCGGATGTACTCGTTATGCACTCGATCAAGTCGCGTAACGCCACACTACTACTTACTGATACTTATTGCTTTGTTTCTTCCAGATCCAGAAGGCAACTGAAACATGAAAAGTAAAGTACTTAACACCAAATCAGGATACATATAACATATTCTGTGAATACATAATAACTGTGCATGGATACGAAGGCAACGTCAACATATCTTCGGAAACAAATGCTTCTGCAATTATTGCCACTTTCATGAAATATTTGTGTTATCAGTGTAACACAAAATGGAAAACAAGAGAGATGACGCCTTAGAAGTTGTTATGAAGCAAATGGGTGAGCAATGTTACTTAATTATAAACAGGGACTCAAAATATGTGTATAACCTAATCAACAGAAAAATCTCCGGCAACTTCCGACCAAGTATACTTATACTCAAATATTTTCTAAACTACTGAACCGATTCTAATGAAACCTAAGAATTATTAACTGGATTAAACTTGGTTTCGAACAAAGAAAAACGCAACGAAATCGGTCCATCCGTGCGGGATACACAGATACACACGTTAAACTTGTAACACCCCTTTTTTTTTGCTTATGCAATACTTGTAATAGAAACAAACATTAGGACTCATAGAATATTTACCTTCATAGAGTGCGGAAGCAAAAAGAATACGTTTACGACCTTCCCTGACCGATAAAAGATACAAAAGTTGGATCAAACAAAATTCACAGATACCTCGCTAAACCACTAGGCATATCCATTATCTGTAGCAACCGAAGAACATTCATCATCATCACAGCCCATAACTGTCCATTGCACTCTCTCCCACGAACAGGGAAGTGAGTTGGAAATCGCAGTTTTATAAATAGAACAATTGAAAATGCTGATGACCATTTTCCAGCCTACGGAGACTAAAGAAACTTTGTCTCGAAAATATTAATCGCCTAATACGACACCCACGAGTGTATAGGGTTGGTGCTATTCTACTCTGCCAGACACCACACGGAAGAACGTTCAACACATTGTAAACTTGCTTGTATTCCATAATTTATATTGTAAAATGTTTCTTTTTTGTAGGTGACTTTGGCCGTTACCAATGCTTCCAATTTTGCCTTCACATTCTCGCGGCCATTGTGTCTTCGATGCAGCTGTTGTCCTTGGTGGTGGTAGCAGCAGTGCCCGAACATAGGTAACACATTTCAAATACTTATTATTATTATTTTGTGACCTCTACCAATATTACTATGTCCAAGTATCACTCTACACTCTACTCTTCACTCTACCCTCTACACTCTACATGTTGCATCTGCTGTAAGTTTGCTCTCACGAGTTTACTGAGCTGAGGTCCTTCGACGCATAAAACCAAAACGCAAAATTCTTAAAAACTCAATCGCGTACAGGTCGCTGATGACATGCTATAACGAGTCTATTCTGACCCTACATTCGTAAAACGCATTGTTACTAGTAATGAAATATGGATTTACGAGTTCAGTCAACAATTTTCGGTATGGTGCCGGTTTCAGTCGACAGCAGACATTAAAGAGAATTCGCGGCGAGAACTTATATTGGTTCCGAAAAATGCGTTTACAAAATGTTTTGATAATTTGATTATTCTTTGGCGAAAGTGTATTATTTCGGAAGGGGCTTATTATAAGGGGATATAATAAAATTGGACAAATAATTAACATTTTATGTATTATTAACCTTTTCCCGATACTTTCTTAACAGAGTAGTATTAATGCAATTTTCCTAGGGATCTCTAACTTTTTAAAGATAAAATATAGCCTGTGTTACTCGCTGATAATGTAGCTCTGTATGGGTAAAATAATTTTTAAAATATTTTAAGTAGTTTTTGAGTTTATCCATTACAACACACAAACAAATATATTTCTTTTCATAAATTACGTTGTTTTTCATTCTTTTGTTTCAATTAGAACACCACCTAACAACAACAATTTTCTTGTGTTTTTCGCTATGAGCACAAGTTTGTTTTTGTAAAAATACGAAAAATATGGTTAAAAGTAAAACAAAGAGAAAGTCGTTTTTGGGTTAGATCATGGATAGGAAACAGGTCAGAGAGGGGTCCATAACACAACACCTTACTCAAAGATTCTAATAGTATATTAAACTATATTTTGTAAAAGAATCCCATAGCTATTTTATGATCATAGGTTATTATACCTGCATGGCCATGTAATGTCCCGCAGAGTAGAATAGCACCAAACCCTTACGGGCCTCCCTTACACTCGTGGGTGTCGTACAAGGCGACTAATGTTTTAGAGGCAAAAGATCTAGAGTCTCCGTAAGCTGGAAAATTAGCAGCAGCTTTTTCCATTGTTATATTTATAACACTGCGATCTCCAACCCGCCTGCCAAGTGTGGAGGTTATGGCAATACCTTCCCTTTCGTGAAAAATGCCCTATATTCGAGGGAGTGGCCCTAAGTCCTGCAGTGGACTGTTAAGGGCTGTGATAATGAGTTTCTTCATATAAAAATGGCTCATAAATATCTATTCATATAAAAATTAAAGATTATATGAAAATGATAGTGTAATATTGCGACGTTTCTGGCACATTGATTCCAATTTGTAGTGGTTATTTCACCGCAGCCTATTACATTACCTATTACTTAGACATTTACCTTCGATTCCTGTTACAGATGTGCACTACCTGGCATCGACAACTCAACCTACATACAACCTTGGAATTCTTCCGCCGTGTTAAATTCTATACCAATAAAAGAAAATGGAAAACTGGATTCTTGCCATATCTATGGAGCCAACCGAACAATAGAGGAATGCGACTCCTGGGTTTATGATACAAAGTACTACAGTACAACCCGTGGAACTGAATGGAATTTCGTCTGCAACCAACGATGGATGTTCGCTATGGCCCAGAGCTCCACGAAATTTGGAGCCGTTTTGGGCTCTCTCGTCTTGGGCAGACTATGCGACAGATTCGGAAGAAAAACGATATTCCATCTAGCAGGAATCCTCCAACTGATACTCGGAACTATAGTAGCCTTCACAACAGATTATTATACGTTTGTAACAATTCGGTTCCTCTATGGTGTGTTTGGCATTAGCGCATTCAAAGCTGGTTTTGTCTTGACAATTGAACTAATTGGACCGAGCCGAAGGACGTTCTGCGGTTCACTATTTGAGGTCGGATATGCTGTTGGCGTAATGCTTCTTGGATTTTGGGGATTCGTGGTCAACAATAGATTTTATTTACAAATACTGTATGCTCTCCACGCGACGATATTGCTTCCGCATTTGTTTTTGATGGATGAGTCGCCCAGGTGGCTGTGGGCACAAGGTCGTGTTGATGAGGCGATAGCTATTGTAAAGAAAGCACTAAAAATAAACAGGCTGCCAGACACCATAGATGCTCCATTATTAGTATCTTATCATAAGGAAAGATGCAAACCACGATTAAGAGACACGCATGCAGGCACTCTAGATTTATTTAAAACGCCAAATATGTTGAAAAGGACTCTCATTATTTGCTTCTGTTGGTTTGCAAATTCGATTGTTTATTTCGGATTCACTCTTAACGCCGGCAGATTGAATGGAAATCCATTCTTCATGCTTTTCCTGATCGGGTTTGTGGAGGTTCCCGGTTTCGTCCTCGCAATGTTCTTCGTTCACAAAGTAGGCCATAGGACTTTAGTAAGTACAATGATGTTCCTAAGTGGATCTTGCTGTTTGATTGTAGTACTGTTACCAGAGTGGTCTGTTGCGGTTATAGTATTTGTGATGCTCGGTAAACTGATTGTATCTGGTACGTTTTCTATAGTAATAAAATATTCCGCTGAAATATTTCCCACTGTAGCTAGAAGTTCGGGTATAGGATTAGCTACTATGTGTTCTAGCTTGTCTGGTGCTCTAACGCCACTGATACTTTTATTAGATGCTTTTAATGCTTATATCCCTACTTTAATTTTTGGATGCATAACTGTAGTCTCTGGTTTTACTGTGCTATTATTGCCTGAAACATTCGGCAGGAGTTTACCACAGACCTTGGAAGATGGCGAAAGATTTGGAATAGGGGATACTTGTTTTACAAAATGTAAAGGAAGGAAAATTAGTAACAGCTCTTCGTCTGATTGTGATGACGTTATGGTACAAATGAAATCCGTATAGTTTGTGATGATTTCAAAAGCTTGTCTGTTTGTATTGCAGTGTGAATTGTCGACAATTTTGTAGGATATAATATACTAGAATCTCCTTTTGCATTTAATGAGTGAGCGACTCAAGCAACGCCTGTTGTAATATTAAGAGCAGAATTACAATTATTAAAGCTGACACTATCAGGACAAGTTAGATTGATTGACTCGCCCAGTTCATATTTAGCACTACTGTGCCAAATATTCCACTGAGCAATCACATGCAAGTTAAGGTAAATGTATGTGCGTTATACAGAAATAGTATTACATTATTTTGTGATATTTTGGTTTTTGTTACAAAATAGGGAAATCCTCCGAAAATTTTCCATTTTCTAGTGAAACATGTAATTTAAATGCAAACAAATTCACACGATTTTCTATTACATTAAAAGGTTTTTAGAAAAACAGCAGCGTCATAATAAGTATCACATTGTCTCATATCTGGTTGATTGACTCATCCTGTCCATATTTAGCATTACAATGCCAATTATAATACTGAGGGAATAACTTGCAAGTTACTTATCATATACAATATAGGTATATCCTGTTAGTATTAGGCTAGTACTCTACCTCTATAGTCTATAAAGTACCTATTTGATGTAAGTACCTACCCACGACGACAGTAAGAAGGACTTAAATTAATTAATTCAAGTCCATACTTTTCATTAGTTATTTGTTTTTAGAGGTAAACCTAATTCTAGAAAGTAGATAAATACATGTTACTTAATACTGCGAATGTATCATTTACTATGCCCTTACTTATTTTGAACAAAGTGGGTTTTTTTATACCACTAAGATGGCAAACAAGCTTGCGGCCTGCCTGATAGTAAGCAGTCACCGCAGCCTATGGCTGTTTGCAATACCAGGGGCATCACCCACGCGTTGCCGACCCCGTAAAAACCATTTTACCCCTTTCTTGAGGAACTCCATATTGTACTCTCCAGGAAAAACCTCTCCAGGTAGTTCATTATACAACCTTAGTGTGCGTGGGAGAGAGTTCCTTTGGAACCGCACAGTTCGCGACCAATTTGTAGTAATACGTAATTAATATCCCATCATGGGGTGCCCATCGGCTCCGGATACCGTGATGTTTTATTATCCGCGTCATGAAAGAAGAGACTTGTCAAATGGCAGTAGAGGGGATTTCGCGCAGGTGATCGCCTACTGCGCAAGTCGAACCACGTGACCCGCCAAGTCTCTTCTTACATGACACTAGTTATACTCATTATTTCTAGAGAAGCATTTGCCCGTCATATCACATGGTGCTAATATGGACAGCGTCGGTAGCCGGGCGGTTGAGTATCCAACTCGTAAGCGAGAGGTACCGGGTTCGAATCCCGCTGCGGCCGTGTACCAATGACTCTTTTCTGAGTTATGTACATTAGTTGAATACTAACTGATGCTCTTTGTGAGAAAACATCGTAATGAAACCTGTAAATTCAGGCAACTGAATTTGTAACCATGATCCAATCTGGTCAGGTTCCCCTAGTAGCACGGTCACGGAGGTCAGAGGGTAGTCGCTTCACTGTAATTACCTGATCGCCAAAACCTGGATCATGGTCAAGACGAACTCCGCGCCCTCGCGCGCAAAAGGGCACAACCAGGACATTAACGCCAAGATGATGATGATGACTCAGGTTTATGCTTCTGAAAATCATAATTTCATGCTGCTGCGCCGATGATGAAACCAAAAAACTCCTTAACTGTTAGAAGTTAGGAGAATACTACTGCGATTTGTCGACAGAAACTACTTAGTAATATCTTGTGCTAGCGCGCCCTTAGGTGGTCTCATTTTGATCAGGACAGTATCTGATGAAATATCAGAAAAAAACGAGGAATCCCTCAAACAATATAGGCACGTGTAGTTTGTTTGTAACGTTTACAAAACTTACTCAGGTGTTTGCATTAGGGAGTCCTCAACAATCAGGAGTTGGGGGATAATATTGTGTCTCAATCTCAGTCTTTTTTAGTTATGTTGAATACTAACGGATGCTCATTCTGTGAAACCTGCACATTTGGGTGACTGAATGTGTAACTTTGATCTAATCGATCAGAGGGTCACGGAGGTCAGATCTGCCCAATCCTGGATCATAGTCAAAGCGGACCCCGGACCCTCGCGACAACTCAACCGGGACCTTAACACCAATATGATTATTTACTGTGATTTGTGGACAGGAACAATTCAGTAGTACTGATTTTAGGGCTGATGTGCTGCTTGAAAGGATTACATCATCACAAATATCACAAGTCACAACAGTTTCATAGTTTCACAGTTTTCATAAGTTTTTATCGCGCGGTATAGTACATATAAAAACCATTAAAAGAACCCTTACACGGTGAGGTATCTTGTTGCGTTCATAAGTTCCTATAACCAACTTCCGACTCTATCATCGTGGGCAATGCAATGCATTAGTTGATCCGGCGCGACTTCGTTCACATACACCTACTTTCATCACAACCCGTAACAGTCCACTGCAGGACTTAGGGCCTCTCCCACGAAAGGGGAGGTTATTGCCCGGTTATACACCTACTTCAATCTATCCGTTTTTAGGTTATAAACCTTACTCTTGAATGACCGGCTCCATGATACCATATTAATGCATTGTCATCCAAGTTACCTACTATATACCAAACAGCTCAACGCCGGGAAAAAAAACACTGGGAAGTGGGTCAAATACTTGCAAGATTCCAGGACATACAAGTGAAGTTAAATATAAGCTTGTAACAAAGTCGCTTCCCGTCGTCTGTCCCTCTGTGTATATGTATGTATGTTCGCTTAGATCTTTTAAACTACGCAACGGATTGTAATGCGGTTATCAACAATAGATAGAGTGATATAAGAGGAAGATTTATAAGGGTAGGACACCACGCGAACGAGGTCGCGGCGGGTGAGCTAGTAAAATAATAAAAAGTTGTTTTACGATACCGCTGCTTGAAAATTTGAATGAAAATATCATAAAACTTAGTATGTATCTATCATAAAATACGTCTTTTAAATTTTATAAATCGGCGTGATGAAAGTATGTCCTTAACTTCTTATACAACTATTTTTGAGAGTGCATTTGGAACATTATAACATAAAATTATTTCCGGAAATTCCGGTACACGAGGCACGGGCACTGAAAAAGATCACGTAAATTCTGCTTCCTGTTACGTCAAGTCTGCCATTTATGAAGTGACCATCAATTTTACGAGTACACCAAGGTTGTAACCATACAAATCTTATCGTTAATCAAGTACCAATTGCTCATGTGGGTACTTACTGTTCTACGGCGTACTTTTCCACTTCACGTTAATTATTTCGAGACAACACCATGAAAATAAAGGAGTTATTCACCCAAAATATACAAAAATCATCTCCACTTATGCGAATACATTTTATGGTGTAAAGAATAGAGTTCAATATACTTGAACTGCTAAACACGAAAACATGACGCGCTTCAGTACTTATAAAGTGTTTTGTCTTCACATCGGAAGTTCTAATCAGCTAATTTTGTTACCGAGGACGGTATTAAGTCAAACATACTGACAAACTAGCAAACAAACGTTACACAACTTATTTCAGGTGTAAAGGTAACTGCACACTGTGCTGTGCGCAGGAAGATTGCACTTTTTTTTCTATTTTTATGCCACTAAGGTGGCAAACAAGCTTACGGCCTGCCTGATGGTAAGCAGTCACCGCAGCCTATGGACGTTTGCAATACCAGGGGCATCACCAACGCGTTGCCGACCCCGTAAAAACCTTTTAACCCCTTTCTTGAAGAACTCCATGTTGTAAATTTAAAATGTCTTGTAATCAATATTGTTGAAAGGTGTATGTCTGACTCATTGGCCGATTATAAGCCGATTATGTTGAGAGTACTTAAAAGACGTGTGGTGTCCGACAGAGTTGAAAAGCACCAATCCCTTGCACTTGTGTTCTCGAGCCAAAAGATCTAATCTCCGTAGGCTGGCAAATGGGCAGCAGCGTTTTCCATTGTTATATTTGTAACAGAGAGAGTGAGAGTGAGAGTGGCCCTAAGTCCTGAAGTGAACTGTTGGTGTGATGGGCTGTGATGATGAAGATGACTTAAACATTATTGTCATTACTGTATCAAGAAAATATGTATTTAAAACATTACATTACAGATTCGCTAACCATAACTCTTTAACTGATAATGTTGTTAATATACTTACTATAAAATGTTGTTTACTATAAAACCTATTACGAAAGTATCGCATATGTAAATAATTAGGCTAAGAATGCGTAACAATATCATTAATGTTGTCTTGACATATTGACCTCTATTCTGGGTGTTGGAAAGATCTGTAGGTAATTAATATGATTAGTCAGATCTGCTTGTCTGAGTAACCTACTTATTTTATTAGAACTTATAAGGTAGGTAATTATTAATTTCTCTGTCAACTTAATAAAACAAAAAAATATTAAAAGCATGTTTAATAAAAGAACATAACATAAAAGTTTTATTAACTTCATAAAAACTTTTATAAATTGATAAGACATCAGCAATTATGCTTGGTATATTATTAAAATTGTCAGTGTAGTGTAGTGTAGGTAGTTCTACTTGTTACCAATTCATGATCCTATTGCGATAGGTACATTCTGGCAAGCCTTATGAAAGCTAATAATCTATATGATATATACATAATATATAACAAAGTCACTTTCCGCCATCTGTCCTTGTGTATCTATGTATGTATTTATGTACGCTTAGATATTTTAAACGAAGCAACGGATATTACTACGGTTTTCAACAATAGATAGAGTGATTCATAAGCAAGAAAAATAAGGATAAGTAGGTGTCAAGTAGATGTACGCGAAAGAAATCGCGCCGGGTCCATTAGTAATAATATATGTATTTTGTTACTAGTAATAACAATGTTGCACTTGCACAAGAATAATTATTTCATAAAAAATAAACTTGATGTTATCAACCTTGAAATATATTTTGTTTTAGTCCTATCTAGGTATACAGCATCAACTTTTTATCACCTATGTGAACTCAGCCTTATGATATGAATACGGTGTGCTACAATTCAGTTCAGGTTCAAAGTTAGTCGCCGTTTAGTCGCCCGAGCAATAGGTACCTACTCAATAAGGTTAAATGGTTAATAATAATAACAAGTTCCCCGTGAATATAATATTAAGCAAGAAGGCAAGACGGTCGGTTCATCATGGAGAAACGAGACGATGGTTTAGAAAGACTGATGGAGAAACTCGGTAAGATATTTTTTCTTTTTTTTTTTACATCCTGAAAGGGTCCTGTAATCCTACATACGCCACTCCTATAATTTTTTTAATATGCCTATTTTTATTTCTTATCATTACAAATGTGAGTTAATTTTAACGTAATGCCACAAAAACTGACACAATTGCAGAATGAATGGATAGTATAAAAAATTATGGGCTGATAGCTACTGAAACCTTAACCACGTGTTTCCTACGAGTACCCTTCTATTTGCTTATAATATTTTAAAATATAAAAATAATTATTTTTATGGGGGATACTTAACTCAATTGTTCAATTTTACATCCATATAAAATTAGGAAAGAAAATAATATTGCATTTTGATAGGCACCCTGGTCCCTAACCTTAGTAATAAGAAATCGTAATTTATTTTTAAAAGACATAGACATATACAGTATTTTAAGAGATTGCATTTATAGGTAGGTAAATATTTTACTTTATTTTAAGTGAAATATCGTGTCACAAATCAGCAATAGTGATTCTGCAGAGCGATTTAAAAATATAATAAACCTTACCAAAATACAAAATATCCTACGTACCTACGTCAAACAAATATTGTAGAATCATTCTTGCTGTAATTTTGTGTTAAATATACATAGAAATTGGTATCAAATTTGTCGATAGAGTTTAGCTAAGGGTAAATTTTTTTTATTTTACATCGAGCGGGTGGCGCCCTCTACGTTCTGGGTAGAGCAGAAAGGTAAAGTAATACCAGGTACATTGATCGATAGTTCAAATATAATGTATAGATTAAGGCCCTGCCGTACGACACAACTTTAC
This sequence comes from Blastobasis lacticolella, assembly GCA_905147135.1. Lineage (NCBI taxonomy): Eukaryota > Metazoa > Arthropoda > Insecta > Lepidoptera > Blastobasidae > Blastobasis > Blastobasis lacticolella. The sequence goes on from LR990051.1 coordinate 6,316,767, forward strand.
GTACAATCTGACTAGATTGGCAATCAAATCGTCTCGTATGGAGCTCCAAGGGCAATCTCATTAACAGTGTGGTGTGGACGGACAATCAAATCAGGGTCTAAAGATTGGGGGTTCTTTGTCCGTTTTGAGGAAAATTAAATTTTTTTTGCAAACGAAATCTATGTTTTATTTATGGTGGGTGTCAAATTAGTAATAAAATACAAGGACAACATATTAATATTTTCGCAATCGATTTGTTTTATATTACATACAAAATTATTTTCCTTCAAAACTTTTTTTTTTGGAGAAAATTAAAACAACTTTTTGAGAAATTTTACATGCAAAACTTGGAGAAACTGCTGATTCGACAATCACATTGGCAAACAAAATGTCTCGTATGGACGGACAATCAGATTGTGGCAATTCAATTGGCATTCATTGTGTCGTGTGGCAGGGCCCTTTAAGCGTACAGGATTTGTAATGCATGTTTCACATTGATAAATACTTTAAATCAATTTTAGAGATCCGTAACACCGATATGTTCAACTTACACGATACCCTCTTTAGAAGCTTTGTATTTTTAATAAATAGTTACTGATATTTTCGTATAAAATATAATGAGTATCTATGAAAGCAACATACAAAATTATACCAAAATTCTTAACATAATTTTGTACCTGAACATATTTTCGCGATTGTAATATTGATCTAAACATTTTTAATATTTAATTTACGGTAAACGCGGGTTAAAAATATTTTTTTACAAGGAAGGCACTGGCCTAGTGGCATCGTGCTTGCGAAACTAATAACCAAGGTTAAGCAATGTTAGCAATGTGTGGTATTTGGACAGGTGATTCGACACTTTCGTACTTGAGGCTAGTCGAACTTTGGCACCGCAACGAGCTCGTGTGCCTTCTAATACCGGCGAAGCCAGGTTGACCAATATTATACGCTAGGGACCCGGAGACTGGTTAAACAGAATAGGGTCCCGTGACGGTATTCATTACTTTTATTTTTTATTATGGGTATTTAATGTGTTTCTACACGAGCAAAACTTTTCAGTGTACCAGAACAATGCCAGACTATGCAATATTGCAATAAGTTCTTGGTAATGCCCGGCAATACAGACACACATGTTTGATATGGCAGATACGACGATTGTCGAATCGAAAATGCTGCAATATTTCCGAGTCAGTTCTAATGTAATTCAGTCGCTCTATGCAAATGCTGTGGTCACTTTGCATGATATAAAAATATTAGGAATATTATGTTTTGTGATCGATTATTTGTATTTCAGTAAATATTCATAGTGCTTGCAGGAAAATATCCACAAAAGGCAGGATTTTACACCACCACAGTGCACTGAAACTTTGTCTTTCATTAAGATATACTTTAGGTATTCATCATCACAGCCCATAACAGTCCTTTGCAGGACTTAGGGCCTCTCCCACGAGAGGGGAGGTTATTGCCGTAATATCCACGGTCCACGATCCAAAGGTTGGAGATTCCCATTTTTCTGCCTAAGGAGACTAGATATTTTACCTCAAAAACATTAGTCGCCTTGTACGACACAACGAGTGAAAGGGGTTTCTGCTATTCTTCTCTGGCGGACACCACACTGCCAATATTTCGACGTTTTGCTCTTTTTTATATTTTGTAGATACCATTGATTTCTTCACAATTTGCAACTTCTTTCAACTTACTGTTATTATCATCCGAGTGGCCAATCTCGGCTTCTGCTAGGATCCTCTTTTCTGTTCTTTCTTCATCACGTTGCCCGATCTTCGGCATACTCACATCATAAGATGTTGGCTCTCGCTTCTTTCAGCTTTACTGCAGTTTCCCATAATTTTGTATTTGATTTTTTTTTCTTGTTTTTTGGTGTTATTTGGAAGAGAATATACCACCAACCCCTTCGACTTAGGGGTGTAACCACGCGCGACTAATATCTGGGACTCTGATCACCCAAGAACTCCATAGGCTAGAAAATGAGCAGCACCGTTTTCTGTTGCGTAATTTCAACATTGAAGTCTTCTACCCTCCACTAATGTAGATCAAATCAATAGGCGCAATTTTTGAACCGCTTGCTTCAAGTCGAACGGTTTCTAACTTTGATATTCAGATTTTCTCTACATTATACATTTCATGCCGAAAATAAAAAATAAGAAAACCGTTCAAAAATAGAACCCCAGCAAAGGACTGTTGTTCATGTTATTTGTGTCATTGTTAATATTTTCCTCGTTCTATCGCCTCGCCGTAGTTTTCTGCAGAACCCCTAACATCGCTGTCGATACGCGCTTTATTTACTGCGAACGGCATTACGTCACTATGCACTATAGTGGTCAAAATTTTCCGTCAGCCCAGTTTGGAACATTTCCTGTATGTATAAACAATGTGTACCTAATGAATACTGAAATACATTATTTATCGTACAGACATATCTTTATCGATGTCGTTTTATTTGTATTTATAGGTACCTACATGAATCTTAATAGAGTAATGTAACATACATATTTAAATAACACATAACAAGATCAGTATTTGGTAAAGGCGCTTCTACAGAGTTGCTAATAACTATTAATTAGGCCAAGCGTCTATAGTAGTGTCTATGATATTGATTCTACGCAACATTTTAGAAATTCACATGTATATGCAAAATTTTTAACAAATGTAGGGTCTTGTTATTAGGTAACATTTGTATTGCGCTATAAAAACACAATATACTACATAAAACGTACACACGTTGCTCCATGTACCTACAACATTTATAAATAATAATAATAAAAGTTAATATAAGTACACAAGCTAATTTTGGTCCCGAATTATATTTAACACCTATTTTAAGTAAGTTATAAACGAGGAAAGATATTGATAAATAGTAACAATTAAAATTGGTAAACATGGAATTATATTTAATGAACACCCATTTAAAGTATTGTAAGTTAGAAAGAAAGATTAGGAAAGGAAAGATTATAATTTAAAATATGTTGCAATCCCGCTTGTGACTTGGTCACGTTGAATCATCATCCTCATATATTTAACAGTATGATCCTTGTCGGTGGAGCAATCGCCACTCACGGTGAATAATAAATAATAATCCTCTTAGCGTCCCGGTTGTACTCACGAGGATGAGGGCCCGGGGTCCGCCTTGACCATGATCCAGGATTTGGCGATCAGGTAATTACAATGGAGCGACTACCATCTGACCTCCGTGACCCTGCTACGAGGGGAACCTGACCAGATTGGATCATGGTTACAAATTCAGTTGCCTGAATTTGCAGGTTTCATCACGATGTCTTCCCCCACCGTAAGAGCATCGGTTTTAATTCAGCTAATGTACATAACTCAGAAAAAAGTCATTGGTACATGGCCGCTGCGGGATTCGAACCCATTCGGTACCTCTCGCTTACGAGTCGAATACTCAGCCGCCCGGCCACCAACGCTCTCGCCACTCACGGTAAATAAACAGTAAAAAATAAAAGAAGTTACTATCTACAAATTAATTTAGGATTAAAATTATATATAATTGACACCTATTCTAAGTAAGATAAAGACAAGGAAAGATTATAATTTAAAATATGTTGTAATCCCGCAGGTGACTTTGGTCGGTACCAATGTCTTCAGTTCGTGATGCATCTCGTCGCAACAGTGATAGCTGGAATCAATATGTTCTCCTTGGTCACTATAGCAGCCGCTCCAGCACACAGGTAAATGCGTTATTACTCTGAATCAACGTTTAGTTTCTATCATCATCATCATCATCACAGTCCACTGCAGGACCCATGGCTTCTCCCACGAGAGGGGCCGTTATTACTATAATATCCACGCTTGGCAGGCGGGTTGGAGGTTGTAGTGTTATAAATATAACTAACAATGATAAATAATTAGCTATTCTACCCTGCCGGACACCACTCGGCAATTTCTATGCTCATGTTTTAATCTAGAACTCTAAAAGGCGTAGGTAATTTAGGTCCTTGTAGGACACCAGAGTACCAATTATCTATCAAACATATAAAAAGTCTACCGGTCTTAGTTCATGATCAATTATAAATAAATAGTACTTGTCTTTTTTACAAGCTTTTATTTAACTCGCTATGTTTGTATGTATGACCAGTGTGTGTTGCCAGTGACCTACGGAACAGAGACGTGGCCGCTCACTGTGGGCCTCATAAGAAAGCTCACTGTCACTCAAAGGGCTATGGAAAGGGCTATGCTCGGAGTCTTATTGCGGAATGTCTGAGGTCCTCGAATGAGGACATCAGCATGCTGACAAAGGTCGCCGACATATCCCGAAGGATTGCCAGGCTTAAGTGGCAGTGGGCAGGGCCACATAGGTTGAATAACAGATGGCCGATGGGGTAGTAAAATTCTCGAGTGACGACCGCATACCGGAAGACGCAGCGTGGGTAGGCCTCCCACAAGGTGGACCAATGACCTGGTAAATATGGTATCAACTGGGTGCGGAAGGCACAGGTCCGGCCTTTGTTGAGATCTCTGGGGGAGGCCTATGCCCTGCAGTGTCTTTCGGTTGATACGATGATGACACTTATGTTCGAGTCAATTTTGTATGCCTATGTAACGCGGATGACAAGTTGTAACATGGTACCATGGAACTGGTCTGATGATGGAGTCGGAAGGTGGCAAAGAAAAATAAAATCATTGCAAACTTTTATCGCGCGTTCTATTTTAATTTGAAACGTTTTAGGAGCAATCAGAGAACTTATCAAGACTAGTCAAACGAGCCTAAACACGAGGGGTTTACCAATTCAGTTATAATAAAGTTTATGAGTACCAATAGCTACTTCCCATCTCCGCTATTAGTTCACCTCGATGGTATAATACCATTGCATTGTCACCAAACGTATATAGGTCTGCAAAATTTCAGCTCAAATGGAACCGGGAAGTAGGTAAAATTTTAATAGGAAGATTTCATCACGAGCGCACAAGGGGATAGGTGAAGTTTAATAAAAGCTTGTAATTACAGATGCGCCATCCCGGGCGTAGACACCCCAGATCATCCAGCGCCATGGAACTCTTCATTAGTATTAGACGCTATACCGGTAGATAAGCATGGAAAATTGGACTCCTGCAGAATGTTTGGAGAAAACGACACTTTGATCGAATGCGATTCATGGGTGTACAATGATTATTACTACACTTCTTCGCGCGGTATAGAGTGGAACTTCGTATGCCACAGAAGGTGGATGTTTGCTGTCGCCCAGTTTGCGGTCAATTTTGGAGCAATAGTCGGAGCGGGAGTCTTAGGAGGACTATGCGATCGCTTTGGCAGAAAAACAATATTCCACCTGGCTAGCATTCTTCAACTCGTCCTCGGTACGGGAGTTGCCTTCACGACAGAATACTACACTTTCTTAGTACTCAGATTTTTCTACGGGATATTTGGCATCAGCGCCTTCAAGGCCGGATTTGTCCTGACCATAGAACTTGTTGGACCAAGCTGGCGCACGTTTTGTGGTTCCATATTTGAAGTTGGGTACGCGGTCGGGGTTATGCTCCTTGCCTTATGGGGTTACCTTCTCGATAACCGATTTTATTTGCAAATAGTGTACGCTCTTCATGCCTTACTGTTACTACCGCATATGTTTCTAATGGATGAATCCATTAGGTGGCTCTGGGCTCAAGGACGTGTTGAGGAAGCGATTTCGATAGTTCAGAAAGCTATTAAAATGAACAAGACATCTAAAAAAATAGATACACCTCTACTTAAACGCAAAGATGTCGGCAAAGAAGAAGCAGATCAAGCCAAAGCTTGGGATCTCTTTAAAACGCCAAATATGCTAAAACGGACAATAATTATATGTGGATGCTGGTTTGCTAACTCCTTTGTTTACTTCGGTTTAACACTCAATACTGGCAGTTTAAAGGGAAACCCTTATCTGGTATTATTTTTAATGGGTTTCGTTGAAGTTCCTGGTTTTGCAATTGCGATGTATTTTGTGCATAAGTTTGGCAATAGAACTCTTATCAGTGTTATGATGTACTTAGGTGGTTTATGTTGCCTCTCTGTGGTAGCGATACCACCGGATTCCATTGCAGTGATTGTCATTGTGATGTTAGGCAAGTTAATTGTATCTGGAACATATGCAATAGTTATAAAGTATTCTGCTGAAATATTCCCAACTGTGGCTAGGAGCTCAGGTGTTGGTTTGGCAACAATGTTTTCGTGCTTCTCAGGTGCTGTCTCACCAATGATACTATTACTTGATTCATTGAACCCTTATATACCGACCATAGTTTTTGGTATTGCTACAATTGTATCAGGAACTTCGGTACTTTTATTACCTGAGACGTTTGGAAGAACCTTGCCTCAAACTATGGAAGATGGTGAAAAGTTTGAAGCAGGTAACACATGTTTCACCCAATGTAGAGGTCGTAGAGACAGTGATATGTCATTAGACGAGACTGAGAATATAGAACAATTAAAGACTATAAAAGAATAATTAAAAATGGTATTTACGTAGGTTATTAAATTCAATATTTAGGACAATATTTATTAGCTAGGAAACAAATGTTAATTTCTATAATTGTAAGTAATTTGTAAGATAAATTTCAGATAAGTAATTATAATAATAAACGTATCCCAAGTCTTATACCAATCTGGTCTTATTTATCAGAATCCAGAAACTTTCAGTATGTCCTTAGTCTTTCCTTGAAAACTAAAACATTTAAGAACTGAATTTTATACGGTTTTGCATTTTAAATCTGTGCCAAATACATATATATATTATTCATTTATTTTTATTTATAAATACATAAATGTAACGTCTTTTTAACGTATTAAAAATACCTGAATGAATGTCGGTCAACTACCGTATGCTATTCAAGCATCTTCCTGATGCATAGATACTACCATTCTATGAAATTATCTTCCATAGCGGCATTCCGGAGCCGGTACGATATTGGGGCCTTCAAGAAACACATTCCTGCTAGATAATGATCACTTACCATTAGCTGACCTGCTTGCTCGTCTGCCTCCCCTATCATAAAAAAAATATCTTACGAAATCAACATTGTGTCTCAGCCATGTCGGAGGTTCCTCAGCGGCTCAATACTTCAGCGAGTGGTCCCACGGTTCATAAGTAGTGATAGAATAGAATAGTTGTATAAATTATATGAGCTTCAGTTGTGAATCTCTTTAATGTACATTTCATCTGTAATTACAGATGCGCCATCCCGGGCGTAGACACCCCAGATCATCAAGCGCCATGGAACTCTTCATTAGTATTAGACGCTATACCGGTAGATAAGCATGGAAAATTGGAATCCTGCACAATGTTTGGGGAAAACAAGACTTTGATCGAATGCGATTCATGGGTGTACGACGATTATTACTACACTTCTTCACGAGGTATAGAGTGGAACTTCGTATGCCACAGGCGATGGATGTTTGCTGTTGCCGAGTTTGCAGTCAATTTTGGAGCTATGGTCGGTGCGGGAATCTTGGGAGGACTATGCGATCGCTTTGGCAGAAAAACAATATTCCACACGGCTAGCATTCTTCAACTCGTTCTTGGTACGGGAGTAGCCTTCACATCAGAATACTACACTTTCCTAGTAATAAGATTCTTCTATGGGATGTTTGGCATGAGCGCCTACAAGGCCGGATTTGTCTTGACCATAGAACTTGTTGGTCCAAGCTGGCGCACTTTTTGTGGTTCTATCTTTGAAGTCGGGTATGCGGTCGGGGTTATGCTCATTGCCTTATGGGGATTTGTCCTCGATAACCGCTTTTATTTGCAAATAGTGTACGCCCTTCACGCCGTCTTGTTGCTACCGCATTTGTTCCTCATGGATGAATCCATTAGGTGGCTCTGGGGTCAAGGACGTGTCGAAGAAGCGGTGTCTAAAGTTCAGAAAGCTCTTATAATGAATAAATCATCTAAAAAAATAGATACACCTCTACTTAAACGCAAAGATATCCTCAGAGACGATACAGATCAAGCGAAAGCTTGGGATCTCTTTAAAACGCCAAATATGCTAAAACGGACAATCATCATATGTGGATGCTGGTTCGCTAACTCCTTTGTGTACTTCGGTTTAACACTAAATACTGGCAATTTGAAGGGCAACCCGTATCTGATATTATTTTTAATGGGCTTCGTTGAAGTTCCTGGTTTTGCAATTGCTATGTATTTTGTGCGTAGAATTGGCAATAGAACTCTTATCAGTGTCATGATGTACTTAGGTGGTTTATGTTGCCTCTCTGTGGTAGCGATACCAACGGATTCTGTAGGAGTGATTATCGTTGTGATATTAGGCAAGTTAATTATATCGGGAACGCATGCGATAGCTATAAAATATTCTGCTGAAATATTCCCAACTGTAGCTAGAAGCTCAGGCGTTGGTTTGGCAACAATGTTTTCGTGCTTCTCGGCTGCTGTCTCACCATTGATACTACTACTTGATTCATTGGACCCTAGTATACCAACAACAATTTTTGGTATTGCTACAATTGTCTCAGGAACTACGGTACTTATATTACCTGAGACGTTTGGGAAAACCTTGCCTCAAACTATGGAAGATGGAGAAAAGTTTGAAGCTGGTAACACATGTTTCACCCAATGTAGAGGTCGTAGAGACAGTGATATCTCATTAGAAGAGACTGAAAATACAGAACAATTAAAGACTATAACAGAGTAAAAAAATTGTATTTCCGTATTAAAATTAAGTATTTTGACCAGTATTTAAGTAATAAGCTAGGGTACATGTTAATTTATATTATTGTAAGTAATTTGTAAGATTAGTTTAAGATATTTTTATATTTTAGTAATATACGTTTTAGTTGATACACGATGTTATACTTTTTATTTTTAATCTATGTAAACCTTGAACTAACCTGAAGTATGTATTTAAGAAGACAAATTAATAATTGATGTTAAGAGATCTTACACAAATCTTTTTTATGTTCTTCAGTGACAAACAAGTAGACCTGATGACCTGATGACCTGATGGAAAGCGGCATCTGTCGCCCATAACCTGCGATAAATGCACATAATTTTCTAGAAACAAAAACTGCAGAACCGCATACGTTGTGACTATGAGGACTAGAATGATATACCTCATGTCTGTAATTTTGCGCCAGATGCCTTATCCTTCGAACCAGAACCCAATTCACAGATATTATAATAAATATGGTGGATGGGTGCTGTGTACCAGTCGTCTTTCATGTGGTGTCACCAAAACCCCAGGAGATCTGGAGAGGATGGAACTCTCTACCTGAGTCATTGTTCCCCGATACGTATAACCTTGGGGTCTTCAAATCAAGAGTGAATAGGTATCTTCTAGGCACGCATGCTACATCCTCGACCTCATCGTCGCTTTCCATCAGGTGAGTTGAGGTCAAATGCAAGCCTATTATTAATAAAAAAAAAAAAAAAGATCCTAGTCTTTGCGTTTTTGCTGTTAAAAATCTTTATAATTGCATATTATATTTTGTTTGAACTCTACATTTTTTTTCATACCACTAAGATGACAATATAATTTAAGTAGTAGTAATTTAATGTAAGACCTTAATATTGCTTCCGCCGCTTTTTGAATATCCTTTCAGACTGTTTAAGGTTGGCTGGAAGAAATCCCATTGTGGGATAAGCCCGCCTTTGCATTGTAAAAATATTTTTGTAATTTCTGTATTTATTAAGAAATAAAGAGTTTACATACATACATACATATATGATAAACAAGCTTACGGCCTGCCTGATGGTACACAGTCACCGCAGCCGATATACGTTTGCAATACCAGGGGCATCACCCACGCGTTGCCGACCCCGTAAAAACCTTTTCACCCCTTTCTTGAAGAACTGCATGTTGTACTCTCCAGGGAAAACCGCTTCAGGTAGTTTATACCACGACCTTAGTGGAGAAAGTTCCTTTGAAACCGCACAGTTCGCGACCAATTTGGCTCCAAGTTCCCTTAGACAATACGTTACAGAATGAGTATTACCTACGACAATCGTTTGCCCTTTACATACCTAAAAGGGGGATGTTCCGCTCGATATTCGCTGTAGTGAATTTCCCCATATTGTGCACTGGACTATCAGGGATGATTCATAAATTGATCGAGAATGCAATCCGTCAACCCTATAGGGGTGGCAAGTGAGTGAGGGTGAAACCACGTGTCAAAGGGGCATAATCCCGGCAAAAAATACAGTATGCGTGTGCCCGATTTAATTGAAAACACTGGCATGTAACTACTGTTTGGTGATGGTTTTGAAGTTAGAGTTTTGAATTGTAGCGGATTGTATACCTATATCATAACCTTTTTTTCTGTTTTTTGTAATACGGCAGGCAAAGAGACATGCGAGACACCTGATAGAAAGTGATCACCGCATCAGCAACACCAGGGGCGCTACCAATGCGTTTCCTGCCACTAAGGAGACCTCTATTATACCTCTTGAACGATCCTATGGCATAGTCCAAAGAAAATACTGTGGCTGTGAGCTCATTCCACATCCGAAACGTACGAGCGAAAAACGTTCTTTCAAATCTTCGCGTGGACACCACTAGAGGCTCTACGTTCTCTATCTTAAACTCTATCCAGCTTGTATGTAGGAGTGTAATTAGTCTGTTGCGTAAGAGTATCCATGGATGATGATGAAATTTAGGATTTGGCAGATCGGGTAATTACAGTGCAGCGACTGCTATCTGACCTCCATGACCCTGATACCACGAGAAACTGACCAGCATGTTTCATCACGATGTTTTCCCTTACCGTAAGAGCATCGGTTAGTATTACACTAATGTACGTAACTCAAAAAAATTACATTAGTACATGGCCGCAGTGGGATCAGAATCCTTTACCTGTCGCTTAAGATTCTAATACCTTAACAACTCGCCCACCGATGCTCCCAAAATCTCTTCACTACAATTCCAAACCCAAATCATCTCCAATACCTAGGTAGCTACACAATACCCTCCAGTAGGCATCATAGCTGCACTAATTACCTGCATTAATACATCTAATTTGCATAGAACGGGCGCACGCACGGAAATTAGCTGCATAATGGGCAGTCGGACCGTAATCCGTTAACAACGTTAGGGGAGTCTGCCGTAGTCTGTCTGTATCACTGTATCAACCCGACGTCGTATCAGATACGGATTAGTCAGCGTATAGTCTTAATCGTTAACGATTCGGGGAACGACGAATGATGTTTCTGCTATCGAGGGTGGGAGTGTATCAAGACTGAGGAGTCAGGACTATGCTGCTGAGAAGTATCGGACTAGGATTTACGGGTGCCGTCTAAGGTAATGTCATAATCATCATCCTGGCGTCCCATGTTGTTCTGGGAAGTGGCATGGCCAGATAAAATTTAACAGCAACTTTATTTGCTGGTAGGACATCTGCTACTTAAGATATTACGATCGGCAGCCATATAACAATACTCCAAGTTCCTTGATTGACTGCTGGGATGATGAGGCTGGCAAGGGAGGAATAGGTTTCCAGGGCAGGTACTCCATCAGACTCGTGAAATCTGACAAGAAAAAGAAACAATCTAATGAAAAAACTATTTTCTATTTCTTCCGATAGATTTCTCATCGGTAGGTATAATTACACAATCTTATAAATCTACCCGCGAAAAGTGACACCAAAATACGTACTTTATTTTCTGACTAAAGGACCCGGTGCGACTTCGTTCGCGTACTCTACTTTACCCCTACCACCCTTTTTTCTTGGTATAAATCCTTCCTCTTGAATCACTCTATCTATTGTTGAAAACTGTATTAGAATCTGTTACGTTCTTTAAAAGATCTAAGCGTACATAGACACATGCATAGATACATAGGGACAGACAGCGAGACACGATTATATTTATACTATGTATAGATAAAGATTAACAAATGCAAGCCACCCTTGATGAAAAGGGTAACTCTCGGTAGCTCACTGATGCCCGACTATAAACACTAGTCGGGCATCAGTGTGTAATCAAAATTTTATCAAACATCCGCTCAAACGTACTGGTCCGTCAGTGCACTAATTTATTTATAAATGAAGCTATCCAATCTGAACGAGATACATTATTGTGAGTTTAGAGAATCTAGAAGTGGCACGATATAATTTCGATATGGCCGTTTTTGCCAAATCTTCATGCTAGGCAGGCGGGTTGGAAATTGGGTACAAACAATGGCACCGATCTGCTTATTTTCGGATAGGAAAGTTTTAGTTGGTCTGTCTCTCATTAGTAGCCTTATGCGACACCCATAATTGAACAGTTTTCATGTTTCAATAGAAAATGACAAAACAGTTGACTACGACAACACTAATATTAAATATAGCGTAAAAAGGATTAACTGCATTACCGCCAATTAGAGAAACTATATTGACGAATGACAACAGATGCTCCACTCACGGCCTTGACCTATAGATAATGTCATAATTCTATACAAATGACTCAATGTGATACAATAAGCAAGAACATTAGACGACCAAGGCCACCAAATTTGACAATTGTAGTGGTTATGGAGGGATACTTAACAACTTATGGCCGTCACTTTTGTACATGTTATATGCACTATTAAAAAAGGAAACAACAAAGTGTATATTGTGACTTCATGTCCAATTTCTTTGACTCGCGATTATTATTATCACTGTCACACTCAGTTGTCTTGTCTTATTTTATTGTAAAATACTTTCAGCGCACAGTTTACAACTACACTGCTCCATCCAGCAAGTCCCGCTATCGGATCACCGAAAAGCGGGATCCAATCGAGTTATGTTTCCATTATTATTTCGGGGACGGGCCCCGGCGCCGACGATTATGGGGGCGTACGCCGATCTGCGAACAGGTCGCTAACTAAACTATGCACTGCGCTGGATCAATCAGACTTACCGGGTGGCTTCGTAATGAGAATCGTTGAATAGGTTATGCGTGTAAAATAACTTTAGTTTTTTATGGGACAATCGAAAAATATGTCAAAATGTAATACCATAGTGAGTCAGCACGTTTTTTTCTAAACAAGGTTTTTTTACGGCGCGTCGTATATTTTGTAGTGACGATTATAGACATAAGTAGAAAAAAAAATATTATGGAAGCGTGCAAAAGAGAAAAAAATGGTATGGGTCTTCTACAGGTTACATTTCGGAGATTGTGCGAAGCAGTTGCATGACCTCATTCCGCCGGCCCCTTTCCGCCATCGGGAGATGCGATCCAGGCGATCTGGGCGCTTCATCCTTATGTCGTGGATCTTCCAGCTATCCGCACGAGCCGCTTTAGTTCAACCTTTATAATGAGTACGGCTAAGTAATGGAACGCGTTGCCAGCGAGTGTCTTCCTTAATCATTATAGTCTTTTATAGCCAGACGCCTTCAAGGCTAGAGTGAATAGGGTATTCCTAGACAGGCATGCTCGATCATCGGTCGCATCGTCACTTACTACCAGGTGAAATTTCGGTCAAATGCCTGGCTTGTCTAAAAAAACCTACATCTATGGTGGTGATAAGGCACCCTAAAAATAGCTTTAAGGATACGCTGTATCCTTAAAGATGTCACGTGCAGAGAGTAAACTGGTCTAGGGATGTAGAAGGACTCTACCCAAGCCTTTACCTTTACGCTAGAGGAAGCTTCAGGCCAACTCTAACCCTACGAGAACCTTTTTTTTTTCATTAGAATTTCTTTACGAATTCCCACCCACCGGAGCAACGTGCTCTATTCTATCCTAGTCCTGCTTACCTTACTCTATATTTAATCATCACCAAGCCCGTCAATCCCGACTTCTGCCATAGTTCGCTTTTCTACTCTTTCAGGATGAAGTAGCGGAGGACAACTTCCTCGGAATGCTGCATTCCGAGGAAGTTGTACTACGTCGTAAGCCGTTGGCTCTCGACGTTGGCTATCAATCTGTAGCATTCTCTGATATAATAATTTATTTCGATGTCGGTCCGTCAATCACACGTCACTCCGTATTTAACGCCATGGATCATAATGAAACTATTTTTATCCAGGACCACACTGAACAGGACCGAAAGAAGTAACTAAATAAAAATTCTCCAACACCGCATTCTGCGTCCGAGTTCCGCTTTCACAATGAATCATTGGTAGCCACAACTCAGATTGTGGATGTGGATTGTGTTTGTGTAATATAGAGAGAATCTTGCAAACATCTAGTTCCCGATCATAAATCCTAAATCGTCATTAATCTCTTTGACCGGCAATCGAACCCTGAACCGTCTGAATAGCAAACGTCTACGTTGGTAACCACTGAACTTCGCGAGAGAAAAGACGGATAGCTACGAGATCGATCAGAATCTTATCGATTTCAATTCCATCCCAAATATTTGTGGAAAATTTCCTATAGAATTGGATTAATCTACTATCTGTCTATTAATCAAGATCAATTAAATACGGGTCCAGCTCATTGTCAGTGGCGAGGAAGTGCCCGCATCGCATGCTGGCCAGCAAACTGCACATCGATACGATAAAAACAAATACATCACTAGCATCCCCACGCACCCGCCACCCCGCGCACATATCACCACTACACCCTAAATAGTTTGTACAATTACATATCACGCTTCATTGTCGTGATAAATACTTTCTCACACTTATCATTTACCAAATCTACGCCACTGTCCATTTTAGATAATGGTGCGAGAGGGATGACGTGCGCCGCGTTGTCTCTTGCCAGAAAAGGGCGGCAATAAAATAACGTATATTATTATAGTGTCCACAAGCCAAGCGGATATTGATTATCTGCCACAGTTGAGAGGCCCGCGCCCCGCCGGCGGGTGGGCCCGCAGCCTATGTTGCCGCGGCCCCGGCCACATTTCCCACCCTACGCGGCGAGCAAATGGTGCATTTTCCAGCTCTGACGCTGGCAACATTGCTCGTTCTCCGCCCGCCCGCGATATTCAATATTTGATCTCTGTCTAACCGCCCGAGCGGCGACCGCCTGCAATATCCCCGTCCCGCTCCCGCACATTCTATAATCATTTTCGATGCATTCCCTTGCCATGATTTTCCCGCGCCACTCGTATTCTACTATTTTACCTTTATAGCGCTCCGTACAATGGAGTTCAATTCTGATCAGATTGTACAGTTGACTACACCGCTCGCAACTTGGGCGATGTTCCTTTGTTTTGCTCTGGCTACCAACGCTTGTATAAATTGGGCGGGCGGCGTGGAGTTGCGGGAACTTTGTTTTGGGGTTAAGTTTGGACACTTTACTTTCGAAAGAAATATTTCTTGAAGTCGAGTTAGTACGTATTAACGAAATTTTATTTACCTTTTTAGCTACATTATTACACGTTGCGAAAATGATATCCAATGCATTATATTAAATAAAGCTTAGATATAACCTTTTATAGAAGGTCGTAAATCGGACTTTTTAAACCTCTTCTATGTCACCTCTTTCCATTCTTCTTTCAACTCTTATAGACCTGCAACAGTATTTATGTGGGCGCTTAAACCCTTATTAGCAGCTAGAATAGAGTCGCTTCTATTTTTGACACCGTTATTAACTACCAACGTAAATAATTCCATCGCAAAGTTCACAAAACAAGTCTCCAAGGATTCACCTCTAACTTAAAAGCGTGGCATGTCTAGACACAACTAGCGAACAAATTCTCCACTAGAAGTTCGCGCGGGGCAAGGGACTCCCTGTTAGGGTGTCGTACGTGTGTAACGCCGCTGTGTTTGTGACCTGTGAAAAATTGGCTTCGGGCCTGTGTGCACCCATACAGCGGGAGAGGCCCCCTTTACGCGGGTGTGCGGGTGGCAGGGGGCGACTCGTGAACTAAATAGCTTAGTGTTAACACATATTGACATCAAATTCGCTGCGATGCTATCATTTATTCAGCCACCAATAAATTCATTGTACCTACTATTCGGGCGTTCGCGAGTAATTCGGCTCGCGTGCCCGCCATTTTTACACCAGCCACCGTGTCGGCGATTAATTATTTTTGTCGCTTTGTTTAACTTACGTTGACTTTGCTTTCGAGTTATTACGAATTTTAATTGCCCGGCGGAGGTTCCGACACTTTTTACGCCGCCATAACTTTTTTTTTGGTGGCCCGCTTTTATTTTTGCTGGCGGGGTTTAGTGTACTGTTTTACTGTTGATGGGCGGCGCTACCCCTCATTCTAATTTGTATCCGAGTGAATCCTCGTCTTTTTTGCTGTCGGAGTATTGTTAAGATCGCAACTCTGGTCGCAAATTAACCTAGTTTTATGGGACAACTAAAAATACGTACGTCTTCAAATAAACTTTTTTCTTATCATTCTACTTTTTTTCTTTGTACCGCTACTCAAAATATTATCCGTAAACTATGAACTTTCTTTTATGTGAAAGCATATACTGAAGTACGAATCGTGCTTTCATACTAAATGCAACGATGGAGTAGGTCTCGTCGAAACCTTATTAATGGCACTTGTCTACTTTCTTGTCCTTAAAACGAAACTTACTGCGGTTAATTTAATTTTTTGCGGGACGTGGGGTCACCACAACCTCGTCCAATACTAAACCCTGTAGTGGATACGTAAGTGGAGCGCAGCAATCATCCAATTGGCCAGTCTTTTCCTTGCTGGGTTGGAAGTTATAAGTAATCCAACTAGTAAGGACTGCCTTGAGGCTGCAGCTTACATCTGTTGGTTTACAAGCTTCCTCTGAACATCAGTTGGTGGCGAATGGTCCGCACAATGGCGACAGCGGCAAACCTCCCGCGCCTGCAACCTCAGCTCATTCCGACACAGACAGCGAATTCTTGTTATAAAGGTTCGCACAGGTGCCAAGTTAATAACCAAAACATTGATATCAGCTCATATCGAGTTGCCGGCGTACCTATGCAACGCGTTGTCAGGGTGGCAGCGGCGGCGTTGGGCGCGCGCGCACTTCCGTCACTGCAGACGCAGCAATATGCGATACTGCAAACGGCATGGGCGCGCGTCTGTCACTGCAGACGCAGCAATATAGATGGCGCGATGACGCAAGCGCGACCTCAGCGCATTCTTTCTCCGAAACGTCGAGCCGGTTTCTGACTTCCTCAACATCAGCTCGCGATGGAAACGTAAAGATGTAATCAAAAGTCACAGGCACCAGGCACCACGACAGATATCGTTGAGATCATTCTTGACATTGACACCAACAGCCCTTAGTGCACTGCTGGACTTTATCCTACTCTACAATAGTAGAGGTTTTTTTTCGTAATAACCACACATTGCAGATCGCAGTGTTGAAAATACTTAACAGAAAACGCTGCTGCCTATGTCTACGGAGGTCCTAGCGGGTTGGCCTCTCAGACATTATATAGCCGACACCCGTAAAGGTTTGATACTATTATACTCCACCGGATACAACAAGGCACTCATCGTGCTAATATTGCATTAGGGACAACAAGTTTTCCGACGACGTAGACATAGGTAACCCTTTGTGCTCCGCGTTGCGTTTCAAACAAAAACATTGAATACACAAAGTGAACAGTTCAGGTCCGCAAACGGGTGTCTTAATGAACTTGTAATGAAATTATTGGCCACACACAGGGCAGGGCAGCGACGCCCCACAGACGACCAGTTAACTTTCGTAGTGTTGGCGCAGGGAACCGTTCATCGATATCGATTGGTTATTGTTCTTCTTGTTAGTCGTTACACTGTTGACAGAGTGGTCGTGGTCGTCAAATCAGGTTTGGTGGCAAGCTTGACAATCTGTTGCCATTCGTATCGCAAGACCACCTTTCTCTTCATCTTGAATTATGATACTGCCAGAAGTTTGTTTTAGTCGTTTCTAGACTTAATTATTCTGAGTATTAATCGTTTTTTAATTTCATTAAACCAGTAAAATAGACTCGGTGACCGTTGCATGAATTAAAGTACAGTAGTCAATTAAAATTTTATAATCGATTGTCATCATTATTTAGTGTCAAAAATAAAATAAAATATTTTGAATACCTCATCGCAACTACGTAATAGGCTATTATAGCTACGGTACCAGAAGCTAGTGTACATAAACAATCATTTAATTATTTGCATGATAACAATATTTTATTATTTAAAGAATAAATAAAACGAGAATTAAGCATTTATATACTAAAACAAGACACGCCTAATATAATAAATAAGCATGACAGGACAGACAGTCAATGCATTCAAATCACAGGGCAATTCCAACTCCAAAGTAGGTAATTGCTCGAAGCGGGAACATTGCAACTTAATGCGTCCACATAAAAGATTAAACCCAGTCGTCCAATCCGAGACGTAGCGTACCTACAATGAGAAAAATAACAGCTCTCCATTATCCGTTTTATATCGACATCGATAAAGTCCGTGCGCGACACTCGGCAGTCTCCGCCAGTAGTATCCAGAGACGCGGGCTACAATAAAATGTACCGAGCTAGCTAAACATAGGGCTGGCACTGGGTCAGTTTCATGAAGTAAAAAATTTATTAATATTTAATGTTACCTATACATTTATTGGCTTAAATTTAAATTGTTAAAATTCAAATATCAGTCTAGAAGACCGTTAAATGTGGGTGTAACTCGTTTAAAAATGTGTTTTATAAAATATCTAAGTACTTTGAAGTTTTTATTATTGTTTTGGCATCATGCATATTTTTAAACGTTAATGAATGTGTAAGAGGTGGGAGACATTTACAAGTGGAACAATGTGGTTTCTGTCAACCCCTACGGGGGAGAAAGGCGTGACAATATTTTTATATATACTTACGTTGGTTTTAGAACCGAGGCATTACGCACTGAATTCACTCGTATTTTGCTTCGTCAATCGAAACGCGATTGTGTTTACAATATTTTTTTAGTTAATTCTAATTCAAAAAGTTAATACTGTACCATAATACATAAGTACCTATGCAAAACATCATCAACAACATCATAGGCCTACAATCCCCAAAACCCCACTACGGACAAAATCCTCACTCCATCACAATTCGCATTACAATGAGCCACACACAGCACCACAGCCACTTCTTTGTCAGACCGATCGGTGTCACCGCAGTGGCAACCCTAGCTAGCAGTAACTGCTCACCCCTAAACCACCCTGCCCGCCATATGCGCAGTAGTGGCCAACACATACACACACGACACCACATCGATAAATGTAAAGTACACCTGTGAATCCTGACCACACACGCAAACACACCCACACACGCTCATGTAGTGACGTAGGGAACTACGTCATTTCTATCGATAAGTGTTGGGCAGCACTATGGGGCTAATTGGATAGTACTTCGGGTGCAAAGTAAAATGGTTTGTTTGAGTGCATTATTAACCGTCAGATTTAGGATTTAAATAGAGACGGGTTTTGTACAATGTAGGTAAAATTATATATTATGTAGGTAGATATTGTGTACTTTGTGATTATAGTTAGTAGGTACTCGTAGCATACACTGCAAGATGTAGGGCCACTCCTACAAAAGGGGAGGTTATTGCCATAATCTCCACGCTTGGCAGGCGGGTTGGAAATCGCAGTATTTATAAATAAGACAATGAAAAAGTTGCTGCTCATTTTCCAGCCTACGGAGACTCTAGATCTTTTGTCTCGAAAACAGTTAGTCGACTTTTACGACACCCACGAGTGTAAGCGGTTGGTGCTATTCTACTCTGCCGGACACCACACGGCCATACACATATACATACACTTGTTATGCTTGAATTTACCTTGATATGATAAAGCTACCAAACAATTATGTAGGTCGATTGTGATTCGATTATAGGATTTTACGCCGCTTCATATAAATTGAACGAGAATATCTATTATGGTAATTAACGAGTAATTTCCAATTGAGCGTTAATTCAGTAGAATAATTTCATTTCATTTTACTGTGTGAATTTGTCCACGAATATTTATTTATTTATTATCATTATTATTTAAATATAGCAACGGGCATTCTGTTTCGTCATTTTGCGATACTAGTCATTATATAACATAATGTTTTAAACTATTGCGGTTATTATCACACATTTTAAGGGTATGTTCCGGGTTTCCTACCGCGTACCTTTGTTGACGAGTCAGTCGTAACAGTCGTCCCGTGACCACGATGCATGCAAGTGCGCCGAATTATCGGGCTACTCGTCAACAAAGGTACGCGGTAGGAAACCTGGAACATACCCTTAAAATTTTGATATTTTATCATCTACAACCTATTTGTTTTGCTAGTTTCGGTACCTATATTTTTATTTAATTTTATAAATGTTTTGGCAGATTACAGGTACAGATATAAACTGTACTTAGTTATCGGGGAAATACCGTAATCCTCACTCAATCGATTAGATAGATAGCCAATGGTCCACCCTACTACGGCCAATTAAATGATAAACAAGAAGCTAGGAAACGAGCTGGAGATCACAAATGGATAGACACCTCAAATAAGGGGGAAGTAAAGAAACTAAAATAAGTACTAACACTTCGTATTTTAAGATAGGTATTACTAAAAAATATGGGCTTGGTAACATTTAAACTTTGTATCAACCGACCTTGGTCGGACCTTCGACCACGTCTCGCGCACCTAAAAGCGCTTTATTATATACTGCGTAAGGATTAGTATCAACTGCAACTGACAATTGGTCGGCTCCAGTAAAAACAGAACGTCTGTTACTAGTTTACGTGGTAATCGTCGCCCGTAACATCTACGATTCATGAATTGACTGCGTCGATTTGCGACTCAGTTGATTTGAAATTCAGTTTCAGTTGCATTGCACGTGTCGCGCAATTTAGGAATACGTTGATGGTAAGTGGTTAAAGAGCGTCGGTGGCCGAGCGGTTAGAGTATCCGACTCGTAAGCCAGAGGTCCCGGGTTCGAATCCCGCTCCGGCCAAGTACCAATGACTGTTTTCTGAGTTATGTATATTAGTTGAATACTAACCGATGCTCTTACGGTGAGGGAGAACATCGTGATGAAACCTGCACATTCAGGCGACTGGATGTGTAACCCTGATCCAAACTGGTCAGGTTCCCTGGTAGCAGGGTCATGGAGGTCAGATGGCAGTCGCTCCACTGTAATTACCTGACCTGCCAAATCCTGGATCATGATCACGACGGACCCCGGGCCCTCGTGCGCGAGAGCACAACCGGGACATTAACGCCAAGATGACCTACTTACTGATGGTAAGTGGTAACCGTCGCCCGTAACATCTACGATTCATGCATTGACTGCGTCGATTTGCGACTCAGTTGATTTGAAATTCAGTTTCAGTTACATTGCACGTGTCAGGCAATTTAATAATACGTTATTACAAGTATACGAGTATACCTGTAATCATTATTTAGTTGCTGAATTTGAGTGGTGGTAGACATAGATTTATTTTTTAATTAAGAGCGATCGATTCTATTGTGAACGTAAGTTAGCCTGTTATTGGATTTACATTTAAGTGTTTACGATTTTTCATGTAACAAAAAGTGTAAATCTGTTGGCAAATTAATAAATAAATAAATATCGCAGA
The DNA here is from genome assembly GCA_905147135.1 of Blastobasis lacticolella. NCBI lineage: Eukaryota > Metazoa > Arthropoda > Insecta > Lepidoptera > Blastobasidae > Blastobasis > Blastobasis lacticolella. Next base: position 6,338,146 of record LR990051.1, read on the forward strand.
GACTTGGTTTTCTTTTACTGTGCAACCCACACAATACATTCATACGTAAGTAACCGTAACGTTTCTTTTAATAGAACCTTGGAAAGGTCACAATATATGTTTTTCTCTTGTAACGTGGGTTGAAATTCCCATGCCCCGTTACGTTCAATGATCTATCGTCACAGAAGTCTTAGGGGATTTGAATTGAACTTTGATATTTTTAGATTGTATTTGGTTTTACACTGTATTGCACTTGTAATATTTATTATGTCTATAGATACATTTATCCCGAGAAAAAGTATTAATTTAACAAGTATTCAAATATTTAACTATTATTTCTGCCTGCCTCTATGAGATACGGGAGTGAGTGTATGTGTCTATATCTGACTTATACTCATTTATTAAAATTATATTAAGATACACTTACGACAGTGTCCTAACACCAAGTTGGAACCACTGGCTAACTGAAGGGACTTTGGCTCCCTGTGTGTGTTCTACCGGCTGTACAATGGGGAGTGTTCCGAGGAACTTTTCGATCTGGTGCCCACAGCACAATTCCGCCATCGCACCGTGGGCTGGGTACTCATCTCCACTACGTAGACCCTCTGTTGGTCACCACGCGAAGGTTCGAAAGAACGTTTCTCGCTCGTACGATTCGGATGTGGAATGAGCTCCCAGCCACTGTTTCCATTGGACTATGACATGGGATCGTTCAAGAGGTATAGAGGTCTCTTCAGAGGCGGGCAACGCATTGGTGACTTCCCTAGTGTTGCTGATGTCCATAGGTGGCGGTGACCACTTTCCATCAGGTGGCCCGCTTGCCTGTTTGTCTGCCGTATAACATTAAAAATAAAAAAAACAGGGCAGACCAACGTTTTGTGGGTCCCCTTAACGTCTACTATTTCTACAAAGTGTATTTTTTCTTGTACTCAATGACGTAGGATAACCTTCAGCGCCCTTACAGTCTATTTATAAAAAATTCAGAAATTTTGAATATTGAATTTTTTGAATTTCATATCTATCTCACCGCTCTGAGTCAAGCCAACGGCGACCCGAGGATACCGAAGATTAGGCGATGTGGGGAAGAAGTTGGAAAGAAGCTAGAATTGGGGTTAACCGATCAGATGATGATGATGATGATGATGATGATAATGGATAGTGATCTTAAGCAGTTACAGCAGATCTTAAGCAGAGACTCAGAATTTCTAGTAACGAAAAAAAGTCTTATTTACCCATTTAAAATAAAAAAAAACCTAATTCCCAAACTTACACATTTTAAAGTATTTCGAAAATATCACCTATCACGTATCAACAACTACTCTATCACACATCCGGCATCTCCAAGACGCGTTATTCCTACCGGAGATCGTCCCCACGAATTAGGCTACAAACGTTGGTACAAACGACGTAATACTTAACTAGGCGGGGGACACGGCCGTGGCTTGGTCGCTGCGTGAATAAATTATAACGATAAGGCTGCCTTCGCAATATTGAAGGCGTTTTGATCATTAAGTCTCGCCCCCGCGCCTACCGCCAGTTTTTCCGGGTACTCGTCGCAAACTACGCAGCGATTTCTCGACGCCCTTCTTGAATATTTCCGTTGCTTGCTTCTTCTTCTTATCGAGTCGATGAACTAAACTCTGACTTACACTTTATTCGCCCAGTATTCGGCAACGCATACAGCGTTTGAACTGGCCTCGAACAAGTCCTCCATAGTAGAAGTTTTAGGGCACGCCGAGCATGAAACGAGGTGGTCCATAGTTTGCGGAGATATGCCACAGTCGCACTGAGAACTGTCATTTGTATATACCCACCTAAAGAGATTATCTTTAGTTGCTTGCTTATCAAACACAAGTCCGATCCTGTCAGGAGTACTGCTACTACCTCTATGATGTATCAGACTATCAACTGGAGAATTTGAATTCGGTGGAAAAACGTGCAACGAAGATAATTTAAGACGCGCAACTAAGCTGCAGGGCCTCGAGCGTCTACGAGGCTTCTACGGCGTAGGTGCTTAGAAAGTAGTTCGTAGCTCGTAAGAGAGCCTACGTACTACCTTCGGTACGAGAAAATGCTCTCAATGGGGGACGTCAAGCTAACAACGAATCAAAGCGCAAATCTGAAAGTTAACATGGCAAATACATTCTTATCCCCATTAAATAATGCACATATTTGCCGATCAGCGCTGGTTGCACGCAGTCTCGTAGAATGCGAGCGAATTTGTGCGTATTTTTACAGATATAAAAATATCAGCATCACCTACAAAGTAGAGATTAGGTTGAATTTGCTTTTGAGCGACTTCGTTCACAGCTATGAACATGAAGGCGTAAACACCGTCAATATCTTAGATTACGTCCCGCTAGTAAATTAGTTAAGTACCTCACTAAACCGAACCTTCAGGGAGGCCTTCATAATGAAGCCCGTCTGTCCCGGCCTATAGCTAGCTAGGCTGTAGATATCCAGCCGTTTTGTCTACATCGACTCATCGGCGGAAAGTTTCCTTCCCGTAGTCAAACTTGGATCGAGCTCAGAATTTGTGAGTATGGAACTGGAGCCGTTCCGGGTGTGTCCTTTGTAGCTTTAGTGTGATATTAAAAACATTTTGATCTACCCGGTCGATAACATTGGTGTTATTGTAGGCTTAAGAGCACTTAAAGCACTACAAGAAAGCCACAGTAGCTACTATTTTTGATACATCATCATCATCATAATCACTACCCATAACAGTCCACTGCCTGCAATGGGCCTCCTGATGTAGGGTCATTCCCAGGAGAGCCAGAATTTATTATCATAGTCTCCATGCTTGGCAGGTGGGTGGAAGATCATTTTTATTACAGCTTAAGGATTATTATAGATACCCATTTCCGGTCTGAATTTTCCATAGTGGTTAAATAACGAAGAAGTTTTGATAGTACTTGTAATTAATTTTAAATAAGCTATAAAAAACTAAAGTAATTTTAAAAGTATATGCTGAATAACTGACAAATTTTGTGTAGGTATATGTCCATGGACGGCTTGGCAGCTTGGTCGTTTGGTTAGAAGGATCAAACTATAACTCCAGAAAAAACACAAGCGTTGATTGAAGGTACACGTCAAAAAAATGAAAATAAGTAGCTAACTTTTCAGATCTTTCATCTAATTAAAGTTTCGGCACCAAGATAGACCGTGACCTACTTACGTACCCACAGAATACTAACATTAAGATATTTTTTTACCGATGTTTGACAGAGCGAAAGCACGCTAGCTAGCTAAATTAACATGATTACTACTAAATTATGCAATTTTCCTGCTACCATGTCTTCAACGCTTCTTTAGGCCAAACTTTTCTACTCAGACAAGCTCATGATGTAGATGAAGCTGAAAATCTGGCAATATCTAGCTAGAGTGCAATAATTGGTGTGTACGCGTAATTTTAGTATGTTTTACATTTTGGGATAACATACCAATGTTTATATCGTTGATAGAACAACACTCCTTTATAATTACATATAGAATTTAGATAAATAGTAAAGTACTAACGTGAATAAAAAGTTTGCTTGTCCTTCTATCACAAATATGGTAGGCGATGAAGGCGAGCGAAGGTGTGAAAAGAAAAAGCTAGCCATATTATTTTCCCACTTTTGTAAACAATTTACTACATCCTAAAACAATAGTATACAAAACAGATACAAGTACTGATTATGGACGAAAAATCTTTAGAATTTACTAGTACCGCCCAACCCCAGTAACCCCGGTTCACCTCAAGGAAAAACCCGAGACATGTTCTCATTTTCGTTGAGAAATCCTAATTATTCTGTGCTCATAAACAATGCAGGCTAACAAAACAGCTAGGCGTCTTAATTAAACTTACTCTATATACTTACGTACTCAATCTCACTTGTGGAAGTTAAGGTAAGGTTAACTCCCCCCGCCTCGCCCCGCCCCCTTGGCATTCCCGAATTTTCCCAGAGTATCGTTTAATACAAGTTTATTATCAGACACCGGTTGAGCTGTAATTAATTCGGATTTTTTGCTTTTTGCTCAAGTTTTCTCGGAAGGGAGGTGTTGATTTTTTAATTGGACGAGAAAAAATACTCTTTGTTGCAGGTCAATGTTGTATTGTGATTTATTTTAAGGGCTGACTTATATACGGGCCGAAAATTAGCACTCGACCGCTGGGTGTGAAAAAATGGGGCAGAGCTATTTAGGGCCCGTATAAATGTCTATGCTTATCTTTACAGAGTATAAAACAAAGTCGCTTCCCGCCGTCTGTCCCTAGGTATCTATTGATCTTTTACACTATGGAATTTAAAGCGGTTTTCAACAATAGATAGAGTGAGTGAATAAAAACGAAATAAGTGAATTGCTTATCTTTGTAACTTGCATTTATTTACATTCATGGTTGAATGACAAAGTCACCAGAAATACTAGACAATAGAAATATGAATATTTGTCCCGCATCCGCGTTGCAACCGTGTTCTCGCTGTGTACGCGCAGTCTTTGAGTAGCGCGGTGTCCAACTCTAGTGACCGGATGCTACGCGGTGTCTACGCAGACGCTACGCGGTGACTAGGCGGACGCAACGCCTTTTCTGTTTAGACGCTACGCAGCGACTGAGCAGATGCTACACGTACGCGATTTGATGAAAAGGTTTTAAAATAAGCTTTCTGTCAATAGTAAAGAACTTAACATTTGCATAAGCAATTCAGAAACCGCGCGTAGAACGCTTAGTCTGTACAGCCACGTAGCGGATAAACTACGTGGTGGCTACGCGAAAGCTACGCGGTGTCTGGGCGGACGCAACGCGTTTGCTATTTGGGATTTAATATCGTCGCAGGAAAGGCAAATTTACTGAAGCTCCAAATGACCATTTCGAGAAAAAGCCGTTTTAATTATTTTTTTTTCGTTTTTAATTCATAACTTTTTTCCCAGCACACGAATTTCGATGACGTCAAGGTAAACTTTTATTAATTTGTCATTTTCTATGTCCAGAAGTACAAACCATAATAATTGGACTGCTGGTTTGTGATATAGTGGCGCTTGAGTAAAAATGACTTCAATTTACAGTAAAGCAAAATTTCATAACCGCCATTTGATTCAAATATTTATAGCAATCAAAATTACTTATAACTCTTACGTATAAAAATTGGAAAACGACAAATTTTCTGGAACTATAACAATAATGTAATGTTCGTAATCTTAAATTACTGAAAGGACTTTTACAAGTCTGGTTTCATCATGTCAAAACAACTTAAAAAGTGATCGGCTCATTATGTTGAATCACTAAAAATCCTTAAAGGTAGGTTATTGTTTTAGTTTTTTCGAGTAAAAAGACGTAAGAGATAATTACTTTTGTGTAATCACACCTTTAAAACTACTTATAACTTCAGTTAATACACAATAAGAGCTACTTAAATACTGTAGTGCCAAAATTAAAGTTAGTTGAACCATAAATAATAACGTGTACTCCATTACTAATGTGTAAGAGTAAAGTCTTAATTGCTTATGATTATGAAAATTCCTATCTTTTTTTAATAATCTTACGTAAATTAGTAGGGCATTGAGATGGGCTTGAGCTGGACAAAAAGGATCACTAACGTAAGTACTTTTAAATGTTTATTAATCGTGAACAGACAGACAGTTGGAACAACTGATACGTTGTATCACACTATCATCAGCTTATTTGATATACCTACTCTTATTTGATTACAGCTTATTTTATTTAAATATTTATCCAAACCCACAATCATTAATGCTATTTTCACTCAGCTCCAGTGCTTAGGCTCCGCCTGGAGCCTTTCTCAGAACCTCACCCTGCTTCACAGGTAGGTAATAAAGCTCTATTTTAGTACCTAGAAGTCTATGGAAGTTTTAATTAAGTAAAAAAATGCTGTTAGCAATATAAAAGTGTATTTACAAGGCTTCAGAACCTTGGGTACTAGTTTATTAACTGAACTCAGCTAGAAAATATCATTATTATTATAGTTCCTCAACTAATAAACCTGCGAATCAATCAGCCTGTTTGTTAATTTAGTTTGAACTCCACGAAACAAGGCTAAGTTTATTTGCCGCCGGCCATTTAGTAAATATTTGTCCATTACTGTCTATTGCATAATATTCGATTGTATCCAACGACCCTACCTAAGGCGAAATTGGCTGGACAAGTTAGTGACTCTAAGCGATTATAGCTAGTGTCAAATAAGAAGAGACTTGGCGGGTCACGTGGTTCGACTTGCGCTGTATACGATTGCCTGCGCGAAATCCCCTCCACTGCCATTTGACAAGTCTCTACTTTTGTGACGCGGGTTATACCTGACATTCGCTGCCCTTATGTAGCTGAGTAGGTATACATTTTGGTACCCAAAAGGTAAAGGAAGGTAGTTTACATTGTATTTTTAGGTATTGAACCGTTTTAATTTTTTGAGCTGTGGTATAATTGATTGTCAAACAATGTCAGCCACGTACTTTTGAAATTGTCATACATATTCCTAAAGATTAAAATGTACATTATTGGTAAAGTTATATCGATGATAAATTTCTATCTGACGGCTGCTCAAAAGCTTATTTAGGCCTATGACGAAAGAAACTCAGAGGAGCAGAACAAAGAAGTCCAAGTTCTATTGCGATGACAAGCCATGAGCGTACCGATTGCTATATTATGTATTTCATTAAAATACTAGGAAATTCAAGTTCTATACCTAGCTCTTTTTAGGCCCATTTGTCGGCAATTTTATATATCGAAAGGTATAAATAATGGTAATTTTATTTTTAATCAATCGCATTAATTGCCACAAAATTATCTGACCCCGTGATGGCGTCGCTATTGTTGGCATTGTTAATACATTTGAAATACATTTATTTATTTACTTTTACCTTAATGTACAGTTAATCTTAGTTAGGTCTTATTATTACTACTTATCGCAATCTCGGTGCATCATTTCAAAATGAAGCGCCGCCATTTTTTCACAGTTGCAGTTTTGGCCATAGTGTCAATAAGTGTGTGAAACGGTACACGCAGTTGACAGTAGTTTTATTATAAGAAGTTTTTTCTTTCCTCGTTGGTTTCAACCCACTCAGTGTCAACGACGCGTCGTAATATGATTACTTACGAAATGTCCGCTTTCAAACTAGACCATCCGCCATAATCGACCCCTATTAATAACGGACGTCGATCCTAATTATGAAAGCGACATCTATCGCTGTCCGAAATCTAACCAATTTGTAAACATGTTTGCCGCCTGCGTCCTTCGACTACTACAGTTTGCTACTGTAAATGGAAAGCGGACCAACTACCAGATCTGATTCGCACACAACGCAAAAAATTGCCATGAATATTTTTGGATTCGCTCATGACGATACTTAGTGCGTTTACGTACGTACTGCTTTGAGCCGACTCCGAGAAAAACAAATTGTGGACTAGGTTTCATTTCTTTACTAGCTTTTGCCACCGACTTCGTTCGCATGGAAATAGTCTTTATGACAGTTTAGCTTTTGCCTACTACAGAGAGGTCTCTATTTCTAAACATGGCTAAGATGTGAAGTTTGAGCTCAAGCTACGAAACTGTGAAAACCCCATTAAAATCAGTTCATTGGTTTTTGCGTTATGCGCGCACGTACATACAGACAAAAATATTGATCAAAATTTGTGCCTGCTTACGTATCAGTACCCTATCCCGATTGCGTGTTCAGGAATTCGACATACAGACACTTCTATTTTACAGTTTTATATTACAGCATAAATTAACAAGTTTCTAGGCAATTTCTCACTGACATCAGTAAGTGAGACACTATACTTTTCACCCCTGTCTTGAAAAACTCCATGTTTTACTCTCCAGTGAAAACCTCTCTAGACAGTTAATTCCACAGCCTTAGTGAGATAGAAAGGTCATCATAGCCATTTTTAAAGTTAAAAACGCAGGAAGCACAATATACTCGATACACAAATAAAGACGATAAAATTTAATTTTATAAAGATAAAGTAATATATCTTTATAAAATTAAATTCTAGCGAACATAAAACCCAATTTATCATAGACCGCCGAAACCGGACTAGCATTACAAATGTACACTAAACCCCATAATTAAGATTACTTAACACCAATATTGCTAAAAGGATCGTGTTAATAGCCATTTGGTTATCCCAAACACAAGTCAACTAATCAAATTAATCGGAAGGCGGGCCGATATCAACATTATTAATGCAAAACTCGCGCACCCTTTGACCCCCCCACCCCGCGGACCCCCCCCCCCCCCCTCTATCCACCACCCCGGAGCTGTATCTTCTAAGGAAGCGAGGAATAAGGACAATTTCTGCAAATAAAATCACCAACAACCTTCTGGGTAAATACGAATTGAGGTTATAATTTTGCGAAGAAAGACGGCCATTCGGTGGGGAAGCAACTCTTTGTACTCGTAAAACAACATTTTATATACATCCGCAATTATTTCTGCTAAGTAGGTTGCTACTTGAAATACTTACACCCGTTTACACACAATGCTTGTCTAAGTAAAGTAGCGTTACTAGGCGTTCTCACAGTGCTCGTCTGCTAAGTGAACGCACTGCGTGCGACGACTTCATGCTTTATATCGTTCATTTTGACTTACGCATAGTACCGATCGACACTTAAATATTGTCATTGAAACACTGTGAGACCTCATAATAACGCTTCAGAATACGCTTCTCGTAGTTTTCTAGAAATAACTTAAATAAGTATCTAAATAGGTAGAAATCAAGTAAACTTAACCTTAAAACAAACCGTGACAGAAGTTGCTTCTGTCGCGTGTTCGACAAAATCCATTCATTTCCAACAATACCGCCGATCGGCCTTTAAAAACGACGGGCGTCTTTCTCGTCATGACGTTAGGACTTCGTATGTGTTGGAGGAACATTTCAGCGAGTGAAAACCCACGTTTGCCACAGCACAGAGTTAAGCGCGACCTTTTGCGGTCGAACCTAATTCGTTTGGTCCCTAAAACAAGGATTTAAGATTCAAAATTGAGCGAATTGTGTTTTCACATGCATAGTTGTTGCGCATTTGAGTACGCCATGTAGGTACATGTTATTTACGTGTGAACGGCGGCACGGAGGGTACAATTTATCTGACCTACTGGGCCTACGCTAATATAGAGCTGGAATTGCGTGTGGGCAGGCGACCTCTTCCCCTGACGAGTATCTAACCTAAGTTAGGCTTATGAGCTCATTTTTACAATCCCATAACGAGCTCCCGTAAGCATTGCAGTAAATCACAATTCTGCCCTTTTCCCGCCAGTAATTTGATCGGCCAAATTGCTTTACGAAAACCTCCCTCGACTAGGGAAGTAGGTAGTATCTAAACTTAATATTATTAACCGAAATCCATGTTTTTTAAATTCAAAAAGTGGCATACAAGTGTCAAATTCCACGATTTTACTCCGAGAAAATTCTATCCACCTACAAAAAAGTTTCACAACGCTGCGTAGGTACTTACGCCTACAAACGTCTGCCGACATGTGAAACTTTTTCACGACCTACCCCAAACCATTTTTCATTAAACTTGGCCATTGTAGAGCTGCGTTGTAGATCTACATGTGACTAAAGCTTTATTAGGAGACTTAATAGAGAGTGAACCACAACTTAACTACAATTTCGCTAAATCGCGAACATTAAGTGGAATTTGACGTCACAGCGAAGGGGAACACCTTCCCGGCTAGGCGGCTGATGAAGCGGCCAAGTGGCAAGAAGAGTCTCATTACATCCCATTTGGGGGAGGCACCCCGCACCGTATGATGGACTGGAAATATTCCATAATATCAAGAGCATCGTTACAATGCCTTAGCAGAATATTTTTCTTGGGCAGAAAGCCGATATTCCCCCAAGAGTTACGACATTTCAATTTGCCAAGGCGGGCGGAAAATGGAATTACGATTGAAGCGAGAACACCCGAAAGCAGCCGAGGGCGGTACGCGGCGACGACGACAGCCGATCGCAGCCGAGTGGGCCCGAAGTGACGCGAACGCGCTCCCGCCTCCGCCGCGCCAACCATGTGTATTGATTAGATGCGGAACGCTCGATGCCATATAAATTAGGACCTATAGAAAAACGATACTTTTGTAAGTTAAAAATAAATAAAATTGCTTATCATTTATTGGATTGACAATAAATTCGTTTTGTTACAGGCGCACTACGCACAGCGATGGAAATAAGTTATGAACACCGAACGCGCCACCGCCGCCCGTGTCTCGTCGCTGCAGTCTGCGAGTCGAATAAACTACAACACGTAAAGTTTCATTCACTACACTGCAACAGCTGAGGAAGAAATGAAGATTAATACCGGTAAACCTTTATAAATTTTTTAAATTTTTATATTCGTATTTTATATTTTTATAACACAGCTATCCGTTTCCATATCAAAATTGTATCAGGCAACCCGTGGAATTAAACCAGGAGGTAATTAATACAAAAGCGATTCAATTTGACGCGAGCCTACATCGGCGACAAAATAATGTAGACGAATAAATATACATTACATTATTAACGAATGTTGGCCTCGTTTCTCGCTCTCTTTGTTCGTTTCACAATTTTTCCGGATATCGCAACTGAAACTAAGTTTTCCAGACCGTGGTTTTAAGGTTCAGATTTATTTGCCAGGGTGCGGATTTTGTTTCTGGATATATCTGAGGGGCGGTCCGTTCGATAACGAACCTTCTAGACAGCTGGTTTAAATGCCAATATTAGTTGTGATCTCTGCGATGGCACGTTTCATGATTTGTGAGTTTATAGCGACGGTGAAGTGTCGGTGGTTAATGGTGGCAGCGCGTGGCTCTCGCCGGCCGCCATATTGAAAAAGTTTGGCGCGAAAAAATGGCGGCAAAATAAAATTGGCTGTTTTAATCGTCGTTGATAAATTATTTACACACTTCTCCGTGTACCCATTGTAAACTGGACTTGTAGGACTTCATAATAAAATGCGGGGTGGTTGGCTATAAAGAGTTTGAGCAAAATCTATTTTCTAAACTAGCTCTTCGAAGGTACCTAATTGTTTTGTGATCTAAATAAAACATTACCACTAATTATAGTTAAGGTTATGTAATTAAGGTACGAAGGTGTAGATTTACCGGTTAATCTTTCGGTACTACTTACATTTCCATAATTAATTTTATGACTCTTCTGCCTACTTCATTTGATGCTCTACTGGAGCTAAACTGTGAGTATTTGAGTACGTACAGAAATAGGTATTGCTCCACAGGAAAAATTCGTTTGTATGTAGAAATACCTCTAGAGATAACTCTACATAACATACTAGCACAAACGTATCGGAAACCGGTAAGTAATTGATTCTTGACCATTAGATATTTACACAACTTTGCCACATTAAAGGCGGCCTGATACACAATGCCCAAGAAATATCAAGAAGTTTGCCCCAAACCATCTTTTCGGTAATTCGCCTCAGAATCCCTCGTTCGGGAGATTTAGATGGGATCCCGCCCCCTCTCCCCTGGGTGACCCATAGAGGAAAACCCGTTGTTTCTTGGCAAACTTTCCCTTGACAAACATACCTTAACTGCGGTGGAATGTAAATTGAATATTCGCCTTTGTCGTGCTAACATTAAGGCTGGATATCCGTTGTCGTATCTTGCGGTTAAGCTGCGTTCACTTCGGTTGTTTATTGGCACCTTTTCAGGTACTTAAGGTCGGATCGGCGTAGGGCACACTGAAGATACGTCGTCCTCGTGCGGAGCCGAATATGCGCCCTTGAGCTGTTCTGCTAAAACCATGGAGAACACGGATGTAGTTCTGTTTTAATTATTTCGATTTAGGCTTAGAAGAAGGACAATAGGAATATTTTATTCCTATTTAATTTTTATTATAGGCAATTAAAACAACTCAACTGACCGTAAAATTAAAAATATATTTCATATAATTGACCTAAACAAACTTCACCAACGGTCACGGGCAAAACACCCGTGAACCGTATCGTTTACCTTTCATAACGACAACGAGTTTTCGTACAATTTCCACGGGCCAGGGTAGGTATAATTATTAAATTTTTCATAACTCAACAGCGGGCTGGTGAGGCGCAAAATGCCCGAATTCTGGGGTATTTGGGGGTCATTTATTTACGCGTATTGCGAATTTGGGACGATGTTGCCACCCTCGGGTTTGTTTCTGCGGCGAGTCCACGGCAATTCAGAGTTGTGAACGGTCTACAAAAATGAGGTAATTGTACAATTCAATTTAGATTTAGATTTAATATTAGGAATGGATTTGCTTGTAGCTTAGTGTTTTTGTTTGGAGTAGGTTTGTAGCTACAAATGTCGGCGGTAAATAATGAACATCAGACAAAAACTCGAAAATTATTTATTGGAATATGATTAATTGATCTCTTATCAAACAAACGTCAAAAACTACGGGAAATAACTTTACCGGCAGGAAAAATGGATAACCCCTGACCAAGTGAACTTAAACTCAATTTACATTACTGTAAGTAAATTTCTGCGGTTTTAGAGCGTCACGAAACAGTCCTTAAAAAATTCGAAACACGCGCGAAAGTTACGTCAGATTGCACTCCCACCTGTGCCGGTCCCATACTGCAGTTCCTACATTTTTTTTTTCTGAACTGCCGAGATAGACTAGCCGAATTATACTCCTATATTTCGTTCACCGTTAAGAATATTCCCTCTCCTAACGCAATTTTAGTAAAAGATGATACCTACATAGTACTTATCTCCGCCTAAAATGTTTTCACAATAACCAAACCCCAGAAAATACATTACAAGAAAAAGTGCTAGTAGCTTAGCGTTTGAAACGAACGTGCCCCAAAAATGTCGCTGGAATTTTTGAGTCCCAGTATTTGTAGGTAAGAAATCATACGGTATCAAATATGTATCCCCATCAGAAAAAAACGTGTAAATGTTCAGCGTTATAAAAATGTAGGATCTGGGGAAAAGATCATCCTCGCACCGTAGCCCTCTCGGTGTTGCCACTTCAGCAAAACTCACCGACATATGGGGAGCTTCAGGAGCCATGAAATATATTATATAATCTCAACTTAAATATTATAAAATTAGAAAAGAACGTTAATAATTTACTACTATGATTACGGCGATGATGAAAACGACAAAAAATACCTATACGACTGCGAAATGCCATATTACGAAATAGTTATCATATCATCAGTTAACAGTCAGTAATCTACTGAATACTTTCAGTTTTATTTTACTTTATATAAACCCTACACTACCCTATCATACACCTACCCTGCACCCACCCTGCACCCACGCTGCACCTACTCTGACCCTACTCTACACCTACCCATACATTGCCCTCAACGCAACAAAAAAAATATTAGTAAAATAGCTGCAGTCGATCTGAAATTATGCGCGAACATGCTACATTTTGGGTTATAGTATTGCAATTTTCCAAGGGTTCTCAAATTTTTTAACATAAAATATAGCATAATATTAAAACACGCTGAAAATGTACCAATTTTTTGTATCGAGTTTAGACATTTTGTGAGATAATCGGCATAGGTACCAACTTAATGGTTTATATGAACCAATATTTGTAGTTACGTAGGCAGTATATTGTAGTTCTTGAGTTTACTCATCATAAATAAACAAAGAAAACGACAAACATGATACATCATAGCATCACCCGCTGCGCTAACCAGAAGATTCCCTGAAAATGTCATCAAAATCAGTAAAGCCGTGACGAACTAACAACTTTACACCCGGTTTCAGAAATATGTCAAATCATTGATTAGCTAACAGACTGTCACATTTAACAAGCTGTTAAACCACTGTGGGTTTCTGAAAGGCTAATTAACTTAAAATTAGCTAATCGATCTAATGGTCGATACACCGAACAGTCGATGTTAATACAGGTGATACATTTTTTCGCCTGGCTACCCCTGCTAAAATCAGTCACATTAAGTTGTCTCTGTCCCTAGGGGCCTTTTGAAGACAAAATCGAATATGATATTCAACTTTTAGATGAAACTGATAGCGATTGTATAGTTTTCGTGTAAAATCAAAAATTATCGAAAAAAATATACAGAGCGAGAAAGATAACTTATGTTATAGGGTCACGAGTTTCAGTGTGTCAGTAATCCCATCATCATCATCTTTAGGCAGGTAGGTAGGTCCGGGTCCACTGCTGAATACAGGCCTCCCACGACTTACACTTCGGTCGACTCTGTTACCTTGCATCCATCGACTCCCAAGAACCTTAAGGAGGTCGTTCGACCATCTCTTGGGAGGCCATCCAGTTCGCCGGGTATCGATTCTGTGAGTTTCCCCCATTAATCCCATTAGTTAAATCCTGCAAGACCAAGACTAGGTTCAGGTTTTAATTCTGATCAAACACCAAGTTTAGACAAAGTAGTCCTAGTCCAGGTCCAGGTCTAGATCTAGGTTCAAGTTCAGAACCTAGTGGAGTCCTGGACCTGGACCTGAATCAGGACCTGGTCGTGGGCTAGGACCTGGACCTGAACCACGAAATGGTCCGGGACCAGGACCTGGACCAGAACCAGGACCTGGTCCGGGGCCAGGACCTGGATCTAAACTAGGACCTGGACCTGAACCTGGACCCTAGACCTGGGCTTTGTCTAGGACCAAAACTAGGACCTGGACCAGGCCCAAGACCAAGACCTAGACCAAGAAAATGGAATATTTTTTTTAATTCTGTTAACATGATAAAAAGCTTTCCGGATACCCAAAACTACCTTAATCGGCTGTTAATTCGAGATTTGACAATCCGTTGACAAACTGTTAACAGTCTTCTTTCACTTGATTTCACTTTCATACTATTTCAAAAAGACGCCGCAACGATTTTTACTTTGGCGGTTTCACTTTTTGGCAATCAAATAGTTTTCAAGAAATCGCCTCGTAAAAGTATATAATTTTCATGTTGCTCGAATTTCTGTTCATGTATTCACATCAAAAATTTAGATTATAGACATATTATAAAAGGTGTAGTAGAGAACTTTATTTTATCGCCACTGTGACGCAAGTCATTTTTATAATGACCTGCATATAAAAAACTTCATAACAGAAATAAAAATATTACATCATGACATATAAATTTATTTTGTGTTTTTATCATTTTCAGTTCAACAGTTACATTGTCAGAAAAATGTCGTGAAGCTATACTGATTTAACTCCGGAGTTTTGATAAATTTGTCGCAGTAATTGCTCTATTTGTTGTCTCGACGATTGTGTGAAAAGTGTTCACTTCTGAAATAAAAGCGCCTTGAACTTCACTCTTCATTCAGGCCGCTTCGGGAGGCTTTTACTTTCTCGCTACGCAGAGTCCTTCGCTACGCTCAGCATCCAATATACCACCCATAACGGACGACCCTATTTCCTTGATGTATAATCTACTATTAAATCATTACGTGTGCGTAAATCAAGAAAATATGTTATTAGGTGGACCTTGCACGTGCAGGAGAGTCACCAAGTGGCTAGAACATATTTTAATTGGTGGATTCAAAGCGGGAAGCCTAGGGAGGGCGCCGTCTATAACTGTGTGTTGGATAGCCGTAGGGTATTTAAAAGCAGGCTACGGTGGTGTCAGAATAATGAGGACAAAATCAAAATGAATGTTTTGGCAAGCAATTGTTTGAATAAAAACTTCGGTAAATTGTGGAACAATGTAAAAAAATTTAATGGTAAGGCAAGTATTCCTAACTCTATGGAAAAGTGTAACAACGATCCTAGAGATATAGCTGTTATTTTCACACAATTTTAAAGCTTCACCACAAGTTATGAACAGTAGATCAGTGACTGACAAGGCACCACCGTCGCCGGTCGAGTGCAATGACGTGCTGACATTCACTTCTCGCGATGTTCGTGAAGTTGATAGAGCCATGACGCGAGGTAAGTCGCCTGGGCACGATGGGCTCAGTATTGAGCATATCGCTTACGCTGGTGATGAGATCCATCGTGTCCTTGCGCAATTATTAAACCTATGCACGCTTTACGGCTGCTTACCGGACGGTGGTGGTTCCTGTGCCTAAGAATGGAACTGGTGATATATCTCGGCTTAGTAATTATAGGCCGATTTCGCTAGGCAACATTGTGGGAAAAATCTTTGAATGACTCTTACAACCTGCATTGGCGAAGGGATTGCATATTGATGACACACAGTTTGGTTTTCGTTCCGGTCTCTCAACAACTATTTCATTGAGAGAAATACTTCCGTATTTGCCTGCTTCCTAGACCTTAGCCGTGCATTTGACTTAGTCAACTACAACATACTGTGTGTGAAAAAAACTAAAAAGCGCCAACGTCAATAATAACATAGTGAGTCTGTTAAGATACTGGTATGAGAACCAAACGAATACTTAAGATGGGGCGACACACAGTCTAGCGAATATAGGCTAAACTGTGGTGTACGCAAATATGGGTTGACTTCACCGGATCTCTTCAACCTGTATATCAACGGCCTGATCGTGGAGCTGAGGAGCACTGGTGTCGGATGTAACATCGGCGATGTTTGTATGTATGCGGACGACATGGTGCTCCTCATCCCCTCGATTAAAGAATTAACAAAGCTGAATAGTAATGTTAAAAAATCGGATATGTTGATATTCTGGTCTGGAGCAGGTTCGGAGAACGTTCCCTCAGTTTATTAACATATTATCAAAATGGAAAGTATGTTCACAGAATAAGATATTTTTTGTATCTCTTATATATAATAGATAGATACCTGGGTCATATGTTTAATTAATATCTTCGGGATGAGGAGGACATGGAGCGTGAGCGTAGGGCTCTTGCTACGCGGTGTAACATGCTCGCGCGCAGATTCTCACGCTGCACGGAACAGGTGAAGATAACTTTGTTTAAGCTTTTTCCCACAAGTCACTTATGGACTCATCAATGTTTTATTTATTACTTATGGACTCATTATACCAAGCAAAGTTACAACAAACTAAGGGTGCAATATAATAACGCTTTCCGAATTTTATTGATACATCCGCCCTACTGCAGCGCTTCGAGCATGTTCGCTGAGGCAAGAGTCCCTGACTTCTACGCGATATTGAGGTCCCGTGCCTTCTGGCACCAACTACGATCCAGCGGTAACAGTATTTTACAGACGCTGGTAGAAAATGTGAACAGTCCTATTTTTAGGCACTGGATATCCGTGCACAATACACCGAACGTTCATTAAGCATGTCTCTTATGTACTTATGTAGTTAATTTGTATTTTCGGTTTTATTTTATTATTGTACTGTTCCTATTGACAGTACGTCGTACGTACCTACGTAGGTATTAATTATGTTTTTATTGACAGTCGTACTATTGTACCTATATAATTTCGTATTATTATTATTATTGTTCTAATAAACAGTCCAGATAAAAAGAGCCCGGGGTAATTTAGCCCCGCGGACTGGCAACCCCGGCCGGGGGTGGCCGGGCGGGGCCATCCCCCTGATTTATAGTAACATGTCGCGAGGCCCAACCGCCCGCGCCAACTCGCTTTTTGTCATTAACTGATTTTTATTCAGCCCCCTGTTCCTTTTCCATTGCTCGTTTTTGAGAGATTGGCCGCGTTTTGTTTTGCAGTCTGTGGTGGGTGGCTAGATTATTTAACGACTTGAATATACTAGATAGATAGATAGTTAAACACTTTCTTGCTCATAAAATATAACAATACGAATCACAAGCAACACATATGGCAAAGGCGGCCATATCGCTACAAGCGATCTCTTCCAGGCAACCTTTACAGAAATTGAGACAGTTATTTTACAGCAGGTAGTGTTGAGCCACATGATACAAGGTACTACTTACAGGAGAGTCACTGTGACTAATGCTCGATTTCACTAAACTTGCGACGCCTAAGTTGATTTTAGATATTCCTAACAAGAAAAACATTGCACCAACACCAACCTTAAGTGAAAAGTAATTCGTTTAGTCACTCCTTACTTTACGACTAAATGCTTAGGAATAACTTAAGGCGTCCCCTAAGTGTAGTGTAATCGGGCATAAGAAACATTGACGTAACATTGCCCTCTGGCCACGTGGTCTGACTGCTTTGTCCTTGATCGTACGACATGAAGATTTTTCCTTGCCCTTTGGCCACGAGTTAAAACTGAATTTAAATAATCAACCGCGATGGTCACCTGAACAACCGTAGTAAGTTATTGGAACGTGGAATTGTGGATATATCCAGAAAGACCTATCCCTTCCCATGAACCTACTCCTCAACGGATCTGCTATTGGATGAAGCTGGTAACGTCTTCGACACTACTGAACCAATTTAGAAAATTCCTTCGCTAATATGAAGCTATTGAGTACCCTAATGTACATAATACTTTCAGTCCCGAGAAAGTAAAAGTAAAGATTCGGACTAAACGCGGATAACACAGCGAAGACCGCTTGTATTGATATAAATCAAACACAAGTTTTCGCAACTGAAAAACAAGACCAATAGACCTTTCCACCTACCGGCTAAACCACGGGGTGAAACCGTGAAACCATGGGGTAAACACTGCCAATCTTACCATGTATAGCTACCTATTACTTACCCGGAACGTATACACAGAAAGTATACTCTAGGGAGACCATTTGCGAATTGTTTTTTACAATTTCAAACTATTTAAAACTTCGTGACATTCAATGCTCTATTTGCTTAATCGAACCCCCAGCGTCATCTACCGTGTAGTAGCGACACTACTTTACAATGTCGAATCGTTTTTCTTCACATATAAAATTAAAAAAGTACGTGTTCTATGAGTACTTTTCGGCACCATGATGGTATCTTATGTTTTAAATTGAAGTTTCCAACCCGTTCTAACTTGCAGCGTTCTAACGTTATGGTTGGGTTTGTTGAGCTATGTGCAGCCATCTATCGCACACGCTGTCAACTCTACAAGCTGGGCTTGTTTTCTACAACTTCAGTACAATACCACTCTGCTAGAGGGCGCTACTAAACAAAGTTTTTGATCAAACTTTCGTATTTGTTAGTCTTGGTGAAACCAGTTCCAACTTTGTGCCGCATGATCATAGCTTAACGCACTTTTGTAATTAAACTAGAGTTCCAAATTGCCCCTAAGCCACCAGCTTGTCCAATCGATCGGTCGACGAAGTCTTTTTTTCTTGTAGGTACCTATTACCTACTTATGCGAACTAGGAAGCGGACTAACGTGTCTGTTATATTATTAATTATTATTTAATTTACTTTCCACGATAATCATCTCATCATTTTGGCGTGAATGTCCCGGTTGTGCTTTCGGGCACGAGGGCCCAGGGCCCCCCTTGACCATGATCCAGGATTTGTCAGGTCAGATCAGGTTGACCTCCATGATCCTGCTACCAGGGGAAGCTGACCAGATTGGATCATGGTTACACATCCAGTCGCCTGAATGTGCAGGTTTCATCACGATGTTTTCCCTCACAAAAAGAGCACAAAATAGAAAACTAACAGAAGGCCACTGCCGTCATCTTCGAAAATTATTACCTAAACTTGCCGACTCTCTAGGGTTGCTACTGTATTTATTCTGAATTTTGAAAAGAGTATTTAAAAGATCGATTAGAGTTTTAAAGATCATTCACAATAACATGTCCCTTGCGAAGGACCAATATCTAATCCTTGCCATAATGTGATCATAATTACTTGCCAAGCTGTTCAGATTGTGTTCAAGTGTAGGGTAAAAGCCGGATACTTGCCCCACTTTTCGAAAAAGCTCTATTATGAAGATATATCCCGGCGTTTGTCAGGCCGGATCCGTTTTTCTGCTTTTTCTACTCTATTTCATCCGATCTTGGGTCTCATCTGGTCCTTGTAAGGCATTTTGTTCACCTAGAATGAAAGCACAGACAAATACATATTTATTTTATAAAGCAAGAAGTCCTAAAGAGTTGGAAAAAACCCCAAAAACATGTCCTTGCTTGTTAAATAGTTTACACTTGCGGATAGTCGTCCCTAGGGGCAAATATCCGCCAAAGCAAATGGGGCAACTATCCTTTTTATTTGTGAAATCAAGAAAACTTATTACACAATACAACATATTATACAATGTAATTAAAACCATAATGCATGCGTAGAAACAAAAAGTACACTGATGCCATAATCAGTAATAAAGATATTCAATATTAATTACTTACCTAAATAATTTTGAAGCCCATCAAACCTTCAGCGCGAAAGATTTTTGCTCACAAGGACTAAACGCGTGTACCTACGCTGATGGATTATATGGCATTGAGGTCTTTGGGAGGGATACTTTCAGTTATGGTAAAGCGCTAACGCCACCAACATCCCTAACATAGTGTATTCAAAACTAGGGCAACTATCCCACTGGGGCAAGTATCCGGCTTTTACCCTATTAGATTTTCCATATCAGCTTCAGACATTATGCCTTTCGTAGGCGTAATAATAATCTACTGCTTATTCACTTTTTTTAAATTCATCGTCAACTGATATATCATCAGACCCTGAGAATAACCTTTCCCTGACCTGGGATTTGACCCACTTCCCGGTAATCAATTGAATTGAGAATTTCATACACATGTAAATTGATGAAAATGCAATATTATGGTATTAGTCAGTTGATCTGATGATGGAAAAGGAAGGTAGTCAGCGACGTTTTTATATTAGACTAGACAGGCATTTCCGACTAGAAACTATTAAGGTGGCCATAACGGTTTCTTATTCTGTTAAAAACTGTCACGTGGTGCCTGAAACTGTTCAACTAGTCCTAGGGTCTCTAGCGGAAGACCTTGGTCAACCTCGCTTCATCATCGGCATTAGAACTCGTAGCGGTGCTGAAGTTCGACTAGCCTCAAAGTCTGAAATGGTCACCCATCAGTTCTCGCACTCTGCGTGCGTTGCTTGTATGTTATTAAGTAATCTTAGTTACGTACAAGAACTTTTATTTTATCAATTATAATATTGTTTAATTAAATAATATTCAATTGAAGTCGATACTACAACGAATTCTCGCGTTAACAATCGCGACCGAGCACTGCTTGAGAACTGCGTGAGAATGCCTGTAAACGTAACGTCAATTTGTGCGTGACGGAAATGGCGGTTTCCAGTGGACCTTCTGTATGGGCCGTTCTTTATTTTGTGGTAAGAGCATTGGTTAGTATTCAACTAATGTACATAATTCAGAAAACAGTCATTGGTACATGGCCGGAGCGGGATTCGAACCCGGGACCTCTGGCTTACGAGTCGTATACTCTAATCGCTCGGCCAGCGACGCTCCTTAATTTACTTTCCACGATGAAAGTATCTAACGTTTAATTTAAATGTTCTTTTTTTACAAATTCACGATCGCTTTTGTAGATTTATATAATTATTATAATATTGATAAATGTAAGACTGTATAATGAGATAATAAATAAATCTAAATCTATTTTACTTTATTTTATTCAGTTACGTAAATATACAGACATACAACTAGAACTTATAAATGAACTGTAGGTATTCCTAGGATAAAAAATGAATGGTAGATAAGTCGTATATTTGGTTACATCCGCACACAACATTTAATTTAATCGCACTATAACAAAAACTGGTCAGCTTTACAAACAACTTATAACAATTTATGCCACTATAAAAAAGTCGCTTCCCGCCGTCTGTATCTATGTACGCTTAGATCTTGTAAACTACGCAACAGATTTTTATGTGATTTTCAACAATAGATAGAGTGATTCCAGAGGAAGATTTATAACCAAGAAAAAGGGGTGAATAGGGTAGTTGAACGCGAACGGAGTCGCGCCGGGTCCACTAGTAATACAAAAATGGTATAACAAATTTCTTTCAACTATTTTCATATTTCAATTAAAGAGATCCCAATAACTCAGTAAGATTATTATACTGTCTGCACATCCGTAACAAAGGACTGTTATTTGATACATTGTTACTCGTATACTTCATGCCTCGATGGTGACGGCACTTTTATTCTTAACTGTTTTAGGAGATAGCTATCTGAGAGAATGGTCTCTCAGATACCAATAGCTAAATGGTGTCAATGGTGGCAACGTTGTGAAGTGTACACCGATCTATTATGTCTTCGATACCCAAGACTTAATAAGTTGGCATTCGTAAACATTTATCACAATCAGGAACTTTTCTCCTAAAACGAAATCTTGCTTTTTTATTATTATTATTAAAAGAAAATTAAGGATAGCAGGCGAAGAAAACAGCGCTGTATCGACTCAACCCCATCGATATGAATTTTGTATATAGGATACCAAATCTACAAACAGTATATCTACTCTAGAATGTTCCTTACTAGTGCAACATTCAGTGTGATTTAAGATTGTGGTTGTCGGAAAAAATATAGCATTTTCTAAACTTTACAGCAGATACTGCAGTCAACATGTGGTCTGAAGGATAAGTTCCATCAAATATTACTTTCAGGTCTTTGACAGTATCCACTCTCGCCAGATTAACCCCATTTATATTATAGCTGTATAAAATCCTGCTTTTTATCTTAGTTGACATTTGCTCAGGATCAATCCCATCAGATTTTTGTTACACCAATACACCAATCGACACAAATCGTCTTGAAATGCTACGCAATCGTTAATCCGAATTTCCGGATAACATGAACTCAATCGACTCAATAAGAAGATGAGATAGGCATTTGCTACTTGAAACTGCGACACCATGAAAATGGATAGGTTTTTGGTAGTAAATGCATGTGTCTTTTAAATTTGACCTGCATTAAAAAACTTGCGCCAAGGAGTGTTCCATATCTGATATAAGTCTATTGTGGTTTCCAACCTACCTCCTCGGCCGCGTACGTAACTCGAATCACCTGAAAACACGAACATTCACATTGATTTATAAGAACCGATCGACCTCTGTCATCTGCTTAACAATGAATACTGAAAGTTCCTACACTAAATTATTTACTAATATTTTGACTGGCTCACAAAACATTGTTTAGTTACCCATGCCAACACTTTGACAACGTTTCGTGGGTACAGAATATAATAAATAATGATTGTGTGACAAAAATGATTTTCTTCCGCTATAACAAGAGCTATTTCCATTTCCGCTGGCTGCCTTATCGTTATTGTGTTGTTTATTGTGCTCAAAACTATTACGTAGTTGCACCTTAGACATAGTCTACATAGGAGAGCTTATCTCTGTAAGAGAACTCTTCCATCCAACCTGCGAGATGTGTGATCATTATCACGAGTGCTTGAGTGCGTACCTGGTATCTACCAGAATATAAAAAGTAGTTAGTACTGACCTACCAACACGAAAGTTAACCGAGCATTTTGGAAAAGTCTTACCTTGCCCATTCTTTTAAACTGACAATGGGTTGCGAAACCCTGTCGATTGTCTTTTCAGTTGATAAATTAGTTCCACCGCATAATGCAACAGTTAAATACGTACCAATTACCATGTTTCTAGTGGAACACGAGCATAGCTTGCATCCGGTTTCGTAAGATGGCGTCTCATCCGTACTTCAAAACGGTGATCCGGATTTGTTTCCACTGCCGCGGTACTGACCTTGTCCGTGGATTACTATATTGGAACATTTTAGCCCTTCATTATGCATTATAGAGACGTTACTATGCTTCGTAAATATATCAAATTTGGAATTTACTTTCAGAAATTTGTAGACATTTTTTTGGTGTTTATTATAAATAGGTATTATAACTTAAAATAGATAGATCTCTAAAAAGTAACTTTATCTTAGTTGAAACTTACGCGTTTTACCTGTAAAGTGCCTACCCAGACCCTAAAAAATATTTTTCAACCGATTGTTAACGTCGAGTATTAACTAAGTCAAAGTATAAGACGCCAGAGTACGCTTTACTATTGAAATTCGTATTTAGATAATATTTGGGACTTACGCCTTGTTTACCTTCACCTTCACAGATAGGTAGATTGTTCGTCAAATAATGAATCTTTATTATTTATTAACACGTCCTCAGTAAAAACATTAAAGTGCAAGTGCAAAAAGCAAGTGGTAGGTATACCGTCGTGTAGGCACACATTATTTATGATCAAGGACAATAGCGCACTATATGTTCATATTTACCTACTACGCCGTTTTTATGGACTTAGGTCGCGTAATTTGCGCCGCTCCACTGCCAAAGCCACGGTTCCCCAAATCCCCACCCCATGGAGCACTGGAGACCTTACTCACCGGTAGAAACACAATACTATTCAAAAGAGTATTGTTTAGCTGCGGTATTCTGTAAGGCGGCACCAATTCGAACGGGATACCCCGCTATGCCCTACCTCTCTTAAAATATAATTATAATAAAAATCAAGTAGTTATTTATTTACAGAAACTATAGGTAGTTGGTAAAATATTGAATAACCTAGCTATCCGAATTTTAATAGTTAACCAAGGAATGGAACAGTTTGCCCTGAGAGTGGTTTCCCTGGTCACTATAATCTGGACACCGTCAACCTGTTCCTGAGAGGCATGCCTGCCAGTTTGTCTGCCGTAAACATAAAAAGAAATGCTTCATTTTCGGCTGCATCGGCACTTACCACCAGGTGAGATAGTAAGTCCAATGCCTGACTAATTCTTATATAAAAAAGGAGATACGTTGATTAAAAAACAATTTTAAGAAAAGGCTACCGGGGATTGTGCTCAAAAAACTATCTTTAGCATTGCTTGGTTGGATAGCAAAGCTTAACCTTTGCCCAAGGAACGGGTCTTCGGTTACCTGGGGTGTACACCAGAGGGCTGGTGTCCTGGGGCCCACGATGTCAAGCAATGCGATAACAATGTTAAATGGTACTTTGGGAAGGTTCTGCATATCAATGATATGCTGAATATCCCCAGTATGCATTGTTATGCAGATAACAGTACTGGAGGTGCTCGTAATTCTGGCCGAGCGAAAGAGGGACCTCTTTTCGAGGTGTCGGAATGCTGAATGAAACTTGTGTCAGACACTCCTTAAAGAAAGTTGCTCTGTGAGGCAGACTAAACTTGGTCAAATTCAACCCCTCGAAGACAGATAGCGCATTTTACTCAAGAAAGGATCCTTGTGTCATAGTGCCGCAGTTCCAAGGAACACCCCTTTCCATTTCAGAAAGTATCGGGATTATTGATGTCGACATATCGGATAGCATGCGCTTCTGGAGTCATATTTAAGGTAAGGCCAAACTAGCCTCGAAAAACTTGGAGTCCATAACCGGTCCAAGCAATACTTCACCCCAGAGCAGAGCCTGTTGCTGTGTAAGGCCACATATGAAGTGTTATTCCCATCTTTGAACAAGCAAAACTGACGATCTATTTAATCCTCTGGACTCCGTACAGCAAGGCCCCATATTAACAAGCAAGTTGGAACCACTGACTGACCGAAGGGACTATTTAGCTCCTTCTGTGTGTATTCTACCGACTGTGCAATGTGGCCCACAGCACAATTTCGCCATCGCACCACCCGCCGCGGGCTGGGTAGTCATCTCCACTACATAGACCCTCTATTGGTGTCAACGCGAAAGTTCGATAGAACGTTAGTTTGGATATGGGACATAGGATCGTTCAAGACCTCTCTTTGGAGGCGGGCAACGCTTTAGCGCCCCTGGTGTTGCTGATATCCATAGGCGGCGGATACCACGTTCCATCAGGTAGCCCGCTTGACAGCTTGTCTGACGATTAACATAACAAAAAACATACACACATGCCTGTATCCCATATGAATAGGCAGATATTATCGAGTGCCACAAGCTAGGCTGGCATGCCTCTTTTGCTTCTTCCAGAATCATACACATTCTCACGATTGATAGATTCCTTTCGTAAGGCTCATCCACCCTCTCCACATGTCCAAAACAGCATAGATAACCTCTTTTAATCCTAGCTCTCATCATACTTCTGATGGCAACGAACTCTTATCACACTATCTTTTCCGAATATGTCCGTTTCCACACATAATTTCGACCGTACGTCCAAAACTCGTAAAAAAACATCCTCAAATCTAAGCGTAACTCCCTCCAAGAGAGTATGTTGGAAACACGCCGGGGGCCGCGCCGCTTAGCTAGTGCATTATACGCCGGCGCGCCGAGCTCCCGCGCCAGCACTCCCGCGCAACAAACCGTCCAACAATTCGAAAGTAAAAACTTTTTGATTGACCGTGAAACTGGCCAGTGTTGAATTGTGCATTGTGAGCCGCTTTCTTCGCTGTCAATAAAAAAAAAGTAAGTAATTTTAATGTTGGAATGATTCTTTATTTGAAAAGTTTTACCATCCCGCGTCGTTAGAAAGTGGGTTAGAATTTGCGGATTTGAAAAATTGCGCGCTATAAGTGTTATGGGGTCGTGTGAATGTTTTCAAGTTAACAATGTGTTCTCATAGTTTTTACATTAAAATATTTATTGGTTTATTGACTTATTGAGTGTCATTGGTCTGACTTTAGCTAGATATAGATATCTACTTAGGTACTAATAAGAAAAGGATTCATTGAACGAGTTGTATCATTTAGAATATAATAAGTAGGTATTAAATTAAGTAGATTACAAGTGCTTGTAGTTTGTACTAATAAATGAACTAACTTAATTAAGTAGGTTTATGATTTATAATTATGATTTTAAATATTACCTCTAACCCCATTAATACAGACCTTCATTTTATCTTGCAAAAGGTCAGGTATCCACAATTTTTTTTATATAGGTACAGACCTTTTTAAATAATCCAAATTTGCGAACTTCGGGTACTGCCGCGGGCCCCCCATATGGCAATTACAATAAAACACAGAAATTACAGCCATTTTTGGGTCATTCACTAATATCTCCAAAACGGTGCACCGTATAGAAAAGTGCTCTTCTACCGTGTGAAGAAAGCTTACAAAGTTCTCCTACAACTTTTGCTTGAAAAAGAGTATTCAAAACGGTTGGGCCGTTTACGAGCAATACCTACTCCCGATTGCGGCGACAGGTAAAACACCCGTTTTTACGGAATTGTTTGAAAAATGTAACACAAAATGTCCATTGCTATACTCTATAAACCTATACTTTTATGATACACATGTTCAAAAAAGACAAAGACGAAGGTCTTCGACCAATGTGTGTTGCCAGTGATGACTTACGGAACTAAAACGTGGCCGCTCACTGTGGGCCTTATAAGAAAGCTCACTGTTACCCAAAGGGTAATGTAAAGAGCTATGCTCGGAGTTTCTTTGCGCGATCGAATCAGAAATTAGGAGATCCGCAAGCGAATCAGGACCACCGACATAGCTCTAAGGATTGCCAGACTGAAGTGGCAGTGGGCAGGGCACATAGCTCGAAGAACAGATGGCCGATAGGGCAGTAAAGTTCTTGAGTGGCGACCACGTACCGGAAGACGCAGCGTGGGGAGGCCTCCTACAAGGTGGACCGGCGACCTGGTAAGGATCGCAGGTAGCAGCTGGATGCGGAAAGCACAGGACCGGCCTTTGTGGAGATCTCTGGGGGAGGCCTATGCCCAGCAGTGGGCGTCTTCTGGCTGATATGATGTACAAAAAACTGTTTTTGTTTTTTTTTTCCTTTACTTGAGCTGTATAACCTTGCTTGTTGCCAAATTTCATAATTGTTGGTTATCGGTAAATACTTTTATATGTTTTGATGAAGTTGCTTTGTGAAAACTATGATACCTGTTTAATGTTTTTATCTAAAAATTGTGAATACCTGACCTTTTGTAAGGCAGGTATCTTGTTTTCAAACGAATTTACTGTGTTATTACGTTGGTATCAATATTATTATGTTATATGATGGTTAAATGCTAAATTCCAACAACAATGACTTTATGAGTAGGTACATATACCTACCTACGTCAAGGAACGTGTCAATCAAATTAGCTACGGTAGCTACTTTATTAAATCTCAGAGATAGATACTTTTAAATAAGTATATATTTTAGTCAATTGAACAGCTCTACTCAGTTAAGAGTCAAGAGTGCTAAGAATAATGGGCATAGGTTCAAAAATATGGTTTCCTAAACCCAAACGATGTGGTAACCACATGGAAACATCCATGTGCCCTCTGAATGTCATCTGTCACTTCACTCCACCTTTGTGTATTCATCTTCTATCGTCATTGGTACAGACGGGCGCTTTTGTGTATTATACCAAACACAAAACCAAACAAAATACTTACTTCGAAACTATAAAATAGATATGTACACATTACACAGTCGTGACTACGACTGATGTAAACGTAAAAATCATTATTTATTCCGTGATAATGTCATGGCACTTGAATGAACTCTAGTAGTGAGGAGCACCTTTGGTAAACAAAATAGCATTGATTGGTAAGAGTATACATTTTTTCGCAATAATTTTATACGGTACGGTACGTGGCTTGGCAAAATATGATGTACCGAACTTATGTCAAAATTCACGCATAGTTGCTTGGCGGCAGACCTTGGTAAATTAAAGACAAATTTTCAATATAAAATGTTGAAAATTTAACATGTTTCTTTCTTGTTTCAATAAACTCTTTATAGCGACTTATTTTATTTTATTTTTTTGTATTTGGTAATATGGGTTTATTGCCTGAAATAAATATTTTTTTAAACTTATTATTGCTTCATCTTATCAGCCATAACAGTACTGTTTAGCGCGTTAGCTTTATTGTAAAACGACGACCCTCTTTCCCAAACTAGATAATCAATAACCCTCATTGAGAATTCGTCAAACTGGTCTTGGTCATAAATCAGAACATCACTAGATGCAACAAATACTATGTAGTAAGTACTTGCCACAAGTATACCGGTCAACAAGAGTTGGTTGCAAAACGTCAGGGTTGACCAACCGTGCCGCATTTTAGCAACTGCCGGTCTGCTTACTAAACTGGCTGCGTTACTTAAGGTAAGGTAAGGTAGTACTAGGTACATATTTTGTACAGTCGGCAGTGCTATGTAAGGTTTTAGTAAGCATTTCAGGGTTTGGATATGTAAAAATCACCTCCGGCTACCCTTAAGGGGGTGTTATAGGATTTTAGATAACTAATAATTACTGATAGACCGATTTTACTAACCGGTGTTCATTTTAGAAATCTAACGCTTCATAGGTTTTCTAACAGTTCTGTTACTGTCTGGTATTAAGTAGAATCACGATTAATGATATAAAAATATCTGTAAATACCTAAAACTGTTGCATTAATAATATGTTTATTTATTAATTTAAAACTTGATGCACTATTACGTACTATAAATTGTTTTAGTTGTTTAGTAAGAAAGACTTTAAAAATTGAAAATATACAATAAAAAATGAATATTAATGTGGTGCCCCGGTTGTGTTCTCGCACGGAGGGGTTCAAATTGATCAGGATCCTGGATTTGGCAGATGAGGTATTACAGTGGAGCGTATGCCATCTGATCTCCGTGACCGAGTAAACAGGGGAGCCTGACCACATTGGATCATGGTCACACATTCTAACGCATGAGTATTGCGTATGTTAGAATTGTTTAGCCAGCAACCAACAAATAAAACTACTCTTGTCTTGTATTTACACAACCCCACAGTGATCCGAATGGGCATACCGTAACTGCGATGTTCATCTATGAAGGCCTATCACAGTTTATTATCGTAAATCGGATGTAATATTTTATAGCCACTAAGTACAGCGGGTTCCTAAGACATTGTATTATGCAATTAGGTAATGTTTCATCATCACAGCCCATAACAGTCCACTGCAGGACTTAGGGCCTCCCCCACAAAAAGGGAGGTTATTGCCATAATCTCCACGCTTGGCAGGCGGGTTGGAGATCGCAGTGTTATAATATAACATTGGAAAATGCTGCTGCCCATTTTCCAGTCTACGGAGGCGCTTAGATATTTTGCCTCGAAAACATTAGTCGCCTTGTACGACACCCACGAGTGTAAGAGGTTGGTGCTATTCTACTCTGCCGGACACCACACGGCCCAAGGTAATGTTTACTAGCCACCAATCCCTTAAACTCGTGGGTGTCGTACAAGGCAACTATTGCTCTCGAGACAAAAGTTCAAGAGTCTCCGTAGGCGGGAAAATGGGCAGCAGCTTTTTCATTGTTATATTTATAACACTGCAATCTCCAACCCGCCTGCCAAGCGTGGAGAATATTATAATAACCTCCCCTTTCGTGGGAGAGGCCCTAAGTCTTGCAATGGACTGTTATGATCTGTGATTATGAATGTTTCCTGGATTTGCGTACGTAACCTACCTGCCTTGGTTTGATTAAATAACTTCGTTCATCGTAATCATCTAGCTAGGTACTCGTATTGTTAAGTTAAACACTTTGTGAATATTTAGAAGCATGTGTGGGAGCAGTAAAAAAAATTTCGAAATGGTTCAGTTACAATTAGAAACTGTAAACAAAAGAACCATTTTTGCAATGTTTTTAGATAATGGTGCGTGTGGAACCACTTAAATCTCTCAGATATCATTAGAAACTTTTGTAAACATCAGGGGCATGGCAATGCCCCCCGCCAAATCGAGCAAACAATCAAGGTCATACACCCTTTTCTCAAAGCAACTCAACGCATTCGAGCTCATTATATATTTGTTAGGAACTAAAGTAATTGCTTGATTTTTTTATATTGTATCTACGTACTGCAGACAACGTATATTCCAAATTACAAGTTTCTACTAAACGGTTTTTAAAATATTGTTGCCCTGACTGACTCATTGAGCATCAAAAATATGTCTATTCCAGAAGATTCAGAAAGTTGAAATTTTGCATGAAGATAGATAATTAGGAGATTGTACAGGGAAAAGACGGAAAACATTAAATGTCCACACCTGAGGAGGTGAAATAGGGGTTGACAGTTTGTATATAAGTCATTCTTCGTCACAAATAATAATAATTAAACGTGTGATCAATATATTTTGTTCTTTTTTGTTGTCTAGAACTGTATTTGATCTCATTTATAAAAAAAAAATTCTAGTTAATCACGAAATTAAAATATGTCGAAATTGGAAAAGTCTATATCATGTCAAAAACTAATATAGAGAAAAAGTGGTCTTAGCGACAATTATTAGCCAAGTGCAAGATTATACATACAAACAAACACACTGGACTCAATACTAGATGTCCACCGTCTAAAAAACCTAAAACTAAAAATAAAAAAATTATTCGCCCCGATAAATTTGAGTTGACGTTTCTAAATTTGACTAAAATAAACACCTAGGTATCTAGAGTAAGTGCCACAAACTTTTCTAACCCGGTGGCTAAAATTAAAACTAATTATCGCCATTTTGAACAACAGCGCCGTCATCACTGGTTTAGATAAGTCCAAATGCCCAACAACTTTGAATAAGTCTGCGGCACTAAATTAAATCGACTGCATAAAATTAGAAACGTGAGATTCAAATTAGCCCTGCCGTTTGATTTTACAGTTATGCTTCGAATAACAAGGTCTTTTAGCAGCACCTAATTGAAATTAAGATTTTTGGAGGCCATTCTAGAATCGAGTTCATTTTTGTTTTTCTTTAGTTAATGGCCGTTACTAAAACCAGCCGACGACATCAGAACGTGTACGAGAAGCTTGTCTAGTGGCAGTGTGCTTGCGAGACCGATTATCAAAGTTAAGCAAGACACGCAGGGTCTGAGAACTGGATGAGTGATCGTTTCGTACTCCCAGGATATAAGTCGAACTTCAGCACCGCAGAGCTCGTCACTCGTTAGAAGTGCCTCCTTAAGGTTGAGAAAGGTCTTCCACTAAGGAACCTGAGACTGATTAAATAGTCTTGGGCTCCGATTAGCACTAACATACGTACCTATACGTACGTATGTTAGTATACGTACTATACTATACAACTATACGTACCTTAGATGAAACAAAACTTTTGTTCTAAGGTATGTATCTGCAATGGGGACAAATTCAATACACCATTTGTCCGCTAGGCGTGAGCAGGAATGTCTTAAGGAAATTGAACCTTATGACGAGCATGGATGTACTCGTAGGTTTGAAAAGGTTGATGAATGTGGACGAAGCGAAAGCGGTTTGTCTTAACAATGTTGTCTGTAGCTTTCAAGGGAATGACGTTTTTATATGTAGAAGATACCTACCTAACCAGGCTATGAAACTACACTGATACTGATTAACAGAATCACTGGACTACCAGAAAGTATTAAATTTATTATAATTAATCTTTATAGTTCTAAATTAATCTATTTTTTTTGGTCCTATGCCTACAGATAAATTTACCTACTGGCTATTGCATCACAGTAATCAATTGTTAAGTAAATTACCAATCAACTTTATTAGAAACCTAACCGAATTATGTAATTTGGATAACAGGTGATATTTAAGATAGTAATGAATCACGATTTTATACTGAAGTAGATAATTATCAAGTTATCGCTACAACAGAAGCCACGATAAACTGTTACGAAATTATATGAGAATGGAATTGATAATTTGCTAAGGTAGCCGTAGATATGTATGTACGTATGTATGTAAACTCTTTATTGCTTAATAAATACATACAGGAGCTACAAAAGAATAATTTTACATAACATAGGCGGGCTTCTCCCGCAATGGGATACCTTCCAGCAAACTTTAGACCCTCTGAAAGGAGATCTAGGGAGCGGTGGAGGTAATATTGAACACTTAAATTAAATTACATTTAAGTTTACATCTAATTATTTGTACATTAATTTTTAATTTTGTACATCTTCTAAATTTATAATAATATAAGATATATAAATAATTATAAGTTATAATTTAATAAAATGACAACCAAATTGTTGTTAAAACCTTTGCAAGGAGGCCCTTAATAACAATTGCAGGCAAATGTAAGTAGGTAACTACATAGATGTCGAATACTAATCAAAATGCTAAGAAATAGGCCAATTTATTTATATGATACTTATATATTTGCCCCATACATTTGGATCGGCGAAGTAAAATGTCAACTTCAACATGTAGTATGTACGCTTTTCGTTACTCGAATGGTATAATTCAGACATCTTTTGTGTGGCTTCACTTGGAAATTATGCGGGCAAGAACTATTAATTATACATCACGTGAATTTGCTATAAGAAAATGTTTTTAACCTCTGACTATATAGATAGTTTCCTTTATTTGAAAATTAATTTATCCGAGATCGTTCTTATTCTTATTTAATAAAAATCGGTTTAGTAGTTAGGAAATACATAGAATATGTAAACACGATCGGGGCCTTTCCGATGTGTGTTTGTCGGTTAGGTTACTTTGATAACTTCGATTAATATCGGACGTAGGTATATTATGTAGGTGGAACATAGATATTATAAATTTAAAAAAAATATGTTTTATTCACAAATCGGAAATAATTCTGCCTTCCAACAGTTACAAAATTCATGCTTCTTACGAACACGTGTAACAAATTTTTAGGGTGTAAAAGTTAGTATAGATATTCAATGGCGTAAGTAAAATTGCTGCTAAAATTACATAAAATGTAATCTTACGTCACTATAATGAGGGTAATTAACAAAACTTTCACAAATGTTGCTAATGTCAGCAGCGGTGAACACTTTCCATAAGTCGCCCGCTTGTTTGTTTGTCTACTGTATAACATAAAAAAAATTTTTTACATACTTGTAATGTCATTTTTTTATTGTGTCAATTATAATTAACAATTATCAATAGGTAAAAAATAAAAATTATTTAATATTAGGTACTTATATTGTCCCAGACCAAAACCGAGCAACGCGGATGGCACTATTTGATCATATGTAATCATTATGATTAGCCGTGTGGTGTCCAGCAGAGTAGAATAGCACCAACCCCTTACACTCATGGGTGTCGTACAAGGCGACTAATGTTTTCGAGGCAAAAGATCTAGAGTCTCCGTAGTCTGGAAAATGGGCAGCAGCATTTTCCATTGTTATATTTAAACACTGCGATCTCCAACCCGCCTGCCAAGCGTGGAGATTATGGCAATAACCTCCCCTTTCGTGGGAGAGGCCCTAAGTCCTGCAGTGGACTGTTACGGGCTGTGATGATGTGATGATGAATCATTATGACATTGGTAATCAATATTTATGTCCGTAAGAAAGTTTAATTATGTTAATAAAAAAGCGAATTGGTACAATAATAAGCCTAGGGAATATCTGAAACAAAATTAGGTTTGTGTGTAATCATACACAACACAGTCAAGACGACACATAGGTTCACAATATATACCTACATGACGTCAAACTTTGATATATTGTATTTTGTATACACAGACTATATTATTATGTCAAAATCTTTGATTATGTGCTAACTACCAAAATAACCAAAATTGGTTACATATATCTACAGTATTCTCTAAAGACGACGGACGGCCGAAAATACGAGCGTTAACTTTTACTGAAGTCCGTAATTTGTACTTCATATTTTTTCGACTTAGGATTCGTAGGTTCACACTACAAGTATAAAATAAAAAAAATAGTAAAATCAAAAGAATTTCATAACGTATTTATTTAATTATCATCTATGTGGCACAACAGCGGCAAGCAAACAGGTTTTTCACTAAAAAGCAGGAAAAATAAGCATATAACTTTGTATGGATTATGGCATAACTAGGTAATGAATTACAATGTTCTAAAGGTTTTCGAAGAGGTCAGCAACGCGCTAGTTTATTGGCTAAAAACCATTAGGTACCTACCTCAAACATTTAAATCCGACAAACCTGTTTGTCTAATAGATAATCCTTCGACTAGCATGCTAACTATTCTTTTTTAACCGACTCATGAACATTTTAAACCACGTTCGTAAGAATGATGATGAAATCATAATTTGTTCATGCGTACAAAACCAGCTTGTGTTTGGCTGATGGGTGGTTTATAACTAGCTCAAATGGAAAGATAATTTGATAGCATTTATGTTTGAATATAATTTCGGCAATGTGGCTGCTGTGACTGGCGCGTAGATGGCCCAATCTGGATATCCTATTAACATACACTTTTCGCAACGATTGCGGCCGTATTTCGCTAATAACTCGCCGAATATTTTGTTCGATCGTCTCTGGTATATCGGTGTAGAAATGTGACTTGACATATGCCACATTTACTCACGCCTCACCTAGTGGTAAGTGGCGATGCGGTCTATGATGGAGCATGCCTGTCTAGGAACAGCCTAACATCCAGTTTATATTGATTAGGGAACACACTCGCAGGCAACGCATTCCACTCCTTAGTCGTACGCATTATAAAAGTCGAGCCAAAGCGGCTCGTGCGGATAGTTGGAAGATCCACGACATAAGGATGAAGCGCTCGCCCGGATCGCGTCTCCCGATGGCGGAAAGGGGCCAGCGGAATGAGGTCGTGCAACTGCTTCGCACACTCTCCGAAGTGCAACCTGTAGAAAACCGACAAACGCGCAACCCTACGCCGATGCTCGAGGCTCTGCAGCTTAGCCTCAATTAACTGCGGATCACAAATTAATCTCTTTTCCCGTTTTTCCACCGAATCCAAAGCAGCCAGTTGGTATTTGGCTGATCCATCCCAGAGGTGGCAGCAGTACTCCATGCAAGATCGGACTTTTGCTTGATATAATTGAAGCAACTGCCTTGAAGTGAAGTACCGCTTGACCTTCGAGAGGATTCCATGTTTATTTGCAGCAGTCTTGGCTTTCTAGATATCTCTATACTAGAAAATAATGTAATGGAGTTAGACCACACAGTCTCGGTAGCCAACATGAAATTCGTTGCATTTATTTCTTCACACAACATTTTGTTCTAAGTTAAGAAACACACGACGGCCACATGACCGAAATCATATTAACATAAGCTAATTTCACTTGATATCAAATACTTTTTCTTTGTATTATTTCGATTTAAAATTCCCCGCCAAAAAACATAACCCTATGCTTACCGCTTATGGACATCAAAAAGACTAATGCGTTGGCGGTGCTCACCTCTAATAATACCTACCTGCGAATAATCCCATGTCATAGTCCAAGGGAACACTGAATTAAAAATATTGGCCGTGTAGTGACCGGCAGAGCAGAATAGCACCAACCCCTTACGCTCATGGATGTCGTACGAGGCGACTAATGTTTTCGAGGCAAAAGATCAAGAGGCTCCATAGTCTGGATAATGGGCAGCAGCATTTTCCATTGTTATATTTAAACACTGCGATCTCCAACCCGCCTGCCAAGCGTGGAGATTATGGCAATAACCTCCCCTTTCGTGGGAGAGGCCCTAAGTCCTGCAGTGGACTGTTACGGGCTGTGATGATGATGACAAAATATCATTACATAATTTATACTTACAAGACATACTTATCATTCTTACAGAGTAGACTTGATAGACGTACTCGAATCGAATTATTAATTGAGTATAACGTAAACAATCAAGAACACAGCTGTTGATAACACTATCACTATTTTCCTCCAACGTCCATCCGGCTGAGTATAGATGCACTCATTGTAACACGTGTTATTTCACTAAACGGACGTCAATTTGTTTACTATGTACCTACATTTGTAATTTTACTATGATCAGTTTCTGCAGGACAGTCGCACGCTCAAGTAAAGTAAACAACAGAATGATAGGAACCGTCTTCTTCGTTTGCACTCTGTGCCTGAACGTTTTTCTGAACATATTCACTAGGATATTCCTAATAATTCTCAGTGCAAGTGTTTACCAGGGTTTCGTGTTCGTGGAAGTGTTCCTTAATAGTTACAACAGCCTATATCCGCCGTTTGTGACGAAGTGTTTTGCGAAGTTCCTCGGTATGGGGTCCTCTGTCATTGATTTTGTGTTCGTCGTTGTATCTATCAGGGTATGTACGCATGTGTTAAACAAACATAAATCTACACAGAGGCTCTAAAAAGAACGAGTTGTTTTGCGTATTATTATTAGAGCCCCTGTGTAGATTAATTTTTAACAATAGTCTTCCAACAGCTAGTTAGTTATAATACACAATAACTTTGTGAGAGAGGTCAGTCAGACGACTCATATTCATATAACAGACCGCAGAATAGTTACTTATGTTTTAACCCGGGTAACTTATCCTCTATTCAAGGAGGTAGGTATTACAAATGGTAAGTTAACGTATAGTGCAGTAATTGATTTATATATGATATAGAAGTCTTTGAGTAACAAAGCTAGCTTTGTTACTTTAAGTAAATAATCATCTTGGCGTTAATGTCCCGGTTGGGCTCTCGCGCACGAGGGCCCGGGGCCCGCCTTGGCCATGATCCAGGATTTGGCAGATCTGGTAATTTGACCTCCATGACCCAGCCACCACGGATGGCATGACTACCAGGGGAACCTGACCAGATTGGACCGTGATTAGACATTCAGGACAATGTTTGTCCTCACCGTAAGAGCATCAGTTAGCATTCAACGAAATAATATACATTACACAGAAAAGAGTCATTGGTACATGGCCGCAGTGGGATTCAAACCCGGTAACTCTCGCTTACGAGTCGGATACCTTAACCACTCGGCCACTGACGCAACGTAAAGAACTAACTACCAACTTCTAATTATAATTTATTAAAGTGACAGCAAACTGTTGCCGTGTTTCTTTTTGAACAAACGATCAAACAACCAATAATATTCTCACTTTAAATAATAATTCTATGGAAATCTTCTGGTTCTAAAAGAACCGGTGTGTTGATCATAATAGGTAGCTGAAACCGCCTTAACCGGTCTACAAGTACTTACGGTACCTACATAGCTAAAATTCACACTTATGAATCAAGAAGACTGTATATATTTTCCACTATACAACACTAGGGACGACATTATATAGTCGGAGGTTGAAGCAATCGTGCGCGCGTCGAAAACTCCTAATATTTAAACATATTCGTCAATGATTCACAAAAAATGGAACAATAACTAATTATAAATGCTGTAGATAGAATGACCTTATTAGATAAGGCTGACCATGATGATTATATTTTATGAATTCCAAGTTTAGTGATACTTTGATGGTAAAGTCTAATATATTTTTTTTAAATTGAAGAATGATTTGAACTACATTATGTTATATTATTTACCCCACCGACAGATACAGTGTTTTCTTTACACTGTGAAATGGGATCGTTTAAGAGGTTAATTAGAGGTCTCTCTATAGGTGGGCAAGCGCATTGGTAGCGCCCCCGGTGTTGCTGATGTCCATTGGCGACGGTGACCACTTTCCATCAGGTGCTTCGCTTCCCTGCTTGTCTGACGCATAACATTTTAAAAAATCCCTCCCTTGCAATTGATAATTTTACACATTATTTATAACGCCATGCTTAACAAAAAATGTTTACATCAAAATTATTTGTACACGTAAAAGGCATGTTCGAATCCGATATAATATTCGAATTTTCCTTAACTACCCGTTACAAAACATTCTATACAGAATAAGAGTTCACAGAGCTGTCTGTTCGTATAAAGGTCCATCACCTACATACACACCTCAATCTTTCCAGACAGCCATGATGAACAGCTTCGTGCGCTGGTCGCTGAAGTTCCTGGTGTCCCTCTTGGCGATAGTGGTCAGACCACTGACATACTTCCTGACCATCAAAAGGAACCGCCGATGCCCGCCACCTAACAACCCGCTTCTGCTGAAATCGGCCACTGAGCTGGCTAGGATGATCAGAAACAGACAGGTACGGTGACGATACCAATTAAATCTACAACTCATAATCGTTATCTGGTAGAAAGTGTCTACGCTGTGCTGAATGAAGGTGTTAAAAAGCTGCATAGTAGATCTCTCTAAAATAATCACGACTTTTTGGTTGGTAGCTATTTTTTCTCAATCACTGGTGATGACTATGACCAATATTTATCCCGCTTGCAGATATTTTGACAGGCACAAAATGCAGCATAATTAACCTTTTGGTTATCTAATAATAAAACAGTAATACACATAATAAAACAGTGAACGTGTGTATGTACATTGAATATATTTACAAAAAAAATATTTAGGGCGTTGAAGAAATAGTAATAAAATAATAACTTTTTAAATGATACACATTTTAAGGGTATGTTCCGGGCTTCTTACAGCTTACCTTAAGGGGTAAGAAACCCGGAATATACCCTTAAAATTAGTAATAATAACCGCAATAGTTTAAAACATTATGTTTTTAAATAATTGTCTATTTATTTGTTTTTTTGTACAACACCTGATATATAACCATAGTAGACAAGCTAAACTATAAGAAATATGGACATTGGCTGAATGGATTTTGATGGGATTTTTACTTTTATGGGTAGTTTGGGGTCCAATTTAAAATCAAGGCCATGTTTCATCTAATTCGGTTGGGTAGAACCAGAGATAAAGCTTGACCTCTCTGTAGTACTGGGAAAAAGGTAAACTGCGGCGGCCGAAGTTTACTGAAATAAGTACTCGTAACAGAAACACTAAATCCTTACTTACAGACAACATCCGAAGAAGTGGTGTCAGCATACATAGACAGGTGCAAAGAAGTGAATCCATTCCTCAACGCTATTGTTGAGCCTCGCTACGACCAAGCCTTGAAGGAGGCGAGAGTCATAGACAAGATGGTGGCCTCCAACGACAGGAACTCAGAAGACCTGGAGAAGGAATACCCTCTGCTGGGCGTACCTATGACTGTCAAAGAGAGCATTGCTGTTGAAGGTATTTAATTCAACCATTATACTACGGTAATCAAATTCTTAGACATATTTTTGTTCGAGATGAATTTGGCTGAGAAAGCCCATGCAGACGCAAACACGATTTGCTCCTAATGTTTACGTAATTTTTGTTTCTATTCTAATGACAGAAAGCTTATTGTATTATTTGAAAAACAATCGCGCAGCGCGTGCCTAGTCTCCGCGCAGTCATCGCGTCGCGTCGTCTAGCCACCGCGCCTAAATGGCCTACGCGATTTAGGCGCGATTCCTACGCGGTGATTAGGCGGACGCGTCACGTACACGATCGACATTATTTTATTTTATATTGCGACCTTTGATTATAAAATTATGAAAGCGGTAGGTACTAATAACATTTGATATTACCTAAGGCGATAATAAGGTATTTGTAAATCATGATAATTACACGAAATTGGTATATTGGTCAATGCATTTCATGTATTATTCTCGATTGATCGATATCTAATCCCAATTCAGTATCACTTTATCAAGCAGTTGTACATTATTCTATGGTGTCGAAAGTAGACTTTTAATCCATCAGTATTAAGTAATTAGAGACTTAGAGAAAGACAAAAAGTTATTATAGACGTTCGACTAATTAACTCCTTTCAAACTATAATCCAGTTCAATCGCATGCGACCTCTAAATAAGATTGAGATCGAAAATTAAAAGTAAATACTTGGACAAGATTATAAAGCAAATATAGTTGATCGTGTCTAACTATATTAACATAATGAAGCACTCAGTCATAGTCCAATCAAATAGTAGACTATTAATACGCTGGACTGACATAGGTAAGTGCGCTTGCGGCATACCAATTAGGGGAAGTGATGATACCTTGAAGGTGATGTTCAAACAGCATGAATCGTCACAATGAAAAACTTGTTTGTACCGTGCAGTTTAGTAGATATAATATTGGTAATTACTATAAAACAAATTGAAAACCTCAAAGTTTCTAAATGCGATGTAAGTTAGTTAATAAAATTTAAATATGAACTTTCCACCTTCAATAAACGTACTACATCCAATATCAACGCATACCTATCCAACATATCCGCCAAAAAATCTCTATATTTCACAGCCACTAAATTTCTAAATTTCAGAAAATTCCCAATTTCACCCACTCAGCATTAGTGGCACCCATTTGCAGGTATGAGCAACGACTGCGGGACGGTATACCCGTTCAGGAATCCAGCCAAGCAGGACGCAGCCATAATCAGGCTGGCGAGGACCGCCGGGGCCATACCCATAGCTGTCACCAACACGCCGCAGCTCTGCA
Source organism: Blastobasis lacticolella (assembly GCA_905147135.1). NCBI lineage: Eukaryota > Metazoa > Arthropoda > Insecta > Lepidoptera > Blastobasidae > Blastobasis > Blastobasis lacticolella. The sequence continues at coordinate 6,378,827 of LR990051.1, forward strand.
TGAACTGGGAGACCTACAACAATGTAACAGGACTAACAATGAACCCATACGACCAGAAAAGGACAACAGGAGGATCGTCAGGCGGAGAGGTAAGAAGAAAAAAGACATATTCAAACATGTTCATAGGCACCGTGGCCATGTGGTGTCCGGCAGAGTAGAATACCACCAACCCCTTACACTCGCGGGTGTCGTACAAGGCAACGAATGTCTTCAAGGCAAAAGATTAAGATTCTCCGTAGGCTGGAAAATGGGTAGCAGCATTTTCCATTGTTATATTTATAACACAGCGATCTCAAACCCGCCTGCCAATAGTGGAGATTATAGCAATTACCTCCCCTCTCGTACGAGAGGCCCTAATTCCTGCAGTGGACTGTTATGGGCTATGATGATGATGATAGGCAGCGTGCTTGCGAAACCACAATGGACGCCGATGCCGGTAACAATGACTGTTTCATACTATGAGTCTATTTGAACTTGCACCGCAGCCAGCTCGCCTTCAGAGCAGAAAAAAAACTCAACCGTGAAGATAGCTAACTTTTCAATATTTCTGAGCTCGACACTCATTAGGTGCCTCCTTATGTTGGCGAAACTAAGTTGACCAAGGTGGCCAAGAAGGGTGGTGACCCTGAGACTGGCTGAAAAGTCTCGGAAACCTATTGACACCCGTACTGTAGGTATTATAGTGTAAAGTTAAGGTCAGCAATAGCAGACAAAAATAACTTGCTCTGTTGTTGAACAAATATGTAGATATAGCTTATATTCTATTAGCATATTTTTTGTTCGTAAACATTAGATATATTCATAGTCAAGCATGTTCCGCATATTTTTATTTCAATTCAAATCTACCTATATAGTTAAGTAATATACGTTAGAATTGTCTAGACACTCTCATTAGGTAGGTACTTATTGTTCAACGCCTACTTAATAAAGACACATCTTGGCAATCAGATAATTACAGTGAAGCGACTGCCATCTGACCTCCGTGACCCTGCTACCAGAGGAAACTGACTAGATTTGTTCATGTTTACATATTCAGTTGCCATAATGTGCAACTGAATGTTGGTTTCATCACGATGTTTTTCCTCATCGTAAGAGCATCGGTTAGCATTCAATTATTTTTTTTATTATTATTATATATTTGTAAAATACATCTAAAACAAGTAAAAGGTAATAATAATAAATCATTCCCCTTAACTATGATACCCTGTGTTTCAGCTGAGAAATTATATAACTTAATTTAACAATAGGTAGAACAATTTTGTATACATTTGAAAATAATCACAAACCAATTATTACTAAGTTCATCGTTATTTTAAATTTTAATTATCTTAGAAACCAATATCACTGTTATTATTACGTAAGAATACTAATATTCACACTTACTTACACTAATGTACATAATTTAGAAAAGAGAGAGAGAGGATATGACATTAAATGTAATTTCAGAAAATGTAGAATTTATAAAAAAAATCAACGCGTGAGAAACCTCAGTTTATGTCTTTTATACGACAGTGATTAATAATTATGAATTTCAACCCGCCTGATGTGATATATTCTGCTATACCTCTTTGCATATCTCGAGGTTCAAATCTTCTGAATTTCGTGTATTTCAGGCGGCGCTAATATCTTCGGCTGCGTCCGTCATTGGCGTGGGGTCGGACATCGCGGGGTCGCTGCGTCTGCCGCCCATGTTCACTGGCATCTATGGACACAAACCCACACCCAGACTTTTGTCTGTAGAAGGTTCGTATCTTACCTCTATTTTGTTTATTTTTTGGTACGGTAAGCAAACAGACAAACAGGCCACCCGATGGAATGTGGTCACCGCTGCCTATATACATTGACGACTCCAGAGGTATCGCCAATGCGTTGGCTACCTCTGTAAAACGTTGCTCTGGCAGCAAATAGCAAATTCCCCTCCACTGCCAAAGCCACGGTTCAAATCCCCACTCCATGGAGTACCCAATAACACCTTCAGTGCGGCAGCCTGAAGCAGCTATGACTGCGATTTTTTGTAAGGTACTTCTACAGTCGGGAAAATATGTTAAATATAGTTAGCTGAAACGCGATTAATTTTCGGATAAAAATCAATTAACCAACGTCCATCCCAAAATTTGCCAAATTTTATCCAAGCCTGTTGAGCGGGTTAAATGTGAAGACGTGACAAACGGACAGAGTTTCTTTGCATTAATAATATTAGTTTAGATGTTTAGAATTTAGAAGAGGATCGACTGTCATGTCACCACATAGCCACCATTGTTTTAATAATGCTCACAGGCCACAGCCAGTCATGCAATCTTGCATTATTGAGTTAATACATTACGCCCTACATATACGAGAACCAGATATAGGTATAACGTGCTGCCCAATTTCCATAGGCAGTAATCATGTTGTTCCACTTGCTATGCCACGTTCTTGTAGCTGAGGTAAGGATGAACATGTTGGATGAACCTTACAGTACCTATTGAAATTGCTTTCTTGAACACGAGTAGCTACGTAAACATAAACCTGACATCTAAGTGCCCACTGGATACAAAGTGTGACAATCGAGCAATATCCTCATCTAAATGTATGTAACGTGGTATTCTATCAGGTCGACATGTTTACAAACTTTTAAGACTTCCAAGGTTCCCATGGTTGGTTTATTGTCGAGTGTGTTTTGTTCTTTGTAGTAGTTCATTAATCTGGCGAGTGTTAGATGCTCGATATTTATCGTGATAAAAAATAAATAATAATAATCATCTTGGCGTTAATGTCCCGGTTGTGCTCTCGCGCACGAGGGCCCGGGGTCCGCCTTGACCATGGTCTAGGATTTGGCAGGTAAGGTAATTACAGTGGAGCGACTGCCATCTGACCTCCATGACCCTGCTACCAGGGGAACCTGACCAGATTGGATCATGGTTACACATCCAGTCGCCTGAATGTGCAGGTTTCATCACGATCAGTGGCGTAGCGTGCCCTTCGAGGGCCCCGTATCAATTATTGTGTAGGGGCCCCCCTAGCAGATACCCCCAACTACGGGGGGGGGGGGGGGGGGTACTAATGAGTAACTTAAATCCTAGTATCAGCTTAAGTCAATAAATGGACTAGCATAGCGAGCTCTACATTTGTGTGACAATAGTCTCTAACAGTCAGTTTCGCGAAGCTAGGTAGGGCTAGGAATTTTTGATATATTGGCCTTTGGCTTGGCTATATTAATACCTTGCGCGATTATAACTTATATCATTAAATGAGCGAGCGAAGCGAGCTCAAAATTTTTGTAATTTATCCATTAAAGCCTTGCGCGATTTCAATAAAAAATTCCGTAAAATCAGCAAAATGACGATAGCGCCGGGCTATCTCGAAGTTTTTGACGGGAATTTATAATAAAATCAACTTTGCGAACAGTTATTGAGCGAGCGTAAGAACTCGAAATTTCTTGATATTTTGGCTATCAAAACGTTCCATTATTAACTTGAAAACAAACAAATTCAAAGATTCATTGCGTGTGAGCCAAGACGATTATGCGTGTGGGCGTGTGGGCCAAGGTATATTATGAACCAGGTCCATATGACCCGTTTAAGAAAGAACGGAGTAAGGAGTTTCTTAAGCCTTTGGTGCTACCGATAGTTCTGAAAATATGAAATTTTCAATATGAGATCAAAATTGTTACCATTTTTGCCATCTGATAGGCCATTTTACCCAAAATTCAATGAAGTAATAAATTAGTGCGCGTGGAGAGCACTACGTTGTCTTTTTTTTTTCAATAAAAATGATAAATATCTCTTTAACGAAAGGTGAATGAAAACGGATTGTACCACTTAAATTCAATTGTCTTTTTTGCGGAGCGGCCTCCGACCCTGGTCTGAAATTCTATAAAATAATTATTTTTATCGGGAAATAGGGAAAGTTTAACTGAAATTATGGATAACGAGTTTTTGTTTACACACGTTTGGGGGCCCCTATGGCCCGGGGGCCCCGTATAATTGATACGGCAGATACGGCGGTAGCTACGCCCCTGATCACGATGTTTTCCCTCACCGTAAGAGCATCGGTTAGTATTCAACTAATGTACATAACTCAGGAAACAGTCGAACCCGGGACCTCTGGCTCACGAGTCGGATACTCTGACCGCTCGGCCACCGACGCTCAATCGTGATACATATTATTATTATTTCGACCGATTTCGGTCATGGCGACCTTTTCGACCCCTAATAGAATCGGCGTTGACGCGCACGAAGATGGCTTCCATAGCCTATCTTAGCGGCAAACTCCCGGGCACGTCTGCGGGTGTACGGGCTTTCAGCTGGTCACGTTTAGCATCGAGGTCAGCTTGGCGCTGCTCCTCGAAATCGCGTACATGCACATGCCCGCGCCATTCAGACTTTTATGCTGCCAAATCCGCACCGTTATTCCTTATCGTTGATATGTATCATTGATTTCAAATTTCTACAAACCCTGCGATACGCACGATCCATTAATACTATACATTCGATAAATATTCTAAATCGCAACCCACGTATTACGACAAGTATACACGTGTAACATCCGACTTTGCGTGAAAGAAACCTTAACAAACATCCATCCTAATAAACTTTTTTATTTATAAATGAACAGAATTACGACTACCGCCTCTCAGCAAATCATTTCATCACTTGTAAAATCAATCGTTTCAGGCCACGTTCCAGACTGCACAGACCCCGAGTTCGAGGAGTATTTTGCACTGGGGCCTCTCACACGGTATGCAGAGGACTTGACGCTGATGCTGAAGGTCTTGAAGCAGCCTGGAGCGCCGGAGGTGCCTCTTGATCGGCCTGTGAGTAGTTTTTTTATTTATTTTTTATTTTTATTTAACAGTTTTAGTGTGCACAGGAAATACATAGATTAAACTGACCAACGAGCAGAAAGCCCACCTAGTCGATAGTAAGCGATAACTGTCGCCTATAACTTTACAATTAGTTTTTAGACTGTCTAGCAATAAACGTAATTGACAATGGATCTTCAAAAAATATCAAATATCAGCCCAGAGGAATGGCCCCGATTATGCGGAAAGGTTGGTGCTATCCACTAAATTCTATTAAAGAATGTCTCTTCAGCCCCTGTTACCGGAACACCACAGCACATTTTAAGTTATAATGACCTCTTAGTATAGTAGTTAACACTGTGATAATTGGGGAATCCGGGATCACAATAATATCTTGTGGGATATAGGCAGCTGGATGGTGTGACATATATAATAATAATATTTTTTCCTTCTTTCTAGATTAAACTTTGAAACTACAAAATCTTAAAGAATTCTTTAAATATTTTCAGGTGGACGTGTCAAAGTTGAACTTTTACTACATGGAAGGCGATGGCAGTAACGTCACCAACTCAATTGGTCATGATGTCAAGAAGGCGTTGAACAACGTTCGCACTTACATCAAGGATACTTATAAAGTAGAAGTTAATGAGGTAGGTACATTTCATTACAAGAATAATAATAAGAATAAATGTGTGATTTAGGTACTCGGTTATGCACTCGCGCCCATTACAGTTTTTAAATTTTGGCATTAACAATAATGACGTTCACTCTGACGATGATACCACTAAGGTGGCAAACAAGCTTACGGCCCGCCTGATGGTAAGCAGTCACTGCAGCCTATGGGCGTTTGCAATACCAGGGGCATCATTCACGCGTTGCCAACCTTTTCACCCCTTCCTTGAAGAACACCATATTATACTCTCTAGGGGAAAACCTCTCCATGTAGTTCATTCCACAACTTAGTGTGCGTGGGAGAAAGTTCCTTTGGAACCGCACAGTTCGCGACCAATTGATTGACCAAATGATGTTTAATTTGCAGCTCAAAATCCACAACATGGAACACATGTGGGAAGTCAGCGTACGGGTCCTCTTCAACATACGGCACGTAAGGAACATATATACGGACCCTCAAAAGAGGGATCAGCTGGTCTCCATGTGGCCCCTGGTCCTCAAGAAGTTGATGGGACTCTCAGACCACAGCTTCACGGGGGTGGCGTATGGACCTGTTCAGAAGTTCTTTGACGCTTTACCGAAGAGCTATTACAAGAAGTTGCTGGGGATTTTCGAGCAGATCAAGACTGATTTTGATGTAAGTTCTCAGCAAATATTTTCATTGACATCGCCATACTTAGTACCTAGGTAGTTTAGCAATTTTTACTGCAATTATTCCTGTAGTTACGTTAGGATCAATATTTTGTGCTTGTGGTTTTTATCCACCTGGGGCTCTATTTTAGAATCGCTCGCCTCGGTTCGAGCGGGATTTAATTTTGATTTTTGGCATGAAAATATTTTTTAAATCACATTGGCATCATCGAAAGTGTACGTACGTGTAAAAATTTAGAAAATCGGCTATCACGTCTCAAAATATCAAATTTTTCATGCCGAAAATCAAAATGGAAAACCGTTCGATTCGAGGCCAGCGATTAAATAATAAACTTTTTTGACTGTCATTCTGTTGTGTAACCGCTCCACTAATAACGTTTGTCCATTAAGAAGCTAAATTAAAGAAACCCTATCAATTCAGATAATCACGACTTTCGGCAATTTCGGTTCGAGGTTGTGAGTTCGTTAAAGACACCAATTTATGATTAACAAAAACATTTTTATAATCAGCACACTAATTACCTTCTCTATTTGTTTCAGAACGCACTCACGGAAAACACAGTATTATTCTTCCCAACCTTCCCTTTCACAGCCCATAAACACTACAGAGTGTTCTACAAATTTCTGAACTGCGGATATCTTACCATCTTCAATGCTTTGGGTCTGCCCGTCACGGCCTGCCCCCTAGGACTTACTGACAAAGACATGCCTGTGGGCTTACAGATTGTGGCTAACAAATGCAACGACCACCTCACTATAGCAGTGGCAAGGGAGCTAGAGAAGGCGTTTGGCGGATGGGTGCCACCCAACAAGGATCTTCTGAATACTGTAAAGACTGCGTAGCATCGTAATTTTATGTGTAAGGATTTTGACTGTCATTGTTGCAGAGTAATTGTAGAAGCCGCTGTTTTACAAGCGGCTGGCCGTTTCGAAGGTCGAATGATAAACGCATAGAAATAGTAACCTCCACAGTGCGAAGATCTGTTAATAAAAAAACTGCATATATTTGCCCATACAAAAAAGGATGATGTCATCACTTATCTCCCAAGGGAAATTATTTTGAACTGCTGGTCAGAATGTTTGTGTGCGCATCTGGCTAGTTTGCACATATATTCACACTACCTACTTTGATAAACGTTGATCGACTGAATTGAATATTCCGAACGAATCCTATCATTGAAATTTAACATCGAGTCGATTACCTACCTTAACAAATATATTTCTATGTTGTTTTTGCAACGTTATAATACCTAATATGGCGCATTCTACAAGTTTATTTAACTAGGTAGATACCTATACCTAATACCTGTTCTCCCTAAACGATGAAAGTAAGTGGTAGCTAAGTAGAATACCTACCACAAAAAAAAGCTCCTGTTATGATTAAAGTAGATATACTTATGATTACGAATCAAACCCATGTACCAAGAAAGTGTTCGCTTGGGAAGATAACGAACTAATGTTGGCAGTACTGTATTTCATTGTCTCGTATTTGGATGAAGTGGTTCGTGTGTAGGAGGCGCCGCCATTACAACGTCAACTTGTAGTTTACAGATAATGTATGTGTGAATGTGGATCATACATATCGAAGCTTTAATTTGTAATTTATTATCAACATCACAATCCTCACTACATTTGTATCATGAATTATAAATGTTGTATTATAATGTTAAATTATGCCGCTTGTTATAGTATATTGACGGGAAAGGATATCTAAGTAGTAATATCAATGATACTTTATTGGGTGTGCGACGTATACCTACCTTTATTATGATGGAGACAAAGCCTATACTTAACTTTCACCAATAAAATTGTCAAACTTATTATAAAATAATGTGATACCTAACAATTACTCGGAAGTAAATTAGGATCTACTAACTAACATCGTTTTAATTTATTTTGTCCCGTTCTCCCCTTATGCGCTTATTACATATTTCTAAATTCAGTGACTGAATTTAGAATCAAAAAGCGTGAGAGCAAACCAAAGTGGAATGTATTGCTCATAGAATAAGGTCCAATTTTGTATCTCGGATTTTTGAAAAGCGGAGCGACGCGGGACTTAATATCAAGTGATACAAAAATGGACCTTATTGTATGAGCAATACATTACACTTTGATTTGCCCTCACGCTTTTTGTTTCTGAATTCAGTTACTAAATTTAGGAATGTGTAATAAGCGCATTAGTAAAGTTTTATAACACAGAGAAGTAGCTAGGTCAAATCTTTCAGTAAGTTATTTTTGACCATGTTATCTGTGATGACATCAAAGACATTTACTAAAGGCCTCAGGCGCGTTCCTAATTGACAACGATCGAGCGACCATGGTCGTACGACGGACGTCGCCCGACCAATAGAAGACCTCAAAACCGCCCGTCGTACGACCGTTTTTAATTAGGACAGCGCCTTAGCCACCAGTTTAACTGCTAGTATACTTTCAAGAGTGACACTCAGCGTGCGATGAAGAAATCTATAGGCACGGAGTTTGTGAACATGATAGGACCAGATATGAAGATATCTATAGCAGAGTTATGGTCACCGACATAGGTTTCAGAGTCGCAAAACTGAGGTACGATTATAGTCCTCTGCGACTGCGGTGACAATGTGTAGGCCACGTAGCTCGCAGAACTGTTGGCCCAAGGGTTAAGGCGCGAAAAGTTATCCAGTGGCGACCACGTACAGGCAATCGCAGTTGGACGTACGACCTCATGAAGGTCGTTATGAGCCGATGGATGGAAGACTCACGGAGTCGATCGGTGTGACGGCGACAAGCGGGAAGCCAGCAGCTGAGATGATGATGAAATTATCCAGGGCTATCAGCAACTTTTTTTCAAAGGGCCCTTAGCGGCGAAACTTAGCGTAGGTAATATGTGAGTAAGATAAACTTTCTCTAACAAACAAAGTTAAGGAACACCGTGCAACTAACTAATATTATATTCCTATTAAGACTTTGAGTTTAGAGACCTATTAAAAGTTTTAGTTATTCTTGGTGAGCCCGTAGTAAAATGCACCCTCAGACCGTCAGATTTTAATTGCAAACATTGTGCACTACCTACTGTTTAGATTAGATATGTAAGTAGTGGTTAAGAAAGTCAATCTTGAGATCGTAAGTCTATCATGACAATCTACGATTAGTATTAGGTAGTAGATACGTCGAATAAAACTCGTAAAATTGACTTAGTTACCTATTGAATGTCTGACAATAACCGCGACCGTTTAAAACATCATAAGTAATGTGTGTTAATTTACACTCGAACTCGTTTTCTTTTGGTGGAAACGGCATGAAAATTCGCCAATCGATGTGAACTACGAACGAGCAATCGGGTCACACCTGGCCCTAATATGGTAAGACGGGCGGAGGTTATTCAATGTTTCAAGAGTTTAGGAGATAAGTATGACATTCTTACAAACTTCCAGTAAACAACGAACCACGGCGGCGGCGGCGCGTAGCGGAGACAAGAGGAGACGTTCCCCACCCATCGCCGCACGTAGCTCATATCACCTCTCGTCTCATATCATTATATATCTCCGTACAGTTCGCCGCACGCAGCTCCCAGCTCCGCACTATCCGGTACCTACACATTTCAGCACAGCTTCGATGAATATTCCCTAGCTCTAAAACATCTCGTTTCCTCACCGCTTCGGGCCTTAATCTAAATACATTTGGGTTGTAGAATGGGCTGCCTGCTACGATTTTCTCAAATAAGTAGGTAGTAAATACCATGGAGTACGTCAAGAAGGGTGTGAAAAGTTTTTCGGGATCGGCAACATACTGTGATACCCCGACATCCCATACCGTAATGCAGCAGTAATATGACTTATCTGTCGTAACTCGTAGACTCAGCGCAGGAGGTGAATTCAGATAATCTTGCGAATTTCAAACACACTTTATCAGACTGCAGCTAACGGAGGCATTGAAGCAGCAGAGAATACCCCAAGGTATGAGGTCCGCTCGAAATCTCGTTCGCTATCTCTTACGAAGATTCGGATAGTATCTCTCCGCTCTTACGGAGACTTTTACGTAATATAACATTATGTTACGTTCTAAGGCACACAACAGGCAAATGGCCCACAGAAATTAGTAATCGCCCAATACGTTTCCCACCTCTAAACCCCTCTTAAACGATTCTTTACTCCCAAAGGAAATACTATACATAGACATAAACAGCACTTTATTCGGTTCCACATTACATCCTTAACCTAAGGTGAGTACAGTAAATTGTAATTTATTGAAAATTACGTAATACCAGCCAGTGATGTAACGGAAACCGAAATGAGCCCTCACAGCATTATGCATGCCTGCCACAGCGCTGGTTTTCAGAAAAGCCCATGCATCCCACGCGCGTTACGCAATCGGTTAAAGATACTTACTATTTAATTATCAGATTTAACATTCAAACAAATATGCAACTTTATAATGATTATTTCAAAAAGATACATATTATAATTTTATTGTTTCATAAATATATATACCTACATACTTGATATAATAAATAAATATACTACTTTGATATTGAAAATAGAAACTTACTTTGCAGCGCTCTACCAAGGTTATCCTAGCCCATAAGTAGGTTAAAACAAGTTCCTGATATTCTGATATTCCAAGAGCAGGTTCCGAAGTTTAACAGTAAAAGATCGTTAAAATGTCAAGTCCCGAAGAGGTGGTCGAATATCATTCCAGCACTTTATGGCAGTATTACGGAAACTGCCCCTAAATACTGTGGTACGGTGCTTATACGGTACCAATACGTAAGTCACGCCACAGCAGTTCGTCATGGAGATATTCGGGTCGTTTAAATTTTATACTACTGAACAACAAATACTACTTAAATACTACATAACAATACAAAAATAACGATGTTGTAAAACCCAGATTTGATGTAAGTAGGTATTTAAACAAAGAAGCCAACATAGTGCGTAAAGCTACCTACCCTTGGCCACCGTCGAGTAACGGCCTAGACACTAAGATTAACCTTGGTGTGAAACGCTAGTTGCTATGCCTACACTTGGATGGTCTACATTGACAATGTCGAACGTTAGGTAGTTATTACTTAGAGATAAATGAGAAAATAAATGTAGGTAGGTAGATATAGTTGTTGTACATATGCACAAAATAAGCAATCAATATCGTGTTGCTATTGTTTTATTGTGTGATAGTGTAGGTACTTGGGTACTTAACCATGAAATCGACAACGCGGTACATGTCTGGGATAGGTAACATAGACTTCAGCTACCTCATCATCACAGCCCGTAACAGTCCACTGCAGGACTTTGGGCCTCTCCCAGGAAAGGGGAGGTTATTGCCATAATCTCCACGCTTGGCAGGCCGGTTGGAGATCGCAGTGTTTAAATATAACAATGGAAAATGCTGCTGCCCATTATCCAGACTACGGAGACTCTTGATCTTTTGCCTCGAAAACATTAGTCGCCTTGTACGACACCCATGAGTATAAGGGGTTGGTGCTATTCTACTCTGCCGGTCACCACACGGCAAGGCTTCAGCTACCTACCACTTTGGAATGCAACACCCACAAGATCTGCCAACGAAGAACATAGTAGGTCTTCTGCATGTCCAGAAACAGGAAATGTAGAGGCGTCAGGTATTTGCTTTGATGCTTCACGCGCAGGTATATAAGATAGTCTCACTTTCTCCGATATCTAGCATGACTTTACCAATAATTTAATGCCAGTAAGGATCCCGAGAAGTATCTCGGAGTAAGAAAGTAATTGATCTGGGTAGCGCTCCTCCCACTCTTGTAGGTGATTTAAAAAACGTGTTTACGTCGGATAAATTCGCAGCCAGTGGTTCTCAAAACCTAAACCGCCGTAAACTCGTTCAAATTCCTCACTCTTCTTACCTACGTGACATTGAGACCGTTAGTTCGCCACAAATATACCCGATTAGCGGAATGTTATATTTGCTCCCAGAACAGCGCCTTGCCCGCATCGCTACATCTGACCCCGGGCCCGGCCCGACCGCTCTTGAACGTCGCCATCTTTAAGCAATAGGTGTGGCAATGACGTCACCCATTATGTTTCTTATTTGTGACGGCATGCCATACCCATTGCTCAAAGATGGCGACATTCTATTCGAGTTAGGCGGTCGGGCTGCTGAACAGAATAGAACACCAACCTCCTAATGTAGGTGGTAGGACTTTGTCAAGCCAGAGGAATCCGCCTGGGTGAGTATCACCGCCTTATCTATTTCTGTGGCTGAGCAATTCTTGCATTGTTGTATTTCAATTTGAAGGATAAGGTAGCCAAGCGAAATTTAAGGCATAAAGCATTATCTACATCTTAGTCCTCGCAGTGACAACGCACTGTTCTTCATTTTTGTTACCTGCAACCTAAATGTATGAATTGTAGATATTACGGGCGACGGTTACCACTTACCACCAGCAGCCGTACTGCTGATCTCCGATAGTACGCCGCCATCTTGATGCAATAAGGTAGGCGGCGGGATATAAGTGGAGTAGGTACTTAAATTCATCACGACTCCTTGGATTGCTTAAACGCTTTTGGATTGATTGGACGGTTAAATGCCAAAACAAAACTAGTAAGAGCAGGCGCGGATCCAGGTAGGGGAGGGGGAGCAATGGGTGCAATTGCACCTTTGCTCACCTTTGCACAATAGTTCAGAAAATACTCACAAATGGTATGATCGACACATAATATATTTCTTTATATCAATGGTTTCGTTTACAAATTGCTGACATTGAACAGGATCGCAGTCCATGGACGTACCACCGTCTGGAGTGTCCTTTGTGCCATACGTATGAGGTGGCACAGAGACCACCTACCCGCCAGATTACTATTGCTTAGCAATGCAAAACGGGCTTCAATGACAAGCCTGCGCCAAATTAAAGTCAGTTCCCCGTAACCCCACTTGAGCGGATCTCAAAGAAGTTAAGGCTGTTGATACCTTTGGAATTAGTTTGTACGCGCAATCTCAATTACTTTATTGATTTTATCAATTACTTCAGCTTTTAGAACTTGCTTATTCATTGGTTTCAGTTTTTTCATATTTACAAATCTTTCTAAACCTAAAATTACAAGCTTGCTGCGCTCGCTCAAATATTAATTTTAACCATCACCTCAGCTTTTAAAAACCGTATTGTTAAAAGTTTTGTCCGCGCCCCGATTACTCATTCAATCAATTAAATGACTTTTATTACGATCAGCATCACACATCATCACAAGTCACAACACCTAAGCCAAAATGTCAAAAATTTCGAACTCGCCCCGCTCGCTAGTTCATTCATTGCTTACCTCAGCTTCTAAAACCCAAAACGTCAACAATTTCGATCTCGTTTCGCTCGCTCGTTCATAGATTTCAGTTACTTTTCTTACCTTTCACCAAGCTCGTTGCGATCGCTCATTCATTCTATGATCACCTCGGACGTTCATCAGTTACTGTTCTTATCTTTCACCAAGCTCGTTGCGGTCGCTCATTCATTGATTCCCTAAGTTTCTTTTGTTTTTCCTCTTGCAGTAAAGACTCAAAAAGTCTAAAGTTTCGAGCTTATTCATTACATGATCACCTCAGGCGTTTATAACCCAAAATGGAAGGAATTTCGAGCTTGTTCCGCTCACTCATTCATTCTTGAGCACACCAACTTTTACGATCCAAAACGTAAACAATTTCGAGCTCGCTCCGCAAGCTCTCACATTTGTTGTTCTTCCTAGGTTTTAAACTGCAAACTTTCCGAGATCGCTCACCCCACTAATAAGGCCAACCTTTTAAACTCAGGGCACTCACTAATGATACCTATAATTTTGACTTTTGCCCCCCGCTGAACCAAATCCTGGATCCGCACCTGATTCAGAGAACACCACCATCACCACGTATCAGCTCGTCGTTTTGCCTCTCCACCGAGTCTCTTATAAGAACGCCACTGCCACCTTAGCATTATTATTATTATTATTTGTTAAGTGGGCTTTTCAAGGCTAAACGTCCTAGTATCACTGCGACCATTACTGATCTATTGTGATCGCCTCTAGCTTACAGTTCAGTGCTGATCCCTACAGCTTCTATGAACTGTAAAAGGCTCTTAGCACTGATATCGTGCACCTCATCCGGTAGTAGCTGGTATTTACCAAGATGGATGCTACGTTTGCGCATCAGGGCTTCGCACTTGCAAATCAGGTGAAGAGGCGATTCCTCGTCCTCCTTACAGAATCTGCAGTCCTTTGTACTGCTGATCTTCAAGTTAAACATGTGCTTGTTCAGCCCACAGTGACCAGTCAGCGCCCTTACCAGGATCCGCAACTTATTTCTACTGAGTAGTAATCGTTCTTTGGCATGTAGGCCATTGTAGGCCTTGACTAATGCTTTAGAATGGTTTAGGCCTGGCTGCTTCTTCCAGTGCTCTAATGATTGCTCTTTGCAATTTGTCCGTAGGGTCAGTTTGACTAGGCTTTTTGGTATTCCACAGAATGGTTCTGGATCATGTGTTGTGGTCACACTACCAGCCTTAGCTAGATCGTCTGCAATTTCGTTGCCGTCGATCCCTTCATGTCCTGGGACCCAACGTAAAATTACTTGGTTTTTCTCACCCAAGGAATTGAGAACATTCACACAGTTTAGCACCAATCTAGAACTCACAGAGTTTGATGATAGGGCTAATAAAGCTGCTTGACTGTCTGAGTGTATATAAATACAATGGTTCACGTAGTGCCTTTGGAGGTTAATATCAGCGCATTCCAAAATTGCGTAAACCTCGGCTTGAAAAATAGAGGCGTGCTTGCCCAGGTTCAGAAATTTCTTAACCCTAGGTCGCTCCCCATATATTCCACTCCCCACGTGATGTCCTGATGTGGATCCATCTGTGTACCAGATCAGGCTCCCTTTTTTCCAGGAAATTTGGCTTTTGAGCCACTCATCCCTGGCTGGGATCTCTACAGTGTAAAGTTTATGGTGTTCACACTTAGGAATCATGGTGTCTGTATGCATACCTAGTATTTTATTGCCCATGATCGTTTCCTGAAAAGACTTCAGAGACTGTGAGAGCCATTTCCCCTCCCCCTGGATGGTTACCCTGTGCATACTGGCCGCCCCCACCATTTGCAAATGCAGATGTAGCGGCGGAAGGTCCAGAATTGCATCCAGGGCCGCTCCCGGGGCGGTTGTCATGGCTCCTGTGACCAAAAGGCACGCCGTTCTCTGTAAGCCGCTCAGTATATTAATCACAGTCTCCTGGTTGGCTTTTGTATGCCACACTATAGAGGCATACGTAATTATGGGTCGTACTATAGCTGTATAAAGCCACATAGAGATTTTTGGGGTCGAGCCCCAGGTTTTCCTTACCATACCGACTTTCCTCTAGGCTTATTAAACCCTTAGCTACCTGTAATGTAGTTACGTGGAGTCTCTTAGACTGCTCTCTTCTCAGCCCTCTCAAATTAAATTAAGACATTGGAAGATAAATTATGTGTGTCAAAGTTTCTTTTTTTTATATATTTTGTTAAATAAATCTTAAACGGAGACGTTAGCTTAAATAAGTTCTTAAACGAAATATTTTTGAAACAAGTTTTTATCGCGATACCTACTAATCAAGACCATTACAATTGAAGGCCCGCCTGATGGTAAGCAGTGCCGTAGCACGCCGGCTATCAAAGACTTCTACATAATGCACTGGTTCATTGTACAAAGGCAATGACACCACTTCATTGGAGCTAAAACTGCAATGGCGCTCCAAACTAAAACTCCTCAGTGACGTTTTGGCCACGTATATGAATGGTCGTTACTTTACAATCTAAGAATGCCGAGTTGCGTAGGAAACACATGCACTAATTCCGATAAACAGTACCTAACCAAAAATAAGAATGGAGTATCTTTTTTCCGTAAAGTATAACAAACATTATGTATTAGGTACTTGTAAAACTTATGTTTTTAGCATTTCCAATAAATATTTCAGTGTTTATTGCTAAATTATTAACCGGCCATGATTAGTTGGTATGTTCAATCAAATTGGTATGGCCGTCTTACATATATGCGTACGATGTAACATTGCACCGACGGCATAATGCCGCTGATTTAGTTTTCGTGGAAGGATATTATTATAGATAAAAATAGATAACAGATGAGTATACAAATCAATCATCATCATCATCGTCCTAGCGCTTATCCCGGTCTCTGCCAGGGTCCGCTTACCTACTTAATCTTCTCCACTTCGCCCAGTCTTCGTCATCTCCTTGTCGTAAGCCGTTGGCTCTCGCATTCGACTCAGCGATGTCAATCCATCGCTTCTTGGGCCGCCCACGGGGGCTCTTTCCTGATACCGGCAGATTCAGGTACCTATTTCCCACGTATCCCTGAGGCTTACACGCAATACGTGACCAAACCAGCGCAGACGAGCCTCCTCGATCTTACATGCGATATCTCTCACACCAAGGCTGCCACGGATGTACTCGTTACGTACTCGATCGAGTCGCGTAACTCCGCACATCCACCGCAGCATTTTCATTTCGTTGGCGTGGAGTTCGCGAACGTGTTTCGTCAGCGCTGGCCATGTCTCGCAGCCATAGAGCATCACCGTTCTAATTATACTCTTGTATATAAGCCCTTTGAGCTTTACAGGGATTTTAGGGTCACAGATGACTGCCGTGAGTTCCCACCATTTAGCCCAAGCCGCAGAGATTCGGGATTTGACATCGGGGCCGATATCGCCGGACTCGTGCATCACGGATACGAGGTATTTAAATTTATCTGTTCTATTGACAGCATCGTTACCTATACGGATGGAGTCGGGATCCGCGCTGCAGCTGGCCATATACTCTGTTTTGGCGATATTCAGCTTCAAACCATCGTTTTCTAGCACATCCTTCCACGTGTTTACTCTGGTCTTAAGATCTTGCCTAAGCTTGCTCACCAGTACAATGTCGTCACTACTTACTTCATAAGCCAAGGAGGCATGTCCTGAATTTCCGCTGAGAGGGCATCGAGTACTATGCAAAACAAGTAAGGACGTAACACAGAACCCTGGTGAACACCTACTAATAGTAATCGGGAAGGGATAAGTATGGCCTACGATGGTTTTGACAACAGCTCCAGTATTGGCATACCTACATGTCCTGTATAATAGAAATGTACGCCTCGGGAACAGACTTTACTCTCAGAGCCCACCAAATTATCTCCCGGAGGAAACTGTCGGAAGCCCTCTGCAGGTCGAGAAATGCGTAATGCAACGGTTGATTCCTACTGCAATGGACTCCTAGAGCAAAGACTAGATCCATGGTGCTGCAGCCCCGCCTGACGCCGTATTGGCGTTCCGACAAGGAGCATTCCTGGCAAAGTCTCTGGTCAATAATCCGTTCGAATAGCTTTATTGTGTGGCTCATAAGTTTGATACCTCGATAGTTGCCGCACTCTTGCACACTGCCTTTTCCTGTATAGATTGGCGTGATAATATCTACGCGCCACGCGTCAGGTATAAGCCCCGTGGCTACAATCCTGTTGAATAGCTCAGTGAGCAAGAGTACGACCCGGGTCCCCATTGTTTTCTAGGTTTCTATGGGTATTCCGTCATGTCCAATAGCTTTTCCGTTCTTCATACGTACCAGAGACCTCTTCACCTCATCAGGGGTAATCGGGCTTATCATGCCAAGGTTTGCAGGAAGCTGTGGTGGTCGTACGTAGTTGTTGGCCTCGTTAGACTGCTCCTTGAAATGACAGCACCACCGATCTTTAATAGAGTTTGCACTTGTAAGCAAAACGCTTTCCGTACACACTATGTCACATCCAGACTGGCTCGACTCTGCGATTTTACCTGCGACCCTTGAGCTTGTGCCCCTCCACAGAATCCAACGCATCGTAGAGCGGAGCTAGCTGGGCCGACCGCGCTTTTGCCACGCGTCATTTTAGATTGCCGCTTTGCTCACAAGTACACTTTCTTATCCGATAGTGAATTACTGTGCTGCCATTTCTTGAAACATGCCTTTTTGTCCCTAACTGCTTCCTGCACCTCACCATTCCACCACCCCGTATCCTTGTCAATTCGTCGGCCGCCTTTCGACGTGCCGAGTCCGAGTTTGAGAATGGATTTCTAATATTGACACCAGAGCTCATTGAAGGTTTCGCCCTTTGCGCTCCAATCGAGGCTTTCGGCTGCTTCCATGAACTCATGGCTCGTGCTGCTCAGAGTCCACCACTTAATAGACGGCACGCAGCGTTCTGCCGTAGGCCGTCTACTACTCACCCGGACGTCCATGACAAGGACTCGGTGCTGTGTAGTAAGGCATTCCCCCTGCATGATCGTGCATTGGGACACGTGACCGATCTCACGTCTTCGGATAAGCAGATAATCGATCTGTGATAGGTGCGGGCTACTTTTTTAGGTTATGAGGTGTTCTGGTCTTTTCTGGAAGAAGGTGTTGACTACGGCTAAGTCGGCGGCCAGTGAGGTTCGGAGAATATCTTCTCCCTCACTGTTTCGCTGGCCATAACCAAATTCACCGTGCACCCGACGGAACTCCTCGCTCCTCTGGCCCACATGATCGTTGAGGTCCGCACACAACAATCTGTTCGGAGGATGGTATACCGTCGCAGGGTATTTTCGACCATCATTCGATCGCCATGAATCGATAGCTCACCCTGTTCACCTCCAGAATGACGTTCCGGAACTCGTCGCTAACCACAATAGCGACGCCATTCTTCCCTTCTGCCGATCCTTTATACAAAAGCTTGTTTCCCTGCCCAATTTCCCTAGACTTGGAGCCACGCCACCTCGTCTCTTGCAGGAATGCCACCTGAAAGCGGCGCCTGTGAAACAAGTCAGCCCAAGTTCCTACTGCTAGGCGCTAACTTTTTTAACCCTGCCCGCGCGTGACAGGGTAGCCCTAGCCCACTTATCGCAGGTGTAGGGCGATATGCCTGCGCGCCGTTCAGAGGCGACGCCCTAGCATGGTGTTTATTTCCAGCAGAGGACCTTTTCATTCGATTTTTGCTGTGTTTTGGCTTTTTACGTGCGGCGACTACCATCCGCCCCGCACAACCCGTTAGGCAAAAGCCGGTTCGCCAGAGCCTCGTCCGTCTGTCAGCAGGGGGACCGCGGGCAGGTGAGGTTGGCTTGAGCCCATGAGATGTTGGTTGGGCCCCATAACCCCCCTAATGAGTATACAAATTAATCAATAACAATAATATCGTTATGTCATATAGCTTCAAAGCAGTCAACATATCAATAAAAACTTGTTGTAAATGTGTTAAATCGTTAAAGAATTCAACAACAACAAAAGTGGCATTATTTTAAAGGAGGTAAAATGATAAAGATTATTGGTGGGAATTGAAAGTTGGATTTGTAATTGACGAATCCCAATTATTACTGTTTAGAAATTAATATTTTAGGCATTACGTTACAATAATTTTGTAGGTACGCTTTTACAATGTTATATCTGGCGCCTTGGTGAAATTGATGACTGTTGGAAGTAATGTTATGTCATTGCCACCAACAGCGAACCTGTCACCGGGTCAAATAAGTTTGTGGCACAAGAGACTGCACCTGTTTATTTAATATGGTAACAGTGAGAGTAACTTGTTCGGCAAAGCATATATTTATACTTATACATATATCCATGCCGGTTATGGACGTTTGAAATTTTAGAATTTTAGAGGCCCGACCGCCTAACATACATGGAACGTAAACGCTATCATAAATGCTCGTTTCAAGATGGCGACGTTCAATTCAAGGTATAATCCGCGTCATGAAAGAAGAGACTTGGCAGTGGAGGGGATTTCGCGCAGGTAATCGTATATAGCGCAAGGCGAACCACGTGACCTGCCAAGTCTCTTCTTATTTGACACTAGTTGTATATGGTCGCTCCCCTGGTATATTTGCACAATAAGTGCGCGTTTTTGAACTCGCTCCATCACAAACTAAATACCTATGAATCCTAGGCCGGACCCCTCGCTTTTTACCCTTTCATAACATTTCGTATTCCCGCCTAAGGCAAAGGCAATGCGTTGCGTACAGTCTCCATGATTATTTTTAATCTGTGCGCTATCTCTATGCTTTTTCATCTCGTTTCATGCGAGACATAGATCTTTTTTACTTTTATTTTTTGATCGGCGTAAACTTTTTTACATACAGCCACGCCTTAATACATGCTTTGTAAAAAATTATACAAGAAATTTAAAATAATTTTATTTTCCCACAAAAACATGAATCAAGATTCAACAAGATTACAAAAACATTTTTTCGTAGTCTGTCCGCGCAGAAATATCAATTTGACAATCTGCTTGTCTGTCTGTCACTCTGTCCTGTCATGTCATAAAAAATCTGATGAGCATGAAGAATTGCACACATTTTCCTGAATACTAATAAATTACTATAACTTAGGACATTAATAGAGTTTAGTATAATTTTTAGTAAGGTTGAATAAAATTTATTCCGCTATTTTTTATTTGATAGTGTTCGTACAACGCACGCGCAGAACACCCATCGCCCAAAATCTCCCAGCGCCATATTGAGAGGCGGACGTTGTATGACTTGAGTGATTATACCGTGGTTAGTGCAATAAATTGAAGTGGAACATTTGATCGTGCCCTATGGATATACATTCGGGTACGTAATGCGAAGAAAATTTAAGCGCAAGGTGTATAACAAAGTGAAGTGAGCCCTGGGAAATCAAATCGTAACCTAGACATAGGCCGTTCTAGTTATCAGTAGATTACCTAGGTATCATCAATCCGCTGTTTGCTCACAGTTTTAATCTTATTAATACACACGTGTGGGGAATAGCCATAGGTTTCTTGAATCTAGTTACATTAACAAGATTATACGATCGCTTCACAAGGTTCTACGCTCGTATATAAACGGATTTCGAAGTGTTTATGTCGGCAGTTGACAGAAGCGTATATGTATATGACCGATCATAAGTCACCACACCCAGTGACCGGATTGTCGGTTTTTAGTATTAAATAGTTTAGTTCGGATGGTTCTTCGCGCGTTACCGCGTCGGTACGTGTTAAACAGTGAGCTAGTGAGCGTTTCTGTGGTGCAAAAGTGGTTTTACGTGATGGAGTGTAGGTAATGATAATGTAATTTCTAGGAGTGGTGTGCCTCGGTTGAAAGGCCTGCCGAAAGGACAGGGCTCCGCGCGTGAGGACGGATTGCGGCCCTCCGCTCTGAAGAAACATGGAGTGCTGCATGTCAGAAGAAGCCAAAGAACAGAAAAGAATCAATCAAGAAATAGAGCGGCAACTCCGGAAGGACAAACGAGATGCCAGGAGAGAACTCAAACTCCTCCTGCTCGGTAAGTACCTGTGCACTCAATTTTAACAACAATAAGTAAGCAACTGAGGCTCAAATTGACATTGATTTCAGTTTTGTCTCAATACCTAAATATAGGTGATTCATGGCCAAGAATAGTACATACCATTTGAAAGTATAGTATGCTTAAGTATTGCTTGGCTTGACATAAAAACCATTTATTGGAAATACCAATTGTGAGGAAAATAATTGATTGTTTCCATAAGTGATTAAGCTACAAGTGGAAACAAATGTTTCAACTGAAATTATTCCTTAGTTTTCCTTATGTCTGTTTGTTTCATGACAATTTATCTCTATTTTTGGAATCTACATAATATTAAGCAGTATAGGTTATAGGTATGATAACCTATAAATTTAAACTAGATGACAGTAATGACTTTCTTAAATGAAACAACTTATTAATCAATATTTCGATTATGTTCAGTTCTGACCCGTGTCTCTGTTGATTAATAATATATTAGTTTTTTTCCCAAAAGTGGAACCACTGTACATGATACAGAGATAACCAGGAATGTTAATATTACAGTTTCATTAATTTATATATCCCCCTCGTCGTCTTGTCCGATGATGGAGATACTTACTAGTTAAATATTTTATTATTAGAAAAAAAATTTAAAAAGAAACTTATCTATAGATTGGACAAAACCATGGTAAAGAGGCTTCCGAGTGAGTTTAGAAGCAAATTGTATTACTTTTTGATAACCAATGTTTTCTCACTAATTCGACCCTCCTTGAATCCAAAAATGACGGTTACCAATCTCTCTCCTGCCCCCACACCCCCTTTTCCTCCCCAAAGTGTCCTTGCTTTGGTTATTCTCAATTTGCAGTGAAATTATATATTGACATGAAAACACATTATATTTTTGGACAAAATATTAAAATTAAGCCTGCTGTTATATTAAGGCATATACATATGTAGCTGGGCTGTGATGGCCTAAGTTAGTTTAGATGTCGGGAAGTAAAATGCTTCTCAGTTGCTCCCATCCCTACTTACTTCTTCATAATGACTATATTTTCTTTGTAAACAAGATGTAGGTACACTACAGTGGTCTATTATCAGTGGTTTACTGTGACCAGTTTATTTTCTATAATACAATACAGGAGCATCGGTGGCTGTGTGATTGAGTATCTGATTTGTTAGCTAGAGGTTTGAATCCCACTGTACCCCCCACTGGCCATGTACCAATAACTTTTTTCTGAATTATTTATGTTAGTTGAATACTAACCTATTTTCTTACAGTAAGGTAAAACATTGTGATAAAACCTGCACATTCAGGCGATTGAATGTGTAACCACAATCCAATCTGGTCAGGTTACCCTGTTAACAGGGTTACGGAGGTCAGATGGCAGTCTCTCCACTGTAATTACCTGATCTGCCAAAATCCTGGATCATGGTCAAAGTGGACCCCGGTCCCTCGTGCGCGAGAGCACAACCGGGGCATTAACACCAAGATGAATACCCCCCTAGTATTTCAAACATCTGTTATTGTTGTCATATTCATACAAATATCCACATTAAAGTGCCTAGTCAATATTGCTCATACCTAATCAGAGACCATATCATTCTAATTGCTACGCTCCTGACAGATACTTGGATTTTTAAATAGTAATATTTGTAAAATAAAGCCTCTAAAAGTAGTCTAGCACACCGATGGACTTGATTGTCCTCCACATTACTGCAATGTTTTGCTAGAATCTCCATACTCGGCTGTCAGGTTGGAGATTACAATATTGAAGTACACACAGAAAATGCTGTGTGAGATGTATTCAAAATTGCTATATTGAGTTCTAGAGAAAGTACCCTTTGCATTTTAAAGGTATGTTCCGGGTTTTCTACCACGTACGTTTTTTTACCAGTAGTCCGATATTATGTTATATATCTTATTTAAAAATGTAATATGCTTAACATTAACAAAACCGATATCAATGTGTATGGAACATAGTGTTATCATTATAGTTTTCAATAGTAACCTTGAACAAATTCAAAACAGTTGTATTTGTCAATCCGTACATTTAACCCTGCATAGTATATTAATAGGATTCTTAATCTTGAGGTATTATGATGTCCATCTGAGTACAGTATAGCGTCAACCTTTTCTCACAACTCAAGAGTACAAGAGATAATTAATGTAGTGAGAGGCAATGCAGCTAGGGGCCAGAAAATTGTATAAATTCTGTTGTGAATTATAACAATATTGTGATCTTCAGCCCTAGAGTTGAGACTGGCAATTCCCTCAACCCTACCCTACACCTACCCTACCCCTACCCTACCCCTACCCTACCCCTACCTACCCCTACCTACCCCTACCTACCCTTTTCTTTTCTTACATACAAACCTTGTTCTGATAATTACGAATCCAACAAAAGAAGAATTATTTCAATAGGTAAAGTCGTTCTGAAATTATTTATGAACATGCAACATTTCAATACCTTGATTTATATTATTGCAATTTTACTAGGGAACAATTTTTTTCAAATATGTTACTTGCTGATAATGTAGCTTTCTATTGTTGAAAGAATCTTTAAATCAGTTAAGTAGTTTAAGAGTTCCATCCATTACAAACAAACAAACCGACACCAATAGACAGAGTGATTCATGAGGAAAGTTTAGGTGTATAATTTGTTAAGGTTTATAAGGCTGTGCAAAGCCGGGGCAGTCGCTAGTGAACAATAAAACAACACCCTATAAGGTTACTTAAAAATAAGGTTATTCCTTTTAGGTCCTCGCCTTAGAGTGACAATTTCCATTACTTCCTAAAAATATTCAGAAACTGTTTTAATTGACAGTGTTTCAAAATTAATTCTCCACCAGATGCGGTTTAAGACCCATGCTGCAGCAGCCAGCCATGTACCTACTCTGTTTAGGCAATGTTTCGTTTCAAACATCTGTTTTCTGCTAATTCCTTCCGTCCTAATAAAAGTCACACTTGAACGCTTGCAACGTGTTGCAACGCTTGAACGACATCCAGTGCAACGAAGCTGGTTGTTCGACAGAGTGCATGATATAACCTGTTTTGGCACACAGGTCCTGGATATTTCCAACGTACGCCACGGCATAGATTTGGATCTTAGAGTCCAACAGGTTACCTCCTGTCGAAGACCTTCCCCGAGAAGTGCAAAATGCATAGGTTGATGTCTATACTGCAGTGAGCCTCCTGGAATCCTGGAGTATTCTCAGGGCGAAGTTCGGATTCATGGTTCTGCAGGCCGGCCTGATTTGGCATACCGACACGGTGTATTCCTGGCGAATAGCGAATATTCAGGTCTATAATACATTCGAATAGTTGTCGCACTCATGTACACTATAGTTGTCGTATAGTTACAACCAGTAAGTGAGCCAACTATGAGCATGGCGAAGCTGGTCTTTCTGCTAAGCGCTCGCGTATTTAACCCCTTGATAAGGTGATAAGCAATGCACTTATTACAGGTGCAGTGCGATAATGCTTGCGTATCATTTTTTCGGTGACACCCTGTATTGCACGTATTTCTATCAGAACTTCTCATATTACATTTTGGCTTTTTACGTGCAGCAACTTGGTACCATCCAACCCGCACAACCCATTAGGGAAAAGCTGATTCGTCTCGGAGAAGGAGTGTACTCTTCGTTCGACCAGAAACGCAAAATACTATACGCAACCCCCTTACCGCGGCTACCACAATGATTTTTTGCCTATTTACTATTAGAACTTTAAGCCATTACTGGCAAATTTCATCAAAACGCTGTAGTTTTTGTGTGAAGGAGTAACCAACATCCTCCCCCTCCAAACATCCATCCGTCCATCCTTTCAAACTTTCGCATTCATAATATATATGTCAATAACAATAGATTATAAATGATTCACTCCCTCATTGTTTGATCCTGTGTACCAATGCTGATTTTATAAAATATTGTCTTAATCTTGTCTTAACGAAATACCACTTAGCATAATATTGAACAGATGGCTATTTTTAGTGCACTAAAACAGTATTTTGATCTTTACACATGATTGTGTGGCTCAACCTCGCTGATAATTATAAACTCTTTTTTATCCTATTCGAATAGGATTTGTTAAAATTCACTGTTATTATTCAGTCCCAAGAAATGTATAACAATAGAAAATCCATTGTTCGTGATCAGATATCGAGTCACCTGGGTATTGACGGGTTACTCAATTTATATCAACAACTCGCCTGTAGGTAAAGCTCTAATTTGGTAAAATAACCGATCGTGATGATACATACAATATTAATTACCTGATTGAATTGGAATGATAAGGCCAAATAACAATATCCATCCTTTAGAGATTAATTGTTGTAAATCTATACTGCTTAATAATAAATAGAGATAATCACGTGACAGCCCTGAAAAAATGAAATACTGTCGAAACATGTTTTTTTATAATATTTCCTCGCAATAAATAGCTATAGTCAAGCCAGCCATGCCAGCATCAACAGTAGCTAAGCTAAATATTACTCCAGAGTGATCTAAAAAATTAAAATAGGTTCCTAATTTAAATCTTATTTCTGAGACATAAAGTCCGTTTCCATATGGACATGACAATTCTTAATAAAGCTGTACCACGTTTCCGTCAGATCTGAGCATTCTGGATAGTTTGGTTGCCTACTTCTGACAGCAGCTGAGTCTATTACCAATATTTTAGATGAACACTGTACACACAACGCGCGTTGTCCGACATACACGGCCAGGTTTACCTGCACTAGTTTACCAGACATGCGCAGGGGCCCTGCCGCCCATGTCTTTATGGCATTTTCGATAGGCACTTTATGACTTCATCTCGCTCACTCCTTTCGCGGCACCTTTCGCGAGCGCACGAGATGCGGCGGTCGGGTCACAGGTCCGAAAACCTGTGCAACAGCAACGTATACGCTCATTTTTACCTTCAGATATACTTTTACTGCAGAATTTTTATCAGGTGTTAGTACTCTGTCAAGCCTGAGGAGTCCGCCTGGATGAGTACCACCGCCTAATATATTTCTGCCGCCAAGCAACAATGCTTGCACTGTTGTTTTCCGGCTTTGAAGGATAAGGTGACCAGCATAATTACAGGCATAAGACATTTCATCTTAGTCCTCACAGTGACGGCGCACCTGCCGTTCCGCATTATTGTTATGGGCGACAGTTACCGCTTACCATCAGATGTCTTTGTCATTGCGTATAACCCGCGTCACGAAAGAAGAGACTTGTCAAATGGCAGTGGCAGGAATTAGGCGCAGGTAATCGTATGCAGCGCAAGTCGAACCATGTGACCCGCCAAGTCTCTTCTTATTTGACACTAGCTATACCTAGAATTATAAAAAAAATTCAAGTTCAGGAGAACATGAGTTTGAATGTGATGATGTAGTCATCTATCGCTTGTCTTTTAGCCTCTACCCACCATAATTGGTACAAATTGAGATTTGCGTGGCGTTCGCAGGCACTGGCGAGTCGGGCAAATCCACGTTCATCAAGCAAATGCGAATCATCCACGGCTCGGGCTACAGCGACGATGACAAGCGTGGCTTCATCAAGCTGGTGTACCAGAACATCTTCATGGCGATGCAGAGTATGATACGCGCTATGGATCTACTCAAAATACCATACGGGAATCCGTCCAATGTAGTGAGTATACTTGTTGTGTTTTTCATAGTAGGCAGAAGAGGTGTGTTAGGATCGTAGCTGGTAGCACTATAGTCTCTGCCAACCTATGGACTGCGGGATATGGGCGGGAGTGTGTATGTAGAGGGAGACACGCGAGCCACCAGGTCACCTGATGGAAAGTGGCGGTCGCGAATACTTTGCCGGCCTGGTGTAGGTTCGTTTCTTAAAGGTTTAAATGTTTGTTTAAATTTATGAGGGAAATCTTCGTAACTTCTTTTGGGAAGGAGTTGTAGTAGGAGAAGAGTAGTTCTCACGCACTTGGAGCTCCGACAGTTGGGCCGAGAGTTACATTATAACTCTTTCAGCTCTTACTTACATATATTATTAATATAATCGATTTGATAACAAAGTTTAAATTAACTCTGGTTCTTACACATTATTTAATAATGACATATTTATGCGCCTTAACCACGATAATTAAGTAATAGATTAAGCTTTTTAGATTAAAGGCGGCTTGTATCAAATTCTTAAACACGTCTAAGAATGACGTTTAACGTTTTTTATGAAGTTTTTTGTTTAAGTATCCGCTTAAATGCGTTTGAGAATTTTGAGCAAGCCGCCCTTAATCTATTTCGTCAACTAAAATGGTTACTAGATTGGTAAAATTGCATCACATCATACCTACCTAGTACCTACAGTCAGAGGAAGTGATACTCGCTCACAATATTATCGGCGAACACACCAGTAAAAAGGAAAGTTGATTGCCAAACTAGATACTTACTGATAACTGATTGTGCCGAATACTGCTACATGCATGCATGGGTCTGGCGCACGGATGGTTGTGAGAGGGATGATCAAGTGACAGTTTACAAAATAATTTCTTAAGGCTTTTCGATGTCTATTTGAAGTCTTTATAAGTGTTCGTAAATTTTGCTTACTGAGAACGTTTCCTTCTGGTGACCTGCGTTAGTTGCTAGTCCTGGTGTGGGCCTCACGATCTGTATTGCATTTCGTGTACTACCTGTGTGAATACGTCAATATATTGACATATTTATGATAGAGGCAGATCAGCTAACACATGCCGACACCAGAAAATGGGAGCAGCGTTTCTGTTGATTATTTAGGTAACGTTTGAAACCATCTCCAACACAAATGCCATGCGTGGCTATAACCTCCACTAATATTTAGAAAGTTCACCAGTGGTCTTAAATCGCGGTTTGTTTTCGAGGTAAAAGTTCTGGACTCTCCGTAGGCTGGAAAACGCTGCTGCCCATTTCTAAATTTACAACACTGCCATTACCAACCCGAAGACTGGAGATTATGGGAATAACCTTCCTGTTTATGGGAGAAACCCTAAGTCCTGCATTGGACTGTTATAGGCTATGATGAGTCACGCGACAAAGTCACGCGCGTATAGGACTTATATAATATTGTTAGCTTATTTTGATTTCTGTGCACCTAATGCTTAAACTGACGACCTGAGTGGTTCAGTTGGTTAACATGTCTGCCACGCAAAGGTCCAGGGTTCGATTCCCGGCCGTTCAGAAATTGAAATGATAAATTTTAATTTCTGTTAAGGTCTGGGGGTTATATGTATAATGAGTATGTATTTAAATGTACTGTCTGCCAGTTATCTAGAACCCATAACACAAGCTTTCCCTACTTAGGGGCTAGATGGCGCTGTATGAATTGTCCAAGCATATTTATTTTAAATGTATTGCTGTCCCCATGTATGAAATGCCCTAAATGGCCTCGGCGTTATACAATTCGCCACTGTTATTACACACTCGCGGAAAAGGAGGAAGGCCCAGGGTAGGCCTTCCTACTTTTCCTTGTCCACTTCGCTCGGTTTTCGACCATTTCACTGACACCAACTACAAATCAATACACCCAATCGTGTCGCAATGTGGTATAATTACACTACTTACCAAATTTTAGTTCCTTGTTTCCTTATTAGCAATAAATAAACTAAATTGCATATACATTAACCGATGAAATGTATTTCATACGGCTTCTAATCCGTTGCGAAAGCTGTTACTCATACATACGTATGTCATACATTGTCCTCTTTAATTCCAGGAAAAGGCGGAGTTGATATCGTCGATCGACTTTGAGAGTGTCACTACATTTGAGAGCCCATACGTAGAGGGTATCAAGGCTCTGTGGTCGGACTCAGGCATACAGGAGTGCTATGATCGCAGGCGGGAGTACCAACTCACCGATTCAGCCAAATAGTAAGTTCTCATACCACAATGTCCTATATCTATTAGGTACAAGACATGTCCAGTCGAAGAGTAGGCGGTAAAGGACTGAAACATTTGGTCTGTAAATAACGAATAATCAAGTAACATGAGATGACTAGGTTCGACGCCTAGCGCATATTTCGTTATAACAATTGATTTAAATCATCAGATTTTCTAGCATTGATTTCTCTCATGAACAAAGAGCCGCCGACACGGTGTGATTTGATTATGATTCCATCGTAATATAAATGCTATTGTATTACTCCATTCACTATACTATTACATGAGTAATCGACTATAAATAAATTATACCAAGCATGTACGCTATGTATTATACCTAATACTATGGCCATAAAACAAAATGATATTGTTAAAACCAATAAGCTAGTATAATCACTTAGCGTTTTGTGTCTCTTGGGTATTCCATGACAATGTCATGTTATATGTATAGAGACGAACTGTGATTAGGTATGCCAATAAAATCCGTGATGTTCTTTAATTTTCATTATTGAATACGTTTACGAAATTATTCGTATTGGTATTTAGTAATTTGAAAAGGGATATCGTGTAAATTTTATTACCGTTCAAATGTTATCACATCGTAAAAACCTGTGATGGTTTGTGGAAACCCTCTTCTCAATATGAACTGAACAGTTGTCTTAAACAAGATATCGAAGTTTATCTATCCAAACATTCCTCGTACATCAAAATCGACACAGTGACTGCATAACCCATCAAGATTGTCGAGATAAAATATCAAGTATTAGGTGCTTACCTACGAAATTACAGAAATGTTTTCTCTCATATTAATTTCGTTAAAAACTGTGTTTGCAGTGTATGTTGTATGTTTCTTTAAAAACATTGAAGACATTATTTTTAACTTCATATCGTAATTACCACTACCTATCGAAAAAATCGAAGTCATTGATCCGATTTTTTTTGTTTTAAACTATTGCATAGTTACCTATCTTTACGCGGTGGAGTATGAAGGCTCATAGCAACACAGTATAAAAATTACAATTTACAACTGGTAATTTCATAGCTGAGTACCTAATAAAAATTAACTCTATCGACCACTGTATTGGGCGACTACCACTGCTCAGCTCTGCCATTAAGAGTGATCTTGTTGTGCAGCTACTTGCAAGAGATTGACCGCGTCGCGGCACCAAATTACTTACCTACCGAACAAGACATCCTACGCGTGAGAGTGCCCACAACGGGCATTATAGAGTACCCATTTGACTTGGAGGAGATACGATTTAGGTAAAACACAACGAATGTATGGGTCGTGTACACGCTTCTCTAGGTGCATGGGAACTTTTTAATTTACTCGTTTCATAATTTACTTTTCTATTCTGTCTTATGTTTTGGTGTACGATTGTGTGTTGTGTATCAGTTTGCGTGGTGGGTGGGTTATATCATTTGTGCATGTACCGGGCTTTAGTAGTGGCATGGATTTCAGTTATTTAGACAATGTGGACCGGATCGCCCAACCGGACTATATGCCGATGGAGCAGGACGTGTTGCGAGCTAGAATGCCGACGCAGGATATCCACGAGTATATTTTCGAGATTGACTACGACGACAATAGTATCGGTGGTATACTCTTGGCCTTCCTTGGGTTGACCAAGTCGTACACATTTAGGTAAAACACGCAAATGAATACTTTGGCGAGTACGCTTCTCTGTGCGCATGAGAAGCTTGTTCTATGTCTGTTATTTTTGGAAAAGAAACCAACATTTGTCCACTGTTCTCTAAAGCCTGTAGCAGAGTGCGAAACTCAAATGTGGTGTAATTGCAACTCGTTTAGTCTCAACTTTCGTGCCTATATTGTCTTTTTTGATACCACTTATATCACACCTAGGTTCAAAGGCTTCAATTGGATTCTACATTGGTTCATATGGGATATTATAGGCATGAAACTCAACATGAATCGTGTTGCACTTTCATCACCAGCTGCGTCACCTATTCCAGGCTACATATAGAGTAAAAAGGACACTGTACGCGATCAAAATTCGCTCGGCTTAGGGGCCATAGCGGAATCCGAATCCTCGAGGGCTGATCCTTGTATTTATGTTGCATGCGCCTACAGGCATAGTATGTAGTGCATGGTATGGATTTCAGTTATTTAGGCGATCTGGCTCGCATCGAAAAGGACGACTATTTGCCCACCGAGCAAGATATCCTGCGCGCCCGTCAGCCGACTACCGGTATCCTTGAGTACCCATTCGATCTAGATGGAATTATATTTAGGTATGGACCCTGGACCCCTGGACCCCAGTCACAGCCGGCTAGAACACACCCCTCGTCCTGGATCCGATAGATGTCCATCGTAGATCGACTAATGTCTAAACTTGTCGAGTTGCAAGTTTTTTCGCTTGAACTTCGTTTACTAATACTGACATTAACATTTTGTAGTTCGACTAACGTTTGTTTTATGGTAACAGCTTTTTTTTTCGCTGTAACAATGGCCGCTTTCTTTTTTACTTTAATTCTGACACATGTTTTTGTTATTAACTACCCACTGATAGATATGCATGGTTTGTAGTAATAATTAGATGATAAGTGCTTTTTACTTGTCTGCAAAATAAATGTGTAATAGTAAAATATTGTAAGATACTGTATGTGTTGTGAGGGTGCTATCAGACAACGCGGTCGCGCGTTCTTTGTTTGTTACATATACATACCCACACAGCAGGCATTTTGACCGTGACGGTCAACCAAAACGAATTTGAAAGCAGAACGAGGATAAGGAACGCTGGAACACGTGACTGCTTTCTGTCTGATAGATCTCTCAGTCACGCACAATAAGATACAGGGCAGATAGAAGCCGGGCGGTCCGGCTGGCGCTAATGGCGAGACATCATGATTGACAATAATATTGTCATATTAACCCAAGTGAAGAAGTTGGTACACAGATCAACCAACTTTTCTGTGAAGAGATATTTGTGGCAACCGTTGCATTCGAACGTAGTACACGCCAAGGGCTCTATTCTCGTGCTATGACATCATGGATTAGATATTTTCTCTAACCAAATCATCATCATCATCTTAGCGTCTATTTCGGCTTGACCCAAAGCCCGCTTTCCTACTTTTGCAAAATAATTCGAATTCGAGATGTCGCAGCGCAATAATAGGCCCCTAGTAGACACTAACAATCGAATGACGTTCTCATCCTGGCGGCCTTAATTCCTAATTTTGCCATTTCACATAAGTTGATGGCACTGTACCAAACCATTTCAAAAATCTATATTAAACCATGAGGTTCCAATTTCATTGGCAACAATAATATGTCAAACATTATGTCTCGCCATTGCCGTGCCGACGGTGTGCTGCACCTCTTTCATCTGACTCGCTGTGTCTAATTGCTGGTTTATACTGGTCAACTACAGTGGCGACTGAACTGTCACTCCGTTCAACGTACGTTACATTGACAGTCGGTTCGGTGTCAACTGTCAATGTGACAGTATGCTGTACGTAGTGACAGTTCACTCGCCACCTCCTTGACCATTGTAAACCAGCCATAAGTAAGGGCCTTCCGTAGACTAGTCATATTATTTTTACATAAAATTGATTTATTTATTTTGATAGTGTTAACATTCACACTGATCTAGATTGTGTGGGTAGACGTATCTTACCAATGGGGAGGCAAACTGAGAAACAATGGTGCCACCAGCGAATGTAACCAAAATTTATTTATTGGCCAATTGCCTATCATAATGACAACTATTTATGTCAAATTTCGACTAAACTCCAACCAACCAACAGATTCGGGTGATTAATGAAAAGTATCACTGAAATAATTTTTAAATCGATCCAGTAGTTTATTATTTATTTTGTTCATTATAAACCAAAATCGAAAAATTCAAATATATTCTCTTTATAATGTTAGTATAGAGTTGAAATTACGTAATATGCGAATATGTCACTGGAAGCACTGCTCCAAACGTTAACACTTGATAAAGTGCTATGGAAGGCTCAGACTCAATGCATTTATAAGCTGTATTGGAATATTCGTTCGATTACAATAGTAGACACCAAAAAGTCACATTACTTTGCCTAATAAAATCTGAAACATGTCACCATTCAAACAGTTTTTACTCTATCAAACATGGGCGGTATTTTTGAATAGTTCAATTCGATTCGTATGCGAATTACCTATCTTTTACACTCGTTGCAAGTTACCCCGAGTGTAAAAGAGATATATAGCTAGTTCGCATTAGAATCGAATTCGAATGGTTCAGAAATACGAACATAATAAAGCATATTTGAATTTTACTAACCTGAATGAGTTGTGAAATTTCACCTTACGTCCACACAGTAAGGTTCAATATTCAGATTACCCATTTCAGTTGTATTTTTTGGGGTGTGGCTCCATATTATCTACTATTGTAGTCGAACGAACATGTGAAACTTCTCTAGGACTTTGCCCATCATTTTGGGGGGAACTTTCCAACTTTGAGGGGACTTTCCTCGTGACTTTGGGGGGAATTTCCTCATGACTTTGGGGGGAATTTCCTCATGACTTTGAGGAGAACTAATCGTGCTTTGTCATCAAATAGGATGGTGGACGTCGGAGGCCAGAGATCCGAGCGAAGGAAGTGGATTCACTGTTTTGAGAACGTCACATCAATCATATTCTTAGTAGCCCTTAGTGAATATGATCAAATTCTATTCGAATCAGAAAATGAGGTGAGTGCTTCTATAACTTAAATTTAATGTATAGTTATGTTTTCCATCTGTGAAGTCGATAAAGTAGTGTCGATATAGTGCGAATTCGTATTGTAGCAGCCAACTGACTAGGATCTTTGTATTATTATATAATGTTTTAAACTATCGCGGTTATTACCACACATTTTAAAGGTGTTAAGATGCTGTATGTTATAGGTGTGGTACGCGGTAGGAACCCCGGAATATACCTTTAAAATCTTCGTGTTATTGTTTCGTCATTGCGGTCTCCTGCCCGCTTTGTCAATGTTCGCGATTTCGTATGCCCATAATTTAATAAAACAAAGCCCATCTCCACCATTGGCTGGGTAATAAATAATTCAAATCTCTTTCATCATCATCGCGTTTATGAAGTCAGAAAAGGGTAAGATAAATTTAAAAAAATAGTATTTTCTGGGTTTCTCACCGCGTACCTTGTTTACGAGTGAACGTCGGTGGTTAAGGTATCCGACTCGTAAGAGAGAGGTACCGGGTTCGAATCCCACTGCGGCCATGTACCAATGACTCTTTTCTGAGTTGTGGACATTGTTTGAATGCTAACCGATGCTCTTAGAGGGAAAATATCGTGATGAAACCTGCACATTCAGGCGACTGAATGTGTAACATGATTCAATCTGGTGGGTCAGGTTCCCCTGGTCTCGCAGCAGGATCACGGAGGTCAGATGGCAGTCGCTCCACTGTAATTATTATCTGATCTGCCAATCGCTCAAGCGGACCCCTGGTCCTCGAACTCGAAAGCACAACTGGGACATTAACGCCAATATGATTATTTTTTATATTGATTTACAAGTAGCCCCATAGTCGATTCCGCCCAGAGTTGACGTCATAACACTAACCTAACCTAATCAAATTTAAACCTAGTTTTCCGTGTGCACCTCGGTTTTTCCCCGAGTTGTCGATTTGTAACCAATATTTTGTTGAGCAACCTTTGATAGAGCGTTATAATAGTGGCATTCAAATTTGTTTTTAGCGTCTAAATTGTATATATTTAAACTTATAGCGTCCATTATGAGTAATATCAGAACACATTATACTTCGAAGTTTCCTCTTGAATGGTTTGTGCACAATAACTTGGATGGGGAAATGAATGTGTCAGATAGTTAGGTATTTATAGCGAACGGGACATTGTCCGCCTAAATTTTAAATTTTCCTAACACTAAAAATGTCACCGCACCAATATTTTACTGAGTTTAGTAATACTAATACATGCCTTAGTTGTAAGGAATTTGGCGTAGGTTTCCTAAGGTGGTTCGACACCCGTACTATACTAACTTTAATTCGTTTGAGTGTATAGTAATTGCAGTTTTATACTCTTAAATAGTGCGTAAAATAAAGCCGTTAAATCGAAAAAGCATAATTCGCCGCTAGATGGCGTTGTTTTGTCGTACCACTTT
Source organism: Blastobasis lacticolella (assembly GCA_905147135.1). Lineage (NCBI taxonomy): Eukaryota > Metazoa > Arthropoda > Insecta > Lepidoptera > Blastobasidae > Blastobasis > Blastobasis lacticolella. The sequence goes on from LR990051.1 coordinate 6,414,135, forward strand.
AAACACCGCACTAAGAAATAACAGTTCTCACGGCAAGTGTATAAAAGTGAAGTAGGAACATTGTTTGGAACTTGAAAGCGAAACTACTGCGTCTAACGTGTACATGAAACTTCCAATAGCTATTGTCAAGGACGTGGAATTCCTTCGTCTACATAACTTGGCAAACACCCAATAGTAACAAACCTAACTACTCTACTTGCAACCACTCCAATATCACAACAACCAGCTCAGAAGTTAACGCCTCACCGCACATTTCCAGAACCGGATGGAGGAGTCGAAAGCGCTGTTCAAGACTATCATCACGTACCCCTGGTTCCAGCACTCGTCCGTGATCCTCTTCCTCAACAAGAAGGATCTGCTTGAGGAGAAGATCATGTACTCCCACCTGGTGGACTATTTCCCCGAATACGACGGTAAGATTGTGCTGGAAAGCAACTGGATCCTTACAACTATTAAGCCATAGAGAAATTTTCTAATTTCTCTATGGCTTTATAGTTGATGGGCTTCTGCCCATCTTGACAGGTCACACAATTTCCGCGTGTCCACGATGTAAGGTTCTTTTCTGTTATCCGCTATAGAAAATGTATGAGATTAACACCTGGAATAATGGGCTTATTTCTCTAAAACTTTAATAATTACCGTGAAGGGGGCGTCAGTGTCTTTCTTTTAGTCATTTCTTCTAAAACTTGAGTTCCTTTTTTAGCCATATTCATTACTATCGTTGTCATAGTCAAGTTTTGTCGTTTTCTATTATAATGAAACACATTGCAATGTTTCTACGTGCCCATTGACGTCCAGAGTGATCGTAATCACTCCGCGTAAGGCTGAAGTTGGCAAAGCTAAAGAAGTAATTTTATTTTGCCAGCCTAAACTCTGTCGTAGACTGACCAAATTATATTGACAAATATAGACATATAGCTTTATGGATTGTAGTCCAGACTATATTGACCCCTATAAATGTAAAAACCGTATTGAGTATCCACTTGATAATGAAATAGTATCGGTATCCACTTTAATAAACCTCTTTACCGCCCACAAATGTCCTAGAAAGAAACGATTATGTATAAAATCCTTACATTTTCCGATTATGTTGGACCTGCTGCCCTATTTTTGAAACTGCTCGCATCCACTCGAGCGCTCGCATTCTAATGCTTGTCTTTACAATCTCGAGCAACTTACCAAGTTTGCGAAAGCGAAAGGTAGCGCTCGCGTGAATTCGGGCGGTTTCAGAAAAAACCCTGACTTTGTTTTATTATCATTTTATGAAATAGTATGTTGATACACCTTGATATTCAACGCCTTACCCGGTCCAAAGGTCCGAAATTGGACCCGGTACCGGCGCGGGAGTACATCTGCCAGAAGTATCTGAAGGAGAACCCTGATCCGGACCGGTCGTGCTACTCGCACTTTACCACGGCCACAGGTTGAATACCGCGTGACTGAGATAGCTAGATCGTGTTGCTATATCTTCGCAGTATTGTTTATATTGAGTGAAAATTATTCGGAAGGGTGTATACTTCTCTGGCGGCTTACACCAAATTCTTAGACGTAATTAAGTTGATACTTGAACAAAAAACGTTTTACGTCCTTCTTAAATTTAAGAATTTGGTGCAAGCTATGCTTAATCGGACAAAGTAACTGACAGCAACTAATAAAAACGAGATGTCTTACAATTAATACGTTTTAGGTATTTTATAAACGTACTGTTTAAATAACAGCATACATCAATTTATTTTGTCTGATTAAAATATGACTTCAATACCAATTTTCTTGGAGACCTTCGTCAAGTGTTATTTGTAACAATTCTGCAATAATTGCTGTTAAAATTAAAAGAAAATCTTCAATAACGTAGATAATTTTCTTCCACAATGAATATTTTCGTTAAAATTTTGATCTTTTGTATGTTTAGTCGAAGCAGTTGGATTACAAATAACGCTATAACAAATTGAATTGGGCACTTGACCGTCAGAAGTACTCGCTCAGTCGTTGCGTTGATCGCGTGAGAGTAAAGTTATTGAGCTAGTTACTCTTTTTATTAGTTAATGGCTAAGATATGGAGCTACATTTTAGGCGCAGCGGAGAGTTTTTTGCTTGGTTTTTGTTGGTGTAGAAATTATGTGAAATACCCTATCCAACTTTTCTGTCGTACTTCTATTGTTGAAGTTGTAGTACTTCACGCACCAACTAAAACCACGCAACATTAAATGCGCTACTTGAACTTGCTAAACAAGATGAACACATAGATACACCATCCTCAAAATAATTATATGAAGTCATAAAATATGAATACATATAGCCTTTATCGGCCAACACATTAGGACTGGATAGTGATATAAAGTTTTGGGTCACTACATTATATTGCGTATTGAGATTGTCCGATTTCACCAACGCCACACTTGATTTATATTTCGAGTCAGTGAAATTCATTCATTCATTCATTCATATTTATTAGCTTCCATAAAGATAATACAATAACATTGTTATGTACATACAATACAGATTACAATTACACAAGCACAGCACGTCAAGTATAGGAAAGGGCATGGCAAGATACCGTAATTATCACCACTAGATGTGTCCGATCTTCCTGCTATCCGCACGAGCCGCTTTGGTTCAACCTTCATAATGTGTACGGCTAAGGAATGGAACACGTTGCCTGCGAGTGTGTTAACTGATCATTATCTGAGGGCCTATCGGCCCTATATGTCAAATTCAGTTGTCCACTGAGATCAGTGAACAACTGAATTTGACATAAAAAATCTGACACTACTCTAATTTGGTAGACGCTATTGCCAGTTTTCAACGTAGATGACGTGGTGTAGAATTATCTAGTGTCAAATACAGTTGTCAACTGAGTTAGCCAATAGCCCCGCTGGACGCCTTCAAGGCTAGAGTGAATAGGTGTTCCTAGACAGGCGTGCTCTTCGGCCGCATCGTCATTTACCATCAGGTGAGATGGCGGTCAAAAACCTGGGTAATCTATTTAAAAAAGACGGTTTAGTAGCTAAAGGGCCAAATTCCGAAAACCCGTCACGCAGTCCCCATATGACCCCATTCCCAGACGTCCTAATGGGGGCTGTTAATGTGTCATTGGGGAATGAGACGCTTGGAACTAAGCTCACCGTGGAAGGCGCCGCAATCGTATACTGGAAGATGTCATTTTAATGACTCTATTTACAAATCAAAGTACAGTGCCACAAACTTACATGACCCGGTGAGGGCTATTGTTGATTTAAAAATGACATTTCGAAATGGCAACACTTACTTCCAGTTTCGGCCTAGGTATGTGTGTGGCTCTTGTTTAACGAATTTTGTTATTACAATCTGTTAAAATACTCTAGGCGTTCACCAAAACTTACGGGATTGGTGAAATCGGACATAAACGCGACAAATGTAGCCCAAAACCTCAACACAACATTCAAAAAACGTATATCATATTGCCATTTTTTCCTAAATTACCAGTATATGTAGAAGTAGTGCCGCTAGACTGTGTGTGTGTGTTTGTCCCCTAGGCCCGCAGCGCGACGCGACCACCGCGCGCGAGTTCATACTGCGGATGTTCGTCGACCTCAATCCTGACGCGGAGAAAATCATATACTCGCACTTCACTTGCGCGACGGGTGAGTACCGGACACGATACCCCACCTGGGGTATCATACTTCACGATACTTGTGGGCAATGGGACAGTTCCTTACCTATGAAATTGGCGTTTTGTATGGCGAAAAAGACGGAAACTATAATATTCATACGAACAAATTTTTCAATTTCTTGGATATGGCTAATACGATTACAATGAAACTTTGTGCGTATGATCAGACAATATTAAGCTAACTGATGCATACATTTTATTGCGATAACTATGCTCTTCATAAAATTACACCTGATTAAAGAGGCAAAATTGACGACAACTGAAAAGGGGCATTTTCAAAACCATATAAAATTTTAAGAAAAAAAATTTTATTTATCCGAGACTTATCGGCATCTAAATATACTGTATTTTCGGAATCTAGTATTTATTTTCATATGTTATTTACAATAAATAAGATTTGAGCAAAGATATGATTCCGAAAAATATCCCAATTTCATAGGTAAAGATATATATTAGCTTTGCAGTCTGTCACTTGGAGAATAAATATATAGCGTTTTTACCACAATGTAACTTGTACCTGATCAATGACAAAATAAACTCCTCTAAATGGTTAACGATTTCAGAGATGTACTAAAAAACTTATTAGCGATGTTGATACAAATAACGTTTAATAAAATTATTTAGGCAACCTAATTAGTGCTTTCAAAATAAATAAGATTATACAGCTAAATAAAATTAATACTGCACTGAAATCTCTTTATGAGAGTTCCAGTGCTTAAGTCAAGATCAACTGGGCGTACACTGAATGGTTTATCATCGAAAAAGGTAATAAGGGTAATAGTGAAGGAAACAGGGATGTGTTGCATCGCCGTGGCTGTCCAACCCTTTCATGGATGTTGTCTGACAGGTGTAAAAGAGAGTGATTGGGGTTTAAAATAGAGTGGAATAACTGTCAAATGCGTTCTGTACGCCGACGACCAAGTGCTATTAGCCTCATCGGTAAAGGAGTCGCTGGAGACGATCCTGTGAAAGAGAAAGGCTTAAAAGTAAATGTAAGTCATTAGAAAGTAATTGTTTTCTAAAAAGTGTGTCTAAGTGCGAAATCGTAAGTACGGGTGAAAATGTGGAACAGGTGACAGAGTTTGTATATTTTTTAGGGTCAATGTTTACAAGATATGGAAAGTCATGCCGAAAGGGGAGTGAATGCGGGAAATATAGTGAATGGAGCACTAAATTCAAAACTCCCGTCTGGCAGTTTATGGAGGAGTGCTCGTTCCAACATTAATGTATGGAAGCAATGTTGGGTGTAGCTGGCAGAAGAAGCATGAAATTAGCATTTATCGAAGGAGTACGAATGAAAGATAAATCACAGAAGAGTGTAATAAGTAAACGTGCTGGAGTGAAAGAAGATGATGAGTGACTAGGATTGAGAAAGGAATGCTTAGTTGTTTAGACATGTAGAGAGGATGAAAGAAAGGAGATTATCGAAAAAGATATATGTGGCCGGAGTGAATGGAATGGTCGGAAGGGTCTCCCCATTCCGTACGTATGACGATCAAATCGATGATATTTTAAAGAAAGGTCAGGTCAAGAGTACTCGTAAGACGTTCAGAAAAAGGCGTGGCGTTATTAATGTATGTACTTAATGCTAATGAGGCAACTTAATTTATAAAAAAACAGACCGGTTGCATTTTTTGTCTATATTTCAATTATGCGCAATACTTTTTGGGTACAAGTATTAAAATAATTGCACCGATATATCCATATTTTCTTTTTGCTATATTGATATTTTAATAATGTCGTATATCGATTTATTTTTCATTTCGTCCACCACTAGAATCAAATAATATATATCGCCATAGAAATCGAACCCTAGTGCCTCCGTAAGAAGAGGACAGGCATGGGGATATAAGGAGTTTCTTTCGTCATTGTACTGGACAGACTATAGGGCTAAACAGACGGAATTGCATTATGTACCTAAAATACAAACGAAATAGTGAGATTATCAAACAAAACAGCACTTAACTTACACGTTCGAATTATTCGGCAGTAGGTAATCAGTGCATTCTCAATCTTAAAAAGTTCCGTTCCGAATTCAAGCTTTAATTATCACAAGAGTTTTCTAAATTGACTACAGTGCAACCTTTGCGTGTTTAGGGAAACCACTCAGCAATGGGGAGATTTTAATTTTTTCACATACTACAATATAATAGTAAAGTATGTCATGTGGCCTAATGGTTCATGGTGTCTCGACTTGTAAGCAAGAGGTATGAGCCGAGGGTTCGAACCCTAATGTACAAAATGTACCGTCACCAATAGTCTTTTTCTAAGCTATGTATTGTAAGGGTAGTTAAACACTAAACGATACTCTTACGGCGAGGAAAAACATCGTGAAGAAACTGGCACATTCAAGATGAATGTGTAATCTTGATCCAATCTGATCAGGTTTCCCTGTTAACAGGGTCGCGGTGGTCAGATGGCATTTGCTCCACTGTAATTACTGTTGGTGGTTGTATTTTAAAAATGGTCAAGGCGGACCCCGGGCCATTAACGCCCTGATAATTATTATAGAATATCATATCTCAGCTGATCGTTACTCGGAACGGAACTAAAACAAAATATGTGATATATTTATGGAGACTCGACTTCTCGAGTCAATATTACGAAACGTAATTGTATTTGTAATGTAATTCCGTCTACACGTGACCTGTCTTATCGTCAAGCCCTCAAAACGGTCTCAATTGATTGCAATCGTCACGTGATATGTCAGAGGCCTTGAAAGGACGGTACTTGATATAAGATGAGCTCAAAAAAGAAGGATTTGATGATTTACAGCTACATGGTACGCGGTCCCACGATTCCGCACGAAATCCCAATTTCGTAATTTTGGTTCTGACGACTGCTGCAATTTATTTTATTGAAATCCTCTTTTTAGAAACGCATGCCATGTTGTTCTGAGATATTTGTTTAAAATTCAGTTTTTGTAAAAAACTATTTTTAATGAATTAAACCAAACCGGCTCAAGATAATGATTGTGTGTAGGATTTTTACGTATACAGCTGAGGACTACAAGAATACAGGTGAGGCTCTGCTGGTGTGGATTATTTACAGTTATTCACTTCGAAGATTTGTTAAATTATGTTTACCATTTCTTTTATCTTAAAACACATGTGGCACAGGTGCGGTAACGTAACGTTGACAACTATACAACATTGTTAGGCACACACTTTATCACACAGGTTACTAATTTCATAATTAAGCTTGTTAATATAACAAAGGACAAAACTAAGGTATGAGTGATGTTTTTTAATCAAAATATTGTTTTGCTACTTGTTTTAACTCTTTGACCGCCACTTCAACTTTTCTTTTATTATAAATTTTCTGTGACGAAGATACCCTGTTCACTAGTATTGTGGCGGTCCAACAGTTGATTACCGCTGCTTTATTTTGTTGTGTGTATGTTGTTGTGTGTCTTTAGCATCTGGTTTTTAGTGTGTGCTTTTGCTTGTTTTTATTTGGCTATTATATTGTGTTACAAGTAAGTGGTATGAATCTTTTATTCATGAAGATCTCACCACAATATATCTGAATTGGTTCGTAGATATTTTGTTCGCTGAACATATTATATTGCTGTGTTAGGTATCTTTGAATCGTGCAATATAAAAATCTTGTAAAGAAAACAAGATATTTGTGTTGTCATATTTGTGCTTATAGCGCTCCAATTTACATGTCCCTGAAAAACCTTATACTCTTGAGGATAAAATTACTTACAAGTATAGTCCAAGAACTAACTACTAACGGTTTTTGAAGCATAGACGCACCATTTGTCCGATAAATGGTGCGTCCCCATGCTTCAAGAATCGTTAGTAGTTACATCTTGGACTATAAGCAATTCGACAATTTGCCTTGGATAAATTATCTATATAGAAAGAGATTGTTTTTGAATTTATCCATATATCCACAAAACATACAATTTTTTTTTCTCTTTATAATATTGGTATAAATAAAAATTTATACTTTGGTTCCTGCGTGCATAGCGTAGTATGACGGGCTTTGTCGCGCGAGAGCAAAACTTTGCGTCTCGCTCACTTCAACGCAAATCGAAAGCGATTGCTTGAGTTTTCTCGCTCAAAACAAACTCCGTAATGTTCCGCGTGCTGCTTTTATAAATCGCAATATCTACTTTTTATTATACCATATCGAGGTCTTAGTGTAAACCTGTTAAGTAACTGCAAGAACATAGAAGTTGCTACCTGATATGCTTGGACCTTTTAATAAGATCTACGCCGTAGTTGGGTAAAGTTTCAGGTTTACACATTGACGACTATATAATTTGCATGTCCTTTTATTTATGTTTATACTTTGCATGCTGCCTTGGATGTGTTTAAAGACACTGAGAACATCAAGCTTGTGTTCTGTGCTGTGAAAGATACCATAATGCAATCGGCTCTGAAAGAGTTCAACTTGGCTTGAGGCCGGCTCTCACGTTTCCTTAGTACCTGCATCGTTGTTGAATAGAATTAAACGTTTATTTTCTTATGCATGGTTTTATTTTTACCTCTTCTTGCTTAGCATCAATGTTGTAACGTTGTTTTAAAGAGTCTGCATTTTAGGAGTGAAGTTTCAACTGTTTTATACGAATGTGTCTGTTACTTTCGCGATAAATCTAGACTACGATGTTGACGCATCTGAAAGATATATATCTTATATCTTTTCTCATACATGACGTGTGCACGCGAATTCATGTCCATCGGGCATTTAAATAATTCGAGCGTTAGCCTTCAATGATTCTGGACTCGATACATCGCCATATCACTCGGTTGCGGTTTGAGCGAGTGATATGGCGATGTATAATCCGTTCGAATTAGACGGTCGGTCCGTTGGGGCATGGCGAGTTCAGTTTATAATTATGGCGCACTCAGTTTATAATTATGAAATTAATCGAAAATTATGCCACCTGGCCTGACGTAAAGTGATTCTGAAAACCAAATAGTATAGTACTTATAGTAATAGTGTTTGAAACAGTTTTTGTCAGCTTTTTATTAGTAGAAGTTTCTTTTTTTTCTGTCCATCTAATCATGGATTTATAACTTATATTCAAACAGTGCTGACTGGCTTAATATAAACTCTATTGCAAAACAAAAACCTGGGTAATTTTCATGCAACAATTGGGAGTCCTTGGATCTCCCCCTGGGAACATTTTCGGTGCAATCTGAGTATGCATATCTGGAGCATGGATGGAGGAGGTCTAGATTTCCTTAGGTCAGTACCGTACCGATTGAAAAGGCCGTTTACGCCACAGCGACAACTTTCTGGATAGATTCATACACCGTATGTGATCAAAATTCCGACGCAAGTTTTCCCGCTGTGGAATAAAGGTATTATTGGATCAGTTAGGTACTTTAGAAACTCTAGACCTCCTCGATCCATTCTATCAGAATGCACCCAGAAAGCCAAAGATCCAGACAAACACAGATCCAAAGACCACAAATTGTTCAGATAGTATGTTGTGTCTTGTTTGCCTAAATTTTTATTTTTTTGTATTAAGGTGATTGATTTCTAATAATGATCTCGCTTTAAAGGCGCTTCTGCTTGTTACTTCTAATATTTACTAAAACCAGTAAAACCAACAATTTTACTAAAAAGCCTGAATAGCTTACTACTAAATGTTTTGGTGTTAGCTTTATTTTAGAGTTGGTTGACACCACCGAGCACAGACCCAGTAGAGATGCAATCTACAACACCTCAGTGATTTTGCCTGTACATAATATCATAAATACCAATTATAACAATTATTATATACAAAATGCTTACGGAACTACGATAAGTTCGAATAACATTGTACCTATGTCGTTTTAGACCACAACAACGTTTTAGTTTTCCGAATACAGTTTTTCCCTTCCCGTATATTATTAGCTATTGGTAAGAATTCATATCTAATTGGCGTACAATGCTCTTCTACTTGGTCTGTGTGGTTAACACGATTTTGTGAAGCATATAATTCCATACCACCATACCATACTGCTTACCTGTGGTATTTGGTGACTGCTTATTTATGGTATAAAAATACACACGAACACTACACACCAAATTAAATCAATAGAATATAGGATATTTTCAATCGACTTCGATCTAATCTTGTACTGATTACAGGTAAGTATGTAATTTTTGTTCGGTTTACCGTTTTGTATCTGATTTAATTTTGTCAGTTTTGGTAGATTTTTTTCATTCTTTATCCACTTAGTAGAACCGCGGGGTGCCCGTAATGGAATGCGTTGAGTAATAGTTATCGTGCACACGCGATGACAGGGTCGGAGGTCGCGTAAACAATCATTATCGCTGAGCCGGAACTTTCTTATTGCCGCATTGAGAGCGGTGATTGATTCCACTGTTGCCATGTTGCAGACACCGAAAACATCCGGTTCGTGTTCGCAGCCGTCAAAGACACGATCCTACAATCCAACCTGAAGGAGTATAACCTCGTCTAAGCGACAACGACGTGGTCCCTGACACAAATCTGTGATTGTGTATAACACATAAATCAAAACATCATCACTTCACGACAGAATGTGTAAATTCACGAACTGAGGTCGGATGGACGAACTTATTCACCTAAAATGTTTAATGAGAAAGTAAGAATAGATGTAAGTCATTTAACCCAAAAACTAGTGCGGGGGGCGGCCGCGGCGCCCCGCGCCCGCTCGCCGCCCGCCGCTCGCGACGCGTCACCTTTATTGACATGTTTTTTTTATGATGAACTTATTTACAATTTATGTATGTGTCTGTATTGGTGAATATTAAATTGTGCATTTTAAAAGTTATGGCGAGTCTTGGCCTCGCCATGAGCTGCTTTTAGTCATTGTTTTAGGATTTTTGTAAAGTTTGTTGCCATAATATCTTTCTACATTAGTATACATTTATTATATCGAGACGGATGGATTTGAACAAACTAGTCCAGACGCGCGCCAGCGCCCAGAATGTCACTACCGTCTGTTCTGTTAGCTTGGAAGATTTATAAATTTATTGTACCTATTTAAATATTACGTTACTTTTGTACATTGGAATTTTGTTACTTTAATATATGTTATAATTTAAGCTGTTTATATTTAAATATGGTGTTTTTCTACACGAATTGACTTCGCGCAAAAATGATTTTCGTTAACTGTAGGCTTTGTGTATACGTCTTGTATTTCGTTTCTTCCTCATGTTATCCGTGTATGAGAATTCCATTCAGCTAGCCGTATGTCAAGTATAGGGAATTACTATGTTAGTTGTTTAAGGACATTTTTGATGCATTTGATATAAAACTTTTTTTACTAGAAACCCGAGGGATACAATAAAGCGAAGCGTAACTTGTAAAAACCGAAGCCGTATGTTTTATGCACGAAGCTTATACCACATGTATTATATTGTACATTTGGGTCTAAATGTGCTGAGTGAATTGAGCTGACAGTGCAGTGCCAAGTTTTGCTATTGGCAAACTCTGATTGTAGCATGTATCACAAATGTAACTTACCTACTTATCATACTTTTATCATTGTTTCCATAATAGAGTATTTTGCTATGCTTAATTTAGTGTGTTGCTTCGTGTTATAATTTTAATTATTTTATGTATTATAGTAAGAAACATAGTTTCTATTTTTGATGATATATAATAATTTATTGTATTAACTTATTCGTTGTTGTGTCTTTATTTTCTGTCAACTGTACAATAAGCATTCTCTATTACCTCGACGGCTTCCTTCGCGACACTGTCAATAGCAAAACTCTATGCTTTAATAATAAGATACAGCTGTCTGTAATGCTCAAAATAATGTGAAATTGAAACTTAGCGCACAATATTGGAACTTTTATTGATGTTACCTACTGAAGTGCAATCTGTGTATGCCCTGTACATAGGAATTATAGATTTCTGTTTGCGGTCAGCCAGCGCAGTGGCGGCGGGCCAGCGCCGGCGGCCGACCGGACATTGAACAAATATACATTTTTTATAACTTATATAATATACTGTCTACGAATCCGTAGCCATTGGGAGACGCGCGTACAACCGTGTCGTTTCGTCGCGCGGTCGTCAAACGGGTACAACTCATGTGAAACGCACCTTTTTGCGTCCACATTGAATTTGGTCGTTTGCGGGAGGAAGGGGTTATATGGAGTCACGGTGATGTTAGTTAAAACGATAACCTGCATTGGTGTTAGATGATAGTCTGGTCCGGTGCCGCCGGCGCCCCCGCCGCGCCGGTTTCGTGCATGCATTCCCACGAAACGGACTGAATTGCGTGTGGTCGACGTTTAAATTTATTTTATTTACATGGGCAAGAAAAAAAAAACAAAATATTGCTAAACTATATTATAGTCTAACGTTGCTTTACCTTTTGCGTGAGATTGTGAGGATTTTAGCTTAAGTTCCGACTGAAGATGGATGCCTGTGAAATATTGTAAATTATAATTTCTCATAAAATATAATTTTTTTCAGCTAAGCGAGTTGTTTTCTTTTATCACTCTCTTAAATATCTTGGAGTAACGACTGTTATTCCGATCTGCACCGATGGAAAAAATTGTTCCAACCATAAGCCCCGCCGGGGCCCAACTATTTTGAAGCTTTCAATTACTTTCATCTGTCCCGGTCACAGATATAATTTTTTTTCTCTATGGTCCCGCTCTTGCAAGTTTTTGACTCATTTCCCGGTTACCTATAGAGCTAGAATTTTACATACCTACTCATCTAAGTTCGGTGACAATACAATGTTATGATACCATCCAGTTGAGCTGATGATGGAAACGGAAGGTGGCCATAGGAATTACTGAACTACGCATGATAAACCTATCGAGTTTGGACTCGTGGTAATTAATCATGACAAGTACTCAAGTTGGACTTATCGTAGATAACGGACAATAAAAGATTGTTATGAAAATTATTTTTTATTGAAAACTTGTTCCTATGTACCACGTTAACGGGGCAAATCGACCTGGGCGAAAAGAGTCATAACTGTGCATTCAGTTTAATTAAATGAATAAACAATGAAGCTACTAACGACAATAAACAAACACCGTATTTAATAATTAAATTAACGTATCTTGTTTTACTTACAATTAATCGATGTTAATGTTGTTCTTGGTGTATTAAACCCAAACTCACTGGAAAAAAATCGTCAGTGCGTCATTCGTCAGACTGGACCGCTCTTACTCTCCAATCTCAAACAATGAATAGACGGTTCGCAACGTACTAAAGGCCTACTACTAAGGAGACCGACTATTACTCACCTGGACGTTTATGACAAGAAGTCGGTTTTGTGTAATAAGGTATTCCCTTTGGATGATCTTGCAGTGTCGTCTTCGAATCAGCAGATAGTCGATTTGCATTGATGCGGACTGCTTTTGTAAGTAATGAGATGTTGGGGTCTCTTTTGGAAGAAGGTATTAACTGCTGCCAAGTCGGTGCCAGTGTGGTACGGAGAATTATTCACCCTAATTGTATCGCTAGCCAACCCATAGCCAAAGACACTGTGCACCCAACCGAATTCCTCACCCAACTGGCCCACGTAACTTTTTAGATCCTCACCAACCACAATCTGTTTGGAAGGCAGTATTCCAGCGCAGCTGGACCGGAGCATAAGCGCTGATTAGGTTCATTGTTGTCCCCTCAATTCGCGCCTTGATCTTCATAAGTCGATCTACTGCTCATCTCCAAAATGCCGTTCCGAATTTCGTCGCATACCACAATAACGACCCCATTCCTTCCTTTTGACGATCCGGTGTTCACAAGCTTGTGCCCCTGATCGATTTCCTAAGACATTCAGCCTTGTAAGAATGCCACCTGAGCGCGGCGAATGTACAGCAGGTCGGCCAGCTCTCGAGACCGGTCAGGGTGGGGAAGCGGTGCATGCTGGTGCTCGCTTGCGTCTAGCCCAGCTCGCACGTGGCAGGGTAGCCATAGCCCACTTATTGCAGACGGTGACGCCCTATCCTGGGATGAATTAACAAAACTTTTTCATGCTGTTACGAGTAATTCATTTTTTTATAAATGGGCTTACCAGGCATTTGACCGTCATCTCGCGTTTTACGTGCCGCGATTCCTACATACCTACGCAACCCGTTAGGGAAAAGCCGGTTCGCCAGAGCCACGTCCAACTGTCAGCAGAGGAATCAGAAGCAGGTGAGGTTGGCTTAGGCCCATGCGATGGTCTCTATTTATGATTGCTGTAAAACTGAAATAAATAACTAAAACGATGTTAAATATGTTTACCTGCATTATTATTTTGAGTTTCAAAGGACTGTTTATTTGTAACTGTTCAAATCGTCGTAATGCCAAATTTTACTTAATGTTGTAATTAGTAAAAAGCAGTAAGGGATACTGCTTTTTACATGTTTAAAATAGGCCTATAAATGAAAGTAGGTAAATGTTTTCCTTAACAAAGAAAAAAAATACATACTGCCAAATAGACGTTTAGGGATTTGATGTTATAGTAGAGATCCCTTAATAGTGGACGGTGTACACAGCAAATATTGGCAAAAAACCGCAAATCGATGTACAGGATAGCCGTTTGGTATACGAGTACTTTAGGTTTAAACAATCATTTTGACCGGTAGTTCCTAAAAATATTCCCAGGGGGGGAGCAGTAATATCGATATTAATTTTTTATATGGGATTTGAATTTTTTTTTCTCAGATTCCTATCGTGTTTGGTATCAAATGAAAGGGCATCATAAGCCGGTTCTAAAAATATACTACACCAATACCATTCGGCCACCTGTTTTCTAAAAATCCACGAAATATTTTCAAAACATACCAAGTTTGGACTCCTCCAGGTAGGAGACGGATTAGTAAATTTTTGTATTACATACGCCAAATGTCTCTAAATATACCCATATCCAACGACAAAAAGGCGATTTAAAAAATATTTTAATTTACTAATTTTAAAATATTTTTTTCTTTTTTAAAAAGTTGAGATTTAGTATTTTTTTAAACTTATCGAACTCTACTGTACTGTACTATTATTATTGTGTTGTATGCTATTATCTATGTAAAATAATGCTCTTACGGTTTCTATCTCCCCCTCCCCCTTTCCTCTCTCCTTCCGCACTCCTCACTCTGCACCTAAGCGAATTTGATTTCCTCTCAGGTGCAGGAAAATCCTCTCAGGTGCAGGAGGAGAAGGGGGGGTGGGGGGGAAACGTATTAATATCAATTTAACATAGATTAACAATAGTAAAGTGCAGTACAGTTCGATATGATTCAAAAAAAACTAAATCTCAACTTTTTAATAAAGAAAAAAATATTTTAAAATTAGTAAATTAAAATATTTTTTAAATCGCCTTTTTGTCTTTGGATATGGGCATATTAAGAGTCTTTTGGCGTATATTTTATAAAAATTTACTAATCCGTCTCCTACCTGGAGGAGTCCAAACTTGGTATGTTTTGAAAATATTTCTTGGATTTTAAGAAAACAGGTGGCTGAAAGTTATTGGTGTAGTATATTTTTAGAACCGGCTTATGATGCCCTTTCATTTGATACCAAACACGATAGGATTCCGAAAAAAAAAATTTCGATTCCCATATTAAAAATTAATGTCAATATTACTGGCCCCCCCCTGGGAATATTTTTAGGAACTACCGGTCAAAATGATTGTTTTAACCTAAAGTACCCGTGTACCAAACGGCTATCCTGTACATCGATTTGCGGTTTTTTTTTACGTAGCTCGACCACTATAACTTTTCTTGTTGTGTTGTAAAGTGGAGTATTCACTTATTGAAACTACAGTATTAGAAATAACTTGTACAATGATTATAAGTAACACGGTCACAATCAGGTTATATCATGTTACAGTTCATCATCATCATCATCATCCCAGCCCGTAACAGTCCACTGCAGGACTTGGGCCTCTCCACGAAAGGGGAGGTTATTGCCATAATCTCCACGCTTGGCAGGCGGGTTGGAGATCGCAGTGTTTAAATAATACAATGGAAAATGCTGCTGCCCATTTTCCAGACTACGGAGACTCTTGATCTTTTGCCTCGAAAACATTAGTCGCCTTGTACGACACCCATGAGTGTAAGGGGTTGGTGCTATGTTACAGTATGTTACAGTTACACAGTTATAAATACAGTGGTGGCTGCTCGAATGCCAAATGCAAACTGTCGAAATGAAATGATAGACGGGTGTCCCGAAACATGAGTGGATGCAAACGGGACGCGTTTAGAGATGAACGCTGCAGTCGTAAGTACAAATGCCTGAAAAGCAGCGTATTTTGGCTTACTTACTAGAAAATGGGCATAATTTCGTTTCTCGTCAGGGAAGACATAAGTAACGTTTTTCATCGTAGAAAGACGAGAGCCTCGTCACATACAAAAAACATAGAAAATCTCAATAAAATTATTTTTTAACTTACTTACGCTCTTTTATTTAATAATATTGGAAATCATGCCAATCCGTGAATTAGATAGATCGTAGGCGTAGCAGTGGTGGGGGGGGGGAGGGGTCAGGGGGTACAACCCCCACGCCTCTCCTCCTTAATAAGTTTGCTTCAGCTTTTCTTAACGAAAAATTTCGAGCTCGCTTCGCTCGCTCATTTATTAAATATTCACACCAATTACGCTATGTACTTAATTCGGATTTAAAGAGCCAATATGTAGGTATACCAAAAACTCCGAGCCGTTCATGTTCACCCTGAGTCAATTGAGAAATTAATTGGAAATATTTACCTTTATTACGATTACCCCATATTTTAAGTGACAATTATTTCCAACTGTGTGTCATGCGACATGAAATCCAGCAATGAAAATGCCTAATGGTGATACGAAGATGGTTATCGTTGCTATTACCTACAGATTTCACATTGAATTCACTGTTTGTCGCTTTTACGCTAGTAATCATCGTTTCTAACGACCATGGCCACTGACGTGGATTTGGATATATTTTTTCCCAAGAAAATACCACTCGTAGATAAAATGGCTGAGAGTGCAGCCAAGATTGCTGTTCACAATTTCGACTGGAGCTATGTAACGCTACTGCTCTACAACTGTACATTTCTCTGCGATTTCGATATGTTCAACCACATTTACGGCAAAAGTGTGATCATCTACCATGACCAAATCCGGCCACAGATTATCAGCGACAACATTCACCAGTACGTGTTATTTGGGAACGCAGTTCACAACTTCAAATATATGCTAGAGAACTTGGAAAAACACAAATTTGACAACACGGGCAAGTTTATTGTGTTGTGCGCATCAGTAGAACATGACTGCGATGAATTGGAAGCTGTGACAATGTTCTGGGAATACAAAGTCGTCAATGTGATGTTCATCAAAGTAATCGACAACGATGTAGCTGGATACACATTCTTTCATCCGAGGGATTGCGAGAACGTCAAGCCGGCGATAGTTGCAAAGTTTGGACTGTGCATAAAAGACATCAGAGAGTGTGAGAATATGTTCACGGTGAAATTCTCAAATCTCCATGGATGCCCTCTGATTGCTTCCACATTCATACAGCCGCCGTACATAAAATCTATAGATGAGAAACTAGGGTCAGATGCTGATCTAATGAACATAATAGCGGAGGAGCTAAATGCCAGGTTAGAGTTCATGACGCCGCGGCGTGGGGGCGGGTGGGGCGCATTCGACAGCAACGGTACCTGGATCGGCTCCCTGGGTGACGTGTACTATGATTACGCAAATTTATCCATAACCTTCCCTGTGATTACGTTAAACCGATATCAACATTTCCAGATATCGACATATTACAGTTTCACCACCATGGTGTGGATCACTCATCCCACGCAGCCTCGACCGGGTTCTCTCAAACTACTGTATCCTTACGAACCCATGGTTCATATTACTTCAATCATTACATTCTCATTTGTCGTTTTGTCTGGCTTGTTCGCTAAAAGTAAATTGTGGAAGAAAGTCAGGCAAGAAATGAAAATATCTGGTACACAAAGAAGTATAATCTTCAGCTCATGGATTATATGCATGGGTCTGCCCATAAAAAAGTTTCCCAAAAAATCGACGCTCTCAAGCCTGGTTATTTTTTGGATATGGTATACTTTTATAATGAGAACAATTTACCAGAGTTATCTCATGAATTCTTTGATGAGTGATCGACCTTCTTGGAATGTTGAGACATTGGAAGACATGGTCAGAGAAAACTATCGGTTTGGAGCTGGTGCTGCCATAAAAGATTTTTATAAAGACAATCCATTTGTTCATGACAATTGGGTGAGCATGTCTATGCCGGAAATATTTAACTCTGTGATTGAGATATCGAAAGGTGCTAAATTTGGACTAGCTGTGAACAATGAATACGTGAATACATTCCATAAACAACACGATGTGCGATTGCATATTCTAAAGGAGAGGGTGATAGTGAGCCCGACTGTTATATTTTTTAAGAAATTCTCGCCTATAGCCCAACCGGTCGATCGTATCTTACAGAAACTGATTGAGGGTGGGATCCCTAATAAACTATTAAGGGACAACGCGATGCGGCGAAAAATACCCAAGACAGGAGATCACAACGAACCAATCAATAGCGAACAGTTCACTGGGTGTTATGTTATACTCCTCTTTGGATATATTGTATCGACCGCTTTATTTTTCTATGAAGTTTGTTTAAATAAACTCAAATAGCTTTAAGCATAGTACCTACTACTGTAAATACTTACTTACTTCATTAAAATAGACACGATTGAACTAAATTGTGTTTAAAGTTTTTTAAATAGACACTTACTACTTGTTGCTACACGAAAAAATCCATCATCAGATCAGCTCGATCTACATTGTATTGTCACCGAACTAACATGAGTGTGCAATATTTCAGCTCAATCTCAAATCGGGGTTAAATTTAACTTGCATGATTTTATTACGAGCAGATATTGTATGGTTTTATTACGAGCAGATATGTAAAATTAAATGAAAGCTTTTAAAACTTTAAGATGTGTTAGATAAAGCGACAACTTATGTCATTAGGCACACACTGAAACACCAAACCTTATACTTACTCATTTATAAATACCTATCGAGTTTGTTACCACATGATTACTTTTACCTGGATACACGCTCCATGGACACAGTAGACTAGTTCCGCTGAGTATTTGCCTCTCCTATGAACAGACTTTTGTGTAACTTTTGATTTTTTAAAGATTGTTTAGAGAGATAAATATAGAAGAAGGCGGCCACCTAGGACTTAGTAATAATAATATTAATAATAAATATTCGTGGACAAATTCACACAGCGCCATCTGGCCCCAAACTAAGCAAAGCTTGTACTATGGGTGCTAGATAACTGATATACCTACTACCTAAATACTTTTTTTTTAAATACATACTTATTATACATAGAACACCCAGACCCGTAACAGAAATTAAAATTCATCATTTTAATTTCTGCCCGGCCGGGAATCGAACTCGGGACCTCTTGCGTGGCAGACCGGCATGTTGACCATTGAACCACTTAGGTCGTACGTAAGAAGGCATCAACTTATATAATACAGCGATTCTATTAGTTAATAGACGACCTGAGTGGTTCAGACAACCTGAGTGGTTGCCACGCAATGGTTCCACGCCAATGCACGGGTTCGATTCCTGACCGGGCAGAAATTGAAATGATGAATTTTAATTTCTGTTACGGGTCTGGGTGTTCTATGTATAATAAGTATGTATTTAAAAGTATATAAGTAGTTTATCAGTTAGCTAGCACCCATAACACAAGCTTTGCTTACTTTGGGGCTAGATGGCTCTGTGTGAATTTATCCACGTTTTTTTTTTATTGTATTCTCAATAAACGATTTGTCAGAACCGCAGCAAGTGGATCAATGTGGTCTCTGGCTATACTGGGAAAACTACGTTATGTATGTACCTATTCTATACTAAATAAAATGTGTGAGTAAATAAATAACGCTCCTCAATCATAGGCTCGCAATAGGGTTTCCTGTCTCGCAGGTGTCGAGGGTGATACCTACGTTACACCCACAGTACAAACAGGAATTAAATTTCTTAGTTTGGGTCGGCGGTCTGGAATCAAACCAATTATTATTTTTTAATGGTAAGCAATGGTGGCAAGCCAATGGTAAACATTACTACTCAGGTCACAAAATCTACTTACTTCAGCATTCAATAGTTCACGATTGGACATGAGCCCCCTTCACATTAGTGGAGGGTATTTACATAATCTCAATAGCGCTGAAGACTGCAGTGTTGAAAATTTCCACAGAAAATACTACTGTCCTTTTCCTTGACTACGGAGGTATAATGGCCTGTTCTATGACATTAGTCGCCTTCTGATCTACTACTCAGGTCACAAAATCTACTTATTTCAGCATTCAACAGTTCACTGTTGGACATGAGCCCCCTTCACATTAGTGGAGGGTATTTACATAATCTCAACAGCGCTGAAGACTGCAGTGTTGAAAATTTTCCACAGAAAATGCTACTGTCCTTTTCCTTGACTACGGAGGTATAATGGCCTGTTTTATGACATTAGTCGCCTTCTGATCTACTACTCAGGTCACAAAATCTACTTATTTCAGCATTCAACAGTTCACTGTTGGACATGAGCCCCCTTCACATTAGTGGAGGGTATTTACATAATCTCAACAGCGCTGAAGACTGCAGTGTTGAAAATTTTCCACAGAAAATGCTACTGTCCTTTTCCTTGACTACGGAGGTATAATGGCCTGTTCTATGACATTAGTCGCCTTCTGATGGTGGTGGTTAGACGTGTGGTGTCCAGCAGATAGAATAGCGTCAACCCCTTATACTCGTAGGTGTCGTACAAGGAGGCAAACAATCTAAAGAGTCTCCGAAGGCTGGAAAATGGGAAGCAGCGGTTCCTATATTTATAACACTGCGATCTCCAACCCGCCTGCCAAGCGTGGAGATTATGGCACTCCTCTTTCGTGGAAGAGGCCCTACGTTATGCATTAGATGTCTGGACGACAGATAGTCGCCTTTTACGACACTCTTACTCCACCCTTGCTTCGCTACCTCTGCTTTCTCACCTTTATTTCATCATCATCATCATATCAGCCGAAAGACGCCCACGCCTTCCACATCCAGCTAGTACCTGCGACCTTTACCAGGTCGTTGGTCCACCCTGTGGGAGGCCTACCCACGCTGCGTCTTCCAGTACGTGGTCGCCACTCGAGAACTTTACTGCCCCATCGGCCATCTGTTCATCGAGCTATGTGCCCTGCCCACTGCCACTTTAGCCTGGCAATCCTTAATTAATGGCAATATGTAAGAATGTCTAGTTAAATTATTTACTTAACCTCTTTTTAATTAATAAAAATATACTGGTTGTAGTGATTGCAATTTTCTGTCCAAGTGCTTACTTAGGAAGTTCAGCTATTTGGAAAGTCGAAAAAATTTGAGGTTCGTTATCCAATATGTTCAACTGGTTCAACGGATATGTGAACATCATGGAGTATATGTTATTCAATATTACATACACGGACTTAAATCAAATTTCGGAAATTGCTACCACCGATAAAATGCACAGTAGCGAAACTGTTATTAATCCAGTAATTTAGTAATTACAAAATCCTTTGATGATGGTTATACGAGTCAGTAAACATATTTTATAGCATAGCATTCCATCAATTACCCAGTCGAATTGAATAAGCGAATGGACCTAAATGACATAAAACTATTAACCACCATTGGGCAATGGATGATGTTATCAGTATTGTTAAGGCTCGTTGATAGGCGTGAAAAATTGAACATAGAGATACTGAATTACCTACCTACTATAAAATACCTAATGTTAAAATTTGTGTGTTGGTTCTCTGTGTTTTCTCTACCGTCTACAACGGATAATGTTCTAAAGGAATGTTTTACTTAGTGCCACCGTCACTTTTCCGCCACCGCACCCTCCGACGATGGGATAGATTTCATTCGCACGCACGAGCAGTATGTGGAATCCTCCAGAAGTCTTTCCTTTGCACTACAACTATGGGTTCTTCAAAAAACATGTCTACTACGTCGTCACTCAACTTAAACTCGTGCCAATGTGTCAAATGTTAGCATTTCAGACAATACGGTTCCAGTGTCAAAATTGGCTAGCACGCTATTTCTGTGAATGCGGCCTTACTATATGCTTTCCGTCGCGTTGACTGCAGCTTGACAATTATTACCACGTGACATCCTTTTGCAATAACCATGGCGAACGCCACTGATATATATTTAAACTTGATTTTGCCTAAAAACACGGTAGCTACTGAAACATTAGCGGAAATTGCAGCGAAAATAGCCCTTCATAATTTTAAATGGCAATACGTTACATTAGTATTTTATAACTGCACAATATTTTGTGGTGTTGACCTGTTTAATCAAATGTACGGGAAGACAGTTATTGTTGGAAAGGGGTCATTCAGTCCGGTCTTTGCAGAGGAAATACGCCAATATGTCGTGGTTGGAAATACAGTTATCGACATTAAGCAAGTGTTAAATCATATGCAACAGAAGACATTCGATAATTCTGGTAATCACATAGTATTTTGCATATCTCAAGGACACAATGACTGCAACGAAACTGACGCCGTAGCTACGTTTTGGCATTACAAAGTTGTGAATGTTGTGTTCATTAAAATAATTAGCGGGGTTGAAGTGGCTGGTTTCACATTCTTTCATCCCCAGGATTGTGTCAGTGCGAAACCTGTGAAGATTGATAACTTTGAAGTGTGCATGACGAAGAACGTAAACTGTACCAAAATGTTTCCAAATAAGTTTTTTAATTTGAACGGATGTCCTTTGATTGCCTCAACTTTCGAACAACCGCCGTATATGAAACTCATAGACGGGAAGCCAGGAGGCTCAGACGGTGAAATAATTTTAATAGTGGCTGCAAAGCTAAATGCCACTCTCAAGATGATGACACCTCGCCACGGGCATGGTTGGGGGCAATTAGATGAAAATGGAACGTGGATAGGTTCTCTTTCAGACCTTTACTACGACTACGCTAACCTTTCAATAACGTCCGCCGCAATAACAACACAAAGATTTCTTGATTTTCAAATTTCCATTAATTATGATTTCTCTACCGTAGGCTGGGTTACTCATCCAACTGAATCTCAACCCTCTTCATTGAAATTGTTACATCCTTTCTCACCAAATGTTCATATAATTATTGTGGTCATATTTTTTCTAATTACTGTATGTAGTTTACTCACAACATTTAAATTCTGGGATGACTTTTTAAAAACAATGAATTTGACCCGGATCGGAAGCAATCTAATTTATTACTCATGGATAATAAGCATGGGCTTGCCGATAAATAAGTTACCCAGGAAACCTTTATTTTTGTGCATTATTCTGATGTGGATATGGTACGCTTTTGTGATAAGAACCATATACCAAAGTTCTCTAATTAATTCTTTAATGAACGACTATAAAACTACGAATGTGGAAACTGTCAAGGACATGCTTAACGCTAATTATCAGGTAGGGGGAGGACCGGCATTAATGGATTATTATAGAGATTTCCCTTTAGTAACCAAAGATTGGGTTAGTTTAAATCCTTCGGGAATTAACACGACCATGATAGAAATATCCAAAGGTCTAAAATTTGGTTTAGCGTGTAATTTAGAATATACTCATATCTTCTACAATCAATATAAGATAAGACTGCACGTTTTGAGTGAGAAACTCGTTGTTACCCCAACAGTTATATTTTTCAAGAAGTTCTCGCCATTAGCTCGTCCGGTAAACGACGTTTTACGAAGACTAACAGAAGGTGGATTTCCTCATATGCTATTGAAAAAGCATGCTAAAAGAGAACACGAGCGTAGTTCAACCGAACGCCACGAACCCATAAATATAGAGCAATATGCTGGCTGTTACACGATACTCCTGTTAGGATGGACTTTCTCAGTTGTTTGTTTCATTTACGAAATATGTTTACAAAAGTTTAAACGTAAAGTGGTCGCGAGTGTGGTATCGCTTTTAGAGAAAAATTCAAAGTAAACTTCAATCGATGTATTATTTTATATGTATACAAATCAATATACTTAATATCGAAATCAACGTGGAAGTTGAAATAAATAATAAAGTTGAATTCTTTGAAATAAACGCATTTGCATAAGCTAACAAATGACCTATGCTTTTATATTATCTTTGATCGTTGGAAGTGTAATTAATAATCATTTGCAGCAAAAGCTATTGTGTAATAATGGCCACCTATCCTATGGAAACCCATAATAAATAATCCTGCAAAATGTGCCCACATTCAGTTTTATTTTTGTCCTGCATGGAAAATCAAGTTTCATGAATAAAATCAATATGGAATCTCAAAATGCAACATTAAACATACATAACTTTATCAATCAAGATATAATAAACTCAATGACAAAACTCGGTGAAGTTACAACTAAGATTGCGGAATCCAATTTCATATGGCGCTATGAAACCATAGTTATGTTCAATGCTCTGCATTTGATTGCATTGAGAGTTTTTCTTATCAAGCATAGTCCAAAAGTCGTCATTAAAAAGGGGAAATTCATCCCAGTGTTGAATTATTATAGACCTCGTGTACCACAGTTTGCACTTTTTGGACAGGACACTGCAGAGCTCTCTGATTTGCTGCAGTGGTTGATGGAATCGCAGTACGATAGCACAGCTAAATTTGTAATAGTTTGTTGTTCGACAGACCCTCGCAATTGTTACGAGCAAGCTATTTTTCAAACACTTAAACGCCTCTTTATAGCAAATGTTGTGTTTTTGAAACTATCGATTGACGGTGAGATTTTTGCGTATACGGCGAGGCCATTCCTCCCTGGACGATGTTGGAACGATGAGCCGGAAATTGTGGACTTGACTTGTGTAAACACTACTTGTTTGAAATCTCTATACCCACGCAAGTTTAACAATTGGTACGGGTGCCCACTGGTGATATCAACCTTTCAGCAGCCACCCTTCATGTATTTGACGAATAGTAGTACGGGGCTGGTGCCTAGTGGAGGCGACGGCGACATCCTAAAACTTGTTGCGAGTTGTTTGAATGCAACACTGATTATACAAACACCACTCGATGTTAGTGACTGGGGTCACTACAGAGACAAGAATTGGACCGGATCCCTGGGAGATGTTTACAATAATCGCGCATTCGGGTCGATGTGCTCCGCACCGTTAACGCCCACTAAATATGACAATTTCCATACATCGATCGCATACTCCTCTGTAGATATCACGTGGGCTGCCAGATTGTCAGACCCTAAACCGTCATATGCGAAGCTTTTGTATCCATTTAAGATATATGTTAGAATTGTAATTCTAATGTTCTTCTTAGCTGTAATTCTCCTAAATTCGTTTTTGAAAACTAGTATTTGTAAAAGAATTATACGCAAGATAAATATTACCCCACCAAAAGAAAATTTATTATTTTACTCGTGGTTTCTCTTTCTTGGGGTTCCGTCTACGAAATTGCCTACAAGAGATTCCCTCAGGATACTGGTCATAACATGGATATGGTGTTACTCAGTGATTAGTAACGCTTATCAAGCTGGCCTTATAAACTCTATGAAGACACAGATCTATGAAGAGAACTTAGAGTCTTTTAACGAAGTTCTTAAATTGAAATACCCATTTGGAGGGTTAGCTTCGTTAAGGGAGTATTACTCGCAAGAACCAATAATCTATGACAACTGGATATATGTGGAACTGACCGACATGAATGATATTCTAGACAAAATTTCAGACGGTACTTCCGACTTCGTGGTTGGTATGAACAGAGATACCATACTTTATTATTTGATATCGAAATCTAGCACCAGATCGCTACAGATATTAACTGAAAAAATAGTAAGAAGTCCATCCGTGATATACTTCAAGAAATATTCTTATTGTGAGAGGCCAATTAGTAATATTCTGTCAAAAGCTGTAGAGGGTGGATTCACGGATCTTCTGCATAGAAAACACCTGAATCACGCCCGTATGATATTCAGAAGGAAAAAAAGTTCGGAAGACGCACCGAACCCTTTACAAATGAAGCATTTCTCAGGCTCTATAATATTGTTAATTATAGGATGGATATTGTCATTGATATTTTTTTGTGTGGAAATCGTTTGCGGACGCATTGATTGATTTCTTTTTTAAATTTAGATCAGGTATGCGCTAATGTTCACTGATTGCTATTGTTATTTTTCTTGCACACTTAAAAGTCAATAAAATGTTATCTGAAACATCTATAGCGTCATTGTTTTTTTACAAATTATACGTTCACGGTTGCAGTGCAGTGAATAGGTATAGATTTGGTGCATTAGTTGATTGGAAAACTGAAATGTTTTGTTAGTACCTACAGTTCTTAGAATATTTTTACTTAATGGAAACCCTTTCAATATTTCGCTTTTATTTTTTTTACTCCTCAACTCCAACTTGCAAACAAAGTATCATTATATCAGCCAGAAGACGCCCACTGCTGGGCTGCCAGAGATCTCCACAAAAACCGGTCCTGTGCCTTCCGCATCCAGCTGTTAACTGCGATCCTTACCAGGTCGTCGGTCCACCTTGTAGGAGGCCTACCCACGCTGCGTCTTCCGGTACGTGGTCGCCACTCGAGAACTTTACTGCCCTATCGGCCATCTGTTCTTCGAGCTATGTGCCCTGCACACTGCCACTTTAGACTGGCAATCCTTAGAGCTATGTCGGTGACCTTGATTCGCTGATTTGATTCGATCTGATTCGATCGCGCAAAGAGACTCCGAGCATAGCTTTTTCCATTGCCCTTTGGGTAACAGTGAGCTTTCTTATAAGGCCCACAGTGAGCGGCCACGTTTCAGTTCCGTAAGTCATCAGTGGCAACACACATTGGTCAAAGACCTTCGTCTTGAGACACTGCGGTAATTGGGACGAAAATATGTGGCTAGCTTCCCGAACGCTGCCCATCCGAGTTGGATTCGTCGATTGACCTCTTTCTTAAAATTGGACCTACCTAGCTGGACTATTTGTCCTAGGTATGTAAACTCGTCAACAACTTCAAGTGGAGTACCTCCAACTGTCACTGTAGTAGGCACAACATGCGCATTCAACATAATTTTCGTCTTGTCCATGTTTATTTTAAGACCTACTTGTTGAGAGGCACTACAGAGGTCATCGAGCATTTTGCCCAAGTCTTCCAGGGTTTCAGCCATGACTACGATATCGTCAGCAAATCTGAGGTGAGTGAGGTAATCGCCGTTAATACTCATGCCAAGTCCGTCCCAGTCCAGAAGCCTAAATATATCCTCCAGTGCATCGGTGAACAACTTCGGTGATATGACATCACCTTGTCTAACACCTCGCTGCAGCTGAAGAGGTTCTATGGTCTTGTCCTGGAGACGAACTGACATATTGGCGTTTTCTTACAAACACTTCAGTGCTTCGATATATCGATAGTCAATTTGGCACCGCTGTAGAGACTGGAGCACTGCCCAAGTTTCGATCGAATCGAAGGCTTTCTCATAGTCCACAAACGCCAAGCATAATGGCCGATTATACTCTTCGTTCTTCTGTATAACCTGCCGCAGCGTATGTATGTGGTCTATGGTACTAAAACCTTTTCGGAAGCCGACTTGTTCGGGAGGCTGAAAGTCATCAAACCTGCGTGCGAGACGATTCGTAATGACTCTCGAAAACAGCTTATACACATGGGTCAGCGGTATTGGTCTGAAGTTTTTCAAGAGAGCCTTATTACCTTTCTTGAAAAATAATATCACTATGCTTCTGTGCCATGCTTCCGGCGTTCTTCCCTCGAGGATGACGGAATTGAACAGCTTCTGAAGGGTCTTAAGTAGAGATGTAACGGATATCTGGCCACTACCCGGTATCCGGTCTATCCGGCCATAATTTACTATCCGGCCGGATACCGGATAATGCGTTAATATCCGGCCGTATACCGGATAGTAAAAATGTATGAAAAGCCCGTAAAAGTGATTTTGCTCATCGGAAATACAAGGTGTCCAAAAAGAGTATTGGGTGTATACAATGTCGTTTATCCCCTACGATGCTGTGGGCTAATGTGTAAGCCCGTATTTTGAAACTATCAATTCGTATAAGGGCGGAAGAATTGTTCAGTTCAACGTTCAAATTATTTACATTAAAAGAAATCTTTACATTACATAAACACATGCAGTCGTATAAAGTCCCACGCCTCTATTACAGCTTGTACAAACTTGTTCAGAGACTATTACTTGTGAATATCCGGCCGCCGGATATCCGGCTAACCGGGTAGGAGGCTGGCCGGATATCCGGTATACGGCCAAACAACTATCCGTTTCATCTCTAGTCTTAAGCACAGGTTTGCCACAAGCTTTCAGAAGCTCAGCCGTAATTCCATCATCACTCGGCGCCTTGTTGTTCTGAAGCTGTTTGAGAGCCATACTAATCTCGTACAGGCTGATGTCCGGGATATCATCGGTGTAGGTCGGGTCAACTTGGCTCTGGGGTCTTTTGCCATACTGGTAAGGTGCCCGTGTTGTCGTGTATAACTTTCCATAGAACCTCTCGACTTCCCTCAAAACCTCGGACTTGGTCAAAACAACTCTGCCGTCATCCGTTTTCAGTCTCGTCAACTGGCTCTGTCCAATCGACAGATCTCTCGCAAAGACTTTAGAGCCTTTGTTCCGCTCGATCGCCGCCTCAATATTGGTAGTATTGAAGCGGCGTATGTCGCGAGTCAGAGACTTGGAGATCTCTCGATTAAGTCGCCTAAATTGAGAGACATCGTCAGGGGATTGCAGAGTCATTACGCGTCTTTCTTCGATGAGTTTGAGGGTATCGTCAGAGATTTTGTTTGTTCTGTTTGTGCGGCAGGCTTTATAAAACTTTGACCCAACCGTATAGACAGTTTCCACGAACCTGTTATTATAGTCGTCAACGTCGACGCACTCTCCTAGGCACTCGAAACAATTTTGTAATTCGAGTTGAAAGCTCTCGGGGTTTTGGATTTGGATGGGTATAGGCCGGAGCGTGTACCTCATCAATCTCGATCTTTCCAGCTGGGTATTAATATTCAATGTGCCTCTTACTAAGTGATGATCACTGCCAATTTTGACACTATTGATCACCGAGACATCATTGAATATATGCCGTTTCGTAGATAGGATGAAGTCAATCTCATTTTTTGTGACACCATCGGGACTAACCCACATCCATCTGCGATGATCCGGCTTCCTGAAAAATAAGTTTATCATAAAGAGTCCCGCCTTCTCCATAAAGCCGGCCAGCATCTGGCCACGGGCGTTCCGACTTCCAACTCCAAATTGCCCCACTCAGAACTCGTCTCCGCTTCGTTTGGCCATTTTCGCGTTGAAATCCCCCATGACAACGGTGTAATGTGTCTTGGAGGTATGTATGGCTGTAGAAATATCCTCATACATAGCCTCCACTTCATCGTCGGAGTGAGTCGAAGTCGGTGCGTAGACCTGTAACAACCCTTCAACAATTACCGCTCGGTAATTCTGAGTATTAGGTACGCTACCCTAGACGACACACTCTCGATTTTGACGATGTTGTTCACGAGGGATTTGTGGACGAGGAACCTGACACCACGTAGACAGTTGGTCCCCCTCCCGGAAGTAAAGCAGATTTCCGTACTTCAGGATTATCGAGTCCTCTCCCTTTCTTCGGACTTCAGATAACCCTATAATGTCCCAATGTAATCTGCATACCATTTCCTCAAGTTCCACGAGATTTTCGTCAGTCCGCAGTGTCTGGCCATTGTACGTGGCCAGGGCCAGTGGTTGTGCTTTGTGGTACCGCCGTTACCGTGACCACTACCATAGTCCGGAATAGTACCGGCCGGGTGGGGGGGGCCGTGGCCCGTGTGTACTTCTCAATGGGGGGGGGGGGGTGCACAATAACCCCTTAGTCTCCTCTTACGACACCCACGGCAAGAGATGGGGTGGTACTATTCTTTTAGGTGTCGGCACCATACAAACAAAGTATAGCTATCGCAATCGAAACTTGCGAACTAGGTGGCCTCAAAGCTATACAAAGTACAATTTGAAGCAATCTTATTTTATATTGAGTTTTGTATTCAGTTTCAGTATTTTTGTTAAAGTGATCTTATTTGTATCTGCTACTGTAGAGGCGAGAACGCTTAATAATTTAATATACGGTTGACTGGGGTGGGGTACTTTGATTTGTGGAAAGACATTGATCACTTACTTTTCTCTTTAAATCAAGTGTTATTTTCATGCAAACAAAATATGCCATGCCAACGTCCGCCGCAATAACAACACAAAGATTTCTTGATTTTCAAATTTCCATTAATTCACCGGCACACAAAAAAAAAAAAATTGTCTGTACACCGGGCGCCACCTATCTACGGGCATGTTTTTCGACCCGCTGAATACGAATTTTAAGTCAGTTTAGGCCGTCCAGCCTTCAATTTTGAGTAAATTGCAAAAAACCCCAAAAAATAGCGAAAATTTGATGTTCGATGATCCTCGAAAAACAGTTGAAAATCCAATTTGTGTACATTCTTGGATGTTAATTACTTGTATCTTGTATATAAAAAATACAAAAAATTTGTTTAATTGTGATTAAAAGATTTTTTTCAATTTTTTCAGCAGCAATTTTCTGCTATTTTATGAATTTTTTGCAATTTTATGAATGTTTGGAGGGACTATGGGCCAAATTTATTGCAGAATCAGATCAAGCAGATTAAATTACATGAAAATCTTTGTTAATCCGGGTTCACAAAATTTTTTGTACCAAATCCAAATTTTTTACGATTTTTGCAATTTTTAAGGATATTTTATAATTTTTTTCGAATTAAATAAGTTTATGATTAAAGTACGATTGAAATTAGTATTTAACAGATCAAAATACATAAAAATTATGCTTGCCTTAGATGTCAAAATTTTTTTTCTTGCCAAAACATCGTATTTTCGCTATTTTTTGTGGTTTTTTGCAATTTACTCAAAATTGAAGGCTGGACGGCCTAAACTGACTTAAAATTCGTATTCAGCGGGTCGAAAAACATGCCCGTAGATAGGTGGCGCCCGGTGTACAGACAATTTTTTTTTTTTTGTGTGCCGGTGTTATGATTTCTCTACCGTAGGCTGGGTTACTCATCCAACTGAATCTCAACCCACTTCATTGAAATTTTTACATCCTTTCTCACCAAATGTTCATATAATTATTGTGGTTATATTTTTTCTAATTACTGTATGTAGTTTACTCACAACATTTAAATTCTGGGATGACTTTTTAAAAATAATGAATTTGACCAGGGTCGGAAGCAATATAATTTTTTACTCATGGATAATAAGCATGGGCTTGCCGATAAATAAGTTACCCAGGAAATCTATATTTTTGTGCATTATTCTGATGTGGATATGGTACGCTTTTGTGATAAGAACCATATACCAAAGTTCCCTATTAATTCTTTAATGAACGACTATAAAACTACGAATGTGGAAACTGTCAAGGACATGCTTAACGCTAATTATCGGGTAGGGGGAGGACCGGCATTAATGGATTATTATAGAGATTTCCCTTTAGTAACCAAAGATTGGGTTAGTTTAAATCCTTCGGGAATTAACACGACCATGATAGAAATATCCAAAGGTCTAAAATTTGGTTTAGCGTGTAATTTAGAATATACTCATATCTTCTACAATCAATATAAGATAAGACTGCACGTTTTGAGTGAGAAACTCGTTGTTACCCCAACAGTTATATTTTTCAAGAAGTTCTCGCCATTAGCTCGTCCGGTGTACGACGTTTTACGAAGACTAACAGAAGGTGGATTTCCTCATATGCTGTTGAAAAAGCATGCTAAAAGAGAACACGAGCGTAGTTCAACCGAACGACACGAACCCATAAATATAGAGCAATATGCTGGCTGTTACACGATACTCCTGTTAGGATGGACTTTCTCAGTTGTGTGTTTCATTTACGAAATATGTTTACAAAAGTTTAAACGTAAAGTGGTCGCGAATGTGGTATCGCTTTTAGAGAAAAATTCAAAGTAAACTTCAATCGATGTATTATTTTATATGTATACAAATCAATATACTTAATATCGAAATCAACGTGGAAGTTGAAATAAATAATAAAGTTGAATTCTTTGAAATAAACGCATTTGCATAAGCTAACAAATGACCTATGCTTTTATTTTATCTTTGATCGTTGGAAGTGTAATTAATAATCATTTGCAGCAAAAGCTATTGTGTAATAATGGCCACCTATCCTATGGAAACCCATAATAAATAATCCTGCAAAATGTGCCCACATTCAGTTTTATTTTTGTCTCGCATGGAAAATCAAGTTTCATGAATAAAATCAATATGGAATCTCAAAATGCAACATTAAACATACATAACTTTATCAATCAAGATATAATAAACTCAATGACAAAACTCGGTGAAGTTACAACTAAGATTGCGGAATCCAATTTCATATGGCGCTATGAAACCATAGTTATGTTCAATGCTCTGCATTTGATTGCATTGAGAGTTTTTCTTATCAAGTATAGTCCAAAGGTGGTCATTAAAAAGGGGAAATTCATCCCAGTGTTGAATTATTATAGACCTCGTGTACCACAGTTTGCACTTTTTGGTCAGGACACTGCAGAGCTCTCTGATTTGCTGCAGTGGTTGATGGAATCGCAGTACGATAGCACAGCTAAATTTGTAATAGTTTGTTGTTCGACAGACCCTCGCAATTGTTACGAGCAAGCTATTTTTCAAACACTTAAACGCCTCTTTATAGCAAATGTTGTGTTTTTGAAACTATCGATTGACGGTGAGGTTTTTGCGTATACAGCAAGGCCATTCCTCCCTGGACGATGTTGGAACGATGAGCCGGAAATTATGGACTTGACTTGTGTAAACACTACTTGTTTGAAATCTCTATACCCACGCAAGTTTAACAATTGGTACGGGTGCCCACTGGTGATATCAACCTTTCAGCAGCCACCCTTCATGTATTTGACGAATAGTAGTACGGGGCTGGTGCCTAGTGGAGGCGACGGCGACATCCTAAAACTTGTTGCGAGTTGTTTGAATGCAACACTGATTATACAAACACCACTCGATGTTAGTGACTGGGGTCACTACAGAGACAAGAATTGGACCGGATCCCTGGGAGATGTTTACAATAATCGCGCATTCGGGTCGATGTGCTCCGCACCGTTAACGCCCACTAAATATGACAATTTCCATACATCGATCGCATACTCCTCTGTAGATATCACGTGGGCTGCCAGATTGTCAGACCCTAAACCGTCATATGCGAAGCTTTTGTATCCATTTAAGATATATGTTAGAATTGTTATTTTAATATTCTTCTTAGCTATAATTCTCCTAAATTCGTTTTTGAAAACTAGTATTTGTAAAAGCATTATACGCAAGATAAATATTACCTCACCAAAAGAAAACTTATTATTTTACTCGTGGTTTCTCTTTCTTGGGGTTCCGTCTACGAAATTGCCTACAAGAGATTCCCTCAGAATACTGGTCATAACATGGATATGGTGTTACACAGTAATTAGAAGCGCTTATCAAGCTGGCCTTATAAACTCTATGAAGACACAGTTCTATGAAGAGAACTTAGAGTCTTTTAACGAAGTTCTTAAATTGAAATACCCATTTGGAGGGTTAGCTTCGTTAAGGGAGTATTACTCGCAAGAACCAATAATCTATGACAACTGGATATATGTGGAACTGACCGACATGAATGATATTCTAGACAAAATTTCAGACGGTACTTCCGACTTCGTGATTGGGATGAACAGAGATACCATACTTGATTATTTGATATCGAAATCTGGCACCAGATCGCTACAGATATTAACTGAAAAAATAGTAAGGAGTCCATCCGTGATATACTTCAAAAAATATTCTTATTGCGAGAGGCCAATTAGTAATATTCTGTCAAAAGCTTTAGAGGGTGGATTCACGGATCTTCTGCATAGAAAATACATTAATCACGCCCGTATGATATTCAGAAGGAAAAAAAGTTCGGAAGACGCACCAAACCCTTTACAAATGAAGCAATTCTCAGGCTCTATAATATTGTTAATTATAGGATGGATATTGTCCTTGATATTTTTTTGTGTGGAAATCGTTTGCGGACGCATTGATTGATTTCTTTTTTAAATTTAGATCAGGTATACGCTAATGTTCACTGACTGCTATTGTTATTTTTCTTGCACACTTAAAAGTCAATAAAATGTTATCTGAAACATCTATAGCGTCATTGTTTTTTTACAAATTATACGTTCACGGTTGCAGTGCAGTGAATAGGTATAGATTTGGTGCATTAGTTGATTGGAAAACTGAAATGTTTTGTTAGTACCTACAGTTCTTAGAATATTTTTACTTAATGGAAACCCTTTCAATATTTAGCTTTTATTTTTTTTACTCCTCAACTCCAACTTGCAAACAAAGTATCATTATATCAGCCAGAAGACGCCCACTGCTGGGCATAGGCCTCCCCCAGAGATCTCCACAAAGGCCGGTCCTGTGCCTTCCGCATCCAGCTGTTACCTGCGATCCTTACCAGGTCGTCGGTCCACCTTGTAGGAGGCCTACTCACGCTGCGTCTTCCGGTACGTGGTCGCCTTAGAGCTATGTCAGTGACCTTGGTTCGCTGATTTGATTCGATCTGATTCGATCACGCAAAGGGACTCCGAGCAAAGCTCTTTCCATTGCCCTTTGGGTAACAGTGAGCTTTCTTATAAGGCCCACAGTGAGCGGCCACGTTTCAGTTCCGTAAGTCATCACTGGCAACACACATTGGTCAAAGACCTTCGTCTTGAGACACTGCGGTAATTGGGACGAAAATATGTGGCTAGCTTCCCGAACGCTGCCCAACCGAGTTGGATTCGTCGATTGACCTCTTTCTCAAAATTGGACCTACCTAGCTGAACTATTTGTCCTAGGTATGTATAATCGTCAACAACTTCAAGTGGAGTGCCTCCAACTGTCACTGTAGTAGGCACAACCTGGACATTCAACATAATTTTCGTCTTGTCCATGTTCATTTTAAGACCTACTTGTTGAGAGGCACAACAGAGGTCATCGAGCATTTTGCCCAAGTCTTCCAGGGTTTCAGCCATGACTACGATATCGTCAGCAAATCTGAGGTGAGTGAGGTAATCGCCGTTAATACTCATGCCAAGTCCGTCCCAGTCCAGAAGCCTAAAGATATCCTCCAGTGCATCAGTGAACAACTTCGGTGATATGACATCACCTTGTCTAACAGCTCGCTGCAGCTGAAGAGATTCTGTGGTCTTGTCCTGGAGACGAACTGACATAGTGGCGTTTTCATACAAACACTTCAGTGCTTCGATATATCGATAGTCAATTTGGCACCGCTGTAGAGACGGGAGCACTGCCCAAGTTTCGATCGAATCGAAGGCTTTCTCATAGTCCACAAACGCCAAGCTTAATGGCCGGTTATACTCTTCGGTCTTCTGTATAACCTGCCGCAGCGTATGTATGTGGTCTATGGTACTAAAACCTTTTCGGAAGCCGACTTGTTCGGGAGGCTGAAAGTCATCAAACCTGCGTGCGAGACGATTCGTAATGACTCTCGAAAACAGCTTATATACATGGGTCAGCGGTATTGGTCTGAAGTTCTACAAGAGAGCCTTATTACCTTTCTTGAAGAATAATATCACTATGCTTCTATGCCATGCTTCCGGCGTTCTTTCCTCGAGGATAAGGGAATTGAACGGCTTCTGAAGGGTCTTAAGCACAGGTTTGCCACAAGCTTTCAGAAGCTCAGCCGTAATTCCATCATCACTCGGCGCCTTGTTGTTCTGAAGCTGTTTGAGAGCCCTAATAATCTCGTACAGGCTGATGTCCGGGATATCTTCGATATAGGTCGGGTCAACTTGGCTCTGGGGTCTTTTGCCATACTGGTAACAGGTGCACTATAGTAGTTTTATTCGTTATTAGGTAAATTTTGTGCAATACCAACTTACAACGTATGAATGCTTCCATAAGAATTGCTGTTTACGTTATTGATTCTGTACTGCAAGGGGCGTTAAAATATTTATTGTACATGTATTTATTACCCCGTCCTACATGCAAAGCGCGCCAAACTGCTGTAACCCAGCCAAGTTGGCTGGCGAACGACGGTCAGACGCTTTTTATTTTGCTCTATGTACATAAATCGGTTTTATATGGAAAATAAAACCACGAAATATGAGTGTGTTCTGTCACAACGCCCCGAAAAAGAAGGAGCTCGTAACGAGAGTGTTAAAGTTTTGTTCCGAATATTTTTTGTGGAAAATGAGAAGAAGGGGAACGGCGGGACGATACCGATATTCTCAAAACTTGCGAACTAGGTGGCCTCAAAGCTATACAAAGTACAATTTGAAGTAATCTTATTTTATATTGAGTTTTGTATTCAGTTTCGGTATTTTCGTTAAAGTGATCTTATTTGTATCTGCTACTGTAGAGGCGAAAATGCTTAGTATATTAATATACGGTTGACTGGGGTGGGGTTACTTTGATTTGTGGGGAGATATTGAAGTTAAATCATACATCTGACAACACTGATATATGTATATACCGAAAAGCAGCAATATTTCCCAAAAAACTTAACAGAAAAAAGTATGTGATCAATGTCTCTCCGCAATTCAAAGTAACCCCAGTTCACGGTAATTAAAAACATGCCAGGAAACGATTGACCACTGAGCTAAACTCGGTTTTTCGGGCACTGTAGCGGATTTTATATAGGTACATAGGACATCATCATTTTCCTAACGTATATTCCGGCTATGATCTCGCGCGACGGCCGAGTGGGACCGCCTACCTTTTTACTTCCTTCCTTGTCTACTTCGAACGGTCTTTGGCATCCTTAATAACTACTCTAGACAACATAAATAACGATAGTTATCTATTTTGTATCATCATCATCATCATATCAGCTGCAAGATGCCAACAGCTGGGCATAGGCCTCCCCTAGAGATCTCCACAAAGGCCGATGCCTTCCGCATCCAGCCGGTACCTGCGATCTTTACCAGTCTATATTTTGTATAACTTGTGGGTTTATTAGATTTGTTAGGCATGTCATCCTTCACGAAGTCAAGCCATCGCTCCTTAGTATACCCAATATTATAATTTTCCCCTTCTCATATTGTCTGTGTGTATTGTATTGCGAGCAATAAAGTGTATATTGCTCCTATCGAAATTTCCAAGGACCAATGCAGTAGTGTTAGAAGTATACCGTTATTGGAAATCAATATACATAGAACAGAAACGGAGGAAGCAAACTTCTCCACTAGTCGATAGTGCTAAGAGAAAACGGGAGAGTAAAAAAAATACAAATACAGTTTCGTAAACAACTTCCAAGCGGAGAGGCAATCCAATTGGAAACAAAAACATACGGGCCAGTCGCAGTCGGGTGTAGCTGGAAACAATTCGGTGCACCGACAGGAATTCTCCAATTTGCCGCGGGAAAGTTGGACCGTTTCTTCTGATTCGACTGGGGTGCGCGAGCCGTTGTCGACGAAATTTGTTTGAAAGTGTTCTGTTGTTAGTTTAAATGAACTTAAAACGATAGACTGTTGGCTTTATTCAGTTCCTGTAACTAACTTCAGAATGTTTACTCACGTAATTAATATACAAAAACTGTTCGTTTTAGTTGCGTTCTTAGATCTTTGGATACTTGCTTGCCTACTGATTAGTTTTTGTTATTATTAACGGTAGCGGTCCGGATATCGCTGGATGGATGAAGTCCTAAAAGACCTGTTTGCACTGGTATCCTCGATTGGCAGGAGATGGTACAGGACAGGAAGAGGTGGCGATCTCTGGTGTCGCAGGCCAATATCCACTTCGGGTCGCTAAGTAACGCTGGAATTACCATCAAACCTCAAATGTACAAATACTACGTACCGCCAAAGTGCAGACTGCAATTATATACCCACGCGATTAATTACGAGTACGAACTTCGTGGAAACGATTGCAAAGTTGCGCGCGTGCGCTGTTTTCTCGGGTCGCAAAATTTCGGCTGACGGCAGTTCGGGGCCCGAAATCGCGAAGATGGGACGACCGCCGTCGCGCGCCTCGAGCGCTCTCGCACCAACTTTCCCGCCGGAAGCCTTGTAACTGGTTTAAACTGGAAAACTCCTACTTTTAGTATTCGCAACTCAGTGAAGTGTACCGACGCAAAATGTGCGCGACCAAGCTGATGGTTTCCGCTTTATTGTTTTCGGTGATCCGCGCGGAAGGTGAGTTTCGCTTACAATATTTACCTTATCGGATGGAGTTTCGCCGGTTTACAAACATTGAGAGTTTAATAAATCACTTTTGTAACGCTTTTGCTATTGGATTTTGTGTAAAGGTTCTCCGGTAAATTTAATTTATAAGGTTTTGACAACATTTACAAATTTGATGGCATTGACCTGAGAATCATTCAATTGAGACCAGGTAAAGTTAAAATACAAAATGGTAAGCCAAATGTGAAGTTGGATATCTTGCCTATGTTTCACGATTATGAGAGTCATTGAGATTTGATTTTTTACCTTTACCTTGTCTAACCTTATATAACTAAAAACGGGCAGCAACTTTCTCTATTGCGTATATTCAGAACTATCTATGATAGCCAATCTGTCTACCGAGCATGGAGGCGTCTCATAGCTAATATAGTATAGTTAGGTAGTCACGAAGTACGTCTACGACTAAAAGTTCCACAATCGATTGATCTTATTTACATGCGAGGTTACTCGTTTTTACCCGAGATTTCGGCTTCATAGATAGTTAGTTTTCCACTTACAAGATAGCCTATATCCATAGATAACAACTCTAGGCGTGAAAACGTAACAGATATATTTTCGTAGTTGTAGTATTAGTTAACAAACCGATGCTCTTATGGTGCGGGAAAACATCGTTGTGAAACCTGCACATTCAGGCGACTGAGTGTAACCATGATCCCCTGGTAGCAGGGTCACGGAGGTCAGATGGCAATCGCTCCGCTGTAATTATCTGATCTGCCAAATCCTGGATCATGGTCAAGGCGGACACCAAACCCCCGCGCGCGAGAGCACAATCGGGAGATTAACACCAAGATAACCACTACCAGATTATTTAATAACTAGTCTGCCCCACGTGCCACAACTCACATTTACGATTTCTATTACTTACGGCGAGCATGGCGTCCATTTAAACGAACCTAATGATTTTTTAAACGTCCGGATAGGCATAGCACGCCATAATACTAATCTAAAAAAATACAAAAGATAG
The DNA here is from genome assembly GCA_905147135.1 of Blastobasis lacticolella. Taxonomy (NCBI): domain Eukaryota; kingdom Metazoa; phylum Arthropoda; class Insecta; order Lepidoptera; family Blastobasidae; genus Blastobasis; species Blastobasis lacticolella. The sequence goes on from LR990051.1 coordinate 6,452,901, forward strand.
CTGAAAAATTAATTTAAAAGAATCACCGAATAGATTGAAAGATTTTTAATAATAAGCAAAAATCTATCAAAATGTGCACTTTTGCGCACTTACGCATCGGTCCGCGTTCCGAAATGCGTGATACTACATTGACTCTTATTCTATTAGCAACGCGTTCCAGTTTGGTCTGTCAGTGTAATTAAACAAAAGCTTGTAAACGGTCTCGCCTTAAAAAATACTGACCGCAAGTGCATTGACAATGTGATCCACTTTTAAACTACTTTAAAGCTCTGTGAAACTAAAGATTTAAAAGATTATCTCCGTTTTTAATTAAATCTAAACTAAATATACCATACAAAACGAAGCCTTAAGCCTTTCAATCATGAGAGAAACAAACAAATATCGTATCCTACAGAAAGGAGGCAAAGAAAAATTAATTAACTCGTAGCTTGCGACGACAGGTTGACGGGCGTAGCGTGCGCGTAGACTGCGTAGCAATCGCGTAGCACGCGTAGCACGCGTAGCGGTGGCAAACTTTAATTACCTGTCTCAATGGTATTGGAAATTATACCACGTTTTCTTCTGACTTGACTAAAATTGAAGTGAAACAATACTTCGTGAAGGCTATAGTTAAAAAAACGTCTTGGCGGTAATATCCTGGTGGCGCTTTCTCTCGCGAGAAACGGGTGAAGTTGTCTAGATTAGATAATTTAATCATTCGGCCGCCTGAGGTTTCCTCAAGATGTTTTCCATCGCCGTAAGAGCATCCGTCAGTGTTCAAATACATAATTCAGATTAAGGCATTGGTAAATAGCCGCACTGTTGTTCGAATTCGATACCTCAATATTATGATGCAATAGTTAGTAATCCGCAATAAGTCCACCTACGCTCGTCAAGACTATAGTAATTGGTACCTACTTTAGTAGATAGGTGTTATGCGGCCTGAGTGGAATATAGCAAAAACCTGTTCCATTAAGGGTGTCGTACAAGGCGACTAATGAATTGGAGGCAGACTTAGGAACTCCGTCAGAAATCATGCAGCTGCGATTTAGGTTGGTTTTAGGGTTCCGTACGTAAGGGTAAGAATGAAACGCTATCTGTCTGCCGTAATACATTAGATAGACTTCTGAAAAACCATGCGTTTGTTTAATAATGTCAGCTTCAGACGGTAAGCCTGCACCTGAGCAATATGTACTGTAAATCCGGCACTACGAACGGTTTCACAGACAGATGTCTGGAGAGTTATGTCAGTCTGGAGATAACCATAGTAGTCCAAGCTATGGCGCATTAGTGGAGGATATGTCATTATATAACCTTTTCTATAAGGTTATAGTTAATAGGATTACATAGGATGCAGTGCTACTTTATATACAGTATGTGGCCTAGAACCGGGAAAAATATGAAAAACAGAGGCTCTATAGGTCACCAGTAATTAAATCATAATGGTCCCAACTAATTAAAATCAAAACTTAACTTATTGTTTTTTCTAACAAACTTAATTCAATGTAATGCAAACAAAACAATAGTTCCGCTCAACTCCATCGAGTTCATTCTGTATCGTACTTATTCGGAGCTACTCGGAACGTCTCGTTGACATTGTATGGGTTGTGTCGGCTGATATTATCTTGTGCTCTGTACCACGACATTGACAATGTTGGCGATAATATCGTTTTGCAATAATCACTGGTTATGAATCGTAACTTTTAATTTTTATTGTGTGTAATGTATGGATTTTGGTTAACTAGAATCTTTTCATATTAAATACCAATACTCTAGAGAGTGTATATTTTCAATATTAGCCCCGGTTATAGGCCACACACTGTATAGCTTATTAAGTGAATGCTCCCGAATTGTGTCAGGTACTAACGCGCCTCTTTGCACTCTCATACTCCACTGGGATAGTCCCCGTCTTCATGGAAGACTGCCCACGTGCACCCTATGCCCTAAAAGGGCGACAGATCAGACCCATTGAATTACAGGCCTATCGCTATAACCTCCTTTCTCTCTAAGGTATCACCTTAGAGAGAAAGGAGGTTAGGTTAGGTTAGGTTAGGTTAGGTTAGGAGGAGCGAGTAATAAAAGCACAGCTCCTTAGTTACCTAGAAGAACACAATCTCTTGAGCGACCGTCAATATGGTTTGCGACATTGTCGCTCAACGGGTAATCTTCTAGTGTATCTAACACACCATTGGGCTTTAGCTGTTGAGAGCAAGGTGAGGCACTGGCTGTTGGCCTCGATATGGTGAAGGCGTTCGATCGGGTCTGGCATAAGGGTCTTCATCGAAGTTACCATCATAAGGGCTTCCCGAGGGCTTGTGCAATTGGATATAATAACTAGCTTTTTGTCCAGCCGATGCATCAAAGCCGTAGCTGACGGCTGTTGCTCCAATAGCTTGGACGTTAACGCTGGTGTCCCGCAAGGCTCGGTGCTATCTCCAACTCTGTTCCTCCTTCATATCAATAATATGCTGTCCATTGACGTCATTCATTGCTATGCGGATGACAGTACTGGAGACGCCTTTTATAGGGGTCGTGCCAGTTTCCCTCGTGCCATAGTGGAGGAAAGTCGCGAAGTACTTGTGTCTAAAATCGTGAGTACTTTATCTAGAATATCCGATTGGGGACGACTAAATGTAGTCCAATTTTACCCCACTAAGACACAAGTATGCGCGTTCACCGCCAATTAAACTCTATTCGTTGTAGCTCCTCAGTTCCAGGATACACCGCTTGCCATCTCTAAGAGGACACATTTCCTAGGTGTCGACATCTCCAGTGACGTCCAGTTACGCAGTCATTTGGAAGAAAAGGTCAAGCTCGCATCTAAAAAGCTGGGTGTGCTTAACAGATCAAAGCAATTCTTCACGCCGGGGCAATGACTTCTCCTTTACAAGGCTCAAGTCAGACCCCATTAGGAGTATTGCTCCCATCTATGGGCGGGTGCGCCGGCATATCAGCTTAGTCCTTGTGACTTGTGACAAAAGCGCGCTGTGGGAATTGTCGATGTATTGAGCCGCTGCCGCGCTGTGCCAGCGGAGGGATTACGCCTCCCTTTGTGTGTTCTACCGCTTGTACGACGATGTTTGTTCTGAAGAACTGTTTGACATGGTGCCTACAGCGACATTCTATCATCGCACCGCTTGCCACCGACAGGGAGTTCATCCTCACACCTTAGAGCCAAATTGGTCGCGAACTGTGCGGTTCCACAGGAACTTTCTCCCACGCACACTAAGGTTGTGGAATGAACTACGAGAGGTTTTCCCTGGAGAGTACAACATGCAGTTCTTCAAGAAACGGGTTAAAAGGTTTTTACGGGGTCGGCATCGCGTGGGTGATGCCCCTGGTATTGCAACGTCCATAGGCTGCGGTGACTGCTTACCATCAGGCAAGCCGTAAGCTTGTTTTCCACCTTGGTGGTATAAAAAGAAGCACTTAGTACCGGGCACGTAGGACTCGCGCCATGGGAGTTACGGTTGGTATAGCAACTGTTTTGTATGAAAAATACAGTAGATATAGAAAATAGAAATATACTTCTCTGCCATGCCATATTCTATTCGCTCATCACAAGACTTAAATACACAAAAATAGACTACAATAGATAGAGATATACGTTTTTATAAATAAGTTATCAAGTTCGGTAAGTATTATTTATTTTTATCCATCTCCTGTTACTCAGACACTTATAGGATTAAATATAATAAACGGTTTTCGAGAAGGGTACACTCAAGTTTCAATTTGGGAAAATTCCGGACGGCGTATTTATAAATATACACGTCAACTCTGTCTAGGGATACGTTATATTACCTTTTAAAGACTAAAAATGAAAATGTGTTGATGTATATACTTACATAAGTACCTAATAAGTTAAACATTTTATTCATGCAAAGTTTTGCCAGCAAAGTCGTAATTTTGATAATAACTAGCTTTGCCCGCTACTTCGTTCGCGTGGACTACAGGATGTTTAGTACATCTCTTTTTTTTTATTTATTCATTATTATTCTTAATTTGTATTGTAATAGATAATATTGACATTGTTATTTGTATTGTATTGGACATGGACATCGTAACATTGTAATTGGTATTTTGATTGACATTAAAGTTTGTATTTAATTTGACATTGTACGGTCGACCAAGAAAGTGGTCTACCAGTTTTGACAAAAGCTTCTGCGAGATCTAATGATCGCTAAGGATGACTTTTTTCACTGACATAATATTATTGCAAGTAGAAATCGACCTTGTTGTCTCGTGACGTTCAAACGAACCTCAACCGTAGGGTGGTAGACCACATTTTTGGCCGACTGTACATAATTTTGTAAATATGTTAGTGTACATATTTTATGGGCTACCATGGCCTGAAATAAATGATTTTTAATATAATTTAATTTAATTTAATATGAAGCCGCACTGCGGTCTGGTGAAGCACCCTTATCAAAAAGGAGCTTTTTACTTTGTCTTTGTAAACTCCCAGGTTGCATTTATCAAAATACTGTAAACCAGTAGGCCTAGCACAAGTTGCTCTCGCGCGCGATAAGCGAGAAAAAGCGCGACATAGGTATTGCTATCTCTTTCGTCTCAGTATTGAGAAAAAGAGACAAACGCTCTCTCGCGGCGCGAGCTTTGTCGCGAACACACTTGTGCTAGGGCCACTGGTAGAGAGTTCTGTCGCGCTTCGCACAATAAATGTTGAAGCGAAATGGTATGTGCGACTAATCTTTGTAATTTCCACTGTTAAACAAGTGTAATTTCGCCAAGGCTCTCTTCATTTGCTGGTGAAACGAAGATGGGGGTATTAGATTGAGCAGTTCCTTTGCAGTCTCCGAAATGTATCCGGTAAAACGAGACATATACGAAACAATAAAATATTCTCATCTGAAATTGTAGTGTAAGTACAAACTATTCAATATGTTATTGAATTAAACGGAACTCATACGTGACGTACCTTTCTCGTGACCTGGGTGGGTGTAACCCAACCAAAACGTCGCGTGTCAGTCCCTTTAAATACAATAATATGTGTAAAGAACGCAAATATTAAATATGTATTGTCTATTATATAAACAACTTATATATATTATACCTCCTGTTCGGTTGTAATCGCACGGTAATTATATCTGAAAACTCTTGAGCTTGTAAATTGCTTCACGTGATATTGCGTGAATAGAATAGAATAACTTTATTGTTGAACATTTAGGTATTACAAATTATATTTGTGAGTCTCAACAGTTTGCCCATTTCGTACATACAATATTTAAATAAGCAATAATGAAAATGTAAAATTCACATCCATTTAAAACAATACCAAATAAAACTTGGAAATAAATAAAAATATGCAATGTCAATATACAATATGCAATGTGAAGCGCAATTTCAGTACAGAACGCTCGAGGCAGTTGTGGTCGGTGTACGAGCCAAATTTGGTCGAAAAGCTGCAAATCGATATACAAGCTAACCGTTTGGCACACGTGTACTGGATGTCAAAAAAATCATTTTGACACGCAGTACCTAAATATTGGGAGAGTAAAGACGTAATCTTTTTTTGTATGGACCGGCGTGGACGTCCAGCAGCAGCTCAGAGAAGTTTGAGGATGGGCTGTCAACGAAAGAATAGTAAGGCAAAGACTCAAAGAAGCGAACTTGACCCCAAAAAGGCAAGCCACGGCACCCAAATTGTCTCCAGCCTACGTTTTTTGCAGTAATGACATTTTGCTAGGCCATGTGCTCCCCTAGGCCGGGTTTATTGGCGGAGATTACAGGCGACGAACCTAGAAGAAGTCGGGATTCCCACAATAGACTGGCTAGCCCTTAGTCCTGACTTGAATCTGATTGAACATATGTGGGACGAGCTGAAAAGGCGGATACGAGTAAGATGTCCAACTCTGGCGTCGATAGAAGACCTGAAAACGCTTTAGTCGAAGAGTGGCAGGAAATCCCACAGGATTCCATGAGGAAACTCATTCGGTTAATGAAAAACCGTTTAGAAGTGATTGTTGCTGTAAGGAGAATGAAGAATAAGAAAGCAGTTGGCCTTGACGAAATACCAGCCGAAATCTGGAAAATGTTGGGTGATATTGGCTTTACTTGGCTTACAAAATTATTCAATCTTATTCTCTCAACCGGAACCATTCATAGTTCATAGAGGAAAAGCTACCTAACGCCATTCTACAGAAATAAAGGAGATGTTGGCCAATGTGCAAATTACCGAGAAATCAAACTAACCTCGCACACCCTCAAAGTTTGGGAGCGAATTATAATTAGACGCTTAATACAGCAAACCACCCTGTCCGAAAACCAATTTGGCTTTACCGCAGAAAAATCTACATCAGACGCCATTCAGGCAATAAGAATAGTTATGGACAAACACAGAGCAAATAAAGAGAAATTACATTTGGTCTTCATTGACCTAGAGAAAGCGTTCGACAGAGTGCCGCAAAGACTGATCTTGCAAGCGCTCCAAGATCAAAACATTCCCGAAAAATAGGGTCCGGGGTTAAAGTATCCGACTCGTAAGGGAGAGGTACCGGGTTTGAAGCTCAGTGCGGCCATGTACCAAAGACTTTTTTTTAAGTTATGTACATTAGTTGAATGAAAACCGATGCTCTTACAGTGAGGGAAAACATTGTGATGAAACCTGCATATTGAGGCTATTGAATTTGTAACCATGACCAAATCTGGTCAGGTTCCCCTGGTAGCAGGGTCACGGAGGTCAGATGGCAGTCGCACCACTGCAAGTCCTGAATCATGGTCAAGGTCGATCCGGGCCCTCGTGCGCGATAGAACAACCGGGATATTAACGCCAAGATAATTATTTTTAACTGTTGCCCATAACATATACGAATAATGCACTTAGGTTTCATACAATAAAAATACAGAATTCATTGTGTCTAAGAGGACCCCAGAAATGCATCATGCGTTGGCTATCTTAACACTCAAACCGGAACACAATATTGGAAACGTTGCTTGGCGGCACAAATAGATGAGGGGATGGTCTCACACATGCTGTCTGCACAGACTTGACAGTCGTACCATCTGATCAAATGTTAACTGTATAATATATTATACATTTCCAAAACTAAATTAAAAGCAACCGGTTGCAATTTAATAAAAATTATATAATAAAGTGGAACTAGTGTACAAAAAGTGATTTAATTCATAAATTAAAAGATACAACTCATACAACTTTACCTAACTTTCTTAATGTTAAACTAAACTTGTCATATTTTGTACTGTTACAGACAAACACAAGAGCTAGATCTTTAGAGTTTCTTCTTCACTTGTTTTTTTTTAATCCACTAACGTGGCATACAAGCTTACGACCTGCCTGATGATAAGCAATAAGCGTGACGTACCCAAACAATGGGCCCACAGACTACCAGCGCTGTGAGTCGTTTCTTGCGCCTCACAGCACATGCTGAGTGGGTACCATTTGCGCTAGCCGCTGCGGCACCGACAGTGTCATGGGAGACTACAGTATATTGTCTTAATTAAGATATTTTAAATGTTAATGTGTCCGTTGTCTGTAATTGTAACTGTTATTGTGTCGTGGTGTGCTATGTGTAATAAATGTATTTTCTTTCTTTCTTTCTTTCTTTCTTTCAATCACCGCAGCCTAGTCACGTTTGCAATACCTACGCGTTGCCTACCCCGTAAAGCTTTTTTACCTATTTCTTGAAGAACTCCATGATTATGGGGTACTTCACTATGACACGGGTGCCAAAATTCATGGTTATGGGTGTGTCGGCAGATGGGCCGCGGCTGGCAGGCTCCGGCGGGAACGTCACCGTGGTTGAGGGACGCGACGCCACGCTGTCCTGCACTGTGCATCGTCTCGGCACTTACAAGGTACGCATACATTTACATGTAGGCCGTGTGGTGTCCGGCAGAGTAGAATAGCACCAACCCCTTACAAACATTAGTCGCCTTGTACGCAAGGCGACTAATGTTTTCGAGAAAAATGATCAAGTGTCCGAGTCTGGAAAATGGGCAGCAGCATTTGCCATTGTTATATTTAAACACTGCGATCTCCAACCCGCCTGCCAAGCATGGAGATTATGGCAATAACCTCCCCTTTCGTGGGAGAGGCCGTAAGTCCTGCAGTGGACTGTGACGGGCTGTGTGGATGATACATTTACATGCACATAATAACGTCCACATCGTAGACATCAGATGTAAAGGGAATGTAAGTATTATTTATTGACATCCACGGCAACACACCACAATCGTAAAGCTAATCTTGAACGATCTGACATTTGTCCTTATTGGCCAATGGTCTTTCTAGCATCTGGATGTGCGCTGGATGAGCTCCTATGTTATCTTAGCTTTTTAGCTCCTTTGTTTACTTAGCTTATAGCTTTTTGAAGTTTGGTAAAATATTAATAAATGGTATTGCATTAAATAAATTTAGAGGCACGCGGTCTGACAGTCCACCTGATGGAAAATACTCACAGTCGCATTGATTCTATTTCCATTTCAATTTGCACAATTAAGTCCTGACTTCGCACCATGAATCGCGTTTGGAGGGAAGTTTAGTAATAGTATATATAATCCACATAAAGCTTACGCCTCTGTCCCATAGGCGGGGTAGGCAGATATTATAGACCGCCACTTTGCTCTGTCCTGACGCAACTCCCTGGCCGTATATATCCACAACTCTTTTCATACATTTCCTTTTATTCTTGCCAGCTTTACATGCCCAAATAACTTCTATAAAGGTAGACATCAGATGTACGACTTAAGACCTAGGGGAGGTGATTTATTCATCAAAGAATGCTTGATGTCATACTCACAAAGCAACTTTATTTACTGATAACCTACAATCATGAAATTTGGCGGAGTGGCGGTCCATAGTCTCTGCCTACCTCACTTGTGGGACAGAGGCGTAAGCTTTATGAACCTATGTACAATTGTACATTTAAAATAATTAATCATAAAGTTCATTATCCATATGCCGAGAAGAATACTCGGGAATCTCGTACTGCAAAAGAATATTGCCTCAATATTATTACAATGCTCAGCCAATTTGCTCAATATTTAATTAAAATTATTGTGAATATTTGAGGGCAACACGAAACAACGGTACAGATTTCTCATACTAATTTTTTTCTCATAAGAAGTCTATGTGTAGGTAAAATACATGCATAGTCATTATTATAAAGAAGAAACCCCGGGAACGACCGTGCGAAGCCGGGGGTGTCACTAGTTAAAAATAAAACCGAAGTGCGCAATGAAATAGCAACAGACACGACCCGCGTGTTAACACGTTTACTGTCCATGATACAGTCCAGGGTTGCATTAATCCTATGCCTTTATCACTCAGCTATACACTATATCACAAAATACAGAGCCGTTTTTTTTTATTTTGTACTTCTATTTTGTAGTGTTTCGGTGCTTAAAAACGGCAATGTGCAATGGCAATGGCAAAGGTACCTGTACATTACTATGTCTGTCTGGACAGACAAAAATATTGCTTATGTTTGAATTTGATCAAATAGGTAATAAAAGCTTAAAGTTTGTCAAAAGGTCTTTGTCGCATACATTGTCTATTGCTTCCAAGTATTGGAAAAAATTATACAAACATTTTCATTTCCGTTGGTACAACTAGATATTAACAGGGACGGTATGCACATTAAAATGAGAAAATGAACACCGAATAGGGCGGCGCTTACATCGCGGGTACGAAGTGTTGAGTCTCCAATCCTTTCACGACGAAGCGAGGACGTTCCCGTGCATTACACCTGCTCGCTCAGCTCGTCTGCTGGCCCATTAGCGAAACTAATAGTCGCCATAACTCATTTCCCCGCAGTAATGCGTTTCCATTCACAACATAACCCTCGAAACGGAGGTAGCCGTAAATATTAGGCCAAGTGTAGGCATCGCGTTTGCCCCGAAAGAGCAATTATGAAGGTAAAGTTACACCATTTGCGACGACGAGCCTGTTCGAAAATTGTCGCTCTATCGCCGTCCTGCCCCATTAGGCGGCCGATGCTAAAAGCGTGTGATATCCCCTCCAACAAAGACCAATCGGTTTTGCCTTTCAGCTTTGCAACTGGCCTTGCGATGCCCTCTCGCCTGTTGGAACAGTAGCTTAGGTATATGAACTTTATGCGAGCGAGTGCGCCTCTGCCTCAACAAACGCTAAGTCATGAATCTCGTATTCGTGATTTTACACATAATTTTAGATAGCATTTAATTTTTTTTAATACAAAAAATGCAGTGAACGATTATTAGGTCGCCTCCGTTGTCGCAGCCTAAATGCGATTACAGCTACGTATCAACGGAATACTCAAAGCATTTCCTAGACCGTTAAACAAAACCTATTCACGCGTACATAGTCCCACGAAAGTGCTCTAGTTCTGAAATACTTGCGCCCTTTGTACAAACATTTGCTACAACAACTCCTTTACTTACGCAAACGTTTTGCTACAAGAAATTATGCTTTCCGAGTATCCGTTTCGCTTACAGTTGTCACATTCTCACACACTACATAGCCAGCGCTATTCAGAGGGTCCCAGAGTCGGCAAAATATGAAACCGTCGTCGTAAAACGCGAGGAACGCGTGCCATAACAGCTATGTGGACTTGCACGGTCGTTACGTATTCAGTACGACAATGTTGGTAACTTGTAAATTTGAATGTTATTTTCTAGTTTTGAAAGTTGTAGGTACGAAAATGTTGCGGAAGCCAATATGTAGGTGAAACTAAATTTTGGTCAAGATGTCTTTGTCGTTGAATTAGACATAGACATAGACATATTTTTTTTGACATTACAATACTGGTAATACTCGATTCGTTGCGTTTCATCAAACTAGGGCCAAAGCTTAGTCGTGAACGCTTGTCTAACAGTCAGACAAGGACAAAAGGACAAAAGAAACTTGTAGGTATTCACTTTCAATAAAGTTTGTCTTTTACGTCTATTCCACTTGTCTGACAAGAAGCTAGTCCTTCTGAGTAAGCTAAACCTAGACTTATTACTTTTCTCATTATAATTACAAGACAGCTTAAATAACGAAAATAAATCCCTATATCCTAAAGTCACTGAACTTTACTGGCTTTCATTGGCGTGGCACCACAGTTTCCGAACGTGACAACAATGTTTAAAGATGAGTCTATTTGTGATGCACAGACGGAGAGAGGGCATAAGTTATTAATAGTCTCTGTGACAATGAAGGATCGATATTTACATATAAATAACCAAGAAGAAGCTGAAAAACTGGTTGGTTATAATTTGCAATGAATTTTCATGCTGGAGTGGTCGGTTTCGCGAAGTTATTGGGCTAGCGCTGGGAGTTGACGCTGCTCGCTTCCATGGGCTTTTACTATAGAGACTCTACAAATGATCTTCGGGTGGTACTAAATGACCAGCTCTTTTTGGTGGTAGGCTTTGGCTGTGATTTGTTACCGTCCTCCAGGCAAATACGCTTCGCCAATCGGTCCATATTCCGGCGCGATGCTTGGTGTAGCTATCAGTTGCGTAACCGTTTTTTCTACTGCTGGTGACCGCCTGGCTTTGGAGAGCAGCGAGATCTGAAGCACGATACCTCCACAGACCGTAGGAAGTTGAGAACACAAGCTGATCAGCCACCAGTGACAGGCAGCCTCGCCACCTCACCATAAAAAAATATATGTTTTAATATTTCTTTCAGCTGTGGGTAATATCGCTGCTTTCTCATCGCAACTGATATCGCATATTGAGCAATTAACTGGGAAGTGCTTTTTGCTCTGCGTTTCAGCGGTTACAACCTCCATGTGGTCGCAGTAATTAATGGCATACAGTGAGAGCTGAATTAAAACAATGGATAATTTTAAGCGATTAATTGGGCGTCGGTAAAGTGAAATTTTATTTTCTGGGTTAACGCGACATGGAAGGGGAAATGCTTGCTTACTTCTTTAAATATATCTATGTAAATGGGATTTTTTACTGGCTGTCTGAATCGTTACGTTAAAGTTCAATCTAATTGATTAGATAGATAGAACTCATGTAATGTATCAATGCGTAGCTCATAGAATGGTTGATAGCTGATGGGCGATAGGATAGATGACCGCGCTCAAAATTTGGTTCCTTTATGTTCAGTGTACTCTACTTACTTTTTGCCATGTAAATCCGGTAGATTACAATCCCCAACCGCTTTAAATCAACACCACACAGCGTAAGGCGCTGTCCTAATTGGCAACGATCGTACGACGGGTTCACTCGACCAATAGGAGATCTCAAAACCGCCCGTCGCACGACCATGGCCGTACAACCGTTGCCAATAAGGACCTAAGCCTTGCCGCTCTAGTTGCCTCACGTCCCAAACAGGTTGCCTGGCTCCGCGTGGACACGCAAACGATCCTGACGATCGGCGGCCACGTGATCACGAAGAACCACCGCGTGGCTGTGACCAGGCCCGATGCGGAGACCTGGGCGCTGACGCTGAGGGCTTCTCGGCCTGCTGACGCGGGCCCTTACATGTGTCAGGTCAACACGGAGCCGATGATCACGCAGACGCATCAGCTGCAGGTGTTTGGTGAGTACCTACTAACTAGATACTTATACAAGGGTTACGGGGGTTGGCAGATATTTATATACCTATAAAATATAGATATAGGTACATAGTAGGTTTCCTTTGGACTATGACATGGGATCGTTCAAGAGGTATATTAGAGGTCTCTTCAGATGCGGGCAACGCATTGGTGACTCCCCTGGTGTTGCTGATGTCCATAGGCGGCGATGATTACTTTTGATTAGGTGGCCCGCTTGCCTGTTTGTTTGCTGTGTAACATAAAAAATAAAAAATAAAAAAAAACGTACTTGAATGGCAGAGATCAATGAGTGGATGAATGGTTTTTCACAGACTCAGATACCAATTTCTTAAACAAAACAATGTAAGTGCGCCTTACTGTTTAGAAAGAAATAAAGAAACATAATATATTAAGTACAATACGAATTATGTAAAATCTGTCTTAAAATAATTTGTAGCAGTTGAAATTTATTTTCTATGTATTTCTTATATGATTTAAAACATCTATACACAATGTATGTAGCGTGATAGATACGGCAAAACATTATTTTGAGTAACGTTTGTTCACTAAATAAGACAAGTCAGTGTAAACCGATCATAGTACATGGTAGATAAGTACAAGAATGGCAGAGACCACTGAGGGGATGAATGTTATTTCCAAATTAAAACAAATAATGTAAGTGCACCTTTACTATTTAGAAAGAAAGAAACATACTTAAATTGGGTATAATACAATACAAATTATGTACCTACCTACACACTCCTCACGCTACTGACCATAACTCTGCCAAGTACATCAAGTGTCAAAGAAATCGGTGAACAACATCTACCTATGTTATTCCCATTTTGAAACTACAACACTATATGCGACCGACCGCTCCCACTCTAAAAGCCACTTGTTCACAGTACCACCGGACATAGTGGACGCTGGCAGTAGCAGCGAAGTGATGGTGCGGGAGGGCGAGAATGTGACCTTGCACTGCGCCGCCTCGGGCACCCCGCAACCGAACATACTCTGGCGGCGAGAGAACGCCGCTTCTATAAGGATAGATGGGAAGACAGGTTTGGCTTTTTAGGTTATTTGGGTGGGAAGGCATGTTTCGTGTGCCTGTGTAGTTCCAGGGGAAGATTCTTTAATGCAGTTTACGATTTTTAGCTATACATCAGCAGTTTTTAGCTGTCCATAGGCGGCGGTGACCACTTTCCATCAGGTGGCCCGCTTGCCTGTTTACTGCCGTATAACATAAAAAAATTATAAAAAAAAAATGCTGGTCCATTTAAGCGCCATCTGACCTGGTGGTAATGTGACGATGCGGCCGAAGATGGCGAAAGACTGTGAAGAACGGCTCATTTACTCTAGCTTTGAAGATTAAAGAGCGATTCGAGTACCTACTGCAGAAACCCATTTCAACATTTAATTTCGACTCTATGTTATTTAAACCACTCCAGTGTACCTATTCCACAATATATGGTGGGAGCTTATCTAAATAGGTATGTCAAAGGTTTGATAACTTGAGTAGAATGGAAGATGCACACAGAATCCGTCCCACGCTGACAATGACGACGGTTTCCACATCGCGTTCTACTTAGGCCGGCAGTGTTAAACTGAGTCCGACAATAGCCGTCAACATAACCAATAGTATGCCGTCAATGTCCGGTGACAGGACTCCGTCAACCCTGAGGTATCCGCCTTGATATCTATTTTAGTCGCCAAGTTGGACACGGACGTTTTGTATGTGTGCATATATAAAAAACCGTATAGAAATCGGTACATTCATCGGGTGCTACGATGCCATAGACAAACACACAGGTATACCCGTCAAACTTATAAAATTCCTCTTTTTGTGTGTGGGGACGAGGGTTACAAGCATATTGGTTACAAAATTATACCTACCGAACCTACTACCCTACAAGAGGTCTACTCGTGGAATGAAATTTCGAAATAGAAAATAAATAGAAAATATCGGATGCGGCAACTAGCGAACCCGCGGCGGCCATTTGCCGGAAACCGTATTCCATACGTAATGTAATCGAATACTCTTTGCTGTAAAATAACGAAATGGTACTCTGTTGCGTGTACATTGTTAAAATGTTTTATTGTAAATAAAATTCGAAAGTTAGATTTGTTACATTGCGTGTACCGTGTTAAAACGTATATTTTGTGTGAAAGTCTTTGGTTAAAACGTTTTATCTATACATATAATAAAACAGTATGTCTGTATATTGAATATATTTACATTAGTGAGGTAATTTAAAATGGTCGCTAGGGAAGAGACAAACTGCCCTAAAACTATTTCCACGCGGACGAAGTCGCGGGAAAACCCAGCGTTTTAAATAAAATTCGAACAATGCAAATGTTCCATTACCACTAGGTGAGATGGCAGTCAAATGTAAGTGAGTTCCTTAGTGTGGAGTGTAGTACCTATGGTACGATGCAGCCCATTCGTCACTTACCACCAAGTGAGTGGTGGTGACGAGGATGCATCTGTATTAATAATGGTATGTAACTATATATACCACTAATGTGGCAAACAAGCCTATGGCCCGCCTAATGGTAAGCAGTCACCGCAACGCAATTGTCTTGATCAAGTTAAAAATATTGTTGCCCTGAAAATTTTTCATAGTACTGAACCGATTTTAACGAAACAAGCTAAGAACCAACGCGACAGGCTTCCAAGTGAAATAACATGGAAATAACCGCTCTAAGCTACGATGACAGACAGTCACACAGGCATGTCAAACTTATAACACCCCTAAAAGCCCTTGTAAAACCACAGTATCCAAATGGAGCGGCGAGTGGCTGAACCTGACCAGCGTGGGCCGGGAATCAAACGGGGCGTTCCTCTGCATCGCCACCAACGGGGTGCCGCCCTCCGTCAGCAAGCGGATTACGCTGCATGTGCTGTGTGAGTCACACTTTTGGTCTGGGTGTGTGTCTTTGTATGTTTTCGTGTGTTTTATATATCCAAAGTGCCTGGGGCCTTATTCTCGCGTTGTGACACCTCGAATTCGACATTGTTTCTAGCCACATATCTCCATTAATAATGACATTTAAATGTACATTGCAGCCGAAAAATACTTTCTCAACTATCTTCGACGGTCCTATATTGTCGAAAATCCATTTCAGTGACGTTTTAATACAGATTTTTGGCTAGAGAAAATGTCGAATTTGGGATATCACAGTCATTAGTCATTTATTTATTGCTTCACATGGTAATATAAATAACATTAGATCTTAAAAATAGGTAAGTATCTCATGTGACCCTGTGAGGGCACCGCAAAATAATAAAATATTTAGAAAACAAAATTATCTTAACAATTAAATTTAGATTCCATATTGCATAAATTATTACATGTTCATTAATAACAAATTAATTAATTAGCGATACGTTAAAAATAAGAATATGAGTATGTTTAAAATTATTATTTTTTATTTTATTCAATTATTAAAATAAAATAAAGTTAAATGTCACCTTTTCAAATTTAAGTACATGTCAACAATCAATCATTATTAAATTAAATGTCAAGTGCGAGAATCGCCCTCCAGAGGGCCTATCGGCTATCTCAGTGGACAACTGAATTTGACATTAAAAAATCTGACACTACTCTAATTTGGTAAACGCAATTGCCAGTTTTCAACGTAGATGACGTGGTGTAGAATTATCTAGTGTCAAATACAGTTGTCAACTGTGTTAGTCAATAGCCCCGCTGAACCTGTCGGTAGAAAGTGGAAAGCAAGGACGGCAAGGAACTAAAAAGCGATGGATCCAACGACCTACGAATGCGACGATGTCAAAGACCGTAGTGGAGAAGACAAGTAGGGTAGCCAATAATATCTTGCTGCAGAATCTGGGATTGAGCATTAGGTTGATGATGATTATGATGGCAGGGAATTTTAATGAAAAACGGTATTCAGCACTGCTCAGATGAATTTGGAACGGTGGTTTATTTACTTGCGAGTCCGACTAGATGGGTACGATTAGTGGCTTATGTTGCGGTTTTGAACTTGAATTTGATTTATAATACAGCGAGCGTAATCACGCACAGGCACGGCTATTAACATTTAAGGATATTGCAGCAACGGACAAAAGCTCATTTAGTGACAGGTAGAACCCAAACCCTTATATTATAAATCTCTAAATAAATAAAATACAGCTATTATTTATGTCTCTGTAATCCTACCAATGTCAATAAATAAATGCCTGTGCCTTGGTATGAAAATTAACGAACTACATCGCTGCCATTGCGGAAGCATTGTAGATACCCTTGGGCACCATGGCCTGTCGTGCCAGCGTAGTGCCGGCCGGTTGTCGCGCCATGCGAACCTTAACGACGTCATCCGCCGTACCCTTGCCACCATCAACGTGCCAGCTGTATTAGAACCCAATGGGCTGGCTCGGGATGATGGCAAGAGGCCCGACGGCATGACGCTCGTTGCTTGGTCACAAGGGCGGCCCCTGGTGTGGGATGCGACCTGTGTAGACACCTTGGCCCCATCCCACATAAGGGCTACCTCGGCTAACGCTGGCGCAGCTGCATCAACGGCGGAAGACCTTAAGCGGCGCAAATATGGTTCCCTAGGTCAGGGGTATTTATTTGCGCCGTTTGGGGTTGAAACTCTAGGACCATGGGGCCCTAGTGCTAAAAAGATTTTTCAAGAGGTGTCTACCCGGTTAATAGAGGCAACCGGAGATCGTCGTGCTGGCGCGTACCTCGGACAACGTATTAGTTTGGCTATTCAACGGGGTAACGCCGCCAGCATTCTGGGAACGCTTCCGCTTGGCAGCGATCTAGAATCAGTTTTTTATATGTAATTTTTTCTTTTTGTGTATAATTTTTATTTTGTTCGGTAGTTTTAAGTTTGTACATATTGTAATGTAACTATGTATATAATAATAATAATAAATAGGATTTCAAGACGTAAAGTCTTACAAATAGATATTTATGGAAAGATACTGGAGTCTGTAAAAAAAAAAAAAAAAAATTATCATTTATTTCAGAATTTACCAATCCATATCTTTTTAGATTTTACAATTCCATATCTATTTAAATTAATTACCAAAAATATAAAAATAATAACAATGTCAAATTCCATACTTATGTCAATTAACTAAAAATATAAATGTCAAACAATTTCATAAAATCATAAATTTAACCATGTCAATACATACACAATAAATCAACAAATCAGTAATAATTACATATATGTATGAATGAAATATGGCGGACCATAAGAACTAAGTCGTACAGAAGCTACTGCCTATCTCGTGAACGGAAGCAGCAATCATCATCATCATCACAGCCCATAACAGTCCACTGCAGGACTTCGGGCCTCTCCCACGAAAGGGGAGGTCATTGCCATAATCTCCACGCTTGGCAGGCGGGTTGGAGATCGCAGTGCAGTTGATGTAAATCTACCCAGAAAGATGCTGCTGCCCACCTTTCGGATTTGTCCCTTAGTCGCCTTTTACGACACCCACGGGAAGAGATGGGGTGGTGCTATTCTTTGAGGTGGCGGCACCACACGCCACCAATACATACAACAAATTCTTGACATCTCAGCTGTTAAATAAAATTCCTTGTATTTTCTTAGGTAAGCCCACAGCAAGGATGGCCCATAAGATGGTCGGCGGATACGTAGGCGAGGCAGTGACATTGCAGTGCTTGATCGAAGCCAACCCTATTCCCGTTGTATACTGGACTCACTACGAGGGAAACAATCTACACAATGGTACGTAGTTCATTTCTAAGCCGTCTAAAAATAAAATCATTTATTAGATTAACACACCACGACACGACACAAAACAGATACCTATTTAACTGCATTAGTTAATCTGTTTGTAGGTTAGACCAACAGTATAGTTAGTATCTTGGGATGTCTTGGCGAGAATCTGCAGCCTGGGGCCCTTTTTCTTGAAACCGCTCGCAATGCGAGCGCTCGCCTACTAATGCTTGTTTTTTCCCAACAGGTGAGATGGCGGTCAAATGCCTGGCTTGTCTGAATAAAAAAAACTGTAGCAACTTATCACGATTATTAAAGAGACATATAGCGCACGCGAGCGCTCGCGTGAATGCGAGCTATTCAAAATTAGGACTCCAGAGCTCGTAAAAACCATATAACCTGTCCCCCACCAGGCTCGAAGTACCAGGCGCACATAGAGTCGCAGGGCTACCGGCACACGGCGACGCTGCTTATACGCAACGTGTCCCGCGACGACATCGGCGCCTACCGCTGTCGTGCAGAGAACGCTATGGGGGCCGCGCAGGATGACGTCACATTGTACAGTAAGTATAGCGTAGCCAGTCCTCCAGCCTCCAAGTACCAGCGGTTCAAGCCAAGATGCCAATCGCTTTGCTACGATTCAATTGCTGGTATGTGTTCATCATCAACATCTTAACATTATGTCCCGGTTGCGCTCCCGCGCGGTACGCCTGGGCCCGGGGTCCGCCCCGGGCTCCATGGAGTCGTAAGGCTAAACGGTCCCGCAACGGAATCGGCCTATTACCCGCACCAAGCTTAAAGTAACAGCGTGTCTCGCCTAAATGCATCATGCATCCTATTTTCGAGATCAACAGCAGAATAGAAAGGAAAATATATGGAATTTAACAGGAGCAATAGAAAAGTGACATAAGCGATCTCAAATAGTTTTGTGAACGCTGCGAAGCTAGCTGAACATAGATGATAAGTTCTGACCGTCAGTCGCAATAGCATGACCACGAAAAAATTGTCATCTTGGTTAGACTAGGAATTGCGAAATACCAGGCTCCCATAGAGTCATACAAGATCTGCTAATTGAAGTAAACTACGTACCTACTAATTTTATTACTTACTGGAGTAGTAATATAGTGAGAAACGGGCAAACAGCCCACCTAGGTTAGGACAACAACCAACGATCAAACACTACTTACAGCAGTTATAACATGAGCAAAGGAAGGATACAAGAATATAACTAAATAAAATATAAGTGAGCTAAATGAGGTATATAAAGGTAGGTACATCCACCCTGCCGTGTAGTTCGGTGAACATTGTTATTGCCCTAATTGGGCCGAGTAGTCCCGACATATTCTATTTCGATATAATATCTATTCGGAAATAATATATTTACTCGTAATTATAATGAAACTTATACTTATACGAAGTTCCCATCCTGTTAGTATAGGTAAGTAAATTGTTAATATTAAATAATAGCTCAAAATAGTTAATACATTTCTGGAAATTACATTACATTATTACTACATTACGTTGTAAACCGTTTTGTTTCGTCTATTCTCTTGGATTATTAAAACAATTGGTTACCTACTTACTATTACTAGCTGGCCCAGCGCGACTTCATTCGCGTGGTGTCCTATCCCTACCCTACCCTACTCTACTCCTGTTTTGCCCTACCCCTCCTACCTACTATTTTTTCTCACATAGACAATCCTACTCCTGACAATTACTAATCCTAAAAAATGGGCATTGTGCACTCTATACTCGAATTGCCCTCCTTTTCTATACGGATGGAGCGTGTTATAAACACACAGCTTCTCAGTTACCTACAAGAATATATTTTGGGCCTATTTTCCACCATCATCTCTCAATAAGTGATAATATAGTATATCTCATGTAAACCGTATCTTTGCGCTTTAGCTGATGAACCTGAGGCCTGCCTAGATACAGCGACGGCGTTCCATCGGGTCTGACATAGGGGTCTTCTATCGAAGTCATCATCGTACAAGAAGCCCTAGAGATTTTTGTCGGCTTTTTGTTTGTCCAGCAGGTTCATCAAATCCGTAGTTCACGGCAGCTGCTTCGAAAGCTTGGACATTAACGCTGGTAGGCCACCAAGGCTCAGTGCTGTCTCCATCTGAGTTAACAGCTTTTCGATAGTTTAAAACCTCGCGGGATAGTTTAAAAACTAACGGCCTGTACAATAAGAATGGTGAATAGGTCAATATTCCGTCAACTAGATTATTAAAAAATGTTGGATCATGTTTTTTTATTTATCAAATCGTATGAAAGTAAATAATGTTTTAAACTATTGCGGTTAATATCACACATTTTAAGGGCATGTATGTCTTATATCGGCCGAACCATCTCGAGACGGGTAAAGGAGGATATAAAAGCCATGAAAAACAATCAGAGCTATAAGTCTGTCATTGACCAAAACCTCTTAGAATCTGGTACTAACCCCTGGATGGAGTTACATAACCCACAGGTGTTATCTACTGAACGACACTACAGACCACGTTTAGTTAGGGAAGCCATCGAAATCATGGAATATCCAAATTTCAATCGTGAGAACGGATTTAGTTTATCGAATACTTGGTCACAAGTGATTCAGTCTCTAAAACCAGAACTAGGTCGAAAAAAAAACAAAAAAAGTGAGTAATACGGTCAGTGTAGTGTGCCGTGACTTAAAAGTGAGTTCGAGTTCCAGTAGTAGCAGCCAACTTTTACGAAAGAGGGTAGATCGACTTCGGCCGCTTTATCGCTAACCAACACCGTTCGGCGTTCGCAGTTCTCCTGTCGTCCCGTGACCATGACGCATGCAACTGTGTCGAAATATCGGGCTACTCGTCAACAAAGGTACGCGGAACGTACCCTTAAAAAGCGTATGAAAGTTCATGAGTGGAACTCGTGACGTCACTCATCAGCAAAATTTGAAAGAGTGTTACGTCGTGCAAGATTTCATCGCACTGTATCGGCTGTATTATTTTTTGTTTGTGTAACAAAAGAAGAAAACCGTGTCCAATATTTTTTTATAATCTACCTAACGGACAACCATTATTTTTCGATCATCACCCGTATTAAACGGAAACATAATAATATATTTATCGGCCTACAGCCTACACCGACATTAAACTAACTAAAGTTTCGTGAAAGTTTCTCTCTCGCTAGTTTTCGTTAATCTGTCATACCGGGAGGAGGAAGGAAAAAATCAGTGGAAATAAGTTTGTTCAGTAAGCGAGTTGCATACCAAAGACATCCAAGAATTCGACCCTTTTTCCGTAATTGCGCAAATACAAATTGTTATGGTTTGATACTGTAGTTTTACTAGATACATACTTATTTTATTTTAATACTTCTCAAAAGTCTTTTCCTATAACCTAAAAATGAAGTAGGTTTTCATACATTATAGTTGTTTTTTTTAAATTAATATAATAATTATTCATTTTAATTAGCTGTATCGATACTTTTTCCATATTAACATGCCCAATGCCTTTTACTACAAATAACCTTTACTTACTTTCTTTAGCGTTGGTGACGACGACAACCACATCCTTGGCGACCACACAATCTCCAAGCACAACCTTGGAGTCGACCACAGACTCAATATCACCATGTAAGTATTCATAATCATCATATATTTTACAGGCTATATTTTTTATGACGTGTTGGTGTCCTTTTATTAGTCTTTGGCAAATCGCTACATCATAGCGGTAATCAGAACCTAAAAACCTATACAGGCAAAAGTTTCTAGCTTACCGGAGAGTCAGTTCACACCGATACATTCGCGACGCGATGCGTCACAGAGATTGAACAGAAGAATACAACAGAGAACAAAACTATACAAAATTCCAACTGCCTGTCTGTTCAGGAATAATAATAATGTAATGTGTAATAGTAATTATATCAATAGTTTCAATAGTCTTGTCTACTACTGGCATAATTCCCACACATTTGCACCAATCATGCTAAGACTAGATCTTCCACGACATACGTACAAACTATTGCAAAAGGCTGTTATCTTCAATACCTACAGCTAGATTCTATCATCGCACCGCTCGCCACCGCGAGGGAGTTCATCCTCACACCTTGTAGTCAAATTGGTCGCGAACTGTGCGGTTCCAAATAAAGTTTCTCCCACGCACACTAAGGTTGTGAAATAAATTACCTGGAGAGGTTTTCCCAGGAGAGTAAAACATGGAGTTCTTCAAAAAAGGGGTTAAAAAGTTTTTACGGGGTCGGTAACGCGTGGGTGATGCCCTTGGTATTGCAAAAGTCCATAGGCTGCGGTGACTACTTACCGCAAGCTTGTTTGCCACTTTAGTGGTATAAAGAAAAAACCTGCCGGATAGGTGGAAAATAGAAAGGTACTAACATGACAGCAACTTGGCTTTGGCCCGTGGCAATCAGTAAACCGGGCCAATTTGTTATTGATCCCGAGATCCAAAAAATAGAGGTATCAAATAATAATAATAAATCCAACAGACTGGTTTATTTCACAATTTCTACCATATTTTAAATATATCTAGTTGCAGCTACACAGTCTCCCAAATTCGGATAAATTCACGTAATTAATTACATGATCATAAATTATTATTTCACATTTCCGGAATTAAAGATCAGTACTCCCCATTTCCAGTAAAATGTCTCGTTTACTGGAAGCAATTAAGCAATGGAGATAAATTAAGTATTTTTCGTAAACCTCCGCGCTGTGAGTGCTCCATTTTTATCCACTAGGATTTAATTAATATCTGTCACCTTTTCTGAGAAACGGCACTGGTTTATAAGTGGCAGCGTACTTGAGAGACCAATAACCAAGGTTAAGCAACGTTCGTAGAGTTCGGGAACTGGATGGGTGACCGTTTCGTACTTTGTTGCTAGTCGAATTTCAGCACCGCAACAAGCTCGCCACTCGTTAGATGTGCCTTCTAATATAGTTGGCGAAGCGAGGTTAACCAAAAGGTTTTCCGTATGGGACGCTGAGACTAACTGTACAGTCTCGGGAGCCGATCTACATCCCGTAACAGCATATTATATTCATCATCATAGCCCATAGTCCACTGCAGGACTCTAGGCCTCCCTAAGAAGGTTTGGCAAGCTGGTTGGAGTTCGCAGTGTTATAAATACACGAATGTAAAACGCTGCTGCCCATTCTCCAGCCTACGGAGACTCCAGATCTTTTGCCTCGAGAACATTAGTCGCCTGTAAGACACCCACGTGTGTAAGGGGATATTATATTACTAATAATTAATTTTTGATATCCAGATCCAATAGAACAGGAGCATGACTTTGGTGACCAGGATTACGTCGTTGTGGTGCAGAGCCGGCACCAAATGCAGAGCCGTGAGTAATCTTGTTGTAAATCTATATTTCATCAGTGTCTATACACTGTGCGAACCTTGGGAAGTGCACCTGGGTCACCATAGTCTTTGCCGCCAAGCCGCAATGTTTTTACAACTTACTGCTCAGTCATTTTTCTCCCATCTCGCCTAATGGTAAGTATACATATATAAGTTTGTCATCAACATGTTTATCTCCGTGCACCTACATTATACCTATCGATGTATATTTGTTGGTACCAGGACTCTGTCTGTGTTGACTAATAAAATAATATTTGACGAGTTTAAGTAATTAACGTAACTTTGTTGTTTACCATTCGTCCGCAACCATTATCACCCCTCAATGCAGTCCAATCAACCCGGATTGAGTTCTGGGAGAGAAATTCGTTTCGAATTGCTAAGTAAATCACATACTTTGATAGCCATCTCGTTTGATGACTTTGAACTTGATGCGGTTTTGAGACAGTTTAATTAATACTTTTGTTTGGCACAATGTATGTAATGCTGGATGGACTGATGAATCATCCAGCATCATGAGCCCTCCATCATCATCATCTACACGTCGAATTCGGTACATCGAATCACGCGTCGTCGAAACTTCACCACTGCGAATCACGTTCCATCGAATGCAAGTTAAATGAGAGCATCGTGAGTTATCTATCATTGCCCCACTATTCAGGCTCTGGTGTCTTGTATCAATCGGCACCGGTTTGACTGCATCGGCATCAGCTGATCAGCATTCTTTATACGAAATTCCCAACAATAACGCAAACTATCTAATCGTCTCCGTAATGTGCAATACATACGTAGCGAAGCCGGCAGCTCCGACATATGCCATTTAATCGAAACGTCAATACAAATTGAGCCGACAAGTGAGTGATACGATGGTCGGGCAACTAAGTGCAACTCGCTTGACGCCTACCTTTGATTATATACCTGCCGCCCACGTGACCCTAACTGCATTAGGACCGCTCCGTCGCCTGTGACGGCATGTCGGTGGCTTTGGTATATAGGTATCGCCTCGCTATACAAATGACAACCGGGAAAGGTTGCCTTTCCAAATCGATACTAGTGCTTCATCATCACAGCCCGTAACAGTCCAGTGCAGGACTTAGGGCCTCTCCCACGAAAGGGGAGGTTATTGCCATAATCTCCACACTTGGCAGGCGGGTTGGAGATCGCAGTGTTTAAATATAACAATGGAAAATACTGCTGCCCATTTTCCAGACTATGAAGACTCTTGATCTTTTGCCTCGATAACATTAGTCGCCTTGTACGACACCCATGAGTGTAAGGGGTTGGTGCTATTCTACTCTGCCGGACACCGCACGGCCAAGTACTAGTGCTTAGACGCCCAAAACTACTACGAGCGAGTCAACTTGGCTTGCATGCTGCCTGGCTAGTATTTCTAAATAATAAAATCGCTTTCTGTTTTTTGTGGCAATTGTACCCCTCGAGCGCCCGCTTAACTCCCTCTGAACTTGAGTATGAAGAGAATTTTGCGTAAAATCGCACGTATTTATAGACGTTGCTCGTCCATTCCGACAGAGAAATGGTGTTGGACTCTCTGTTATTGTAAACAACTTGCCACTCGTCACTGTCTTTTACCAATGTAAATCGGGCATAACGTTGAAAGCTTGAGTCCCGTATAAGACCGGGTACGACTCGCTGTAGTGTAAACAGTCAGTGGCTCGCCAGTCTGGAAACTGGCCCCTGTATTTGTACTCGCCACCAATGTAAATAGGGCACACGTATCTGTTGCTCTACTAGAGCAATTTAATCAACAGAGAAAGCTAGCGTAATGACCGCACTTACCGCATATGTATGCTATTTTTTAGTATGTGTAAAAGATTTTTTTGGAAAATCGGTGTCTTTCTACGCAGCTTAGATTTCTCCATCAACAACGCAGCAGTTATATTGGTCCATGTGAGACGCTAATGCCCGATTGCACTAAACTTAATCGACGCCTAAGTTGTCGCGGTAAGATGTTCCTAATCAGACGGCACAAAATCGATATCAAAATGTTAGGAGTGACTTAGCCTGTTTAGTTTCTACCTAAGATTAATGATTGGTGCAATGCTTTTCATGTTTGGAATATCTGAAATCACCTTATGCGTCGCCTAAAGTTCAGTGCAATCAGGCATAAGTCGTATAAAAACAGTATGAATATTTTAAGTGTAAATTTGCTTCCAGATGTTGGGCCGACGTCATGACCACAAGAAGACCTGGACCATTGGACCCTGTGGTCCGCAGGTCCCAGGTCGGCGCATGTTACACCTGAACTTCTCGCTTGTGTTTCAATCGCGATAGTGTTGTACCATTGGACAGTTTAAATCACAACTGTGTTATGGAGATGTGTTGTGAAGAGGTTGCGGGTATTACAGCGATGTGACTATTCGCTAATCCAATGGGCAACTGAATTTGACATTTGATAATTCTACACTACGTCAACTACGTTGGCCACTGACCATAGGAAATACCAAATTAGAGTAGTCTAGAATTATCAAATGTCAAATCCAGTTGTCCACTGAGCTAGCCCCGGCTGGGGGTCTAATAAGGCCACATTAGCGTTTCATTATTTGGATTCATATAAATTTGTCACAAACTTATCTGCAGCGCCGCTGTTGTTGACATTGACATGACAATTCAAAATGGCGTCACTCCATATTAGTCTCCGGATCAGATGTTTGCGGCACTCTAATATGAATCATAATATGACCCTCTAATGTGGCCTTTTTAGACCTCCAGGTCTAGTAAATGGCTTTGTAGCGATTCTATTCTGACTTCCAATCGGAAGTTGTCAGCTATGTTCGGGTAGCGGCGGTAGATCGGCGCAGCAATAGAACGAAGCCATTGGCATCTTGGCCAAACCCGCAATTCTAAGAACTGTTGTGTATTATTCTTTTCTATATTACATTAGGTAAGACGATATGGAGTCTTAATGCGATGAGGCAGGTTTTGCCGTACAGAAATCGGGATGGGAGCAGTTCGTCTTTGGGTCCCCCACGCCCCTATTCCACTCTCATACCAGTTACTACGGATTTATAGCCGTGAGTGGGAGCTTTCTTGTTTCTATCATTCTTTGTATTTCTTCTTTTGCGTTGTTCCGAACTGCTCCGAACCTGCTTTCGGTGTGGTAAAAACTTTACGGACCTTTTATAGGCAACAATATTATTGTAAAACTGTATAATTTAATAAAAGGTACCTACACTCTTATTATTCTAACGGTTGTAAGCGACTTTAAGTCATACTTAATTGACGATGAACCAATTAACACGAAGTTATAGAATGTGCATAAGACTCGTAGATTAAATTGTTAATAATATTAATTATAATTCATAGCAATAGGTATAATGTTTCAATTATAAAAGCTTTATAAAACGATTATATAATTTGTTTTATTTTCATACGTTTCGCGATCTTGTCAGAACATCGGCCATTTACCGATTGAGCCAATACCAACATATTACCGACTGCTCAACTTTATGCAGTTACCGCCTTAACTGATTCAGAGGCTAATGCTTGCGCTATTGTGTTCCGGTTTAAAGGATGAAATAGCCAGCGTGATCACAGGCAAGCGGCATATATACCTACTAGTCCTCACAGTGACAACGCACCTTCGGTTCTGCAGTTTGAACATAGGCGTAGGAAGGGGGGAACTTAACTAATGCTAGCGAAATTACAGGCATGAGGCATTTCGTCTTAGTCCTTACAGTGACAACGCACCTGCGGTTCCACATTTTTGTTACCTGCAACCTAAATGTATGATTTGTAGATATATAAGGGCAACAGTTACCACTTACCATCAGGTGGGCTGTCAGCTCGTTTGTCATTGATTAGCAAAAAAAATACACATCGGCGTGTTTTGGCTACATATTAAAGTAATATACTACTCTGAATCTGAAGTTGATGTTCATTATTTATCAACGACATCTCTCAGAGGTTCGTGCGATATATGGGCTGTGTTAAAGCTGTATAGTTTGGCAAGAAAGTCGTGAAAAGAATGTTTTGGAAACTACTGCTCTCGCCTAAATTGGCCACACTCATAGCCTCCAAGGAGGCTATGCCACACTAAATTACTTTCAAACTCTAATATTCTATACTTATCTGTGGTCAAACTGACTACAGCTGGCACGTCATCTGGACATTGTCGTTGTATTGTTGTTGTTATGTTTAAGTTGATTTGTATATATTTCTAGATTTTTCCTGTGTTGGACATTTATTTTCGCAATGAATGCAAAAACGAATAAAAGCGGCATGAGAAATGTAATATTTAGAGTTGTTCATAATGGTATGGCCGAATTTAGAGCAGATAAGTTGCTGTACCCTTTAGAAGATGTTTACGGCCGAATAGCAAAGATTAACGGTACGTAAAATGTACCTCAATTATGAAAATGTAGAATGGAAAGTGATCTTTTGGAAATCATTTGAATTTCCATAATATTAATGCGTTTTGTAGTATTGCTTACATTTATTTAAGGTTACAAAATTATTCGTCAAATTATAGTGTTACTGTTATAGTTTTGATCGTTTTGTATTTTTTTCGTAAATATAATATTCATTGATATTTTTGCGTTCAGGTGTGTCTAAAAGCAGTGCGGCGCTTCTGTATTATATTGTAGCAGAGAGCTATATTATCCAGGCACATGACGCAATGTACGACTATTCGAGCTGGAGAAATGAAACCCAGGATCAAGGAATTTTGAAAAATATTATATTATTAAGATTATCAAGGTCGCTGGTCGAACTGAGAGAGAATCAGACGGTGTATCAGTGTTATGGTTAATAAATTAATAAAAGTAAATATATACCAGGACTCATTTCAATTTGCAATACTTCCCCTTATTCTCAATCTTCCTCAATAATGTGACAGCTGAAGTGGGTACTCAATTTGACAGTAGGTAACTTATTGTTGCAAGAGCAGTAGTTCCCAAAATGCAAAACCTATACTATTTAATATTACCTACTCTTCATCATGATACTCTAAACTACAAGGGCAGATGAAAGGGCTTTGTAACGAGATCTGTTAACATTTTCAGATTATTTAGGGTCTGATTAAAATAGTCATGTAATAAACCTCCCATTTTTTTCATCTTGCTATCTTACTTGGCGCTGGCCTTATGTTATTCTTGATTTCACTATATATTACCAATCAGTGAGCGAAATAATCGTGATGAAACTGACTGAATGGGTAAACATGATCCAATCTTGTATGTGTATGGGTAACCTGGTATTAGGGTCCCGGTGGTTAGATGGCAGTCGCTCCACTGTAATTATCTGATCTGCCAAATCCTGGATCATGGTCAAGGCGGACCTTGGACCCTTGTGCGCGAGAGCACAAACGGGACATTAACGCCAAGATGATATATTACCAATCACTTTGTCTATACTAACTATACCGGACTAGCATTCTCGGCTGATGTGGTTGAAGCCTAGCATGGGACTGTCGTAGGTAGGTGGAGATTGTAGTTGTGGGAGGACGCGTTGTAGTCGTGCGATATGATATAAAATATTAACAAGAATGTTTACCAAATTTGGAAGATGTATACCAAATTTTGCAAATTTTATAAAAAAATTAAATTACCAAATTTTCTAGGGTATATGAGACACAAAGAAATTGGACATAGAGGCAAAGCACAGACGTAACGATACTATTTTTTTATATTTCAAGTTCACAGACTGATACAGAACAATGATACCATGTAAACGATGGTGACGCCCTCAATTTTTTTCACGACTTTCTTGCCAGACTATAAGTATGTCTATTATGTCTACGGCTCGGAATCAGCTAACGCTGAGCGAGAGGATTGCACGCTTTGTATGGATTCCTATGTAATTGCGAGTCCACTGCAATCGGCATCGATATTTTTATAGCATTATGTCAATTTAGTACTCTCTGTACAAGTCAAATGCATCGCTCTATGCCCCGAGTTAGGTAAACTAGACGTGACGTCATTGCAGTCAGGATTGACGTACCACATCAATCTCAAATGAGAGGCACAGGCATTTATGAGAGGAAGGCACAACTCTGCCTTTGTCTAACAATAACATGCACGTTTTTTATTTTTGCTACATTTGATCAAGTATGTTTATACATACCCAAAAAAATTGAAAAGTAAGCTACCTTCACGGCTGAGTAGAGTGGCCCTTTTGGGTGAAAGGCGTGGCAAACGTCATGGTGACGATCAATTTAATTGTCAAAGACACATTTGTAAACAAACGACAGTCTGGCAAGTTTTGTTGCTGTAAACAAACCTATGTATGTCATAGATGACGATAGATGTTTTAACCGGGCCCGCCCTGGACCCGGTAGCCCTAACCGACTTGACACAGGAGTAGGGCGATCCCCCTGCGCGTCGTTTTGCGGCGACGCCCTATCTGTGTCCGGTTTCTTTAATCGACTTGCCATAAGTTTTGTGGGGCTTTGGCTATTTACGTGAGTTGACGTCCATCCGACCCGCACAACCCGTTAGGGAAAAGCCAATTCGCCAGAGCCTCGTCCGTCTGCCAGCAGGGGGACCACGTGCAGATGAGATTGGCTTGGGCCCCTGAGATGGTGGTGGGGCCCCAAAACCCCCCGTAGATGTTTACAATCTCGGAGTGACATATTGATATTATCCGAGACATGTACCACGATTCCGATTCCATAGTAAGGACTGCCGTTGGTGACACCAAACCGTTCCCGATTACCGTTGGGGTACACTAGGGCTCTATGCTCAGCCCACTTCTATTCAACGTGATATTATACGTATTGTCAGACAGCATCCGAGATTATCATGAGGTACCTCCATGGCGGCTCATGTATGCTGACGATATCGCGCTAACAGACTCTGACAAGGGGCGACTAATCCAACGTGTAAAAAAGTGAAACGAGGCACTTGAGAACGGCGGTCTAAAGATAAATTAATATTAGGATAGGATAATATTTGGCCATGGCAGAATAACAGCGGCTGTCGGTCTCACTGGCAGCCATAGCTGAGCCATGGACCATTTTGTTTTGTGTAATTAGTTTTTATTTTTTGTTTATTATGGTCGACACTAGTCGAATTTATTTAAATTGTTAATTTTTATGCAAAGCAAATAAATATTTTCATTTCATTTCATTTCAAATGTGGCGAAGACAGAGTACATGGCCTGTAACAGTGCAGATCCCTTACCCGTGCGCATAGGCGATGAGGAAGTCAAGTGCACGGATCAGGTCAGATACTTGGGATCTGTGCTTAGCTCAACCGGGAACATCGATGGTGACATCAAGGCCCGAATATCCGCTGCTTGGGCCAAATGTCGGGAGGTAACAGGTGTCATTTGTGACCCCAAAATGCCGATGAAGTTGAAGGGACAGGTCTATAAGACTATCATTAGACCTGCTCTCCTTTACGGTAGCGTGACTTGGCCCCTATTAGAGTGAAAGCAGGAGCTGCACATCACGGAAATGATGATGCTGCGGTGGATGTGTGGAGTTTCACGGAAGGATCGGGTTCGAAACGCCCACATTCGGGGTAGCCTTGGCGTCCGTGACATCGCAGATAAGCTGCAAGAGTGCCACCTTCGATGGTATGGCCACGTCTTGCGCAGACCGACAAGTAATGTGGGGAACAAGTGTCTGGCCATGCTGCCCCCGCCTGGCACAGGAAGGAGAGGCTGGCCCAAGAAGCGATGGCTTGACGTAGTCAAGAACGATATGCGTGCCGATAAGCTCACCGCTAGGGATGCCGAAGACCGAGCGAAGTGGGCCAAGAATAGCAGGAAGCCGGACCCTGGGCCCTCGCGTGCTGCGGGGGGTCGCAACCGGGACATGACGCCAAGATGATGATGATGAGATGACGGTATATGTTACGGCAATATTATTCTGTGTCAAAATATTTATACCTAGGTACATCTGCGAAAATTCTACTTTCCACCCAGCGAGCTGTGCACTCTTTCGAATTTGAGTTGTACAGAAAATAACCTCCTGTCGCAATCGGGTAAAAATCACCCGCACGTTGTCGAAAAACAATCGCATTTCCCGAGGCAAAACAAACCCCGAGATTAATGCCCGTCGTGGACCGTTCACTCTCCATCCATTATTTACCTCTACTTTCCGTGGCGAAATCATTAGGCCGTAATTGTGTAGTTGGGAGACTTGTTTGCGCGCCGCAAATGAGCCGCGTCTCCCGATGTAATCCAACGATCCAACAATCCAACCCTTTTCGGATTTATTGCCCCGATTCTGTAGCGGCGGGACAAATGGCCACGACTAGCGACTCTACCTGGAGACTGGATTAATTATTCAAAACAAATTAGCCGCTCGCGCCAAATAAAACATTCAGATAGCAATACTCAGTTCTGGCGCCGGTGACTGATTTCACTTCCGGGCTAATTAATTTTCGATCAGCCAATTTCGGGACCGTCGCAGAAGTTGTGTGGTGACCTAGAAAATTTGCACGTGGTTGTAGATTACAAAACTTGTTACAAATTGGACAGCAACGTGGTAAAAGGGTAGGGATTTATGTAGTACTGAGTGTCATCACTGCTCAATGAAAATATTCTCGCAAAAATCCGTGAAATAGAGCCTATTTCTCGTACATTCCACTCCAATTGAGAAAGAAATTGTATCGTTTTAATAAACAGGAAAAAATATCTTTTGCAATCGGATTTCTTTCGTGCCCGACGACTTTGTTCGTCGGTTATTAGAAATAAGATCCCAGAAAAGCGGATATCTGCCCGTGTCGCATCGCAGTCGTCGTATTAAAGAGATATTAAATTTTTAAAAAGAGAAGCTGTACGTTCGCCGTTACGGAGATATGGTTTTATCCAGGGTTTCATCACTCCGACCGCTGTTGTCTCCAATTTATTTTATTAAAAGGCATTGGCCAAGTTAATATGGAAAAAATAGGTTGGTAGATCTCCAGGGCGAACACAAGTGGCAAACAAGGAAACGTGGGTTACTTTGGTGAGGGCCAGAGTCGTATTATTGGAAGCCATAGCTACTACATAATCTTAAAAATACCTACATAACTCGAACAATCTTTGAAGTACTTCGTAGGTACCTCTTGGTAGTAGGCATCGGTAATCTTATAGGTGCAAGCAGAAAGCAAATTGTTCTGAAAAAATTCCGCCGCTTTTTCCACATTCATCAACTTTTAGTTTAGGTTTAGAGTACCTACTCTTGACCTAACCTAATTAAATGCTCTAGATTAGATCATGGGATGTACGTTTAAGTCCAAGTCCTAGACCTATTCAATTCTCTTATTTAGGTATATGCTTCGCTTTTGGTTTACTGAGTTAGGTATTTTATGGTTCACCGAGAACTGCAAGAGATTGTGTCAGAAAATTGAGATTGGATTGCAATAAATGCCAACTTTCAATCCTGATTATAGTCAAACTCAAACTCAAACTCAAATACGTTTCAAGTATTCAATTCAATTTTACCAAAACGCAGAAGTGTTTGTGTTTTCTACCATACGGAGCCCAATGCGCCTTGCTTAGGCTTGCACTTCAAAGCAAAAAACTGCAGCAAAAAAATTACAAGTCTTTGCCTACCTATCAACATAGAGAAATAATTACGTTAGTAAATTATTTTAAATAGAGAAATAATTACATTAGTAATAAGACAGACGCGGCGTAGGACTTTGTAGGAATAGGTATGTAGGTAGTGAAGATAAACTTAGAACATAACTAAATCTTCCAACAGCCATAAATTTATGTAGGTTGATTCCAGTGCTAATAACATTCCGCACACAAAAAGACATTTATGAAACTCATTATGAAGCACAGTTGATACTGTGAACAAATAATAAAAAAGTCCACATTCAAAGCTGAATCGAAATTTCATTTTAATTAATTACCTACGGCTGGAGGCAGAAAATGCGCTTAATTGTTAATTAATGTCTTTTGGAAACAAAACAAAAAACAGCTAATTAAAACACAAAAGTCTAAGAATAGGGCTTTGTTCGACCTTCGCTGGTGCCGCAATATATTTCAGTGTAGCCGATAATGGTCCCTTCGGGTGCTTATTAATATTATTTATTCACGAAGTGTGGACAGGGAAGGGTTCGTGAGGAATCCTCGTATTTACTGGAAATATAGCTGCGGGCAAAATGGCCATTCGTTAGAACTACCGAGAGGTTGCTGCTCCAATATAGATTTCGGGTTTCGCCCGCGAGATATTATGTCCAATTGTCCAGCTTCTTCCTGGTTTGTTGGTACTGTAGCGTGTGTGCTCATGCAGGCCTTAGGTAAGGGCGGGTTCTAGGACAGGTAGGTGTCGGAGGCCGTATGTTTGGACGGGCTCTAAGTTAGGTAGGCGTTCGGGTTGGCCTGCTGCTCCTGTAGGGTAACCGGTGCTCTAGTCGATTAAGTAGGTTAGAGCAAGTAGGATATAGGCGTGTAGGTTTAGATAGGTCGGAGCAAGTAGGACGCAAGCTATTAGCTTGCGTCTATGAGCACGCATAGCACTGGCTAGGTGATAATTCAACTGTGTTCCATTTGAATTAGATGTAAGTTATGTATTTCATATAATTCTTCAAACTAAAGTTATCAATATAACATCAATTAAAAATTTGCATTTTTACTTTAAACTCAGTGTAACACGCAGTGCTACAGTACCTACTATGCATGTTTCTCACTCGTACGATTCAGATGTGGAACAAGCTCCAAGCCACAGTTTTCCTTTGGACTATAACATGGGATCGTTCAAGTATATTAGAGGTCTCGTCAGAGGCGGGCAACGCATTGGTGTTGCTAAGGTACATCGGCGGCGATGACCACTTTCTGTTAGGTGGCCCACTTGCCTGTTTGTCTGCCGTTTAACATAAAAAAAATGATCACCTCCGAAAGCTTACTACCTACAGTTCAGTAGCATTTACGCCCTGTCCGTGGTCCTCTGCCCTCGGCTTGCTGCAGCACACCAGCTGCTCGGAGAAAGTCCTTGCTACCAGAGTAGCCAAACCCGATGAGTACTATCCGGAAAAACTCAGCTGTATTTATACTCGTTTTTTATTTCTTCACAGTCTTTGCGAGAGATGGAAAGCGTGATAGGAATGTCAAAAGGAGAGTTAATTGCGGAAAACATGGTGAATGGGTGTCAACAGCCAGATAGTGTCCAAAAAGCCCCGCCTTGTTATTCATGAAGGAGTGTTTCAACCATTGATGTATCGATTTTTAATGGTTTATGCTGCTGATGTCAGCAGGCTCTAGTAGAATCATGATTATCTCGTTGGATTGTAAATATATACCTATATAATATACTAGCGACTTGCCCCTACTTTGCACGGGTAGTAACCTTGACAAATTGTGCACCTATACCTTCCTCATTAATCATTCTGTCTATTGATAAAAACCCGTATAGTTTTGGAGTTTACCGCGAACAAACAGACAGACGCAGCCTTTGTTTTATAATATCTAGTGAAGTGATTTACTATACATACTTACCTAAATATATTTACTAGCCACTACCCTAACGGCTGACTGCAATAAATCCCCGCTCAAGTAAACAATGCCGCAGTCTATCAGGCCTTAAGGTGCTTACCCAATTCGCTATTATGAATAAAGCTCGCCATTCAGCGAAATAATTGTCAACTAGATAGGTACAGTGCTACAGTGGAAGTAGGCCATTGGGAGTTATTATGCTTGACTCAATTTGTGTTAAGGCACACCTAGATATGGAGGTGCCTACTAAGTAAGTACTTTAATCGGTTCTTGTGCCGCAATATATATTTTTAAATAGATAGTACGGCGCGATTTCGGTCGTGTGTTGTTATATATTTATTTATTTTTTACGTGGGGCAACGTTATTTACGAATATCTATTCGCAGTCCGAGGATGACGAGAAGATTATGTGGGGCTAGCCTCTCATTGAACATGAGAGTCCTCCCAACTAAAAACCACCACGTTGCACCCTCATATTCTTTTTCTCATGGAGATCACGGGAACGGTTTGCACACTCCGCAATCTCATTGATGAGTAGTTTGCTGACATGGCAAACACCTCTCATTTCATTTTTTCTCATTGAATATTTCTTGAGGGCTTACATTAAGCCTCCATTGGCTCGTCGCCTGGCCGTCGTCGGCAGAGAGAGCGGATTCAGCACCCGCTCCTTCGGTCTCCTTCTGCAAAATGACCTCTCCGCAGAAGAAGATCACTGCCTCCCATGAACTCTTGTCACCAATCATTTGTGTGTTATCCTACCCCAATCCTACACCTACCTTAAACCTGCCCTACATCATCTGATGCTACTAAGATGAAGCCACAGCCAGTAGGTAGGTAGGTACTGTAATTTGTCAACAGGAACAACTTGCTCGATGAACATTACTATGCTGGCACCGAGTCCAAAAATAAAAACCGAACTGACTCGTCATGTTAAAAAGCTTATTCCTTCTTAAGTAGATTTTTCTTGGTTTTTCATATTTCGGCGGATGAAGTATAAAATAAAAATACAGTAAACCGAAAAAAAATTAGTTATAACACGATGACGAATGATTGCGAATTCTGAGATGAATGAAAAGCAATCAGGTTTCCAGAAAACACTTTCGAAACCAAACAAAGCCATTCTACCAGTTTAAACGGAAAAGTCAATTTAAAGCTGAGTAGGCAGCTAGGTACCCGTTCGAGCACGAATTCATTGCAAGTCGAAACTTGTGTTTTCAGAATTAAATTACTTAACCAAAGTATTGAGGAATAGCTAGAGAGGTACCTTGGTAGTTATTTAGGTATTCCGCTTGCCGATTAAACACATTACCTAAATAAAACATTGCTTAGGCGGTACTCTATTAAACTAGCCAGACATTTGACCGCCGTCTCACATGATGATAAGTGACTATGCGGCCAAAGATGGAACATGCCTGTCTAGAAACAGATTATACACTCTAGCCTTGAAGGCGTCCAGATTATAATGATCAGAGAACACTTCGCGGGCAACGTGTTCCATTCCTTAGCCGTACGCATGATAAATGAAGTAGATACTTATCATTTTTGAGGGTGAAGTCTCACCCACCCAAGCGGGCTTCGAATTATCCCTAAAAATTTGTTTTTTTTTTGTAATTTAGTGTGCAATAAAGAGTATATCTATCTATCTATCTTCACCCGAGCCCGTGAAGTCGTAGGTGCAAAAATCAAAGCAGGGCAATAATAAATACAGAGCGATCTTTATTTTTTCAGTCTCACAAAAACTAAGTCCTATAGCCACATTGGACAGCGCAGTAACTAGGGTTGCCAGATTTTCTTGTCAGAATTCCAGGATAAAAACGAAATATAGCAATACAGTATACCGTCACAGGGTGCCAATTAGCTGCCAAGGCTGTTCAACCAGTCTAGTCCGACCTAAAGTATTAGCAAAATGCATTTCTTCGCTTTAGGTACATATCACTCAAAGTTCTACTGATAAATACTTTACTGTATCCCTATTATGTGAAAATAACTGTGAGGGACAGTGGGGTGGGATATGTACCTATGTTATCTTCAAACTCATATTTCCAGCTTTCTTTTTACTTCGGGAACTATTGATGAACTGCAGAAATTGTCTTATTGGTTTTTCCGGCCAAAAAAGAAACCCTAGCCAACCGAAGCAGTAAAGTCAAACAAATGAAAACGGGACAGCATCCGTAGCTGGTACTCGATAGTCTCCGCCTACCCCTATGGGATAAATTCGTTAATGGGCACCTTCCGGGATAGCGGGGGAGGGAGGCGAAGAACTCTCATGAGTACCAGTGGTGCCGGCCGGCTGGTTATGCAAGACTACGAAAACACCTAACCGCATACTTGCTACACTCCGACTGGGGATGCCTGTAGCCTGGAAGGCTCTTACGGCTTCATCGGATGCGACACCCCCGTGGAATACGGGCGTAAGTGTGTATGAATGTATGGGACAGCCAGCACCCAACTCCGGTATAACTAATCCCGGATATCCGACATCTGGCAACTCTAGCAGTAACGTGTGTTTTTAAACACGCGGACCAGTGGTCCGCATGTCTTTCTCTTTAGTTTCCCTCACTATCGGAAGGGTAGGTCTGTATCATCATCGCAGTATAACAGCATTTCTGCGAAGGAACACTGTCTTGTGCAGCATTCGTCGACGATCTGCCGGCGAACGCGTCGCCGACGCCTCTGAACTGGATATGGGGCGTTATCACTCTTTGGTAGCAGTATGGCTGTGGAAGGAAACATTATTTTCGTTATTTTATCACGACACGGGAAATTTTGGGCGAGGTGCAGTGCGGAGTATAATATGGTATCGCATTCCACTGGTGGGCGTACTTGAACGCGACTAATACCTTCATGTTCAGAAACGTTTTAATGAGATCTCATAGTGCGTTCGAACGCACAGGATTCCAACTGACATTAGTTGATTGGTCATCGGTACTATGCGTCCGCCGAAGTGTTTCAAAAACGATCCGTAAAAGTTCATAATCATAGAGTCGTATTCAATGCAGCGCGTTCACTTAGGACAGAATCGCTAACGAGCACTGTGAGAATGCATAGGAACTCATTAAGGCAAATGTTGTTTGAGAATACAGGTTTTAAAATAGAAGCAGACCAGCTAGTATATCCGTAAACCAGATTTACTTTATTGAACACGGCGCTTTCCAACCCGCGTGCCAAGTATAGACAGTACCCTCCACTAAAATGAATAAAGCTCAAGTCTAGAAGTGGACGTGGCCATAAGTGTGTCAGCCTTCCATATCGATTAGCTTTGTCCTATGACCTTTATTAAGTAGTCAATACATTTCGCAGGCGATCATCGTCACCGTGGATTCTATGAGCTATGTGATGCATGAGCCAACGCCCATTGCCACTTTAGCCTCGAGAATCTTGCAATTTTTAAGTCCAAGATTTTACAGTTGGAATAATTAGTAGATATGACAGAAAGCAACAGGTGATGCGAATAGTGACTGCTTTACAATAAAAAAATTTGTCAAACTCGTAAACAAAACGTGTCATGACTCCACGAGGAACTTTGTTGATAGACTGGTAGATAAAGCTACTAAGCTTAAAGTCCACATTTGTACCGTTTTGTGCATAGTGTAATTAAAAAAATAAAAAATATATTGTTCTTAGAATACGAGTCTTATTACAGCCAAATAGAACGCACATAGAACAAATCTAAACCTTCGCGTAAATAGAAAAGTCCTTTTTTTATAAGCCACATGGGAATTGCGAGCGATTTGGTGAAAGCGAGATCCAATAAAGGTTAACTCATACCTTTATGGACCTTGTTACAAAGATGTCTACCTGGAGCCGTTAGGATCTGATAACTTGATAATACTATCGATGTAAAGCTACGATATTAGACCTATTCTACTATCCACGTAGCGATCTTTGTAATCGATGTCGTAGACGTTCTTCTCTGGTAGTAAATGTTTATCAGTTTAAAACTAACCATTTTTACAAGCTTTTATTTACTTTCACATGTTCGTTCGTAATAAAACGAGGTGTTTGATCGTGTTTGTTCGTAATAAAATCTTGCAAATTTGACCCATTTCCCGGTTTCCGATTTCCAGTTTAAACATTTGAATTGCAATACATAAACATTTAAATCATAATACATATGCGGGAATCGAACGCAGGACCTTCAGTTCCGTACGAAGAGTCATCCACAAAAATAATCAACCCGTCATAATTAGGCTTGATGCAAAAACATCATGAAACAAGGTAATTGCCCAGAGATTTACTATTATACTAAAACATTATGTAAGTATGTATCCTATTCTTAGAGAATTAATATACATTAGCTTTTGAGTATATTCTGTAAGTACTACCTACACATTTCCACGAATATGTTACCACTGCACCCACGCAGTGGGAATTATAATAAATACGCTAGATGGTCTAGAGTAGCAAAACTACACCTATAATAATATGACCAAAGATATCAAAAACAATAAAACTTCATCATCATCATCATCATAGCCCATATCAGTCCACTTAGGGCCTCCCCCATAAAAGGGGAGATTATTGACATAAACTCCACGCTTTGTAAATAAAACGCTGCTGCCCATTTTCCAATTTACGGAGACCTCAACCATTTTACCCCGAGAACATTAGTCGCCTTGTATGAGTGTGAGGAGTTGGTGCTATTCTAAACTTACACGTGTATAATATTAACGTTCTACTTTAGCCCCAAACTAGCACTGTCGTGGATACCTTGAACTCATCAAGGCACGTAGGTAGGGACTTTCGAACTCTCGAACGTATAGGGACTCTTTACGCGCGTTATTCGTATAGAGTATGCGCAAGTTAACTTTGCGTGCGAACTTTTTCCAGACAGCCAACAAGAACAACTCGCAACAAAAACAATGGCATGGCCGCCATAATGTACCTATACAGAATGTCCATGTTGTCGATTCTTCTTCTTCTTTTTATGCTGTGGCTTCCGCTAAACTGTAGCGATTTTGCCACAGACTATTTATAAAGTTACACCACGTCATAAAAAATGTAAAGAGATGGCCATTCCCTGCTACGACAAACTAAAAAGCTAAATTTATTTTTGTTGTGTTGATTAAAAACAACACAACACGCGCTACTCTAGTGCCTAACGATAAAATAAGCTGAAAACTGTGGCTTAAAATTACAGTTTCGGATAGTTGTAACCACAGAGCAAAAATAAATTACCAGTAAGTACTAACTTTCCAATATTTTTGGTTGTAACGAATCACGAGCTTGTACACCGACAATACTCCCTACAATTACTACCTACAATTTCAGCCCCCATAGTAGTAACCCTGCTGATATTGAGGTGTTACTCACTCATTTGTAGCCTTTTGTCCGACGTCAGGTTCAACTGGCTACTGCAAAGCATGTTGAGAGCCCTGGAGAGTGCCCGACTGCAATACCGGTGGGGCTCGTACATATCGAATTCGAGCTTCAAAGTGCTGGGCTCACTGTACTCAGTTTCGGTCGCTTTGCTTGTTTGCTCAGTTTCGGCCTGAGCTGAAGCCTCCCGGCATATTGTGCACACTGCACATAACTGCAACAAGGATTTGTAAGTGTAAGTACATAAAATTCTTCGAAATGGTACCTCGTAAAAAAGCCTCAACACATAATACAAATCAATATAGAATTATATTGAGGTTACATCGTCGAACTTTTCGTTTCATGAAAAGATACGCCGTCATCCATTCTCCAGACTCCAGCCTTTTGCAAATTGCTTCCGGAAAGCAAAAGCTACTTTTAAATTTCGGCATTTAGACAAATATAAGTACAACAACATTAAAATTGTTATAACAATCAAAGTATTGCACAAAACAAAAACAGGTCGACACGTGAATATACAAACAAACTGATTCACTAATACGCACTGGGACGGCAAAGTTTTCGTGACTAATTTGTCACGTGCGATCCTGTTACCTACAGACAATGTTTCAAATACAATAAACAGTAACATATGCACACAATACGTACGAGAACGTAGTTAAGCTTCATTTTCTACGATGTGGCTATACTAATTTTTAGGAGAAAGCACCGACTGTCGATCGCTCTGACTTGTCAGCTTGTAATGAGGGAGCTTGCACTACCGCACGCGTTTTAAATACGCTGGTATTTCGTGTACATAACTATGTAGTACACTATTACCCAAAACATGTTTACGTCGATAACAAAGTTGACTAAACACTGTCCTGGCGCCGCAGATAAGTTCGTCTCAGCCGTTATTTTTATTACAAAGTTATTAGAGTTGTCAAAGTATAAGTTGTGCTCATTGTGCGGAACCCTCGGAAGGAAAAATTCGCTTCACTCAATTATCGAAGGCACCGCACGTGCGATTTCTTTGTTTAACTGTTCGAGTTTCGTGCTCAAATTTGTTTTATTATGTCTGTTGCTCATTAATACAGATTGTATTCATTTTAATTATTGAAATGACTCATGCATAGGTACACTCCGTTGATAGTCAAGTACTTGAGTGTCACTGCACCTTATGTTAACAACCTGTATTTACCTACAATGCGTTACTATGTATTCTCACAGTACTCGTCTGCTAAGTGAACGTGCTGTACGGGTGTACAGGTGCAGTTTATGATGCAGCATACCCGTCTATTAGGAAAAGGGTATGGCTGTTCTATCACATTAACATCATATCAGCCGAAAGACGTCCACTGCTGGGCAAAGGGCTCCGCCAAAGATCTTCACAAAGGCCGGTTCTGTGCCCTCCGCATCCAGCTGATACCTGCGATCTTCACTAGGTCGTCAGTCTACCTTGTGGGAAACCTACCCATGCTGCGTCTTCCGGTACGTGGTCGCTACTCGTGAACTTTACTGCCCCATCGGCCATCTGTTCTTCAAGCTTTGTGCCCTGCACACTGCTCGGCTGTTGTATGAGTCTCTGAAACCTTAGCCCGATTGACAACGCGTATTCTGCGCAACTGGCTAGACTAATACCCTCGAACGGCTTTCCCAGACTTCACTCCGGAACTCGGCGCAAGCCGTTTCACGATGCGGCCTCGTCAGGAGGGTGGTGACCAACCACAGGCGAACTACTCGTTTAGCATCCTGAAGACAACTACACTTGGGCATCCTGAAGAGAACTACTCGTTTGGCATCACCCAGAGGTGATGTATGTGATGTGGAGTATCTACCGAGGGTTAAACATGGTTAAACTCATGCTATGCAAGCCTCTCTCTTTTCTTAATCGGGCACTCTTGTCAGAGTGGTGGCATCACCCAGAGGTGATGAATGTGATGTGGAGTATCTACCGAGGGTTAAACATGGTTAAACTCATGCCATGCAAGCCTCTCTCTTTTCTTAATCGGGCACTCTTGTCAGAGTGGTGGCATCACCCAGAGGTGATGAATGTGATGTGGAGTATCTACCGAGGGTTAAACATGGTTAAACTCATGCCATGCAAGCCTCTCTCTTTTCTTAATCGGGCACTCTTGTCAGAGTGGTGGCATCACCCAGAGGTGATGAATGTGATGTGGAGTATCTACCGAGGGTTAAACATGGTTAAACTCATGCCATGCAAGCCTCTCTCTTTTCTTAATCGGGCACTCTTGTCAGAGTGGTGGCATCACCCAGAGGTGATGAATGTGATGTGGAGTATCTACCGAGGGTTAAACATGGTTAAACTCATGCCATGCAAGCCTCTCTCTTTTCTTAATCGGGCACTCTTGTCAGAGTGGTGGCAT
This sequence comes from Blastobasis lacticolella, assembly GCA_905147135.1. Lineage (NCBI taxonomy): Eukaryota > Metazoa > Arthropoda > Insecta > Lepidoptera > Blastobasidae > Blastobasis > Blastobasis lacticolella. The sequence continues at coordinate 6,495,513 of LR990051.1, forward strand.
CACCCAGAGGTGATGAATGTGATGTGGAGTATCTACCGAGGGTTAAACCTGTCAAGCACAATCTAAGTATTAGTCCCAGAATGAGAATCAGGAAAAAATATTTTTCAGCCTGTGTAATTTTTTTTTATATTAGTGTAGTCAGACATTTGACCGCCATCTCACCTTCTTCATCTTCATGGTTTTAAACTGTAATTTTGAACAATATAATTTTATTAAATAAAAAATATAGTAACAGAAAAAAATTTACAATTAGAAATAAAAATTAAACACTAATACTAAAATATTATATAATTAAGAAATCATCCACACCGTTGTCCGCGAAATAGTGCCCAGAAAGCTAGCTGCGTTGCCTCGTCGGATTGCAATACTTATCCTCTGTCTGAGGAACTAGCCAGCAAACGAGTTTTTTTTTTAATTAAAAGTAGTCACAATTAAAAACAAATATAGATTCCACAAACACAAACTGTTTGTTGACTACAATATTTGTTTGTATGGATAAGGTGCACAGTCATACCGGACAATTTGCTTAATGAGGATCAATGTCTATTTATTCTGTAAATAAACAAAGTAATTTACGATGATCAAATATTCACATCTATCTGGCAAACGGAAAGTTACACCCAAGAGACGAGATTTATTTGTCCAATACTGTATTTGTCGTATGTCTATGGGAGTCGATGGGGTTAATTGATACGGGTGCGCCTAGCAACAGACAACAGACTAGACGCATCCGAGGCCACTGGGTCATCATAGTTAAAAATAACATATAGTTACCTAATTTATAACATGCCAGGTCAAACGTTAGACAGATTGTGAATTGTATGTTTTTGTTTACAAATATAATAAAGTATTGTGACACGCGCCTTAGTTTTATCAGTGGACATACCTACTTAGATACTTCAAGTTCGTAAGCACCGCACTTACTCTAAATCAAATTATATGGTATTTATTTCACTGTATACGGAATTTCAGAAGCTTCCAACAGTTTAACCGGATTTACTGATGCGAATCCCTGAGCGTCGGTGGCCCGGCGGTCGAGTATCCAACTCGTAAGCTAGAGGTACCGGGTTCGATCCCGCTGCGGCCATGTATAAACGACTCTTTTCTGATTTATGTACGTACATTAGTTGACTGCTAACCGATGCTCTTACTGTGGGGGAAAACATAGTGATGAAAACTGCACATTCAGGCAACTGAATGTGAAACCATGATCCTATCTGATCAGGTTTCCCTGGTAGCAGGATCACGGTGGTCTGATGGCTGTCGCTCCACCTTTATTATCTGATCTACCAAATCCTGAATCATGATCAATGTGGAACCCGGGCCCTCGTGCGCGAGAGCACAACCGGGACATTAACGCCAAGATAATTTTTTTTATTACTGAATGTGAGTCCCTAGACTGAAACTAAATAACTTCGCAATATTCCTTTGCCTAGGTAGTTCATATTGTCCACTCTAGGTCTATCACATTATAAAGAAGGCCTCTGTGGGTCTGCTGTGTTTTGATAGAAAAAGACCTAACAAATTGAGATTCAAAGATTCAAAATAAAGATTCAAAATATTTATTTGTAAGAGATAGGTATTACAGATGTTTTAATTATCGAGAGCGCCAATGATTATAAATAACCATGAGATGAACGTTATGTGTCCTTTCTACATTTTAATTATGTAGTTTCCCTCATGTTAGTTCCATTGGCATGTTAGTTCCTCTTTCCTCCACATCTAATAAAACTAGGGCATAGCCATCTACATATATCTGTCTCTGGTTGTGCCATAATAGCACGGTTAGCAAACGTACGTAGCACGCTCTGAAGAACATGCTGCTGTCCATTTTAATTGAGATCTGGATCGCAGAGAATTTCAAACATCATGATTTATGCACAAATAACCTATAATGCAGTAGGTAGCATTTAGACCTATGTACGTCAAGTTAACGAAGCCACGATCTGACGAACAATCAGACAGTTAACCCGAATAAAAGTGGTAACTATCGCCCAACTTACTGGCAGAATCGCAAGTGTATTTTCACTGAGATGAAAAATATGTATGATGCCTGTAAAAGGTCTGGAATCATGAATGAATCATGCAAACCGGAACACAACAATCAGATCAGTATAATGGATGGAATTTTCTTTAGGTACGCCGTTTGTAGTGTGGCCCATTGGCCTAAGAAGCTGGTAAGGTACTTGTCCCAAAAAAGGCACCAGTGATGGTGACTTTATTAACCATATCTGACAATCAGATTGTCAAATGATTGTGTTTGTGATATAGTGGGTATCTATGAATTAGCCTAGATCACGTGAACAATGTTGTTCAATATACTGGTCTTTGGCTTCCGATAACAAAGTATGCTTGTAGCAGAATAATATTATTTTGGAGTGAACTTGCACTGAGTTGTGTCTATTTAAACAGAATCCATTAAGAGTTATTACTTACGTAACCCTAATTAATTCGAGATAGTGCAACTGTCTAGTCAGTCACCTGTAGCCGTATTCACAATGGCTCGGAAATCGGATTCGGATACGGAATCGACAAAGAACCCCGCAAAAGTTCTTAGGAAAATGTGATTTCAGTTAATTTTGATGAAATTTTCATATGTTATAGAGAGTAGAGTTTCCGTGGAAACTATCGGGATTCTGAATAACAGTTTTCGAATCAATCGACACAGATTCGTCGCTCACGAATTTCGTGTCGAATCGTTCGGAAACGGTTTCGAATCATTGTGAATACGGCTACTGATTGGGCTTCGTATGGGTTACCTTGGTGTACCTCACGTCAACATTATTAGAAATCACACCTTACAAGTGGCGCGCTAAATATTAGTTATTGTAGTTATTATCTATACATTTATTTCATTAACGGCATTTAGCAATTCTAAGGTTATGGGCTGAACCCACCAGCAAGGGAGGTAAGTACATCTCATCACAATGTCACTATAAGTTAAAATAGCTACATACAGGGTGACCTTAGTTTCTGGACAAATAATGAAGACCTGTCTAGGAATGCTACTTAGCAATATCGTAAAATAGCTCAGTCTGTGACCAAAAAAAATATTACTTGCAACAAAAAACAAAAAGCATTGAACATTTCACTATTGAGAAAATCACCTTTCCGTCTCTGATGGAGTTACATTTGAGTCAATGAAACGGTGATGCTATACTTTCTGATTAACATGTAGGGTTTGTAGAGTTAAGCTTGGCTCTTCATGAGATCTTATAACTGTTTTCCAAGCCAACTAATTTTATAAAAAAAAATTTGGTGGGATTTAATAACTATTTGTATATAAAACGGGACCTAGTTTTTTTTTGTAGTAATCTAGGGAGGTATTTGACCGCCGATCATACGATCACACGATGCTAACATAGAGGTATCACTTCCGAACTATGTCGGTAACTTTGGCTTTCTGTTGGATTACTTTGTGGACAAGTTAAATTGTTTGACTCGATACCCACTGTTACATTTTATCAGAGAGTTCGTCCTCTCAACTTATAACTAAAATTTCTAATGAGTTTGTTCGCAATCCCTACGCACCACAAAGACTCGACGTAAAGACGATATGAAGGAATAATTCATGGTCGCTAACTGTAAGGTTCTAGAGAAATTTTCTTCGATGCGTACTTAGGTGTGGAATGAGCTCCCTGCTGGGGTTTTCCCAACGGAGTACATACTACTCGGAGTTTTCAAAAAGGGTGTGAAAAGGTTTCTGAGATACCCCTGATAAAACATCTATAGTCATCCTAATGGCGAGCAGTTACTAGCATAGTAACTGCTCAAATTTAGGCGGGTCATACTCATTTCTGGCTTAGTAACATAGAAAAGCAAGGCATCTCACTAAAATACCTTTTTAAAATCTATATGGAATTGAATTTTAATAACTCTCGATGACAAGTTACCGAAAATAGAAACGTTTCGAATTAAATTTTCACAAAACGGCCTTTCAAATTTTAAGCTAAAAGGTTCGTTGTCAATTAATAATGATTTTGTAACAAAAACAGATAATGCTTTGGGATTTGATGAGTTACTTTGCTTTAGTAACTCTGCTTTAGTAATCATCATCCTAGCGGTAAATCCCCGCTAAGCGGCTAGCGGCAAATCTCCCAGCCAGAGTTCGCTCTTCATCTTAGAGAACATAAAATACAGAATAGGCATTCGTAATTTAATTTAAAATAATAGTTTTAGATGAGTAAAACCAAACATAAAAATAATAATTTAGTCGCTAATGTCTTGGTTGTAATCTCGTGCGCGAGGGCCTGGGGTCCGCCCTAACCATAATCCAGGATTTAGCAGATCAGACATTGGAGCGACTGCCATCTGACCTCCGTGACGGTGCTACCAGGAGAACCTGACCAGATTCGATCATGGTGATAGATTCAGTCCCCTGAATGTGCAGGTTTCGTCACGCTGTTTTCCCTCACCGTAAGCATCGGTTAGTATTCAACTAATGTACGTTACTCAGAAAAGATTTATTGATGGCCGCAGTAGGATTCAAACCCGGCACCTTTCGCTTAAGAGCCAGATACCCTAACCAGTCGGCCACCGACGCTGCTGAGTAAAACCAAACATTGCATTATTAAAAAACACGTCAACATAAACCCAATCGACAAAAACGTCTTCCGTGCAAGACCGTCAACCCTCAATCGACTTAAAAGTATCAGTCATCATATTTATGTATCTAAACAGATGATTAATAGCAATGTCAGCAGACGCCACTCCGGTCGCCTCGGACGATTAACTTGAGTGACTTGCAAGCCGCTGCACACGCTAAATTACACGACTGAATTACGCGAGATCCCGGGATCCCGGTGATTAAATACGGGATCCCGGAGGCCTGTGCGTCGCGTGTGAACTAAGCCCCGATAGTCGCTGAACAGAATACACCTGTATTCATGTAGTCTTAGATTTTCTTTAACTTCACGAAGCGTCAACTGTTGGAATTATAGAACCGATGATTGCCGACGAAGCGTAGGTAACCAACCGGTCTCGTAGCCACCCCCACGGGACCCGACGACGCCATACGGTGATCTCCCGTAGTAACTGACATGACCCCCTCCTTCGCCTCCCCCCCCCTTCCACCCTCTCTAGTTTTCACGTAGTAATTTGTAAATATGGTTTTAATTTTTAAGGGTGCTTGCATACCCACTATTACAAACGGACAAACTGTAGAATGCAGTCTAAACTTTCTTAATTTTCTGACCCTCCTACCGGGGAACCTGACCAGCTTGGATCATGGTTACACATTCAGTCGCCTGAATGTGCAGGTTTCATCACGATGTTTTCCCTCACCGTAAAAGCATCGGTTAGTATTCAACTGATGTACATAACTCTGAAAGCAGTCATTGTTACATGGCTACAGTGGGATTCGAACCCGGTACCTCTCGCTTACGAGCCGGATACCTTAACCACTCGGTCACCGACGCTCCTCAACAATCTGATATTGTTTCCTAATTTAATATATTCGTCTAACGCCTCTATCAATGTTGGTCCCTCTAATGCCTCCATCTATTTCTCCCTGTAAGCAGACAATTTCGTTAAATAAGTATTTATTGTCTAGAAGGAAACAAATGAACATAATTGGAAAATGCTACGTTTGGGATTACCGTCCAAAGTAATATTTATGTTCGAACGTAAATGTTCACAAGATAGGTGTCTGCACTGATAACGTTAATAAAATCTATACTATGAAACCTAACACATTTTTGATGTAAAATTATTGTGGTAAAAAATCGTTGAGGTTTTTATTATTGTCACTTAGCCTAGACTAGACTAATTTAGCTTTCGAAATTGTCAAAAGCGTTTTATTTGACTTACTTACTGTGCTCGTAAATACTGCTCAAATCTGTTTCAAAATTACGCCATTTTGAAAGGTCATTTTGTTGTCAACTACAGCGCCGTGGAACTAGTGTACAAAAAGTGATTTAATTCATAACATTGATTTATACTATCTCAGAGCAATAATTTTAGAACAGCCCGATCCGCCATGCTAACAATCTGTCAAAAATGTACCTATACATCAATAGATGACAAGGTATGTACCTATACATCAATAGATTCACAGATAGAGGAAACATGCCGAGCAGAAGCGTGGCCCAATTTCCTCGTCCCATTCTGTTTTTTCTTTTGCGCACAGAAGTATGAGGGTAATCATATAATCATGATCCAATAACCATATTTGCGGTCAGATGCGGTAGGGCCGGAATCCTTTTATATAAAGTGATTTTTATTCCAGTCCGAAACGGGGTAGGCTTGCCTTGCTTATTTAAAATTATAATGGAATGAAAATGGTAGAATTCCATTTTTTCCCTTTTGTTCCCTGAGCAAATTACGGGGGTAACAAAACGGCAATCTAATTCCACTGAAAGAGTAACTTTTGAAAGGATTCAAGTATGTATAATACCTATAAAATCTGGGTCAAACACATTCAATGTTGGTGTAAAAAACGTATTATTAAATACGGAATTTGTTTGAGATCGGCCGCATCGTCGCTTCCTATCGGGTGAGATGGCGATCAAATACCTGCCTAGTTTAGTAATAAACAAATAAGTAAGTATGGATCTACTCTAACAATACTTTTCAGTCCGAAATCCTGACGTTAACTGGAAAAAGCTCTGCTACGCCCTTTTAATTAGTGTTGGGTGGGCAATGAAAATACTAACTGCTGTACTGCTTCCAGTCTATTGACCAGCAAAATGTAGGTGTATGTTCTATGTTATGTGGTATATGGTAATTGCATAATTATAAATACATTTTATTGCTGTAAAACTGTATGGAAATAAATAAATACTTTTTCTTTCATGATACGAAATACTTTGGCACTACGGAGCCTCTTATCAGTCAAACCCCTAATTCTCGATGGTATTGTCATTTTCTGAGTGCCAATATATGTCTCGGTACTGGGTATAGGGACTCACAAGAAGTCTCTTGGATTTCACTTGGATTTATGGGATGTAAATCTTATATCGTTGTCAATACATTTTAGTCAATGTCGCGGTCGCGCTCTCGCGCTCGAGAAGCAGCAGTCCGCTTTGACCATTATCCAGGATTTGACACAATCACGATCACCAGATTACACATTCAGTCGCCTCAATGTGCAGCTTTCCTCACGATGTCTTCCCTCACCGTATTAGTAAACAACTTAAGTATTTTTACAAATGAAATAAGATTACAAATGACTTTTTGGGAAGTTGATACATAATTCCCAAAAAGTCATTTGTACATGTCGGTACTGGGGATCGAACTCGGTACCTCTCGCTTACGAGGCCTCCCCACCACATTACACCACGCCACCGATGCTTATTTAAAATGTCCGCAATCCTTACCGATCTTCCGACGTCTGTTTACATGGATGACATCCACGAAGGGCAGAAATCTGTGGTATTCTACTTTCAGTCACGGAAATATGTTAATCATAGTTATAGTTTCTTCCTTTCGGAACAGGTTACTTCCTTTCTATGCATTTTCTACACACTCTGTTCAGCAGTGAGCAATGTATGGTAGACAGCTGTTATGCAAGCGGACAGGGGTTGAGTCAAAGGAACTTTCATTTTGACTGATTTATGGTTACTCAAGTCGACGACAGCGGTCCATAGCGGTTCGACCCACACGCATAATAACGAACTTATGAAAAAGAACGTCTTTTTCTGTGTCTACGTGCAATGCAATATGTGTCTACCAATGTGTGACACTACATATTACTCATGTAATACATTTTCTACAGATGTCGTACCTCGTAGTCTATTTAAAATTATTGAAATTCAATGTGTTAACGATAGATAAAATCAGTGGCTCTATTTTTAAATCTACAATGTTTTAAATCACATTGCCAACATCGAAAGATTACGATTCAAAAATATGAAAAATCAGCATCATGCATCAAAACATCGAATTTTTCATAACGGAAATAAAAGTCGAAAAACCGTCGGATCGAGGCCAACGATTCAATTATAGGACCCCTAGGTATTAGGTTTTGCTGGCTATTTGGTTGGCAACTAAAAAGGCAACTGCATTCTTCTTAAACCAGATTTAAAATAGGTTCAATAATGGGCAGAAAAATTACCAAGCCACTCTACCAAGAGACGAAATTAATATCCAACCCTCACACACAATGCTACCTCAAACGCTAAACACCGACGCTTAGAGATCAATTGAAACAATGTGTGAATAAAATGTTCTAAACACGTGCTGGCTAACGAACGCCGCCCGCCCCATTACAGCCAACAGCCTAGCCGCTTGCCCTTGCTGGTCACGTCTTATTTGAAATGAGAGAAAATCTAATCTTTTTTTCCTCTGCCCAAGTGATTGGGAAAACCGGGCCGGCCCCTAGTGCCGTTTGACAGCGGCCCTTTACAGGGCTGGATCGCTCATTTGCATAATCAGAGCAGAGCTAACTCGCAGCAATGATGAGCTTGCCCGCTGTAAGTGGCCCTGATTTGATATAGCGCAGCTAAATTGGTGACAAATTGGGTATGTTACGCTTCGGTGGTGTAGATAGATTGTTTCTTAAATTTGTATTACGTGAACTCTTGATTGCATTTTGTTAGAATAATTTATGTAACAACTAATGGACCCGGCGCGACTTCGTTTGCGAGGCGTCCTACCCATACCTACCCGTTTTTTCTTGCTTATAAACCTTACTCTTGAATCACTCTATCTATTGTTGAAAATTGCATTATAATCCGTTGCGTAGTTTAAAAGATCTAGGCGTACATAGGTACAGACGGCGGGAAGCGACTTTGTTTTATACTATGTAAAGAAAATTGTGTTGTCAGTGAGGACTATAGTTATAAAAAATGTATGTTCTATTGTTAGGTTAGGAATCACCAAAATATACACCACTGCAAGCTTTGTTACTTGAGGGCAACAATAGATAAGGGCTAAGGCGGTACTGTGGTCGTTACATATTCATGCGGAGTAATAAAATTGTAGCACCTACTGACTTGCAACACCGAACTAGTAGGTACGTATCACTATAGGTCGACAACTTAACTGGTGTATAGTCTGCGGTATGAGGGGGGCAAAATGGGTGACGTCATGTGACGTTTCGGGGCTGATCGCGGGGGCGCGGGGCAGAGAGCACAAGGGACGTTTCTCAGGCCGCCCGCGGACTCCGCACAGCGCAATTGGTTATTTTTCTACGGACTCTCGGAATAACGCACACGAGGTTAATTTACCGATGATAAATCCCGAGGTGGAGGCTTAAAAATGTTTGCTCAAAAAATTTATAGAAGTACTGGTTTCCAAAGTGTTGGAATTGGAAGGAAGGAGGGGCGCTGTGAGGCGCTCCCATATTCTCGTCTCGAAACTAAACTTAGATGTTCATATGCACATATTAAATCATCATCATCATATCAGCCGTAAGATGCCCACTGCTGGGCATAGGCATCCCCAGAGGTCCCCAGAAATGGTATTGCGCCTTCCGCATTCAGCTACACCTGCGATCTTTACCAGATAGTCGGCATACCTAGTGGGAGGCCTACTCACACTGCGTCTTCCGGTACATGATCGCCCTTCGAAAACTTTCCTGCCCAATAGGCCATCTGTTCTGCGAGCTATGTGCCCTGCCCGCTTGGCAATCTTTCGAAATATGTCGGTGACCTTAGTTCGCTTGCGGATCTCCTCATTCCTGCTTCGATCGCGCAATTACACTCCAAGTATATCCCTTCCCATCGCCCTTTGGGCGACAGTGAGTTTTCTTGTGCTTGTGTTTCTGTGAGCCATAAAATAAATATACGTAGACCTCTGTCGGCCACGACGCGGAGGTTCAAAAGAAAGTTTCTCGCTCGTACGATTCGGATGTGGAATGAGCTCCCAGCCACAGTGTTTCCTTTGGACTATGACATGGGATCGTTCAAGAGATATATTAGAGGTCTCTTAAGAGGCGGGCAACGCATTGGTGACTCCCCTGGTGTTGCTGATGTCCATAGGCAGCGGTGACCACTTTCCACCAAGTGGCCCGCTTGCCTGTTTGAAAAAAATATATAAAGAAAAACTTAATTTTTTGAACCGAATAAAAAATCGAGATTTAATTTTAAAAGCCATTGTCAAATATTAGGTTTCTCATCTCGGGATATTATACTTAATTTTGGGACAAGTTCGGGCATAATCTCGTGTGCATTCTTTTTCCGAGGAACGTCATCAACTGACGTTTCGCGGAAGAAAATGTTCACTGCCCCGCGCCCCGAACCCCCGCGTTTGTCCATGAAAAATCACCCTCCCACCTACCTAACCTACCGCAGGGGATATACCAGTTAAGTTGTCGACCTATAACAAATGCGTCAAAATTAATGTCATTCATATGAAATCATTCACAACTACAGCTCGAAAAACAGATGACCTATCTCCACGACTGCCCTGTGAACAAACAGGTCACCTGTTTGTAGTGATCACTGCTACCCATACCTTTGATATAGACGGCCGGTAGATAATGCCGGGGACCACCGACGCGTTGCTAACATGTGAGAAAGGTGTAGGCTCGATTCTTGAAACGCACCAAGCTCAAGCTGAGGTATCCGAGAAACAAAAACGCCAAAAACAAATGCAGCCAGCCATTATGGGCAGTGTCAGCGATTTGGGTGATATTTATACATATCGATTTTTAGATTAGGGTTTTAGGATAATTTAATTTTAGTTAGTTATGTTTTCATATTTGTTTTGTTTGTAATATTTGTAAGTTTTTGTATACTAAATACTAATACAGATACATTGACAAGAACTGAAAACACCGTAAAAAGCCATTTCGCAGTGAAATCGCTGTCCATTGCAGTCCATCTGTTAAAAAATACGGAATTTCTTTTTTCGAATGAAAGTCAGCTCGCTCGAAACGAGAAGATTCAAAAATAACTTTGTACTAAAAATAAAATTAGATAACTGGATAGATAAATTGTTATCTGTGAAGAATTCTTTTCCCACGAGATAACTGGTTATCTTTAAGGATATCCTCTGGGATGCTGCAATCCTGACATTTACTGTAAGTATGATTGTGTATCTAAAATATCTTTATCTAGGTATTTACTACATTACAAAATCGTTTAAAACGCTGAAATCAATCAGTAGTAACACCCTTCCCATCCGAGTGACATTGGCATAGAATATATCGAATCTAGAATTATTAAAATTTAAGAAATACTAGCAGGACATACATATAAAATACTGACAAAATAATGACATTCTCCAAAAAGGGTCTGGAGTACCCTCATCCGGCGTAAATGTATGAAAAGAGATATGAATGATGAAGAGGCAAAAGAGATGTGTCAGGACGTCACACGATATTCTCCGCCTATCCCTGTGGGTGTGGGATACCAGCGAGAGTGTGTATGTATGTACGAGAAATACATAAACTTGTGCGTGTACATAAAATGTCTATCTTCCTATACTATTCCTTGCGAAATATTAATATGAACGCACACAGACTGACCCTATTGAAAACGGTCACGGCTTTCGAATAAATAAATCGATTAAATCAAATACATTTTCCGATTCCCACAAAAGGTTTTCATAATGCAATCATTCACGAATGAAAGCCATTCAGTTATTTCCGGACGGGGCCCTGCTTCCTGCGATTATCCTATTTTATCGACACCTTACATTAGAGACATAATATGGACGTGGAATAAGCCGAAAATGGGTCGTAATCTACAGTGAGGCGGGTCTTCACATCGACTACACGAATGCGAAGTCCGAACTGCGAATAATGCGGATATTGCTTGCTAGCTGTACCCGGGATACATATAATCCAAATAGTTTCCAAGTTACTAATACAATTACCCATTTGTCGTTAACAAATTAACAAACTTCGTTCTCTGACTTCGCTAACAAATTAGGTTGCGAGGTGGTGTAGCCTACTTCCTGGCATTGGAATAATTATTTGACAGGTCATTCAGGTGCGCAATTAACCCTCAGACTAATGAATTAAAGTCGCTTTCCTCGTCTGTCTGTCTGTATTTCCGCTGACTCCTCCTAAGCCAAGCTATGGATTTTGATGCAAATTTCACCATTTAGTTAGAGAATTTCTTCCGGGAGATTTATATGTCACCGGGTCAGACTTCGTTCGTGTGGTGTCCTACATAAATCAATATTAAACTATGCGTATAAACCTTTTTCTTGAATCACTCTGTGTTGAAAACCGCAGTAAAATTCGTTGTTTAGTTTAGACAATTTAAACGTACATACATACAGAAGGACAGACGGCGTGAAGCGACTTTGTTTTATACTATGTAAAGATACATATGCATGTTATCCAAACCCGAGCGAAGTCGGGGCAGATCACTAGTATTTTAAATATACAGTCAGCTAGGAACTCGCACCAAAAGCTATAGAATTTTATCTGTTTCTGCATTTAATTATTTGAATAAAATGTTAAAAGTACGAGGCAACTAATGTCATAAAGGCAGACCACCAACGACCAGAAAGCAGAAAATGGGCAGTCACGTTTTGACGAGTGTTTTCAACACTGCCGTCTCCAACCCGCCTAACAAGCTCAAAGATTTTCTTCACTAATGTGGACTATGCTTACGGGCAGTGGATCATGTAAGAGCATATCATTTTAAGACCGAATAAATAATTATGTAGAGACACTGAATGTGGTCTACCTTGGGCGTAATAAGTGTCCGAAATAAGTAGAAGTCGCTGTTTTCCCCTGAACGAGTTGTAGAAACAGATATAGTTTAAGCTCCTTACAGTGACAACGCACCTGGGGTTCTGCATTTTTATTATCTGCAACCTACATGTATGAATTGTAGATGTTATGGGCGACAGTACCACTTACCATGTGGTGAGCTGTCTGCTCGTTTGTCACTGAAAAGCATAAAAAAGCTTGATTTTGTAGAATCAAGGTATGGAAAATCAAACTAAAACTCAAAGAGCGAACAAAACAACCGACTAGGTAATTAGTACCGCTACCAAAATAAACCATTCGAAACAAACAAATGCACAGCACAAAGTCGAGTGCCTGAATCCACGAGATTGACACCGGTCCAAGTTAGGCCATCAATTCCAGGTAACATTGTTTACCCGGGTGAAGTCAAACGCTGGCGGATCGGCGGCATAGTTGTTGGCAAGATTTGCCTAAATTCCACGCGCCAAGGCATCTGCAAGTCCAATAGGCTTGCAATATCTCTCCCCGAGGTATTACAGGAAGTTGGACGTAGGCGCACCCTCCAAGGAAGTTACGGCAGGCATCCGAGTGATTGTTGTTATTATATCCATGTTCGAATTAATTGGACGTAATAGTTGAAGTGGTTGGATTTTGAATAGGTATTAGGTACATATTCGATTGCTGGATGAGCGTCGGTGTCCTAGTGGTAAAGGTATCCTACTCGCAATCGAGAGGTACCGGGTTCGAAACCCACTGCCGCCATGTACCAATGACTCTTTTCTGTGTTATGTACATTAGAAAAACGATTTCTATTTCGAAGATTTAGGTACATGAATGTGTAACTATGATGACTTCCCCTGGTAGCAGGGTCACGGAGGTCAGATGGCAGTACCTCTTCTGTAATGACCTGATCTGCCAAATCCTAGATCATGGTTAGGGCGGATACATGATGGAAGATCGCTGGCTGCGCCACACCTTGTTTTTAACGCGTGAAATGCTTTATGTTCCTTACCCTCCGTACCACTTTCTACTTGCTTCTTTATGCTGGGTTTTATTTAGTAAAACCATTTGCAAAGATTCTTAATTAGTAACTTCGTATCGGGTACCTAAAACTTGGTAAGTAAAAGAAAGAAAACTATTTTATAGGATTAGAAAGTAATATTGTGTGTTGTTCTTGTTAAATCGTACCAGAAAATTATCACGCTCACACAATGTTTCTTCAAATTTAATCAACGTGGCACTGACTGGACCGACAATTAGTGCTAGCGAACGTCCAGGATTAGATACTTAGAGCGCTAGCCCAGGTGTGCGCAGCTGTAAATTTCACCTAGAATCCTGAATTTACGGAGAAGTAGCTTTTGACCGTGGCTACTATCGCATGGAACCAAATGGATTTGGTGCAAAATTCTAAATTCCCATTTACGTCCGTGAGGCACTAGACTAGCAAAACAAAATTGGAAGTTACGTAGATAGTGTTAGAGTAGGAGCGAGACCCAAAACTCGATGACACATCTGCGACAAAGGTATCTGGTACTTTGTTTATTTATTCATTTACTTCATTTAACTTGTAAAATACTTTAAGTTTTTGAATTTAATCTGAATCTGAATTAATATCTGCCTGAATCATCCTGATACTTACCTACCTATTATAGGTTTGAAGACTTTCGTTGTTATTCATTACACTTTCAGTTTATTACCACGGTTAGTATAGTATGGCGTCGAAATATCGAGGCAAAAACAATACTAACCGTGGTAGTAAACCTGGCAAGGATGAAAGTGTACCTACCAATTGCCTACGAGTACCAACTTTTTGTTCTATTTTGTATTTACGGGGTGTAATCTTAAATTATCCGACCCGAAACGTGACAACCTTACCCGAACACTCGGCTAACACTCGCCAGCCGGGTTCATGAAAAGAAAATTGGCTTTGTTAGCATTCTTCGCAAAATACGAAAGTGGAAATTGGCTGCGTATATTGCTTCGCGCTTACGGAGTTAAGTAACCAATTTTGCGTGGAGATATTCGGCCCGATAAATTAAATAGAGATTGGCGAACTTCGCGCTCTCTTATTTCGCGATGAAATCGCAATATTTGCAGATTTTATTTAATAAACCGTCCCGGCATGCCAATCGGCTCCAAGACTGTTCAACCAGTCTCAGGGTACCCAGCGGAAGACATTGGTTAACCTGTCTTGCCATTGGTTTGGTATTAGGAGGCACACCTTACTAATAAATAATCATCTTGGCGTTAATGTCCCGGTTGTACCATATCCAGGATGTGGCAGATCAGATAATAACAATGGAGCAACTGCCATCTGACCTCCGTGACTCTGCTACCAGGGAAACCTGACCAGATTGGATCATGGTTACACATTCAGTCGCCTGAATATGCCGGTTTCATCACGATGTTTTTCCTCACCGTAAGAGCGTCGGTAAGCATTCAACTAATGTACATAACTCAGAAAAGATTCATTGGTACATGGCAGCAGTGGGAAACGAACTCGATGCCTCTTGTTTACGAGTCGGACTCTACTCGACCAAGTTCTTCAATCATTCTTGATACCTAGGTGTGAATGAAAAATTTTTCGCATATAAAAATATATAGATAGGTAGATAATCAAAGTTGGATCTGCCCGTTGAATACAAATGCGTTCTCTAATAGAATTTGACAAAAGTTTCCGTTAGACAAAAGTGACAAGTTACCCTTGTGAAAAAGTAACTAGTTGACTTGGGTCCGCCCGATACCTTTCTTATTATTTATCACGAAACTTTGATTACTTACCGCTTCCAAGTGTACCGGGAATAGATAAGTAGATATGGGGAAGGGATCCTGCTTTCGTTGCGCAAAAAGTAATTACGGCGGCAAAAGGTAAATTCGAAACTGCCATAAATAGAATCGGTCGTGAATTAGTATACTCGTAAACCAGAGATCGTAATTGTACACAATTATCACAAAATTATATTAGCCGTGTGGTGACCGGTAGAGTAGAATAGCACCAACCCCTTACACTCGTGGGTGTCGTACAAGGCGACTAACGTTTAGAGGCAAAATATCTAGTCTCCATAAACTGGAAAATGGGCAGCAGCGTTTTTTCATTGTTATGTTTGCAACACTGCGATCTCTAACCCGCCTGCCAAGCGTGGAGATTATGGCAATAACCTCCCCTTTTGCGGGAGAGGCCCAAAGTCCTGTAGTGGACTGTTATGGGCTGTGATGATGATCACAAAATTCAGTTATATTCGAAACTAAGGGATCCACCACCTCTCGCAATAGTGTCGCTTTACCTGACTGCCTTTAAATCAGTCACTGTGTTCAGTACTCGCAGCAAAAAATAACTTTGCTGTTTTGTTAAATAAATAACTACCTAGATTCTTAGCGAGAACTTAGGATTGCCAAAACTAGTGTAATGGTTAGGCTTCAACACATGTCTACATGGGTAGGTACTGAAGATTTCGGTGTGTGGTTATTTTTGACCCCACATTATTGACGCAAAGGAGGGTAGAGCGTCGGTAGCCGGGCGGTTGAGTATCCAACTCGTAAGCGAGAGGTACCGGGTTCTAATCTCGCTGCGGCCATGTGACTCTGACTCTGAACCAATGACTCTTTTCTGAGTGAGAAAACCGATGCTCTTTAGGTGAGGGAAAACATCGTGATGAAACCTGCAAATTTAGGCAACTGAATTTGTAACCATTATCCAATCTGGTCAGGTTCCCCTTTTAGCTGAGTCACGAAGGTCAGATGGTAGTCGCTCTACTGTAATTACCTGATTGCCAAATCCTGGATCATGTTCAATACGGACCCCGGGCCCTCGTTCTCGAGAGCACAACTGGGACATTAACGCCAAGATAATTATTATTATTGATTGTTTATCAGCCTATGTAGCCTAGGCACTCACGGGACCAAACGCGTGGGCCGATTTTGATGATTCTGACGTCTATCGATTTGTCTTACTCTTGCGAGTGTCACTGAAGACATGATATTGATCAAAATTCAATATGGCGATTACCAGCCGCCATTATGTAAAAAAATGTTTTCATTTATAATAATCGTTTAGCATCTACAACGATTTAAAGATAGTTAGCAACCGTTCTCACTTTTTTACTTCACTTACTTGGTACCGATCATTTTTATAAAAAGCGAAAAATTAAAAAAGTTGTACAAAAACTAAAAACGCCGACTGATATTAGAAGAATGAAAAGTAAGAAACAAGCCGAATCGTGTAAGTAAATAGATGTATAAAGTGCAACCGTTATTTTAATTTAGACTTGAAAGCAAGCAAGCAGGCCGTCATTTTAATAAATTTCTATAAATGTAAAGTATCCGTATCCATCTACTTACTTATATGAAACCTGCCCCGCCTGCTTTCAAATTTAAATTAAGCTAACTTTTGCATTTTATACATCTATACAATTTGCTTACACCACTCGGCTTGTTTCAATCTTCCAAATTTAAAAAAATTCCTATCGGTATTTTTAATACTCAATACTCAAATGTTTATTGCTTCATAAAAGTAATTTACAATTATGACCCTGACGGGCACTACAATATTAAAAACTCAAAAATACTAGGGTTATATTATTTTCTAATTTTAATAACAGTTTCGTTACGAGTATATTATCTACCTGCGGTTTGTAGGTACGGTTTGTACGGTTTTAGTTTTTGTACTACTTATTTTTCACATACAGCCAGCGTAAATATACCTACTATATTTATGAAACAATCATGGCATTAGTTATATATTTAACCGTTTTACCGTCTAGCGTATTAGCACTGCAGAACTTTAACTAGAGAGGAGCCACAGATGGGAATGTCTCCGTAATCCATACAAACGAGCTGCCTAAGCAGAACCTATTCCAGACTCAGTGCCATATTTTCGTGAAACCTTCGCACTCCGAGAAAAAGTGGGATTGAAAACTATTTACGAGGAATATTTCTAACGTAAGCTTAGGTAGCGCAATATTGCCTGCGTGTTGGGAAATTTTAAAATATAGCTTATCGACGTCGAAGTACCAATATCTCCTAACTAAAAAACTACAAATTTTCAAGAAACGAAAAAAAATTCTCACATTTTTGTTTTTTATAGAAGTTAATTTTTTAAAAGCTTATTCTTTTAGTGTTTAACGTTACGAAAAATCGAATATCAAACTAAGGGGTCTTGCCAGCACGTGCGAAATTGCATTCTGCGTCGATTGACATTAAAAACTAAAAATCGCCAAAATGGAACTTAGGAGGTATCGGTACTACGTCGTCGTTATGTAATTTAGTAGGCATTACTTAAATTACTTAAGTATACTGAAATATTAAAAACTAGGGACCCGCCCCGGCTTCGCACGGGTGGTGTCGGAGTTTCTCTATTATTATATGAGTTTATTATATACAATAAATAGGTTTAAACTTTCCGGAAGAATGATAGTGACCCAACCAAAGTCCATTTAGGAGACACGGAAAGCGACTTTATACTAACATCGATGCCTAAACTACTTACTTAGTTTAGGCATCCAGTTAATTAAAAATATAGCATGTATCTACTTAATTTACTTAGCTTAAATAACTAGGGTAATAAATAACTTAAAATTGTTCTACTCAAATTTTAACATAAGTAGGTACTTTTAAATTTAACGGTGTAATTTTAGACTTAAGTTTCTTGAATTAATTATTTATTATTATTATTATATTACACTATAAATGTACGGATACTTATGAGCGTTCGTGAAGATGTTGTTACTTCATCTATTCTGGATAGTGCATGGGAAATCATGGAGAAATAAAAAGCTGGTACACGCGGACGAAGTCGTAGTCAAAAGCTAATTTTACTAAGTACAAAATTCCCCCAGGGATACGTTTAAACCATATGAATACCTCTTTCCAAAAACGTATAGAAGACTACTTCAAGTTTAGCATAACATTAATTTTCAAAAAAGTTATGTGTATAATAAACCTAGTGTTTTTAAAATAGCGAAAATGACAACGAAACTTTGAATCGAATTCCCTACAAATCCTATTGGAATCCGTAACTTTCAACACGTAGAAGTTAGAAAAATGGTATTCTAGGAAAACTCGTACGTAGGTAGGTACACAAAGTTAATATCGAGTTTCCATTCTTGGAAAGTAATTTTTCAATATTCCAACGCCGCGGGTTTTCTCAGGTGTTTCAGAAGTGATGTGTCAAGATATTTTTGGACGATTGATTTCTATTTACTTACGTTACAAAATTCCGAAGAAGTGGCAATAAGGTACGCTCACGTACAATAGTTAATGGTTTACAAGTGACTAACAACGAACGAACGTTGCTATGTTACAAGATTAGCAAAATTGACAATTTATCCGGGTGGAACAAAAAGCCTTTTGTATTTTGTAGTAGATATTCTTAACAAGGCGACTAATGTTTTTGAGGCAAAAGATCAAGAGTCTCCGTAGTCTGGAAAATGGGCAGCAGCATTTTCCATTGTATTATTTAAACACTGCGATCTCCAACCCGCCTGCCAATAGTGGAGATTATGACAATAACCTCCCCTTTCGTGGGAGAGGCCCTAAGTCCTGCAGTGGACTGTAATGGGCTGTGATGATGATGATGATTCTTAACAACCTTACCCGGTTTATAGTGGACAATAACTATGAAAAGGTACCTTTTTAGCACCTTACCTTCCCTATACCTAACATTTCAAGACTTTCAAGATCAGTTTATCAGTCTTTGCCACACAGATGACACAGTGGTTGCGGTAATTATGACAATTCTGTTCAGTGTTAAAAAACCTTGTTGTCCACGCAAGTACTTTCTCCAAACAAAAGTAAACTATTTGTTGGTGGCACCTAGATATAAACAAAACGTTTAGATTAAAAAAAAACACGTTCGACAAGATACCATTTATATAATGAAACTGCTTAACCATTGCATCTGACAATACAATAATTCACTTAACCGACATGTTTTCAATTAAAACTTTCCCAAACCCCCGTAAAAACAAATCGAGCACCTTAATTTGTTGTTAATACCCTTGCGTCTGACTATGACACGTTAATTAACGAAAATTCAATGAGGAAATCAATTTCAAACTTAAGTCAATTTCAAATGAAAATTTGTTCTATCCTACTTGTGAAGCTATGTCATTAAAAAGCCAAATTTACATTAAAAAGTTAATAAAGTGTCCCCCCAAGTACCAATATCTGGCATTAATAAAAAGTGAAGTCTCCATTTGAAAAGCTGAATCTACAGCGGGGTCCATAGATCACGGGATTTGTCCGTCATGTCGCTCCATCATTAATCTAACTGGCAAAGAGGGAAAGCTCTGAAGGACTAGTGGAAAAACATGCACCTGGATTTTCCCACGAGCACGTTCCAGCCTCGCGGACTCACGAGTGAAACACAAATTATTTGCTAATATAATTAGGTAATGACTTGGATAAATTGGGGAAAAAGATCATCATATGCCGAAGTGTTGATGAGGATGCGGTTTCTAGAACTATTGCATGCCACATTGGGGTGGATTCAGTCAGTACTCGACCGACGCGAGGTCGGACCAAGCCAACGCGTAGCAAGCTCTACACTGTAGTTGACCATTGTCACTGTTATAGTTACGTTTGAATCTTTAAAAGGGCGGAGATGTACTTTCTGACCAAAATTGGCCAATTTTACATGAAATGTTTTTCGAATTCATAACGTTTTGTAGTATGGATGCACTAACTGTATTTAGTCTGCATAATAAATTTTAGCTTTCTAGCACTTCAGGAAGTGCCCTATACGTTTAGTTATATAAAGGTATTGAAGCATCTTCCCTTATGGGGGTTAGAGGGTAAAAGTAGCAGATTTTACAAAGTTATTGTTATTTGTTTGCAAATTCAAGTCTGCAGTAGCCTGCATACCAAATTTCAGCTTTCTAGCACTCTGGGAAGTGCCTCTTTGATTTAATATTATATGCAGACCTGCACCCCCATGTACAGGGGTTGGAGGGTGAGAGTCAAAGTAATTTCCTTGTTATTTATTTGTGTGCATTTTAGCTTCCTTGGGTTTAAGGGGGTTGGAGATAAAAGTTACAGATTCCTTAATTTTATTGTTATTTGTGTACAAATCCATACCAAATGATAATGCTTGCAAAAATAAAAAAAAAAAAAAAAAAAAAACTTTCCTAAAGGCCTTGCCACATACAAAGCTCGGCGCGAGCGCGGCGCGTTATTTGCTAGGCAACCATCGCGCGGCGCGATAGTTGCCTAGCAAATATCGCACCGCGCTCACGCCGCGCTCGCGCCGAGCTTTGTATGTGGCAAGGCCTTAAGACTTTGGGAAGAGTGCCCTAGAAGTTTTAATGCGGAACTCCACATTGACTGACTAACTAGTCAGTCAATGCCGAAATCGATGTGTTTAGGTGCTAATAAAATAGTAAGTAATCTAAACAAAGTACAGTAAGTAATCTAAACAATAAAAATGTTTACCTCCACACACATGACAGATGACAGTGTATTTCACATAATTTAATATAGGTCCATAATTTGTTTTTACGTCTATAATTTTATTTTGTTCTGCAAATAATTACAAACGTCGTAAAATTTACGTTCACACGAGTTTAACCGGTTGGTTTTTCAAAAGGCTCGAGCAAGATAAACGCCATCAACGTTACAGGAAAGCGCATACCTCTTTACCTATCTGTAATTACGAGTACGTCAGAGCTAGCAGGAAATGGGAAATACGGCCAGAATATACGTAGGTGCCTCCAATATTAAGTACCTACTATCATCCGCCTAGCACTTTGACCGGGATGTAAGCGTCCTACTCTGTATCATCTATAGTACCTTTAGCATTCGGGGCAGTAAGTACATCAAGTATCGACACAAACTATATCAAGGAACCAAACCATAAACCAAATGTGTCCCAAGAACTATCGCAAGTATCATCATTCAAGTTAATTTGAACTCTACCAGTTAGACAAGAACTATTTTGCGGAAAACATCATTTTCTAACCCTAAAATAGTAAAACAATACGTGAAATCGCACAGCGTCCTTGTCATTCAGTCAGACATGGTGCAAAGCGATGTTTTCAAAGGGCTTACACCTGCGAACACACGCTCCGTCGAGGTAATAAGTAATCTCTGCAAATGGCTCCCTGTGTAACAATGCCTTTGAGAAGCTTTGACAAATTGAATCGGACTAGTCTTTGTCCTGGCGAGGGGAAATCTTTCGCCACTAAATGTGATTGGTCCAAGCCCACACTGCGGGGGCTACTATGGAAACGCGAATGCCTAATGACGTCATTCGTGTAGCGCAAGAAGTGTTGAGCATTTACTCGTTTCATTATGTCAATAACTAATGATACCTTAAAACAGTTGATGACGAAGGCCAAAAGTATAATCAAGGGAACATCAAGATATTAATGAAAAGCTGTACGCACTGAAATTTGAAGAAAAACAAAAGGTTTAAATTATAGATTTACCGACTAGTCGATATTCGGGGCAAAAACAGCCGACTAATCAGTTCTTATCTTTATGTATATTTATACGTAATTAAGAGTAAAATCAAAATAATATTTATTTTGGAGAAATCCTTTCACTATCACTAAACCATCTTATTTATTTCAGTCGCTTCTGATGTATTGTGGTGCCTTATGGCTCTCCACAGAGGATTGTAACAGAATGTGTCTGAAAATTGCAATTTTATTGCGATGAATGTCAACTCTCAATGCTGATTACAGTCGAGTGTTCAATTGAACTCTGTCAAAATGCAGACGTGCTGTTTGTGTTTTCCACCAAACGGAGCCCATTCTATCTTACTTAGGCCTGTTCTTTAAAAAAAACGGCATCCTATAAAAGGTTAGGCGGCAGCTTACTAGGTTCGAGGCAGAAGTACGGTCTACTTTAAATCACTAATTTGTATTTATAAGTTCACTTTGAAACAGACGCTTAACTTGTAATTGGACCCTAGTACAAGAAATTTTTTGCTAATCTGCCACAACCGACCTTCTGATCTTCAAATCCTCACTTAGACTTTATATAGGTACATATGTTATATTAGGTTGGGAAAAAGTCTTTTCGCATATAATATGTATGAACTTGTAATAAAACCTCTTTGGCTATACTTTTTGTACCTGGCTGGTTTTGGTATCATTTAAAAGTTTAAATTCCAAATTCAAATTATGAAAATGCGTGATTTTCATTTGTTTTTCTTACCGTCAAGATGAGTGAATCTAATGAAGAAAGAATACATTTTAAAATTTTACTACAAAAAAGGTAAAAATGCAACGCATGCCGCGAAAAAAATTTGCGATGTTTATGGACCAATTGCAGTGTCTGTGAGAGTAGCACAAATTTGGTTTAAGCGTTTTCAATCCGGAAATTTTGATGTCAAAGATGCACGTCGCTCTGGTCGCCCAGTTACGGATAAAATGGATGCTATTTTTGAAAAAGTGGAGCAAGTATCAGTAGTTACGACGTAGCTGAAGAACTGGGAATTGACCACAAAACAGATTTAGCGCATTTGAAAAAAAATGGGTACACAAAAAAGATCGATATTTGGGTACCTTACGAGCTCTCTGAAAGAAACCTAATGAACCGTGTACTCATTTGTGATCCTTTATTACGACGTAATGAAATCGAACAAATTTTGAAGAAATTGATAACTGGTTATGAAAAGTGGACCACGTACGACAAGAACATGCGAAAAAGGTCTTGGTCAAAGGCCGGTCAGGCTTCACAGACTGTGGCGAAATCCGGGTTAACTCGCAACAAGGTGATGCTTTGTGTGTGGTGGGATTGGAAGGGCAATATTCATTATGAGCTGTTACCACTAGGGAGGACCATCGATTCAGAACTCTACTGCGAACAACTGATAAGATTAAAGCAAGAAGCTGAGATTAAGCGGCCGGAATTAATCAACAGAAGGGGTGTGGTTTTTCATCATGATAACGCTAGACCTCACACATCTTTAACGACTCAGCAAAAATTAAGAGAGTTTGGCTGGGAGGTGTTAATGCATCCGCCGTATAGTCCTGACCTTGCACCTTTAGATTTCCACCTGTTTCGGTCTCTTCAGAATTATTTAGGCAGTGTCAGGTTAACATCACGAGAGGACTGCCAAAACTACTTGACGCAGTTTCTTTGATCAGAAGCCCCAAAATTTCTATAGCAATGGGATCATATCCCTACCTATAAGATGGCAAAAAGTTATCGAACAAAATGGTACCTACATACTTTAGTAAAGTGTAAATAAACTATATTAAAAAATGTTTTGAATTTTCATATAAAATGCGAAGAAACTTTCTCCCCAACCTATTACATGTGCAATATTGACATTTTTGCAATCTACAACTATTCAATAGTTACAAACTTCACTTTCATCACACATATTGAGTTTTTTTTACCAGTAAGGTGGCAAACGAGCTTACGGCCTGCCTGATGGTAAGTAGTCACCGCAGCCTACCAGAGGCATCACCCACGCGTTGCCAATCCCGTAAAAACCTTGTTTGATTGGTTTGTTACTACGGTTAGTATTCTTTTTACCTCGATATTTCGACGCAGTTGCATGCATAGTCAGGGAAGTCATAGAAGGGCGAGTAACCACGTAAGTCTTCAAACCTATAGTTACAAACTTATCCCTTTATAGAAATAACCTGTTCACAAGCAGGTGTGACCGTGTAAGAAACGCCAGACCCCGGCAGCCGTAATCGAATGATCGCGGGTCCATCCTCTGCCCCCATAATATCCGTAATAAGGGTCTAATTAGACCCCATTTAATTACCCCAGGGCTATTTACGTCCTTTGAATGTTATATCGCAATTTGAAATGAATGTGAAATGTATTCGCTATTTGAATAAGCCACGTGTTTGTTTTTGTTGTCAACTGAGACGTTAAGAGGTTTATCGTTATTTCATTTCATTTCAGTTACTTGCGTAAAGTGGGATCTAGAGACTAATTTACTTATATGAGAATCGGATTTTGGGTCTCAATATCATCTTAACATCATCATCGAAAGTCTCGGCTGGGACTTGAGTTTCCCTCCATATTAGTTGAAGATTTCGAGGTGATCTCCACACATGGCAAGTTCACCAGAAAACATTGCAGAAAATTTTCTGGTTTACGGTTACATCTAAGACATTAGCCGAATTGAACAGTCAGCATACAATATTGTATGCTGGAGGTACCGAACTAAGTCCCGTAATATTAATTTACCTTTGGAGATAATCTATAAGAAAGGTATATGGAAAGTTGAAGGTTAGTTCCCCATGGAACCCGTGTCCCCCTTCCTCGCCCTCAATCCTGAAGGTCAAACAATAATCGCTGTACTGTAATTACGATTTGCCAATGCCATCGTCAAAGCGGACGCGGAAGCGTATATTGATGCCAAGATGATGATATATCTTACATTGACAACTTTTTTCTAGCTTCAACCGTTTCTGAGATAATAGCAATGACTATAAAATCATGGAGATATTTGAGGGGGGAGGGGGAGCGTAGGCCCACGGCATCTACGAGGAACTGTCGAGATGTGTTCAAAACAAATCTTCCGCCGCAATTAGTTAGGTTTTTGCTTAAAATTACTAAACTAAAAGACTACATAGCGGTCATAAAAATTGCCGCACAGCTAAATCTGCAGTACGTATCCACGCGAATAGTCGTTGAAACCTCACGAATTCGTTGACTAGATTTGACAAACCCCAAGTTCTCCTCTAAGAATCAATAGTTAATTATTCAACAAGAGAGCAAAGTTATTTTTTGCTGCATGACCTTACACACTACTGAGCACAGTAAGTGATTTAAAGTCACGAGACATTAAAAAATTATAAAGAGCTGATAAAAAATCTCAAACTTATGGTGATCGCATCAAAATCAGTTTCATGGTTTAGAAGGAGTTAGCTACAGACAGACAGACGCGAAACGTGACTTTACTTTATACTATGTAATGTTGAGAACAATGATACAGAAGGCCATTAAAATTTTAAAAAGTCTTAATTTCTATAGGGACGATGATTGGCAACTTCCACCTAGGGATCCAGTCATCATACGGCTAGATCTCAAGATACCACATCGCAATATCCAAGCAGCCATAATAACAATCAATTTCGTCAACACTTTTCCTTCGAACTGAAAGCATTAAAATTTTTATGTTTATTTCGGAGCTCAGTAGCTCCAGACGAACACCCTATATGAAACAAAACTATCTAAATGCTTAATATTTCCCTGACTATAGTTTTGCAATAACATTTATTTAACCTAAATAATAATTATAGCCACGCGACTGATAAAATACAGTTTGTCACGTTAGTTACGAATGTCACATTAAATGGACATGTAGACTGAACAAACATTGATAGAGCTACACGGCTAGCACACTGCCCGCGACACAGCTGGCGCCACGAGAGAGCATTCGTTTCTTTTTCTGAAACCTGAACTTTCTGAACCTAAGATGAAAAAGACAAAAGTATCTATGACGCGCCTTGTGCTGGAGAAGAGAAACGGTGTAAGGTTCATATGGTAAGAATGGTCTAGAGCATTCTTACCATATAAACCTTAAAGTCCTCTAGAGTCTAGAGATGATTAAATCAGGCGAACGAGCATCAGGTGACTAGATTCACCCCATCCCATGAAACCTTAAAAGCCTTTCAGACTACAAGCGTCCCCAGGCATAGTTTAGCAAGTATGCGCTTAAGTTTTTTTTCGTAGTGAGTCTTGTTTAACCAGCCGGCCGGCAGCACTGCTACTCATGAGAGTTCTCCGCCTACCTCCCCCGCTATCCCGGAGAATGTCTAACACCTGTTGAAGTGGGCGCAAAAACAATCAAAAGTTACCTACTTGATGCCTCTAATAGTAACACAGAGGTTACGCAGACAATTTGTCATCAGTTCATCAGAGTAAGCATCCAAACTCGCATTGCTCAGGGAAACGTTCGAGTTCCGGAAGTAGCAGACAACTTTTGCGAAAGCTGGTAGAGGGATTTCGGCCGCTTTATCGCTAACCAACACCGTTGGGCGCTCGCAGCTCTCCAGTCATCCCGTTACCATGAAGCATGCAACTGCCTCGAAATATCGGGCCACTCGTCAACAAAGGAACGCGGTAAGAAACCCGGAACATACCCTTAAATGTACCTTATTTATGTACTTGCAGTATTTACAGATTTTTACGAACTCTACTTTTTATCATTAGGTCCAATGTAGGGAAGTTTATAACCAGTTGTAGAGATTTATGATGATACCGATGCAATCTTAATCCTTTTATATCAATATTTTGATAAAGACTATCCAATATATGATAACGAGCAAAACCAAAATATGCTTGTGGAATTCCCGTACCAAGGTCGCTTACGCACTGCAGCCGCTCTGAATCTGAGAAAATGCTATCCCTCGCAGCCACAGTACTATTATAACACACCGAACAGGAGTTTTCTATAAAGCGTCAAGTTTAAGATGTCGTGTGTCGTGTACCAAGAAAATTGACAAACTTTGAGAGTAGGTACGTACTTATTACAGTGCAGCAAGCTTAATAGATCCGGTGGCCAAAACTGGAACTGTGCAAAATCGTAGCACTTCAATGGCACTTCATTTTTAAATGTATTTGATATGACATGTCAATTCGAACAACAGCGAAGCTGTCACCAGGTCAAATAATTTTGTAGCACTATATTCTACTATTTCGGACGAAGTGTTTCGTATGAACACAAAATATCTATTCAGGCAGGTCATTGAAATGCCAACTTAAACTTTCTCGTATTCGAATCAGATGCAGTGCGTAAACGCTAAAAGTTATATTAGACTGAATCGTTATGATTTGCGATTACACTACGGGTGTCAGCTGGCGTTTGTGATATTAAAATGATGTACTTGCCTCCTGATAAGGTTTTATAGTTATAACTTTTGTAGTTATACAGTACAGAAACATCGTAAATTTATGATAGTAGGATTTTTCTCTATTATCTTTAAGTACTAGGATTTTATCTCTATATCTTTATTTGCACTAGGTACCGGGTGCGTCTAAATCTAAATCACGGCAATGCGCCTTCGGCTAAGTCCTAATTGGCAACAGTCGGATCATGGTCGTGTGACGAGCGGTTTTGAGCGGTTTTGGTCTGGCAATGTCGCACGCTGGAGCAACGGCATCAAAAAGATTGGAAAGTTCTTGGAAGACCTTTCTAGACTGTCAAATATTTTTTGCTCTGTGATCGGCCCATTATCTGCGGATTCGCAAGATTTAGACGCATCCATGATAGTGTTGAAATATAAGATTTGCTCAAAGAGAGTAGAAGTGGGTTGGACAAATTCACAGGACGAGCAAGACAACCTAACCTGAACCTAATTATTGGAGAGCAGAAACTAATAAATGTCTGTAGACGGATGATGATGATGGTGAAGATGATGCTGGACCAACAAATCTTGTGAGGTGAGTTGGAAGGGACTGGAGGAGGGAGACCCAGGACCAACGGTGTCATCACTTTTTTCTGGGCAACGCATTGGTAACTCCCCCGGTGACAACTTTCTATCAGGTGGTCCGCTAGCCTGTTTGTGTGCCATATAATATGTATAAAATATATACTATAATATAATACACATGATGATCAGCGTGGGAAGGCACTGGTGTGAAACGCTACCTATGTGGACACACTGCGCTGGGGCTGCGGCCTCAGCTGCGGAAGACCTCAAGTTGAGGAAATACGAAAGTCAAGCGCAAGACTTCGTATTTCAGCCGTTTGGGGTGAAAACGTTGGGACCGTGGGGCCCTGGTGCAAAGACGTTCTTTAATGACGCTACTGGTGACCGAAGCGCTGGCTCGTTCCTCGTACAACGGATTAGCATCGTTATACAACGAGGAGATGCTGTCATCTTTCTGGGCTCCATTGTGGGGGGCAGCGGTGTTTACGACTTTTTATTTTTGGTATGTATTTTATATGTGTTAGTGTACATTTTTACCATAACTGTTTATATTTTATGCGTACCTTAATAAGAATATGAGTATTTATTTTTCCACACAAGAATAACGAATTATACCTAGGGTACATACAAATAAAAAAGCTTTGAGTGGAAGAGCTCAGTCTCAGTTTACGCTGAGAACTAAAGCCCTGCCGCACTGATATTCATACTGAATAAACAATATTACATTAAAACGTACTTACCTGATATCATGATAATCATACTCAATCTACAGCTAAATCTGTATCTATTTGGAGCTAATTACGCACACTTTTTTTAATAAGTAGGTAAGAATAATAATTATGTCTCAATTACATACAGGTGTACTCAGACACGATAGCCTAGAAAGCATAGATACCTATCCTAAATAAGCGACTAATTTAGAAATTATTTTCCAGTGGTAAAAAGGTAAATGTCTACAGACTCTATAAGGAAAAGTCAACTGTAAAATATTGAAACTATGTTAACTGAGTGACAGTCTTACTGCGTGCCTTTACTTCGTCCGCATACGTAGTTAGAGGCTGACAGATCTGTGATAAGAGTTGATAGCGTTATCATTCATTGTACGTCGTTGGCTTCTACTGTGCAACGGCTAATGATGTTCCGTGCATATTATTAGCTGATACTTGTTTAAATTCCATTTGATGTTGAACGAATAATTGTTGCTAACAATAATGTGACTCGGTACAATGCATTGGAGTGTTGTGTTGTTGTGTTTGTTCGTGCTGGGATCGGCTAAGCTGAGAGAGGAGGAAGATGTGGAGAGCAGCGAAGAAGGTAAGACCTTGTTTACTTCCTATTTGCGATAGTGTGTAGGGAGTGACGTATGTGTTATGATGCATGTTATTTTAATATAGATAGGGACATGTTTGGGTTTCCTTCCATCCTTCATTCCTAATCTGTTGCAAAGTGACTTATTTCGCGGTGGTTCAACTGTTTTTCATTCCACAATTGGATTGGTTTAGGTGCACTTAAGAGACAAAAGTACCGACAACTTAAACAGAGTAACAGATTTTTATACCAAAATGTTCGGGAAATTTGGAAAACTGTAGGTACATACATACATACGTACACTGACGCCCATATCACAAGGGGTACGCAGAGAGTATAGAGTGCCACAAGCTGTGATTCTGACACACCTCTTTTGCTTCTGATGATCTGCCCTGTTTGGAGAAGGTCATTTATTTTATCAGTACAAGTCCTTCTCGGGCGCCCTCTGCCGACCCTTCCATTCACATTCTCGTAAGCCATCTTTCATCCATCCTCTCCACGTGTCCAAACCATCTCAGCATACCTGTCAACCTCTATCAATCCTAGACACCACATCATACTTCAGCTTACAACGAACTCTTATCTCACGATTTCCTATTCTATCCTCTATTATTACAGAGCAGTGCTCTTGTATGTGCTCTTGTGCTCATCAGGAAATGGAATTGCTCATGTGTGTGATGTAATATGTGTTTCATAGCATATTTTATTATATATTTAGTGACTTATGTAGGTATGTATCTGTAAGTGTGCCATGTCATCGAGAAAAGAACATCGATATATGATTTACAGCAATGCATGACGTTCCTTTCATTACTCAACAATCTTCCCTCTCCAGCGCAAATCACGCTTCACTTAGAAGCCCTTGACGACCACACCTGTTTCCAAAACAGTTAAAGTCATCCGAAAGCTTTAAAATAATTTCAAGCTTCTATTTCTTTCTTTCTTTCTTTTGCTTGACTACTTTCTTAACTCTCTTTTTTGCTTCCTTAAACACACATTTTGCTTTCTCCAGTTGTGGATTTGCGTTCACTATACCATTCATGTATCCTTACGTCCCGATCGCTAGAAACTGTATCTGTTCATAAATCATGCATAAAAGTGCTGCATGTTTTTAAATAAAATTTCACAGTATGTATGTAGGCTAGATTAGTTATCTATTATTCCCGTGACCTGGAATGGAAACCAGACAGAAGCTATGCGGGTTAGACGGGTATTTGTAATTGTTCATATATAGCACTTTTACTTAAGTTTTTTTTGTTTATAATATCATTAATCCGTCGAAAGGTTACTGGCCGAATTTCCTTTGCCATATATAAGTTGAACACTTCAAACAAAAATTGCTAGAGTATCATAAAATACTTATTTTAGAGTATCATGAAATACTTATTTATCTACATTTCAAGTTCCAGAGAAACGTTGTCCACGCCACTGTCAAGGTCTAGGTTACGAGTGCATTCGCGGGCAGTGCTACTGCACTGATGGCTACATACCGAATCCATTCTACAACCGCTGTCTGAGGTGTCCAGGTAAGATTTACTACTTGTGTTTATTCAAACTTAACTAACAGCATCACCATCGTCAAGCCCGGTAAGTCTATCAGCCGTCATGACTCTTCTTTTTTAAGGTTAGCGCCTTATGATGACCTGAGAGATCCATATTTGTCCTTCGCTGTAGATACTGCTGCGCCAGCGTTAGCCGATGTAGCCCTAATAGATGTTGCTAGGTCGCATTCCACACCAGAGGCCGCCCTTGTGACTAAGTAAAAAGGGTCAAGCCGTCGAGAATTCGATCGTCAATATTGATTCAAATGTTTGTTTCTGATATTTAATTATCATTATTGGACAGTTGCGTAAACGCCGCTATTCGCAAATCTCATTAAAAAAGAAGTTTGACAAGAAAGTAATACTCAATCCTGTTTAACCTGATATCATGAATAAGTACTTCTGTGGTGCGACCAACGACAGAAGAGAATGATTTTAAACAAACTGTACTCTACCTAATTTTTATTCTTTCAAAACTGCGTCAGCCACAGTCGCGAAAACACCCTTCCTCTCCTGACGTGGCAGGTAGGGATGCGCCGCTTTCCTTTTTAGCTACAATTCTGTTTACGACTTCGTATTATGTCGAACTACAGTCTGGGGTTCTGGGGTTTGACACCGAAATCATCAGAATTATTTTTACAAAACAGGAGTAAACCCTCTACAACCAAGCAAAGCTCCCTGTCGCCACCTACTCCCATCAGTAGCATCCTACTTATTGGTTGGTTGGTTGGTTGATGGTAACCCATTAGTTGGGGCTACTTTCAGCTATGCCGGAAACAAACCGGCCCCTGTTAAATCCGAAAACATAATTATCGCGCGTAAAAAATAAAAGGGGAAAACTCATAATCGTACCTACATAATCTCAAACAACAATCGTCAATATTCATTTCAGTATTAGGCGAAAAATGTTACGGGAGCTGTTGCAGCAGCGACTCTGACGCGATACCAATATGCTGGATGGGAGTCTGCAGCGTGTGTACGGATGCCAACAATAATTGGATTTGCCGGTACGTACCGTTTTATAAATCAAACATAAGCATTTAGGTGTATTTATGACGACCTGAGGGTAACCACTCATGGTTCAGTTGGTTAACATGGCGGTCGCCAAGCAGAGAGCAGAAATTGAAATACTTAATTTTATTTCTGTTACGGGTCTGGGTGTAGTATGTATAATAAGTATGTTTTTAAAAAAGTATATAAGTAGTTTATCAGTTGTCTAACACCCATAACACAACCTTTGCTTACTTTGGGGCTAGATGGGGCTGTGGGAATTTGTCTAAGTATAAGCATATATGTATCAGTAAAGCCTTATCGAGCATTTCTATCCTATTGTCACCAAATTTATTGAAAACGTGTTTTCCAGCAGTGAAGTCGACAACATTTTCCTAGTGTCGAGCACCCAAATAGCTATGGCGACGGCCCTCATACTGGGTATAATCGCCACATTCGTATTGCTTTACAAGCTATGTGCTGCCACCAGCCTAAGGTAAGAAATATAAACGTTTTTACCTAGTCACTACGCTTGACACAATCCTGCCACGGGGAAGACTTTAGCAGATACAGTGGAACTAAGGCTGTAAACAGAGACTATCAAAACGCGTCAATCGTCCAACTTGTTTGACCCTACTCATTATCATCATCATATCAATCGGATAATAGGCGCCCACTGCTGGGCATAGGCTTCTCCTGAAGATCTCCCGGCCAGAAGATGCAAAGGTCATTCCTGTGCTATCCACAGTCAGCCGGTACCTGCAACCTTCACTAGTGAAGACCTAGGTCTTCGGTCCATGCAACATACGGAAGGCCTACCCACGCTGCGTCTTCCGGTACGTGGTCGCCACTCGAGAACTTTACTGTCCCATCGGCCATATGTTCAGCGACCTATGGGCCCTTGGGAGCTGGGTCTGGCAATCCTTACGACTGTACTATTCACAGTTATTATCCAAGCGCCGAGCTTGCCGCCGATTCATGCAATGCGGCAAACCACTTTCCGCAACCCTTTATCGGTATGAACAGAGGTGGAGGACACATGGAGGGGATGTATGGGACAAAATAATCTTGTATTCTGTCCTATGTCTGTACTACCAACATCCACCGACAAACTTAGCGCGAAAGGGTAGGTACTACTAAAGAAGTACTACTACCCAGCCACAGGTAGCTCTGCTACAATTTAACCCGTTGCAGGACTCCGTCAAGCGGGGCTGCATGGATGGGTTCCGCCATCAAGACAATTTTTGTCCCCTTGTAACCATGCTAGAGGTATTGTGTTCCGGTTTGACTAAGTACTGAGACATTCAGCTTAATCCGACATTCTCAGAGATAGCGAATACTATACTAAGTTGAGCAAGCCAAGGTACCGTAAATGCAATAAACCAATATTTTCTTTCCAGGCCATACGGTGCCGGACGATCCAACATTGACGGTCGACTGTCGGTGGGCAGTTTACAACTTTATGTAGAAGAAAGATTGAGGGACGCGCCGCCGAGGTACGTAGCTTTTAGTTTTGGACTCCTATTTTTCGTATTTAGTTCCAATGCGTGTAGACGTGATGTTTTTGTCCGCGATAGTAATGCATATAGGTACTTATATGTCTGTACGTGAGCGCGCTGTCCTTTGCAAGCCTATTTATTTCTAAACAAAACGATATATTAACCGGTTTTCAAATAGAGAACACCGCATCGAAATCGAAAGCAAAGAAAATAAATAAGTATTCGTCGGGAGCTACGAGAGTGCTACGATTAGACTAGTCTTTTGGCTACGATACCACTAACAGAACGGAACACTCTTTGGCTTGTGTGCTTACAGAGGGGCCATCTAGCGGCCTTTACGAAACTATTTTCTTAGCTCCTCCATAAAATATTCTGTGGCTGCTCTCAACCCATTCACTTCCATCTGTGCAATGTAGGTACCTTTCCTACGACTTAATGCCACGTAAATGACATAGATGTCGTTGGTGTTACGGCAAGTTTGTTTAAACTTATTTACTTGTTTGTTTTAGATACTCGAGAACAGCTCCTAATGCACCTACAGCTATACCTGCTACAGTTTACCTGAATTCTGGCTTTGTAAGTCATTCCACATTACCTATAAGATTTTTCGTGAAATCTGGGTAAAACTTCGAGAAATCAATATCTGAGAGGGGGTTCTATTTTTGAATTGCTCGCATTCACGCTAGCGCTCGCGTGCGCTGCTACCTATCTTGTTCACACTCGTGCTAAATTGCTAAAGATACAAAAAATAGGAATTAGAAGACGAGTACTCGCGTATTCAGGCGAGCGGTCGTTGGCGGCGAGCGAGCGGTTCAAAAACAGGGCCTGTTATGGTTTTTGGTACATAATATACTCACTCTCTGTGCACTCCCCATGCAAGATACTTATTGCCGTAAACATGTCTAAAAATAGTGTCATCAGTTCTCCCCATCAGGCTGATGCTAGTCGTTTCACTGATAAAAGTAGACATCCCCCACTCAAAGAAATTTGACACATTTGTCCCAACTTGAGTACCTTACTTAAGAAATCTCTTAAGGTGCCGCCATATTAGAAAAGATGTAATGTGATGTCACACGATGTTACATTAGAGCCACACTGGACTTACGGCAAGTGATGCCATATGACGCTAGCGACACGTATATACGGGCCAGTCTGCGGGCCGAATGATGCGTGATACTTCAGATCGCGTCATTACACACCACACACACGTTTTGATGCACACGCCGTGGGATTTGGTCGCATTAACGACGTCACGTAAGACAAGTGTGTTGCTAAATTGCGTTTCATACATTTACTACATATTTTAGACGTACGTGGTGCATGATGTCGCATGCATCACGTACGTCACATCACATCACTCTAAGGTGGCGCTACCTTTAGACCCTTTGGCTTGACGCATTCAGCCTCCGACAGTCCCAATATCGTCGTTCCAAGGCCGATAGTGGCGCTGGAGTCATATAAAATTGGTTCTCATCATTATACCATTTACCTATTTCAGATTCACGATAGCAGTCTACCGCCTCCACCACCGTATACACTACCGAAGGAAGAAAATCAAAGCCACAGTCATTCATCTGTACATATTTAAGTGTTTACTTTAACTAAACTAACCAGTCTGTACCTTCTAAGACAATAATTATTAAAATTATAAAACCACAAAGTGTATGGAATCAACCCTATTACAGCAGTGTCACGAAGGTCTTTGACCAATGTGTCTTACCAGTGATGACCTACCTACTTAAGAGAAACGTGGTCTCTATGGGCCTTATAAGAAAGCTCACTGTTACCCAAAGGGCAATGGAAAGGGCTATGCTTGGAGTCTCGTTGCGCGATCGAATCAGAAATGAGGAGATCCGCAAGCGAACCAAGGTCACCGACATAACCCTAAGGATTACCAGGCTAAAGTGGCAGTGGGCAGGGCACATAGCTCGAAGAACAGATGGCCGATGGTGCAGTAAAGTTCTTGAGTGGCGACTACGTACCGGAAGACGCAGCGTGGGTAGGCCTTCCACAAAGTGGACCTACGACCTGGTAAAGATCGCAGGTACCAGGCCTTTGTGGAGATCTCTGTGGGAGGCTTATGCCCAGCAGTGGGCATCTTTCGGCTGATATGATGATGATAATGTATGTAATCAATGTTTAAAATGGCCTACCTGAGAGTTTTCATCATCATCTTAGCGTTAAATCCCGGTTACGCTCCCGCGCAACACGTGGGGCCCGAGGTCCGCCTCGTCCTATCTGAGAGTCCTACCTATTTGTTTATTTTTACTGTGTTCAATAGTGGTAGCTAAGTATAGCCTGTAGTACATATCTACTTCGAGTTTCGTTTTCCATCGACCGCACTCATTCAATAGTGTTTTTTGGCTTGGTTTTAAGTATGTTGTGCCTGCGTAAAATAATTTCCTGCGGGTACGAAAATAGCCTTTCAAAAATTATAGAACCATGAAGGTAGCAAATCTCGTTGGTATGCATCATGCGCTTTGGTGTTTTTGGTGCAACCCACGGAAGAAGAAAAAGAAATCTATAGAAATCACACATTCCTTCCGGAAGAACCGCATATTGAATGTTTTGATTTTATGTAATCGGACAAGTTTTAACGGGGTTATGATCATATGGCCTTAGCTATACTCAATTTCATAAAAAATAAAAATTATGCTTGGACAAATTCACGCAGCGCCATCAAGCCCCAAAGTAAACTATATACATACCAAACATGTTCTGTTCATTTGTGTTTCACATCACAGCCCATTATAGTCCACTGCAGGACTAAGGGCCTCTCCCATGAAAGGGGAGGTTAGTCCCATAATCTCCATGCTTTTGAAGTTGGAGTTTGGAGGCGGGATGGAGATCACAGTGTTATAAATATAACAATGGGTAACGCTGCTGCCCATTTTCCAGCCTACGGGGACTAGATGTTTTGCCTCGAAAACATAATAACATTGTAGTTGCATTATACGACATCCACGTAGTAAGGAGTTGGTGCAATTCTACTCTTCCGGATACCACACGGCCTCACGCGTTTGTATTTATGACCGGACAATACAAAAAATTTACCGCAACATGCATAGTTTGGCTGGTATTGCAGCTATATTGCTCGGCCACTAATAATGTATTGCAGCCACACATTACAATAAAAGTAATGAGGAGTTTTCCAATAGGTATTTAAGGCATTCCTAACCACTCACTAGATGGCGCCCCGACAATTTTGGTAATTGATAATCGTTGAAATAGGTTCTTAGCAAACAGGATATAAACACTGGGTACGTTGTATTAGATAATATTATACTTGTCAATAGTTTTCAACCATTTTAGAGGTTGTAATAATAATGGAACATAGTGCCAACTTCTATAAATATTTATTTTTACACTTCGTTCAACCTTTAACAGTTATGTTTATATTAATAAACACTTTATTTTCAAGTTTAGTATTACTTGGCTGCATGAAATCACTGCTACCATCATACAGATTTAAAGAAGATTACCAAAATTGTAGGAGCGCCATCTATTGATGCTTTTTGAAACAAACTATCAATACCTACTGGAAAACTCCTCATTCCCGTTTAGAAGCACCTTTATTGACTGACAAGCTGATATGCATAGGGCCTCGCTTCCAAAGCCATAAAACAGAAAAAAAAAATTCTTACGAGATTTTAACTATTTAGGTATATTCCAAGTATTTTCTTTTCGTTTCCAAAGATTTGTTTGGTGATAGTATAATTTTTATTGAAATGCATGGCGTGCAGTAAGTCTTACAAATTTGCAGTACTTACTTTCATCTCAGAATAGAAACTCAAACAGAACAGAATGGCGGATGAAGAAATAAATGGAGACACAGACGACATTCAACATGACAAAGATAAAACTCAAAAGAAAACTGCAAAACACGATAGCGGTGTAGCAGATTTAGAAAAAGTTACAGATTATGCTGAAGAGAAAGAAATATCTTCGCAAGATATTTCAGGGGTATGTTGTATCAAATTTTGAGGTTATGTCTATTTTGTACTGCATCAACCAAATAAAGTATGTTTAGATATCGGTGACATCCACTTCATGGCTGATTTTTGCATCTCTCTCTTCATTATAGATTTTAAATAGGTATTATTTATCAACACCAAACATTTTTCTTTTCAGGCTCTCTCTCTAATAGGAGACAGGAGAAACAAGGAGGCTGCGGAACGTCTTGAAAAGGAAAAAGAACTTCAGAAAGTTACAGTTAAGAAAGATGACATAGAGTTAATAGTAAGTGTCATTATGATTAGTTTCTTTGCCACATTAAAGTATTATACTATTAATGAATAGTCAACTTAATGTTATTGTTATGCTCACAGTTTAATTATTATCTTTATTGCCTAAAACACATTAGAAACATACTCACAATACAAATTGTAATCTTTAACACCTTAAGCGCCAAGGCCATAGTGACTGTCCCATGCGCCAAGGCCATAGTGACTGTCACACTAATTTTAGAAAAATAAAAAAAGTCTTCCAGTTTTTTTATGTGTACCTTAATTGATACATGTGGCCCAGGAAATAATTTTAAACAAAAACCTTTTTCCCAGGCCGCGTGTATCAAAAAAGATACACTACAAAATTTTATTTGTATAGGAAGTGTGAGCATGAGCGATACACAAAGTCAAAACTAACTAGAGGACTGTGTATCTAAAATGATACACAAGTGTTGAGACAGTGTGTGCAATAATGATACACATGGCGATGAGGGTGTTAAGGGATAATGAGCGAGCTTATCCCCAAAAGAGATCCCATATAAATAGTCCGAAACAGTCCACTTTGTACTCCTCCAAAGTAGTTGGTTTCTTTGTTATCAACATGCCTAATAATAAGTATTTAAGAGTGTCGATAGCCTGGCGGTTGAATATCCAACTTGTAAGCGAGAGGTACCGGGTTTGAATCCCGCTGCGGCCATGTACCAATGACTCTTTTCTGAGTTATGTACATTAATTGGATTCTAACCAATGCTCGTATGGTGAGGGAAAACATCATGATGAAACCTGCAAATTCAGGCAACTGAATTTGTAACCATGATCCTATCTGGTCAGTTTCCCCTGGTAGCAGGGTCATGGAGGTCAGATGGTAGTCGCTCCACTGTAATTACCTGATCGCCAAATCTTGAATCATGGTCAAGGTGGACCCCGGGCTAACGTTTTCGAGAGCACAACAGGGACATTATCGCCAAGATGATGATGATGATAATGAACATGCCCAATAAGCGGTTTGAATATCTCTGTACACAACTCCAAATACTGTAAACTTTATGGCTTATGGGGGTTGTGGGTGGTCTGCCTGTTAGACGTAACAAATTTTAAAAATATGTAATATATAAGGTAATGTGCATATTAATCAACTATTCTCTTACAATATATACATATAGTTATCAAGTCAAACTAGTGGAAGAATGTCAATTGTTATTTCTGAAAGAAGTTTTGAAATGGGTTTTGTAGGTAGAGCGTTTTGTATAAAGACATGACATGTAGGTATGTAATTTAATTTGTCAAAATTTCAATTTTACTATCACTAAATGTACATTACTACTACATCGGCAACATAATAGTAACACCAATTTGTATAGATTTAAACTATTTATGCTAGGTTGCTATACTTATTATGACTATTTACTTTTCAGGTAAAAGAAATGGAGATCTCAAGAACATTAGCGGAAAGAACTTTACGGGAACACAGAGGTGATGTGGTGGCAGCACTTACAACTCTCACAAACTAATGTGATTGCATCAAAAACATATTAGTCTTTGAATAAATTTTTTAATCTCTCCAACTATATCAGTTTACTTTTCAGTTTCTTAAAAAGACCAGCATTTTAGGCCATGCACTTTGTAGCGTACTTTATTGTCTGTTATTAAATGCGTACTTAA
This sequence comes from Blastobasis lacticolella, assembly GCA_905147135.1. Lineage (NCBI taxonomy): Eukaryota > Metazoa > Arthropoda > Insecta > Lepidoptera > Blastobasidae > Blastobasis > Blastobasis lacticolella. Next base: position 6,534,672 of record LR990051.1, read on the forward strand.
GAGGGCTTTTTGATACTGAAGACACATGTCACAATGTTTTGATAGCAAAGACACAAGTTTCTATCTGTAAATGCCCCAATGTCCCAAAACTCGATGTCAACCCGGAATCGGATGAATAGGCAAGTCATGCTGGTTGGCAGAAAAATATTTAAAAACTCTAAGTTGCATGATTTCAAAATTATAGGCATTTAAAAAAACGCAATATTGCACACCCTGCGACAGACTTTTCAGTCCTGTTGCCACAAATCTTTACTTTTCCCATTTTTTTTTTGCTGTGTAACCCTAAATAATGCTTCTCTAAAATGTAATATAAATTTTGAAACCAGCTGCTTAAGCTTGCGTAAAAATAGGACTTATCGCTTAGAAAAAATTTCAAAATAAAAAATCGCTTTGGTTTAACTGACTGTATTGAAAAAAAAAAGTACTACGCGAGTTTGGCAAGTTATGTCAAAAGTTGGCGCATTTAGTAAGGATTCCAGGATGGTGAGTTTGGCAAGTTATGTCAAAAGTTGGCGCATTTAGTAAGGATTCCAGGATGGTATGATATTTGGTAAATTGAAACTGCTATCGTTGACAAAAATTGTTTTTCCTTTAAACCCAGTTTTTAACAAAAAAAATTTACTTGATCGATAGCCTTTTTACACGATTCCGGGTTGACGTCGAGTTTTGGGACACCCTGTATAGTTAGTGCAATTATGCAATTATAGTTAGTTTATTAATAGTGTGTACAACAAACAGGGTTGCGGGCCACATGGTGCAGGTAGATGACCTCCTTTAGGGTGTATACACGTGGGAAGCTGGTTACCAGCACTGATCTACCAGCGCTGGTTACCAGCACCGATCTTATCGGAGCTATGCCATACGCCCTTAGAAGAATACTAAAACTATGGGCTCGTTATTTTACTGTGGAACTCTTCAGTCGATGACAAAAAAATTATATAGACGCCCATTTGGCCACATACTGGAAACTGACAATTAGTGTAACTCCGAAAATAATTCTTTCTTGATTGATATACAGAGTTACCAAATTGATTTCCCAGTATGGAAAGCATGTTGAAGATTATTTGATAGCAGTTTCTTTTTAACCCCCTACGAAAAAGGAGGAGTTTTATAAGTTTGAAGGAGCGTCGGTAGCCGGGCGGTTGAGTATCCAACTCGTAAGCGAGAGGTACCGGGTTCGAATCCCGCTGCGGCTATATACCAATTAATCTTTTCTGAGTACATAACTTAGAACAGAATCTTCTGAGTACATAACTCAGAACAGAATCATTGGTACACTAACTGTAACTAATGTAGTTAAATTCTAACCGATGCTCTTACGGTGAGGGAAAACATCGTGATGAAACCTGCAAATTCAGGCAACTGAATTTGTAACCATGATCCAATCTGGTTCCCCTGGTAGCAGGGTCACGGAGGTCGGATGGCAGTCGCTCCACTGTAATTACCTGATCGCCTATTCATGAATCATGGTCAAGGCGGACCCCGAGCCCTCGTTCTCGAAAGCACAACCGGGACATTAACGCCAAGATAATGATGATGATGATGTATAAGTTTGAAGCGTGGATCTCTGTGTGTCTGTAGCATGGTAGCTCCTGAACGGATGAATCAATTTTGCGGTTTTCCTTATTAGAAGATTCTTCTTAGCTCTGTTTCATTAAAATTGTTCAGTTATGAAATATTTGAGTATACTTGGTCGGGGCATTTTCCGACGTTTTCTGTTGGTTACGCTGTTTCAACAACAACTGGAGAAACTGGTTGTGAAAGATGGAAAGAGACCCCAAGGTCCGCTACCTGGATTGTATCAGCACGCTCGTACTCTCGAACCATACAAGTAAGCATACGATATACGATGTTCTGCGTATCGCTGAGGACAGACCGTCATCGAAATAGACGAGAAATGAGATTGCAGTGTTCAATACCGACGGTTATAAGCCAAACTTATCACATCTTGAGTCATCACGACTCGTCACCGTTGGCGACTCCAACCTTCCGAATAAGCTGGATTCCGAAATGGTATCACAGACCTCCAGACGCTGCGGCGTGTTGTACAGAAGACCGAGCAGTATGAACGAGGAGAAACCCTATCATATTATTAAGACCTGGGCTTGCGTCAGTCTCTCCAGATATGACTCAAATAGGTTAATAGTCAATAGACAAAATAATTTATTCAGTTTAGGCTGTACATAGCACTTATGAACACCACCGTGTGTGTTCGTCTTCGCGACATGTTTTTCCTGCGTATCTACGACTTAATAAGTACATACCTCCGTATCTACGACTTTTGAAGCACTCAATAGTAGACTATCCCTGTGGAAAGCGAGCGTGTGTAGGTAGGTAAAAATAAATAAATTCCGGACTTGCGCCTTCTCCACATCGGTGAAGGCATTAAGGGTTCGCCGTAGTTGGCATGCAGGTACGAGATCACTGCCCCATTTCATGAAAACGTGCTGTAGTTGTAGGCCGTACTTATACTTGGTCGTCGGTGGGTCAGTACTCTTGTCTGATGTGGATACGTGGATAAAAGGTGCCTGAACCTGCGTATCAGAAAAGAAGCACCGTGGGCGACCCAAAAAGCGATGGATTGACATCATCACATCACGGAGTCAGACGACAGATTGACAGACGACGACGACCTACCCGCAAGACTGTCCTACAGCTATCCGTTAGTATGCGATTTGGTTGTTCTACTTCTCCCTCATAGGTATCTACTACGACGTGAGTGGCTGTACGTCCCCATGTGAATGTAGGTATGTACCAATTAACCGTTTCTGAATCCTTTTTATGAGCTCTGTGTAGGAATCATGTTATTTTGTCCATAATAATAGGTACATAAGTAATACAACGCAACGGATTATGTGTTTTTTAAAGATAATTTCTTCCGGAAGACTTACACTTTGCAAAGTTCTTGTAATAGAAAAACCCCGAGAATACCTATGCAAAGCATGGGAGGGTCGCTAGTCTAATAAATAAACGAAAAACTACAAGAATTCAAGCTAAAAATTAAAAAAAAAAAAATTCTGGACCATAGACTATCCACGCCATGGAACAATGCATTTTTTACAACTGGAAGGAAAAGATTGATAATTTTTTAAGCTATATTATAAAATATCTATCCTATTGATACTGTTGAAACCATGGATGTATTTGTGAAGTAAATTGGGTAATATATCAATGGTTGGAATCTACCACAACTTGAAACGTGTGGTCACCCAGCACTATTTTGTGCAGGAACATTCCAGTTTTGAATCATATTATATCCTTGAATAGTTAAAAATATAATTTTTTCTATATTGTCTATTCTTGACGAGGTCTTTCTTGCTCGCCTTGCTTGTACTTGTGCTGCTCAACTTCTTTTGTTTTTATTTCCTATTGTAATGCTCAAAATTCATGATCAATGGGTAATTTATATGTAATTTTGCCATTCTGTTTGTGTGGTGTGATAACCGAAGCCAGTGACCATTAGAAGCAACGGTAAGTCAAAATTTTCACTCTGTAAAATGTCAAAAAAAGTCGTGAACATTTTACCAATTTTCGCCCTTGAAGTAAGAATTTATTTCGATACTCCTCTCTGTGGTATATATTACAATGTTTTTAACGTTTGATGAAACTTGTTAACTAAAATTGATGGTACTCATGAGGTTTAGGACGTCTATTCCGAGCTTTGCAATGACGTCAAACAGCAACATGGAGATTTTTGGTTCGGTGCTGCATTTAAAAAGTTATAGCAGTAGAATAGAACCTTTCACACACTAAGGATTTGTAGTATGGTTGGAAGGCTAATGAGTTTGCCAAGTCCTCTTGACTCTAGTCGTAAAGCAGTTTACTTTCTTCATTTTGTAATGGTATACACCTGTCAAGATGAACACAGCTGATTGTTCTATGACAGCATTGTCAAGACAAAACATACTTGATATGATAATCTACATACTCTTCCTTCTTCCTTCCTGTTGTTCCACCTATGTGGGGTCGGGTCTCCTTGTAATCTACATATACAATGATGTATAATCTACATACTAAGTATTCTTTCACTACACATATTATCGGGTTTGTTACCACGGTTAGTATTGTTTTTACCTCGATATTTCGACGCAGTTGCATGCGTCACGGAACGTCACTATATACCACGCCTAGTGCGAGAGGCAATAGAAATAACGAAATACAAAAATTTTAATCGTGAAGATGGGTTTAAACTGGCCAGTGCGTGGAATCCAGTGTTAAATGTATACAATCGTAAAAGTAGATCGATTTCAGTTTCGCGTAAAGACGTAGTGAGTTTCGTGTGTCGCGGGAATCAAGCGAGTAACAATGGTAGTGGTTCGAGATTTCAAAGTGAGGGTAATCGTCGAATCCGAAAGAGGGTGGACCGATATGTCTGTCCTTAGGAGCGACTTCACACAGCGGCACCAGTCAACTCGTGACCATGACGCATGCAACTGCGTCGAAATATCGAGGTAAAAACAATACTAACCGTGGTAACAAACCCGATAATATGTGTAGTGAAAGTGTAGTGAATAACCACGAAAGTCTTAAAACCTATATACTAAGTATTGTAAATGAAATGGCGTAAGTGCATATTGCTTAGTGATTTTGTACCTATATTCAACTTAATGCTAGCATAATGCATTTTGCAATGTGATTTATATACTTACATATAAATAATTTGTAATCTATAGAATTATATGTACATAACTGTAAACTCTTTATAATGTCTTGAGACATTAAAATTTTAAAATTTTATTTCAGACATAGGTACATCCATAGTGTTAGTAACAAGATCTCTGTAGTGTTAGTATTGTAAAAACTAGTGTTCAGTGTGGAGCTTCACCCACTGACGTATCAGAGGGTAATCCCACCTTGAACACGTTTAGGAGACTTGGTGGTGGAGCGATAGAAGCTGATCACTTTCGGATTATGGCATAAGAGTCCTAAACATCCCCGATGGACTGCATCGTCACTCCTGCCCCAACAGCCAGTACCCTAAACATATTATTATATTGAACATGTTGGTTGCTATATGCTAGCTTCGTAAATCAGACCCAGAGGCTGCACATATAAATTTATCAGTGACCCAATGACCCAAGTATTTAAATTACCTAGCCCAGCCTCTAAGGGAGAACCACAAAGCGATAATCCAGGGACATACGTAGTTTAGAGTTCCTGTTTTAAACATAATTGAAGCTTGTGCTTCCTACCAAGATGATATCCAAGGTTTTCGAGGTTAGCGTCAATATCCTCTAGATTACAAATCATTTTGTAAACACTCTTTTTTGTCAAATTGATATTTGGCTGTTCTATCTCAAATCTGACAGCAGTACTCAAGACCAAACTTGTGTTTCTTGTGTTTAGTAAGCTAACCTTTGGATAGTGATTTTTTTTTGTAGTTTTTGCTTTGGCTTTGAAGTACAGGCCTAAGCAAGATGAAATGGGCTGTGTTTGGTGGAAAATACAACTGTGTTTAGGATGAATTAAATAAATAAATAATGGCGAACAAATTCACACAGCGCCATCTAGCCCCAAAGTAAGCAAAGCTTGTGTTATGGGTGCTAGATAACTGATAAACTGCTTATATACTTTTAAATACATACTTATAATACATAGAACACCCAGACCCGTAACAAAAATTAAAATTCATCATTTCAATTTCTGCCCGGCTGGGAATCAAACCCGGGACCTCTTGCGTGGCAGACCGGCATGTTGACCACTGAACCACTCAGGTCATAATTGAATTGAACACTCAAGTTGTCAACAAGTTGACTGCAATAAGCATTGAGAACTTTTCAACCACAATCTCCTGCAGTTCTCTTTGAACAGCCATAAGGCTCAATAAATCCAAAGCAAGTGAAATAGATAAGAAAGCGATAGTGAAAGGATTTCATTGAAATAAATATGATTTTGATTTATCCTTTATTATAAATAAATAAAGAAAAGAGCCAATTAGTCGGCTGTTTTTGCCGACTAGTGCAAAACTAGGGCAATGTGGAATAAATATGATTTTGATTTTATTCCTTAATAGATTTTATCCCAGGAAACCTGATTAGTCGATAGACCCGACTAGTCGGCAAGTCTCTATTCCTAACTGATTGAAAACGCTGTTTACGCCACAGCTAGAAAGTTTGCGTCGGTATTTCGATTCCATATACCCGGTGTATTAAATCGAAATTCCCCTTCGCTCCATCCATGCTCTAGATAATCAGATTGCATCCAGGAAGTTAGATATTACGGATGCCGAAGATCGCGCGAAGTCGAGAAGTGTGAGTTGAAAAATGGAGCCTGGCAGAAGCCGGGCATTTGCTCGCAACTTCGTCCGGGTGGAAAGTATTTTAAATGACCTCCGTATCGTACGAATGCTAGTACTACAGGGAGGTCAAGCTGTATTTATTTATTATAGTATATTATAGATATGCAATTTCGGATCTGGAAACGGATACGGATATTCGATTTTTAAGTATTGTGTCCACCAAGCGCGCTTCATACGTAGTTTAATCATATTTTCAATATCAAAAGCAACGAAATTTAGTACACGTGATTACCCAATATATATGCTTGTAGAATGTCAGATTATCGTCGTAAAATATGTCGTTTCAAAGTGCACGGGATTAAAATTAATGTTCAATGTCGTGTAACTTTGAAACGATATATTTTAACGAAAATCTGACTAACTACAAGCTGCAAGCAAGATATTGGTTTCTGGATTACGTCTACAAAATTTTATCAATCAAAATATGATCAAACCACATTTGTGTGAAACGTGCTCAGGTGACTCCTCTTAAGGAATTGTAAAATTAAAATACAAATAGATAAATAAATTTGACTTGTTTCTAGGTTATCATTCGGTACTACGACCAGTTACATAACTAGTCATAACATTTAGACTCTGCCCCTATCGGAACTTATTCGAATCTTTTATATCAGATTCGGTTACGGATATTTTTTTTTAATTTGGAAATCTAATACGGAGCCCTATAATATCCCTGTTCTACCTACCCGCATCAAAAAAACATGGCTAAGATTGTACCCTGGATTGCTAGCTACCAACCTAGCAAAACCAAACCAAAATCCGTCCAGTAGTTTTTGCGTGATGTGCGAAAAGACAAATAGAAAAATATAAAAACAATCAAATGTGGAATCGGTCAAAAATATACTATGATGTCAAAAGTAGAATCAGTCAAATGTAGACTAAACGGTGTAATTCATCCATACACGCTGCCGCTCGGTACAATTACAATTTCTCTTACATACAATACGTTTTAATGACGCCCCGATGAATGTGAAGGTGTTTTCGCCGAGAGAAACCTCGATTGTTGCGAGTCTGACGCGTTTTCCGCGTTGGGCTCGAACTGGAACTGTAAAAATCGGTGGACGAGTCGGGCGATCGGTCGATGCTCGCAGCGAGGCTGCTGGGCGGAGGGCGACCTTGGCATCTACCTAGGCTGAGGGCGGGGCCTCCCAGCGAAGTATCTTCCGCCATCCCGTGGACCTTGAATAACTTTCGCCCAAGGACTTAAGGGCACATGATAAATGAAAATCTTCCCCGGTTTCTAGGTCGCCTCCCCCCATAGGCCGGTGGCCTGAATACGAAATTTCGTGCACCAAATCCCAGGTATATTTTTCGGAAAACAGCCTCGCTTCGCTCTAATCGAATCGAGTTGTGAATTATCGCGGGGACTTGTTGAGTTTTGTACTTATGTGCTAGTAAAATTGGTCGGTTTCGGGAAATAAATACGGTACTCAGAGAAGCTGCCCGAGAATGCCCTTGTGTTGCTGATGTACTTAGGCGGCGATAACCACTTTCGCTCATGTGGTCCGCTTGACTGTTTGCCTACCAAATAGCATTAAAAAACTTAGTCCAAATACAACTAAGTACATACTAGAATTGCATATTTACACCAAAGTTAACTGTTAATAATCATTGTTACGTGAGATGGGTAGGTATATCCAGATGTCCATGTTTAAGGAGGTTCGATGTTCAAACAAAAAACAATCAATATTCCAGTAACCAATAAACAGTATTAATACATGAACTTATGCTCATCTATCCGTTTTCGGGTATATGTTTGCGCAAGATGAATAAAAAATCATTGTTTCATACATAAATTACGCATAATTCAACGTAAGTTTTCATAAATCATACGTATCTGTGTGTGATAAATGTTGTGATTGTTCACAACATACGGTAATTCGCCAGAATTTCCATAGATGGCGCGCTCAAACATTATTACTTTTGTCTTCTACCGCAACATTATCGAAATTGTAAATATTTTCAAATTATTATTCATAAGTTGTATGCGGGACGACTCTGTCACAACACAACATCGTCACAACTTCTCGAGTCTACAGGTTTCTTGACAAAAAAGGGTTGACCGTGGCGACAAATGGAACAAATGTTTTATTAAAGTCAACACTACGCGACTGTCAGTGAATGTATGATAGTAACGCGGCCCTTATTTTTGCCATATACTTTTTGCCAAGCTGTATTTACCAGGCTGTCGTAGCAATGTATAAGACTATACCTATCTAGTACTAAGCAAGTAATTTAAATTAGTTTGTTTTGGAGGATACCTATGCAGAACAACATTTTTAATACATTAAGTGATGATCACAAATCTTGTGAAAGACTTGCTATTTGTGCTTTGCGGTGAAAATATTTTAGTCGAAGGTGAAATTAATGTAGGTACCTAATCTACCTAAGTAGGTAATTTAATTATGTATGTTACGAGCTTGCGACATCCATTTCAAGATATAGATCCCTCGAAGCCCCAGATTTCGCCTAAACAAGGCCATCATACATAGCGCTGAGCTATCTCGTCATATTTAAGTGTGAAGTTGTCTACTACAAGGAATACTTAAATACCTGTATGCATGTATGAGTGAGTAGTTCAAAATGTTAGAAGAAATATTCTATCAACACAGATGATTTTACGTACAAAGTATTGTTCAATTTTTGTTTGCATAGTTCAAAATTAATAAAAAGTATGCGCAAAACATGTAAGATATATAAATACAAGGGCAATTTCACAAAGGAATAAAGACTTGGAATTTGCAAAAGTGGCGCCATCTAGCAAGCTCTGAGCTTTCGGGAACCAACGCGAACCGCCTTAAGTCAGATCGTAACCATTTTTAAGTGAGCTATCGATAATTTTATTAAAAATGTATTTAATAGAAATTAGGCACTAGAAAAGTTTTATTATTAGTTTTGTAATTTAAGACATAATCGATCCCGTTTAGTCTCAAAATGTCCCAGTTGCAAAATGTCCACTGGTAAAAAAATGTCCAAGTCGCAAAATGTCCAAGTTGCAAAATGTCCAGGTTGCATAATGTCCAAGTTGCAAAATGTCCATGTTGCAAAATGTCCCGGTTGCAAAATGTCCAGGTCGCAAAATGTCCACATTGTAAAATATCACTATATAAGTCGCTAAATGTTGTACACACTTACCTACTACTCATGAGTTGCCGCTTATATTTATAAATTTCACGATATATTACTGACTGTGCGGTGTTTTCGGGTGGTTGGTGGGCCCACTGAAAACCAGCGTTGTAGTACACGTCAAGCGACCACAACATTATGCCGAGGGGGTCCAGTTGCACTGGAAGCCGCGACACGAACTTTAAACAATGCCACTGGGAATAGATAAACTGTAGGTAGGTACATTTATTATTATTCTTCTTTCTTTTTCTTGTTTTCCTAACATTATTTTTATTTTATGTACGCTTTGTTTTTTTTTTCATGTTAAGTTATCGTGTCGTGGTTTTATACGAGATATTTATAGATTAGACAGCATTAAAGGATAAGAACAGGGGCGGCAGGATAGGGCTCGCTGAAAATTGGTTTACTTATCCATATTTTTCATACTACAATTTCAAATATCGCCAATGATTTAATGAAGCCTAGTATGAAGACAGCAGGAACCTTAAGCAAGGTCATAGGCAACTTTACATCCCACTGCTATGCTGCTCATGGCGGAAAGCTGGTTATAAATAAACAATGTCGATGACAAAAAAAATATTATTATTTCTTTTAAAATGACGATAACAATGAAATATGGCAAATAATTAGGTAGGTAAGACAAAACTCTTAAATATTTCTAGATAAATTACAATAGTCTCAAATCAAAAATTGCTAATATAATAAAATTTTACTTAATAAACCGCAAAAAGATGTTCTTTTTCAAAAAAATTTTAAATGTGGTTTTCTTTTTTTTTTTAGTTTTCGTAAAAGCACTTTGTATTTTTTATATATTTTAAAAATGGATCTCTAATAATGCAATTCTAATGTTTTGCTTCTAGCTGAAGCTTATAAATAAAATCATAAAGGTTGGGATGCTTGGGTATGCGGCGATTCAACCGGTTGTGCCATCCTTCTAAAGCATTTGTTGTTCTGTGCCGTTGTCCAGCACAAGAAAAAGAAAGAAGAATAATAATAAATGTACCTACCTACAGTTTATCAATTCCCAGTGGCATTGTTTAGGGGTCCAGTTGCACGCTTCCAGTGCAACTGGACCCCCTCGGCATAATGTCGTGGTCGCTTGACGTGTACTACAACGCAGGTTTTCAGTGGGCCCACCAACCACCCGGAAACACCGCACAGTCAGCAATATACCTGCTCTTTTCGTATTATAGTTTGATATCGTTGATAAATAAATATATCATCGCACCGCTCGCCACCGACAGGGAGTTCATCCTCACACCATGGAGCCAAATTGGTCGCGAACTGTGCGGTTCCAAAGAAACTTTTTCCCACGCACACTAAGGTTGTGGAATGAACTACCTGGAGAGTACAACATGGAGTACTTCAAGAAAGGGGTAATAAGGTTTTTACGGGGTCGGCAACGCGTGGGTGATGCCCCTGGTATTGCAAACGTCCATGGGCTGCGGTGACTGCTTGCCATCAGGCAGGCCGTACCTAAGCTTGTTTTCCGCCTTAGTGATATAAAAAAAAATTATAAATACGTAATATATCGTGAAATTTATAAATATAAGCGGCAACTCATGAGTAGTAAGTGTGTACAACATTTAGCGACTTATATAGTGATATTTTACAATGTGGACATTTTGCGACCTGGACATTTTGCAACCGGGACATTTTGCAACATGGACATTTTGCAACTTGGACATTATGCAACCTGGACATTTTGCAACTTGGACATTTTGCGACTTGGACATTTTGCAACTGGGACATTTTGAGACTAAACGATCGATCCTAATGAGCGTTAACAATGACACAACAGCTAATCGTTACTCTATTTTGTAATTTGGAAAATGTTGCCTTACAATATTAAAGGCCCATTTAATAATTGAATAATTAATAGGTTAAGAATGTGATGTGGTGTCCTGTCCAATTATTCGTAAATGGCCATGGCCTATTAGTTAATTGCTATTTTCTGTGTTTGTCCGAAACCTCGGCCTTATACAAGTAACAGACGCTCCGATTTGGCTGAAGCCGACCAACCGTCAGTAATCCTTACGATGTTCAAAATAAAGTCGCTTTTGGATTATTCCGGATGCGCCGGCGAGCCCACCTTGGTCGGACGTTTAACCACTTCCCTTGCACCCAAAAGCGACTTTATTTTAGGTATATTGCGTAAGGATTAGTATCAACTGCAACTAACGGTTGGTCGGCTCCATTCAAATTGGAGCGTCTGTTACTAGTTTTCGAGCTTATTGCAAATCATGTTTCGATGAACACTATCACACTATTTTACCTATAATATAAAGTTACATACTTACTTACTGGCTGAAGGTATGTAGCGTTTGCTTTGAATCCTTCAAACTTAAACAGTAATCGTTTCTTTGTACTAAACAAAAATTCGTTTTGCACCAACACAGACCAAAGTGGAACGCGTTGCTCATAGAAGGGTCATCAATTTTCCATCACGTATTTTGGAATGGAATGCGGAGTTATGTGGAAAGGTACTTATTTCGATAGATATTTGTTTTTTATTTAAAACGATCCCAAAAAACATATATTTGGCAATACTTTTAGCTAAATTACAGATCTATATATTTCTGTAAAAAATTTTAATCGTGGCTGTATATTCCGACATCTACGAGTAACTAAGCGATGAAACCTAATTTCTATAGGGTGGTAGTATTCTTTTTCTAAATACTAAATAGGTCAATATTGGGTCCTTATACCTACGAAATTGACGTTTTTTCGCAAGTATACATTCACTCATTCTTTCTGTTTATTCTTAATACTTGTTTTAAGTTAACTTGTAAAATGTTTACGCTTGGGTACCTTCTTAAAGGAATTTGTACATAATCTACATCATATCTTTATCATCTTGGCGTTAAGTCCCGGTTGTGCTCTCGCGCATGAGGGCCCGGGGTCCGCCTTGACCATGATCCAGGATTCGGCAGGTTAAGTAATTACAATGGAGTGACTGCCATCTGACCTCCATGACCCTGCTACCAGGGGATCCTGACCAGATTGGATCATGGATACATCATATCTTTATCAAAATATCCAATCTGAACTCATGAAAGGACATTTGTAGTAGGTATAGCTACACTGAAGGTATGTGGTGTAGCGTGTTTCGGCTTAGATAGACATAAGTATCAACTTGTCTTATCTATGTGTACCTCGATTGGTCTATCTAGCACAATGTACAACTGCTATGCTTGAATGGATTGTTGGCTGATATAAATCGTAAAGAAACTATTATATTGCGGCCATCTAGGTAGGTATCACACATAACATGCATTCATATACGTACCGGATTGCTTTTAATCGCTTAGGTTTTGGATTATGCTATACTAGTTAGTGATCCCGGCGTGATTTCGTTCGCGTACACCTATTTTACCTCTACCTACCCTTTTTTCTTGTTTATAAACTTTCCACTTTAATCACTATATATTTTTAGTAGTTTAAAATCTCCAAGCGTACATAGATAACAAGGACAAACGGCGGGAAACAACTATTATACAATGTATAGATTGTAGAGCCCGGAAGCTTAAAATTGGTAAAATATGACTCTAAAGAAAGTGGCTTAAAGGGCATTGGAGCGAACTATCAGAAATGTTGAAAAATAGAGATAGAGTTTTGTCAAAAATATTCCAATGAACATGGAAACCTGACCGGAACACTGGAGCTACATTAATATATTACCATCTAGATAGATAGGCATAGATATACTGTAACATGATGTGATGTAGTTAGGGTGCGTGCGTATTGGCATTCGGTGTGGGTTATCCCCGCGATGGGTTCGTCGACCTCGCGCGCAGCCTGGACGCTTGCATTGTCAACCGCGTGTCCAGAATTAATTCTCGCTCATTATATTACACACCGGCCTGCCTGGCTGGATAGGCGGCACCCCACCTGGATGTCGATGCCACGAAATTTATGGCATGGGCGTTATTTGTATCAGTATTCTGTGGCAAGGGCTTGGAACGGACGGCCTGTTGCAGTTGCAGTTGATCAAACTGTGCGTCAATTGCGAACCCACGGCGCGGTTCGCCGCCCCCGAGATATGGGCCTGCCGAAAAGTGCAATTCGCCCTAGGGTCCATTTCTTAAGATTTAAAATTGAAAGAGTCGTTTCTGATTTCCTCACACACAATCCCCTTCACTACTGTGGATGAGACCCAAGACTGTTGATTGTAATTAGGACTTGCAAAACCAAATTGTAAATTATTGGACGCATATGCGGAACCTAAATACGACTCTGCATGGCTAACACAAGCGTGCTCTCGCGCGCGATAAGCAAGACAAGGCGCGACATAGATACTGCATCTCTTTGTTTTCTCAGAGAAGAAAACAAAGGCTTTCTCGCGGGCACGCTTGTGCTTGCCGTGCTGGCCGCAACTAATTAGTCTTCCCATTAAATCCTACTAAAAAATGAGCAGGTCAATAAAACCCGATTAATTACATATTGTTTACACACAAAATAATTCATGGTAATTACCTACATCTACCTATAATTTAAAGGCATTTTAATGCCTTGTTGGTGGCCCTCCCAGTACTTGTTTTTCAGATCGATGAAAATAACAAAGCAATGATAATGAATATTCACAGTAAATAAACACTCTCCACACTCATAGCTTTACTTACACTCCGGTAACATGTCGCATAGGCACCATATTCTTAACTCTTCCTCCTACAATGAAAATCACACAAACACCCAGACCCTAATACAGAAATTGAAATTTATCATATTAAATTCCGGAATTTTTCAAATCAAATCAATAAATTTTTATTCAGTTTGGGTTTTACAACACTTATACAATTAATATAAATACAATGGCATCGTCGACCCGAGCTAGTCACTTACTGGTATATGCGGAAAAAAAATACTTCTAGCGGAGACTAGGCCTACCATCGTCTGGAAACTAGTACCGTCGATATTCAGGGCAACCACTACGAAATTCGGGTCACCAAATACAGTGTATTGTATAGATAGAACAATAAACCACAGTTACGTATGCCCTGTTTGTGGTAGAGGCGTAATACCTAACCTATGTATCAATCCCTCTATGACCTTTACAAATATGATTCATGTAACTTTATTTTGCGTATAGGAAAACTATTTGACTATTACTATACAACATTGAACACTTTTTGTCCTTCTATACAATGAGCAGTTTTCCAATAGGTTTCTAAAGCATTCCTAACCACTCACTAGATGGCGCCCCGACAATTTTGGTAATTGATAATCGCTTGAAATAGGTTCTTAGCAAACAGGATATAAACACTGGGTTGGATAATATTGTATTTGTCAATAGTTTTCAACCATTTTAGAGGTTGTAATAATAATGGAACATAGTGCCAACTTCTATAAATATTTCTTTTTACACTTCGTTCAACCTTTAACAGTTATGTTTATATTAATAAACATTTTATTTTTAAGTTTAGTATTAGTTGGCTGCATGAAATCACTGCCACCATCATACAGATTATAAAAAGATTACCAAAATTGTAGGAGCGCCATCTATTGATGCTTTTTGAAACCAACTATCAATACCTACTGGAAAACTCCTCATTAATCTTCTTTCTCTCTTCTTCTTTGCAGCTTGAATTATTTCTGCTCTAATATAATTTCTCCTTAGTATTGTTGACGGCCAGTCGTTCAATAATCTAAATATATTTTTAAATAATATATTGCCATCTAAAGGTATTATTGATTACTGGTTCGGCAGTCGAAATGGATGATTTTTAACCGATTTCAAATACAAAAGGAAGATCTATGTTTGACTGTACGATCATCAATCTGTTTAGTGTTTCCTCGTCTTCTACTTTCTAGTTTACTACGCTCGTTAGCGGGTGTCATGAGAATGAGACCTTTTTAGAAAAGTTTTTAACTCTGGTCAAGAGCGCTTTCCTCTTAAATTAATACCGGTGTTTTTAACCACCGTAAAAAAAGAGGGGTGAATCTTGTTCGTGTGTATCTGTGGCTTAGTGTATCTATGTGGCATCGTAGTTCCCGAACAGATGGACCGATTTGAATGCGGTTCTCTCTATTTAAAAGCCAGTTACCTTAGTTAGATTCGTAATTTAGAAAATATATAAGTAATAAAGATGTAATGAAGTAGTAATGAAGATGAAGATGGTAGTAATGAAGTTGTAAAACTTGGCCGGGGGTTATCCGACTTTTTCTGTCGGTTACTTTTTAAAGCCAGGAAACATGTAGTGAAGATAGAGCATGAAACGTCCTCACTTGGCCTTGTATCCACTGTATCGTAATGATAGTCGCTATTTCCTAGTAGAATTACAGAAATATAAATTTAAGGACTCAACATGACTCATGACAGGCCTACGTGTTCCATGACGCCAACGACAGAGTCTGGTTAGCATATATATTCCGGGGCGTACTAGAATGGTTTTAAACTCGTCGTTGTAAATGTAACCAGATTGCCTGATTGTAATGTGCCCGCGGATTTCCCCCGCGCGCAATCCCAAATCGTCATAGGTACAAGATGCCCCTCGAGATGTAGATTCCTGTTATTAAAAGAAGGAAGAATAGTCTCGGTACCTAATCCCGTTTATAAAAAAAACAAGACTGTCCTCGGTCTAATTAGGTACCATGGTTTTGTTTTCCCTGTACTTCATCTCTGTGATAAAGAGAAAGTCAACGCGGTTTATGCGACTGACTCAACGTTTGGAGACCTCAATAACAAAGCCGTTGTGAATATCCCGATGATATTACCTATTAGATATTAATATTGTTTTGAAATTCCACGCATGCCTATCATCAACCTATCACGCAAATCATAAGCTCGAAGTGAAATCTAATAAAATAGAAACATTACCTACGAACGAACATTACCATGTCCGGAACAGATTGTATCGAATTTTAATACAATTTAAGTTATTAAATAAATTTTGTACTTTTATTTGTATTGTATGTTTTGTTGTAATCGTGAGTTTGCCCTTGTACTATAATAACGAATCAAGGACATTTTAGAGGCTACGTAAAGTAAAATTGTTTTCCCATATTTACGCGTGGAGGTAAACGATATTATCCACAACAAAATAAGTTGCTTGCTACCATATATATTGTACTAACTATTTTGTAAAATGATTAAATCATGAGTAGCATGGTTGTGAGATTAAGGGGTAGGCTCGGAGAAGAGGAAAATTATTTTTCCCGAATATCCTATAGGTAAGTATTATATGCATTATCAAGGTTAAGGTTATTGATTTTAACTATAAGAGCCTGTTATTTTACAGGCGGTACAAAATAATGGGATTTATTTGTAGTATTCTAGCGACCCGTCCCGGCTTCGCAAGGGTCTTCTCACTTTTGTCCAAGCATATTTATTTATATTCAAATTCCTCATAGAAAGAGCCAACTGACTCCCATAGATTTAAAAAAGAGAGTGTGAAATGGTATCGTGAGAAAGATGCGCGTACGCGTCAGTTATTATGCTAATGTGGCTGGCAGCAGCCAATGCTCTCTAACCGGGCTCGACCGATAGCGCGGTATCTAGCCACAACTAGCCACCTATTTACCGATTGTCAATACGGCACCATGCCGAGTGAATCATGACAAGTGGTGCTGTGCAAATCAGGTTATCGATTTGGCCGGGCGTCGACCCTCGATGCATGTGAGAAGTCGCCTGTGCCGTGCCGGGCTGTATGCACACTTGTCGCGTAGTGCGGTGCAGGCCCTTCGGAGGAGTACTTAATAATCTTTTCGGTCGCTTATTGTGGCTGGCAAATGTTTTCGATACAATTGGAGTTATTGGTCGATCTGAGGTTTGGGAGGTGCGGGATATGGTGAGATTCGTAGGGTCTTTCTAATGTTAGAGTATAGGGAATGTGTTGGGATGTTTGTGGATGATGAATGGATTTGGATGAAATTGGGAATATCATTAGTTTTAAAAAAAATTTCATTGGTTGTTTGATAAATTGTGTTGTAACTAAATTGTTCATATAAATATTGGCGCTTTTGTCCATACATCCACTTATAAATATAGACCTAACATCAAACAAGCGTACGGTCCGCTTGATGGTAAGCAGTTACCAAGGGTACCTGTCACTAACATGATTCCGAACCCTTGAAAACCTTTTTACACTCTTGTCGTAGAACTCCATGTTGTTATTCGCTCCATATTGTTGTATCTAGCTTTAAATTCTATCCTATTACATTGTACCTAATACTCATGTGTAGTCTTTTACATGAACCATTTGGAAATCGGGTCATTCTTTCTCTCGAGCTCATAACTTTCAGGTTACGTTTTGTAGGGCAGCTTGCCGGCTTTGCCCACAATGTATTCAAAAAGTTTCTGCAACTTTGTTCAAATTTGTGCGGAACGAAGCAGTCTCTTTGCTAAAGCGCTCTTTTATAAAGTACCCACTGTTTTATTACTTGATACTCACAATTTCCTTCTTCAATAGCATTTAGTTCGATGAAAGGTTTAGGAGTGCTAAGGGACAAATAAACTTGCACTTATTGTTAATATGGTCACCTAAACATACATCACGTATTTTTTTAAAGTATCGCGGTTATTATTAGGCGCTGTCCTAATTGGCAAAGGTCGTGCGACGGCCGGTTTTGAGGTCTCCTGTTGGTCGGGCGACGTCCGTCGTACGACCACGGTCGCACAAGCGTTGCTAATTCGCACAGCGATTTAGACATTTTAAAAGTATTCTCTGGATCGGGACTCAGTTGTCCTGGATGCATGCAATTGCGTCGAAAACTCGAAAAATCAGGCTATTCCTGAACGTAAACCAAGCTAACCTATAAGTAACCCGGAGAATACTTAAAAATGTGTAAACGTACATTGTTGGTTGCTTTGTCAAGGCTTTGATTCAATTTATGATTTGATATCGAAACTATGTTCCAGTATTAAATCGATTTTTGCAACGCGCCACGTAACCTGCACTTTTATGACTTACGTGGAAACAGACGTCGTTTTACTCTTTTGACGTCTATACATAATCATCTTATCTTTACATCAATTATCCTCGTTGTAATCTCGCGCGCTAGAACCCGGGTCCGCCTTGACCGTGATCCAGGATTTGAGTGGTCAGGTTTTTACAGCGGAGCGACTGCCAACTGACCCTGTGATCAGGGTAATCTGACCAGATTGGCTCATGGTTACACATTCAGTCGCCTGAATGTGCAGGTTTCCTCAAGATGTTTTCCCTCTCCATATAAGAGCATTGGTGTTTAACTAATGTAATGAATGATGTCTCTGCATAACAATACAGTATTATTTAATGAGCGAGCATTGGCTTTTTTATAGTTGGATTAGCCAGGCAGACCGCCATCTTACCTGGTGGTAAGTGACGATGCGGCCGATGATGGAGCATGCCTGTCTAGGAACAGCCCATTAACTCTAGCCTTGAAGGCATCTACATTATAATGATCAGGGAACACACTCGCAGGCAACGCGTTCCATTCCTTGGCCGTACGCATTGTAAAGGTTGAACTAAAGCGAAGCGGAGAAGATCCACAACATAAGCTAAATTGAATAGATGTGTATGATTGTCATGTCGTAAGTTTAGAGTCTTACACTTAAGCTACTTGGTAGTAGTACAATAACGCGTAAATACTCATTGAAACTTCTCTTGAATCTATAGTAGAGACTAGGTACTTGCCGATAAACATTTATCTTCATGTTCTTTTTATATACTTTGTATAAGATATCGCTTGTCGCCTACAAACGCTTAAAAACAGAATTTACAACGACTTATTTCATTCAGTTAGGTCTTCTCAAATTAATTAACCACTACATTTTGCCCGGGCCTTCGGCCTTATGGACCAATTTCGTAGCCCAAACTTGACACATTGTCTTATAAGGTTCGTCAGGCGGACGATAGATGGCGTTGCCGGATGGCTAAAACGCGGTGGTGAGGCGACCGAGCAAGTTTCCCATGCAAACTTTGAGTTTCATCCCCCTATTGCTCCTAAGGGTCGTAGCGATGGAAGGCAGGCTTAATATTCGATGAATAAGGCTATCAAAAGCAAAAAAATATCCGGATAAGAAGAATTCCTGATGGTTCCATAGTTAGCGCGGTAAAACAAAAAAGTAAAACTGAACTCTTGCTAAGAGGCGTGAAAGTGCTGCCGTTTTAGCATAACTTAAATGTTTAGCTAAACTTTTGTTATAAAATAATAGATTGATATTTCTAGACTTTGAGTTAAGCAGAGTTTTGATAATAATTGTGATTAGCGAGAACTAGTTTTTTTCCTAAAGTAGCGGTATTTTTTCCCAACGTGGTTTTGGTTTGCATTTGTAGCGCCCCTGATGTTGCTGATGACCATAGGCTTGCTTGTTTGTCAGCCGTAAGTTAGTGCAGTAAGTGCACATTGGACAAAATAAATCTAGTCCCATTAGTTCCATTTGTCCCAGTTGTATGTCTGGTACAATTTTCTCAAAAGCCGGCAATGCAATTGCAACCCGCTCGTGTAACGTATGTCCAGGGGCGGCGGAGATCATTTACCATCAGGTAATCTGCTTCCTCGTTAGCCTCCCTCTATTATACAAAAAAAAAATGCTCATCGCGAAAACCGACGGCCACGTCTTGCGGCCCGCTATAATCACCTCCGCAAATGGGAGTTCTCGCGGGCTCGGTCCGCGGACTCTTATCTAACTAAAGTTGGACGTCGCGGGTCGCCGAGACGCGGGGGCCGCGCGGGGCCGGGTCACGAATTTCACGGGTACCCAGTGAGCGCACTCGACCCCAGCCGGGTAGCCGGGTTGGCAGTATGTGTGCCGCGGGTGTATGTAGGTTAACATCGAACGCGCGACTCGAGTCGATATGCCTCCGCCGCGGACGACCGACCACCTAACCTAGATCAGGGTGTGGAGAGATCGCTTATGAAATCTGGCGCACACCGGCTGCATAAATGAAACGGCCTCTAACGATGTTTCCCACTTAGATTGACACGAGTGAACTTAATAGCTGCGACTGCGCTGGGTTGGGCGGAGTTGAGCTGTCGCGGTGCAGTGGGGGGTGGGAGTTTAGCGGTAGGGGATGACGTGGTTATAAATAGGATGGAGTTTCGTGTACAGGTTTGGGATTGTGCCGTAACAATTATTGGGGATCTTACTTATGATTGTAGATACATACGCCCCGCTAGTATCAACGGTCCCCATAGCAGCTGAATTTCAATAACCATTACGTTGATGTTGATTGGCAATGAAATACAATAATGAACATCTCTTTTGACATTACACACTATAAACTGCAAACAAATATTAAATACACGCCACAGTGAAATTCCTTGATTGATTTAAAAAATAAGACAATGAACTCAAAGAATCATGCGAGTACCTAAAGCGTTCCCACATTTTATGTTTGCAGCGGAAGCATCGGTAACAATATTATGTCTGTAGTTATATTAAAATGATTAATTTCCCAGTTAACTCATTCATTACATTACGTACAATTAAACGTTCGCTGATGTAACATAATCGTACAGAATGGCTGTAAGTGCAGCCTCACGGACCGTTTCTGATGCGGACACAGAGAGCGTGCAGTGAAATTTTGTGAAATCGCTCGCTCAGCTCCCGACTTTCGACACAGAGCCAAATGTGAAGCGTCGTGACTGTAGACACTCCTGTTGTATAAATGGGTGGTTTATTACGCATTTATACAGCGATGTTTGTTTTATTATTTGACGCGGGTGCGAGGCTTTCGCGCCGTATGCGTTGGCGATGGCGGGAGATCTGTAATCAGTCAAGCTGTCGATCAAGAGCCTCATTCTCCCGCGCATGTGACATCTCGAATTCGACATTTATTCTAGCCACTTATCCTTTTAATTTGACATTGAAATGTCTTTTGCAGCCAAAAAATATTTTCTCAACTATATTCGACAGTCGTATATTGACGAAAATCAATTTCAGTGACGTTTTAATACAGTTTTTTTAATACAATTTAAGATGTCACTGCGCGAGAATTGACCCCCCAGCACGGCTAGCTCAAGTGTGCCTTCACGCGCCCCAGAAAAGGCGCGACATAGATACTGTTGTGTGTATTGAAAAAAGGAAACAATGGCTCTGTCCGAGATATGTCGCGGACCGTGTCCGCCACTTGTGCTGGCAGGACACCATCATCACAGCCCATAACAGTCCACTGCAGGTCTTCGGGCCTCTCCCACGAAAGGGGAGGTCATTGCCATAATCTCCACGCTTGGCAGGCGGGTTGGAGATCGCAGTGCAGTTGATGTAAATCTACTCAGAAAGATGCTGCTGCCCACCTTTCAGATTTGTCCCTTACTCGCCTCTTACGACACCCACGGGAAGAGATGGGGTGGTGCTATTCTTTGAGGTGGCGGCACCACACACCACTGGCAGGACACGTTGTTTTTATTTACCGGCGAAAGACGCACGCGCATAACGCGCAGCCACCGGTGGGCGTTCAGTGAAATTTGTGAAATCGCTCCTCTCCTTTACACCCGACACAGTGGAAAGCAAACTGCGGAGATTATATCGTCGACTGGCTAGGGCCGCGATCGCATTCAGGGAGTTTCGCTCCAACGTCGCACAAACACGACTTCCATGCATATTCATTCGCTGCCTTTCTTAATCGACACCCAGGCCATTATTCTTTTTAGAAAACGCCGCTATCTTGCACAACAGTAAAAGCAATCTGCTGGCAACAAAACAAATTTCTAGACTTGAAACTTATCGAACCGCTTAGAAAAGTTGATCGCCATTTTTTTCGTCCGCCGCCGATTTCTCATAAAACGGAGACTTCTCCTTTTTTTTTCACGACTCCGCCGCCACCGTTTCTCGATTGAACTTTTTCTTTTCAGTGAACTGTAACGGACGCTCAAGTTTTTTGGTGCTCCATTTTGCTTCTTCCGGTTTTCGTCTCGTGTCTTTTACTTCTTCTACCTCATTATTCTAGAATATTACTTTAACACAATTGATTTGGTTGTTCGGCAGGCTAGATAATCGTCCCGGTTGCGACTTAACTATTTATTTTAAAATAATATTGTGCATGTAACTAGGAGAGTCGGTGGCCGAGTTATTAGGGTATCCGACTCGTAAGCGAGAGGTACCAGGTTCTAATCGCACTTATGAATATTAATTAAATACTAACCATCAACAACCATCGACACATTCGACAAAAAATAACCGAAAACGTAATGAAACCTGCACATTCAGGCGACTGAATGTGTAACCATGATCCTATCTGGTCAGGTTCCTCTGGTAGCAGGGTCACAAACCTCAGATGGCAGTCGCTCGACTGTAATTACATGATCTGCCAAATCCTGGATCATGGTCATGGCGGACACTGGGCCCTTGTGCGTGAGAGCATACCCGAGACATTAAGGCCAAGATGATGATTATTATTATATTGTGCATGTAAACCGTGAGACCTTGATATGATATGCAGTCTAGTGATTGCGTATCTAACCTACTTACCCACATGGATTATTGATATTAAATAGAGTTGCTAACTCAAATATATACTCATTCAATGAACGACATAGTAAATACCTAGGCAGAAGAACGACATAGTAAATACCTGGGCCGACGAGCGACATAGTAAATACCTAGGCCAGCGGTTCAAATAACGTAAACAGCTCGCCTGTAATTATAATGATCACTGTTTGACACGGCATAAGTTGGTTGTTCGCGGGGCGTAAAGATAAGCGTCCTCAATCCTGGATTAGGCGTGGCCCGGTGAGTAATCCAGAGCGGCAGCGGTGCTACAGATATTAGAAACGCTAGAATGCGTTCCGCCACCGGGCCGCGCAGGCGAGCACGCCTCGCCTCGCCTATCTCGATACGGCCAATTGTGCGCGCCGATTTCAAAACGAAAGTACCGCGCATCTAGGACGGTGAACGTATTTCTCGACGAGATCTCTTGCAATTTACCAGCCAGTACTTTGTCAGAGAATGCCGCGCAGCCAGATAGATATTCATAACTTGCAACAGCCCGCCAGTTTTGCAAGTTTCTAGCGCCGCGGATTTGTTTATTTTGCTCGGCACACGCGCCCTCCGGCCGGCCTGTTGGGTGGATTCATGCTATTATGTTTCTATTATGCCAGCAACACTATTTGCCATCTCGATGACCTTTACGTTCATAAACTTGTACCTAAGTGATTGCGTTCAACCATTTTTAATGGGATTGTTTTGTATCGTTAATCGTTACCGAGTGAAAGGCGTCGAAATACGAAAATTGCTGAATGTTTAAATAACATGCGTAGGTACTTATTAGTCGTAACTTTTCACGTGCAGTAAAATGTGATTTATGTACCTATTTTGTAATGATCAAACGAACTTACCTGAAGCGGGGTGCGATCAATATTATATTCCATTGCTTCATTCGTATACATAACTAGGTAGGTGGTACTTAATTTACTGGCTTCCTTCAATACTTCAAAGTAAATTAAATTAGGATTGTGCAAGCCGTTGACAAATACGGCAATAAAACTATCTAAATTGGAAAGATGTGACGGTAAACCGTCGGTTATGTGAAGTTTCACATCAAATTAGAGTTTCTGAGGCAATTAATATCAGTAAAAGCGAGTGGCGTGCACTTTCTATTAGGCCAGTGAGCAAAAGTTACGATATCTCGAATGATATAATAGCGCGCGCTCGGCGCCGGCCGCCGCCCGCCCGCGCCTCGCAACGCAACCTCTTCTTTCCGTGTCTTTAATGTTGCTAAACCGCTGGCTTAGCTTTGCATCCATCAACACGATGTCTGTATGTAATAAATCATTCAGAGTACCAGCAAAGCAGAATATAGATCGCAACCTTGACGCATGACGATGTCTCTATCCCGACCCAAAAAAATAGTAATTTCGCTGTTTACATAAAATTCTGCATTAGCATTGGACACCATCTCGGCCAATACGTTAATGAATCTTTGTGATATACGGGCTCACTAGACGTGCGTTCTCTCAACCTACTTCTTGAATGCCGTAGCCTTGGCGAACAAAACTCGACTCTATAAACAGATTGTTACGGACCAAAACACGGCTCCTCGACGGTCGTTCTCAATCCGACAATTAGGAACTCTTCGGCATTTGCCACCGGATTATAGGCTTTAAGATTATCGAAAAAGGCCTAGATTTAGCTACAGTGTATTTTACGAGTTCTGTACATGTACCATTCAACCATGAACTCCTTCGAGGAGCGTCCCGCGTTGAGACCTCAATTTTTTAACTCTCGCTCATTGGTCAATCCACGTGACATTTGTATGGTAGGTAAATGGTAATGCTACCTCATTGTTGTCGCCGGAGCCTCATTGCAAAACATCCTCCCGTCTCTCCCGGGCTGGCGCTGAAATGTCGGGATTCGGCCTAGGGATCCCTTGACAAATAACATCGCGCTATCGAGTAATCAATCTGCTCTATTACTGTTTATCATTGTAACACATTTTATAGAGACACACGCATCCGACGGCCTGTAAAAGCAAACAGTGTCAAGGTGGCTTATATTGATTTCAAGCTCGTAATGAGCACAAATGGCTTTACAGAATTGTTCTAATATTGTGTGACATTTTATATTGTATTTTGGACATTTATTTGGGTTACAGAGTAGCGTGGGCCGTGCAAGGTTGCGGTTGACACAGGATAACGCTCGCCGTCACTTTGTCCCCATTATAACGTACTCAATAACGCAACCTCTGTTGCCAGCCACGGCCTAGTTAATGCCGATCTCATAACTTTGGACTGATATTCGGCATAGATACACGCTGTCTGATGCGGTTCATCCCAATTACACCGGCGTCAAGCGCCCTCTCTCACATTCTCGTATATGTGTGCTGATAAATAAATAAGTACCAAATTAGGTATCGACAAATGTGACCCTAAAAATACTTGGAACCGACACCAATCATATAAGTAATATAGTTATTTCAGATTTCTGCGGTTTATTATAATTACAATTAATTTATTGTCAAATAATTCCAATACCTAAGAAGTATTTGTAAGCCCACCCCACCCACACCACCTGTGGTGGTGCTGGGTTCCCACCACAGGTACCCAGACCGACGAATCCTTTTCGTTTCGCAAATAACCTACCTATATCTACATACGTAATATTTAGCCATGAATTAAAAACAAACCTTATTTTTGTTGCAGATATTTCCGCCCAAGTGTGCAGTGCGTCACGAAAGTGTGAGTAATAAATTTACCTACATATAAACACACATTTTATTGTAGTGATAATATCGTCCAGGCAGTGCATGTGTCTGGATAAACCTATGTGTTCAGGTTTATCCAGATATTTCATATAGGCAGTTAATAGTTTGTATAGTGCATTGTTGATGGAACTCCATTGTAAGATAGAATTAAAACACGTTTTACACAAGTTTACTATAATGAAAATAAACTTAATATGTTCGCAATATTTCAAATTTTCTGGTTTCGAATGAATCATCATCAGGCGTTGCCAGGAACTTGTGTAAAAAAGTGTTTTAGATCTATCATACTTTTTTATAGTGATAGGGCGGTCCAGCCAGTCAGTGCATATGGCTCCACAGCGGGCCGGGCACCGTTCCGACTGCTGTCGTTGTGCAAGCGCATCGCTCTTGCCCAACCGTTGGTAGATGCATCTTGCGCGGCGCGGGCGCGGGCGCAGCGTGAGAGTCTGATTTCTCAACGGGCCGAGTGGAGAGAGGGCGCGCTCGCCGGTTTCCCAATAGAAAGTCCTCCGGTACAGGAAGCGGCGTGCACCGCGCACGTGCAGCGCGCCGGCCGATGCACTTTCCGCCGGTGACGTCACAGCCCGCCTCTCGTCACCGTCACACCGCAGCCGTAAGAGCGGTTGCGCAACCGACGCGCACCACTCAACTTTCCAATTTCGACAACGCGCCATTGTGTTGCGCTTTCAAATTTTACTCGGTACACCTTCGCCTGGCGCGGCTCTGCGGCCGGGCGGCGCTTTCTTGCGTTTCTCTGTCTCACTCCCTCCTCTCTGGCGCTGAAAAATGCTCTGAATGCGGTGCGCGGGCGCAGCGGCCGCGATGCACTTTCACTGTTGCGTTTCGTCGCCGCATCCATCTATCTGTGCGATTTGACGGATAATCCCCGGGGCGGAAACGATCACCGCCATTCGCCGCGCGACACATGCCAGATTGGAATGTTTTCCATACGGCGCAGGCGCGTCATGTGTTCGTAATTAACGAGCGCAGTCCCTTTCCGAATAGCCGTTTAGATATAATCACAGTCGAAACAAATCGAGAGTTGTCGCTGCATACTTTCTATGCGCCGGCAGTGTTTTATGCGAGTGGCTCGTTTGTAGCTTTTGCTGGGAGATTTTGAAAGTGACACCTAGAAGCGGCGCGGGCGCCGATCGCTGCAGGATTTCACCTGGCCAAGCCGCCGCCGGCCGCGATGAACGAGAGCTTTCGCTTTGACACCGGCACGCGGCCGCCCTTAGTTCTTAAGCTGTCGGGCTTTAGTTTCTAGTCTCTTTTAAAGTAGAATGTACTAAGGACAAAAACACAATGAAGAACGATTTTTATACAATACTAACTCGGAACTCTATGGGTTTATAGTGCGTAGTTTAGAAGTTCCTATGACCCTTTTCCGACTGCACCACCAGATCCTGGGCACCACACAAGGTTACAATTTTCGTCAACATAAGACAAGCGAGTCCACGAGGGATTTATCATGTATAGTTTAGGAGTTTCTGTAGGTACCTTCCGCCTTCATCGCTAGATCAGCTCGATGGCACCATAACATTGTAATGCCACCTTTCGCAATATTTTAATGTCCTACTCGTACCTACAATAAAACTTATTTTTGAAGCAATTTTGATTTCTTCTTTTTTAACTGAAGCGCAATAATATCGCCACTTATTAAATAAAATCCAAAACCAGAAACCAATAACCTTTGCTAAGAGGGAGAAATAATTGCCTATTAGGCGTTAAGTACAACAAATGCACAGTGATTATAGACATACAGATAAAATGACACACAATGTAAATCGAAACAATAAGAACAAAACAAGAAAGAATAAAAGACTACAGTGCAAATAAACATATAATATGACAAATATGCAAAATCAGCGCGATAACACTAAGCAGGTATGAATAATAAAATACCTACACATTAGAGGACAGTATAAAGACAAAGAGTGACAGCAAAAGAGGACAAGCATCAGTCTTCAGAGATAATAGGAGGAACAAATGTGCCAGAGAACGCAATATACATTAAATAGATAGGTACATTGCCTTCACACGTTCATGTGAGACCACGCGACCCGGTAAACGTTTTGTTTAGATGCACACGGTATATGGCAAACACTGGCCCGCAGTCAGTTTCACATTCAATTCGAATTGTCAATTGACCCTTCGAAGTGAGCGCGATAGAAAGGAAAGGTCAATCCGTATTATGAATGAGAAAGTTAATCGTGGAAAGTGCGCGCGCCTATCTCTGCACTTGTGGTTTCTAAAAAATATATACACATGCACCTTTTACCTGCCGAACAAACTCAATTTACAGTCGTGGTTTCGCCCGTTTTATGGTGAAGACGTACGTAAAGCCACGTTGCTTTACAGACTTTAATCGTTGCACTATTTACTTTTATTTCTCTTTATAGAGCTCATAATGTCCTACGCAATCAGTGTACACATATTATGAAGTGACCAACTTGCATTAGCAATTCAGAACGTTTTACTTGGGGATGATATGGCGTTTAATGTAGCGCAGTCATTCTAGAATAATGTGCTTATATCACGATCAAGTAAAGAAAATAATGTAATAGAGATATTATATCAATAATCAGTTTTGAAGTCACTTGTCATTACTTGATGACTAAATAAAAACGCTTATTTGTGTGAATCTGTATACTTATTTTTAATAATAGGAATGTTTATACATTTTTCGCGTAGGCTTGTCAACACTCCTTCATTTACTCGGGCCAAAAGTAATTAAATTACCACCGATGTAAATTCCAATTCGCTTGAATTTGCTGGGCACCACGCGGCATAGCCACGTGATCACGTCACCTTCAGGGTGGACTTAAAAATAATTGGCGGGCAAGTATTGTGTGGCGAAGTACAGAGGGCGCGAAATGGGGGTCGCTGAGGGCGCAGCAGGGCGACCGCGGCCCGACCCACTGCCCTTGATGCCCATCCAGGTCATATTCTGGCCCTGTGATGAGACCCCGCCCTGCCCCCGGCAACAATTAAACCAACAACTAACAACCACTAATGTGATTAGTGCGGGGTCTTGATGTGGTAGCCTGTCCGGAACGCGGTACGTTGGTCGTTAGAAAACTTTGTTTTCGCTCTGAAAGCACCCGGGGTTTATTTCTCGTCTCAATTTTAGAGAAACAATTTAAGTTGCTTTACGAACAAAGTTGCCTGCTTACCCACTTGCTCAGGAATCATGATGAATGCCTCGTTTAAATCTCAATGCAACAATTTACGGCAACAAGAATGCAAACGAAAACCCAAAATGTAACATCGAAGGCCTTCGAGCTCCGCATTTGATTGTAATTGAGTGTATCAAACAAAGGGTCTCGAGTTTCGAGTTGAACGTTTGCGCAGGTAGGCCGCCCGGCCGAGAATGCCGAGGCCGTTTTCCCTCGGGAGGTTGAACCTGAAGGAGCGGGCGCAGGCCAACCCTGCCAAGGTCGACGCGCGCGAGGGGCGGATGACTCGATGACTTTGAAGTACCCTCGGTTAGGTATTCACTCGGTGCAGCCAATGTACGCGTTACGACTGTGCAACGAACGCATGCCTCGCGCGCTCACAATTACATTTTGTACTGAATCGCCCGGCTTGCCTGCGCCCAAGTGGGCATCGCAAAACACGGTGTATTTGTGCTCGGTTTGCGACACGACGGCGTCCACGTCTTAAAAGTTTTTATTTTGGCATTGTGAAACCCTAACGTATTTTCTGACGTTATAAACAAAGTTATTTCAATCGTTTCTCAATAAGAGTAGCCTCTTTGTTACTTTCATAAATATAGCAATCGCACTGGTATCTATATGTTGAATGAGTGATGGGGTGATAGTAAATGATATCAATTCACCTCGATCTAACTAAAATGGCAATGACTCGAAAGGGAAACAGTAAACTAGCTTCAATAATACGCAAATAATTATATCGTAGCCTGCCTGCGCCTGGGCTCAAGGCTCCGTCGAGGGGCAACAACTTCTCCCTTCGTGCACTGAACCAAACTGCAACTGAATATTTAACGTTTGATACAGGCTCAGAGCTTACTTGCCTTTCCTTTTGTATGTCTAATAGAGCAAGAGCCCATGAGGGCCAGACCTTCCTATTGTTCGTAAGTATGAAAGTTTTTCCATGTGTGTCCCCAACACAGGTAAGAATGATCCCCACCCATGAAACCTGGATCGTGGTTCCTTTGGCAGGTAACAGGTAACAAAGGTGTATAAAATCTTATCTCCAATTTCTTAAGTTCGCAAGCTCAATTTTTTTGTATTTTATTCGTAACAGCATTAATACTCACGATGCTCATTGCCAGACACATAGTATGGTTACAACCCTCCGCCGGACACCCCTAAACTATAATTCTCTGTAATTATACTTACCTTATATTAGGAAAGCTGAATTTTATAAATGTTATTCAGAGAATTATTAAACTGAGTTTTCTCAGTAGCCAGACAGTTTTTTGGGTTCTATAATCCTGCCAGACGCATTAAAAGTGTAATAGTTGCGAGAGTGGGGCTCATATACAACAACTGGTGCGAGTGAGACAGAGCGCTCGGTTCGGTGCGATCTTTTACTGCGCATCAGCTGTCGTCTATACTAATATTATAAAAAGGAAATGTTTGATTTTTTGTTTGTTTGTTTGTTTGTTTTTATTGAATAGGCTTCGAAACTACTGGTCCTATTTCAAAAATTCTTTCACCGTTGGGAAGCTACACTATCCCCGGGTGACCATCTTGGCGTTAATGTCCCGGTTGTGCTCTCGCGCACGAGGGCCCGGGGTCCGCCTTGACCATGATCCAGGATTTGGCAGGTCAGGTAATTACAGTGGAGCGACTGCCGTCTGACCTCCATGACCCTGCTAACAAGGGAAACTGACCAGATTGGATCATGGTTACACATCCAGTCGCCTGAATGTGCAGGTTTCATCACGATGTTTTCCCTCACCGTAAGAGCATCGGTTAGTATTCAACTAAGTTACATAACTCAAAAAACAGTCATTGGTACATGGCCGGAGCGGGAGCGTAATTTTCTAAAAAATTACGGTTCATTAATAAAACTCCAATAATGTAACCCAAGGTGTAAAAAAATACCCAAAAAATTCCTTACATCGCGTGTGCTGCGAAAACTATTGATGATAGAACAAAATAATGTACTACGACTTTGCAGAACACATCATTATCTATAAAAAGTGTAACGACAGTATATGTCTAACTATTATAGTTATGTCACATGTATGCATGTGTTCTTTTATTTTCAAAATTTAATTGAAATGCCGCCGCTAAAAAACGCTATTTATTGGTACTTTGCTATTAATCCTTATCAAAATCAATTACTTCATATTCACGACTGCTTCAATACCTTTATATAACTTTTTGAATTATGCAATTCAGACATTCCATTCGAGAGATATCAGTTTAAAAATGTGAATATTAGAAAAAATTTACTGATTAAATGTGAATATTAGAAATTTTTTACTGATTATAGATTAAAAAATGTATTATTCTGACTGTAATAATTTTATTTTATTAAATTTCTTGATGAATTATAAAAAAAATTACTAAACAATTTGGAATAAACGATAGTAGATGTTTAGCATAACATTGCAATGAACTGAGCGCTCTGTCTCACTCGCACCAGTTGTTGCATATGAGACACTTTTTATGCGTCTGGCAGGATTATAGAACCCAAAAAACTGTCTGGCTACTGAGAAAACTCAGTTTAATAATTCTCTGAATAACATTTATAAAATTCAGCTTTCCTAATATAAGGTAAGTATAATTACAGAGAATTATAGTTTAGGGGTGTCCGGCGGAGGGTTGTAACCATACTATGTGTCTGGCAATGAGCATCGTGAGTATTAATGCTGTTACGAATAAAATACAAAAAAATTGAGCTTGCGAACTTAAGAAATTGGAGATAAGATTTTATACACCTTTGTTACCTGTTACCTGCCAAAGGAACCACGATCCAGGTTTCATGGGTGGGGATCATTCTTACCTGTGTTGGGGACACACATGGAAAAACTTTCATACTTACGAACAATAGGAAGGTCTGGCCCTCATGGGCTCTTAGACTATAAGTGCTCGGTGAACGTAGTTCGTGTAATGTCTCTTCGAATTGGCGTCGTACCTACATACATCACTTGAAAGAGTACTGCGCAATTGCAATTGGATAATTTTATTTATAGTAAATTATTGAATGCAATGCAATGTATTGGTAGCTGTTTTGTAGGTTTATATTGGCATCGTCGTACTTAAACTATATATTAGATATAGTTTAAGTACGACGTACGAGTTTAATACTATATATTATTTAATAGGACTGGCCATTTATTGATTAGTCAGGGTAATATATATTTAATTTAAATGCATAGATGTTAAACGATGTATTTCTTTTCTTAATGTAGTAATATAATTACAGTTAAAGTCTATTTAGGTTCGTCATATTCTGAATAGGAGTAAACAGGTTTCTACGCGCATTTGACGGGATAACCGCAAATCTAGCGGGTCCAATTCAGTAGCCACTCTCAATAGGCAGAGCTTTACATAAGCCATCGGCGTTACGTGTGTGCGGTGGCCGGTGGGTAGCTGGGTAGGCTGGAGCTTTCACCGGTAATATACAATGAGACGAGTGGAGAGCAGAGTGGAGAAAGGGTCCGCGCAGCTGTCCCGCGGGCGCCGAGCGCCGGGCGCTCGCGCTCCGCCCTCGCCTGCCGCGAGCGCGGGTGCCACGGGTGCCGCGCCGGCCGCGCCCGCCGCCGCCGCCAGTCGGCCGCCGCACGCAGAGCGCTCCGCCCGTCCGTAGCCCTGCTCCACGCGACCGCACAGCCATGTGGTGAAACTGTCAAACGCGATACTCGCACTCTACCCAGTTCACGACGTTCTACTTCCCATAGTCGGTTCACTCGGTGATTTGTGTATTCGAAGTGGTGCCACTGATTTGGAAAATTGGATTATACGAACGAATAATGGCCTTAGCCAGGTAAGCTATTTTGGTTGTTGGAGTCAACGCGGAACTAGTTATTTTATCATGTTCATCGAAGGACTTTGCGGCGGTTGGGTCGTTATTTTGATTTAGAATTCAGGTACTGTACCCTAGTTTGATAGCGGCTTATTAATCGTTAATGACGACGTCATTAGTCGTGCTGTTACGTCGAGTCGAATTGGAGTAGAGCGAATGCTCTTCCTGCATCACGGTGCGTTGGTTTCGCGGCTCCACAATGGGGGAAAGTTGCAGTGCCCCTGCCCCGCACGCGCGTTAACTTTCCTCGTTGTGTAAGCTGACAAACGACAGCTAGGTGGATAGGGGGAGAACTTAGAAATCGAATCGCTTTTACACCAATTAATTCTGCGCTCATCATTATCTAATGAATGTTTTAGTTACAGTCACGTTCCGTAATCGGTTAGCTGTTATTTACGTTAGCCTACGTTAAAGCAGCGTCCTGGAAATTGTTTATTTACACCAGCAGTGTTCGTCGCGTTTCCCCTAATCGCCCTCGAACGTGTTCCGTTGATGCGATGTCGATGTTTTCTCTTTATTCCCTTGCACCCTCGTTCGTTGCCGCGACCCCAGACAGCTGAACCCCACCTTGTGACGCCTGACTAAAGTTTGCTCTAACGGACACCGTATACGCATTTAAACTTTTATTATAGTAACAATTTTATGTTACAATAATATTACAAAACACGTTATCGTCGACAAACAAACTAGAAACCCAAATGTAACTGCAGTAATTAGAACGAGATGCCTTATCATAAACCCGCTGGTTTTATCTCCTTTGAAACTTTTGGTAAATAAGCCTAACCACCAACGAATGTGTTTGTCTTTAATACAGCCGAGCGCCATAACACATGGATGTGCACGGAGTTAACAGCCGTGCCGCTCCCGGCAGGTAGGCTGCCATCCGAGACCGGAAAGTGGTCACTTTTTATTCCCTATACGTTTTTTTCAATGATGCTTTGTTCGATTTGGTTGGATTAAGTTCAACATCGGAACCCTTGTTTTCACCTTTGCCTCTAGCAAAATCTCGCTCAAGATTCTACCTGAACTACGTTCGGTTTTACCTGAACCTTTGGTCCTCTTAGTTTATTCAAGTTTGTGAGTAATTCATCAATAGTTAACATTCTTATTTCACAAACACAGTTTTGTTTGGTGTCTTTTGAAAATTCACAGTTAATTTTTTTTCTTTTATTAGCTTTGTCGGTGACTCGCTTCCCCCAGCATGCGACATCTATACAAAGTTAGGGATTTGCGGGGATGCGTCTTCCAACGGGCATTGACCTCGGCAAGGAGTGTGCACGGACCTGCATGCAGGAGGCTCGAGTAGAGCCGCATTTTCAGTCGATCGTCTTCACTATGTTGCATATGTTTTATGTGGCCTTGCCTCTTTACTATATTACTCTTGACGTTGAATGTAAAGAACCACGCAAATGTATAATCGTGTACCTATGACGAACGAAAATTGTTACGAAACCGAACACGTCGACACCATTCCCTCCGCTTCTTCCTAATCGCGCGTCATACTTTGTGCTTGTTTATTTCATAGACTGCGCAGTATGTTTTATTTAGGTACTGTGCACTGCATAATGCATTGATATGTAAATAACAATTGGACTCATTTCGCTCTAGCTAGAGTCCAATCTCGCCGCGGCGACTCTACATCATTTATTTGCGACGCTACGATGCGCATCGCGAAAATGAATTCAATGTACACTTTCCGTACATTGTGCGCTTGTTCTCCTGAGTTTAAATCTTGTTTTTTTATAATGAGTAATGGTACTCACAGTCTGCTATGAAATCTCGAGTTATTTACTCAAAGATCACCTACTTAACTAGAAGATAAAGTCGAGATAAGTAGCGAAACACAGTTTTGCGAATCCACTAACACACTTCGGGTTACAGTTATAAACTAGTGCCAATATGTATTAATGTTGCTATCGTAACGTAGGTATCTATTGTTGGCAAGTTATCCTTCAGAGATCACAGGGCAAACATGAGTGGAGTGGATATTTACTATGGCACTTTGTTTGAATAAGTTGGGCGAGGTTGTTTCGCAAGAGTATCCATTCCGAGCGGGGCCGCGCCGCCCGCCCGGCCGCCCGCTCTCTGCTCCTGTTTCGATGACAGCGGCGGAATGCGATAACTAAAGTGGGTTTTGTGTCGGCGACGCCGTATTTTGGTTGCGATAACACCCGGTTAAACAGAACCGCCCCGTTAGCCGGACCGAAACGGTGTTGCTGGCGGAATTACTGCGCTCAATTACTTTGTGTCTGATTCGCTGACCGTACACCGCTGAGCCCATTTGCCTTCTAAACCAAACTAATTTACTTATCAATCGGGTAATAGTTTGAGGCATTTTCCATTTGGGCGCAATTACGTAATAACGATCCAATAATGTACGTCTGGCTCTCAATAAATTCTTTATTTGCTGCTCGTATCGTGCAAGGTCAAGGTTCCTTTTCGATATATTTAGTCGAACACTGTTTGCCACGATGTTCCGTTATTATTTTCCTCTTGCACGTTTTCCTCTTTGCATAAAGCCTGCCTCGGCTTCCCCTGAGCTCTCCTTAACTTTTTATTAGGAGGGAAGAAGGTGCAAAATTAATCCGCTATTAAGGCTTTCGCAGCGCGCCGAGATGGATTACTCTCATTTAGAAAATAGACGCAAATAACGCGACAAAAGATCGGGCCAGCCATTCAATTTATCTTCTCTGACACGCTGTTGGTTATGAACTTCAAAAGTATAACGCACACGAGTTTGTTTTGAGACCATTTCTTTTCTGGTAGTGAAACTTGGCAATTTGAATATCGCGTCTTTGTCAATGGAAAGCGCGTCTCTAGTTTGGCCCGCGGTGCGTGGCGCCCGGCTCTTTGTGCGATGATCTCGATAGTTTCACCGCACGCCGCACGCCGCCGCCTCACTTGGTTTCTTTTCGCCCATTCAGCGAAATGTCACGGCTTCTCTCCGCTGCGATCATAGCAACAATCCAAATTAAACTCAATACACTATTACAAAGGTCGATAATGTCGAGATCCAATGCCGGCACATTGTGATAAATGTATTACTCGATAACTTTTTGTGTTTGCTGCTCGCTCTAATTATGAGAGTAATATCAAAACTAAAACATTGAACTGTTTTAACTCTTTGATAGCGATTGATAAAATTGAAACATAAAACATAATCGTATTTATATCCATTGTTGTACAGTAAAACAAGTTCTGTGTGACCTGCTGACCGGTAGACACAAGGTTTTCATTACTTTATAGGGCCGCTACGCTCCCATTAACACGGTAATTTATCGATGATTTCGATCAACTCTATCCAATTACAATATTTTCACATTGTTCATCGTATAGGTACATTAAATTTTGTGGTTTACTCAGAAACACAGTTGTAGAAACGTTGGGCAATAATATACTGTCTGTCTGCGAGAGCAGTCGGACCAGAGACGCGTTCCTTGTCAAACCTCGCGGCCGGCATCGGCGACGGCGTCGTAATTCTCGATTCGTATGCGGCCCGTGCACACTTTAGCACGTCAGGAATCGACTAGCACAGCAATCAGATGTCGTAGCGAGTTATAATTTTATCCGTGGCCGATTTGCAGCGCGGTGGCGTGAGCCGTTAATTTGCCGAGGGAGCAATTCGGAACGGGGACATCGCGCACTCTGGCTCCGCGCGGCCGCACCGGTGAGAGTCGCGCGTTGACCCAATTTGTGCGTAAAGCGGGTGGTAGGCGCTCCTAGGAATCGATGATAAAGCAGCCGAATCTCGGGGCCCCCCGACTCACTGATGAGTTCGGAACTCGGATCTGTGTCAGGGTCCCCCCGGCTCCTGCGCCCTTCGTCCCACCCCGCGCCCGCGCCGCAGCCCTTCCACGCCGAACTCGTAAAACAGAAGTATTTGTGCTACCTTCCCCACTCTTGTTTAACGATTTGAGGTCACCGATTTCGGGTCTCACCGCGGCCCTTTCACGGGAGCAAGAATAAAATCGACTGAATAACGTCCTAATGGGAGGAATTGCTATGATTCCAACTCACTCGGTAGTGGTAGAGTGCAGTGGTGACGCATGTACACAAAACAATTACTATCTGCCATTCAGAGGTCCGTAGGCTTTAACATTAGAGTGGCGACCCCCACTTTATCCGCAATAAGAAAAGTTGTCCACGCTTGAGGTCAGCGCATTTACATTCCAAAAGTTAGTTGCTTTCAAAGCTAAATAAATTTACAATAGACATTCTAATAAGGTATTTATGAATAGTAACAATTATATTAATTAATGTCCCATATATGTATAGTCAATCGAGAAACCCTTT
This sequence comes from Blastobasis lacticolella, assembly GCA_905147135.1. NCBI lineage: Eukaryota > Metazoa > Arthropoda > Insecta > Lepidoptera > Blastobasidae > Blastobasis > Blastobasis lacticolella. The sequence continues at coordinate 6,571,518 of LR990051.1, forward strand.
CCGCTGTCGTCGGCTCGCTCGAGTATTATTAATGCCGTTGCAATTTGCAAGGAAGCGATCTGTATTGAAGCACGAGTTGAATTGATAATGTCTGCGGCGCGGAATGATATCGGGTCGCGATCAGGCGGTATCGACTATCGACCTTTGCAGTTCCGTCGCCTTCGTGGACGGCATTGTGGCGGCTCGCGCCAGTAGGAAGCGCCGCCGCTATTGGGCTTAAGGCCGCACTCAATGCACCATCTTTCACCTTGTGCCCCTTACCGCGGCCCGAAACCGTGAAGTCACCGCGAAGAACGCACGCTTAACTCGCGAGATGCCACTTGGCCAGCGGCCCTTATCGCCGCTTAGCGAGCGTGATTCATTCTCTTCTCTCGCTGCACTGGGAAACGTAATTTACAACTTGCACTAAACGTAATGGACGGAACTAATGTGGTCGTCACAGTTTTTTCTCATTAAATACTAGCGTGATCGATCCAATCAAACCATCACCTCTACATAGGTTGGCATTCCAGACGTAAATCAGAATCTTTAACAAACTCGTGTAAGTAGGTACTACTACACTTGGCCGCGGCACACAGAAATAAATATAAGCGTATCACCTTGCCTAATTTTTTCAAATGCCACTGATTTGCCATGTAGGTCAAATGCATTATGATGTCAAATTTGACCCCGATTTTCCTACTCGCACCGGGCTGGCGTGTATTGTGACTAGAGCTTTACAATATCACCACAGTCGGAGGGCGGGGCTCGGCGTTCCAATCGAGATTGGAACTCGAACGATGCCAACTCCGAAGGTAGTAACTGCATTCTACGCCTTTGTTATTAAATGATACAACAATCACAATATAATAGGCCGCTGTAAACTGCTGATGCGGCCGTACGTGGCAATTTGTTATTCCACGACAGATGATTAACGCATTGTGAAGATGTAGGAAAGTAGAACGGGGGCGTCAATCCGAAGGTCTCGGACGTGGCTGAACAAATTTTTATTATAAACGCTCTTAACATTATTCACTCATTATCAATATTATTTATCATCTACCTTGGGGCGATACATCATGCGCGAGTTTAAAACAAGAGTTGAAACTTGAAAGCAACCTCCAAAATTTGTATGCAAGGCGTTTAGTTTAACGAGTATTTTTCGGATCAATATTTGTTTCCTGGCACAGTACAGCATTGCCTTCAAAATTTAGGTACCTCTGTTATGTGTAATACTGTAGTGACCTAGCGCTGAGTTTCTTATAGGCAATCGTTTGGGCATCAACGTATGCGCTCTTAGTATAGCATGTGAAGACCGAAAGTGTGCGTCCGGCGCACGGCAGCGGCCTCAACCGAGTTTTGTCGATGCTTTCTCGAGCGAACCGGGTCGCGATCGCGAGTGCCGTGGTACCGCCGCGCCCACGCCGCGTGTGTCAGGGCTACGGACTATGGTATGGGCCACCCAATTATAACATTTGTAGTTGTAGTACTGAACGCACAATCCTGAAACGACTCAACCGCACTTCTACTCCTATTGTGTCTTAGATATTAAGACATAGTGTATGGTAGAAAAGTTGCAGTACAACATTGGGCTGTTAGCGGAAGAATTGTAATTATGTTGAGTAGGTAATGGTTTCCAATGCCCGATCATGGCCGTTTTGCATAAAGTTGTTTGGTAACCGGTTGTCGGCGTCGTGTTTATTTGTTTGATTTTTTTTTGTTCATGACGGTTGTAATATATTTACGCCATTTATTATTCTACAAAACAATGGATAACTAAATTAGAAGCCACCATGATATGACCGTCAAACACGGTCGCAATAGGAATTAAATCTAATTGACAGCGACGACCCTCGCGACTCGGTGCCGTTCGAGGAAGTCGGGTCATACAATTTATATTGGGCCGAAGTCAAGGTCTTGCCAATCATTTTAACCATATACTAATTCATAGGGCAATAAAACTAGAGGCCAAACGGGTCTGGCCTTTGTAGGTACTCACTATAAGCTATATTTAATCTGAGTCGTACACAATGTTTACCGAATCGATTGAATTAACGTAAATATCCGCGTAAACGTCTGCAACGTCATAAATATCTGTATCGGAGTGGACGGATCGGAGGTCTGTTTGCATTTGTATATTCATAGGGGAACAATGTGGAGCGCGGTGCATCAGGGCCGAGGTGGCACAGTTTCTTGTTTGAGCGGTAAATCAATCTGTCCCAGTTAGGTCGGCGCGTCCGAGCGGCGCGGCGCGGCCGCCCTCGCCGCAGAAGCCTCAGCTTTCGAACGCGTTGCCAAATGTCCGATTGTTGCGTGGAGCGACCTGCCGCGGTCCCACACTCGCCGACTCGCGCGCACGCACCGCCGGCCGTCCGCCGTTGCGTAACACCCCCGCAAACTCTTACCCGCACCGCTCTTTGTATTTAAAACATGTTAAGTGCCGACATAATAATTTCAAAATAATCCCACCGCGAGCGGATACACGCGAGCACCGTTTGCACATGGCGCCGCGAAGCTTTGATCTCGTGCGTAGAATCTCCGTTTAGACATTGACTTATATTGTGTAACAGTTTACTTTTAGTGAGGGCCGACGCGCCAAATTGCGTGTAACTGGCATAATTCGGGCTCTATACGAGGTTAAACGCGGTTTCGTGGGCTATAGCTTTCACGAGAAACTTTTTAAAAAGTTTGCCGCACGTGACACCGTTTGTAGTTACGTCTCGGTCGTCACGACTCGCTGTGCTTGCGCCGTCCATTCTCTTCCATTTTAGCGTACCTACATGGCGGTGTAAAACTGCCTTAATTGAAACATGATTTCGCAAAACAAGTATTTGCGCTAAACGCAAGCAAGCTCGAGAATCCGAATGCGCGTTTATATCGGTATAGGTAGGTGCTCTGGCGAGGTAGCGCGTTGATTGTTTCACGGCTTCAGCGGCTGCGTCCAGCCCATGAACGGCGCGCGGCCTCGCGCTCGCTTCCGCCTCGCTGCTTATCCTCGCCTGTGCCCGTGATAATCTGCGCGAGCCTTGATCCTAGACCTTGCCTTGTCGCAGCCGCGTTACGCTACACATGTCCTCTATTGTCAAACAAAAGAATAACCAACACTATGATTTCTATTCTAGGTATAATCAGCAAACTGCGCGCTCCTCTTGGTTGAAGTACGTAACTTTTGTTTTTATTTTTACTTTATCGACCTCACTGGGTCCGGTTCGGTTCGGGTCTCGCGTGGTGGTCCGTCCACCTAGCCGATGGCCGTGTTTCCATGGTTGGTTGCCGTGGGTGGGTAGGCTACGAGCGCACGTGTGCAGCAGGTAGGCGGGAGGCGTGCGAGCCGAGACGTCACGCGCCCGGCGAAGGTCGTGACGTAACACAGTCTCACCATTATTCAGTCAAGTCTGTCGATCCATCGCTCGATTCCTCACGAGGCCAAACGTTCTATTACTGAGGTTAGGTGTCTCTTTGTAACGCCGTCTCCGTCGCGCGCCCACCTCGCCGTTCGGGAGCAAGCGAGACGCTGACTTCCCAATAACTTTGCAACAACCTCATTTAGGCAACGGCAAACGATCAGGAAATAGAATGTAAGGGCGACAAATTCAAATGACGCCTGTTAATTGTTAATCGTGTTTCGCGAGGTGGACCTTCGATTCGCTTCAACTTATTATTTATGTATTGAATATAAAGTTGATATATAGTTTAGATCATGGAAAGGACGTCAGATATAAATGCGAGTGTCTGGTGTATGAGACTTGCAATAAAAGTTGTCTTTTTTGGAACCCAGCCAGCGCATATTGAAACAGATTACGTTATTCCGGCTTCATATCCAGTAGGTATCTACCTACAGTATCTACGATAATGAACAGAGACTGTTGTTTTGCCGTACTGTAAACGCCAATTAGTACGAAACAACTCCGAAATGATGTGATAAGGAATTGAATAGCGACCTTATTTTTATTATTCCGTAGGTTTATATCATTTTGCTTCAATTTAAACTATAGGTACGAAATAATATTTACTCTGTAAACGTGTTATTCATATTATCTGCACTGACAGTCACGTTAAATATTCTGCTCGTTTTAGTATTATTTATTGATCATTTTTTATCTTTCAATGTCAATGCGATAACTTTGTAATAAAGTGGCTAATATCGCTGCCGATTCTATCTGCCAACACGTTTCCAATCAACCACTTATGTCATCGCCTCTGCTTCCTCATGTAGCGTAATAAACGTTTGGCTCCACATACTCGCGCATCTACACTTGTAGGTACATATTAATTCAGTCGTTAGACAGGTTTCTTACTCGAGCTATTCACCTACGACGCGCGCATCGCGGCATATTGTCTGGTGAAGATATTTATGGATCACTATAAAAAAAAATCACTTTTACATAGGACGCTTAATAGTTTTAGGTAAATAATGAGCCCTGTGATACCGTAGCATTTGAAGTTCATACTCGATACAGAAGTAGCACCCCAGTGGCGGTCGCTATGGGCGGCGGTTACGTGTCTCGCGGTCACCTTGCACGTCCTCGCGCATCTCGGACAAATAGAGGTGGAGTCAGTTCCGCGTACGCGCGCACCGGCCACGCGAATATCGACTCTAACACAACCGCACAAAGCACGCCACCTAGGCAGTTAGACCAGCGTTTATTTGTGTAACACAGCTTTGCATTCCGCGAACACGCATTATCTCGTACACGGCGGCCCGTAATCGGGATACTGTTTGGAACGCTGAACGGCGCTCAAACAACGTCGTGTTGATATTAGGAGCGGCCACAGTCAACAAAGGAGAATAATAATAAATAATGTGAATCACGACCTCCGCAGCGCACCGCCCCGCTAGTCATCCTTGTCGAAGCGGCTGCGGCAGAAGGGGACGGGCGTAGTCCCCTGGCCCTCTGAAATTCACAGCCTACATGACACCCCGCGGAAGGTTCCCTTCCCAGCACACAGTTACACCGTTTCCCCACAATAAACGATAAAGGGCCAGCTATTGCATGCAGTAATTGTAATCCATTTACTGTTTCCGTATTCAATGCCCTTATGAACCGTTATTTTTTCCACTAAATGACGGAAATGGTCGGCTTGGCTTTGACATTGAGGGCTTATTGTTACACTTCACAGCGGACTATGAGACTATGACGGCTGCCGTAGCCTTGAATATATCGTGTGTTTGATTATTCTACGCGTCATACCTACAATTTGCGCTGTTGCCATGTGTGCGTGGCGTGTACATAGAGCGATATCAAACAGAACCCGGCCTGCACACGCTGCTGCGTACATAAGCTGAAAATTTATTATGTATACCTACGGCCCTGTTTTCTATAAAGCAACGTATAACTATGTTTTCAAAACGTTCATAATAAATTGGCTACTTGCTACTTAGTGCCCTGAATTAGCATTACAATAATACGCCTACTTAGTCGCAATACGATTGTGCAACTAGGTGTTATATTATAATAACACTCGAGTTGTAAATCTCGTTTGAAGCTGCACGATGCAATTCCCCATAAAAGCGGGCATAAAACCCCATAGAAGTAACCGCAACTGCCTACCGAAGTTACGGTCCGGGTAAACAATATAAACTACACCACAGTTTGCGGTCGCGACGGTTATTTGACATCTCCACCGGCTAATACATAATAAATAACGCGTTTATCGCCGACTAACCGGCAGTAACTATTCCTGAGCGAATTGTTCACCAACTATTCAGAGTGAATTGTTGTCTATTTTCTTACAATATCTTGTAGGATTTACGGTTTGTCCAAGTACACCTAGTAGCCGTTTTCGGTATTGGTCACGTTTCATATCTTGTTTGGTTCCTCGATTCGTATTTTAATCGTACGAGGCATTTCAACTGTAGATAAAACTATCTCATCGACACTTAACAAATGTGTCAGCGGACGTGAGACAATAAGTCTATTATTAAAACGTGCGGACAACAACGTTTACTTGTTCAGCAAAGACTGGCGACCTCGCTACCACTTTGTCCAACCATTATCGTAATCACACGGCTGATGCTACTGCGAATATAACATGCACGAAGGCTGTAGCTATGTCTATTTGGTGCGAAAATCGTTAAAAAGTGTATCGAGTAGGTGCTTACGCAACAGGCTGTGTTTGCGGTCTCTGCCTATTAGAACGATGAGATGACGTGTTTGGTTGCGTCCCTACGTAATGACGTGGCTCATCGAAGCAAGTACGCAGTATAATATGATTTTGTTTGTGAATAAAGTCACCCGCAAAGGACACCCGATGGGCGATAGTTGAATCAACTCTGAATACGCATTCTGTGGTCGTTGTAGGGCGTCTGTTAACAATCAGCGCTTGCGCGGTCTTGTTTGCGCGCGGCCGTGCATCCATTCAGCCGAGAGGCCGGTGTCGTAGGACGGTTTGCTTTTAATAAACAATCTGTCCTTCAAGTTGCTCTGTCGAGGACCCTAATGTCGGGTCGTCCTCAGGGCGACTGAGTCACGCGCCCGCGCCGCGTCGTTAAGAGGGCAATGCTCACACGCAGCTCCCGGCCGCCCCGCGCCCCCGCACCGCCCATCAAGGATAACACCGCACCGTACCACTCATACGCATTTCAGGACGCTCATTGTTCCAACCGACCTTATTCCTATTCTATTGTCTTGCCAATTCTACGATGTTTTTATTCATATAGGCACACAGTTTAGAGCCGACAGCCAATACAAGGCTTATTGTCACCCTTATCGGGCTCGCGGTGATGGACTAATTCACTTAATAAAATAATGTGCACTGCAGACCATGAATTAATCATTGTATTCAATGTAAACACGTATGGACTACATACCAGTAAATAATTTGCAATAACAATATTGAAATACAGAAACGAGTCTCTGCTGATTCAAGAAAAATTCGTATTATTCTTGTAAAATCACGTTCGATCTACATAGAATGTCACGACTGGAATTGTCGCGAATAGATGATTCGTGGCCATAGGTTTGTAACAGGTCAACCCTGAGTTCTAATTCGAAGTTTCATTTTACGATTCCAATGATGTAGAAAAGCGACGCCGAGAGGGCTTTAAATATAGAAGAGGATGCGAGCAGGTCGGATGACATCTATAATAAGACCACGGGAGACCGTCGGTAACCACAGAGATTGCCCAAGCTTTCACGGGTTGTTGACTTATCCACAGCTCGTTGGCCGCATATTTTTGAAAGACGAACCGAACATAATTAAAGGTTTATTCAAAATAACTCGATCCAAATACAATTTAAGGTCGGGAGCGCTGAAAATTGATGAGAATTCGCCGCACCTGGAAGCGAGCAGGAAACGTTAAGGCAACATTATTTTTATCATAAAATCTGCATTAAGAAGATGGCCATTAAGATATGCTTTTATTTTTCTTCAATCAATTAGTCATAAGAAGAATGCCTGGCTATCGTTTACGTTAACGACAAAGTGCATGTCTTTTTTTGTGTTCAACGCGGTGGGCCCGCGGGTGGGTGGTCTCCGCAAAAGGGCGACCCGCCACGCCGCCACCTTTTCTCTCCTTAAATATATCACCACAAGTCACCAAATGGATTACTAACGTAAATCCTCTTCTTATAAAAGATATTCATTGAACGTTCTAAAGGACCGGAATTCGGACCCGCCCGACTGAAATGTACCATCATAATTTGTATTATGATACCAGTTATCTACGCCAAGCTGCAAGCAATTATTCATATTGCTTCGAAGTCGTGATTCATAATATTGTCTAGACCAACGAGTGTATGTCTCGTTCCATAATCAACATCTGTCATATCATCCCGCGTGCCCATACCACGATTCCTAGTATTATGATTGGCCAGAGTGGGGTTAAAACTGTAACACGTCGCGATGAATCATGTAGGTATTGTTAATCGCGATAGGAGCGGTCCACTGAAACTGAATGTAGGTCGGTCGGGCCGCTCCATTTGCCGCGGTGGCGAACTGTTGGCCGACCTCGGATGGATCGCTGGGCGCCAGATATCTTATCTATCTACTGGTGTGGAAACCGACACCTATCCATCGGGCGAGACTCAGAAGCAATAAAAATAAGGTCAAACATGCACACTCGTTGGATTTGCGTGCCCACAATACTGCCGGATTTACGTATTCCGCACGAGGGCGGCGGCTTTTCCTGCACGAGCGAGGAAACATTGAGATGGCGTCACGTAAGCGAATTATTAGGCCATACTTTCAGTATTGTAAATCCTCACGTCTTTACCCACTTTAGTAATACTCGGTACTTACATAAGTAAGACGACTCTCCGTCAGCGCTGTCAGTTTCTGGGTCGCACCGATTAAATTCACTTAGCCTACTTTTATTTAGCGCTGTGACACTTTTTTATTGTTTGACATAATTTTGATGTTCGTTTGTTGTTGTTTTGGGTCTTCTGCATCATTGGGCTCGCCTTACCGGTGCCCTAATAAACAATTTCCTCGACTTATAAATTGGAAAAAAAATCGTTACCAATTAATTCCGTGAAGCATAGTGGTGGCAATTCCAATCAAGCTGTTTCACATAATCACAAAGGTGTAGGTAACATAATCAGTCGAGCGGTACTTCGACATATGCATCCCATGCGTTGCCCAATGCCATGTAATGTCATGCGTTTTGCAACATGACACGAATTGCGCTTGCGCTTCTTGCCGTGTTAAAATGTCTTCGTTTCGCTCCTTTACTGCTCACGCAACGCAGGCCCGCTGTGGGTTAAGTATTTATTTATGTCAAAATGCTACGCTGTATGCGAATTTTGTGCATACGAATGGGCCTTACCCTTAAAACCTTCCCATCAGATGTTGTTCCTCGCTTTAAGTTTGGTAGAAATTATTCTATGTACTACCATTTGCTTTTTGTGAGTAAAAAATTCATGTAGCTAGCACACGAAACAGCCATTCGATCACCTGTTGTTATCGTCCATACATTTAAGCGAATTTGCATGGCAGTGTAGCACTCTACAGTAATATTTTCGCAAAAAAGCAAATTTCTATTTACCGTTCCGAGTTTTCGTGTTATCGCTAAATAAGTTTTAAGTACCGTAATAGCTACGAATTATCTGTAACAAATTAATTTACGTCGCTTTATTGCGCATACGTGTCCAATTGTTTCGTTAATGGGTGCTGATGAGCTTTAGACCGGGTTGGATTTCGCGGTCGCCTCTCAGGTACCCTGACAGAGGAGATCTTAACTATAGAATAGATAGAGTGCCATATATTGAGGATAGGATGTGGTTAGTAGTGCGTGGTCAGCGGCGCAGGCGGCGGCGCGCGACACAGATGCCGCGACTACGCACCGGGCGGATGCAGCGGTGATGAAACTGACACAGATTCTAACGCGTATTTGGTAATCGAACTGCGGCCCGTGAAAGTCTCGCAGGAGCGTGTATCTCGCGCATTGTGCCCGCCAGCCCGTCCCACTTGGCGGCACAGGCCGCAGCGGCAGCGGCACTCTCCGCATTGTGATGGCACCGAAACCCAAAAGCTGCTTAATAAGCGGCTCCTCTTTCACCGGGCCGCGGCGCTTTGTTCGCGGCTCGCCGGCGCGGCCCGCGGCCCGCTGCGCGCTCGCACGCATTGTGCTCGCGGCCCAGATTTGGGGAGCGAAATTACGATCGCTGATTGGCGTATTACGACGTTGCTACATTTTCGCCTTGCATTCAATTCCATGAGAAGTTGCAAGTATTGCCTTTCGGTCACTGGGTCACTCGCTAGCGTATCGGGGCTATTACGTCTAAGTACTTATATGCATAAAATACATTTTGCCTCGCTTTGTGCTGGCCCCGTTTCCCTCGTATCTGTTGGAAACTGTAACAGTGAATGCTGAGTGGATTTCGATTTAAGGCTAGCGTCAAGTAACTTTTCCTCGATGCGGGGACTTGTCCCCCTTGGAGGGAGTCGGGATAATTTTTGCCATTGTCAGGATGGAGCTGACGGGACAGGGAAATTAAATATTAGGGTGAGAGAATAATGTAATGTCCCCCACGATGGCCGAGCCAAGGAACGAAACGATGCTCTACCATTCTCGAGATCCGTTACTCCGCCCAGATCTATAAACGGTGTCCATTAAATTAATTCATTCGCTACCATTTCTGACTCGTGCATTCGATTGGCTCAGGTATCAGGTATATTTTGTCTTAATTTGGTTGTTTGGTGATTTTTGATTGGTTCGGCAGGAATATTTTTCCATAGGAATTAGACCTTTGGCAAATTTAATTAAAATACATACTTATATGTAAAATGTTCAATTATTTAGTACCTATTTATTATCAGGACAGATACTATCCTCGGCAGCTGGTGAGGTGGTGGCAAATGCGTTCCAAACATATTCCATGTATTATACATTTGTAGTTTGTACACATTATCAGAGCAGAGCAGCATCTACAGAAACGGCGCAGGTTTACTAGCCAACGTAATTACAGGCTTTAGCGAGGCATAATCTTCACAGTAACAGCACACCTGCATGCTGCTTTTTGTGCTTTTTAGCCGCGTACTGACTGACCGATCAGACTCACGAGGCAGAATAAGCTCGACGTGCCTCGTTGAGACACGCTCGCAGTCTGTTTTCAAATTAATTACGCAAGCAAATGCAAAAGCAATTTACTTTCGTTACGATTACCCAACTTTCCGAGAGCCGAAAAGACATAAATGTTCCACAATCAGGTAGGATTCTGTCAAACCTGAGGAGTCCGCCGCCTTAGCTATTTCTGCCACCAAGCAACGATGCTTGCATTGTGTTCCAGTTTGAAGGATAAGGTAGCCAGCGAAATTACAGGCATGAAGCATTTCATCTTAGTCCTCACAGTGGCAACGCACCTGCGGTTCTGCCTTTTTGTTACCTGCAACCTATAAATGTATGAATCGTAGATGTCATGGGCGACAGTTACCACTTACCATCAGGTGGGCTTTCTGCTCGTTTGTCACTAAATAGCATAAAAAACAACAATAGCATAGTAGCGAGGGTAGGCCTCCCACAAGATGGACCGACGATCTGGTAAAGATCGCAGGTACCAGCTGGATGCGGAAGGACCGGCCTTTGTGGAGATCTCTGGGGGAGGCCTATGTCCAGCAGTGGGCGTCTAGCAGTGATAATGATGTCGTTTGTCACTAAATAGCATAAAAAATGGCTGGTCTGCCTTCGGTGTTGCTTACGGCTTCCTCTCCCCTTGCAGGCTAGGCGCCGGCAGCGAGTGCGGCGGCGGGTCGGGCGGTGGCGCGCCCGCGCCGCAGTCGGCGCGCGTCTCCTCGAACGGCGCCGGCGGGATGGCCGTCAGCCGCGTGCCAAGCCCGATGCACGACGGCAACACGCCCGTCGCGGAGAACTGGTGCTTCACACAGGTAATGACAAGTTTAATTGTACGCGCCAACGTTGGCGTCAGTCGTCGTCATCGTCGTCCGAAAGGTCGAACCCGGCCAGGATCTGCTTTCCGGCTGAAATCAAACAAATCCTGCTGAAAATAGACAATATATTTTCTACTAGTGGACCCGGCGCGACTTCGTTCGCTTAGACGTTCTTTACCACTACCTACCCTTTTTATCTTGCAACCTTTCTCTTGAATCACTGTATCTTTTGTTGAAAACCGCATTAAAATCCGTTGCGTGGTTTAAAAGATCTAAGCGTTCATAGAGACATAGGGACAGACGGCGGGAATCGACTATGTTTTATACTGTGTCTCCAAACCGCGTGCCAAGAGTGGGGATTATGGCAATGCCCTCAAAACCAGAAGGGGAGTGTTATGGGGTTGTTGAATCAGCGGTGTAAGAGAGAGACTATAATAAACTTGGTTTCTAAATAATACGTGCAAAGGACAGCCTTGAAGCGTCATCACCATATCTTATAGTGATGAGGAGAAAGTTAAGACCATACAAAGAACCCTGAAACAAAATGCCCAATGTTGGTTGCTACTTGCCAACCTACTGAGGCACATGTTGCCATGTAATCGAGAGTAGCATGCGAGACAGCAACAAAGAAAAACTGGTATTACTCTGTGCTGGTATCACACTAATTCTGTTAAAAAGTACTCATTGGCCCTATGAAAACCAACAGAGTGAAATGGGGGTAGCGCGCGTACGTAATCCACTATCCGACAGCCTATTGGAGTCGACTGATCCGCTCAACCAATTTAACACGGGTTTAATTTGTTGGCAGATCTCACGTGTCAGTTGCACTATGTTGTCGATTTTGACGCTAACAATTCTGGCGGGTTCTCGATTGTGATTGTGACTTTCGTGGACACAATGACGTTTTATATCTACACACACAGTTTCCCTTAAAATTACAAGCAGCTGGAAATAATAACATAATACGCACATAAACTGGCCTTACACATTCATGTCACAGGCACAGTAAACCGGAACATCAAGATTTGTTGATAGACATGGAAACGTACAGCGAGAGCAATAATTGCGATGTCTCAGTGGATTAAAGCGAGATCCGGAATGACAGGTCGTGAGTTCATCCCGCTTTCTACAGTTCTTGGCATCTAGCAATTAAAACTCAAATGTACTATTGAAATAAGCATGCCACAAGTCACGACTGTAGCAGAGCAGTTTTCTTTTTGTAAAATGTAATGTAATAAAACATGGAATGTATCTGCGAACAGTGAAATGTACTTACCTACTTATACAATGCGACATTATCCTAGCTATTGAACAATAATCGATTTCCTGTGATTCAGTTACAGTTACAGCACCTTATAAAGGTATTGATAAAGAGAGATTAAAATAAAGTATTCCGCTACCAGACACTGCAATGAGGCCGCTGGGCGAGCTGAATATAATCTATTTATGTTATATAAGAGTATATAAGTTATATAATCTATTAACAATGTAACTGGAGGAAGTTTATATGTATAATAGGAGTTGGTCGTAACGGCGATAACCAAATTAGTTAGTATCCTCGACCTCGAACAAACATCGGTCGGCCGGAATAGTTCCTAGCGGACGCATCAAGTTAAGTGGTCGTAAAGTTCGCCGCGCTGCTCGTAAATCGACTCATCAGATGGAGAGCGGAGACTAACGATAATATTGTTTACCTAGACTCTTATCGGTGAACTTGAAATGTTCTCGGGTTTAATAACGCATTAGCACGGCCACTAGGAAGTGAGGCGCGTGTACTTGGAGCGCTGAGGCAACCCGCCGCGGCGCCGCGATGCGCGAGAACGTGAGCCCAGCCACGATTTCGCGACATTGAAACATGCTAATATTTATCTATAGCTATCTATCTAAATGTGACCGTTTTAGCGATTCGATAAAACGCCGTAGATAGACACTATCTCGGTCCCGCTGAAGTGATCAATCGGAATTTCGTGCTGAAGTGCAGAGAAATATGCTGTATTTCGCAATTCATTATATTTGTTGTTAGGTGTAGGTATTGTTGTAGAGAGTATAGTTTTTCAATTAACTACTTATTTGTTCCGTTAACCGCCACGGATGGCTGCGGAATCACAGTGATCGTTCCTACATTGCACCGTTCCGTCTGTTGGGATGGCCACCTTTTGCAATTGGGCCGACCGTTCGGACGACTTACTCGCCGACCTGGTATTAACTTTTTTAGCGCTTTTTACCGAAAAAAAATCTATTTAGTCCGCGAACGTTAACGGTATCATTCGCTTTGCTGCGCGACGCAGCGGCACGTATACTTATTAAGGTTCCCACTCTGGGCTGAGCTCTTCAATTTCGGCGGTGATGATTGTACGCCGACCGTTAATAACGGAAACTCGAATACATATTAATGTGCGAGGTCACCGAGGTGTTTAAATCATTTATTGATGGCTTAGGCACGCCGATGGAAACAATGAGCCAGTGTGAGCGCAGAGCACCTCTGGCGAGTAACCGTGATAGGCGACACGTGCCGCCTGCCTCGCAACACGTGCCGCCTGCCGATAACTGCTCTGCAACGCGTCAACATTAACATCACATGCTAACCCGTTTATTAACGTGCACCTTACGTGCGGACCGTTCCATTGTTACATTTTACGTTCATACAAAATGGCAGGAATTCCAACTAGCAACAATGTCATCGTGCACGTTACAACGGGAAATTAAAAAGTTGACTTTGGAAGAAATATGTTAGGTACGAATGAGCTGGAGCGATCAGGGTTATGTAAATAGTTAGATAAGCGAAGCGAACGCGGAAAGACGCAGTCGCTCCGGACGCCAAGTTAAAATTGTAATAGGGCGATAAATCTGTCAACTGTCGCCTTACAAGGCTGGCCGCGGTGGAATCTGCAAACGGGCATTATCTATACACGTTGGCGAATGTGACGGGATGATGCGGGCGGCCTTGGAGCGGGTCGGCGACCGGGCGAAGACCCCAGCAGCACCGCAACCAGGCAACGGTCGGGGGCAACGACCAGCGGCGCACCACGCGGCTGACCCCGCTGCCCAGCGCACCAGCCCGCGCCCGCGCAGCCTCGACCACCGACACTGCCCAAACTAGATTGCCAATTAGGAGTGGGCCCCAACAAGGGCGATAAGCTACCACACACCTGCTAGTGAACTCGAATTGCCTGCTCAAAAGACAACAATTAATTCACGCTCACAATCCCGCTTATATTAAACTTATAACAAATAATTATATGATTCGTGGTACTGGCAAGACATTAGGCTTTGTCACACCTCTCGGGTCACCGTTCCATTAGACGCTATAGCCGTCGAAACCTAACTTTCGATGTTACGAAAACACCACATCATCCCATCTTAATTGAGTCGTGACCGAACAATCTAATCTCGTAACTAGAGAGTGTCAAAATACATCTTGAAATGCAACCTGAGTTGTTACCGTTGCTCTGTTGCTACACAATTTCAATTTAGTATCCTCTGTCTTGCATTGTTGACTGAATAAAAATGGCTCGTTTCGCCGGAGTGCTGTGTTCTGTTTTTACGATGATTAGTGCGTACTAAAATATGTCCGCTAACAATGGCCCAATAGACGAGCCGGCTGAATGGACTCGAAACTGTTTGAAGCAAGTTTATTTGCCATTAAATAAATATGCCAGTCCGATGTTTGTAGTGGCCGTTTGTTGTCACGTCGTCAAGGCAATTAGCGGCACAAAGGAGCCTGGAGCAGGATTGTCTATGCCGGGCGGAGATTTATTGCAGCGCGCCGACTGCCCGAGGACACCTTGCGAGAGCGTCGCCGGTGGATTTAATGCCGATCCATTATGTATGAACTTTCCGTCGACTCCGGCCCGCTCGCCTGACGGACGGCATCCCCTTGTTTATTTTTTTGTCACGCAATTATTATCTCCCCCTTCGGCCTTAATATCCTTCATTATTCCCACGTACCTACAACGAAATCGATTGTCTGCCCGCAATTCCTACGTACGATAAATGTTCAGTAGTTTGTTTAGGTTACTTTGCAATCTAATGAGGACGTTTTCTCTTTGTTCCAGGTCAAAGTGGTGAAATTCAGCTACATGTGGACGATAAACAATTTTAGTTTTTGTAGAGAGGAGATGGGTGAAGTGTTAAAATCATCGACTTTCTCAGCCGGTGCTAGTGATAAATTAAAATGGTGTCTCCGCGTAAATCCCAAAGGACTCGATGAAGAGAGCAAAGACTACTTATCTTTATATCTATTACTAGTGTCGTGTAATAAATCAGAAGTGCGGGCAAAGTTCAAATTCTCAATATTAAACGCTAAGAGGGAGGAGACGAAGGCGATGGAGTCACAGCGCGCCTACAGATTCGTGCAAGGCAAGGACTGGGGATTCAAGAAATTCATTAGAAGGTGAGTTTATAATGCAAAAAAAGTGCATACGTGTTCTAGCAAAAATCCGCCAGAGGGACAGCTGTAGACCTCATTTCATTGAAAAACGTATATTGACTCTGCCCTCATTGTTTATTTTGGAATCGGCCTTATTTGTCAGAAATAATATACAACTTTTTATTAATAAAACCGACATTCCCGCGTTATCGAAACTTAGACCTAGAAACCAATTACTCCAACCTAACTCGACTATGCAATTATTTCGAAAAGGTCCCTATGCATCAGCTATTAGAATATACAATAAAATACCGGAAAAGTTAAGAAATGAATCAAACCACAACAAATTTAAAAAATGTTTAAAAGAATACCTCTTGGACAAGGCATATTACACAATTGACGAATTTTTAAATAATACGTAATTTAATCAACCAGAATTAACTTGGATTTTAATCTTTCGACCTATGTACCTGTTTTATTATTTATTGACATTTTATATTTATATTTGAATGTATTTAAACTTTGACATAATATAATGTTATGTGTGTGTGTTTTGACAATTTGACAATTTGGTTTGATTAATTTATACTAGTTGAGTGGTTTGTAATCCTAAGACATATCTCTTTAATAATGATTAATTGTATTCTACTACCTGACATTCGTAGTGCCTTTTATAAGGTGTTAAATGTGGAACGAATGCTTATTTGTAACAACCATATTATACCATTTAACAGCGAATAAATGAAATGAAATGAAATGAAATGAGTGACATGTTTAGTCTGCGAATAACACGCTTTTAGATGTAATAATTACGTTTATTAGCGCCTGCATTGTCAAAATTGACACAAACATCACAAATGTCTTTATGAGGAACACGACGTCATCAACATTAAGTAACAAAACGCTTCTGTTAAAATGTTTGTTGCTTAGCGACTATCGTCTTTAATTGCATCAATTTGGATCATAACTTGAAATATCTGGGACGAGGGGGACCTTCTTGCGATGTCCTTAATGTAATTAACTTCCCTTACTATTCGACCGAAATACGGCCGGGCTTTTTCCACTCGATTAGAGAGCCATTATATTTTGATCTCTCAACCTCGAAACTTCCAATATATCTTTGTACGACGAGACGACAAAGGTCTGTTGTTGTTGAAGCGAGGGTCTCTTTATTTGGACTTAAATACGTTGACCCGTATGCTTGGGGAGATTCTACTTGTTCGATATGAACTGAGAACGCTACTATAACTACCGGAGCACTTTGTATTCAGCTCAGCGGGGCCCGGTCTCGGCCGCAGTGCTTGAAAGCACGGCGATACCCTGACGGTTATTGACCTCTTTCTATGTTTCATAATTTCGTAAGGTGCAGGTTCGATACTGGACTGTTGCCAAGGCATTATGTAATCGCAGCTAAAGATGTTTAACGTTCTCGTATACGTGTCAGGTAGTCGGATGTCTATGGCCAGTGTCTTGCGATGATATTGAGCAATTAATATTTTAATGGGCTCACTGGGCTCAGCAGTAATAAAGTAACACTTAATACACATTTTAGTACATTGTGTTGATATTAAACCTTACATCGGTATCAAAATTGATGATGCTGATGTTAAATTTATTAGTCCATTATATGGCAATGACTTTATTTGTTTCTTATGTGCTGTACTGATTATTTGAAGCATACGTATTGAATAACCTTTCGCAACAAGGAACTGAACAGAGTGTACATAGTGTGGTAGATAACATTGCTTCCTCATATAAGTTGATAACGAAACAATATGTTTTTCATGAAAATGTAATTTCGTGATAATGTCGTGAAGGTTAGACACGTCAGTCTGGGCTTGCGTGGGAGTTGTTAGTACCTACTTCGGTTAAGGCCGTCCTTGGCACCAGTAATTTCTAGTTATAATAATGACAACCTTATTGTAGCTTTCAGCAAACTCTTTTATTAAAATTGTCAGGCGCAAAAACTACTTGATAGGTGAAATACCCATTCGCATATTTGCTTGTTTCATAACATAAGCAAATAGTTGACTAACCTAAGTCTTCAAACAAAACGACAGTCTGGAAAAACTGCTATTCTTCCTATTCATTTCACAATGGTTTCTGTTTGTTTTTCTTCGTTTCTTCAATTAAACGTATCTCAAGAAAAAAGTTTTGTGGTTCAACCACACAGTAAGACTTTCATGGCTCTGCCTTCCTGATGTATAACACCTGCACTGATTCCCTAAGATGCTGATTTCCCATGGAAACCACCTAACTTTTTTATATCGCTAACGGCTGTTATAGGCTGTCTGATTGTAAATTTGCTATCGGCTGTCTGATTATGAGAAGTTACCAATTTTACTTACCACAGTTTTAAAACTATAAGCAGGGCCAACAATATTTCCCACTAGAACCTTACCAAGCAGTACATTTTTTTTCTTTACTACACCTTTATCTTAGCTTGGATAGCTGACCTATGGTTGACGGTGTAAGAATTCATTATAAATACTAACTAAAGATTACGATATGTTCACAATATAAAAGTTCATCACTCACAATCACTACCTCGTGTTCCTTTATTTAGAGTCTAGAGTTGAATCTGTGGAATCTGTGTAAAAGGCCATCCCTATTCAGCATTATGCGCTGGTTTCTTAACCGAATGACGACGATTCAAGACTATCTTAACTCACACGATCCCCGTCTCCGTTCCAGGGATTTTCTACTGGACGAGGCGAACGGCCTGCTCCCGGAGGACAAGCTGACGATATTCTGCGAGGTATCAGTCGTGGCGGACAGCATCAACATCAGTGGGCAGAGCAACGTGGTGCAATTCAAAGTGCCCGAGTGCCGGTTGTCGGACGACTTGGGCGCGCTGTTTGACAACGAACGCTTCTCCGACGTCACGCTCGCGGTCGGCGGCCGGGAGTTCCAGGCGCATAAAGCCATCCTTGCAGGTTTGTGGACTGAACAATTTTAGCCGTTTTTGTCGGTTTTAGGTGGCACACCAGGCAAAAAGGGAATGTGATGGAGATGAATGGAGAAGCCTTTCCCAATGCTATCGGTCCATAGCCTTAATCGACTAGCCTTAGAAAAAGTATCCAGATTATCCCGCTATGGCGGGATATCATATGGGTCTATCAGGACGATCGATCCAATTACATTAAATTATGTATTTGAGCGCGTGGTGTATGATAGAGTTGCACTAATTCTTGTAGTGAAAACCTTTGAGGAGGCCGAGGGAGGTTTAAAGCGGGGAGAAATGTTTTCTGTTGTATTATTCGTTTGCCAACTCAAATTAACCTGCTTTAGAAGAATATGTGCATAACAAACCACGGGAAATAAAAATAGTGGTGTAATCATCAGATACTGATGATCTGTTATAAGCATCGGTTTACCTTCTTTGGAAAGACATGAGTTCATTTACCTCTAACTTACCTACAGGATTAATATTCTGTGCTATAGGACTTCACACATTTAATATCGCTTTAATATGAATGGAATGCTAGACGATTGAATTCATGCGTAAACTGCCCATCTCCCAAGACATGAATTACGATTCAAGTTATTTTTGTACCACTAAGGTGGCATACAAGCTTACGGCCTGCCTGATGATAAGCAGTCAGTTCGGAAATGAGAAATAGTTTCTGAAATCAAAGCCTTTGAGACTGAATTCTATGACTACTAATACGCGGATGGTATATAAAGACACGGATGAGATTTTATTGCAGCAATAATTATGCGAATAATTTAAAGTCTTGCATATACCTTAGTCGTTTTAACCACATACCGCTCATGGTTTCTCTGTTTCCTCGTAATTGTGCGTCGGCATAGCAATTAAGTTGACCTTGTCAACTCATTTGCGATCTTATATATAAATAATTATGACGTGACCATTGTTGTGGACAGTTGTCAACACCTTGTTTTGATAATAAGAACACGTTGGAACATCCGTCCATCTATACAAACAAATAAAGTTGAATTGTGTTGGCTGTGATTTGAAAATAACAGCATACGTTATAGGGCACTGTTGCCAGAACAACAACTTTTGTTTGTAATGTTTGTAACGGAAAGGCGCAAGCAACTATTTTTCTAAACATTCTTTATTTCTGCCGACAAGCAAGCTTGCGCGTTTTTGTGTTCCAATTACAAGGATAAGCTAGTGTAATAATTCATTTGTAGTATGATTCCTGATACCTCGCATAGTCATCACAAAACTATAAACGTAACTAAAACTTTCACAATTAATATTATTTATTGAAGCACCTAATCAATCAAATAGAAATCCTTGAAATCGCTCAAAGTGAATCGTTTGTGTTTTATAATTATACTGTCGACAGCTTTTATCACGGACGAAGGGCATTTATAGTTTGCGCTGACAGACCTTGGTGATATTTTCAAGGTGGAACATAAATGTTGCTTGTAGTTTTAGTACTTTTATTATAGGGTAGCCAGAATACCCTAGACCGAAACAGCATGTATGGTAAGGTTTATGAATAAAGAAGAGAGATGTTTGTCATGACGGTAGTAAATGAAACAATGTCTCTGCCTCTACTGGATGGCCTGTCGTTATTATGTATATGTAGCATTATAATGGCCATATCAATTATTCTGTTACAACGACATTTGATGTTCGTTTTATGGTTTTAACTAAATGTGGTTTTCCTAATGAGTGTGCTTGTCCGTTTGCAGTCGTCAGGCATATGGGAAAATTTTGATAAATTGACGAGTTGCACTCACGGTCTTCATTTCTCTTATTGAAGCATTTAATTGCTCTCCTCAAGATTATTAAAAAACCCTCCAAACGTGTTTGAGATGAGAAGGTTTTAAGAATCGATTTTTGGGAACCTGTTGATTGATATTGATTATGAAAATGTGTGTAATATAACTGTGACGGCAAAGTAGGTAGTGTATATGGAGTATATTTCGATATAGGTTTCAATTTCAATTCGTTTAGGTTACCTAATTTTGAATTGTGTTAAGCGCTTAGATTAGTAACACTAGAACACTAAATAGACACTGCAGTGTCGACGTGATAAAATGCTATGCATACGGCATCTACAATGCGTTCGCTTTGTATGCGGCTAACTCAGGGACGAATTGGAATCGATTAGAGGCGATAATTATGATGTGACATGTAAATATAGGAATTATTTGCACATAGGATGCAAACAGCAATACAGGCACAATAACAGTAATTGTATGGCAAACTCGAATGATATTTCCGCGTTAGTTTTTCCTTATTCTCGCGTACAAACGTAAGCTTATGGTATTAAATTGGTTTGTACAAGCAGATAAGTTACCGCATTAATCGGTAAACGTGACCAACGTTAGGTATTACCGTTTCGATGTTCACGGACATTGCGAATTTGGTAACGCGATAATGTTTGTGGCTATCGTGTTTTTGTTTGGTTTCATACTGTTATCGTTTGTGTTTGAATACGTTTATTGCGGTGTACAATATTAATTGCGAGCCGGTGTCGCAATTTGGTCGCAAGCGGATTTGTTACGGTTGAGCACTCGCCTGTAGAGAGTACCGGACTCTCACGACATGTGTGCGGCGACTCTTACGCCTAAATCATACGCGGTAGTACCTGAACTCTTCGTTTTCTTCGCCTCAACATAAACTATGGATAGAAGCTTAGCTCACACCAATTAACTAGACTATGGAGGTTCAGCAAGCCGGTCTATCGAGTCATTATTCGTCACTAGTGACCAGTCCAGGCTTCGCACTTGACAAATTGTACACCTAAACTTTCCTCGTGAATCACTCTTTCTATTGGTGAAATTAGCATGGAAATCCGTTTAATAATTTTTGAGTTTGTCGCGAACAGACAGACAGACTCACACGGCGTGAGACTTTGTTTTATAATATGTAGTGATACCGTAGATTGGTCAGCTTAATGGGGTAGATGGTGTATTTCTACCAATTTATACGCTGCCGGACACCACTCTCGATTTTTATTTGGTTGACTAGGGTAAACTTATTAGTTTAGACAATTTTGAGTCATCAATCATCCATGATCCATGTTCTTGTGATTTCCAGGCAACAAATGGTTTTCTAACAAAGCCACGGAATACTGTTTATTTAACGCTATATAATTACTTTTATACGTTTAATCGATTTTCATATCGTTTTCGCCCTTGGCAACAGACACCTGTATTCTCATCATCAAAATCAGTCAATTGAGCGTCTCTCCCAATTCTCGCCATCCTCTGCTGGTAGTCTTCGCTATTCACTATCCAACAATTTTCCGCCGATATATTCATTCAATTTTTATAAAAATCTATTTTATCGTTCCCCACAGCGCGGAGCCCAGTATTCGCGGCGATGTTCGAGCACGAAATGGAGGAGCGCAAGCGGAATCGCGTCGACATCACCGACGTCGACCACGAAGTGTTGCGGGAGATGCTGCGCTTCATATACACGGGCCGCGCGCCGAACCTAGACAAGATGGCGGACGATCTACTCGCCGCCGCCGATAAGGTGGGTAGCTAGAGTAGACAGGCACTCGTTTAGAGAATACAGGCGTTGATGGCACTCGTTTAGAGAATACTTTGAATTAGCGCAGAAAAGGATACGTATTACAGAAGACAAGTTTCGTCGGCCAGGTCCTATCTCGACAAGATGGCGGACGATCCACTCGCCCGCCATTGCTGTCAGCTGGATAGTCGTTAGGAATTTCGCCAATGGCACACCATTCATGGGTGTAACATGGATATGGCTTAGAATAATGTATAGGTGATATGGAGACTAGATGCATAGCTAGCACCTCCGATATGTTACATTCGCTCAAGCTTGTTAAGAACAAATACCGACGTATATATTTTTTACCAGTGTAAAGCGGTATCTTTTTACCGCAGCATCTACTGGTGTGCCATAGCTGTATTGTATTTTGAGGACTAGCTAAAACTTAGTGAGGTCGTGGACCTCAGTCGAGACTTATCGGTTTCTACCGCCAAAACTTTATTTCACCTTCAAGGATATGGTATTGCAGGCATACTGAGACTTGACTTACCAGTTTCTACCGCCGAAACATTATTCCGCCTTTATACACAGGCAGGCAGGGCAAGGATATACAGGCACCATGAAGCTGTAGCTATAATGAACCCGATCCTCAATCCTGACCGAATAAAATAAATAAAAAATATTTTTTTGACACGAATTATAACATTTTTATATATAAATAGAGGTTTACCTGTATCTTAAGAGGAATGGTAATGAATATCTCCATCCTATCTGTTTCAGTACGCGTTGGAGCGGCTAAAAGTGATGTGCGAAGAGGCTCTCTGCCTCAGCCTGTCGGTGGATACGGCGGCCGACACGCTCATATTGGCCGACTTGCATTCGGCTGACCAGCTCAAGGCGCAAACTATTGATTTTATCAACACGTTAGTATTGTTTTTTTTATTGTCTAGAGTGGTAGACTGGGAGATGGTTCGAACGAGATGGAAAGCGAGCAGCCGATGGTTCTTTTTTATATAAGACTAAATTATATAACTGTAGGTGATAATGAAATATCGCCTTTATTGTGAAGTTGGTAAGGTCATAGTTAGCTTGTACCCACAGTACAGTGAATTCACTACTCTAGCAAACCAAGAAGTTGAGAAGGAGTGTCCTCGAAGCGCGCTCCATTTAAACGAAGTTTGGTCTTATTTTTAATATCATGATATCAAAGTCAATGAAATTTTGTGCACTTGAGTCTGGAACCAATATCTATGTATGTGGTTTGTCAGATTTTCGTTATAATATAACGTTTCAAAGTTGCACTGTTTGTATGGAAAACCATGCACATATCAGAATATAACAGTACATGCCTGGACCTTAGCCTGCTCCACATTGGTGGAGGGTTTCGATATAATTGTTGCGCTTGATAGGTGAGATCGCGACGTCGAAAACAATGGAAAACTACTGCCCTTTATGTGGCCTACGGAGGATGAATGTCTGTCCAGCAGACAGGGATGACACCACATGTCAATGTATATTGATCTCCAAGGCGCCAACCTTGCATTTCTTATTTTATCGATAGATACACTTCATCATCATCATCTCAGCCGTAGAGCGTCCAGTGCTTAACATAGGCCCACACCTACGCCTAACACACTTAATTCCATAAAACTCCAAGGTGGAGTACCACTCCATACCACCGTACACTGGTCCCCACCCCGCCTAATACTTTAATTCCTTCGCAGGAGCCACGCGACAGACGTGATGGACACGGCCGGCTGGAAGAACATGATCTCGTCACATCCGCACCTCATAGCCGAAGCTTTCCGGGCGCTCGCCACGCAACAGCAACAGATACCGCCCATTGGCCCGCCGAGGAAGCGTGTGAAGCAAGCCTAGTGCACGCCACACGCCGCAACGGCCACCAACACTGCGCTCGCCCAACATACCAAAGACGGCCGCCCTGCATTCGACTATTATGCCGATTAAGGGCGGTACGAGACAACGTCGAGACCGTACGGACGGACAACGGGTCCAACCAAGTGTTTAAGGAAAGTGTGTGGGATTGGGTAGCAAGAAAAGTGACATTAGCGAGCGCTGGATGACATTCAGCGTCGCCAGAGTTATGTGATAGTGATCCCCGTTTCGAGAACGAAGTCCCGTGGGAGTTAGCGGAACTATAAACTTTAGCCGAGTACATGAGCTTGGCTGGAGGCAATAGCGCCGCCCCTCAACGGAATTAATTGTTGAAACGGGGTCTATTGCGAATGCTGGTCGAATTTCCGGCAGTCGCAATGGAATCGCTGTGTAGCGATTGGTGTATTGGTGAGACCCGCGACCAGCCACAGTATGGACGAGACGGCCGGCTCAAGCCTCCGTAGTGGAACCAGTGTCGGCTTCCCGCGTGCGCAGTGACAGTGACCGTAGTGTGGTGTATGTGTAGTAGATAAGTCGTGAATTCGTGTGTGAACTCAACCCGGATCCGAATTTCGACTCCCCTTCGTTCACTATGATTGATCTCAAGACGATATTCGATCCTAATGTTTTCTCTCGCGGTTAGTGGCCGCTAATTGATTACTGTTAATGTGTACTTTATCTATGATGAAGCTGGACGCTTTTTGCGCGTTGTAGTTATGAATGTAGGCTTGGATAATGTTTTATTGTATGCCCGTCGCACGGTACGTGGACGTCTCGCAGTTATGTTCGATGTAAATTATTATCTCTATGTATTTGACTATGAAAGCTCATGTTTTAAAAGATACGTCACATTATTGTAATATTCATTGGCTAATATGTAATACTTGTAAAATACCTCAGGATAATAGTTCCGCTCCGGATACTGTGTCGTTGCAATGCAGCTGGGCCCCTCGTTTCTATAGGAAGTGCAATTTTCATGGTAGAAGTTAAAGGATAGTTCTTTGTAACATAATTGAGTAGTTGGTAACCGAATGCAATAAGTTTGTGATATATTTTTGTACATAAACTATCAAAAAGGTTTCTTATGTAATTGCTTGCCCTGTTGTTAGTGAGTTGAAGCAATCCTTTAGAATCCAATTTGGATGAATTATGTACAATCTGTGTCACATTAGCCGTTGTAGGTGACTCGAGTGATTGTAATAAGTCTATTGAAACCGTTGGTATTGTTATATATAGATGAGCTACGATCCCACCATAAAATAATTTCTAAGTACTAAATTGTAAGTTGG
Source organism: Blastobasis lacticolella (assembly GCA_905147135.1). Classification (NCBI taxonomy): domain Eukaryota; kingdom Metazoa; phylum Arthropoda; class Insecta; order Lepidoptera; family Blastobasidae; genus Blastobasis; species Blastobasis lacticolella. The sequence continues at coordinate 6,596,827 of LR990051.1, forward strand.
TACCAAGTGACACAATTTAATTTTCTATTAAATCATTAGTTAATATTCCAATGACATATTGTGATTTATTCTTTTAAATTTCCATAGGTGTATAGTTCTATAATTTCATTAGTAAATTGGTTTAATTCATGTAATTTCCATGATAACAATAATCGAAAATGATGTTGATTTGTATATTGTTGCTTCTTCCGTTGTACATAAATACATTGCGTGTCACACACATTCTGTCAGCCACTGTTCATGTTGCTCATTATTTTCATCTAAACTATATATAAATCTATGAACCATCAAAACATGTAGTATTATAGTATGTTTTATTAAAACTTCGCATATTTTTATATTTAAAAAATCGCTTATCTTTAATTTCTTCTACTTCTTTCGAGTTTGTGAATGATGAATCTATCTGTTTATGTAGATATATGTAGTAACTACCCAATATTAATATTAATGTACGTGGCCAATAAAATATGAATATTTATTATACCATTTTATACCCATTTCCCATTTAAATAGCAGACAGGTGCGGTGTTGTAATGTAAATGAATAGTTCATAACAACTGTCAAAAGTAATAACTGTGATTTTCGAAATTGTCAATAAGTTGAGGAATTAAATGAAATGATTCAACAGTGGTGTTTTATTACTTTTTGCGATTAGGCGATTACGCCACCTTGGTAAGGCCGATTGTGATCGTCACAGTCACTAAGATTTGTTAGAACGATTTCCTATAATGGTTACTTGTAGAAAGTTTTCCATTTGCATTTTTGCTCGGATTTTATTTTCTCAAGAACTATATTTCATTTAGATCAATTTGCCAGAATCGTAAAGAAACCGTGTTAACGATTTTATTGTCATCATTTGCCTCGCCTTACATTGATTTTATTATCAATAGTTTATAGACGCCCTATATTTCGCCGAACACTTTTGCCGCCAACGTATACCATATGCGTGTGTGGACGTCCAGCCAGCTTTGCAGGGCAGGGCATTGCCGATCGAGTCCGATTGAGTTTGTTTGGACCGGCGGCAAAACGAACGATTCGTTTTGCCGCCGGTCCAAAAGGTGCGCGGATCCGTTATATTTATATACCATAACAGAACGTTATGCTATTATTAAATATTATGTTATTTTTAACGTTATAAATAACACCCTAATATAATATATCCACCGTATAACGATAATCGTTTTTCAGTTATGTATTATTTCAGTAGATGTGTTTTTGTTTTAGGTGTGTCTCAAATTTGAAACTTGATTTATACGAAAAATCTTTTTTGCAATAGTTGCATTCTGTTTTTTTAGCATTTTCGTCGACAACGCTAAAATACTACCAAATTTGTCCAATTCGAGGCATAATTAATGTATAACAACCATATACTACTTAATAAATCGCAGAAAGAACTTTACTCTTACAGCACACCATAAGCGACTGAATATATTATCAGTTATAATTATAACAGAATGAACAGATATAACGGAAAAAATAACACAACATTCGAATACTAATATCAAAATGTAATTAGATTAATATTATGCCCTATTGCGAATGCAATGAGGAGTTTTCCAGTAGGTATTGTCAATTGCTTTCAAATAGCATCAATAGATGGCGCTCCTACAATTTTGGTAATTTTTTAACAAAAGGTTCAACGAAATGTATTTTAATACAAACCTTCCATATTATCTGTGATTTGTATTGCGTCCATTCTTGATCCTAGTATCCATAAAACGAATTGACTCAGTCAAATTGATGTTTGTTCTGTTTGTAATAATTTATTACAACCTCTAAAATGGTTAAAAACTATTGATAAATACAATATTATCCAATACAACGTACCCGGTGTTTATATCCTCTTTGCTAAGAACATATTTCAAGTGATTATCAATGAGGAGTTTTCCAATAGGTATCTAAAGCATTCCTAACCACTCACTAGATGGCGCCCCGACAATTTTGGTAATGAGCAGTTTTCCAATAGGTATCTAAAGCATTCCTAACCACTCACTAGATGGCGCCCCGACAATTTTGGTAATTGATAATCGCTTGAAATAGGTTCTTAGCAAAACAGGATATAAACACTGGGTACGTTGTATTGGATTATATTGTATTTGTCAATAGTTTTCAACCATTTTAGAGGTTGTAATAATAATGGAACATAGTGCCAACTTCTATAAATATTTCTTTTTACACTTCGTTCAACCTTTAACAGTTATGTTTACATTAATAAAAAATTTATTTTTAAGTTTAGTATTAGTTGGCTGCATGAAATCACTGCCACCATCATACAGATTATAAAAATATTACCAAAATTGTAGGAGCGCCATCTATTGATGCTTTTTGAAACCAACTATCAATACCTACTGGAAAACTCCTCATTACCAAAATTGTCGGGGCGCCATCTAGGGAATGGTTAGGAATGCTTTAGATACCTATTGGAAAACTGCTCATAGAATACAGATTATCCATGGTGATCCATACACGTGCGTTCGTCACTGTTGTATTTACGCGATGCGCCTGTCGGTAAAACAGACAAATTGTGACGCTAATAGACCTCAGTGCAGGTGGTGGTAGTGCGAAACTATGAAACTAGATGGCGTAGTCATCTTGTGTGAAATAGCAGTATATTAGTAGCAGAAAATATTATGTATTAATATTAGGTGTTATCGGTATATTCTTATACCGTTATAATATATTCGTTATCTAATATAACGAACACCTCTAAAACAAACACAACTCGCACTCGCGCCACATGTCCCGTCCCGGAGAGAAGTGATGATGTCATCATGTTTTGAACGGGAAACAATATTTTTTTCTTTCAAACCTATCGAGTAGGGTCATAGCCTCCTTCATCTACAGGAGGCTATGGTAGGGTAGGTTCAAATGATTAATGAGGAGTTTTCCAGTAGGTATTGATAGTTGGTTTCAAAAAGCATCAATAGATGGCGCTCCTACAATTTTGGTAATCTTTTTTTAATCGTTATGATGGTGGCAGTGATTTCATGCAGCCGATTAATACGTAACTTAAAAATAAAATGTTTATTAATATAAACATAACTGTTAAAGGTTGAACGATAGGTAAAAAGATATATTTATAGAAGTTGGCACTATGCTCCATTATTATTACAACCTCTAAAATGGTTGAAAACTATTGACAAATACAAAATTATCCAATACAACGTACCCAGTGTTTAAATCGTGTTTGCTAAGAACCTATTTCAAGCGATTATCTATTACCAAAATTGTCGGGGCGCCATCTAGTGAGTGGTTTGGAATGCTTTAGATACCTATTGGAAAACTCCTCATTGAAAGAACTTTCCGTGTGCTAATAAATATGTTTAAGAACTGCGGAACAAAATGATTGTTTGGGTCTGTGTAGAACTGATAGACTTTTTTCCTTTTCTCTATACCTATTGCTTCTTTCTTTTTCTTGTTACTACTTGTTAGTAAGTAAATACATACCTACTTATAGTGTCAAGGAGTCGCCCCGTGTTGATTTACCGATTTATTTTATTAGAACTTCTCACAGGACCTGAAAACCACGGCTGAAAACTAAATGACCGTGTCGCGTGTGGTGTCCAAATCCAAAGTCCGAAACAGTCTGTCAAGCGTGGATATTCAGCAGTTTAAGGCTATAAACAATATGTTAATCAAATAGGGAGTGAATACATGTTTAATAAAAAATTGTACACAAATAAAAATAATTAAATTTACAAATATAAAACATACTTTGTTTCATTGCCATGCAGAAGTGTCCCTATAAGGCTTGCAGCGTTACCTCTCTGAATTGCCAGACTTATACACAGCTTATGATCGAAGTAAACGCCAGCGTTTGCAGAGGTCGCTCTTATGTGGGATGGGGCCAGGGTGTCTACACAGATCGTATCCCACGTCAGAGCCCGCTCTTGTTACCAAATAACAAGCTTCATGTCGTCGGGCCTCTTGCCATACTTCCGAACCAGCCCATTGGGTCCTAATAGAGCTGGCACGTTGATGATGGCAAGGGCACGGCGGATAACGTCGTTGAGATGGGCGTGGCGCGACAGACGACCGGCACGAGACCATGGTGTCCAAGAATATCTACAACACTTCCGCAGTGGCAACGTTGTAGATATTTCATTAACATTTAAGTCAAGTCGCAAGCATACTGGGGGCGAAAATCGCATGAAGTAAATACCCCTTTACAAAATGGCAAGAAGATTAGCTCGATCTGCAGATTCGGCCGAGTTTTCTAAAAGTGTAGAGAAGGCTAATCTGCAGAGTGGCTTGCCCCAAAAGCTTTAGAACAATTTTTTTATTGTATATTTCGGGTTTTGAAAATAGTGTAATGAGTAACAAACGCCTGTAAAAGCGTTCAAAAGCACAGATCTTTCGGGTTGCTCCCAGGAAGTCGCAAACGAACCTGCGATGCTATTGTGGGAAAGTAGAGAACATGGGTAGAGAGTGTAGAGACACATAGCTGCGGCCTTGTTATAAACGTTATTGAACTTTATATTTTTCAGGTTAAAAATGGAAGATTTGGCTGTATAGGCTTGATCCCTTTGCCTTTCCGCACAGCAGGTTGACACTTGACAGTGACATTTATTGACAGTTCCTTTCTTGCTCCTTCCTGAATTCCCGCGCGCGAATTTGATGAACGAATTGTTTTGTTGATTGGATCATTGGAATATTTTGTTTAGAATTTTGAGTTTGATCGGTTGATTGATGTGATAGAGATTTGGTTTATAACTTTCAAGAAAACATCGGCTAAGCTGCCGATTCAGAAATTAATTAGGTATTAGGATAAGCGGTAAGGAATATTTTAATTTAGTTATTCTGCCATAACCTCTTGCTTGTGTGATATTAATTTTGGTTTTGTTTACAGTCCAACCATGAGTTCTTGTAGTGGTTTTCGTTTACGTTTTCCTCCAGATTTCATTCGTTCTGCAGGTTTGACTCGACATATTCTTTGTTTGAGTATAGACTCATTTTTCATTACCATTTTCATCTTTAATATCAATCATCTTGGCTAGAAAATAATAGTTATTTAACATTTTGTTTAATATTTGACCAAGCACAATCCAAAAATATTGTGTATTAGCTTTTGCGCTCGACTTCGTGTAAAATTCTGTTATTACGTTCCGGATTCCGGACCCCTTTTTGGGATAAATTATAGCCGGTGTGCTATATTGGGCTATGAGCTACGTTACTACCACATTTAATTAAAATCCATTCAGTAGATTTTGTGTGAAGGAGTAACAAGCATCTTAATTATCACACATTTTAAGGGAATGTACTGTGTTTCCTACCCCGAAATATTGGCCTACTCGTCAAGAAAGGTTGCAGTAGGAAACTCGAAACATACCCTTAAAATGCATCCTTACAAACTTTCACATTTATGATATTATTTGAAAGTAGGACTGCAGTCTTGTATAGTGCTTAGTAGTGCAGTATTGGCAGAATAAGTAGGCCAACACATGCCTTTTCTTGATTTTTCTATGTTTATTTGAATAGCCCCTTTCGTATATTCTGACCCATATTTCTGACAACCTCTTGAATTTCATGTTCATTGTATGCATGGTATGTAATGTTGCTTACTTAGTCTATAATATTTTTTCAGTAAAGTTATTGTTTGCTTATCCTGACGGTTGTTATTTTGTTATTTATGTTCTCTACCCTGCATGCCCTCTTTCATGTTCTGATGAGCATTATCTTAATTATTTTATATAAATTTTATCAAATATACTAAGGTATACAATCTTTGGTGCTCATTGGGGGAGGCCTATGTCCAGCAGTGGACTAGTATAGGCTGATGATGATACAATCTTTATTGTACAATTCATCTGTACATGTTTTTTGTCATACATGTTGTGTTAGGAACTTCGTACTTCCACCTAAACATTTCAACTTATTACGAAATTTTTTAACACAAACAATGTCCCTGGGTTGCACTACAATAGGGCAGAGCAATGTTTGTGGATACTGCTAGTATCATACAATTGGTTCAAATCAAGGCTATGGAATGATTAGTGCAGTAATTTAGATGTAAGAGCTTCAGAAGTTTAGATACAGAATACGCATGGCATCATTCACGTATTAAATGATAATTTCCAAATCATTTCAGCCATGAATCAAGCCAGTTCCAATACACCAAGAAAACTTACAAGGACTAGAAATAAACCCCAAAAATATGGAGATTTTATGGATCTATCCCCAACTAAAAGGAGATTTGAGAAAGTTCTAAGTTCAGATGGTAGTGATGAAGAGTATTCAGAGACTGAATGCCCTCAAAAACCTAAAGGTAAATAATTGTTGTATAATTACTAACTAGGGACCTGCCCTGAATTCGCTAGGGTGTTCTCTATAATAATATGTATTGTATTATACATCGAAATCTTCCAGAATTTAGCATCAGAAATTTAAAAAAAAAATTAGTATCAAAATCTGTTGCGTGGTTTAGGAGAAGTTATGGGATATACCTACAAACTGACAGATGAAGAAAGTGATTTTGTATTATGTAATGAGTATACAATCACAGGGTTGATCAGCTGGTAATTTATTAATCTACCTGATCCAAGGATGGGCTGAAGCAATTAAGAGCAATGGAGAGGTCTTAATGGTAAGCTTGGACATGATGAAAGCTTTCCGTCATATCTGGCAAGACTCTTTTTTCGAAACTTGCTTGCTATGGCTTGCCTGAAAAATTGTGCAAATGGGTCTCTAGCTTTCTAACGTATCTCAAAGTCGTCGACGGTTTGTGCTCTGACCCTACAACCGTGGGTTTCTGCAGGGCTGCCTTTCATTACACAGGCCTGTTTCTTCTGCAAATGCTGTGTCCTGGGCAAGGCCCGGCGGTATTTCACCATGGCACATCGCCAAAGCTCTCTACAAAGCTCCCATCTCTGGGTCAGCTTTTTCCATTAGACCACATCCAAAGTCAGGAGGTACGAATTGTCGACACGAGAGTCTCACCTACGTTGTTCATCTTCTACCGTTTATGTCATTGGGAATGCTTAGTACCAACCGCAGAATTTCACTATCGTACACCCACAGAAATTGAAATTACATGTGCCACCTTGAATTTTTTTATTCTTAGCTGTGACAAACGTGCAGACCTGATAGAAATATAAGGTGCAACTGTAAACCGCAGGTGCGTTGTCACTGTGAATACTAAGATGTAATGCCTGTAATTGCGCTGGCTACCTTATCCTTCAAACCGGAGCACAACAATGCAAGCATTGTTGCTTTGCAGCAGAAATAGATTTATTATAAGGCGGCGCTACTGACCCAGGCGGACTTCTCTGGCTTGATGAGAGCCCTACCATCTGATGAGTGACGGTCAACCGAAGTATGATTTTCACGAAACTTCCTGCCTCGTACGATCACACTATGAAACGTGCAGTGGTGTTTCTAGACCATTACAACATCGAAACCTTCAAGAAACGAGCCATTACCTATCTCATTGGCAAGGCAAGGCAGCTCATTCGCGACTCCTCAGGTGTTGCGGGTCATGAGCTGACCCGCTTGCTCGGTTGCCTTGCTCAACAGTGGACTGTTATACTTGTTTTTACTGTCTAAACAGCTATTCGTATTTTGATGTTCCAGCTCTGTTCAGCAATGATGAAGTGGAAGGAGCGTTACTGGCCTAGTGGCTAAGGTATCCGACTAGTAATCGAGAGGAACCCGGTTCGAATATCACTGCGGCCGTGTACCAATGACTCTTTTCTGAGTTATGTATATTAATTGAATACTAAGCAATGCTCTTACTGTGAGGGAAAACATCGTGATGAAACCTGCACATCCAGGCGACTAAATGTGTAACCATGATCCAATCTGATCAGGTTCCCCTGATAGCAGAGTCACGGAGGTCTGATGGCATTCACTCCACTGTAGTTACCCGATCTGCCAAATCTTGGATAATGGTCAAGGCGGACCCCGGCCGCGAGGGCATAACCGGGACATTAATGCCAAGATGATTATTTTATTTTAATCTTTTGATGTTCCAGCTCTATTTAGCAATGATGATGTGGAAGGACAAGACATGTTCAAGTTTAAATCGCGACATACAAAGTTGGACCTACAAAACAAGGTTAAAGAAACGATATGCAATTCACCAAAGAATATAGAATCACCGATGAGAACTCCTAGGAGAAGTCTAAAAGGCATATCCAGTCCATTTGGTAAAGTGTGTGAGGACACACCAAAACATGTAAAGGATATCATTAAAAAAAGTAAGTAGTACTTAATATGGATTTTTGTGCAATATTTGTATCCTGTACACTCGTGGGTGCCGTACAAGGCGACTAATGTTTTCGAGGCAAAAGATCTAGGGTCCGTAGGCTGAAAAATAGGCAGCAGCTTTTGCTATTGCTATATTTATAACACTGCGATCTCCAACCCGCCTGCCAAGAGTTGAGATTATGGCAATTACCTCCCTTTTTTGTGGGGGAGGCCCTAAGTGGACTGTTATTGGGTGCGGTAATGATATTTCTAAACCGTGACCGAGAGTCCGTAGCTAACTGCATAAAGCAACAGCAGATAACACCGCCATATTTTAGTTGGTTCTGAGCGTTCTATTCCTATATTCAATTTAGTTTAGATATGAAAAGTGCGCAGTCTATCTGGCATTGCATTTCGGGTTAAGCCGCCGCGTCTTATTTTGTGCGGCCTCTCCATTCGGCCGCTTGATCAAATGACACTAACCTCTTCAAGGTTATTCGGGATGTCTCTCACGCTAAGGCTGCCACGGATGTGTGGCGGTTGGGGATAGTACTGCAATTGGTTGACAGGAACTACTTAGTAGTATCTAAAGTTGGGGTGTCATCATCTGATGCTGCTGTGGTGATGGTGAAGGCACAGAACTCCTTAACGATTAGGAGTTTACGGACAGGAACTACTCAGTAATATCTTAACCCTAGATATTACTAATTAGTTCTTCTAGTATCCTTAGATTTTAGGGGTAACATGTTTGCATGAAAAGGTAGGTATACCTTCCTGAGGTGGTCTCATTTTCACAGGCCAGGATGTGATTACCTCGAGGGAAACCCTCGAAGATTATATACACATAGAGTTTGTTATGTACCTAACTGTAAAGAAAGTATTCAGGATCTGATGATGGAAATTGTGAAAACAAGGGATTTGTAAAAACGTATGGGTGTTTGTTAGGTTGTCATGGCTTACTTCTGGTGTTCGCTTCAGGGTGTCATCATCTGATGCTGCTGTGCTTATGATGAAGCTACAGAACTCCTTAACGATTAGTAGTTGCGGAATAGTACTGAAATTGGTCGACAGGATACTTAGTAGTATCTAGGGCTAGGGGGTAACGTGATGCTTGAAAGGGCATAGCTACTCCTGAGGTAGTCTCATTTTAAACAGGTCAGGATATGATCACGAAATTCGAGAGACATTGAAGGAAGTCTTTAAAGATTAGAGAGAAGAAGTTGCGTAGTCGGTGCCACACACATATAAATCCTCCCCTTCTACCCCTCCTTCTTCCTTGTCGAACATGACTATGCTGGCACCGAGTCCAAAAACAAATGATACCTAAATTACTCCTATTGTATGTTAAATGCTATATTTTTCTTTTTTGTGATTTGAAAGCGGTTTCAATTGTTTATTATGTTGGTGTGGAGTTCGCAGACATGCTTCGTCAGCGCTGGCCAAATCTTGTACCCATAGAGCGTCTTAGGCCTGTGATCCAAGGCACATATTAATATTAATTATGATGTTTATTACGTTTCAGGAATAATAAAAGAAGTGGACAGCGACAGCGCTGAGAGCGACTTTTCAGGGAGCAGTAGTGATTTCATACCTGAAGAAAGTGAGGATGAGGTAAATAATTTTATAAAATATTTATTGTCACTTACTAGCTTTAAGGAATTATTTCCTAGATTTTGAAAAGGATAGGTTCCTATGCTATAAAAGAAATTATAATCATCTTGGCGTTAATGTCCCGGTTTTGCTAACGCGCACGAAGGCACGCGTCCGATCCGCCTTGACCAGGATTTGGCAGATCAGGTATTTACAGTGCTGCGATTGCCACCTGACCTTCATGACCCTGCTACCAGGGGAACCTGACCAGATTGGATAATGGTAACACATTCAGTCGTCTGAATGTGCAGGTTTCATCAAATGTTTTCCCTTACTGTGAGAGCGTCGGCTAGTATTTAACTAAAGTAATAACTTAGAAAAGAGTCATTGGTACATGGCCGCAACGGGAGTCGAACCCGATACCTCTTGCTTACGAGTCGATTACCTGAACAGTGGTTTAACTAGCTTTACCCACAGACGTTCGACGCGGTACGCAGGAATAACATGTTTCTCTTTGCCCCACTTCTCCAGCACTTGAGCTAGTTACGAAGGCTGCAAATAGGGGATCAAAAAATGGGAATTTTAAAACTAATAATTCGATTTTGGGAATTACATTTCAACTATGCTAACTAGTGACTAGGCATATGTTGTCACGTAGGCAGGTAATAACAACATTTGTAAATTACGTAGTGCGGAGCAGCATTCCGTTTTTTCCAAGAGTGTGCGCAAGTAGCTTCTGTGATCTCAGCAGCGCCGAATGTAGAGTGCGTAACAAGCTATTTATGTGTAAAATTTTAAGTAATATAGATAATAATCCACTGTGTGGTGTTCGGCAGAGTAAAATAGCACCAACCCCTTACACTCGTGGGTGTCGTACAAGGCGACTTATGTTTTCGAGGCAAAAGATCTACAATCTCCGTAGACTGGAAAATGGGCAGCAGCGTTTCTCATTGTTATTTTTTAACACTGCGATTTCAAACCCGTCTACCAAGCGTGGAGATTATGGCAATAACTTTTCTTTTCATGAGAGAGGCCCTAATTCCTGCAGTGGACTGTTATGAGCTGTAATGTGATGATGAAATAATAATAATGTCTGCCAGACAGGCAGGCGCAGGCAATATGCAGATAGTATTATTATTTTCTACAATTATTTTCGTATGTTTACAGTCAGTGTCAGCTGGATCTGACGAAGAAATTGCCAGTGATTCTGAAGAAGAGGAGCAGGTGGCGAAACCAGTAAAAACACAAGCGGTCAGAAATAGAGACACCAGAATGAAACAAAAGGAGTCCGAGTACATTGTCACATCTGACAATTATTTCATGATGAATTCTAGCAAAAAGGTAGGTACTATAATGTCGGTGGCATAGAAAACATGAATGTAGATAATGTTTTCTATGGTTGGTGGTAAATGCTGTACATCAGCTAGATCGGCTTCGTAAGGTGTCGTCTCTGTCGCGTGTATCTAAATACGATGCCGAAAATAGCAGATGTTCATTATTTATTGCCCTAACATTATTATACTAAATTAAAATTGACTTGTCCCAAGTCAGACAATCAATTTTACTACAGAATTATATGTTGTAATTTCTGTTTCTTATATTGTCATCATTATAATATACTGCTGGCCCACCGCGACTTCGCATGTTATCTACCCTTTCTGAAGGTTTATATCGCTACTGCTAGCGCCGCCTATCGGCGAGTAGAGTTACTACTTTGAGTGTGTACAAATCACCCCGGCCCCGTATCGCATGGTTTTTCTCAGGGTTACTCTATTAAAATATGCATATTTCATACACATGCACCTACCTCTTTAATCACTCTGTCTATTGACTCTGAAATCTTGGGACATTGTTTTATATTATATAGTGATAATCGGCCGTAGTAGGAAAGCCTATGTGTAACAAAGGACGCACTGCTGAGTATAGTGCGCCTTCCCACGCCTTCCATGCGTACGCCTTTCTTGCATCCGGCGTACACGTATCCGACGTGCAAAACTGCGAACCACCATATTACTGCGTTGGTAGTAAATCAATGCTGCGTACATACAACGCCACCCGTACCTTCTGTAAGCCTAGGTCATCATTTAACGTAATCGTGACCCAGTGACCCAAATACTTAAACTGTTTTACGAGCTTGAACGGTGTACCGCAAAATGTTACTTGATGAACATTTTTCTTATAATTTTATTAAATTACCAAAGGCAGTCATTTGACCGCTATCTCACCTGTTGGTAAGTGACGATGCGGCTGAAAATGGAGCATGCCCGTATTGGAACAGCCTATTTATTCACTCTGGACATGAAGGCGTCCAGATTATATTGATCAGGGAACACACTCGCAAGCAGCGTGTTTCATTCCTTAGCCGTACGCATTATAAAGGTCAGTGTGGATAGCTGGAAGATCCACGACATAAGGATTCGCGCTCGCTCGGATCGCGTCTCCCGATGGCGGAAAGGGGCCCGCGGAATGAGGTCGTGCAACTACTTCGCACACTCAACAACATTTATTGCCCAATTGGATTGGAACACCATAATATGCTTGTGTTTTGATGCATTGTATTTGAGTTACAATTTATAAACTGTTATCCACAATCTCAGTAAAACTCTTAGGCCGTACCTATTTTCAGGGAAAAAAATATTTAAAGAGTATTTCAGACCAGGGTCGTGGGCCCCTCCGCCAAAGAAGCAATTGAAATGAAGTGATACAATCCGTTATTATGCTACTTATGTTTACACAATTTTATTAAAATAGAAATTTAGTGCGCTCCACGCTCACACATTAATTAATTAAAATTGCACCTTAAAGATGGCAATATCTTGCTCATCCATATCCATATTCCGTGTATGTTTATTTAAGTCGAATTTAAATTTCACTTGCAAGATTTTAACTAAATAAACACACATTTATACGTACAAATGTGAACTGAATATAAAACTTGTAAAATTACATCAACTTCTTAAACTGGGGGCCTCATTTAAATTTACCGCACCGGGCCACTGTTGGGCTTAGTCCGCTACTACAAATGAATCTTCGAGTTAGATACGAAGAAAGGATAAATGATTTTCACTTTTAAAATGTGTGTATTACCATGTTTTGCTAAGTTATCTCTTTCTTTTGCAGATTACAACATCGGATCACACGTTAGCAAGACTGAAGAGCATGAATCTCAATGAGGACGATATAGAGAAGGACATACAAATTACTGAAGAACACAAAAGTAAAATTCTGGAGCTAAACCAATCCTATGAGCATTTGTTCAATAAGTGGCTTTATGTCCTCAGTGAAGACTTCAACATTATTTTATATGGAATAGGTTCAAAGCGCGCAGTGCTTCATAAATTTCAGACTGAGTATCTCACAGACTACCCTTGCATCGTTGTCAATGGATTCTTTCCTAGTCTTACTATCAAAAGCATATTGGAAGGCATTCTTATTGACTTATTGGAAAATAGCCATGTTCCATCCAACATAGGAGATATTGTCAACATGATTGATACACAATTAAAAGAGAATGGAATAGAACTGTTTTTAATTATACACAATATTGACGGTACAATGCTGCGGAATGCTAAAGCGCAATCAACACTGGCAAGTTTATCCCAAATTAAGAACATTCATACCATCGCTACAATTGACCATATTAATGCACCACTGTGTAAGTCTACATTTATTTATTATATCTATCATTTCAACAGAATACATAACAAATAAATTAGGGATTACAATTAAAACTAAAATACATTTATTGCACAGCGCAAACAGGGGTGTTACCGTGGAAATAGGTAGAGCTCCTCTAGTCTAAAATGACGCGCCCCACTACTTAGTTAGTTGATTTCTATGTGTGAGTGCAAATATTGATAACGACACTTCATCTGTGTGGGAGCCAATGAACGACGCGTGCTCCGTCCGTTTGAATCTCACCGGCAACTGAATGACCAATTACAACGGCATTTGTATATGTATTGCGTCCATATTTTAAACTTGCTTGTGTGCATTAATGCGATAGTGGGGCGCGTCATTTTAGATTAGACGAGCTCTACACCTTCTTTACCTTTGATAATGCTAAAGTATGTTTTAATTGTAATTGTAATTTTTTAATCAAAGTACCCGAGACCCAATATCCGTCTAAATGGTTAGTGAGTTCCCAGTGTTGCCCTAATGAGATGGCGTATTATGATCTATCACTCACCCTAAGGGCTTCTCCTTATCCTCGTGCAGAAGGCGCCTTAGGTGAAATCCAGACCAGCTCGGTTTATACGCGGCGACCGTATATACGATCGTATGACAGTGATCCCTTACACAAATGTCCATAAATACCATACCAACACAGTTGATAGTCTATTTAACTTCTGGGTGAGTACCGACCAGAAACCACTTCCCAACGCCACGTGGCTTGGGTCTGACGAAGGACTAAATAAGGTCTGTCCAGTCCGGGTATCATTGGCGATTAGTTTTTTTCGCGGCCGCACATGATGGTATATTTACGCGCCCGCGACATTTCTTCAAAAAGAACGCCAGATGGCGCCCGAGACAGGCTGTTAATAATTTACCACTCCTTCGAGGCCAACCTTTCAACGCACAATCCCACCAGAGGACAAGGGTTCGGCTGCGTCTCTAACACCAAGAAAAGACACAAACGGCAGTGTGTATCTTTAGTATCTTCTGCTTCTATCTCTAAGCTCCACCCGTATAAATCGATATTATACTAGAATGACGATGTAAATGTGTCATTGGTCATGGGTCAGTCTGAAAACCAGCGCTGTGATTGGCTGCTGCCATTCATAGCATTATGCTGAGGCAAGTCCAATTTCGTCCGACTACGAATAGACCTGCTTCCTTTTTGTACTTATTCTGTTAGTTTTAAGTTTTATTGTACGTGTTATTAGACCAAATAAATATACGTCTATGTCTAAATACATTATAATATTATGAACTAAACTAGACCCATTTACAATGTTAATATTCTTATTTACAGTATGGGACCATTCCAAGCTCAGCAAATACAACTTCACATGGTGGGATGTGACCACGTTCCTGCCTTACAAAGAGGAGACGTCCTACGAGAACTCCTTGATGACGCAGAGAAGTGGGGCGTTGCAACTATCCTCACTGCGTAGCGTGTACCAATCGCTCACCACAAACGCCAAAGGAATATTCAATATAATCATTCAGTATCAGTTGGAAAACTACAAACAGGCGCATTATCAAGGTAATTGTTTTTAGATAATGTCATTTATGGTGGTAGGAATCTGGACAGTTAGAGAAGTCCTTCCTGCGGGGCAACTGAGTTAGACAATAGTCTAACTCAGTTGGCAACTGAATTTGATACTAGATAATTCTACACTACGTCATCTACTTTGGCCACTGGTAGTGTCTACCAAAAAAGAGTAGTGTCAAGATTATTATGTGTCAAATTCTGTTGTCCACTGAGATAGCCAATAGCCTGGTTGGTATGTTTTCATCTTCGTTGTATAAATTGCCGCCAAACTTAGATTAGTTGTAGGTTTGGGGATAGGAGGTAACGTAGTATCAAGGTCGTTGTCGATGTAATGTCGACGGTGGTGCTCGAGTGCGTGAAGACTGGGGATGTGTAAATTAGCCGGGCAGGACCGTGGTAGACTGTCATAAAAACTATTTTTATGCGGACGTAGTTGCGCGCAAAATCTAGTAGTATCAAAAGATGTAACATTTTTCACAATTGTGGCACATAATTTTACAATTTCGGGGTAATTATGTAGGTGTCATACCACCAAAAGTTATTAGAAAAACATCCGTGGGTAGCATAACCACTTTTATAACCTGACATATCCTAAACAACATTTTATAACCAGTCTAGGAAACCAAAGTTTGCAAGCTAACTCAGCATAACTGTCTTTTCCTATCTTCTAATAGGTTTTTACAACGATAACACTTTCTTTTGTACTAGGTCACTAGGACAAAATTTCTGCAGAAAGTAATTTTATAAAGGCATTTGCAGTTTTTTAAAGTTTAACTCATAACAGGATGTCACCCTTACTTCCTTCAAGAGTATCGGGATCCTTCGCTTCGACATATCCAATGAAGCGCAATTTAGAAATCACTTGGAGGGCTGACTGGCAATTGGCTTCAAAAAGCTTTGGGTACTAATAAAGCCAAAAAGTGTTTCACACTGGGGCATCAACTTGTGCTCTATAAAACAGAATCGTAGCTTGAAGGAGTATAGCTCGTTTTCACGTATGGGCTGTTGCACCTCAATACCGACATCTTCCTCCACTTGATTGTATAAATTGCCTGGTTTTTTGTATTGTCGACCATTCCCTACACACAGGCGGTTCGGATCCCTTAGGCCTTCGGAGATACGTTAACTCTTCGTCAGGCGGACCGTCGGATTGTGTGCCTCTCCTTAGGCAATAAAAAAAGGACTGGACATAATAATAAGTCCCAAGAAAAAGCTGGGGGGGGCGGCTTGGGGGGGCCATAATCGCCACACTTGGCGCTTGGATTGGGTTGGCGATAGCAGTACAGTTTATGTTAATTTACCCAGAAAGATGCTGCTGCCTATTTTCCAGATTTGTCCCTTAGTGCAACAGATTTGTCACAACTCCCAAAACATTACTATTAAATTAAATATTGAGAAACGACTGCCAAGACTTAAATTTGCTATGAGAGTGTGGTACTTTCCTGGTCGATCCCCGATATTTGTGCTGCTAAGAAACAGCCAACAGCATGGCTCTACTAGAATTCGGTTTCCTTCTCTGATAGTACTTTCTTTGTCTCCTATTAGGATCATAATCCAAGTCTTCCTCAGGGTGTCAGTCTCCATACCCGGTGTATCCCCCTGTGCTGATGCCTTGACTGCTGTCCAGTTCGTAGTCTATATTATGATTACTTGAGAATGAGAACTTGGTGACTCTTCTTTCCAAGACCTCGAAAAGACTTTGACTTTAGTGTCTTTAGTCAAGCTAATTCCTGCCACCAGCACATGACTGACGTATATCATATAAGGCAACACTGTTCTTACTTCCTCCATCTGGGTCCGAATAATAAAGCGTGTGTTGACCAGGAGAAGTGTAGAATCCCGATCCTCTCATATGGGTCACAGAATATGTATATGACCGCTAACAACTAATAATTAAGCTCTGAAGATATAGGTCTAATAGTCTACGCCGGCAGAAAGCTAGTTACAGTATATGAATCACCACCTATGTATACCAATGATGATTAACTAAATGATTTGATATTTTAAGAATTGCAAATATAAGTTCAATTATTGTTTCAGGGCTGCCTTTCAAGGATTTGTATTCGAAATGCCGTGAACAGTTTCTGGTGAGCTCAGACCTTGCACTGAGGGCCCAACTAACAGAGTTCTTGGATCACAAGCTGGTCAAAGTTAAAAGGACATACGACGGCAGTGAAAATCTTGTTATACCAATTGAAAATATGTTATTGCAGCAGTTTTTGGAACAGCAAGACACTTGAAATAAAATTACTTTTTTTCCAGAGATTGTTATTTGGTAGGTATCAAAACTTGAAGTTAGGAAAGCAAAGTCAAATAAGCGCGAAATAAAACAATAACTTATTCATTTAGCTTTTATTTTACAATCCCAGAAATAAAGTCTTAATAGGATTATAATATAATATATATCAACAGGCCAAGTTGTAAATTACTTAAACTTAATGACTTACATAATACAATAAAATTATTAACTAAAATTCTCTTCAACATATCTGGCACTTACACCATGATGCATCAACCAAACATTTCATTTATCATTGATATCTTCAAGTGCATAAATTGCTCTTTTAAAATTTAAAAAGATGTAGAAAAATACTCTCTTGAAATGATGACACATCAAAGATTTGATCTAATATGGATTATGTTATTTACTACGCCCGTTGGATTTTTTTTCTAAAAACTTGAAAATTGCCTTTCAGTTATCATTAGTGAGATTACTAAGTAATTTAAATACAAAACTGCCACGAGGAAACGTCCCCGTGTCGAGTGAGTCTTTGGAATGCCGAAAGTGTAGTATTTAGTATAAATATAGCACTGATTCCATCATGAACAGATCCTGCCTGAAAGTTGCAATGTCACCCTGTGAAAGCATTTGCAATGTCACCCTGTGAAAGCATTTTCAATCAAATAGAATGCAGTAGGTAGGCCTATTGTGGAATTTCGCCGTTTACATGATTCGGTTTTGTACATATCAATTGCGATAATAATCTCCTTAATCGATTATATTCGTAAACGGTAAAATCTACAACATGCGCAGATATTGTATTCCAAAATGTAAAACAGTATTGACTCAGCTTGTACTTTTGATTGTATCAAACTTGCACAAGTCCATACACAATATCGGACTTTGTCCACTAATTTATTAGTTGTAGAAATTGACATTTATGCCATAGTAGTATCTGTTTTCGTGTTGTATCAGTCTAAGTTGGTCTTCCATACATTTAGAGGCGGAGCTCAATAACTTATAAATTTACGACTGAAAAATTTAAGGTTCCAACTTACAGCTAATTTATTATAATTTAATTTATACTTTATACCAAAAATGTTAATCAAATTCTCGAGAGCTATTCATTTTAATCCTATCATGCACTTCCATCTCAATGATTAGACTAAAATTAAGCATGTCAATAGAATAAAAAAATATTATTACATAAACAATTTAATTGAAACATTAACTTGTCGGACAACAAACTACAGTATTCCACACAATAGACAACATTAATGAAAGATAGAGTGTTTGAGTGGGCGTGGGCGTGGGCGTTGGGAGTCGGGCGAGGCGCGGCGGAATCTCACAAATGACAACTACTGGGGACTGGGACGCACGCCGCCCGTTTATTGTCCGATGCATCGGAGCGCTGTACACTTACGAACTAGTAAGATAACTCCGCTAAGGCGACACTCAATTCTCGTCTTCGTCCTCGTGTTTCCGCTTTTTACCCCGAGTGCTCTCCTCGGGCGAGCCGTCCTCCTTGTCCGAGCCGTCTGGGGGCGATAACACTGTGTTACAAGTTTTTGTATACCACTCAGTTGCCGCCTGCCCGATAGTAAGCAGGGGCTCTAGTTTGCCGCAGTCGAACGGTTTTCAATTCTGATTTCCAGCAAAATTCAATAGTTTTAGGCATGACGCTGATTTTCGCTTTCGGTGGTGCCAATGTAATCAGAAAAAAATTAAATTTTCATGTCGAAAATCAAAATTGAAAACTGTGCTATTCGAGGCGAGCGGTTTAAAAATAAGCGCCAGTTCTCATACAGCAGTATCAATAGAAAAGACAAAACAGTTTAATGCGACAAAGAACAACGAATGACCGTGAGGGCGTCCACTTGATTTTCGTTCAGTATTGTTTCATATTGGGAGCGCCGGTGGACAAGCGGTTGAGTATCCTGTTCGTGAGCGAGAGGTACCCAGTTCGAATCCCGCCTTGTACCAATGACTCTTTTCTGAGTTATGTACATTAGTTGAATTCTAACCGATGCTCTTACGGTGAGGAAAAACATCGTGATGAAACCTGCAAATTCAGGCAACTGAATTCGTAACCATGATTCAAACTGGTCAGGTTCCCATGGTAGAAGGGTCACGAAGGTCAGATGGTAGTCGCTCCACTGTAATTACCTTATCGCCAAATCCTGGATCATGGGCAAGCCGGACCCCGGGCCCTCCTGCTCGAGAGCACAACCGGGACATTAACGCCGACATTAAGATGATTATTTTTTATTATATTGTTTCATATTGGCAACATATAATATTAGTTCTTTTTTACGTCACATTTAGTGTTATCGTTGCCGCGCTGAACTGTTTTGTCTATTTTTGTACCCAAGAAGAGTTGTCCCTAAAACGTTAAAACAGTGTTATTAAGCATTTTCTAATGGCTCCATTCACGCTTGGTTCCGTTCCCAGATCGATCGAAACTTGTTTGAAACCAGTTATGATAACGATCTACGCAGCGACATTGTAGCGACATCTATCGCTCCACTAGGGAAACTCAACGATACTCACATTACGAGTACACGAACACAAGGTTGGCAAGCATCCGCACATAGATGGCGCTAACAATCCTACATCGCGCTAGAGAAATGTGCCAACTTCCACGGCATATATACAACTTCCGACGATCAACTGTCGGGCCCTTGGTCCCCTGGTCACAACACCCGGCCAGGTGGGTAATTACCCTTTTCTCCCTTCTCACCATCTTCGCTTGCCAACATTGGCGGCAACATTATCCTGCACCGCCAAAGTGGTGACCCCGACGTGATCCTTACGTCTTCCCTACCTGACTCCCGCACACAGCAGTCACAGCCTTGACCATAGTCGGCACGGACGCGTGCTTCCTGGTCGCTCACCTGCGGCATCTCACTGTCCCCACCCAGTCTCGACTCACTGCAGACTTGGGAACAGCATCGCTTCGGCACAGCTCACAGCACAACCTCACGCCAGAGCTACGCCATTGCTCACCGCATCGCCAGACTGACTACGCTTCATACGTCAGCTTCAGCGTTTCTCGCTTCGGTATCGACCTCCAGTCTCCGGGGGGAGTACTGTAGCGACATCTATCGCTCCACTAGGGAAACTCAACGATACTCACATTACGAGTACACGAACACAAGGTTGGCAAGCATCCGCACATAGATGGCGCTAACAATCCTACATCGCGCTAGAGAAATGTGCCAACTTCCACGGCATATATACAACTTCCGACGATCAACTGTCGGGCCCTTGGTCCCCTGGTCACAACACCCGGCCAGGTGGGTAATTACCCTTTTCTCCCTTCTCACCATCTTCGCTTGCCAACATTGGCGGCAACATTATCCTGCACCGCCAAAACATCTCGAATTCGACTTTTATCCACAAATCTATACTAATATTATAAAAAGAAAATATTTGATAGTTTCTTTGTAATGGATATACTCAAAAACTACTTATATATAGGCTATAGTTTTTTTCCGAAATTCAATGTTCCGACGGGAACGGGTCCAGAACGTTGTAATTCGCTGCTTAAAAAGCTAGTCTCTAATGAATGAAGAGCTAAAATCGCTATTGCAGCCAAAACATATTCTTATGTATCAACGCTAATCCTAATCTCGAAGATTAGAGGTATGGTATGTGGAGAGAAAATATCGAACTTGAGATGTCTCAGCGCGAGAAGCCGTCTACCTTAAAAATTTGGAGAATGCGTGACGAGCTTGGGTACCGGGAACATTTGCCACTACACTGGCAGTGACATACCCATGAACCAATAGTAAAAAACATTGACCAAACTTACCTTGCTGCCTCGCATTGTGCTCGCCATCAGCGTTATTCTCTCCATCAGCATCCTCGTCCTCATCATCGTCATCTTCCTCCTCTGCTCGAAAAAGGAATAAATACATCAGTCAAGTTCATATCATCATCACAGCCAATAACAGTCCACTGCAGGCTTAGGGCCTCTCCTACGAAAGTTACAGTTAGGAAGTACAAGTTCATATACAACTTGCAATATTTACTATGCTTAAAGGCGCTTAATGGAGCTGCTACCATTATTACATTATCACCTTTATGTACTTGTGATATGATTATCAATTTCTGTTAGGGCTCTTGGCATGGGGTAGGGCCGAATATTTAGTTTAATTTTCGATTTTGTCAAAGTATAACACGACAAAATTTGTTAGTACACTCCGCTATAGAGATAAATGGACCGACCCAGCATACATTAAATGCATGCCGGGGCATTTCGAAATTAAACATTTTGCATTTTCTTCTATTAGAAAACTTTGTGGGTGTAACCAATTAATCACATACTCTTCAAACAAAATTAAAGTTAATTTCAATATTCGGTCCAATCCGCATGCTAAGCATAGAGATTATGGCAAAACTCTCCATAATGTGGAGGATCAAGTTCAGCAGAGGCACAGTTGTGACGTTTCAATAAACCAGCAAATAAATGAGTATATTTATACGTGAAAAACGAGTAGGCAGCCCACCTGATGGTAAATGATAACCGATCTACAATTGTTACAACTGATCTACAATGAGGAGTTTTCCAATAGGTATCTAAAGCATTCTTAACCACTCACTAGATGTCGGCTCGACAATTTTAGTAACTGATAATCGCTTGAAAAAGGTTCTTAGCAAAGGGGATATAAACACTGGGTACGTTGTATTGGATAATATTGTATTTATCAATAGCTTTCAACCATTTTAGAGGTTGTAATAAAATGGAACATAGTGCCTATTCATAAAAATGTCTTTGCATATTTCGTTCAATCTTTAAAAGTTATGTTTATATTAATAAACATTTTATTTTTAGGTTTAGTATTAGATGGCTGCATGATATCACTGCCAAAAATTGTAGGAGCGCCTTCTATTGATCCTCTTTGAAACCAACTGACAATACCTACTGGAAAACTCCTCATTACTACAAACAAAAATGCAGAACCCCAGGTGTGTTGTCACTGTGAGGACTAAAGTTTATCTTTCAAACCGTAACATAATGCCTGACTGTTGTTTGGCGACAATTATTTCTGTCGCCGAGCAACAGTCTTGTATCAAGTAAAAACTGCAAAAAGTAAAAAGTGCCCTCACCGGAATAACCGCTGCCTTCATACATGGAGCTCGCTGAGCTTTCCTCCTCTGTGGAGAGAAATATAAGTAATTAATAATAGTTTCATGTTAATATTGTTCCAATAGTACTGGGGTTACACAAATGTAAATAAAGTAAAATAAAAAACAATCATCTTGGCGTCAATATCACGGTCACCATGATAACTTGACTGAGTATTTGGCAAATCAGGTAATTGTATGTAGGAAACGTAGAATCAGGTATTGTAATGTAAGTTTTAAGTAAAATCAGATAATCACCAAGATTCTCATTGTAGACTGCTCTAAGAGACACATCCTCATCCTCATCATCTTCTTCATCGGAGCCTGAAATGAACAAATTAATTGTCTATAATAGTAATGTGTTTACTCATTTCAATAGGTAAGTACAAGCCATGTCTAATGTTTCCCCTGATGATGACCAAAGCATCACAAACACAAACATGACTCTTACTATTTAAAAGGTAACCCATGTGGTAAAGAACGCCATATACAGTGTACAACAACATTGGTAGGGACGTTCTCTTGTCATCGGGCCTCTCAGATATACTATCATCGTCAATGACCAACGGACCCAAATCTATGTCGAGATCTGCAATATGATATCTCAAAATTATCAAAGAAAAGAAGTATCAAAATATTGTGCAAGACCTTATGTAAAAGTTAAGAATAAAAATGATTATGGTTACATATCTGTTTAATAACCCCAGAATCAAACTTTTCTCATGACCTTTTGGTTTGTTGCCGCATCCAATGCAAAATTAAATTGCTTAACCAATTCAGATGAAATTTGCACATGCTGCTAGGACCCTATTTTGTGTGTTTATTTCATGATCTAGTATGAATTTTATAATGGCAAGAGGCAAACATGAATATAAAAACTTACAATCTTCATCACTATCATTGTTTCCATTCATTTCATCTTCCTCCTCTGCAGAACTGTCTTCTGCTTCCCTGTCTTCCTTGTCAAATCTGGAAATCAAATGAACAATATTAATACAAAAATAAATTAAAAACTGGTAGACTAAAACACAAATAAACATAACACATCAACTGATGTTGATGTTCCTTTGATATTTAGCTAGAGGAGGTATTGATCAAACAATTATGTATACTTAGCCCGGCTTGCATCAAACTCTTAAACATGTTTAAGAATGACATTAATTGCAGTGTTTGTATGAAGTTTTTTGTTTAAATATCAACTTAAATGTGTACAAGAATTTGGTGCAAGCCGCCCTTAATAATGCAATATTACATACCCATCTAAATATTTCAATGATGGATGTAAACCGAAAACTTTGTTTCTATAATCATCAATTCCAGTGACCTCATTATTGAAAAGATCAAGATTTTTTAAAAATTCAAACTCTTCCAAAGGCTTGAGAGTGTCTAAATCTTTAATTTTATTTCCCGAAAGGTTCAGATGAGTCAATTTCTTGCAGCCATTGAGAAAGTTGAGGCCACTTGATATCCTGTTATCTGAGAGCTCCAGCTTCTTCAGCTTTGGAAGTGCAGGAAAACCTTTTAGTGTAGTGAGACCCACATTGTTGAGACTTAAAATTTCCAGATTGGTGTATTCATCTGTCAGTCCAACTATGGTAGTACTCCTGCAGTTGTCTAGGTTCAATTCCTTGACCTGAAATAATACATATGTATGTTTACTTTTCAACATAATTGCTAGGTAAATAATATTTAATACAATTTTTATATTTCTATGTTAAGTTCTAACTACTACGGCCAGTGGCAAAGTGAACCTCCCATCATAAAATGTATGCTGGGAGCATTCACTGCAACTGACTGTACCTAGCTACTGTAGTTGTTACAAACTATGTAGGTATTTTATTGAATATTTTGCTGTACTATACATGTTCATAGTTGGTTGTGGTGAATAGTGGCGATTCAACCAACTGTATGTTTTATTTATACAATATAGCGCCATCTATGAAGTATGTTGAAAACTAATACATCATTTCATCAACTGAACATTACATTGAAGCTCACTAGACTATCCAATTTGCAGAGCGCTAACTGAGCTAGCGAATACGCTACGCACATAATTCAATAGAATTTATTTAGATAGTGATCACATGTAGTAAGACAGAAAAAAGAAAAATATTGTTGACGGTACCCGGCGTTGTTTCGCGAATATGATTGATTGGATCTTATAAATTTTAACTTTCAAATGACAGATAACAACAATCGGTAAATTTCGATACGTGTCTCGCTTGTCGGCGGAGATATAACGGGTGCAAGCTAAAAGTCATATTAAAGATCTAATATTAATGTACATAGGGTCCGGAGTAACTGTCTCGCCGTTATATGCGGCATGGGGCTCTTATTTTTTAACCGCTCGCGTCGAGTTCATTGAATTGAATTTTATACAGGTTTTCTCATTTTCCAAATTTTTGAACTGTTCGCTGTCAAAGTTTCGCAAAAAGGTATTAAAATGTTCATGCACAAAATAAGAATTGATAACCTCTCGATCCGAGGCGAGCGGTAAAAAAATAGAGCCGCTAGTGCTCGGTTTATACGAACCGAAACTGTATTCTGTACGTGTGATCAAGACATAAAGACTGTGACTAGGGCGTTGCTATGATCCCTCAACCGCGCCAGCTCAGCTAGTACGCTAGCTAGCATATGGATTGGATCCATTGCTTGAGGCTAACAGCGCACACACTGATTACCGTATCATCATTACTGTTACGAGTTTACTGCTGAAGACTAGAGAGCTAAAGTGCTTTGCCTTCGGCTTATCATTGCGAATTCTTCGGTCGGGCCGGAAGGCATCCTACACTACGCTTATCGAGTCGCGCGCTATCTTCATTCAAAAACCCGTGTATTCCTGCGGTCATAGATTCTTCGGTAGATATGACAAGCCTACTGTAATGCGTACTTTGCTGATTTTAACTTCTCGTTACGAATTTTATCGTAAACTATCAAGGGGTCGCGCGGCGTCCAATCGACCGAATTTATTTTCATAGCATCGTTATTTTATGTCACATATACTTTATGCACATCGCCATTTATAGCCTATCATTGTTTCAACAGTTAGCGAATTAACCTATTAATCTCCCAGAGTACATTGTAGCATATGGCGTTGTCCTAATTGACAACGGTCGTCCGACGTCTGTCGTACGCCTATGGTCGCACGATCGTTGCCAATTAGGACCGCAGCTATAAATTCTAGAGTAAGCGCGTTTCAAAGCAAAATGCGTATCTCAAAATACAAAATCCAAAGAAAAATTGCGTTATGTTACTTGCATATTATTAAGTACGACCTCGGTTCTTTCGGTTTCAGCCGTAGTTTCGGCAGGTATCAGAACTCATTTGAACCGAAAGTGAAAGTTTGGTCGGAGTATATGTGTGTGCGCGCACTAACTAGCGACGCTATCGAGCGTCGCAAATTGGATAACGTAAAGGGCGCATTGCATGCACATACATACTAATGTCTGCAGGTATATATTTAGTGAGTTAGGAGATGAAATTAAATATAGGTAGGTTACAGAGAGAAATAGGAAAATGGGTTTCTATTGTTATGATGTTAGTAATTTCAATTAACGGAAATAATACCAGTAATGGCAAGCACTGTACAATTATGTCAGGGAAAGTCACGAAATGTATCACAATCAAAAAGTACCTACCTATACTAGGTACTACCAACACTATTAAACGAGACATTCATTGAAAACATTGATGTGAAATAAAAACATTATCTATTTTTAGAGAAATATTGATAAATACATATTACTAAAAAGATTAAAATTTTAAATAAATAGGATTGTAACTGGCTTGTTGAGTAGGTATTTTATCTATTCTAGCCGAGACAGCAGACGAAAACGTCAAAATGGTGTGTGAGTTGTCAAGGGAACAGGCGTAGTTTCGAAAATCGAGCAAATGAGTGATATATTCGTAGAAATATTGATCAAAACAGAAAAGGGATGTGTTTTTAACGTTGTTTCTTGTACGAAGCGTAATTGCCGTGTAAATATTTCAATTAAAAATAGGCTCGTTTATATTTTTGCAATGGCGGATGACACGAATCATCGCGACGCAATAAAAATGGCCGCTGTTTTTCGGTAAGGCGTGCGTCAATATGCCACTCTGCAGATTCAGATGTTAGTGAACATTTATTGAAATAAAACATGCAATTTATGATCTGGATAGTGACCACAGCGATTTTAGAGATTGACTACTTCTAATGCTTGGATTGCAAGTATTTGTGGGGGAGTAAGAGTTCGCAGGTGAAAGGGCGCGAAATTATGACGATCAGGCAAATTCGGCTTATACTCAACAATTACGTGTTATTATCATGACCAATTTGTAGGATCTCTTCCGGGCTTATACTTAGGACCGTTTCATCTACATCTAAACAAACAATTGGTGGTTTATCTTTTGTACTTTGTGCAAATCTCTTGACATTGACAGCCCATAATCAATGAGCCCTATTTTTGAAATCTGCGGGAAATGAATGATAGTTATCTACTTTCCAAAGGAAAGTACACAATTTACAAGAAATAAGGAATGTATTTACCGACCCATAACTTAGTTTTCTTATTAGTATGATCGTAGAAGACGATCAACATTTTATACGTTTCAACACTTAACCTCAATAGCAATTTATTTACATTTTAGTTAGTTTTCGCCCTCTGAATAACTTTTTCGTTGCATGTTACTCATTGTCTGACCATTTAGGCAATATTGCAACTTTCTTTTACGTAAATTCATTGATATAACATCGAATAATTAGGTGCACATGAATGAAACGTAACAATCTGTAATGGCTAATTTCTATGTACAATCACGCTACGTTTGTAATTTCGAGATGGATTTACATTATTGGATTACAAAGTCACGATAAGAAATGAAAATATTCAATAAATATCGACTACATTCATAATTTTTGTGCTTTACATCTAAGTACCTAACGAAATACGTATTGACAAAACATTCCAATACGACTGAAAATTGGGTTTCATTTACCTGTGAAGGATTTCTTCCCCTCAACTCCAGTGCGACTCTTTTCTCCATTTCCAAGGATTTGAGGGTTTACACTCGAAACACTGAATTTGCCTTCAGAAAATAATTCTCGAGGATCCAAATCACCAAGCTTGGGTTTCAAAACAGAAGGGAACTATAGATACACGAGTGACGTCGTACTAGAGGCGCCGTCTAGCGGCGAAATATAGCGACCGGACGTCAAGTCGTTGAGTAACTCGTTAAAATTGTAATAAATGTATATTGAAACACAAACTAAATTACTATCCATTATTACGACAATAAAATGAGTTAATATTTTCTACTAACGATTATCATAATACAGTTTGTATATTTGTTACAATTTACAACAGGAAGTAATGGATAACGTTCGTATAGGAACATGTTGTCACTCTGTTCTGCAAAACGCGGGAGATTTAAAAAATGTTATGTGCGGCAAGTAGCCGGTGCCCGGTAAGGTATTTATTTGTTTGGTTTTAGGTTTTAGAAATAGGATGGATTTATGATTTTATACTTTGCATTTGAAGATAATTTATAATGAAGTAATAAGTACTAGGCTCTGCAATTCCAAATTAAAAATAAGATTGAAACAGCCCATAAATTAAGCCTACTTATATAAATAATATTGCAGTGTGCGATAACGCAGAGCTGAAACCGCTGGGCCCAGAAGCTTTAAATTTTGCACGAAAGTTTATTATATAGTGGTGCGCACATACAAGAAGGCAATTTTGGAAATTCCCCACCTAGGGGTTTGAAATAGGGGTTGGAAGTTTGTATTGCTGACAACAGCTTGTTAACTAACAGCGTACCTACATCCGAAACCGCTGGATCTAGGAGGTTTAATTTTTTAATGGAAGTTAGCAATATGATGGGCATGAGCACTAAGAAGGGATTTTTGAATCATGGGTCAACTAAGGGTGTGAAAATTAAATATTGGGTGAAAGTTTGCCCCCTGGGTCTAGAAGCATGAACTTTTGAATGGATGTTTATTTTGTAAATTACTGAGTACCTAAGTTTTGTCAAAGTTGTTTTTGGAAATTGGAAAACATAATAATAAGGATATGCTGTGAAGACTTCGTGACCATGACGCATGCAATTGCGTTGAATCGAGGTAAAAACCATACTAACTAAACCCGATAATACGTGTGATGAAAGTGTGATAAAGATGGATTCCAAGAGTTCTAAGCATGGGGTTAAACTATAGTTTTCAAGCGGGAGATTTGAGTAAATAGCTACGAACAGGTAGTTTGTACTACCGTATTGTGCCCCTATCCTTTGCATTCATTGTTTACCTCCCGCGCCCCCTAACATTGAAACACTTTAACATTGAATGAATTGAAAGTGAGCCATAAATGGTAATTCTTGGAAATTCATCCTCTGAGGGGGATAAAAAAGAGGCGGTGATAATTTGTATAAAACTTTTTATACCTCCAGTTTATTCTTGAAACTGACTGAATACAAAAATATAGTCTACCTAATTAATAATCAAATATGTACTTAATTCAAGATTTTTAAAAATTTGTCCTTTTAAAAGATAAAACAGGTGTTGGAATTTTGTAATATTGACTAACTATTGAAGCTTGAAATTTTGCATTTTAGAAGGGATTTTTGGAAATCACCCTCTGAGATGGCGGAATAGGGGATAAAAGTTTGTATACATATAAAAAAGGGTTCATACCAATATCTATACCCTATTATTGTTGTGTACCTAAGTATTTATATTTTTAACGGCATCCGCTTAGAACGGGAACGAGTTGAATAGGTGTTGAAAACAAGCGGCTGGACCGATTTGAATAATTCTTTTTTGTTATGTTTGATTTAATTATAAGTCATCATCAGGTGGGCTATAAGCTCCTTTGTCACTGAGCAAGGTGAGAAAAAAGAGAAAAAGGGTAAGGGTAGGTGCAGGGTAGATGTAGGGTAAGTGCAGGGTAGGTGCAGGTTAGAATTAGGTGTAGAGTAGGGTATGGTAGAGTAGGGCAGGTTAGGGGTAGGACAACGGGCGAACGACGTCGCGGCTGGCAAGCTACTAAATGATAATAGATACCTACTCGTCTACATTTCGGGTGACAGCTGTTAGTTTACCATAAAATTACAAAAATTCTAGAAAGGTGACGTTGAGTAGTTACTCTACCTTACAGCTCACCCTACTCCAACTCGACATTCTGGTACAGTAGACGTTTTCTTACAGTGGATATTCTGATACAATGGACGTTCTGATACAGTGATGAAACAATGAAGAATCTGATAGACACTGTGTACATTTTTATATAGTCGACCAGAAGAAGCGGTTTCAAGTTATAATTATATCTACCTACCTACGTATATATAGATAGGTAGGTAATAGGTATTTACCTTGATGGTGTCCCCTGGCGTGTTGCCCCTATAAACCTTCCTCTTAAATCATATATATTGTTGAAAACCGCATTAAAATCCGTACACACATATATACATACATACACAGGGACAGACGGCGAGAAGCCACTGTTTTATACTATGTATAGATCTTTAGGAACTGGGGCTATAGGAGCAATAGTTTCCTAGACTATTTATCGTTATACAATTTCTAACTTGATTGTGGATTAAAATGGCAATCTTTTGCTGCTTTTTAGAACCACTTATGACAGAGCTGAAGTTTTGCATACATGTATGTTCGGTGACAATGCGATGTTATGGTACCATCAACCTGATCTGATGATGAAGACGGAAGGTTTTTTATGCTATTCACAGACAAACGAACAGACAGCCTAGCCCACGTGATGGTAAGTGGTAACTTTGCCCATAACATATACAATTTATACATTTACGTTGCAGGTAACAAAAATGCAGAACCACAGGTGTGTTGTCACTGTGAGGACTAAGATGAAATGCCTCATGCCTGTAATTTCGCTGGCTACTTTAATCCTTCAAACCGGATCACAACAATTCAGGAGCAGAGTCCAGGCAGGCTTGACAGAGCCCTACCACTTGATAAGCATAGGCAGCATAGGCTATAGGCCGTTCTAAACTCTAATTCTAAGGCTCGTTTGTTTTGTGTTGACAAACATTAACCTAGTGTAGTGTCCAGGGTATGATTATGACACCGATAGGTGGTCATAGGAACTCCTAAATCACGAATCTTAAAACCGATTATTTTTGATCCCGTTTGATTTATCATGACCTTGACTCTGGCTAATCGTAGATATATATCTAGTTAACCAAGAATCATCATCATCATATCAACCAAAAGACGCCCACTGCTAGGCCTCCCCCAGAGATCTCCACAAGGGCCTGTCCTATTTATTTATTTACCTATACTTCATGCACAAACAGTATAATGGCGAACATAAACCTTAAATAGCATTATTTACCAGTCTACCAGGAGAGACAACAAGCTAAAAAGGTATGCGGTGCAGGAAGACTACAAGCAAAGATTAAACAAGCTTATTCAACCACAAACAGATAACAGACCTTTACATAATAAATACACCACCATGGAGCGTCGGTGGCCGGGCGGTCGAGTATCCGACTCGTAAGCGAGAGGTACCGGGTTCGAATCCCGCTGCGGCCATGTGCCAATGACTCTTTTCTGAATTATATACATTAGTTGCATTCTAACCGATGCCCTTCCGGTGAGGGAAAACATCGTGATGAAACCTGCAAATTCAGGCAACTGAATTTGTAACCATGATCCAATCTGGTCAGGTTCCCCTGGTAGCAGGGTCACGGTCAGGGGCAGTCGCTCTACTGTAATTACCTGATCGCCAAATCCTGAATCATGGTCAAGGCGGACCCCGGGCCCTCGTGCTCCAGAGCACAATCGGGACATTAACACCAATATGATGATGACATAATAAATACACCAATAGTATACATATAAAACCATTATATATTCCTATGCCTTTCGCATCTAGCTAGTACCTGCGATCTTTACCAGGGCAACGGTCCACCTTATGGGAGGCCTATCCACGCTGCGTCTTTCGACACTTCAAGAATAGCACCAGTCCCCACCCTATCTCTTTTCGTGGGTGCCGTAAGAGGCGACTAAGGGACTTAAGCCAGAGAATGGGCAGAAGTACATATGAATTATGAATATTTGTACACATGTATTTACGTATGTGTGTGTGTATTACAATAAAACTAACGTTTAACCCTTTAACCGCGTTCTTAATTAGAGCAAAAGTGCTACTTTTAATTTCATTCATATTGAAGACATCAACGGGGGTGTTGGACGGGCTCGCGTTGAACTTTTTTGTACGAAAAGTCAACTTTTTTGTATGAAAAGTCAACATTTTCTTGCACACACAAACCTGCACAATTAGGCGACTGAATGTGTTACCATGATCCTATCTGTTCAGGTTCACCTGGTAGTAGGATAACGGAGGTTAGATGGCAGTCGCTCCACTGAAATTATCTGATCTGTCAAATCTTTGATCATGGTTAACCCTGGGCCCCCGTGTGCGAGAGCACAACCGGGACATTAACGCCAAGACGATTATATTTTTATAGTCAATATTTAGGTATATATAACAAGAACAAACGAATAAAAAACTGTTACAAAGTAACTTTTTTTGTTTTATGTCATACGATAGGCAAACAGGCAAGCGGGCCACCTGATGGAAAGGACTTATGTTATGCAGTTTCAAAATAGCTTTTATTGCTATAAAACCTCAATGATTACATAGGTACTTTTGGGTTTTTACACTGTCATGCCACTGCCGTCGGGATCGGAAGAAAGGAATCCTTCGTGCGCGGCTTTTTTTTAACTGTCGCCTCTTTTAATACCATTTCATAGGGTAAAAATTATGTGACTAGTTTCATTTCTCTATCTTATTACTGATGAGTAGTGGGTAAAGCGCGACTTCGTTCGCGTCGCGTTCTACCCGTACCCTACATCTACCCAACACCTACACTACCCTTACCTTTTTTCTTGCATACAAAGCCCTGACAGAAAAATAATATGTTGAATTGATACAGCCGTTCTGAAATTATACGTGAACCTTTGGTTATATTATTGAAATTTGTGCCTATTGAGCTCTGATTTTTTAAAGATAAAATATATAGCCTATATAATACTGATAATGTAGCTTTGCTTTCTATTGGTGAAAGAATTTTTGAAATCGGTCCAGTAGTTTTTGAGATTATTCATTAAAACAAAAAAAAAAAAACAAAAAAATACAAATCTTTTATCTTAACTTTGCCTTCTTTACTTTTTACTATACCCGCTACTGAAACTAGAACTAAATTTGACGGACAGCCAACAAGAACAACTTCCAACAAAAACAATGACAGGGACGCCATTCCTGTGTATCTTGCACAAAGAAATTGGAATTCTTTGATCTTGCACGCACTCTATGTGTGCCTTTATAAATAAATTAATAAAAATCCTTGACGATAACACAGATGGACATGCAAAACATATATTATATAAAAAGTTGACATAAATGGCATTAAATGTGACAAGACCATGATAACACAAATCCAAAGAGCAGAGCTACGCGGGGCTACCGCACAAGGCTACGTAGGGTTATGCTGGGCTCAGTTGATTTCGCTTTTTTAATTATAAGCACCTTAACGTAACCCGCACACATTCGTTCCTGTTATGTATATTTTTACGCCGGGTCGGGGTCTAGTACCTACTCATATGCCTTTACCTACGGATTGCCTACAGAGTTTACAACAGACTTAGCTAATTGGTACATCTATTATTAGGTGATTGTAACTTCGAATAGCAGGACTATGCCATAAGATCGTTCAAGAGGTATGTTAGAGTTATCTTCAGAGGCGGGCAACGCATTGGTAACTCCTCTGGTGTGGCTGATATCCATAGGCGGCTGAGACCATCCACCAGGTGGCCCGCTTGCCTGTTTGTCTGCCGTATAACATAAAAAAATAACAACAGGTACAAAAAAGAATACTTGACTTTACCTTATACATACATATTTTGGATGTACGATTTTCAAAATTTCAGACAGAAAATCTTAATAGGTTAGGTACTGATATAAAATATTTTGGATTACAAATGTTCAGCAACATCCTAGCTAAATATCTTATTTTTAAATCTTTTTTCTGTGTCGGTATCAAGATCATAACTTGTATATCTTAAAAAAAATTCCACGCGGACGAAGTCGCCACAAAAGCTAGTTGGTTATTAATAAATTCCAACTATGGTGCAACCGATTTCATTCTATGGTATCCCGTAACATACCACCACCACCACCAGCCTGCGGTGGCACCTGGTGGAGCCACTAGGACCTGTGGTGTCCCCGTCCATTGACGAGTATCGTAAAAGGCTAAGTATACTAATAAGTACTATAATGCCCGATTGCACTAAACTTTAGGCGATGCCTAAGTCGATTTAAAATATTCCTAACAAGAAAAGCATTGAAACATCACACCACAATAGGTAAAAATTAAACTCCCTTATTTTTATGACACAGATTTTGTGACTCCTAAATGCACTGCGGTTCCCAACCCGCTTGCGAAGCGTGGATACTACGGGAGTGCCTTCCACTGATGAGGAGTCTCAAGTATAGCAGTGTTACGGTATGAGGTGTTCCTGAGATGGTGAGATGTCTACCTGGGAACTGTCCAGTTAGGTAGGTCCAACTGTGAGTGAGAGATCAATCGACGGTTCGAACTCAGTATGGCAGCGTTTCAGAAACTGCGGAAGTTCACGTCCACAATACCTCCCACCTGCTGCATCAGACAGGCGGTAAGCTTGCCACTTTAGTGGTATAAAAAACTCAGTTTCTCAATAGGAGTAGGCCTGTTGGAAGAGATTTCTTTCTAGAGATAAGCAGTGCCTGTTCTGTCTTATACTTCTGTAACATAACGTATACACGTTATGTTTATCTTGTGAGCAATAAACTTTTGAATAGGAATTTCCCGATTGAAAAATTGCAGTGTGCATTGTCAGTGATGACTTAAGGAAGAACAGAGTCGTGGTGCATTTAAGAAAGCTCTAGGTCCCTCAGCGTGTGATAAAAAGAGCTATGTAAAAAAATTATATCCGTGGCGGAATTTAGGTGATCAAAAAAGGTCTTAGTATCGCATAACTAAAGTAGCAATGGGCCGCATAACTTGCCGACCGAACTGAAGGCCGAGGACGACCACGTAGTCCACGTGGCAGGGTACGATGGTCCTCCACGACATGGCCGGACGATCAGGCGGTAGAGAGTTGGTCGTAGAAGGCGGGCGGGAGACATGTAATGTGCGAAAGTGGACGTTCTGCCTGCGGCTACTATAATGTGAAAATACACATGTATAATAATGATAGACCACAGCGAACTAGAATTTATCGGCGTTTTGTCTTTTTTTAAAAGATTGGGTACCTTTTTAGAGGCCACGTAGGCGAACCAAGAAGCGATGGATTGACATCGCTGAGTCGGATGCGAGAGCCAACGGCTTACGTACGACGCGAGAATGTCGAAGACAGGGTGAAGTGCAGAAGAATGAGTAGGAAAGCGGACAGAGGCCGGGATAAGGGCTAGGACGATGATGACTAACATCATATGTACCTACCTACTATATAATAGAAGCGAACACAAATGGAAAGCAGATACCTACATATTTGAGCACCGCAGCGACAGTGAGGGATTTCCTGTTTGAAAAGTATCTGTTTCTTAGGTTAGCCAGGCTTTTGCACTTTCGTTACAAAACTAAGTGCATGATGTTTGTAGTCGATATAGTTTATACACAGAGACACCTTCCTGGTCCATCATGAGACTTTTGAGAGACATTTTGACAAGCTCTAGTCCTAAACTAGAGCTTGTGAAAATGATTCCTAACCTAACTTGATACGGCTGCGTTGCGTTTATAATCGCTAGTGTCCACTTTCCGTACCTTACTATCAGTAACTTCTTGATACAGTTCTCGTTAAGAACAATCAAACTTGCTTAAATATTGTAACCTTGCTCTGTTTTATTATCGAGTTGCTGTGAACTCGTTTCAGCTTTAGTACCATTTAGGACTAAATAATTATTTTCAACACAAATCAAACAAACCCAAACTGGATATTGAGAGTTGCATTATTTTTATTCTAAGTTTTGGATGAGCCAGATGATACTCTGAGGATGTCCTTTGGGGGGGTTCGTGGGGGGTTCCCCAAAGAAACTTCTTAATGAAAATATAATCTTATGCTTATGAATCTTACAGATTATTACTTTTTTTCTATGATTTTAAGTCTTCTCTCTGGTCAACACTTTCGCTAGTCAAATCGTTGTCAAATTATATTGATAGGACATTATTTTTTTATCAGCTTTACTTATAGTTTTAACTTTTTTTTGTGTACTCAAATAGTATCAAGTGATAGGCACAATTTTATCGCTCAAATCACCGTTTGAAACTACATTTACCTGTATCGGTCGCCGTGGCGGTAACTGTTAACAAAAAACATGAGGTGCAGCTTGATACGCCCTTACGTGATCACTAGAAACATTGTGCTTGTTGTCACTGTGATGCTTTTTATGACCATTTATCGAGGAGAGAAATATGAAAAAGAAAACCTTGCCGCCAATATCTCTCCAAATTCTTTGAAATATACGTCCTATAAGGACCGCCTTTATCACCGTGGGATAGACCCGTACGAGGTTCGACGACTAACGAAAAAGTATAACTCAGCGGAAGAAATAAGAAATCTTGACACATTCGGACCAATCAAAAGTAGTACCACGATCATCGTGGTTCAAGTACAAGAGAGAGTAGAATACTTGAAATATCTCTTGATGTCATTGTCGCAGATGAAGGGCATTGAGGACGTTCTGTTGATACTGTCGCATTCTTATTACGATGAGAATATGAACAACATGGTCCGAGGTATTGATTTCTGTCGCGTGATGCAATTGTTCTTCCCGTATTCCATCCAAGCATACCCAAAAGAGTTTCCGGGGTATGAGGCCCATGATAGTCCCCATAAAAGTAGCACCGGAGCAAGATTACCGGATAACCGTGGGCATTACAGGCAGCCGGAAGTGGCTCAGAGAAAGCACCACTGGTGGTGGACCGCCAACAAAATATTTGAAAACTTAACGTGCACGGAAAACTACGAGGGACTGGTTATGTTTCTGGATGATGACGTGTATGTCCTCGAGGACTTCTTGTACATGACATTGCTAATGAAAAAAGTTACCGAGTCATTCCCTCGATGCGACTTTATATCCTTAGGAAAAGAAGAATTGCCGATCCTGCCAGCGTCGAAACACAAGGACACCCATCGTGTAGGAATTAACGACTTCAACCCTGATGATCACTCTATCGCATTGGCATTTGACTTGTCCACCTGGAACATTGTCGTGACTCAGTACGATCTGTTCTGTCGCATCGACGACTACTCTTGGTCCCATGCTTTGTTCCACATCGCCCTATATCACAGAGATATGAATGCGTTTAACGCGATCTCGAGCTTTATTCCAAGAGCTTACAAAATAAGAACTTATTTGTACGATAACTTTTTCCAAAATAATTTCCTAAGCAGCGTTTACAAAATATTGTCTCTCCAATCCAGTATCCAGAACAATATGTTTCCGCCGCAGCTTGAAGTGTACATACAAATAAAGTTAGACGGACAGCTATTTGGTATATTTGATGTTTCTCAAAGCAATGGCGGTTGGGGTGACCCAAGGGACAGGGAATTATGCGGCAATATGACAGTGAGTAAAATAAAGAAAGTTATTTATGACATGGAGTACATGTAATAGTGAAAATTATGTTATTGGGCCTTTATTACAATTATTATACATCTCATGGTTGTAATTTATTTGTAACTACATAATCTATATTTTGATTGTCTATCATAACTCCGACACCGCGCCGAGGGCGGGACGCAATAACCATAGAAATTTCAAATTGATATCTAGCCTATCATCACTCGCGTCCTTGATCCAGCCATGACGTTCACTGATGTTATCGAGAAGTTGATTACTAGACAGTTGACAATTAAGTGTTGGAACAAAGGAGAGCATGTCGGGTGGGCAACGTGGCGACGGCGGCGACGGCGGCGGGGGAGGGCAGCAGCGCGCGTGCGCGGCGCGCGGGCCCGGCCGAGAGCAACAGTCTGCTCGCGTGTGCCGCCGCTCGCCGCCCGCCGTCGCTCGGCATGACGCATGGTAAGCACCACCACCGCCGGCTCCGAGCGCCAGCGACCCCCGCAACCCCGGACACCCACCCTCCAACATCCCAGACCGACCCCGACACACTTCTCTGTGATGATTCCGCGCGCGCGTAAATAAACTATCATTTATTTACGCTGCCCCGCTACGAAACGGACTCATCATTAATACATTATAAAAATCTCCGTTCTTGTTGTGGTCAAGTCAAATAGTGAACAAAAGCTAGTGGCTAATGGGCTGCGTTCGGGGCATCATCGCCCATTAGCAACAATAGCCACATTTTAACGGGCTAAGGGTTTATTATACAATTCAGTTTGTTTAAATTTAATATTCATTGGAAAATTGTGATGAAAGATTTTGTGGACGTCCAAAATTTGGTCGACGGCTCCTGGTGAGTGTTTAAACTGTAGTAGAAAGTAATAAGTAGACAAAGAAACACCTATCTCTTTAACTTTATTCATTACTATGTTGTAGTTACTTCTGCGTAGCTTTAACAGTAAGCTCACACTTCACATTCTTCAATAATAATAATAATAAATATTTCTTTATTTACCAAATAGAGTACATTTTTCTTATACTAATCTGAGATATATACATTCGTTGCAAGAACGGTGTAAGGTTATAACATAAGACCAGGATATTTAGATTCGTAAACTAGGATATACCTGTAAGTTATATATTTTTATTCCCAATTTTCTAATAAGGCCATTAATTAGGCGTAGACGTTACTCCAATTTAGCTTTTAATCTGCAACTGGAATTTAAAATATAATTAAAACGTTTTTAACTCCTAAAATAATTTAAATCTGAAGCTAGGTAATCTAAAAACGCAAGTAGATCATCGCCAAATATCATCGAGGTATATTTATGTTTATTTACGGGATGAATATTGTTAGTGATGTGCACCGGATTTGCAAAAATTAGTACAATCAATCAACGTATTGGCTATGTACCCGACCATATGATAATATGAAGTAAATGAAACATTGATTGAATTGAAGTGAGTTGAATGATTCATAAATTCAAGAAGATCAACCTCGTAAATTATTCTATCTTATACCTCTAAGAACTAAAGTACTAAAAGAAGAAAATTCAAACTAGAATAACGAACCGTTACTTATATTAAAAGCTAGGTAATGAAGACATAAGTCTATAATATGTCTTTTACTTACGCATATTTCTAAATTGAACATATTTAAGCCATATTATTTTTGTCTAGATAAAGAAAGCTGTGCCCTTTTTAACGTGCGCAGATTATCCTGTTTTTGTGGTGCCAGCATCAGGTGGACTTTATGCGTTTGCTTAGATGGAGACATATCATGTTGTTGTCACATAAAACCTTTGTCGAAAGCTTCCTGAGGAAATTGTCACGTTTATCTCTTTTATCTTCATCGTTCGTCGCTGCTGTAGGTGCCTACACGCCTACATGCGAACCAAAATAAGTGTATTTTAGCCAACAAGACAAAGATATACGAGGTAAAATTATCAATTCTTCTTTCGGAGACTTTGTTTATTTTGTTGAGTATAGTATCCTACTTTTTAGTTTTCCTACTATTATTTTAAAATTTTAATATAGTAAGCGAAATTACTATATTTTATCACAAAAGTCGTATCACTTACCGTAAAACAGAATGCGTCCTGAATTTTGAATGTTAAGAATTCAGAAATACCTCAATTAAACCCTAATCCAGCTACAGACGATACATTTTATGCTAAACATATTTTATTCAAAATACTCTATATTTTTAATGAATCTACTATATTTTTATGGCTACTGAATCCGAAGATAGTATATTTGGTCTTACAAAAGTTGGCAACCCTAATTGTAGAGCTAGGTAGGTATAGATAGATGAACAAATTAGTCAATCCTGATTGTTTCATTAGGAATGTCTGCGCCGGCTGATGTTCGTAATAGCTTTGCGTAAGCATTTAGCTGTGATTGTTACTCTAAGAGTAATTTTAAAATTCTTAAATTATGTTTAATTTAATTCTGTACTTACATAAAGTGATGTTAGTTCGTTCAAAGGGAAAATGAAGTATCTATGGCACGGCGAATGCCTCTACCTAACCACCATAACAAGTATGTACTTACAACTTGTAAAAATAAATGAATTAAAAAATGAACCTGAAATTGTATCAATAACAACATATAATCGTTGAGTACTTAGACTTGCGAGTAGTTTTGCAATATAAAGACTGTGGGTAACCTACCTATAAATTAAATAAAAATCATTTATATTTAGGTAGCCCATAAAATTTGTAAACTAATACATTCATTTACAAAAT
Source organism: Blastobasis lacticolella (assembly GCA_905147135.1). Lineage (NCBI taxonomy): Eukaryota > Metazoa > Arthropoda > Insecta > Lepidoptera > Blastobasidae > Blastobasis > Blastobasis lacticolella. Next base: position 6,636,535 of record LR990051.1, read on the forward strand.
TAGGTAGGTAAAGTTAAATGTTAAAAAATACCAATCACAATTTAAAGATATTAATGTCAAATAAAATATAAATTCCTATGTCAATACAAATGTCTAGTAAACGAATTAATTTGAATTATCATATTATAGATATTAAAGTGTATTTGCTTATTTAAAGTATAAACTATAAACTTTCTTTTTGCATCACTCTAACCAACATATAATTAGCTGCGGCGACGACAGTATTTTATAGATCTTATAATTTATACTAATAGTATAAATGCGAAAGATTGTAAAGATGGATGGAAGGATGTTTGTCACTACTTGACGCAAAAACTACTGAACGGATTTTGATGGCGTAATGTTGGCCGTGTGGTGTCCGGCAGAGTAGAATAGCACCTCGTTACACTCGTGAGTGTCGTAAAAGGCAACTAACGTTTTCGAGGCAAAAGATCTAGAGTCTCTGTAGGCTGAAAAATGGGCAGCAGCGTTTTCCATTGTCATATTTATAACACTGTGATCTCCAACCCGCCTGTCAAGCGTGGAGATTGTGGCATTAACCTCCTCTTTCTTGGGAGACGCCCTAACTCCTGCAGTGGACTGTTATGGGCTGTGATGATGAATGTAGCTTATAGCCCAGAATAGCACACAGGCTATAGTTTATTCCGAAATTGAATTTGGTTCCCGGGAAACGGGAACAGGTCCGTAACACAATAACCGAATTTAACGGGACAGCCGGGGATACAGAATATTTAGCGAGTTGACATACGAGTAACGCGGCGTATACGCTGTGATATGGCTCACGTGACACTTTTTTGACAGACAGATATTATGAGACAGTTGTCTTTTACGCCGACCGGCCTAGTCGCAATCATAAGAACGCCATGTTATTTTTGTTATTATGACGCAGCTCAATTTACGCGGCTTCGGCGGATTTTGAGCGGCGGTTTGGTCAGACCTTCGAAATTTGCCGTGTTTCTATTTTCAGATGAGTAGTTTTTGCCCCACCGCTAATTCCTATTGCTGCAACTCCTGTGTAGCCAGGATCACATACAGGGGGCTTACCATGAATTCTTATAGCAGGACCTACACAGAATTGCTGTCGGTTTGAACGAGACAAGCTTATGTGACACGTATAGCGCTGTCTCGTTCTAAGCAGGGCAGTTCTGTTTAGGTCCTGCTATAAAAACTCATGGTAAGCCCCCAGGTCCTGAGTTTTGACACTTAGGCGCACCCGAGGACAAGCTAATAGTATCCTGGAACCCCGCAACAAATTGAATTAAGAAGTAACATATGGGAGTAGGACGAGTGATGTGTGGTGTGTTACTATGCTATAATTCTAGTAGTAATAAAAACATATTAAACTACAAGTATTAATATAGTCTGGTAAAAATCGTGAAAATTTTGAAGGCGCCACTTGACAATAGTACTCAGTTTAACAGAAATTCAATGTTGAAAGAGCAGTAGTTCCTTTTAACGACTTTCTTGCCAGACTGTATGTTATTGGCGACAGTTACCGCTTTGCATTGGGTGGGCTGTCTGCTCGTTTATTACTATAGCTAACAGCATAGACACAAAGACAAACTCAAACCTAGGTACGTTTAAGCGTTCTGCCTTCAATCAAATAGCAATAAGCACTAAGCCATCTAAATATAACCAATGCTAACGTCCCAAACCCACTTCCTCGAGTAAAGACTGTATATAACCTCCTAACGTAACTTTTTGCGGGTAGACGTGGCCAAAGAAACATCTTATTTTTTAGCTCTGTGTATTTTAAATTTTAAAAATATACAACAAGATAATTTTAATGTGATAAATGTTTTAGTGTATATTTAAAACACCACCACTTACCGCACCACTATAATTTTACACTTTCCTGTGCACTTTCACTTGCTGGAGCATCACAACACTATGGACCTCACAAGCGAGTTGTCTGGATTGATCACGAGAATGGGTTCTTTTGAGGAACGATTGGACAAGGCAACCACTTTGTCTCCGCCTGCAGTACCAGATGTGTCAGCTCTGCCTCGGGAGTTTGTTGAATTTAAGGCCTGCGTGTGGCAGCTTCTCAAGAAAGTTGTAACACAGATCGACACACTTTCCCTTGGGCAGGAGCGACACGAGGCCTTCCTGCGAAGAAAGACTCTCCTTTTCCACGGATTTGCTGAAAAGAAGGACGAAATAGTTAGTGAGGTACTCGTTGACATAATAGCAAACAAGATGCAGCTACCGGATATTACCTCAGGTGATTTACAATCATGTCATCGATTGGGAGCCCCTGGTGAGAAGCCTCGTCCTTTTCTAGTGCGTTTTCGAGATTTGGAGATTCGCCGCCACGTCTGGGATTCGAAAACCTCGCTCAAGAGTACGGGAATCGTCGTGTCGGAATTTCTAACAAAATCTAGACACGACGTGTTCATGGCTGCCCGTAAGCACTTTGGTGTGAGGAGCTGTTGGTCCGTCGATGGTAAAATCGCCATTATCTTGCCAAACAAGTCGCGTAAGAAGATCGAGACCGCCAGTGAGTTGCAGGCCCTAACAAGCATTTTCCCGGCGGTTAAGTCTCCTGCTGCAGAGAAGTCCGAGTCTTCGGTTCCTGCGGCTTTGCCCAAGCCCAAGGCTCCTTCAAAACCTGCGGCTGCCTCGGCCTCAGTTGTTAAGCGGACTAGGAAGTAATACCTAATTACCTACTCAGATATAGTTTAGTCCATCTTCGTAACTTTGTCGTATAATATTCACTTTTATTCCAAATTACCTTAATAATTTTTCACCGGCAAAAATGTTGAAATAATTTAATTCTCACTTCATTTAGCATTACGTTATTTATAAATGTATGTCGGTCATTTCAAAATTACTATGCATGTTTGTTTACTTTTTAGTTGTCAAATTTGTCTTGTCAAAGTGGTGCGTTTTATTCGTGCAAATTGCAGACTTTTTATGTTTGAATGTCATATTTTTTTTTTTTATCGGCTTGGATTCTTGCACTTTTCTTTTCTTTTTCTCGCCAGATTTCTTGTTATTGTTTTGAGGTAAATTATTTAGTGATAGTGATTCATTCTTCCAGCACGCTGCGGTGGGTACTGGTGATAATAGTTATTATTTTATTGATTTTTAATTAGTTAATCTTATTTAAGTTTATTTAAAATATTATATTAATATACTTAGGTTATTTATTTAATGGACAGTTTACATGATATTGATATTTTACACTGCTCATCGTCTTCTGAGAGTTTCTTTACTGCTGAATCTGGCAGCGACAGTGACAGTTCCACAAATCTTTCTGTTCATGATCAGTTGAATGTATCCCTCTCCTCTTTCCCTAACAACCTTAATATTATTCATATTAATGCCCAGAGCATTCCCTGCCATCACTCTGACCTTTTAGCTTCGTTCAGCGGCAGTCCTGTTGACGCCATTCTTATTTCGGAATCTTTCTTGAAGCCCTCTCTGCCTTCTTCCCAATTCCCAATTCCTAACTTTAAACTTATTCGTAATGACCGTACGGGCAAGGGGGGAGGTGGTGTTGCTATCTATCTACGTGCAGACATTCAGTACTCTATTGTAAGTGCATCACCTAGCAAGTATTCGAGCTCTGCCGAGCATCTTTTTATTGAGCTGACCGTACACCACAAAAAATTCTGCTTGGTGTGGTCTACAGTCCCTCACTACATATCGATTATTTTAACTCGCTTGAAAACCTGCTTAACAACCTTTGTCCTAACTTTGATAATGTTCTCTTATTAGGGGACTTTAACACATGTTTGCTCAAAAATGATGTTAGGGCCCACAAGCTCCGATCCCTCTTGTCCTCGGTTAATTTGCATATTCTCCCACTTTCTGCTACCCATCACTCTCCTAACTGTACTCCTTCTCTCTTAGATCTCATCATAACATCCTCCATTGATAAAATCTCTACTTTTGGTCAGTTTCCTGCTCCCTTTTCCTATCACGACTTAATTTATGTTTCTCTTAAAATTGTTATACCTAAACCTAAACCCAAGTTCCTGTTTTTGCGAAATTTCAGGGGTATTGACTTGGAGGCATTGAAGCGTGAATTTGCTAGTACAGACTGGAACCCTATATTTGACGCTGACCACATTGACGTGAAAGTCCAGGAGTTTGAGTCCCGTATCTTTAAGATTTTTGACGCTCACGCCCCCGTCAGGAGAGTTAAGATTAAGCAAGTGCCTGCACCGTGGTTAAGTCAGGAAATTAGGGATTTCATGTCCAAGCGTGACAGCGCTAGACGGCGCTATAGGAAAAATTCTTCGGCTCAAAATCTTGAACGATTCAAATATTTTCGTAATTATTGCAGTCGTCTGTGTAGAGATGCGAAGAGGCGCTACATCCATAGTACTATCGCTGGTTCTTCCGCCGCGAAGATTTGGACGTTCCTAAGGTCATTGGGTATTGGTAAATCTTCTGTTTCATTTGATGGTTCTACTATAGATTTAAATGCTCTCAACACCCATTTTTCTACTCCACCAGTGACCTTAGATGCTAACGCCAAATCTTGCACCATAACGCGGCTTAATAATCAGCCTCTTCCTTCCTGTTCTTCTTTCTGTTTTTCACCTGTCGCTGAGGGGGAAGTTAGGAAGCACATTACATCCATCACTTCCACTGCTGTGGGCAATGATAATGTCTGTTCCCGTATGATCTCCCTCCTACTCCCGGAACTCTTACCTATTCTCACTCATATTTTCAATCATTCCCTGGTATCGAGTTCGTTCCCCACGTCTTGGAAACAAGCAAACGTTATTCCACTTCCAAAAATCTCCAACCCCTCCTCTTTTTCCAGTCTCCGCCCTATATCTGTGTTGCCCTTTCTCTCCAAGATCCTCGAACACATTGTCCACAAGCAGCTTTCTGAGCATTTAACGTCAAATTCTCTCCTCTCGTGTTTTCAGTCGGGCTTTCGGCCTGGCCATAGTACTGTTACAGCACTACTAAAAGTCACGGACGATATACGCAGTGCCATGGAAAACAAGTCTCTGACGATTCTGGTGCTGCTCGATTTTAGTAGTGCTTTCAACTCTGTTGATTTCGACGTTCTCATTGCTACCCTACGCTCACTTAATATTTCCCCCTCTGCGATAGCGTGGTTCGACTCATACCTGCGTGGCCGCTCGCAGCGGGTCCGCCTTGACGAGCTCTTCTCTGATTGGTGCGATCTTGTTGCGGGTGTACCGCAGGGCGGTGTCCTATCTCCCCTTTTATTTTCTGTTTTCATTAACACTGTTACTTCTATTATTTCTTCCCTCTTTCATCTCTATGCAGACGACCTGCAAGTATATCAGCACTTTAAGGTAGAAGATATTGAGGATGCTTTCACAAGCATTAACGCTGACCTTCAACGCATTTCAGACTGGGCCAAATCCTTTGGCTTATTGGTTAACCCAATTAAATCTCAGGCTGTATTAATCGGCAGCCCTTATATGTGTAGACAACTGCGAGGCAACTCTAATATTCCTCAGATTCTTTTTGACGGTGTTCCTATACCGCTCAGTAAATCTGCGAAAAACCTTGGAGTGATATTCGACTCTAACTTATCTTGGGTCTCTCACGTCAATGAGGTTAGCAAAAAACTTCATTACTCATTTCATTCAATTAAATGCTTCCAACGTTTTCTACCCCTGAAAACTAAAATTTCCCTCGTTCAATCCCTTCTCCTTCCTATCCTTGATTACGCCGATTCCTGCTATCTGGATGCCACTGAGGAGCTATTAAACAAGCTTGAACGTCTCCAAAATTTGTGCATACGCTTCATTTTTGGTCTGCGTAAGTACGACCATATCTCTAGCTTTCGGAAACAGCTCAAGTGGCTCCCGATTCGGCTTCGTAGGAATGCTCGGATCCTTTCTACCCTCTATAACGTCCTTTATAATCCCTCCGCTCCCTCATACCTTCGTGAACGTTTTAAATTTTCCCGGTCGCAAGACAAGCCCTGTCGATCCTCCGTTAAATCTATGTTGGACATTCCTCCCCATCACACTGATTTTTTCTCCTACTCATTCACTGTCCATGCGGCAAGATTGTGGAACTCTCTTCCGCATGAAATACGGGATAGCACTTCTATTTTCATCTTCAAGAAACGTGTAAAAGAGCACTACCTTTCTCTATCTGTCTAAGATATGTAAGTATGTGTATATGTATTTGTATGTATGTATGTGTATTTGTTTTCAATGTAGGTATATAGGTATGTATTTATTTATGTATTGTATTAGTTAAGCATCATTATTTTGTTTTTGCTACTGTGCACGTCTTTACTGCATTTAATTATCACGATCTCTCTGCTGTAGGCCTGCTGGAAGAAATTTCTTTATAGAAATAAGTTGGCCTGTTGTGTCTAATATATTATGTAATATACTTTTTGTAACAATCTTGTGTACAATAAATGGTTAAATAAATAAAAAAATAAATAAACGTACGTGGTTGTAAACAAATATGGTGACGTAAATTATATACAAATCCGGGAACCAGAGACCCGTAAGTTACCGTTTTGAATGCAAACAATCATAATCGCCACTGTTGTACTGACAGTTGATTCAAAACTTCTAAATATATTTTACACAACAACTGTATGCCGTATGCGTGAGAAAGTGTAGATACATGCTCCATGGAGTGGGGATTTGGGGTACCGTGGCTTTGGCAGAGAAGGGTTTGGTTTGGAATGGTTTGCCTTTTTGCTGCCAGACCAACGGGTTATAGAGGTGAGCAACGCATTGGCGACACCCTTGGTGTTGCTAAAGTCTATAGGCAGTGGTGACCACTTTCCAGCAGGTGGCCCGCTCGCCTGTTTGCCTACCGTATTACATAAAAAAAGATACCTAAATTTAAGGATTTGGAGCAACAATCGTCTTTTACATTAAAACTTTTGGTGTACAATACAAGAACATAAATGCATGGCCACCCTAAGAATCACATTCCTGTGCACTATTCCTATGCAGTTGTTAAAAGGTTTTTATGACCTTCATGAATTAAATTTTTATTTATTATTTATAAAATACCCTGGGGGTAAGAACGAGTTCCTTGGGCCTAAGGGACAGCGAATTCCCTTTTCTATTATCGAACTGATTGTGGTTGAAGATGCACCAAATACCTTCTATGTTGCTGTAACTGCAAAGGATTTTTTTCTTGAAGTAATGCACATATGCTCTTGTACTGTACCAAGTACCTGTTTATCCTTTGATATTCTTATGAGAAGAAAACGAGATTTTACTCATTTATTCATTCAGTTAATTAACAATTTGTTGTAAGTACAATACTGTTTAACCAGTTTCAGTCTGTACACATAACTTAAACAATATCTTAAATGAAAATTTTTTTTTTAAAGCAAGCCTTTATCGGGTATTCTCTATGATCAGTCAGAGTACTTGTCAAGATTAATCAAACAAGCCCAAACTCGATGGGTTTATCATTCGTAGTTTAGGAGTCCAAATTTCAGCTTTCAGCAGTCCGGGAAATGGGTTAAATTAAACTTGCAAGATTGTATTACGTTAAAATGTGAAAGTATTTATAAGCTTGTCATAAAACTGTAAATGATTTATGTCAGCCGTAGAGTGAACCCAATCCCCGGTACTGTATACAATACAATACAATACAATACAAAAACTCTTTATTTGCACATTAGATACATACATGTATATGGTACTGTCAAAGTGTCAAAGTAATCAAACTTAGTTTATACAAAAAATTCAATTCGAAAGATACAATAGCAAAAATCGCTGTAACTATTCCTTTATTATCCAGACGATCTTCTCTCTTTTTCCAGAGTGTTTCCCTCACGTTTCCTCAAAACTATTTATTCCCATGTCAGATTCGCCTAAATGCGTGCCGCTTCTATAAAGCTGAATATCGTGTGTACATCAAAAAGTGACTTACGACCTATTTAACCTTTTAAACATTCATTAAATCGCGATTTCGCAGACAAGGGTTCAAAGAAAGGCTTATCTAAAATTTAACGTCTGGAACATATAGCTGACTCAGATATGTGTTAAAAAGTTATCAAAATTTTGGATCAGCCTCATTTTGTTGCGATTTGCGTTAATCTTTACATAGCTTATAAAAGTCGCTTCCCGGCGTCTGTCCCTCTGTATGTATGTACGCTTAGATCTTTTAAACTACGTAACGGATTTTACGTATGTTATCATTATTAATAGATAGAGACTGATAGTGATTGAAGAGGAAGGTTTATACGTATAGTTCAATATTGTTTTGAGTAGGACACCATGCGGATGAAATCGCGCCGGGCCAGCTGGTGTAACATAAGCTATTATACGTATGTCGTCGTGTCGGATCGAAAATCTTTTATATATCCGAACTTTCAGAGAAATATTGTTGCAATTTTCGCGTTGCGCAAACATCCGTCCGAAAGAACAAATGTAGAAACTTTAACTTATAACAAACATTACAATGTTAGTAGGATTTTCTGCGGGTATGTACATAATTCAAATACGCAAGCTCGCTAGTGTGGCTGCGGGTGTAACCACAGGAATCCTCGCATTTCCAGTTTCCACATTTTAGGGTGCCATCTGCTGTAAATGTGGGTTCTGCCACCTTTCATATGAAAATGAACTTTGCCACAGGACCACGCCTGTTTTAATATAATTTAGTTTTCAAATACGGTACCGGGACGTTTTTAAATCACGTGAAACCTGCTTTTAAAATACTCGTAAAACATCTTGGCGTCATATGACATCCCGGTTGTTCTCCGCTCGCGAGGGCTCGGGGTTCACCTTGACGATGATCCAGGATTTTGCAGAACAGAGCGACTACCATCTGACCTCCGTGACCCTGTTAATAGAGAAATGGAAATCCCTGGCTTTGCTAATGGCACTGCAGAACTACACCACTCTGAAAAAAGCCCTTGATGTATCGTAAAGTCCGAATACGCGCTAGTCTTGGCACATATTATGCGTTACTTATGTACTATTAATTAATGTATTAATGGAACTTGAGCATAATCCAACACACATTTGGGCGAATTTTATTTCTCGTTCTATTTTCTAGGCTTTCCTCTACTATTTATTTATTTATTTATTTATTTCACAGTTTTACAGCATATAAATTATTATTCAAAAAAGTTACATTATTAAGTTGTAATCCCAATTACAAAACTGCAATTTATAATTTTGATAATTAATATAACCAGTACACCATATAAAATACAAATAGAAAATAAAACTAAAACTAAATATAAACTACTCTCTCTAAAATATAATATAAGATTCTCTCTCTGTATGTTTGTGTGTGTTCGTGTGTTTGTTTAATGTATGAGTGTGTTATCCTTCACGTGACTGGAGGTACTGGATAACCTTTTTTGTAAATTGTGCTCGGCTAAGATGGAAGACATCAGCACTGTCGGTGAGGCACTTCTCATACCCGTCTATAGCCCTATTGAGCGGAGAGCCCAGGGCGTAGCCGCTGCGCATATTACGATATGTCTATGATATGGTATTATATACATATGGTATTACGTCCTTACCTATGAAATTCGCGTTTTGTATGGCAAAAATGACGGGAACTGGAATTTTCATACAAGCAAATTTTTCAATTACTTGGAAATGGCCAAAACCATTACGATGAACTTTGTAGGTATAATCAGACAACATTAAGCTAATTGGTGCATATCATTGCATTTTGATAACTATCCTTGTCATAAAATTACAATTACAAATCCTTGTCATTTATTGTGCACAATAAATGTTAAATAAATAAATAAATACATCTGGTCAAAGAAGCAAAGCTGACAACTAATGTAAAATATTTTTTCGAAATCAAGTATTGATTTTGATATGTTATGTACAATTACAAACATATGAGCAAATGTGTAATTGCGGACTCAAGTAAGGACCCCATACACACGTAAATGTTCCGAATAAAATTATCTAAATGACAGTAAAAACATTATGTGGTTTCCTGGCAGAAGAAAACAGCTAATTTTCTATACCTAGGTATACACTATTTACACAAGTTAGTAACTGAAAATTGAAGTTTGCACTGCAGCGGTACCTATTTGATTACACAACTTTCCAATCGACCCGGATTCTATTTCGTAGTGATAAATTATTCAAGTGTTTACATGTGACGGGGATATCGAAACCGATAAACAGAATCCGTATTCCGTATTCATTTGGCGAAAAGGAAGATTTGTGTACGTGCGTGGCTATGTATTCCGTCCAAGAAAAATGAAATATGATTTAACAGTATTTACATAATATGCATTAAAGCTATGTAAGTTAAGCATGGGAGAACCCCTATGTCTTGCAGTAGACTGTTACGGACTGTGATAATGAAGTTAAACATAGGCGACTCAACTGTAGTTTTGGTCCGGCGACAAGGCTTACTTAATATCTGTCCAGACTGACTTAGTTTTTTGGTTATTAAAATTATTTTTATTTAAAAGCTTTATTGCACAACAACACAATTGTCGGACTTATGTATTTAAATAGATAATTTGCAGCAGTATTAGTTGAAATTCATGTTCTATAAATTCTTATATAATTCTATACACAATGAACGTAGCGTGATTGAAACGGCAAGTTGTGATTTTGAATATGGTATCATCATCACAGCCCGTAACAGTCCACTGCAGGACTTAGGGCCTCTCCCACGAAAGGGGAGGTTATTGCCATAATCTCCACGCTTGGCAGGCGGGTTGGAGATAGCAGTGTTTAAATATAACAATGGAAAATGCTGCTGCCCATTTTCCAGACTACGGAGACTCTTGATCTTTTGCCTCGAAAATATTAGTCGCCTTGTACGACACCCATGAGTGTAAGGGGTTGGTGCTATTCTACTCTGCCGGACACCACACGGCTAATTAGGGAATATGGTATGTTCCCTAAATAAAACAAGTCAGTCTGGACAGATCATACTTGGTTGGTGATTACTTTGTGGTATAGCTTTCTACATATAGGTGACAAATAATTCGTCATTACAATGTAATACTTCATTATTTAAGTATTTATCGATCGTTCTAAGTTGATCTTATCAAGAACGCGCCCTCGGCGTGATCAATGATAGCGGGAAATTAATTATACTTCCATTTCTGCTACTATTTTTTAGTTTTTATTATTTTCTGGTATCCGTATAGTTCGTAGAGTAGAGTATTGTTTTCTTCAAGTGTTGCTTGTAAGTTCAGCCTTATCATTTGGGTAACAAGATGCTTCACAGTAAACAGAATTTATATAATCTTGACAATAATTGTCGTCCGTAAATAAGAAAATGGGCAATGTTGAAAATACAACACAAGTATTGTCTTATCACTTTAACATACTATTACATACACTATACAAGATTGTTATTATTATAAAAGAATGTGGGTAGGTTAAGTCAGATCGGCGGCTGCGTCCGCGATCAACATCGGCAGTCAGTCGAAATTATAGCCTCGGTACTTAAGCTCACACCTTGTGTTTTATTAGTATAACTTCCGAAATAACAATTGGCGACGTTCGAACTACGCGTAATTAGTAGTTATAATGGCAAAAATATCAGTCGGCGTGTTAAATTTATTTAATCACCAAATTCAAGATTGGTTGTTGTATAAGGGCCGCCTAGAACAATGGTTCATGGCGAACGACATAACCGAAGATACGGACAAGAGTGGTGTGAAACGGCATAAAAACCAAATATATGGTTGTATTGGGGAGGAGGAGATGTCCTCTGCTGCTGAGAGCGTTGTGCAGCCGAGATCAGAACCGCTGAGGGAGGCCGAAGTTCTTCCTTCAGTTCTATTAAAGATGGAGAACCAACGGAGTACGGGTTCTGATGTGGAACAGACGCTGATGTCAACAGTAGACGCGAGCCAGAGGGTCGAGCCGCAGGTTGGGCTCGAAGTAGTGCCGCTTGGAACCCAGTCAGTTCCGTCCGCGGCTGTGCCAGCGGGGCCCACGGCGAGCGCGGCCACCGCCCGCGTCCCGCGCGTTACCCGGACGCGGCCGGACGCTACGGCGCCAGCGCCGCCGCAGCTACGTCCACGCAAACGTTAATTGCCAGAAATCGGCGTACTTTTTAGATATCACTAAAATGTTTAAAATATTGGTGGAGGGGTGTTATTATTATAAAAGAATAACTTCCGAAATAACAAAGATATCTCAAATGCCGGCACCGCATCCACTCCCCTTAGGTTGCAGATGTCCTGGACGACGGTAGCCGCTTTCCATCAGGTGGACAGTCTGTGCGCGTGCCTCCGTACCCAATAAAAAAAAACACACTGGTTAATTCCGACCCGCCTGCTGTACGTGGACATTGTTGATGACCACTGGCATAGGGCAGGCTCCTGTTAAGGATTGTTGTCTATATAAGATAGGATAGGATAACAGGTAAATTCTGTAAAAGTTATTCCTAATTAGTAGGTATGTAACCAATCTATATATCACCGAACTGTAAATTATTTGTAATAATTTACTTAATTAAGTAGTCAAGCTAATTTTCAATACAAATTAAGCACCTACGATGTTTAAGTAGGTAACGTTATTTTTACTCTTACATTCGAGTATTGGACCTTTCCGTCGCTACGGGCAAAGCTTGCTCAGTGTTGCGTAAACGTTGGGAATTCCCGCCAACGATCAAAATTCAAAGCCTGCAAATTACCTACGTTTTTTACAGACAATCAACCGAAAATAAAACCAAGCAACTATTACACCAATATATTCCTGGAAAGGTTACAGAAAAGTAGTCAGTTCTTTAGTACCCATAATATAGCTACCATTTATAAGTGGAGTGTAAATCATGTGCATGGATAATACGACTTTTTCTTTCTACTGTAACCTTCTTTTTCTCATGTAAGTGACTTATATTTTTAATAAGAAATGAATACCTTTAAACCCAATATCTAAGCTCCCCATTCTAGCGGTAAATACCGACTCAGTGGTAAACGGTATTTCAGCTAGCTAGGCTTCGCTCTTCTGCTTTAGGCTCCTCGAAGTTCATTCCACAACTTTTTCTAACTATATACCTGATACATAGCCACAAAGCTATAGCTTAAGCATGAGGTAGTTAACTGTTATAATAGGTTATCTGTTATATTAATCCCGACCCATTTGGCCTGCTCATCTGTGGGCCTGTCCGGCCTACATCAATCAATCTGGACTGCCTTGACGTTTTGTTTGCCTTTGTTCACTCAAATATTTTTTTTAAAGAAACCTGGATTAAAGAGATGTGCTTAAATATATATTATGCTTGCACAACATCACACAGCGCTTTCAAAATTCCCCTGATCAAATCAAATATATTTATTCAGTTTACAACAAGATAACATTTATGAATGCTAACAATTACATTGCTTGCATATATACAACTTACATCAATTGTACATTCCTAAAGAGAAAAAAGTTAAATTTTCCATTAGTCTCGAAAACAGCTTTGTATTTTTCATTTCCAGTGACAACTATCAATTGTGTGTAAGCCATGTACAGCGAGGTAGATTTTCGCAAATGGCATCGCTGAGTCTTATCTAAACGGAGACCGGATCACTACCGGATAAAAATCGTGTACTCGGGAAACGGGGACTTATCTGTAAAATTTCTGCAAAATTCGTTCAGTTATATCCCCTATTACAACGGAATAAAGCTTGAGGTGCGTGGTCTTGAATTTCGTTTAGAATGAAATCGAATTTTATTTTTGGTCGGTCAGCTTGTTATAGGAAGTAGAGATAGATAGCTAGCTATAGATATCGTTCTGTGACGTAACAGACATCTTCAATGGGGAATAGGGTGGCAGGGATATAATTATTTATATATTATAACCAGCTAGCTTTTCTCCCGCGTGGACTATTACAGTCGTATAGCAAACTAGCTAACCACTTAATCCATTGTCATATGGATTGTGATACGGTCACGCGGTCAACTAATAAGTTGACTGTACCTATTTTATATCTTACGAATTTGCGAGTGGAGGGGAATAAAAAGTAGCTTATGTGTATCCTCGGGTGCTAAACTATTTCTATGTCGAATTAAATTTGAATCGGTATAGTGGTTAAGCCGTAAAAATGTAACAGACAGGCAGACAGAGTTACTTTCGTATTACATTATTTATTATTGAGATTGGCTTCTTAGTTATTGATCTAACTTAAATTGGAAATATTAGAAAAGTGTGTGTATTTCTTTTTCCCCTAAGGGTAGGTAGATACAGTTGCTATACGGTCCCGAAAAACCTCTCACTTCTTCCACACTCGTAAACCTTTTCATACATTCTCATCAGTTTACGATACCTTGACCTACTTTTCTTTATTGTTTACCTTTGCTTTATATTTGTTCAATCCAACAGAATGTAGATACCTACTCAATGGATTTTCATAAATATTATACAAAGATATTGGTTATGGCCTGTAATATAACTCATAACGAACTCAATCATAAAAAAATCTCAAGTTAAGATTCTGCGTTTTCACCTGCGCAGATTGCTTATACAAGAATTCATCGTAGGATCTTGTATGATTTGTTATTGACCGCATGGGAATAAATCAGAACAGGCAAACAATCGTTGGATAGCCACGAGCAGTGTTTTGAATATACAACAGAAAGGGTTTTATTTCCATTTCTACGAGATTAGTAGTTAGTGAGTAGGAGTTAGTGTTATTCTACTTAGCCAGACGGTACCGCACGAGCAAATTAAAATTCAGATTCAAATAAACAACAACGCAGGTGCTATACGTACTCAAAGGCAGCGGCAACTGATTCCCACATATTATTTCGTCGCAATACCAATTATCCGGCGAGCGTTTCTCATAACTTTCCCTTTTAACAGCTGTTAATATTATCTCGGACCCCTGACCCGGTTAATGCGCGGTTAATTTTATTTATCAAATTAATATTATCCGGCAGGGCCTTTCCGCTGTGAAATGCGAGCGCACGGAAGAGAGTTTATTTAGGAGAGAAGAGAGCTGCCGTAAAAAGTTATTTCGGGCCTAGCTGCTGCGAAAGCCTGCACTAATTTGCTGAAGATTCTGTTTGAGTTGGACGTACTGGATTTACTGGATGTACTTGATTTGGCGTTGGAGAAACTTGGGAGCAATTATCTTTTTAAAAGATACTAAAATGGTACCGCTACAATATTACTCGTGATATATTTTAAAGAGCTTTAAAAGTATTAGGTTTGGACCTATGAAATTGGCGTTTATTTCGCAAGTAAACGTAATTAAAATTAATACTTGAATTCGAAAATAGAGGTTGTTTAGATACGAGCAAGTCTCTAAAATGAAATAATAATATTTCTTTATTTGTTATAAATGTTGTATGATATTGGTTGTCAATGATGGTGATAAAACGCTCTAAGTATACACTAAAATGCTTAAACTGCAACTTCTTGATCTTAAAGACTACAATTTGTTGCCTGTATTCATACTGCATAAAAGACGTGAGGTATCGTCAACGCGTTGTATATGGAAATATTACGGCACGGATGCAGGAAGCTGGTCTCTGGCTTTATAAAATGGCCCTCAGTCCTCCCTCGGTGCCTATTTATATCTATTTGTGTCCTCCGCCTTCCCATTTTGAATGAAAAATGAGAGTTTCATTCGCTACACGTTTAATTGCTGGCGAAATTATTTGGCAAACTTTTAATTCTGGTTAGGAGCCTGTTTCGTATTCGGGAACCGTATTATTTGGTCGGTCTTGGCGGAGTAAGCGTTCTACAAAGAAGATGGAAGCTATTATTTTTAATATTATTCTCATTTCTGAGGTATTAACAGGGTCTAGAAAACCAAACGGAAATTATGAACATCTTAACATAAGTTTTTAGTTTATTTTTACCGAGAAAGAATATTAGGTTAAGGATGTTTTTAAAGAGTTCTACCAGTACCAACAAGTGCGTATACCTCATGGGGACTTATTAAATTAAGGGTTTTAGTTGAGTATAAAATCAGCAGATAAAATTAAGATTGGTATGGTTTTGTGAATCGGATAGGTGCAAATTTTAATACAATATAAGACAAAAAGTATTTTTCCTCTACATCAACTTTTACCCACCGTATCCATGCATCATGCGTCACTATCCTGGTTGAGCGCTGAAAAGCTCTTCTGAGCTCGCAGGAATATGAATTTTAAGATGGTTATATGCACTTATGAACGCGACCGTACTTACATTACTCAGAAAAAGTCTTCTCGCTTACGAGTTAGACCCTTTAGGCCACCGAAGCTCTTGTGACGGTACGTTAACAAGTATTATAAAGAGCATTTACTTAAATTTTTTAACGCCTCAGCATGCGATCAAAGGATGGAAGTTTCTTTTCTTTCTTTCTCTATAATACCCATCTCTTACAAATAAATCTTTGAATCTACATAAACTTTAACCCTATCCATGCATCCTACCGTTAATGGAATCCGTCATTACTCACTCCGCTCGGATGGATAGGTTCTACGTCTACGTCTCCAGTTTTCCTTAACCGTATCAGCTTCGGCGGCTGCGGAGCGGAGCTAAGCCAATAATTGAGCCAAACTCTGGCTGTGTGCCGGAAGCCAGGCCTGTCATTAGGCGCACCCATTAACTCCTGCAAACTTGGGTGCGGGTGTCCACTGGGGTCTTTCGGCCGGTAAGGGGTTAACAAACTTTTTTCGTGAAGGTACAGTATATGAATAATAGAAAATTATGAATAGTTCGTGGATTTAAGCCCTTGTTTTGTTCTTTTAAAATTATTTTCTATTAATTGTAATCTAGTTTCACTCAATTTTAATTCAGTTAACCGTTAGCGCACGTTCCGGGATGTACCTGTTTTCTATTGTTTTATTTAATTTTTATAAAAAATTGCAAGGTATATCTTGATAAACTCGTATGTTTTCAGAAACTGTCCCACAGCTATAGCACAAAAACGCTTTATGTGAAATTCCATTCAAATTAGGTATAGATACATCATACTGCGCTTTTAGATTTTAGTGTCATATTAAACACACTTAGGTACGTCTTAACATGTAACACGAAATTGGTCCGAAACATCTGCAGGAGTACTTATCGCACCGAGAACCTCGTTTACGCCATTAATAACCCTCAAGAAATAAATAACGGAACGTGTAATCCACAATTTCCTAGGTGAAATATTGAAAGACATCGTTCAACATCAACAGCCTACGTGTGCGAAATGAAATACATTCGCCCGAAACATGTGATCCATCATCGGATCCTAAGAGGCAACATATGGCGCAATACGCGAACTGATTCACTTTTTCTCCTCTAAGGCAGGGTGCATTGGCATTTGGCGATCGTTGGGAAGGCCTATGTACAGCTGTAGACTAAGGCCGAGATTCTAGGCTTTAAGGATTTTTCATAGCGAACAGCAAAACAATCTTTGATAATTTTAAAAATAGACAGTGTTGTAAACGTTTGACATTACTAATGGGGAAGTTTATTTGTAAATATAAAAATATGTGTAATTTTGTATACATATAGTAACAAAATAGTTATGAGACTTTAAAGTTGTGCTTTCAAGATTAATTTAGTTAGGAGCGCGGATTCAGCCGTGCGTGGCCGGGATCGGCCGCCGCAACGCCGCTCCCATACACTCGTACTCTTTGTGACTATTTCTTTCAACCCGCAATAGCTAGACACTTTAAAGTTTCACTGAGTATGTGTCCATGGTGGCTCTTTATATTACAACTGTTCAAGCAGCTATCGCCATTCAAAACGCTTGGTAAACCGCGTGTTAATTTTAATAGCTTTAATATTTGTTAAAGTATTAATGAAAATAACACATTTTGTTAATAAATATGACATAATTAATGTAATTAATCGGAGAAAGGTGAGATGTGTTGGTTGTATGTATAAAAAATTATAATTCATACAAGAAACAAATTAAATAGATAGGAACGATTCACGAGATATTCGCTTAAGATTCAAGTATAGAGTACTGAGGGCCGCACAGACTCGAGCGAGTAACAATTCAATACAATAAACCATTCTGTCAAGTGCAAAGAGGGTTCTCGCGTTAAGCAGATGTCTACTTTAGAAGCAACCGAGCGTGCTTGTCCGACTATTCGGGGACGGCTTCGTCTCGTTCCAGGGGGTTTATTATAAAATGCAGTCGTTTTCTTTCGTTTTCGTGAAAATTGACAGAGGTGGGCAACGCATTGGCGATACTAATGGTGTTGCTAATGTCTATAGGCAGTGGTGACCACTTTCCATCAGGTGGCCTACTGGCCTGTTTGCCATATAATGAAAACCGTAAGACATAAAATAAAATTATCATTGATTTCTTGCTTTCATTGACAATTCGCCATCGGGTTAATATAGTCTGAAGCAAAAGAGAGAAAAGATATATCGCATCGATTATGGACCATAACAATAATTACTAAAAAATAACAATAACATAACAACCCGGATGCCTCATCTAGTTTCTTATGATCCACGTTCTGTTGTAATGTCGGTCGATTAAGGAATAGTTGCATTGTACCCTCTCATAATAATTAGTCTCATAAGATTTAAAAAACATTACAATTTACCTATAATTGCCAACCCTTTATTATTGTTTAGTGCGCATGGAAATGTACTGTGTATACTTAGGTGTTTCTCGTGTAAGTGAAATGTATTTCTTAAGAGAAAACAAAGATTATTAAACCAGAATAATAATAATAAAAAAAATACATCTTGACGTATATATCCCGCTCGTACTCGCGCGCGCATGGGTGCGGGTCCGCCTTAATCATGGATTTGATAGATCAGATAACTATAGTGGAGTGACTGCCATCTGACCTCCGTGATTGGATCATGTTACACATTCAGCAGCCTGAATGTGTAGGTTTTATCACGATATTTTCCCTCACCGTAACGTTCGGTTCGTTGGTTAGAGTTTAGTTAAACTATTTAATTCAGAAATAAGTCATTGGTAGGGTTCGAACTTTCGATCCCGGTACCTCGCGCTTACGAGTCTGACGTCTTAACGATTAAGCCACCAACGTTCTGGCGAAAATATCATTACCGCGGACAAGAATCTGTCATCGTCTGAAAAAATCCGTATACGTCTGAAAAAATATTGATCTATAGTTCTATATGTTCGTTAGGTTTACGTCGGTGTCCTAAAGGCGGTGCCTCCTACATACGAAACACTTAGTTCTCCTGAATATTCTGTATGTGTGTTAATCCGTATAAGTGCTTTATTTGGAACGTCTGGGGATTGTGTAAATAGAATACTTCATTTGAGTTCGAAATGGTCATCTTGGTGATAATGTACCGGTTGGGCTCTCGCGAGGGCCCGGGGTCCGCCTTGACCATGATTTAGAATTTGGCGGACCAGGTAATTATAGTGGAGCGACTGCCATCTTATCTCCGGACAAGTTTGAATTATGGTTACACATTCAGTCACTTGAATATGCAGGTTCCATCACGCACGATGTTTTCTCTCACCGTAAGAGCATCGGTGTTAGAGTGTCGGCAATAGGGTTCAAATCCGGTACCTCGGAGTACGAGTCGGACTCCTTAACCATGCTACCGACGCTCTCATTCGAGTTTGTAATACAGTACTATATAAACAGCATGTAGAAAACTTAGACAGAACTCGGATATCTACTGCAAGCTTACGAGTACGCAAGCTTGCAGTCCGGAACGTGGACCCACCATGACTACCCGAGTGTTCAGGCGTTTCAACCCGGCCTGGTTTTGGCCCGCGGGCCGAAACGACTGACGCTTTCAAATTAATATTTCTCCTCAGACGTTTGGGCCCGTAGTTAAAAATATCCTACAAAATGGTTTTAAGACTCGGGGAAAAACATTTTTATAGAATTTTCAGCTGCGGGCCAAAATTCCTGAGAGAAAATAAGAGTTTTAATTAATCAGTCGTTTCGGCCATAACCAGACAGGGTCGATACGCCTAAACGCCCGACTACCCAATGTCATAAAAATCGTAGGTAGATACTGCGTCTACTTCGGACACCATTTTCTCCTAGGAAAAAGAACAGATTTTATCGGATTCGAATCAGGTGCATCGCTTAAGTAAAAGCTCTCAACAAATACGAAAAATACAACGAAAAGTGACAGAGTTACAAAATTTGTTACAGTTTTGGGACGAGAAGCAGCCATGATTAATGCTACTGTAGTCTACAAAGGAAATGGGTGCCGTTTCACTGTGTTCCGGAGAAAAATTGGCCTATCTCGGGAACTGTTTGGTTTGGGCCGTGACTTGCGATTCTTCAGTTGTCTTGTTTCATTTTCACCGTGCTATCGTTGATAGACATCTTCGTTTCTTTAGATTATAAAACTGTGTTTTTTAGAGGCTCTTTAAAATTTTGTTCGGTGATGAATCTCACTTTTGGTCGAATCATTAAGAGCGACACTCGTCTAATGGCAACGTGCTCGTGACCGATAACCAAGGTTAAGCAATGTTCACAATGTCCAGTAACTAGATGGGTGATCGTTTCGTACTTTGAGGCTAGTCGAAATTCAGCAACGAGCTCGCCACTCGTGTTGGGTGGGTGTTGTGCCGCCTAATGTCGTTGGCGAAGCGAGGTTGACCAAGGTATTCCGATGGGGACCCGCCGAATGGTTTTCCTGGCCCTGTTACGGTATTTATGTACAACCCGGCACCTCTCGCTTACGAGTTGGATACTCAACCGCCCGGTTACCGACACTCTGAAACTTAACTTCTCAAATTTCTTACGTATATAAGTGGTAAAAGCCACAATGTAAAATTATTACGAAATTACTACATATTATAAAACAAAGTCTCACGCCGCGTCTGTTCGCGATAAAATAAAAACTACTGAACGGATTTTCATGCGGTTTTCACAAATAGAAAGATAATGATCTAGGTATAATTTGTCAAGTAAAAATATAATAATAACCTAAGTGCATGAGATGTGCATCGTAGGTGTTATGGATGACAGTAACAACGGTAACGACCGGTTTCTATCACACCACCGATTCCCTGTTCTTTTATCACTGAAGAACATAAGAAAAAAATTACTCACCTAGGCACACTTAAAACTAAGTAAGCTTTTAATACCTAAGGCCAAAAACCCATATTTCCAAAGCATTTTCCGAGAAGCAAGTAAACATTGCGATACATTTAATTAAAGTTATCTTCCACCAGACACCTACGAGTAGGAAACCGGAGCTTGTTTGGACAGCAAAAGTTAATTGGAGCTAGGAGCTGGAGTTTGTGAATAGAAAGCGTTGTTTGCAGCTTAGGATGGCCACTTAAACTTAATGGCAGTCTGTTGCGTACCTATATTTTTTCTAACTTAGGTTTTTTATGTTATACGGCAGACAAACAGGCAAGCGGGCCACCTGATGGAAATTGAATGAAAATATTTATTTACACACAAAATGGTACAATGGCGGATTTAAATAGCCTTATCTACCAGTCAACGGAGGCATTGGGTTAAGTAAAAAGTAGGCGGTGCAAGAGAAGCTACGAGACGAAAAGGAGGAAGATACACTAGCGACTCCCCTTGGCTTCGCACGGGTAGTAAGAGTAATCAGAGTAAATAAATTATACATCTAACCTTCCTCATGAATCACGCTGTCTATTGGTTTCCACAATACCGCATTAAAATCCGTTAAGTAGTTTTTGAGTTTATCGCGAACAGGCAGACAGACACGGCATGGGACTTTATATACATACATAAAGCTCACGCGTCTGTCACACAGACTTTGTTTTATAATATGAAGTGATAGAATCACATCTTTTTCCCGTAGGGATAAGCAGGACCACATTGTTCGACTTGGTTCTGACAAGTCTCTTCCGCTTCTTCCACATTCATCCTGACCTGACCATTCTTAATAATATGTATTTACCTATATATTTTTTATTTTATTTACTTAAGGAAAACCAACATAAATGATCACAATATAAAATAATACTGGCAGTAAAGAGCCAATTATAGGTTATCACCGATAGAAATTGGATAAACTAATACAACTTTTAAGCATACCGAGCAGTTTGAGACTACAATTTCAAACTTAAGCTAAAATATACCTTCAATAACTATCGATTTGATCCTGATACGTAGGGCTCTTCGCCTTCTTGACTATTACTAAATTGTGGCTTTTGCCGACGAATTTGGGCTATTTTGTCGATAATATTCAATACATTATCCACATCCGCTCTCATTCTATATCAGTGGTAAATTCCAAAACCCTTTCTCATGGACACACATATACACACAACATAAATATACATATATACAAAATATACATATGTACAAAATTAGTCATGTTGGCGTTAATGTCCCGGTTGTGCTCTCGCGCACGAGGGTCCATCTTGACCATGATCCAGGATTTGGCAGATCAGAGAATTACAATGTAGCGACTGCCATCTGACCTCTGTGACCCTGTTTATCAGGGGAATCTGACAGATTGGATCATGGTTAAACATTCAGTTGCCTGAATGTGTAGGTTTCATCACGATGTTTTCCATCACCATAAGAGCATCAGTTGTTATTCAACTAATGTACATAACTCAGAAAACAGTCATTGGTACAGGGCTGTAGTGAGATTCGAACCCGATACCTCTCGAATCGGATACCTTAACTATTCGGCCACCGACGCTCCTCCGTAGATATACATGCACATATTTTGCCATAATCAGTTCAGTCGTTTGGGCTTTAAATAACTAATTTCTACTACCATTATTCTAGCTACAAAGTTTCATTCCAATCAATTAAATAGAGACGACGGGTTAACATGATCCACTTGGAAAAAAGTTAATCCCGCAAATCGTGAATTAAATACCCCAAGGGATTACTCCAGAGGCACTCAGAGGATCGCTGTAGCTGGCCCTCAGGCTGAAGGGTCTCGAGTAGCGTTCGCGGTCGCAATCTCTCCGTTACAACACACAGCGCGCTTGGGAGTGGGCCACGTATTCCCGTTGTGTCGAAGTATAGACGTATGTACGGAAAGCTGCAAAGAAAAGTTTTCCTCTGTTGGTAGTAACTACCGAGCAAAAAATTGTTTGCCATGAAGATAGCTAACTTTCCATTATTTTTGGTAGTAACCCTCTACTTTTCGCTACCGGTAAAATAGTGTATTGTGCTAGTGTGTGTGACTGTACGTTTCATGTTGAAAGTTTATTTTTATGGTCAAGATACATTTTTATCTGTATTCGTTGTATAACGATTTTGCTACCTATATTTACATCTTAAATAAAATTTCAAATAAAAGTTCTGTTTCAATAAACCGGCGTAAATAGTTATAGTAGAGGAGCATGTACGAAGGTGGATGAAGCAAAGGAGGTGTGTCAGAATCGTAGATTGCCCTCTATAGTCTGTGCCCATATCATGAGATACGAGCATGAGTACGAGTATACAAATGTACTCGGATGTATGTCTATATTTATGTTAGAATTTTACAGCTGGCTTCACAATTTTTTATAAAGATCAGATTTAAAGACGCATGGGCCGCGAACTCTGGTAAATAAATATTACTTTTAATAATAAAACATAATAAGAAAATACAAAGGTCCCCGTCGTCAACAGCGAAAGCGAAGCCGTAAGGAAATGGGTTCATTAGCCCGGCTGTACGCTATACAGCATTTCCTTGTTATCCTCCATCATCATCGTCCTTGGCGCTGATTAATCTTATTCCATCCATCTAATCCTCGCACAGTTTTTCCTTAATTTCGAGCCACTTCGGCCGAGTGGGACAATATTTCAACCAATTTCCCTAATTCGATGGCATCGCGCAATGTCCCAGCTATATGGCCCATAAAGGCTGTACAATTTCGTTGATCACCTAATAATATCATGGACGGTATATAGTCGACTACGTTTATTAGATTCTACCGCTTATGATATTTATACGTAGTTGGTATATTATTGACTCACAGATTATAGGAACAGGGGTGTCGGCAGTCTTTTTGAACATTTTTGACGGAGTGGTCGAATGGGGGTAGTCGGTGGTGGTTTGCGTAAGCACATTATTGTATATATTGATGCCGCTTAGTCATGTGGCTTGTTCAAGAACAGTGCTGATTCTGATATAATAAAATACCGGTTCGGGATGCTATTCAACTTCCTAGACTGTTCAACCAGTCTCAGGGAATCCCAGCGGAAGATATTAGTCAACAGGCCTCCGGGGTATCTGGCCTAGAGTATCAAGTTTTAGGATTAGCCACCCTAACGAATGGCAAACATTTAGCAATGATGAAGTTTGATTAGCTTCAAAGAATCGATTTCTCATCCAGTTACTGGTATCACGCTTAGTTATAGATTAATGATGCTACTACCTACAAAGCCTCTACTTATACATAAAAAATTGTCACAGCGTTTTGTAATAATTAATCTTTCGGTGAGGGAGGCTACTCTGCAAGGCTTTACACGTTAGACTATGGGATATATTACGGGCGACGACGTTGTGAATTCCATACAAATGTGCTGTCGCATACGCTCAGCTAAACAAAATCTGAACGCCCGGATCGGATCTAACCAGCGGCGGCGGTGCCTTCGTTCTCGCTAACTGGATCAGGCAACCGGAAGTGTGAGACCGGGGTAAGGCTGATCGGAGTTGGTTCGAAAATACCGATTCGTCTGAAGTCGAAACAATTGTGATAAAAAAGAAATCATATTACGAAAGAGGTATTAATAGTCGGAACGGTCGTCGCTACTGGTAATATTAAGATTTTCACATTGGCATAAAAACTAGAAAATAAATAATTTTATACATATGGGTATTTTCTATGTCAGCATCACCAGTTTGAAATAGATAGTTGATATTGATAATTTCACTAAAAAAGTAGCCGTTAGTTTTATTTAGCTTTTTAACAATTAATTTCACTGTCATTTAGTTTTGACTTCTTTTTAGAAAGCGTTTTATTTATTCTCTTTTGTCGTACGTTCGCCGCCTTGTGCTGCATGTTATGCTTGCTTTTTTTTATCTGACTGCGCGACGCAAAGCAGAGTAATTAATGTGTTTATCAGCCTCTGTTTTCATGTAGGTATGTTTCATGTTACACTACCAGCCGCCATATAAAAAAAAATTTAGTTTTCAAACTATTTCATTTTCTGGTTTCTCAAATTTAGGGTTTAAAGTTAGTTAACAACCATTCTTACTTAAATTTTCACTTACTTATAATCATCATGTTAAAAAATAATTGCGTGTCATAATTTATTACAGAAAGTCCTATTAGGACTATTTACGCTAAAAAGACAAAAAAAAAAAGTTGTACTTAAACTAAAAACCCCGACTGAAAACTAAAAAGTGAATAAATATGTTGGTACTTATACAATGCAAATTTTACTTTAATTAAAACTTGAAAGCAGGCATTTCGATCCCCAGTGCCGCTAATGACCTTTTCTGAGTTATGTACATTAGTTGAACACTAACCGATGCCCTTACCGTAAGAGAAAATATCGTGTGGAAACCTGCACACACACAAACCTGCGACTAAATGTGTAACCATGAGCCAATCTGGTAAATTTCCCCTGTTAATTAACAGGGTCACAGAAGTCAGACGACAGTCGCTCTACTGTAATTACCTGATCTGCCAAATTGTGGATCATGTTCATGTTCAAACTCTCCCGACATATTTACGCCAACGTTATTAATTTCTTCTAAAACGTTGATTCTCTTACCTAAACACAGTAAAGTCTACAAAATAGACTCATATAATTTCATAAAAAGTTAGAATTGGATTTGCACTCGTTTCAATAAAGAGTTTCTAACACGTAGCTTCGATTTGGCGCCCGAGTTAGGTGCAGCTGTTCTTCTAATATTAACTTTGTTTGCACATCTAGCGTATAACCAGAAACTATGTATAACCACGAATGTCGTTGATAGTAAATTTTTATGAGATTTAGTGTTAGCATATATATTGCAATGGGAGATTCAAATGATACGCAACGGAAGCGTATACTCGTATATTGGCTCTGATTACAAATGGTATGCATGCAAAGTGCCATAGTGTATGCATATTGAGTTCACTTTTTCAGTGTTATATTTGTTGCATGAATCGTAGATTACTAACAGCTTTTCAATATTATTATCTTTTAATTATTTTGTTGAATCGGTATATGTGCAAAATATAGGTAATAAATAATTTAATAATTTCACATTATGATATAAGTGTGCTATGACGATGTCAAGACTGAGCTTATTATATATTATTTTAAGATTTTAGCATGACTTTAAGTCATTTGTAACTTTATTTTAAAATTATATTATTATTATTTGAAATATTAATTAATATTGTGATATGGGTGTAACTATGTTACTTTTGCCTGAAATAAAGATTATTTATTATTTATATTGGTCATTACCACATAAGTGAGCCGAGAGTGTAATGAACATTGCGTTTTCTACGCGGTTTTTCATAACTTTTGCGACGAACTGTATATTTATTAACTTCCTTTTAATTATTGAATCAATTACAAAATAATTATAGGGAAAATAGAGCGCATTTTTACGAACGTTAATATTTATTTATCATAATTAAGAAATAACAAATTATTTATAAAATAAAACTGTTGATATATTTTTTGTTGGTACTAAAAAACTGTAAAGATTTATGAGTATTCCCCGAAAAAATTAAAAATGCTTGGTCTACATAAATATTATCTACAGTGAGGTACAAACTTAAATGGGGATACACATTTTAGAAAATTAAAAAGCACGCGTACATAATAACGAGCAAGTGTGATAAAATAACTATTTATTTTACCCGTTGGCATAAAAGAAATAGTAAAGAAATTGGACGTGTAAATAATTAATTTTATTGTTATCTAGTATTCGACGCTACGTTTTTGTTATAAGTAATCACGGTTACTTTCTCTTTCTGTTCCATTTATTTGATTGATTGCTGATTGCCTGCTCGTAGCATTGCTCATTCGTTCAATCCTTTAGTTCGCTGTTCTTGCTAGTCATTGTTTTTCGTCAGTTCTGATGTGCTTTTCTCTTCGTTCATTCTACACATACCATTTATTGTTTTCCTTCCAACAATTTTGGAGAAAGTATAGGTATTCGAATCAATTCGAATCATGTTTTGGCCAACGGCTCCCTGTTCCTAAAATACAACTTCAACAGTTTTCAAGAATGCCTTTGAGAGGATAAAATGCACAAGTAACTAAGCATAGTTTATGAATGGCGTTTCATCATTTTGTCGATGTATCTAACCGTGCGGTAGTATCCAAGGGGATATTTTAAATATATCGACCGCTGGTGCTAGTAGGCCTAACGGATCGTGTATTTGCAGTTTATGCGTTGTTTTCTTAATTTCGTAATATCGACATCTGTACCTATTTTGTGGTTCCTAAAATAAAGTTGATCACAATCACTGTACCAGTCAATTCATTACGGTGACTCAATCCGTCGAAAAATCTTACTCTGAAATGTTTAGGTACTATCAAATAACTACTTTTGTTATACGAAATTCATGTATGAAAAGGTTAATTAATGTGGAAGAGCGTGAGAGATCTGTCAGGACCAAGCAAGTGGAACGATGTGGTCTCTGCCTAATATATGTACGTATGTATTCGTATGTTGATTTAATATCTACCTAGAATAATAAAGCCACGGTTTTAGTACCTATTACTCAGTATAAACAACATTTTAGTTGCTTTCATGTAAAATACATTTCGAAAGACTTTCATCAGGGCGTTCCTGATTGAAACTTTTCCAATAACGTCAGCGAAAACAATCGGAATATGAGCATAGTATGTTTTCCCTCATATTGAATTGGACTAAGGATCGTTCATATACTGTGCTGTTTAATTTATTTTTATTTATGCATTTTTGAAGCTTTTATGTAACTTGCAATGTTTGTCTGCAACTATGTATGTTGGGGGTGTATCTTGCAAGCCTAATTTGGCCCACTTCTCTGTGTTCAATTGATCTAAAATTTAGTATACCTAGGTAACATGGATGATAATGCCTATAATTAATATGGTACCATGGAGCTGGTCTGATGGAGTCGGAAGGTGGTCATAGGAACTAATGAATGCAATAAGATAACCCTATCGTGTTTGGGCTCTTTGAAATGGTCTTGATGTGTTAGCGCGGTAAAAGCTTGTTATTAAAAATATTTTTCATTTAAGAATCACTGGCTGGTTTTCAGCCCGCGGATCCGCCCGCGTGGACTATTGCACATATATCTTGCGAACTTGCGATTGGAGATGAATAAAAAGTAACCTATATAAATTCTCAGGAGCTAAACTATCTTCATACCGAATTTCATTAAAACTTTGCAGTGGCCAAAAAAGCAAAACTCTCGTATTTATAATATTAAAGTAGGTATTAAATTATAGCATTTCTGAACACTTGCAATTCTGTGTTGTTAGGTATCACTACTACGACCCCAAAAGCAGCTTGAACATCCAATAATATAGAACATGTATTTTAATTTAATAAATTGTAGAATGAAACAAATTATAAATGAGCTAATTTGTTAAGTAAGTAGGTTCGATTATACGCTATGTAAGTGCCTCCCTCCCATAATTAAAAAATAATCCAGGTTTCGCTCTCCCAACAACAATTTAAAAAAATCTCCCCACTCCGCTCCTACTGTATATAATGTAATTGGATCTCCGTGTTGCTCTCATTCGTTACAGTAACACGTAATACAGGAACCGCCCTCGTCGATAGCGGAAATGGAATTGTACCCCAGTTCCAGTGTAAACACGACGGACAGTTAATATCGCCGGGCCGATGACGGATAGATAGACCTTGCCCTGAACAAATATGAAAAATACAAAGCGAATTGCATCATGCATCAAAGCTTTGTACGGTCGAACAGGCGTACTCAGGGACATGCAATATTTATGTTTGACTAGTGGTCCCGGCGCAACTTCGTTCTCGTACACTTCATCATCACAGCCCGTAACAGTCCACTGCAGGACTTAGGGCCTCTCCGGACGAAAGGGGAGGTTATTGCCATAATCTCCACGCTTGGCAGGCGGGACGGAGATCGCAGTGTTTAAATATAACAATGGAAAATGCTGCTGCCCATTTTCTAGTCTACGGAGACTCTTGATCTTTTGCCTCGAAAACATTAGTCGCCTTGTACTCCACCCATGAGTGTAAAGGGTACACTTACTTTGCCCCTACTTATCAGTTATTCTAGCTTATAAACTTTCCTCTTGAATCATTCTATCTATTGTTGAAAACCGTATTAAAATCCGTTGCGTAGTAATCCTTAAAAGATCTAAGCGTACATAGATACATGGGGACAGACGGCGGAAAGTGACTTTGTTGTATACTATGTATGTATGATTCACATCACCCACACCTTGTCACCCTGTTTGAGATCCTGTCGCAGCAGCGAACCTTACAGGGCTTCGATTCTGGTACGGAAATCGTCTCAGTTGCAGTAACATTACAATTGCATCGCATGTCAAACGTGTGATTGTTATTCAAATGACAGATGTTGGAGTTGCAACTTTCATGAGTTTAAACTTTTCCACATTTCGTTTTCTGGTACTTCAGTTGCATTATGGTTTTATATGGCTGTTGGTACTATAATAAATAAGTAAATAAATAAATTACTAAGTTGTAACTTTCTTAGTTGTCAAACTGCCTTCAATTCTGTCAACGAAAACGTGTCAAGGTCGAACAATGATTTAACTGCAATTTAATTGGGATGATGCTGGGACTGACTCGATACCTCGACGTAGTTATAGTAACATCACAGTTACATCGCAACATAATAACAACTGCATTGCACACCAGAATCGGTACCCAGACTACCGAAGCCAAACAATAATATTTTAAATGGTATTGTGTTCCTGCCGGTAAGTAAGGTTTAAAATGCTCCATGGGGTGGGGTTTAGGGAAACGTGGCTTTGGCAGTGGAGGAGCAGTTTGCCGTTTCGCTGCTAAACCAATATAGATACATAGCGGTACCCCTGGTGTAGCTAATATATATAGCAGCGTTGACCACTTTTTATCAGGTGGTCCGCATGCTTTGTTTGCCTAACGTATGACATAAAAAATAAAATAAAAGAAAAACGCAACTGTGTTGCAGCCCCGGTGTGCTTATCTTGTTTGACAATGTACACATTGTATTCTGCGGGCGTTCTGTATAAAAGAGACGAAGGTTTAATTCGAAGTTCTCTCTTTGTTTTTTCTCCAAATATGCGTAGATTTACAAAAATTGTACGAGAATCTAGTATTCACTTATTCATCAAACTATGAAAGCAATGTCGATGAAATAAAGCTTATAAATTCTCGATAAAACTAGCTATCAATAAAAAGTTATGTATGAATCAGAATCGGTTCGTTCTTTTAGAACTACTATGGCACAACATACATTAAACTTAGTTATACGTATACCAACTCTCTGTTTGTGTCGGAGGTTACAAACAAGGGCATTATTCTTGTCTTATCTGTTTTTTTTTGCGTTTTGGGAAGAGTTTATCACGTTGAAGTACTGCCCCAGTTAAGGTGTCAACATAAATATAATCTAGATGTCTGGCATCCAACAACCAACGTACGGTCATATCAAGAAGTGGAATAAGCTCTCTCTCGAAGTCTTTTTTTGTATTATAACGTGGGGTTCTTTGAAAGGTGTGTCTACAGGTATCTCAAAGGTAGGCACCGCATCCGCTCCCCTTAGGGTGCAGATGTCCTGGACGACGGTGGCCGCTTTGATAATTATCCAGGATTTGGCAGATTAGGTAATCAGCGGAGCGACTGCCATCTACCTCCGTGACCCTGAACAGAAGAACCTGACCAGATTGGATCATGGTTACACATTAGGTCGCCTGAATGTGCAGGTTTCATCACGATATTTTCCTTCACCGTAAGAGCATTGGTTAGTGCTCAATTAATGTTCATAATTTAGAAATGAGCCATAGGTACATAACGGCACTGGGGATCGCACTCAGTACCTCGGGGTACCGTTTAACCGTTAGGCCATCAAAGCTCCACCGAAAAGCAGAATTTCCAATATTTTATTGATAGTTATCTGCAGGAAAGGTTAAAGAGGGTTCCATTCTTTGGATAGGAGTTAACGAGCGTCGCGCACACTGCCCCCAGATAACCGCTGTGCGGCCACTGTGACTGGTTTCGTAATGGCTGCCGAGGGCAGTCTCAAACTTTTGAATTATTTTCTGCAGATTTTGTGGGAAATTTAAAAGATATGTGTGTTTGAATGAACCCCGAGTTATTATAGAGTTAAATCCACCCTGTTCGCAAGATATAATTAATTCAGTGTTAGAATGATCCCAGAGTTATTATAGTGATAAATCCAAACTGTAGACGCAAGACGGCATCAATACTCATATCATTATTTTGTAACATTATATACATTCCTCTAGTGTGTCCGGCAAAAATATTTTGATATGAACGTCCTATAATAATGCCGTCAGTATTGTCACCTGAAAATATTTGGAGAATGTGCTACATATTTGTTGCTAACACAATTATAATTTCTTGTTTTCGTCTTGGCTCCTTCTTACTACTTTGCTCTACCTCTTTATGTACCTAGTGACTTGACTACAAGTTGTATGCACTAGTGAAATTGTGTGTTATTGGATAAGTCCGAAAAGAAATTCTGTTGAATTTTAACTTTATTTTACATACAGAAATGTTATGAGCTAATGATCTAACGAAAATGAACTAATGAAAATGGAGTACTGGTCAGTCATATATTATTATGTATTTCTTTTACTTAATCCCTGTAATACCGTCACCAAATTTGCATCGCCCCAATTAGAAACCGCCCGGAGGTCTTTCTTCATACGACTAACAATGCCTATAAGCTGCATATAAGGAAATCAAAATGTATAGAAAAGCGCTATTGTACCAATTAATTTTGCCAGACAACCTTGAGGCATTCATAAGTCGTCTTATCGAGACGTTTTCTAAGTCATTAGTCAGCGACGTCGCTAACAATGAACTTGATTTATCTTTTATGATCGTTTTGGCAGAATTGGATAAAAACGCCATAACTTAAGCCTGGCATCAGCTGGCTTTGCGTTGCTTATTGGGGTTGTATATTTGGTAGATTTTAAATTCCATTAGAACGGCTTCCACCAAATTCTTAAATGCATTTAAGCTAACTTACATAAAAAACTTCATACAAAAAAACGTAAACGTTTTTATTAAGTATTTGGTGTAAGCCGGGTCAATGTTTCATATCAACATTGAACTTTTGTGTTCTTCAAGTTTTGCTTATCACAGCATAATGTTCCATTCTAAGCAAGTTGAAATTACAGGTAAGTTCACGAGTTTCATACGATGTTTTCGAAACAAACATATAATTTCTAAACAACTAACTAGATTCAGACAGTATTTAATCTGCGGTTTTACTTCGTCCTTGCCTCTACGGGAACAAGGCGTAAGTATTAATGTATAACCTAATTAATGTATAACCCAACCCTAAGGCCGGAATGGTACCTAATTACGGTTTCTGAATTATCCTTTGCAAGAACTGAACAAGTCACCTGAATTGGGTCCAGTATTAACGCAGAACTATTCGCCTCCCGTAATGGCCTAATAAACACGAAATCTCAACA
Source organism: Blastobasis lacticolella (assembly GCA_905147135.1). Lineage (NCBI taxonomy): Eukaryota > Metazoa > Arthropoda > Insecta > Lepidoptera > Blastobasidae > Blastobasis > Blastobasis lacticolella. The sequence goes on from LR990051.1 coordinate 6,668,886, forward strand.
ATAAAAAGACCGTTTCCTTTGTAATGTGTCGCGCGAGCGTTCCATTTTACGGTTCTTTAATTTTCATCGCATATGAAAAGAGCCTCCTGAAAAATGTAACTGGCGAGAACCGGTTTGGACGGGAACTGTGTCAGTTTTACTTTTCTTGTTTTCGTTCGCCGGTGTTTCGTTTAGGTGCACTCGTTTTTATTCACAGAGAGTACGTTTAAGGCTTTCTCATTTAATTTAGTTAACTGTGAAGGGAACTTACGGGATTGAGTCATAATAATTATTAGATTCAAAAATAATTTGGTAATAAAACTGTGTAGTTCTAATACAATTATTGCTTCGAAATATCGATGTAAATTGATCAAAACAGTGATAATAAATCCGCCATAAAGAAATGGTTTATAGCGATTTGTAGCGACAATAACTTAGAAAACATATCAACGCGTTCTTCTGTCGCAATATTCTTTATGAGGTTGAAGCTTGAAACATATCAATACTATATGCACAGCGCACAAATTTTGATTCTAATTGTAGATACGTGAGACATATAAAAAAGTTTTTTTTTTTATGTTATACGGCAGACAAAGAGGCACGCGGGCCACCTTATCGAAAGTGGTCACCGCCGTCTACAGACATCAGCAACACCAGGCGTGTTACCAATGCGTTGCCCGCCTCCGAAGAGACCTCTAATATACCTCTTACCTACGAATATACCAATACCATACCAAGGTTAATTAATTTGTCAATATAAACGTCAATAGGCACTGAGAAAGTGTCCGAATATTCGACGAGGCAAAGCCCCTCCAATCTGGTTACGAGGGTCTGAGCCGATCATTCAATAGCCTGCCAGAGTATTCCTTGATTGAATTCCCGATAGGAACTGTATTTAATTTGCTTATGAGACGCGTTTAATGTCTGTTAGCGGGTGGTATAGTTATAATTTATTTCGTTTAGGTTAGGAGGTGAGAATTCTTTAGATATATAGACATGTAACGAAACGTCACAATTTAAGCAAGCTAGAGTTTAAAATATAAGAAGAAGGTGTAGGAATATCTTAAGACTAAAGTCCTGATGTACTTCATCAGGATTTTAGTTTTAAGATGCAGCATAAGAAGCCAAAAATATGCATATGCTAGAAAAATAAAATGGCTAAAAAATGCACGAAAATCACGCCATAACGTCACGGCTTTTCCCCGTAGGCAGAGACCACATTGTTCTAATTGCTAGTCCTGACAGATTTCTCGCTTCTTTATGCCATTATAACCTTTACATACGTGAACGTCCGTTTAGCTATTTTTCAGACCTTTCTTTAAAATAGCATCAATATGCAACATGAAATAAAAAATATATATTTTAAAATGCTATTATTACCCAACGATATCAATCGTATTTGCTAAAATATCAAACAAAATATATTTATCAATTATATTTACAGTTTACCTTTAAAAATGTGTGCGACTAAGTCCTGTTCTAAATGTTCTGTAGACAAGTTGTGTCTAAAATCGCCTAATTCATTTTTTTGAGCGGAAAAGGATCTCATTATCGTTTTACATCGATCGGGTGTCTGAGTTGCTACGTGAGACTTCTTAACGATGAAGGAGATCCAGATCGAACAAAAATATGCCTTGATTACAAAATCTTTGCTAAAATATGAAATTACCGTTGGGAAGGGGTTAAATATGCAAATGCTTGAGCAATATGCATTTGAATATTAATCCGGTCTCTACACGATAAATCAAAAGAAACATAATCTAAAGAGAATTCCGTCATTTACGAAGTTAAGATATTATGATATTGTCGCGTAGCTGAATGCTACGCGATGCTACGTGAATTCGTAGCAATTTTAACGTTCGTAAAAACTGTTTATTTGCGAATTTTACACGCGCTAAAGTATTTGTAAAGCTTAAGTTTTCCCGTGTTACTATTGTAAAATGACATTTAATCTTTTTTTATTATGATTTAATATTATTAGTGAAAGATTAAAAAAAATATATTGTATCTATAAGTTCTTGTCGTACCAAGACTAATAATTTGCATTTTTTTCATTGACTTTGATTTTGTTTTAACTATCGTAATTAATTTTTTATAATTTTTTCGACTTTTTTTAAATATCCTTTTTTATGCTTGGTGTTACTATAGTCTATTCAAGTTGAACCAGAATAATTTATTTATTTGTTTATTGTACACAATAATGATATACAGAGAAATATAAAAGAACAAAAGACACAACAGGCGCTCCTTATTTCTAAAAAGAAATTCATTTAAGAACTTTACAGTTAGTAGAAATTCTGAACCTTGGGCGCTATTATGAAAGTTGCTGCGTTTGTTATTTAAATTTTAAACTAAAATTGACATTACTTTCGAATTTGATTGAACCGTAAAATTTATATAGCATACAAATGAGTAATTTACATTGCACAGTCATTATAAAGTAATGTTAAAAACTATTTTAAAACAGAGACCAATACTTGAGTTAAGTCACAGGATTAGTTCTGTAACAATGCTCCATCTTTATACCGCGCCAACCGAAATAGACCACTAAACAAAGCTTTATAAAGTCGCATTTGCCTCGCAGGGGACAATACATCACGTGTTCGGCCGGCCTTCCGGCTCGACCGAGTTCCAGCCCAAACCGGAAGAGATCTCTCGGGATCCATAGCGTTGCCGCTCCACGTAACACGACGACGATGTAGTGTAGCTAGTGGGCTAGGGTCTTGAGTGAATATGCGAGTATAATAGAACTATAACTTTATCATGCTGCGGTATTGTATGAGAAAGCTGAAGTAAATTTTGTATTTTGTAACTTGGAGCTGTTCAAGAAAGGGGTGGAAAGGTTTTTACGGGGTGCGTGGCATTACCTCTGATTTGACAAACGTCCATAAGCTGCAGTGACTGCTTACCATCAGGCAGGTCGTAAGGTTACTTGCCACCTTAGTGGCATAAAAAAATAGAAAAAAAAGTTCATTAGATTACATACAATCTTAGAAATTATGGTCATACTCTCCAGTGACAAGTCTGTAATGATATTGATTTTCCATCCACTACAGTACCTACATAAAATATAGCTTGATCTCTGATATAGCTACTGATATTGACGACCTGAGTGGTTCAGTGGTCAACATCGTTAGCCACGCAAGAGGTCCCGGGTTCGATTCCCGGCCGGGCAGAAATTTAAATGATGAATTTTAATTTCTGTTACGGGTCTGGGTGTTCTATGTATAATAAGTATGTATTTATAATAAAAAAGTATATAAGTAGTATATCAGTTAGCTAGCACCCATAGCACAAGCCTTGCTTAGTTTGGGGCTAGATGGCGCTGTGTGAATTTGTCCACGATTATTTATTATTTATTTATTATTTATAGCTATCACCGGTAATAGAAGTAGAGGCAAGGAAAACATACTTAATTGCTACTTATTATCATCACAGTCCGTCCAGCCTGTCCCATTCCACTGCGGGACTTAGGGTCTCTTCCACGAAAGGGGAGGTAATTGCCATAATCTCCACGCTTGGCAGGTGGCTTGGAACTTTTGGCTTAAATATAACACTGGAAAACGCTGCTGCCCGTTTTCCAGCCTACGGAGACTAGATCTTTTGCCTCGAAAACATTAGTCATCTTGTACGACACTCACGAGTGTAAGGGGTTACTGTGATAATAATATGTTAATTAAGTGCCATTTTTGTGAGGGTGTTTTACACATGTATTCGCAATTAGCATAAACTTTTTGAAATCTCCTGCCTAACTTTGATAATGTCCCATAGGTTGCCGATGTCAAACTTACGCGTTTGTTTGCCGTATAACAAAAAATCTGAGTTTGACAGAGCCAACACAAAAGAGCCTTTGGGGCTTTGCATCTTTCATGGGTCGCAGTCACGAATTTCAGGTCACGTTTGAACCAAACGGTACTCTGTGTTTGGACATAAAACGAGCAAATCAAAGTAAGCCGACACGATAGTAAAAGGTTCCGACTTCATACTTCATTTCGTGTGAGTATATACACGTAGTAATAAGAATTGGAATGAAAGGCTGGTTTTCGTGTACAGATGATGTAATAATAGAGAAAATAATAAAAGACGACTAAAAGTTAAAAACAGAAATAGTATAAAAGTATAAAAATATTGCTTAACAACTTCTCCCCTTTGTAATAAGTTTACTAAAATTCGTATACACTATAATTTTCGTATACACAATTCGTATACGTACATATTATAATAATATATTTATATTATATTATATTTATATACCGTGTATAGAGATGTATTATCACCATCGGCCGCGCGGTCAATTGCGGCTTCTGCCAGGATCCGCTTTCCTTTTATTTTTGGTTCATGTGGCCTGGTCTTCAGCGTCCTCATGACGTACGCCGTTGGTTCTCACATTCATTGACTTATTGTGATAATAAGTCGCATCCGCGATGTCAACCCATAAGTTAGTACATGGTCAATCCATTTCTTTAAATTAATCAGAGAGTATGGACGTAATATCCATGGTAGAAAGTGTATAGTTTGTTTGTATTCTAGTATGGCAGTAAAAACATGTCGATATCTTGTGAGATGATACTCAGACTTTTCCTATGGGGACAATGGGAACACAGTTTTATAGTTTGTTCTCGTACGAAGCCGGGTAGTATAGTAGGGTGTGAGGTAGTATTAAATAAAATAGAATCCAAAGGCTGTCGTAAAACTTTTGTTACTTGTTAGAGTTTTATGAAAACATTTTTGTTTATGTTCTCGCTCCCGATTTTATGGCTTGACGCATTTGGGTTTTAATAATATAAGCCTTATTTATACGCGACGTCGACCATTTTTTGTGTAGATAATACGAAATGATAATATAAATAATGATACATCTATACTAATATTATCAAGAGGAAAGATTTGATTATTTGTAGTTTGTTTGTTTGAAATGTATAATTTCAAATACCCCTAACTGACTTTAAATATTCTTTCACCTATACAAAACTAACGCATAATTTTAAAGTTAAGTAATTATTTTTTGGTCAACTAATTATGTTTTAGTTGTTTGATTTGTAATTGTCAGGACAGGGTTTGTATGTAAGAAAAAGAGTAGGTAGGGGTAGGGTAGGTGTAAGGTAGGTGTATTAGGCAACTAATTTCTAAGTTGTCTTATACGACAACCGTGAATAGAAGCGGTTGGTGTTAATGGTACTCTGAAAAAAAACCCCTTTAGATACCACTTACAAAATTTTCCAGTAATTATTTACTAATCAATTTAATTGCTGTGATACGCAAGCAGTTCAAACTCATTTATCTGACCACTTTCGCTAACTCATTGATTTTGGTGTATACACATGAGTCTGCCAGACACGGTCATTTTGATTGCGCTGTGAAACGCGTTAACTCATTAGTTCAGCACAATTCGTCATAAACGAATCATCTAGTAAATCCGGATTGACGCTGCACTTAAGGCCATAAATACCTACTTACCGGACTTGTACTCACTGTTAACATAACGGTGAATCCAGTACCATTTCGCTGTAGATATGGACGAGCAATGTCAACAAATATGTGTATATTTGTGTAAAATTTTCTACATTCTACCGGCACTGCTTGCCAGTATACACATACTAAATTTGACTTTGTGTGCACTTACCATAAAAAATTAAAGCGATTCTATTCGGAACTTGAGAGGTTTTCAATATGACATTAAAAAAGAGGTTCCATAGAGTCCAGTGCTAATATGTCAAATATAACGATAATGTTGATTGAACCACAATGATGTTGACTGTTTGAATTTTTTAATCGAACAAGTTTTAAGGGGTTATGATAATTTAGCAACATGGGCTAGCTATACTTAATTTACGACGTGACTCCTCCTGTCTGACTCTAAGCACAAACTTGACATAAAAGTTCAGTACAGCGCCATCTATTTACAAGGAGATAAAACTTGTATCTTTTAACCGACAAATTGAAAACCTCTGTTTGAAAGGCAGTTTGCAGTTGACTCGCTACGTCCAATAGGCTTACGCTACTGTTCTTACCAACTTCGCAAAACCCTTGTCCAAGGTAAATCTTGCATTACACGTAGTCCTAACTACACGGTCTGCGGCAAAGATCACAATGCAGAGGATGAGGGATTTGCCGCAGTGTGAAAATTTCCTCCCAGGGACACTTCGTTCCGCTTTATATCCTACATTGTGTATGAGGAGGGCTCTTACGTTTGCTTTGTCTGACGGGCCCATGTTGGCGCCTTGTTTGTTTCTGTATTCATCATTTTATTTTCTGTCCATTGACGCGTGGGGGCTATATTGTTAGGCTTATCGGTTCGGTGCTGCTGTAATGTAAAGTGTGGTGGGGTATTCGGCAGTTTGGGAATTTTCCATTTTTGTAGCCATAACTAGGGAATAGTGAATCATTTTGCTCAACTGTATTTGATGTTATAATTTTATTCTGTACTCATACTTGCTATAATATAATGAGGTGACATGTGAAGGATGACACGCAAATACATTAACACACACACACACACACCCGCATATCTAATGTTTTTATTGTATTATTATTTCTTAATGATATTTTTGTTGTATAATGATATGGTGTATTAGCTATAGTAATTACCAAATAATCATGTGCAGTTTTGTAATTGGCATTACAACTTTCTATAATCACATTTCATTTCATAAACTATTTTAACATGTTTCACCATATTTGAAATAACTTTATGGACTAAAAATAGGCCGAAGCCCCAAGCGATGACTCAACCATCCATTCTTCATCTTCTCGCGCGTGCGCGGAGCGCACGTGCGGGGAGACCGCTTGGGTCGAGCCCACTGGCGGTGGTGTGTTTACGCGGGCCGTTAAAACGGCCCGGTCGTTTGGTTTGGCTCCCCCGGCATTTCACGCACGGGGGGAGCGGGCCTCGGCTTGGGATGTTGTGGTGCCGGTGTTGCCTCGATGTGACAGTCCGGTCTGTGGGGTTTGCGCCCCCCGCTAGCTCTTCTTTGCCGCCCTCGGCGCGGTACCAGCCTGCCGAGTGGGACCCCGTTCGGGGAGGCCCGGCAAACGACCTGCGAGCGGGCGGCATCCTGCAGCGAGGGGTGCGAGGCGTCAGCATGACTCAACCAATTATTGGAATGTCTTGAAATACCGGTGAGCAGGACAAATAATCAAGAACGTCCTTGCTATGTCAGCAGAGTCACGGTTACTCACAATTTTCAGGGAATTTTGAGGAGCGGCAGCGGCACTGGTCTAGTGGCAGTTTGCTTGCGAGACCGATAAAAAAGGTAAGGAAAGCTCGCAGAATCCGGGATCTGGATGGGTGACCGTTTTGTACTTTGAGGCTAGTTGAACTTCATCACTCTTGTCGAGTAATAAGATAATTTACTCCTGTCGAGTAAATGATCTAATTACTCGACAGGAGTCTGTCTGTGCCTTCTAATACTGTTAAACTCATCTCATCTTGGCGTTAATGTCCCGGTTGTGCTCTCGCGCACGAGGGCCCGGGGTCCGCCGTGACCATGATCCAGGATTTGGTAGGACAGGTAATTACAGTGGAGCGACTGCCATCTGACCTCCATGACCCTGCTACCAGGGGAACCTGACCAGATTGGATCATGGTTACATATCCAGTCGCCTGAATGTGCAGGTTTCATCACTATGTTTTCCCTCACCGTGCCTTCTAATACCTTTGGTTAAGCGGAATTGACCAAGGTCTTCCGCTGGGCACCCTGGTTGAAGAGTCCCCGTTGCCGATTGGCACCCCCTGACGGTATATTATTATTTAATCATTTATATAATTCTTACGATTCTAAGTAGCTTTATTGCTGGCGTAAAATTGGGTTATTACGTTCCGGACTCGTACCCGTGGAAACCACATTGAATGGAAGGAAAAGCTATGGTCTATCATTGATATTGATCTAATGTAGCTTTCTATAGGTAAAAGAACAGAATTTTAAAACTCGGTTTAATAGTTTTTAAGTTTATCTATCCCAAACAAAAAATCTAATCTTTTGTCTTTATAATATAAAATTATTATTACTATCTTGACGTTAATGCCCTGGTTGTGCTCTCGTGCACGAGGGCCCGTGGTCCGCCTTGTCTATATTCCAGGATTGGACAGATCAGTTAATTACAGTGGAATGACTGCCCCCTGGCAGGATCCCCTGATTCCCCAGATGGGATCATGGTTACACATTCAGTCGCCTGAATATCAAAATCTTAAGAGAAAAAGTTCTCTTCATAATATAATATTAGATCAAGTAAAATCTACTTAAACCAGAGAATATCTATCTTATACAACAAAATTTTGTAATACAAGCCTCCTCGGTCACCGTAGGTAGATATTGCGACATAATCTCCACGTCTGGGTGGGCCGGGAATCGCGCTGTTGGCATTCACATTAGATAACGCTAAGGGATTCTGGGGGGGGGGGGGGGGGGGGGGGGCAAAAAACATATAGGTATTTGAGAAATAGTCACTTTTCCCTTTCGGGGTAATTAAATTAAAAGTAAGTGAAATATATCGCTGTAACCTCGGAAATTGGGCATTTGATATCTTCAATCCAATGACGAAATTTTTCGAATTTTGGCTTAAAAGAGGAACCATAATAAAAATGATTGAGCAAGCGACGTCGGTATTTATGGTCCTTGGCTCTTAAGAGTTTTTTCATACGAAATTGAGGTTGCGTAGTCCCCATATTCCTCCCTGGGTTTTAACACTACAGTCATTATTTTCATACGAATAGCAGATATTGACCATTAATAAGTATATATCTACGTTTCGTTTTTTAGATAAGATGTAGAAATATTGACCATCCAAAAAAAAAATTACCTAATTTTAAATCCACTTTTACAACTCAATTATACAAAATTTACTTTTTTCCAAAAAAGAAAAAGTTACAGACAGGTAATTATTCCACGTACGGCAGAAATATCAGTTCAGATTGAATGGGAACTAACCAACCTCGATTTTCCTAATTTTACATTGTTATTATGCGTCCGAGACGCAGTTGTCCCTTTCACTCAGTATTCGAGGGAAGGAAGCGGGCAGCACGACGGAAATAGTCTTTCGAACGCAGGAGGTTTACGGACGCAGCCTTTCCTCTTAACATCAAGAAGCGATTTAAATGCAATGCAGCTTTTTTCTCTTATTATTTTGCCTTTCGGCTCGTATATCTTGCTAGCAGGGGCGGCTGCCTGCCCTGTGGTGGCCACGCCTATGGACAACGCTACTGTCCATGTCTTCTAAGGTCTCAGAGTGTCTCTACGATATTAGATATTAGTTTGTGTTACTCTTCTATGCAGGATACCGGCACATAAATGTGTTTTATGAATTGTGTATGTGGTATAATGTTGCGTATGTTATCTCTTACTAAGAAATAATAATAAAGTGCCAATTGACTCCCAAGACTGTTCAACAAGTTTATTAACTATAAATATTTATGGCGGAAAGTTTTATCAGGTGCATTGTTTTTTCATTCACTTTAATGAGGTGCAGATTCTAAAAATCTCTACAAATTAGAAAGGGTGTATCCCATCCTACGGAAAGGGGGTCCCATTCCTTTTACGTACTAATAAAAGTTTTTACCGCGCTCGTGAGCTCCCTTCCGAAGTTTTTGCTTTGCATTACAACATAAGGTTCTTCAGAAGGCATATCTACAGGCACCTCAAAGGCCGGCACCGCATTCGCTCCCATTTGGTTGCAGGTCCTGGTCGACGGTGTTCGCTTTCCATTATGTGGACCATCTGACCGTGCGCCTGTCTAGGCAATCATATCTAGGCAATATTGTCTATACTTCATATGTTAGTCATGCTTAACCTTTTCGATGCATACGACGAAATTAGGTCAACTATCTATATCAGATGCTGACAAAACTTACCTATGACTTCAATCGAGTAAATGTCAAAATCTAATCGGATCAACCCAAAAAAACGCCAGTTAATCCAGAAAACAGTCGTGTTTCAATTATTTTAATTTACAGAAAAACGTAGATAGCTCATTTCCACTTTAGTCGATTAGAAATATACTTCCTACCTTCTGAATATTGTACTGTAAACAGTATAAAGTAATAATGGGTATCTATCATGCAAGTTGCCCTGGAACATTATACAATCATTACACCATTGAAGCAATGAGTACAGAGGCATTCATCGAATATAATCGTCGATCGTCGTCCCTTTTGAAATTGAATCTAGGTCAAAGGAATTGCAATTAACTCGTATGAAAGATGTTTTTTGAGAGTCGATTTTATGCGACATACTTAGATGTCTTTATTTTTAACGTCACAGATTGCCTAGAGTCACTATGTCTGTCCGAAATATCGATTATTACTGGTTACTGACAGACTAACTTTTTATGAAATAAGTGCCACACATTTTTTGTGGGCAAAATAGTAAGTTGTATCTATCAGTATTATAATAAGATCAAGATGTGCTACTTTCACTTTTACCAAAAAAAAAAAAAACTATTTTCCCGACTTGTTTATTATGTTTGGCAAAGCGCGAATAACAGTCAAGTTTTTACAACCCGGCGGCGCTTCTCAAAGTCATTTGTAGGGACCGTTACGCCCCAGCGTACTTGTTTACCGCAGTGTTCCTAGAACAGTGGGGCGTTGTGTGCTGGGTTGAATAAATAAACAATTACAGCGGATACCGTAATGCGATATTATCGAGATTTATTCGTTTGTGTTTCGGTTTATCTTTTTGTTGGTTTAGCGAATGTGAGCTGACTATGTGTACCTACGGGGTTAATTTTGCAAGACTAAAATTATAGCTTTGAATATATCAACATCAGCTACGTCATTAGTAATTTAACATAACATTATCATTGGAAAAGGTGGTGGCCGAGTGGTCAGGTAAGAATCCGACTCGTAAGCGAGAGGTACCGGGTTCGAATTCGAATACCAATGACTCTTTTCTGAGTAATTTATATTAGTTGAATGCCTACCTATGTTCTTACGGTGAGGGAAAACATCATGATAAAACCTGCACATTCAAGTTCGCAGGTCAGATGGCAGTCGCTGTAATTATCTGATGTGCCAAATCCTGTATCATGGGCAAAGTGGGCCCCCGAGCGCGAGAGCACAACCGGAACATTAACGCCAAGATGATTTATTTTTATATTTACAATAATCAATTGAATAATATTGAATAAAGTACACAATTATTTGTAATTTTAATCCATTGCTGAACATAGGCACCCCCTCAAGTAAGCCAGTATAAACATGCACAAGTATTAAATACAGAGGTCCTTTTTTAGTCCCCAAATATCGTTTTGAAAGTTATTATCGTTAAGTTATCAAAGAATTTGTGAACAAGCCTCGGCTTAATTCAAGTTTACGAAAGCGATGCTTCTAAGTAACTTCTAAGTTATGAGTTCGACGCGCCAAATTAGCTCAATCTCCAGTTTTTTTTTGCCTTTTTTTCTCTTTACTTTCGAACTAGGGATAAGGTTTTTCCATAATATATTCATGCGGAGAAGAGTATCTTGGATATGAATTTTTAGACCTTGCTGCCTTTGCCGAGGAACTACTTTTGAACGGAATTAAAGATTCAAAGAGAATCCGTGAATGTTAAAAGCAGATTCATAAGTTGTATAATAACTAGTCGACCCGACGCGACTTCGCTTCCGTACGTTTACTTTGCTCCTACCTACCCTTTTTTTCTTGCCTATAAAGCTTCTTGTATCGCTCTATCTACTGTTGAAAACCGTATAATCCGTTACGCAGTTTAAAAGATCTAAGCGTACATAGTAGACACTGTATCTACTATATACGCTTAGATGTATGTATCTAAGATACATAGGGACAGGCGGCGGGAAGCGACTTTGTTTAATACTATGTAAAGAAAGTCATACACTGTCAAGCGTGTACTTTATAGTGCAGGTATAATTATTTCTCTATGTTTATGCTAAATCGTCTACAAATTATCGAGGAGGGTTTAGGCCAATATTGGACTGTTAGGGACTTTTTAAGAAGGTGAAAATACTATCAAAAACTTAAACAAAAGTTATTAGTAGTGCTTAGGCTCGGGTAACTGCTGCCTTTTTTAACCACCGACGAAAAGAAAAGAGGAGTATTATAAGTGAGACATGGGTGTATCTGTGACTTTTGCATATCTGTCTGTGGCATCATAGCTTTTGAACGGATCAACCGATTTGGATGTGGTTTTCCCTATTTGAAAGCCAGTTTAATCAATATAGTTATAAGCTCTGTTACATTAAAATCGTTTGTGTGGTTTAGAAAATATTTGAATTTAAGTATACTTGGTCGGAGGTTATCTGAATTTTTCTGTCGGTTAGGTTATTTCTGCCAGAGTAATGTGTGCGGGATCTTAGAGGAAGGCAACACTGATTATTGGTGTTTATAACGTAGTGATGTCTATAGGCAACAATGATCACTTTTCATCACGTAACTTGCGTGTTTGCCTACCGCATGACAAAAAAAGCGCTAGGCAGGCCGAAACCTTCGTAGTATAAAAATACTTCATCTCTTAATCGAGGGATAACTTTAGTCGACTTTTCTTGGAACGTACTCATGCAGTCGTGGTCCAGATTTAACGTAGTGATTATCATACTAAGTCGATATAGATTGGCTTTATAATCACCATGTTACGGGTTGGGACTCGGATTTGTAATTTTACTTTTACTATCCATGTATTGATCGGGCATCTTGTAAGCATTCGTCGCCATAGCCACTCAAATTTGCCATTGAGGCTTTTCTTTCCTGATAAAGTCTCGTTCTATTTTAAGGAAATCGTTTGAGAAATTTTCTTCTCAATGAAAAGTAGGTATTCCTGTTATTATTATAAGCTTCCATTTTCCTGTCGCTTTTATAGAAGCTTACCTAATTAGATAGGCCTTTAGCTTTTATTTGTATTTATTATTAATTTACAGTTGCATTGGTACTCGTGTATACTTTGCTAATACTAACTTATGTAAGTAATCACAGTACAAGTAGGTTTAATGTCAATATCAGGATATTCTTGGTTCACCCCTTATTGCAAATCTTTATATATATAATTCTTCTGTGAGTGTGTATGTCACTGAACTTCTCTCAAACGACTGGACCGATTTTGATGAAATTTTTTGTGTGTGTTCAAGGGGATCTGGTAATGGTTTAGATTCACACCTAAGGTGTAGGGTAGGTGTAGGGTAGGTGTAGGGTAGGTGTAGGGTAGGTGTAGGGTAGGTGTAGGGTAGGTGTAGGGTAGGTGTAGGGTAGGTGTAGGGTAGGTGTAGGGTAGATGTAGGGTAGGTGTAGGGTAGGTGTAGGGTAGGTGTAGGGTAGGTGTACGGTAGGTGTAGGGCAGGTGTAGGGTTAGAACGCTACGCGAACGAAGTCGCGCCGGGTCCACTAGTATACATATATAATAAAACAAAGTCCCACGTCGCGACTGTCTCTTCGCAATAAACTCAAAAACTACTGAACAGACTGTCATGCGGTTTTCACCAACAGACAGAGTGATTCATGAGGATGGTTTAGCTGTATATTTGGTTATTAGCTATGCGAAGCCGGGGAGGGTCGCTAGTTGCAAATATTTGCTACAGATTTGGGTGATCTATACAGTGATCTACAATTTTTTGAGTCGCCTTGCAATACTATGTTGTTAGTTGGTGACAGTCAGTCAGGTAAAGGTCAGAAACACAATTATGGGTTCGGATACGTGTAATCAATAATACCTCCAATGTCACATAACGTATTTATGTCATTGGTGTTGTAATTAGCGTGGGTGTGGCGTGTTTGCACACAATTTACTTCTAATTTTCGGTTTGTGATCCAAATCGATAACATTTTTTACATTAAATATTTGACGATTTGATCACAATTGATCATACAACAAATATTTTTGATTTTTGAAATATTAATTCATGAAATATTTGCATTTACATTACTTTTTTATAAGGCAAACAGGGATGCGGGCCACCTGATAGACTTTGGTCGCTGGTTGTTTTGTTTATTTTTTTACAATACCAGGGGCATGTCCAATGAGTTGCCTGCCTCTAAAACCTAGCGACGCGCCCCACTGCCAAAGCCACGGTTGCCCAAACCATGCAGCACTGTGGAAAAATTACTCACGGGCAGGAACACCAACTATACTATTTGGAATAGTATTGTTTGGCTGCGCGGTCTCCACGCCAACGAAATGAAAATGCTGCGGTGGATGTGCGGAGTTACGAGACTCGATCGAGTACGTAACGAGTAAATCCATGGTAGCCTTGGCGCTGGTTTGGTCACGTCTTGCGTAAGCCTCAGGGATATGTGGGAAATAGATGCCTGAATCTGCCGGTATCAGGAAAGAGGCCCCGTGGGCGGCCCAAGAAGCGATGGATTGACATCGCTGAGTCGAATGCGGGAGCCAAGGGCTTACGAGGCGAGGATGCCGATGATCGGGCGAAGTGGATAAGATTAAGTAGGAAAGCGGACCCTGGCAGAGGCCGGGATAAGCGCTAGGACGACGACGATTGTTTGGCTGCGCTGTATTCTGTAAGGTGGTGGTGCTTCCCAAGTCGCCTGGCTACAATTCGAACGGGGTACCACGCTACGCCCTACCCCTCTTAACTATCTTATTATTTCCTTACCATGAAATGATCTTGATCTTAGACACTGGAAGACACGTAAAAAGTCAAATTCCACTGCCAAAGCCGCGGTTCCCCATGGAGTATTTGAGACTTTAGTTACCGACAAGAACACAATACTAATTGAAATAGTATGGTCTGGCTGCGGTATTCTGTTAGGTAGAAGTACTTCCCACAGTCGAACTGCCTTAATTGGAACAAGTTATCCCGCTGTGTCCTGCATCGCATAAAGTTCTTTGTGAAAACTGGTGATTATTCTGCGACTGTACTTTCGCATTGTTTGGCCGTAATGACCGCCATGACGTATTCGTTAAACATAGTTTAAAAATTGATGACTGTAAATGCTGATGAATAATTTTATTTGAAATGTTTTTAATAATTTTTTATACGCAAATATGTTCCATAATCAGGTACTAGTTAAAATGTAAGCCCGTGTGAAATTTACACGCCGTATTCGCGTGGCACATATCAAAAGAACATTAATCTTCGACACTACATACAAAAGTATCCGACAGTCTATTTCACGTAGAAATCTCTCCATAGAAATCCAGCATTGGAAGGCTAAAAGGATCGTTCGACCTCTTTAATACGAAACGTTTTTTCTATTGTACGCAGAGAAAGGAGCATTAGTTTATTATGGATTTTAAATGAGAGGTGTTCAAAGAGTGGGGAAATAATATGAGCTGAAAAAATCGTTAAGTATCTAATTTATGTAACAAACAATACACAATTGCAATTAAAAGTGGCAAAACAAATGGATAATCTTTTGAAAAGTAAACTATGATATTATATAATAAAAAAAAGTTTCATCAAAGTCCGTTTAGCATTTTTTTCACGTAAAGACATCGTATACATCGTATACAATGTATTGTAGGTATTTATAACAATTTAAATAGTAGGTTAGTATTAGTAATCCAGTTGCGGTCCCATGTGCGAGGGCCCGGACTCCGCATTGACCATTCTTTATAACATGTGATAGGCAAACAGGCAAGCTGGCTTCCACTGCCAAAGCTACGGTTCTTCAAATCACCACCCCATAGAACAGTAGAGACCTTACAAAACCATGATCCAGGATTTGGTAGATCTGGGGCCTATTCTCGCTCTGTGACATTTCAAATTCATTGGACTTTGTACGCATAAAATTCGGTTACTAAGTTCCGGACCCGTCCCTGTGGGGACAACTTTAAATTTAGGAAAAATTATAGCCTGTGTTGTTGTGTGAAAGAATTTTCACCTACAGAAGTACGAAAATTACAAATTAGTTCACACGTTCGCCCGTGGTTTACCCGAATATCAATCGTTTTACACGAAGGCTTTATCCACATTAATGTTATAACAGAGAAAGCCGGTATGTTGATTTGGCCTCTACGTCGAATGAAACGCAGCATCCAATTGACCTGATTTTGGTACAGTGGGATGATCTAGTTCAAACGCTTTCGTTTCGTTAACGTTTTGTTTTGATCCTATAAGTTGATGTTTTCAAGCCGACTTTATACTGGGTCCTTACTTCTATACCTAACAAACTTGGCGCTTTTTCCGTCAATAGACATTTGTTTAAATATATATATATATAATTGTACCTAAGGTACTAGTATGAGAATTAGTAAGTGGTTTTGTAAATATAATGTGTTTAGATGCTAGTAAGTCCCTAAAATTAAACAAAAATATTTTCTTAAATTAAGACAGCAGTTACAGAATAGTTTTCTTTCACCATTAACTCCGTACGACCTTCTGAAGATATCCCAGCCCATACCATTATTGATACTCCACCAAAAGGCACCTTTTCTTCAAAACACGCTTGATGATACCGTTCTCCCAGGAGAACAAAATGTATTTAGATGACCAGTCATCTAAATACATTTTGTCTCCCATCGTGTGTTATCTTGGCGTTAATGTCCCGGTTGTGCTCTCGCGCGTGAGGGTGTGCAAAAAAGCAGAATCCGGACTCATCGTAAACATAACCCTGGACCAATCTTCATCTGTTAGTAAATTTCATTGCTGTAAAACTGTATGGATCTAAATAAATAAATAAATCTGTCTCTCGGAATGTTCTCGAGCAAACCGAAACCTGGCAACTCGATGCTCTCTGAGCAGTTTGGGCCCATTAGCTGGTCTATAAGGGTTTATGGCAGCTACATACATATTATTCATACGAGCGATCTATGTATATAGGAGATATCGCAGTTTTTCTATGTGACCCTTTAGCAATGAGTTCCTCGATCACGAAAACGATACTGAACATGCCTATATAATTATACCTATAGATATTTGATCGGCGGGTGACTCTTTTAGATACGGTATTTTTTAATGTGTGAAATTAATGTTTGTAAATATGGTTCAAACCCTATTCGGCCGCGTACGAAACCGCGGTTTCGTAACTAGATTTTTCTTGCTTGTACGGGTTCTTATCATGACGATAACCTTTAACACATTCCCAGTCAAACAAGCTAGATAAAGTGACGTCATGCATGTAATGGGATCATAAAATAAATTGCATATTCCAATTTTATGGGTTGCTCTACTTCCCAACTTAACCAGAAAGCGGAAGCGTACTCATGTTTACCTGTTATTAAACGCTATCGGTAATTGATACTGGACACAACTTGCGCTACCGCCTGTGTACCGAGTTATTAATTAAACGTTTTAGATTTTACCTTTGTTGGTTATCGTCCGTGCTTAGGATTTGCCATCATATTTATAGCGATAGCACAAGTATGCCTATTTGTTTAAAGACATGGATTTCTAAGATTCTTGATTTATGTTAAATTAATGTGGAGTGGATATACAACAAGCACAGTGATTAGCATCTTATTCTTATTTGTAGCTAAAATCACAATTTTTCGTCGTGCTGAAATATGTGAACTCTTGTACCATATTTGCTTCCCTTCCCTCACTCAAGACACCCTTCCCACACTCCCCCCTCAAATTTGCGCTTGTGGTCTTTGAAAGGTCCCGTCAGGTATTCACACATGCGAAAATAAAATAAATCGGGTTCACAAATAATTCTGGGCATGTATGGGTTAGTCAAAATGTATGGCTTGGCCTTTTCGTTACTCAAGGATCTATTGGTATAAAATTAACTCCTATTCAGTGAATTGCTTTCTGTTTATAAGCTCATAGGAGTGTCTACGTCATTATTACGAAACGGCTAGTCAAGACATTTTGACTAAGGTGTTGGCAGGCAAGAGAACTTGAGGCTAGGATTCACGCAGAACGCTATACGTTATGATGAGAGTTAGAGAGTGTTTGGTTAGGATATGTAGAGCGTCGGTGGCCGAGCGGTTAGTATATCCGACTCGTAAGCGAGAGGTACCAGGTTCGAATCCCGCTGCGGTCAAAGACCAAAGGTACCAAAGACTCTTTTCTGAGTTATGTGATTTGTTGTATACTAACCGATGCTCTACCAATTACCGCAGTGTCTCAAGACGAAGGTCTTTGACCAATATGTGTTGTCAGTGATGACTTACGGAACTGAAACGTGGCCGCTCACTGTGGGCCTTATAAGAAAGCTCACTGTTACCCTAAGGGCAACGGAAAGAGCTATGCTCGGAGTTTTTTTGGGCGAACGATCCAGAAATGAGGAGATCCGCAAGCGAACCAAGGTCTCACAAGGTGGACCGACGACCTGGTAAGGATCGCAGGACAGGACCGGCCTTTGTGGAGACCTCTGGGCGAGGTCTATGCCCAGCAGTAGGCGTCTTCTGGCTGATATGATGAACCGATGCTCTTACGGTGAGGGAAAACATCGTGATGAAACTTGCACATTCATGATCCAATCTGGTCAGGTTCCTTTGGTAGCAGGGTCATGGAGGTCAGACGGCAGTCGCCCACTTTAATTACTTGATCTGCCAAATCCTGGACCATAGTCAAGGCAGACCCCGGGCCCTCGTGCGCGAGAGCACAACCGGGATATTAACGCCAAGATGACACACAGGTTAGGACCTGTAAAGTTAGGAGCTTGACTCTGATAATTATTTTACAGTGCAAGCAATATGTACTTTACTTGGCGTTACTTTACACGAAAATGTTTTGGTGGGATTATGATTCCCATTACATTTTAAGAAAACCATTACAAACATTTTCGAATAGTATTGTTAAGGTTGAAAAATTTTGTTCGTTGATATTAAATATATTCCACTTATACGTCAAGAGGCTTATGATATTTACTTGGTTTGGAAAAAGTTGAATTGTGTAAGTTTTAAAATAATTGTAAACAATTGGATACGTATATTTTTATTCAGATGCATGTATGCTCGGGGCCAGATAAGATTGCTTTGAGGTTATGGCGTCGTTGTCATTGTTTATATAAATGGAGGAAAAATAAAACCAGCAATATAATTATAATGTGCTATGATAAGACATTGTCCATATTGTTTATATTGTGAGTTAATATTGTTGACTGGCCCCGGGTTTACAAGAATATAGACCACGAACAAGATTCTTACACAAATAAAAAAATGACAGAGAAACACGTACGTAGAAACACCAAAAAGTTCTACAGACTACGTTTTCGCTGCGCATGAACTTCAAGCTGAATAAAAAAGAATAACAAAAAAATTATATTAGATAATTATCAGGTATCAGAGTTAAACTACTTTTTCCTGAATATCTCTTAAGGTATGATTAAATCGTTTAGCAGACTAGTAGTTGAGTTTAGACAAGTAATAGAAGTATTATTTATTTATCTAGGATAACACAATATAGCTTTTGGATTGAATTCATTTATCTTGCAAATTTAAAAACTTACTCATTACAAACTTGATCCGTTTTCTTTATCTTGAATATACCATTGTACTCGGAAATTATAAAATCGTCACCAGCAATCGCTATGCCGTAAACATTGCTGTCAATGTCTTTCTCGATTTTTGAGAAGATAGTTTCAATTGTATCATTAGTATCATCAATAACATAAAAATTATTGATTGTTGAGAAATATAATTTACCATTAGCGTCCACAGTGAAACCATTGACAGAATAATCTCCTTTAAATTCAAAGTCCTCCTTTACTACTTTAAACAGTCCTGATTCGTTAGAAAAGAACAAGTTATTGTTTTTATCAACAGCTACCACTGCAGCGTTAGTACCAACGAGTTGTGGAATTTCTTTTGATACACCATCTTCAAGAGTGAATGCCTTTTCATTTGTATTTGTAAAATACAATTTTTCCTTGTAAAACATCTGCCAAATATTACTGCCGTTTGCAGCAAAGAATTGAGCTGTTTTGGATTCCGGATCGAAAGTGTAAATTCCATTGGATCCACCTAAGTACACTTTATTGTTTTCATTGTCCACAGCATTCGCAAAACCTTCATCAATGCCGGAAATTATCTCAAATGCATTCGACTTTAAATTAATGTACGCCGAGATGAAATCGCTAATTCCATCTTCCGTATCGTAGACGTAGCTGAAGAATAAAGTATTGCCGTTGTAATTATACACCAACTGTTCAGGTCTGTCAACGCCATCTTTCAGAAGCTCTTTTTCATATTTGAAGTTATTTTTAACGAAACTATTGGTGCATTCATTAACTTCACGAGCTGCACAGATAGCCACTGCGCACAAACCAATCAGCTTCGATGTCAGCATCTACGAATACATAATATAATCAGTGTTTCATTACTTTTAGTATACAAATAAAATATTATCCTTAACATAGTGTTAATAACTGTCATTAAAATCGTGCTTTCAAAAGTTAAATAATGCTCAGAATTACAGATTAAAACACTTTATATACTTTTAATGTTTATAGAAATGAAACGCACCTCTGAGTCTCAAAAAAATGCTCTAGATCATAGGGATACAACAAACTAATTTCATGCATTACGATTTTTTTACCACGCACGTGCAGGATTTCTAAAGTTTTTTCTCTTAGGTTGCAGATGTCCTGAATGACGGCGACCGCTTTCCAAGAGGTCAGCTGACGAAAAAAGTTTAAATAACGTAAAATCTTACCTTACCTTATACACCACCGCGTCCAATCTTAAATGTAACAATTGTGAAGATTCATCATTAATTCGAACGATTTTATATGTAATACTTATCTATGCACACCTACCACTTACCTATCGGTTGAGGTCAAGGTTAAGCACGCAATATTGCATCTATCTACTGTGTAGATATGAGTAATTGTTAAAAACATAGTAAAACTAAAATAATTACTAAAATATAATTGTTAATAACGTCATCTGTTGCTTGGCATAAGTTATGTAAGCGGATGCAGGATCGTCATCATATTCAAGAAAGCGGCATTTACGGGTTTACATGATTTATGATGAGTTGTACGCTTTTTAAGGTCCATAGCAAGCAACTAAAACAAATATTTTACTTCGTATTTTATTATAGTTTCGCGATGTCCGTCTGTTCGTCTGTTCGCGGTTTAAATAGAAAACTATTGGTAAGTACTAGAAAGCTGAACTTTGTTATGGTTAGCCGTAAAGCCGGGGAGAAATTTTGTTTTGTGTATTTGAGTGTTGTTGGACAGTTTTTGAAAAACATCGAGGGCGTGTAAAGAGCAGATTTATCCGTTTCCAGAATATTAGATATTTAGCTTTAAAGGGCATTTTTTGTTAAAAACACGTGTCCTTAACCTTTAATAAACTCTTAATTATAGACCCGAAATTTAAGCGAAAAAATCTCAACAGCTCTAACGTATTTGGTGAAACTTTGCTATGCTATTGTAAAACTTATATGCTTGCTATCTATATTCTTCTTGTTAGTCGCAGGTACGTTTTCGGGAAAATGTATGTAACTACGGTGTTGCTGGCTAATGTATTAACTTCAAAGTACCGACTTACTTTTATATATGTATATACGTCTTGACTTTAGTTGAATTTACCTATCAGATAGATAACGCGGACCAAACACCCACTCCAGTCACGTTTAACGGTATAGGGACAAATTATTTAAAATTGAGGCGATAATACACGGAAGGATAATGTTTGTATCTACACTATACGAAAGGTAGCCTACCTTAAATAAATGCAATTCATTTATTTAGGTGTCTTAGACGCAACATGCGATGCGGTCCGGCTCTGTTCAGCATTGTCGGGCACTGACCGGCTCTGTCTGGTATAATTATTGTCGGACACGGTCCGGCCGTTGTCGGCGTGCGGGTGTTCCGTAGGACCACGTGATGATGTGTGTGTTTCCTTCCTACTTTCCTACCCCTACCTCTTCGACGATTGAAGAAGATATTTTATGTCCTCCTCAATAAAGAAATTTTGAATTGAATTGAAATGAACAAATGTATACCTGTGTCAGCGCGTGTCCGTCTGTGACATCGTAGTTTCCGTATTGATGCACCGATTTCAATGCGGTTTTCTCTTTATTTGAAAACTAGTCAATCGAGATGATTCTTGGCTTTGTTTCAGTACGTAGTTTGGGAAATATTTGAGTAATTATAGACTTTATTGTTAGTATTCCGAGAACTCCAGTTTGCGTCTTTACTGCCACACCCCTATTAGCACTGTCTTGTATATGACTAGTCGTTCTTAGCGGCTCACACTCGCGCGCAGTTCGGGTCTCTGTAAACAATCAACTTTTCCGCGGGAACTTATTATTTTCCCGAGATAAAAAGTAAGTTAGTCAGAAAGTATTTTTAAAATCGGTCCAGTAGTTTATGAGCTTATTCGTTACAAACAAGAATACAAATATTTTCTCTTTATAATATTATTATAGTATCTATCGTGCGTAAACGTTTGATAAAAGTTGGCAAGCTAACAAAAGATGAGTAGAGTCGGAAACCATCGATCAGAACGAGCGGTGCAGAACGGATGTTGGTACTGTGCATACTTAAACAACCTCTTTGTGATGTCAATAACATTTATGCTACCGCTCACGTAATAAATCGTTTGCTTTTTCAGACTTCGTTCGCGTACACTTACTTTACCCCTAACTACCCTTTTCTCTTGCTTATAAACCTTCCTCTTGAATCACTCTATATATTGTTGAAAATATAGAGTGATTCACTCTATATTTTCAACAATAAAATCCGTTGCGTTATTTAAAAGATCTAAGCGTAGATACGTTCATAAATACGGACAGACGGCGGGTAGCGATTTTGTTTATACTATGTATATAAATTTTATTTCTTTTTCGAGGCTAAGCTAAGGTGACAAATAAATAAAAATGTCATTGTCTACTTGAATTAGTTACTCATTTGTTCTCGCCGCTGTGAGAAAACTAGATTTATAGTGTTGAAAGGAGCGGATTCGCATCCCGTGATGGTACCTATTATTATTTTAATATCTGTAACGAGTCTGGGTGTTATATGTGTAAGAAGTCTGGCAGCGTGCTAGCGAAACCGGCTTGGGTAGTTTCGTAGTTTGAGGCTAATTGACCTTCAGCACTGTAACAGCAGTCAACAACTGTGACACCGTGTGGTGTCCGGCAGAGTAGAATAGCACCAACCCCTTACACTCGTGGGTGTCGTACAAGGCGACTAATGTTTTCGAGGTAAAAGATCTAGTCTCCGTAGTCTGGTAAATGGGCAGCAGCATTTTCTATTGTTATATTTAAATACTGCGATCTCCAACCCGCCTGCCAAGCGTGGTGATTATGGCAATAACCTCCCCTTTCGTGGGAGAGGCCCTAAATCCTGCAGTGGACTGTTACGGGCTGTGATGATGATGACTGTAACAAACTCGTCACTCGTTATGTGTGCCTCCTACCACATACCGTTGGCGAAGTGTAATTGACCATAGTTTCCCTTTGGCGATCCTGCGACTGGGTAAACAGTCTAGGGAACCGAATGGCTTTCCGTGACGGTATATTTTTACTATCTCATAACCTAACTGAAACTCCGAAGTTGATCAACCCACTTTCTACTTCATTATTTGTTTCCGATACCAACAAAATTAATTATAAAACTTACTGTGAAGTATTTGTAGCGGGTTTTATTAATTAGTCGTAGGCGAATAAATAATTACTTGGCTTTTTATTAAGAGACACATAACGCTACGCGAAAGAAAGAGCTTTGTGATTATGCAGCTGTTGTTGATTGTGTAAGTGGTTTAAGGAGTTCTATATTTGTATATTTATGACTAGCTACTCACTCGTACAAGCCTTGTAGAGTTACCACATACTAAAATTTAAGAACCCTCCTTGCAGCTATAGAAATTGCCTACAAAAATATTATTTAGATACTATCTCTCATTTTTGAGCTACAGAAATTGCCTACAAAACTATTATTCAGATATTATATTTCGGTTTTGAGCTACAGAAATTGCTTACAAATTTTGTCTTTCACTTTTGAGGTACAAATATTGACTACAAAAATAATTTTAAGGCAAATAGTATTTAGATACTATCTATCACTTTAGAGCTACAGCAATTGTCTACAAAATTATGATTTAGATACTACCTTTCCCATTTGAACTACAGAAATTGCCTAGAAAACGATGATTTGGAAACTATCTTAAATGTGGCAATTTGATGCAGTCCCACCGATATGCCTGGTGACATATGAGGGAACAGACTGTACGGCACACTGTTGCTATAGCAACATTCTTATTTACTCTGCCTTACATAACACTCTTTATTTTTATTAATGACTGAGTGTTTTACTTGTAGTGCATAAATAATGCACTTACGGTTGACTTACGGTGAAGGATAACATCGCAAAGATACACAAGGTTGTATATTCAGGCGACTGAATGTTTAACTATGATCCAATCAGGGCCTCGAGTCCGCTAATTTACTTGGCTTGATTGATTTGTAATTGAATCGAATTAGTTGCCTGAGGCAGGTGATGTGCCAACTTCCAGGTGGCTGGAAGAACTGTTGGGCAGCGTCCGGCTCTTGAAGAGGTAACTCAAAGAAGTCGCCAAGCTCAAGAACTAATGGAACGTTGGGGGGATAGTCTAGGAAACCTGGCATATGGTCTATGGACTATCGATGCTGTACGCCCTGTCCTTCAGGAATGGGTAGACAGGAAACACGGAGTGCTGACTTTCCGTTTAGTACAAATACTGTCTGATCACGGCTGTTTCGGGAAGTATCTACACCAGATAGCCAGGAGAGAATCATCTCCAATGTGTCATCACTGCGGTGCTGCGGAAGACTCGGCGCAGCACACCCTAGAGGTGTGCGCTTCCTGGGAATCAGAGCGACGTGCAGTATCAGCAATTAGCGGAGGAGACCTTTCACTCGTAGCCGTAGTAAGAGCCATGCTCGAGAGCGAAGTAAATTGGCAAACTGTGGCCACCTTCTGCGAGGAAGTGATGACGCAGAAGGAGGCTGCTGAGCGGATCAGGAAAGAAGACGCTTCCTCTGATTTATTTAGACGTAGGCGCACGGGGCCAAGGAGAAGGCGATACAATCGTCTCCTTCCTCCATCCTAGTGGGACAAGTGGGGAAGAGTCGGGGGACTCTTTTCCTGCATTGCACGGTTCCACATGACTGGGTGACATCCTAGTGCATCAGGATGTCTCCCGTCCATGCTGATAGACCCAACATAGTTTGGGTATCCGCCGAAACATCACAGTGCAAACTATGTATGAGGTCCTGTGGTGTTTCTATAAAAAGCGGTTGTGGATAGATAGAGGGGTTTTAGTGGGTAGGGTCCTTTTTCGGGCAATCCCACATATCCACGTTACTCCCCCGGGTGAAGTGGTATCTTCAGAAGATTGCCAGAAAAAAAAGGTGATGTGCCAAATCCTGGATCAAGGTTGTAACGACCATCGTTACAACCTTGATCCTAATCCGAACACCTCCATCTGATATACCATCTCTCACTGTTTAAAATCCTAAATAATTCTTCAATATGCTAAATTCAAACATTTAAAAGACGAATATCAATTTGGCTTCATTTTATTTTATTTCACATACTTCAACAAAGTAATACCCTTTGCTAATAGGCAAAGCCTTTATTTAAAAATATTTGAATAAATTTAAATAGTAGCAGTGTTATTTATTATGTTTAAATAGAGAAACGTCAGTTCTAATATAACCTTATAAGCATTTTCGACGTTTAATTTCCTCATCCGATGATTACAGTTCCACCACCTGCTTCCACCATCACAGCTCCTATTTTCAACCGCCAACACCCGACGTCTCACCCAGGTCGTAGACCGGGCGTAGCACGACAAGGTCAAGACGGAGCCCGGGCTTTCGCGCGCGTGATAACAATCGGAATATTGACGCCAAGAGGATAACTTGTACTCGTGTATAAGCAGGACAGTACTATATGTTGAATTAATTGTAATACAATTGCGAAATTTATATCTTCGGATACTCTGGCCTCATCTAATATGGATTATATACCTAAGTGACAACAAATAATGACTTGTGAAATTTTTTACCAATAAAATTATGTCTATATCTATTTATAACTGTAGCTAAAATAAAACGTCAACCCCTAAGTTATGGACTGCGAATATAATCCCGTATTTGGCAGCGCTCTCGAGGACTTGACTGATGCATATTTGATACGTAGGGCTATCTGGCAGCTCGTTACGTGTTTACGCTTTGCAACTTTTTGATTTATTAATTCGACTATCTTGTGACTTGCTTTCGTATGACTGGGCGTGATATCTGTCATTATCATTCCACAGTCCACTGCTGGATAAGGCTTCCCCCAATGAGCGCTAACGCCCTCTTTCCTAGGCATGCCGCAGCCTTAGATACTGCTGCCTTAGACTAGATTTGCCCATTAGAATAAATAAAATAAAATATTACCTACTAGTTTTTGTCCACGACTTCAACCGCATAAAATTAGGTTAGGTTAGGTTATTCAGGCTCGACCTACATTCGATTTCGGAATAATTTGCAGCGTAAGTAAATAAATAAATAAAATCACACATTCGCATCTATCCGCAAAGTAAGCAAAGCTATGTTATGGGTATTATATAACTGATTAACTACTTATATACTTTTTATTAAATAGGTACATACTTATTTTACATGCTATACTCAGACCCATAACATAAATTAAAATTCATCATGTACAATGGGGAGTGTTCCAAGGATCTATTCGATCTGGTGCCCACAGCATAATTCCGCCATCGCACCACCCGCCGTGGGCTGGGTACTCATCCCCACTACGTAGACCCTCTGTTGGTCACCACGGGAAGGTTCGAAAGAGCGTTTATCGCTCGTACGATGCGGATATGGAATGAGCTCCCAGCCACAGTGTTTCCTTTGGACTATGACATGGGATCGTTCAAGAGGTATATTAGAGGTCTCTTCAGAGGCGGCCAACGCATTGGTGACTTCCCTGGTGTTGCTGATGTCCATAGGCGGCGGTGATCAAGTGAACCGCTTGCCTGTTTGTCTGCCGAAGAACATAAAAAAATATTTTAATTTCTGCTCGGTCGGGAGTTGAACCCCGGGACCTCTGCGTGGCAGACCGGCTTAACCAACTGAACCACTCCGGGCGTCAAAATGTGTTACTCTGCCTGTGATATTAGCTATGACAGTACATTTAATCAAAAGCCGTTTACAAGTTGGTTTTAGCTAGAAAGAGTAACAATCAATCATCCAATCAATTTTCACATTTGTAATATTTCTAAGTTAGAGGCTCTTTTTCGTATTATTCCGTGCTAGAGGCAACGGTATATGAGGAAAAACAGCTTTATCTTTTATATTGTTCCAACATTGCCATTTCAACATAATATTTATTTCAACGCGTCGAAAACCAGAATATTCTGTTTTCGAACTGTCACCCCCCTAGCGGTCACGTGACCTGAATAAACAACCGACAAACAAAAGTGGCTCGGATGCCGCATTACGTAGTCTTGTGTATCAATATGGGCTTATTTTAAATTAATAATTTTGTTTATTTCATACCGACGACATACTTGATGACCTGAATGGTTCAGTGGTCAACATGCCAGTCAACCACACAAGAGGTTCCAGTTTCGATTCCCGGCTGGGCAGAAATTTAAATGATGAATTTTAATTTCGGTTACGGGTCTGGGTGTTCTTTGTTTGAAAAGTATGTATTGAAAAAAATATACAAGTAGTATATCAGCTAGCTAGCACCCATAGTACAAGCTTTGCTTAGTTTGGGGTTAGATGGCGCTGTGTGAATTTTTCCACTTATTATTATACCTTCATGATTAAATTGTTTAGCATTTTATAATTTATTTGTATTCGTTTGAGACACCAACTTACAGGCACGTCCAATCACGCGAGTTTTGCTATAATCTTCACTATCCAATATTAAATCGTGGTGATCTTTGTAATAATCGAATAAGTGGGGTAATTAATAAAATTTTATGATAATTTCAGGCTTCATTTAATCTTTTGGAATAACGAATATAATTCAAAATAATATATTAGTTGTACCAATACTTGGGAAAAGTGCATTTGTTTTGTTATACTACGCAGTGACACACGAGCAGACAGCCCACCTGATGGTAAGCGGTTACTGTCGCCCATAACATCTACGATTAATGCATTTAGGTTGCATGCCACAAAAATGAAGGAAGGAATGAAGAATCACTTTCTTAACGCGATCGCCAGCAGGGAGGCTGTGAAGTTTTTTCCTCATTATTTTTTTTTTCTCTGGTTTAATTTATTTTAATTTTGTGTAATTTTTTTTTTATATGTCAGCTAAATGCTAAATAAATACCTTTTTATTTATTTTATTTATTTAAGTGCTAACGCGTGCTACGTGCACGCTATTTACCGCGGAAGCACGCTGATGCACGCTAGAGCACCCTACAGTACATGAGGCATTTAAAGAAGTCATCCTTACAACGTTTCTAGAACAAGCTACTAGTAAAGTAAAGTAATTCATAACTTATTTTTTTGCCTAAAAAAGCGATGAACTGCACATAAAAATCTGTAGGCACCTAGTTGATGAAATTTGGCTGAAAAGGTTTACATCCTACATCAGCTTACATCCTTGAAAGGTTGAGTAATGTTTATTTTAGGTAATTAAAAGGCAACATTGATACTTTACGAACAATCTGCCAATGTAGACAAATCAGAAAGCTTTAAGCTGACACAATATGCTTCAGCGTAAACAAGGATTTTCGGAGATTGAAAAATTTTACATTCCTCCATTTTGAGCGGATTATTGTTACAATTTATTAACCGACTTTCAAAAAAGTTTGTTCACCTGTTTCTTTGCCAATTGTGGACCGATTTTGAAATGTATTTTTGGTTTGAAAGTGTACCCGCTGGTCCCAATTGCATCAGCAGAGTATACGTAACTCTGTGGCCTACAATATTCTGATTTCAGTGATTGAAATTGTTCTTTTGCGATTATGTAATATGAACGATAAAGAGTTTCAATTTATTGCAATAAAACTTTGTTAGTAACTGAATTCACGAAATCGATGTTACGTAACAGCAAAAGTAATAAGTTAAATAATTGAAATCGAAAAATTGTTAGCAACAGATTTACGTAATTACCCTACAGGTCTGGACTTGATAATGGAAAACCTGTGAAATCCATTATAATCCTCACAAACCTCTTTTCCTTAATGAACATTCATTAACTTTTTATAAATACATGTTCGTCGGCTTAGAGTAACACTCTTGACTTATAATCTTATAATGTCATCGATTTGAATGAGTCGTACAAAAATCAATCTTAGCCACAAACGTGGAGACTATGTGATGCCATAAATTATATGACAGTTGCAGGGCAGAGGAAACTGGTTCAGGCCCTTGAGATGGTGGGGAGTCTCCATTACCTCCCACCACCCAGCTACTGTGTAGGTGGAGCATATTAACTAATATCTCAGCGCTGTGCATCCGGCATCTTTGTAGATCTGAAAATCGGCTCAGCATAGCCTGTTGTGTATTTCCGTAAATTGCTCGTATTCCGTTTAGTCATAATCTCTGCATCGTAGTAAATATACAACAGAAAATCTTGTAGATTTTTCAGTTTGCGGTGCTCCATTACATGTTGATCGGTCTTCGTCACGCTGGTCCCTGTAATATTAATTAAAAAACGACAAATCCGATTACAATGAAACTTTGTAGGTATTATAAGCATATTTAACGAATACATAATTTTAATACCTAAGTATCTTTGACCAGATTATTAAAGTGAAAACGATAAGCAATATGTAAATATGTAAGTGTATTGTGATAAAAGTAAATGTCAATCAGGTCAGTCAGATATCAAAATAAGTTGACCTTACTTATTTGATATCTGTGATATCATCATCACAGCCCGTAACAGTCCATTGCAGGACTTAGGGCCTCTCCCACGAAAGGGGAGGTTATTGCCATAATCTCCACGCTTGGCAGGCGGGTTGGAGATCGCAGTGTTTAAATAATACAATGGAAAATGCTGCTGCCCATTTTCCAGACCACGGAGACTCTTGATCTTTTGCCTCGAAAACATTAGTCGCCTTGTACGACACCCATGAGTGTAAGGGGTTGGTGCTATTCTACTCTGCCGGACACCACACGGCCAATCTGTGATATAGATAGACCTATTAGGTTTTTACTTTATGTGACTGACTTTATCTATCTATGGACCAGA
The DNA here is from genome assembly GCA_905147135.1 of Blastobasis lacticolella. Classification (NCBI taxonomy): domain Eukaryota; kingdom Metazoa; phylum Arthropoda; class Insecta; order Lepidoptera; family Blastobasidae; genus Blastobasis; species Blastobasis lacticolella. Next base: position 6,698,854 of record LR990051.1, read on the forward strand.
CATTTACCAAGTTTTTCTGTCGCCAATCCCCTACGCAGTCATAAATAGCTTTCATTCACAATCGGTAGATGACCTTTTCGATATCGACATTGGAATATAAATTTTAATACCCAATTAGGAACCGACTGTGATATTATTATTTTATTGAAGCAGTAAAATATAGACGGGATTTTACTGTTATTCAGTCCGTCTGAGAACATTATTTATTGATTTATTGGGGTAAGTCAGTACCTACTAACAGCTATATAAAACACTAGTGGACCCGACGCGACTTCGTTCACGTACACCTTCTTTATCTTTACACTTTTTTACTTACTTATAAACCTTCCTCTTGAATTCCTCTATCTATTATTGAAAACAGCTTAAAATCCGTTGCGTAGTTTGAAGATCTAAGCGTACATAGATACATAGGGAAAGACAGCGAAAAGCGACTTTGTTTTATACTATATACCTATAGATTGAATATTATTATAGAAACTACAAACCAAGTACACGTTCCACAACAGTGTAGGTACAGTGATGGTGTAGTTATACAGCAGTTCTATAACATGGATGTAATTGATATTTTGACGTTGTTTTTACTTTTGCCATTTAAAGTGCATTACGCAAGTGCAGGTTTTAATTATTTATTTACTGCTTATTTCACAAACATGATCAAATCGTGAAATTAGAACAAATTAAAGCTCGAAATAATTCTTGATAATATTTTTTTTCGATGCACTGCACGTGCACTATATTACAAGATATATATGGTGTCAACCCTATTCCTGAAAACACCAAGTGAAAAACTAAAAGTTACTGAATTGAATATAATTAAATAATGATCACTTCAAATGTTACCTTTGGCATGCCGGACGCATGAATTTAATATTTTATGAGGACGGAAAGAAATTATGTATAATGTAAAATAAATTCTATGTAGGTATAAAGGGGTGGAAATATTAGTTGACTATCCAGATTTGGAATGGTTGTACGTATTTTTGGGAAAAATATCTCATCATCTTCATCATCATATCAGCCGGAAGACCCCTACTGCTGGGCATAGGCCTCACCCAGAAATCTCCACAAAGACCGGTCTTGTGCCTTCCTCATCTGCTGGTGCTTTCGATCTTTACCAGGTCGTCGGTCCACCTTTTAGGAGGCCTACCCACGCTGCGTCTTACGGTAAGTGGTCGCCACTCGAGAACTTTCCTGCCCCATCGGCCATATTCGGTCAGGAAAAGATCTAATCTTAATTTTCAAGTTCCAATGAGCAAATATTTAACAAGCAGTCTCATTGAGAGCTATAAAATTTCTATTGAGCTTTAACTGCCACAATAAATTCTTTTTATTACTACTTAAGAGAATCCGTTTTCTATAGGAGAAGCTACTTTCCACAAATTCTGGTAATATAATACTGAAAGATTTTTCTGAGTCGGATTTTTTATTAAGTAATTTCATTGATTGTTCTTCAGGCAAAATTGCTTTAAAATATTTGTTTTATCCTTTAAAGGTAACGTTTGATAAGTATCGATCGATGTTTTGAAATTGTACTCCTTTTTATAGCCCATTTTATCGGGTGTATTACCACCCGACGAATGTGTAGTGAATAACCACAAAAGTTTTAAAATCCTATATTGGAACTCATTTATTTAAATATTAATTGGTCACCTACAATCACTGACCTCTAATAATATAATCAGAGATCAGTGCCTACAATACACTGTAAAGAGCCAACACTGCGCCCACCAACTCGCAATCCAATTTCAAATGCTCCACTAACGCAAAGCCCTCCACCAATTCAGACGAGACGAGACTCACGTCCAAATAGTCTGTTTTAAGAATATGAACAAGAAATATTTTTTTACACAAACAGAAACACCACAACACAAAATTTTTTAGACGTGTATTCTCTCTGTAATTAGGTGCTACAGAGAGAATACCATGGCCACCTGTCGGCATTAGCAAAAACATCCACTCCTGCAGTCCCCGTGCTGCACTGCGGTTGTATCCAATATGCAAACACGGCCCATCTCGTACCAATTCCACTGGCAGAGTTCATTTCATTTGCATGCAAATTAGTTTAACGCGCCGTTGCCAGTAAAAAACAAGTGTGTACATAACGTAACAGGCTCTTTGTAAACGATAAACGTATTCAATATGTTATCACGTTGTGTAAAAGACCTTTGTTCCACATGGAAATGAGGGATTGTGCGTGGGAGGTGGGTGAGTGTATTGGAAAATGTTTACATTCTTTTACTCAAGCCGTTAAGATACGTTGTGTCCTAGTTTTTGGATAGGTACTTTATGTGTGCTTGTGTAGGTAGATATGGAGCTTTAGATGGACAATAAATCTGTAAAGATGTATTAGGAAGTAGAGTTATGATCATCCAGCTTCCCTTATGCCACTATTTCTTTCACTTAACCTGTAAAAGTTAATGTAATTTTTCTTGTTAGTGACTATAGTGTGGCTGAATGGCGAAACTGTCATGAGGATGTGAGGCATATTATTATATTCTTTATTGTATACATACTTAGTTAGATACATGTCGGAGTGAGCAGGCCCTGATGGCCGTAAAGGCGAGCTTCCTCAGTAGGATCCATTGTTATTATGTATTTTGTTTAAATAAACACAAATAATCACTCAACTTTGATTTTATTCGATCCAATTACTTTTTCAGCTATTTTCTTAACAAAGGCCAAAACAACAATCCCAATTCTCCGACCCGAGGGTAGCTTCCTAAACCATGATTACAAATTACCCACATCAAATCATTTTTCATTTATCTTATCTACACCAAAATCGATTTTATATATTTATTTTAAATTAAACACAATTTTCATCTCTATTAATAACAAAATAATAAATCCTAATTTGTCGTGAAAGCTGTATTAATCTGGGTTCCACCAGAAAACTGGAGATCAGCATTCTTCCATAGCAGTGTGTCCTTCATCGATATTGTAGAAGTGCCGGCGTTGGCCAGTAGATGGCACCCGCGCCGACACGGCCATTCTGCCGCAAGTCGCGCTCGACATGCCTTAAAACCCAAAAATAGCTTCGCTCGATTATCCTGACATAATCACAGGCGAAGAGAACACAAAAACACATGACATACGAAACATTTTCTGAAGACAATTAGTGGCCTCAGGCCTGAAAAATATGATAGATATAAATCGTGGCTCTGTCCACTCACAAATTTTACAATAGTAGTCCTTGTCTGCTTCAAAGTTTAGGTAATGTATAAAGTAATGGTGGCCCCTGTCCCCGCAATACGTTATACATTAAAGTGGCCCCTGTCCACATTTATAGCATTGACACCAATAAAATAGTGGCCCCTGTCCACATTATATTGGTATCAATACTATAGCGGCCCCTGTCCGCTTAAAAAGTTTAGGTAATGTATAAAGTAATGGTGGCCCCTGTCCACGCAAAACATTATACATTAAAGTGGCCCCTGTCCACATTTATAGCATTGACACCAGTAATATAGTGGCCCCTGTCCACATCATATTGGTATCAATACCATAGCGGCCCCTGTCCGCTTAAAAAGTTTAGGTAATGTATAAAGTAATGGTGGCCCCTGTCCACGCGATACATTATACATTAAGGTGGCCCCTGTCCACATCATGTTGGCATCAAAACAATAGCGGCCCCTGTCCGCAATTACACACACTTAGCTAGCGGCCCCTGTCCGCATTTTGCCAAACATACACATCACACCATAACATTAGACACAGTATACGTACAATACGCCCCAAAACCTTATGTACCATTGAATAATGAACTTCAATATAGTAACATAACATACATAACTCATTTAGAAAGTGGTGCAGGTCAAAAGATAAGTAGATAAATATACTTAACTTTACGCCGACATGGCTCCTTGATCTGGTTTGGGTGCAAGTCGAAGTTGATCATGTGCCGCCTTCTTAGGTCGGCCCCTGTTAGTAATTCTTTTCAGTAGATAGCGGTCATGTGGCAAAATTTTCCATATCTCATATGCATCTGGATATTTCAAATCAAGTCCAATCTGTGACCTTGTGTTTACCTTAAACAGTACTACATCACCTTTATTGAATCTTTGTACTTTAGCCTTTTGCCTGTCAAATCTTTGTTTATCTGCGATACCTCGAGCCTTCATTTTATCTTGCATATATTGATCCAATTGTATGCGATTAACTGTACACTTTGATTCATCTATTAAAGAAATCAATTCGACAGGCACAGCCTTCCAGTTAAAGCTTTTAGTGGACTGATGTTCGTAGTCTTATTGATTGTACAATTGATTGCTAGCTGAAGCGAATCAAGTGCTTTCTTCCAGTCCTTCGTTTCATAATTACGGATGATAGTTAATCCATTCTTGACGACAGACATGGTCCGCTCCACCTGGCCATTGCCTCTGCTTGCACCTGGAGCTATGAAATGCTGGTAAACTCCATGTTGTTTACAATAGTCTTCGAAGTCTGACCTAAAAGCGGCGTCCTGGTCGCTAATGATTTGTTTAGGTGCCCCAAATAACGACATTACTTTCTTTAATGCAAGTAGCATTGACTGAGATGTCTTGTCCATTGCGTACGTGAGTAGTGTAAATTTCGTAAATGCATCGATAATAACAACTACATATTCATGTTTTTCTTTACGAGAAGTCAATTTTCCTGTCATATCGATGTGAATTGTATGGAAAGGGATGGGTTGTTTCTCAATGGGGAACATCCTGGATTGGGTAGCACCTGATTTTCCTTTGCTCGTTCTGCAAATCACACAATTGTCAACAAACCGTCTTACTGTACTACTCATTTCGGGAAACCAGTATTCCTCTCTTAGCTTTGCTAAGGTTTTCTCCCATCCAAAGTGCTTTAGAGCGGTGTGAAAAGCGTTTATAATGCTCCATTGATAAGATTTTGGTACCACCTTTTTCCAGCAATTTCGATCACGGACGACTTCCGTTTGCTTTCGCCATAGCATAGAATCCTTTACCCGATAATCAGATATTTCTGTACCGTTTTCAATTTTCTTTATTATGGTAGCAAGATCCGAATCTCGTCGTTGCTCCACTTTTAACCATGATTCGGATGTCTTCGCCAAATTCACACAAGTTACAGGATTTCGGCTAAAGAAATCAGCATGTTGCATTCGGGCACCTTGTCTGTATTCAACTTTAAAATTATAATGTTGCAAATATGCGTACCATCTATGAATTCTTGGCAACAATTCATGTTTACTCATTGAAGTCTTGATAGCATTACAATCAGTTATGATTGTAAACTCACGACCATATAGGTACTGCCTGAAATGCTTAACTGCTCGCACAATGGCCAATGTCTCTAATTCATACGAATGGTAGCGGCTTTCTGCATCAGTTGTCCTCATACTCATGTAAGCAACAACATGTTGACGTCCGTCTTTAATCTGAATTAGAATCGCACCGAGGCCCTTGCTGCTTGCATCAGTATGCAATTCTATAGAGTAACCCTCCTGAAAAATTGTAAGTACCGGAATGGACGTCAAACGTCTTATAATATCAAGTCTTGCATTTTCGCATTCAGCAGTCCATGAAAACTTTACATCATTCTTTGTTAGATTGTATAATGGTATCAGTCGTGTAGAAAATGATGGTATAAATCTTCTGAAATAACTAGCCAAGCCACAGAATTGGCGAACTTGTTTGACTGTTCGCGGCACAGGCGAGTTCACAAGTGCTGCAACCTTATTTAGGCCTGGTTTGACGGTTCCATTGGATACGAAATTGCCGAGATACTCAATGGACTTTTTAAAGAATTTGCATTTGTTTGTATTGACTGCAAATCCAGCTTGTCGCAAAGCTGATAAAACTTGATCGAGTGTTTCTAAGCCTTCTTCAAATGTCCTACATTTAATCAACACATCATCAATGTATATTAATATCTTATCCATAAATGGCCTCAACGCTTTCGTAATAGCTCGTTGGTAAATTGCTGGGGCATTCATAAGCCCAAATGGCATCATTGTGTACTCAAATAATCCATCTGGTGTAATGAAAGCAGTTTTGTTTATGGAATTTTCATCAACCGGTATCTGATGGAAACCCTGTGCCATGTCTAAGCTTATGAAAAAATCAGCGCCTGCTAATTTGTCAATCTGATCGGAGATAATTGGTAGAGGGAATTTAACAGGAACAGTATTATTATTTAATTCCCTGTAATCGACGACCATCCGGTCATCGCCATTTTTCTTTTTAACGAGAATCACGGGGCTGGCAAAGTTGGATGTGCTTTCACGAACGATACCCTTCGCCATTAAATCATTGACAATGGTTTTAATCTTCTCTCGTTCTACCGGAGCCATTCTGTAAGGTCTTCGGGATACAACCCGGTTGGGATCCTTCAACTGAATTTCAATACAACCAGTTGTTACCTTGGTATTTGGAGTATCGGTAGTAAAAATGTCGTTATACTTAGATAAAACTACATTTAACTGCTTTAGTTGCTCACCATTGGTTAAGTCTGTATCTATTCCCATTGACTTCTCCTTGGAGACATTAACAGTCATAACAGTATTTGTCCTGAAAAGGGAAGCTCCTTTGCTAGTAATATTTACTGATAAACCCGGTATCTTCAGCAAATCAGACCCGACTAATATTTCACATGGTATCTCATGGTCTTCCACTACATGTAAATTAATTTCAACGAAAACATTGGTAATCTCAGCAACGACTACAACCTTTTGACACGATACAATAGGTACGCCAGTACCCAATCCTTTTAGCATGAGCACACAGTCTTCTCTTCTTCCAGGCAAAGAAGAACTTACAGATTTTCTAACGAGGGATACTTCAGATCCACTGTCAAACAAGCTTACGAATTTGTGACCATTAATCATCATTACCATCGGTGTTGAAATATTTTCTTGGGAAGTGGTAAAATTTACCTTTTTAGCTTCATCATACTTTTTTTTTAAACAGCTTGCCTCCGAGTGACCAACTTTATCACAATATATACACTTGAACGACCGTCTATCCGTGACAGGTTCTGTTAATAACGACTTAGGCTCTTCAATGTTATTAGACAGGCAATTAGTTTGAATGTGGCCAACCTTGCCACATTTAAAACAAGTAGACTTAGAGTCTTCTCGAACTGGCTTTGATGGACGAAATCTTTTAGCTGGAGGTTCGCCCTGTCTGTATTCTCTTGGTTTCATAGTGGAGATTACGGAAATGAGCTCTGGTACTGTAGTACATTTACTTGACAACAGCTTTAAGCGGATATGCTCGGCGTCTATGCATCCTATAACTGCTTCAACAGCATCACTTTCTTTATTGCCCTTTATAATCCGCTTCCATATGTTCCATGCTTTTGTGGCCGATTCCGCTGGGTTAGTCATATCAAATCTAAAATTGCGTAATTTAATCATATCGTTAGAGTACCTGGCCTCCGGTTCGAAGGTTTGAATTAGTGCGTCTCTCATATCACTCCAAACCGGTGACTTGACCAACCAAGTGTCTCCTAAACACTTAGCGCGTCCTTTTAAAAGACCGGCAATTTTGGTGCAAATTTCATAATCTGTTAATTTCCAGTGTTCCTTGGCGCGGTCAACATGCTCGCACCAATCTCGAACAGGTACGTCACCGTCAGGGTCGAACGAAGCGATGTACATATCAGCCAACCTGGGTCGCTGGTTGGATGCTAGGGTTCGATTAAACATACTAGCAAGAAATTCGTTGTTAGTTTTCAAATTTTCTTGTTGTTGTTTGGTCAAATTCTCTAAGATGGTTGCTAAGGCTGTCAAAGTTTCACTATTTGCACTAGGTACAATACCTTCAAGACTTGATGAACTTGGCCCGACAACTGGTGTCCGCGTAATATCAGGTGGCAGCTGCTGCTGGTAGGCGCGGTGGGAGAAGTCGTTATCACGGCTTCTGATGTCGGAGTGAGCAGGCCCTGATGGCCGTAAAGGCGAGCTTCCTCAGTAGGATCCATTGTTATTATGTATTTTGTTTAAATAAACACAAATAATCACTCAACTTTGATTTTATTCGATCCAATTACTTTTTCAGCTATTTTCTTAACAAAGGCCAAAACAACAATCCCAATTCTCCGACCCGAGGGTAGCTTCCTAAACCATGATTACAAATTACCCACATCAAATCATTTTTCATTTATCTTATCTACACCAAAATCGATTTTATATATTTATTTTAAATTAAACACAATTTTCATCTCTATTAATAACAAAATAATAAATCCTAATTTGTCGTGAAAGCTGTATTAATCTGGGTTCCACCAGAAAACTGGAGATCAGCATTCTTCCATAGCAGTGTGTCCTTCATCGATATTGTAGAAGTGCCGGCGTTGGCCAGTAGATGGCACCCGCGCCGACATACATCAAACAAAAATGAGTACAATGGCGAACTTATCTCAATGAGAGATTTCTTACAGCTTACCACAAATTATGTGAAGCAAATTGTATAGCGGGACAGGCAAAGCATACAAAGCTAGAACATACTTATACAGGTACGGAGACAACTAAAAACGAATTATTTACTACAAAATACCCCCCCAAAACATAATACAATAATAATACTAATAATATACAGGCTACTGAATGATTTTATAATACATAAATAAATATATAATACTATTACAAAGTCATAGAGAGATAGTGCTCTTTTAAGCTTCTTCTAAATGTGTGAAGCGATGGACACTCTTGGAGGTGCTTTGGTAGTTTGTTCCATAACTGAGCATACCGCTTTTTTTACTTTTAGAACCCACACTAGAGGATATGTAAGTATCATCGCTTTGAAAACTCGAAGTTTGGGTCACTAACAATTTTTTATGTACCAGGTTGTGAACGGACAGACCAATGTCAGTTTCCTAAAACTCCTAGACCCCCCATTATGGTTACCCAATTAAATTAATAAATTTATCTAACATTAAGCGATGCCTATTATAACAAATACAAATACTAAACCATTTATTCCACACAAAATGTAGCATGACAACAACAACAACAAAAATAGCAGACGGACAAATAAAACCTTTTCCACTACTACACACATTAGTTTGTAAGCTGGAACTTCAACATAACACTCCTAACATTTTCAGTTACTACACCCGTCCACATTAACGCGGACGTTACGTTAACCTCGTCAAAGTTTTAGTGTGCAGTGTTTTTCGGAGAGTCCACTCGGAGTTTAACTGCTCTAGCTAAATTCAAAGTGAAAAGCCCTGGTGGAGAGTGGATCGATCTGGTGACACACACTCTACGCGACCCGGTTGCAAATGAGGATGTAGAGCAATTACCGGCTTTCTAGAGCTTTGTGGTCATTATACAGTAAGAGTATAGTTATAGGCAAGAGGCACGTACTGGTTACGTGAAATCGCTAGCTTGCAGTGCTTATTGGAGAAGAATATTAAACGGTTCATAACAAAGATTTCAAGTTAAAATCAGAACTTTCAGTGGTTTCATGTTTCGCTGCTGGCGATAAACGGTGTAAACTTAAACATTCTCGGGATTCTTGTAGACATATTTTGCTAATTATGTTCTCCGATTTAAGTACTTCTTTCAATAAAGGAAGCGTACCTGCTTATTCATCTACTTCTTCATTAATATTCGCCGAGCATTTGTAGCCAGAAGCATAAAAATCGAGGTGAAAGTAATCACAGCATAAGCTTGAACATTTTTAGATCGTTGCGCTCTCTATTCTTTCGCTTTTTTTTATGTTATACGGTAGGCAAACAGGCAAGCAAGCCACCTTATGGAAAGTGGTCACCACTGCCTATAGATATTAGCAACACCAAGAGTATCGCTAATGCGTTGCCTACCTCTATAACACGTTGCTCTGACAGCAAAAGGCAAATTCCACTCCACTGCCAAAGCCACGGTTCCCCAAATCCCCACCCCATTGAGCACTGGAAATATTACTCACCGGCAGAAACACAATACTATTTAAAAGAGTATTAGTTAGCTGCGATATTCTGTAAGGTGAGGTACTTCCCCAGTCGGGCGGCTCCAATTCGAACGAGATACCCATCTATGCCCTACCTCTCTTACGCTTTACCTATCATTCTTTTTATAATTGTTACTTTGTTTAAAACTATATTATTACCTACTTAGATAGCAATGGTAACATCCCTGGTGTTGCTGATGTCCATAGACGGCGGTGATCGCTTTCCATCAGGTGGCCCGCATGCCTGTTTGTCTGCCGTATTACAAAAAAAAGATAGCAGAAATGTCAAAAATGTAATTTTAATAGGAAATACTTATTACTTTGTAACTATTAAATAACTTTAACTATAATTTCATGATGATATCAAGGATAAGGATTTGGGTCGCGGTCTTCAAATATATTTGTACTTTGGGTCGCCAGCCAATAAGGTTATGAACCGCTACACTAGAACTTGTCAGCCTAATCACCTAATACGATTTCGTTTCGTCGCACAGGTTTATAGGAAAAATATAATTGTACCACATTAGTAAAGAGTTTTAGCATAATCTCCACACGCTGGGCAGGTGGGTTAGAGATTGTAATGTTGAAATAATATAACAGAAAATGTTGCTGCCCATTTTCTTGTGTGGAGTGGACCAGGTAGGAAATACAAGTGGATAAAGCCGGGAAGTTGCCGAAGTGGGAAAGGTTATGGAAAGGGAAAGAGGACGAAGTCCTCCTGATTGTTACGGAGGTCCTGGCTTATTTGCTGGCTGCCTCTAAACCATTGTCACTCTGTACAGTTATTCAACGAATTTTACTAAAGATTTATTATTGTACGATAACCTTGAAGAGGAGTTGGTTGGTGCAATATTTTTACTCAGTCGGACACCACACGGCTAACGTACTAAACAAAAACCATTGGCTTGCTCGAAAGTAGAATTTATTAAACAAAATTTTGTGTTCATACATAATCAAAGACGGTGGTTATATTGTTATTTTCGATGAACATTTTGATAGTTGTCAAAAAATCTTCGGTGGAATTGTCCATTTTATCATCAACGTCGGTATAACTGCTCATTTTATCATCAAATATTATCGCCATATCGTCGGTTTCATCTTCGTCATTCTCTGTTGTGTCGTAGTAATTCGGATCGGTCGTATGATCGTAGTACTCTGTATTGTCCAGGGTAGAAATAGCATCTGTTAAATCTGTCCTTAAACCCGGTAACCGCACACCTAAAAGGGACGAGGAGTTTGACGAGTTCCCAGAAGAACGTTCGTAACCTATGGCGTAAAATATCTTATCCAAGGTTCCAGTCGCTTTTAATAAGAGAAAGATCACGATGAAAGCGATGAACGACATCACGCAGTCGCAAGCGGGGCCCCGCCGCGGCGGGCAGAAGCCATTGGCTCCGCACAAGCAGCATTTTAACTTGGACGTGATCACGAACACGCAACATATGGGTATCAGTGATATAATCTGTAAAATGAATGACAGCATGGTGTATAACGTCTGAAAGACCAGCCGAACTGTGTTCTCTATCATCAGCAAGCAAGTCAAAATGCTCCTCGTAAGAAACTGGAGCGTACATAAGAATATCGATAAAATATCTTTTATTGCTCGACACATCTTGGCGGCTGACTCTGGAACAGAAGTGGAAAGTGGGTAAATAAGATTCTCAGTCATCGTGTGGTTGCTAGACAAAGAACTACAGACAGTATCATTAACCCCTCTATATGAGTGTCGTACAAAGGAAAGGAGAAGGAAGAGTGTGGCATAGTGCGTTTCCCAAATCTAAAAGATTTCACTAGGTATAATCAAAGCTACCGACAGAAAGTATCAAGATATAGTTATCTGAAACGCTGTAGGCCTGTAAGGGCATGCTTTTTGATTCGGTTAGACACTGTAGACCTAATATTCGATGTCATAAATTCTTTTGCATTCATACATTTTACGTTTTAAGGTTCTGTAAAATCTATAATATTCCCGATAGGTCCAACTTCGTTATGCGTCTATTTAACCAAATAATAAGCTTTAATATACGGGATACTGAATAACCATTTTGATTTCTACTGGCGACCTTGTAAAACCACTGAACTAAGCGGGTCCTATGTTTTCCTTCAGATGTATGGTACAACTTACCTTATTTAAATCTTGGAAAATGTAGGCAATGAAGTAGGTAGCTGTGACCCTAAAAAAGCCCTCCCAAAACAGTACAAAACAAATTTCGCTACCTCATTTGAATATAAGAAAAAAGTATCCTAACATTAAACTTAACTAAACTATGATCTTTATTACTTCGTTATGGCATAGCATATAATTAGATTCAATATAACATTAGAACAACTATTATCCCAAGAAAATAAATAAATACTTTAAAATAGTACTTTAAGTTGACAACTTCAAAGCCAAAGACATTGTCTGTACCATAGACATTTGTACCTACAAATATCGACAAATATAGAAACCCTCTATGTCCAATTTCTTTCATAGAAACCAAAGAAATTGGACTACCGAAATACTGACCGACTTTGAATACTCGTTTGTTTACGTAGATCATCTTCGTCTGTGTGGCAATCAGTAACATGTGTGTTTTGGCCACCAGGTGGCGGTGAACGCGCGGTTGCGGCGAGCGCGAGGCGATGATCGGCACCGTGGGCCGACGCGCTCACCATGCGGCACCACTCCACCGACGTGAGTACACAGCACTAAATAATCTAGGTATCTGTACTAGTCATTAAATCATTATCATCCTAGCGTTCAACCCTGGCTTCCGAAACTTTTTATGCAAATCGACGTAGCCCCAAGAAGTTAAAAGAAAAGCAGAAATAATTACGTGTCTTCATTGGTATCCCTATATTGGAAATGAATAGAGCTAGCCAGCCACCCACGTGCGTCTGCAGCGCGACTGCGAAGCGTGACTAAACAGCGCCACAGCGGCTGCAATAAAAGCTTCCGCTGGTTCAGTCCTACTGTAGCATGACTAAAATGCCATATCACGAAAGCGTTCTTAACTTTAGTCTTGGTTGAATATTCGTCTCGTCACGTTTCAGACGGTGGACAAGGCGGTCTGCACGGAGGAGGGCGGGTGCGGCGGCGCGGCCAGGCTGGAGGCTGTGCTGCTCGCGCTGGTGGAGCGCAAGGCGCGCGCGTTGCACCGCGAACATGCGCGCCGCACGCACCCGCTGCTGTTGCTGCTGAGGGACCATGTGGCCGACGGTCAGTATTACAAGTATACTTTCAGACAGAGCTTTTTCAAGTAGTGGACGGGGACGAGGCATTCGTGAAAACCGCCCTCGCTTCCATTTTCCACCTTTGCGAGTCCTGCTGTTACTGATTCTTAGGGATAATGTGGTTGACGGGCAGTATGACCAACATATGAGTACTACAGTACACGACCAACACCGCCAAAGTGGTGACCCCGACGTGATCCTTACGTCTTCCCTACCTGACTCCCGTACACAGCAGTCACAGCCTTGACCATAGTCGGCACAACGCGTGCTTCCTGGTCGCTCACCTGCGGCATCTCACTGTCCCCACCCAGTCTCGACTCACTGCAGACTTGGGAACAGCATCGCTTCGGCACAGCTCACAGCGCAACCTCACGCCAGAGCTACGCCATTGCTCACCGCATCGCCAGACTGACTACGCTTCATACGTCAGCTTCAGCGTTTCTCGCTTCGGTATCGACCTCCAGTCTCCGGGGGGAGTACTGTAGCGACATCTATCGCTCCACTAGGGAAACTCAACGATACTTACATTACGAACACAAGGTTGGCAAGCATCCGCATATAGATGGCGCTAACAATCCTACATCGCGCTAGAGAAATGTGCCAACTTCCACGGCATATATACAACTTCCGACGATCAACTGTCGGACCCTTGGTCCCCTGGTCACAACACCCGGCCAGGTGGGTAATTACCCTTTTCAACCTTCTCCCATCTTCGCTTGCCAACATTGGCGGCTACCATTATCCTGCACCGCCAAAAATGTATAAATTTGTTTATGACTCATACCTATAGATAGATAGATCATGAGCTGAAATACAACTGGCTACTTTAAACTAAGTATCTCTCCATGTTTCGGGGAAACAAGTTTGCTATGAAAACTAACATCTAGTTTAACCAAAGTTTGTTAACCGTTTCAGAGGAGGCGTCCATAGTGGGCAGCCCCGGGGAGGCTCTGCCCAGACACTGGTGCGAGCATGAGCTCGCGAGGCACAAGCGGAAGAAACTCACGCTGAACACCCACCCCGAGTAAGTTTCCTACATCTGTCGGTTGTAAATGATGCACAGCTGATAGTTCAGCTTATCTTTGTAGAATGTTCGCAAGATAACTTGCCTCGCGGCTAAAAATTGAACTAAATTTGACAGAGAACAAACAACTTGACATCATCATCATCATAAGCTTGGCGTTAAATCCGGGTTATTAGATGGTTGCCATGTTCGGCTTTAGTCTTGTTCTTATTTAGTCATGAATTACTAAAGTTTTATTTTTGTCATATTCTGCATTCGTCATATTCGGTCATCGGTCCGAGGCCGCCTTCTTACTTCTCTTGGTCCGCTTTCGCTCGGTCTTCGAAATTATTGGTGGTGATTTTGTTGACACGAATGTCATTCTAAACGACGTCTAGCCATCGCTTCTTGGGCCGGACTCTCCTTCCCATGTCTGGCGGGGATGGCAAGGCCAGACATTTGTTTCCTACATAATTTACCGATCTGCGCAAGAGGTGGTCATACAATCGGTAACACCACTCTCACAGCTTATCTGCGATGTCACGGACGTGAAGGCTTTCCACCGCAACTCCTGCTTGAGCCGCTCTAGTAGAGGCCAAATCTCACTGCTTCACTCTTATAAACCTTTCCCTACAATTTCACCAGCATTTTGATATTACAAATGACACCCGTCATCTCCTGTCATCATTTGCTGCTGGTCTTTGACACATTTAGTTTCAGACCGAAGTTCTCGAGTGACCACTTCCACTTATACGCTCGTTGGACTAGTCGCTCTTTGTCGGAGTCTGTCAGAGGTTGATCATTATAGTCTGGGATGCTGAACGTCTATTATCACGTTGAATAGAAAAGGGCTGAGCACAGAGCCGCCGTGTACCTCAACATTAATAGGGAAGGGGTTGGAGTCACCAACAGCATTCAACAGCAACAGAAATCGGAATCGCGGCACATGTCTTGGGTAATGTCAATATAGGTTACAGGTGCCGACTCGGACCGCAACGCCCACCAGATCATCTTACGAGAAACACAGTCCAAGGGCCTTCTGCTGCATGTCCAGAAACAAAAAATGTAGGGGCGTGCGTGTTATTTTACCTGTATCCCTTCGTGAGCGTTCTCAGGGTAAATACAGAGTCCACGACACCCTGGTTGAAACCCATACTGAACTGACACCCCGAGATCGTACACTCCTGTCGGATCCGAGAATCCACAATATGTTTGACGATGTTCATGGTTTGAGACATCAATTTTGCAATAATTGCTGCACACAAGGCGGACCCCGGGCTCTCGTTCTCGAGAGCAAAACCGGGACATTACGCCCCCTTTTTAATGATATGTGATGTCCTAATCAATAGAGAAATTTTGTGTTAGTGTTTGAGTTTGACCCTTGATCTTGCCAAATTGTAAATTTGTTTCTGCCGCTTAGACGATTCTAATTTATCGCACAAAGGACAGAATTGGCCGTGTGGTGTCCGGTAGAGTAGAATAGCACCACTTACACACACTACACACTATTTTTCGAGCCAAAAGATCTAGGCTCCGTGGGCTGGAAAATGGGCAGCAGCGTTTTCCATTGTTATATTTATAACACTGCGATCTTCAACCAGCTTGCTAAGCATGGAGATTATGGCAATAACCTCCCCTTTCGTGGGAGAGGCCCTTAGTCCTGCAGTGGACTGTTTGGGCTGTGATGATGATGATGTACATAGGACTTACTCTGGCTACCGTTCGTTATCTACGGGTCTTTAGAAGATCTGAACGCTTGCTATTTTTACAGTGGGCTTTTTGGCTAGGTCTTCTTGTCAAGCGTCGTCGAGTTCTGAGTTCTTCCCGGAGTTGATCAGATCCTGACAAACACAATAGTATTTCAAAATCGGTCCAGGCGTCTTCGAGTAATCGGGGAACATATATAAAAAAAAGTTCCGACGAATTGAGAACCGTCCTCTTTTTTGATGTCGTTTAAAAATGAATAGGTTGAGCTATGTATTGTACTTATACCAGTTCACAAAAGTCCACAAAATTTCGGCCGGTCAAGCCGCCCAGAAACGAACACGAACGAATACGAATATAAACGCGGGAAAGTCTTGGGTTGCCTGTTTCTTTGTAACAGAATATGAAAAGGTGTTATATAATATATAATAGGTATAGAACACCTTTTACAAAAGGTTTTAACACCACTCGTACCCCCCGCAGCGAGCTAACGAGCCCCGAAGAGCTGGAGCTGGAGCGGCGCCGGCGGCGGCGGCGGCGGCGCGCGGCGCGCTCGGCTGCGCAGGCGGCGCGCCCGCGGAAGCACCGCACGCTACTCGTATCGGCCATCGACGAGCAGGCTAAGGTTATACATGTAAGTTGCATCAGTGTAGTATGCCGCGGTATACGTATGATCTGTTTATTCTGACTTGTACTATTTGGTTCAGCAAATTATGTATTTAAATGGATAATGAGCAGCAGTATTCGTTGAAATTCATATTATATGTATTTCTTGTATAATTCAAGACATTTATACACAATATACGTAGCTTGATTGATATGGCAAGTCGTGGGCATTGTTTGTTTACCAAAAAGGACAAATCAGAATAAACAGATCATAGACCCTCTGTTGGTCACCACGCGAAGGTACGAAATAATGTTTCTCGCTCGAACGATTCGGATGTAGAATGAGCTCCCAGCCACAGTGTTTCCTTTGTACTAAAAAATAAAATAAAAATAAAAGAAATTTATTTCAGACAATGTCCATATTAGTAAGGAAAACATTAATGATTTACAAACTACATTAGTAAATCAAAGCAACTCAGCTTGTATTACCAATAACGTTGAGATATATGTCATTAGAAAGGATTTTTCATTTTGTACAACATTTACTATGGCGACAACTCTCGAATCGCTGTGGGAAAAAAGCGTCAATTAAAGTAAAGTCATTTTGTACTGGAAAATTCGACCTGTATGACACTTTGAAATTTTATATTATAAATTATTATATTTCTGACATTTTGTACTGTAAGTCACTGCTAGCATTTTATTTTAAATGGGTGATTTAATTTAAAATTTGACATATTAATTTCAGTAATAAAGGAGAATCAGCAGAAATGTATGGACCCCAGCCTATTGACCAATAACGTTGAACGATATGTCGTTGGAAAGGATTTTTCATTTTCTATAACTTTCACCATTGCGATAACTCTCGAAAAGCTGTGGGAAAAAAGTTATGGTCAATTAAAATATAAGTTTTCCAGTACAAAATGATGTTTACTTGGGGTCCATTCACACATTGGGGCCTTTATCGACTAACTAAAACATTGCATTGCATTTTCATATAGTTATGTTTCTCCCACAAAATATCTTACGTAAGCAGGAAATTCTGCAGCAAAAATTTAAAATGCAGTGAGTTTTGCATTTTCCTAGTTATGAGAAAAACGCGTTGGAAGTAACTTAAGCGTACTTACTTAGAGCGTCGGTGGCCGAGCGGTTAGAGTATCCGACTCGTAAACCAGAGGTCCCGGGTTCGAATTCCGCTCCGGCCATGTACCAATGACTGTTTTCTGAGTTATGTACATTAGTTGAATACTAATCAATGCTCTGACGGAGAGGGAAAACATCGTGATGAAACTGGATGTGTAACCATGATCCAATCTGGTCAGGTTCTCCTGGTAGTATGGTCATGGAGGTCAGATGGCAGTCGCTCCACTGAAATGAAGTAACTGTCAAATCCTGGATCATGGTTAAGGCGGACCCCTGGCCCTCGTGCGCGAGAGCACAACCGGGACATTAACGCCAAGATGACAACTTTTTACTTAATGCAGTATATTTTCGTCCCAATTACCGCAGTGTCTCAAGACGAAGGTCTTTGACCAATGTGTGTTGCCAGTGATGAGTTACGGTACTGAAACGTTGAAAGGTGGCCTCTCACTGTGGGTCTTATAAGAAAGCTCACTGTTACCCAAAGGGCAATGGGAAGAGCACTGCTCGAAGTCTCTTTGCGCGATCGAATCAAAAATGAGGAGATCCGCAAGAGAACTAAGGTCACCGACATAGCTCTAAGTATTGCCAGACTGAAGTGGTAGTGGGCAGGGCACATAGCTCGAAGAACAAATGGCCGATGGGGCAGTAACGCTCTCGAGTGGGGACCACGTACCGAAAGACGCAGCGTGGGTCCTACAAGGTGGACCGACGACCTGGTAAGGATCGCAGGTACCAGCTGAATGCGGAAAGCACAGGACCGGTCTTTGCCGAGATCTCCGGGAGAGGCCTATGCCCAGCAGTGGGCGTCTTCTGGCTGATATGATGATGATGATGATGATGACTTACTGCAGTTATGTTAAGTGAAGCACCTATAGCCGCAGCAGAGCACTGTATCATCACATACTACATTTATAATAAGGAGTTAAAGTATAGTTATTAAGAAGAGAGCTTTAATTATACAAATGATTTTCCTCAAAACCCCTCTAGGAAATGAATAAATAATAACTCAAATATATTTTTTATTGTCTAGAAAGGCACACTGTGAGGCGGTCCACCTGAAGGAAAGTGGCCACCGTCATCCAGGACATCTGCAACCTAAGAGAAACGGATTTGAGATAAATCGGGAGGTACAAGCACTAGTACAGAGGAACTGTACCTGTCCAAAGCACAAGCTAATATGACACAGATCCAGGCCAGTAGAGAGGCATTACTCAAGCGCATCAACCTGTAAAGAGTAAAGACTGTGTCTGACTTGAACGTTGCTAATTTGTCAAGTTTCGTTTGGCTTTAGCCGTTTCCACTTAACATCATCTTTACCGGGGAGTCCTTGCTGTTACCCTATCATCAGACCTAAACTTCGGATATCATGTTGAGTCCAGAGCCCGACTTCCCAAGTCAGGCGGCTCCAATTCGAACGGGATACCCCGCTAAGCCCTACCTCTCTTAAAACATACATATTTACAACTAACATAATGGCGAATGATCTTACTGCATTTACACTAAATTTCTTTAAGGGCTGATTTTTTAATCCTCAGATTAAGTTTATCTGCCCGTTATGTGTATTACTTATACACTGCCAAATTAAAACAAACTGTAATCCTTATAATTATGAAGTAATGACACCGTTTTGTTTTAGTCGCACAATAACTTATCAGACTGATATGGTTTATCTGAGGATTGAAAAATCGGCCCTAAAAACATTTCCCAGTAACATAAAAAATGTCTTAATTGTAACTTACTGCATTTATTCCAAGAGTCAGTCTCAATTTGTGTTAGAAGTTTATGTATTACTTTGCACTATAATTACTTACTGCGTTAATGTTATGCATTTGCGACTTATAAATTATCATACTAATTTATGGCTTAAATTGTTTTTGTTTCCCGAGTCGGTGTAAAAAAACGGGTCTTTGATTTGAGTAGATCTTGTTGCGCTGATTGCGCAAATAGTGTAAACCCAAAAGTGAAAAAAGTTCACTCACTGCATTTTAAATTTGTGCGGCAGAATTACTCTATAACTTTAGAAAGTAGTAGTAGTAGTCTAACTAAGCCCTCAACGTCAGCCAAGCCCTAACTCCCGCTTTAGTAGTTTAGTACGTTAATTCACGTGGGATGAACTATGAAGCCCTGATGTCTACTAAGGGATATTTAAAAACAAGTTTCATTTTTATTACGTACGTACGTTTTTATTACGTCGTTCTGTTTTATTTGTACCAATTAGTAGCTTAGGGTGCACACACGGTTCTTGTAACTGGAGTAAGTAGCTGGCACAGCAGCAGTAATCGCTTGTGCTTGTACGTGATGCAAGAAGCTGGCGCGAGTACTTGAGAAAGCAACGTGCGGGCTACTAGTAGCACCAGCCAGTAGCGGGCTACCAGTATGCAAAATCCCTTATTCTGTAAAAAGTAAAAAGGAGTTTCTTTCCTCATTGATTCCGTGTTATTCTTTCCTCATTTCGTCCTTTTTAGATAGTTTTTTAATCGGCAGTCAGAAAATCCGTCCACGTCGCTACCTACATGTTACAAGTATGCGCGAAGCTCGATTTAATAATAATTGGATCGATTAGCATCTCCACGGCAGTTTTAATTTTAGCAGAATTTGAAAACGATTCCATAACAATTCAATTAAAACCATTAATTAGCGGACATGAGGGCTAGGGCAAGTGCCTCAACAGGTGCCAGCTACATGCGCCGTATACAAGCAGACTTATCATGTCGCGAATTTTATTATCGTATCTAGAGGCAAAAGTTAGCTTTAACTTATTTGACGATATAAACTTATTAGCTTTGCTTACACATACTTGCTTTTTGCATTATGCTGTACAGCGCCCTCTAGTTAAGGGTGGTAAAACTTTTTGAACATGGGTAGAACAAGTGCTTCTAATATCACTAAACTGAAAGCAATGCTGGTTCGGGTCCGGATGCGCTTTGGTGGCGTTTCGTACTTTTCGTGCGTTTCGCACGTACGAAGTTTGTGTGCGAGGTTTCATAGAACTTGGAGGGCCCGAATTTGGTCCTGCGATCGCACGAAGTAGTTCGTGCGATAGCAAAAGTGAGGGCGGCCTTAGAACGCATGTGTAAATGACATCACATGCCGGTAGATGGAGTTAGTTGGGTTGAAGATGAAGGCTGCCTAAATGGACGTACAAAAAGGTGTATTATATTTTATGAACCTACATAAAATACAATACAAAGTCACGTCCAGTTCGCACACAGAGGGATATATTTTTTTAACGATAGTAATTTATTTTTGACAACGATTGTAATTTCTATCTATAGAATCGAGAGGGGACTCCATAGCTCGATCTCGGTTTCTGTGAGGGTCCCCGCTTTCTACCTCTTTTTCCTCCACTTCACCCGGTTTCCAGCATCCTCGCGTAGGCTGTAGTGTTCATGCCGCTGCTTATGAAGTTGACCAACGTTTGTCCCCAGGTGTTAGACCCGGACGAGTTGCCGCGGCGAGCGCGCTACACCATCATGGTGACGGCGTGCCTGCTGCTGTTCCTTTGCCTGCTGCTGGTGGGGGTGACGCTGCGGATGGCGCCACTCATCGATGATATGGGTGAGTGACGTGTTTTTTAAGAGTACTATTCCTGATGTTGCTAGCCATTGGCAGCGGGGACTGTTTTCCATCGAGGTCCAAGCGAATGTTTGTCCACAGGTTGACATTGACACCTAGGTAGAGTGCAACAAACTTATCTGAACCGGTGATGGCGTTGCTGTTGTTGACAACATCATTACACTTCGAGATGGCAACACTTGTTTTGCTCATAAAATAATGTTAATTTTGTATCACGCCTTTTCAAAGCGGAGCGACGCGTGACACAAAAAAATACCTTGTTCAATAAGCAATACATTTTTTGACATTCAAATGCTAAATGTAATAAGCGCATAAGGGCTAAAAAGCACGAAGTAATTAGCTCCTTGGACGGTAGCTTATCAGCGGAAGCATTTGTTTCACGAATTACACGCAATATTCGCGAACCAAATATTTTGTGCATTGCCACGTACACGAACGAAACTAAAAGTTTGCTTTGTAACTTAATGTTCGCTTCATCAATATGACGATATGATCACGAACCTTTTTATGTCAATTTTACTTACGTAACAACTCCTTTCCCTACCTACTAATACATTTTATTTTGATATAACCCACTCGATTGGTTTTAGAGAAAAAGGTTTTCCAAGAAATACTTACCCAATATCAAGAAATAACCAATAGTGGACGGTGTACAAAGCAAATATTGATAGAAAACCGCAAATCGATGTACAGGACAGCCGATTGGTACACGGCTACTTTGGGTTAAAACAACCATTTTGAGAGATAGTTCTTAACAATGTTCCCATGACGGGAGCAATAATGACTCCTACGTCTCAAACATTTTACTAAGATAAAAAAAATGAAAACGTTAATATTTTAAAAATTGCCTTTTGACGTTAGATTACACATTACGACGAGAGGTACACAGTAATTTTTTTCTTTATTTGGATAGTTATGAGTATATTAAGAGACATTAGGCGTATATTTTACAAAAATTTCCTATGCCGTCTCCTACCTGGTGGAGCTCAAACATAGCATATATTGAAAAAATTCTTGGATTTTAGAAGTTTTTAACAGGTGGCCGGAAGGTATTTGACACAAACAAGGTAAGTATCTGAAAAAAAAATTCAAATCCCATACAAAAAATTGTAATGGATTTACTTTTGGGAATTTACCATGGGAATATTTTTAAGAACTACTGCTCAAAATGATTATTTTTTTTACTCGTGTACCAAACGGCTATCCAGTACATATTTAATCGTAGTCCGACCAGTACAAAACAAACTTAACCTCATATTAAAATCTAGCCGTTAAAGCTTTAGCCCGTGCCAAAAAATAGACATCCAAACCTACATACATACGCTAAAAAAACATAATCCTCTTCCTGATGCCAGCCATCCGATTGAATGCCGATTCCAGTCGGGTAAAAAGACAACTGACGTCCCTAACGCTCATTAATAACATTGTAACATACTTTACAACAGCCTCCTAATTCCTAGGTGCCATAACGTGCGTGAGCAAAGAAATTACGTCGACAATCCTTGCCTCTTTCGGCACATTTCCTTTGATGTTACAGTAAATCGCGTTTGCGAGACCGCAGGGCCCCGGGGCAGGGTTGTCACCGCGCTTTGTCGCCCGCTGTGACAACCCTATCCAGACGTGAGTGGGGTGCTTGATGGATAGGTAACGAGTGGAGAATATAGGAAACATGTGGAGTTTTAATGGTGGGAAGACTGTCAAGGAGGTCTTCCAGGTAAGTCTTTATTTCGGCTGGCAAGCAAATGTTTGCGTTGGTGTGTTCCGGTTTCGCCTTTGACCATAATCTATGGTTTGGCATTATAGTTCAGGTAACTACAATGGAGCGATTTCAATCTGATCTCCGTGACCCGGTCCTGTGGGACACTGACGATTGGAACATAGTTACACATTCAGTCGAATGAATGTAATCACTATGTTTTCGCTCACCATAGCATCGGTAAGTATTCAACAAATCTACGTAATTCAGAAATAGAAATTGGAACGGAACCGCTAGCCATTATGATTGTGATTATACTGAGGCTCTCATCTGCCGTATAGTTCTTATTAATTTAAAAAAAATATTAATTCTTAGGCATAAAACTAAATTCATGCCATATGGTTAAATTTCATTATTCTCAAAAGAAAATACATTTTACTTAATGATAACTTATGAAACATAAAAATACTTTTATTGTAGGATTTCAAGTATCTACCTATCTAGCTCCAAAGACCCTAAAAAAATTTGAAATCAAATTATTTGCTGCCGGCAAACCGGACTATCAGAGAGTTAAAGCAAGTCGGTTGCAAACTCCTTTTTAATCAATGTCTGCGCAGACGAAGCAGCTGGTAAAAACGAGTAGTCCATATTTTACTCGGGTTTAATTAGCACAGATTGCCTAGTGGCTGGTGCAGAGACCTCATTGTAGTCTTCACGGAAATTACTGAATTAATTCGCAGTTGAAATTTCAACTGAATTCAGCGCTGTCTGTTTCTGAACGCTGAAATGTTACATCTTTTATATCTTGCATCTTTAGTATTTTCATAAATGTATATTATCCTTATAAATTAATAAATCAAAAACCTTTCGCTGAATAGCTTCAAGGGCAAGTTAGGTTGATTAAAAGCGTCGAAATTCGTCAAATTCCTGTGAACTCTGGTATCTAAGTATTCAAAGAAAAAATACAAGGAAATTGTTCGTAAATTAAAACGATGGATGGATAATTTATAGTCATAGACTGCCTTTATACGACAAAATATAATAGACTTACTTCTGCGCTCCAACTCATGTCCAACTTGCATGGTGTATTCATACAGAATCGAGTCCACAATCAGCCCGTATTCATAGCTCGTATAGAGTAGTTTGAACATTTCCTCTGGTCTGTTTTAAATTTAAACGAAAATTTCAGCACAAAACTATACCCAACTATGGGGTATGTACTTACGCAATTTATTTTAAATATCGATGTACTTAGTAATAATTGGTTTGTGATTATTTTCAGATGTAGGTATACAAAATTAAGTTAAACCTACTGTAACGTATTGTAAAATTAAGTTTTATAATTTTTCACTTGAAACACAGGGTATCCTAGTTCAGGGAAATTATTATTATTTACCGTTTACTTGTTTAAATGTAACATTGAAATGTATTTTACAAAGATTTAATAATAAAGGTTTTTTTAATTTTTTTTATTTAGTTGTGTGGTGATCATGTTTATATACAGCGAATGCATAAAAATGCAGTTGTAGTATAAAACCAAACTCTAGTGGCAGTGAGCAGATATCCACCTACGAATTTCTCATTTAGCTTTCATTGTGTGTAATTTAAATGCAGAACGACACAGATGTCTCACTGCGAGTATTATTTGTAACGACTGACGTGCCTCACATCTGTAATTTTAATTACAAAAGGTAGCTTGACATTAACATATACGTAATTAACATATACATTATACACAACAGAACCCGGCGCGACTTCGTTCGCGTGGCATCCTACCCCCACATACACCTACTTTCCCCCTACCTACCCTTTTTTATTTATTTATTTATCAGTCACTAGTTGACCGGCCGCGACTTCGTTCCCTATCCTATAAACCTTCCTCTTGAATCACTATCTACTGTTGAAAACCGCATCAAAATGCGTTGTGCAGTTTAAAATATCTAAGCGTACTTAGATTAATACATAGGGACAGACTGCGGAGAGCGACTGTGTTTTATAGTATGTAGGTATAGATAAAAAGGTAAGGTGAAAAGAAAAAAGAACAGGAACATCAGTCGGCGGTTAATAATGCTCATCGGCTAGTTTCGGCACCGTATTTAATAACAAACATGTATCGCGAATCACTAAATGAAGGCTCTTCCTTTGGGCAGCACAGATCTGGAGTCCTATTTTTGAACCGCTCGCATCCACGCGAGCGCTCGTCTTCTAATGCCTGTCTTTTCTATCTCTAGCAAGTTAACGCGAGTATGAAAGAGACAGGTAGTGCATGCAAGCGCTCGCGTGGATGCGAGTGGTTCAAAAATAGTCCATTTATTTTTGAACGCACTTTTTTTGTGTGCCGCACTTTTGCCGTGTGTAAGAACTTGTAGTTCTTACACACAGCAAAATCGATCTTGTCACTTTTTAAATGTAGTTCCCGCAACAAGATTCTTGAGATTTATAGGTACTCAGATATGCTTATCGTTTATGCCAGGTTATTTACTGCCGACATCTAGCTAGCCTCTATTTTGTAGCGGTACGCGGGTTCCTCAGTTTTGATAACGCACTTACAACGGTTTTGAGGTCTCTATTGGTCGGGCGACGTCCGTCGTACGATCGTGGTTGCACGACCGTTGCCAATTCGGACAGCGCCTAAGGTAACCTAACGATATCCATCTTCCCTAAGGCTCTGCTGAAAATTCATAGGAACAGGATGGTTTTATCCATTACTAAACCAATGAGCCGACAGATTTATTTAACGTACTCTATGAAAAGCGAGCGGACAGCCCACAAGAGGAAACAGCTGTCGCCCATAACACTCACGACTGTACTTATATTTCATTGCAGAATAAGGCCTCAACTACATATTCGTGGGTAACTGTACACACGAATCTAGAGCCACGAGTAGTTAGTACCGTACACCGCGCTCGTAATCAGCTGTATTCACTAGGAGCTTGTGGTCGGGAGCGTGGAGTGCCCTTTATGGCGGCAACCCGCGGGCATCCAAATTAGTTTCAGGTTAATAAATGATGCGTCCATACTGTTTTAGAATACACCGGGGATAATTTATTATGAGCCTAATTTCGGTTTACGCCCTTCGCCGCTTTGACAAATTGGTGGCTGGATTTGAATGTGTAATTAGTTTATTGCAATTAACTAGCGGGCTGTAATTAGTGTATTATAATTAGTTTAAAGGGGACCTACCCTTTTCTTGCTTATAAACCTTCCTCTTGAATAACTCTATCTATTGTTGAAAAACGCATTAAAATTCGTTGCGTAGTTTAAAAGATATAAGAGTACATAGATATGTCGCAGCCGGATGTTTAAATTAGCCGGTTAATTAAATGGCTAGCTTTTTAAGCAACTATTTAATTGAATATTTGCCAAAGCAATGAACTTTGAAAGTTACGTCTAACGAACGATATTGCCCCGAGTTTATGGAGCTCCTCCATACATTGTCACAACACTAACCTAACCCAACCGAATTAAAACCTAATGAAAAAACTGTTATTATTTTTTGAGATTATTGTGATTAAGTTAGCATTGTGACAATATTTGGAGGAGCTTCGTAAACTTGGGTCAATTTCGATCTTTAAACATTACTTAAAAAAAGCCGCGGGGCGCAGCGGTGGAGCGACCGTCCGTTGTAAACCCTGGTTTACACTCTCGCGCCGAATGCTCGAGGTTCGTACGAGAGTGTTAACTAACTATAACGGTTACTAAATAATTCGCTTTGTAATTTTGGATTTTTAATTTGCGTATCTTCCAAAAGTATTATCATCATCACAGCCCGTAACGGTCCACTGCAGGACTTAGGGCCTCTCCCACGAAAGGGGTAGTTATTACCATAATCTCCACGCTTGGCCGGTAGGAGATAGCAGTGTTATAAATATAACAATGAAAAAACCGCTGTCTATTTTCCAGCCTACGGAGACTAGATCTTTTGCCTCGTAAACATCAGTCACCTTGTACGACACCCACGAGTGTAAGGGGTTGGTGCTATTCAACTCTGCCGCACACCACACGGCTAATGAGTACAATGAGTCTACAAGTAAAACCACCCACAATGGAACCACCAGTGTGAGCAGGCCGAACGGGTTCAAAATCTAGAATTTCAGGATATACCGGAGAACGCCCAAGAAAATTTACCCAGCATCATCATTCAGGCTGGTAAAGTTTCTGGTATCACGATTACGGAACAAGATTTGAGGTGGGTAGGCCGATTGGGCGCCCGAAATTCCACAGAAGGCAGGCCCAGACTGATTGTGGCTAAGTTTTGTAGTTTAAATTTAAAGAATGCCCTATTGCTGGCCATCCGTAAACGTAAAGGCATTATGCTGAACGAGCTTGGTTATGGAGATACAAATCGCAAGATATTTGTAACGGAAAACTTAACGGCACATTTTAGGGATATGTACCTCCAAATTCGTAAATTAAAAAAATACACTTATGTTTGGACTTATAATTGTAAAATATACGTTCGTAAGGATAAAGATTCCGAGGCGGTATTAGTTAAATCACATAATCAGATAAAAAACTTCCAGTGATTACTTACTGCCTGATTTGTATCAACCGCTTTAATTGTTTTGTTCCGTATCCTCGTATGCTGCATTTTGTTATAGACACACACTTCATGTTAGCTTTGCTCTTCACGAGTACCACTTGTCATTATCAATATAATATTTATTTGTACAAATTTCTATTGTGTTCCTTTCACTATGGATTATTATTGGGTCGCATAGATCGCAGTGTTTATTGGGACGCACTTTGCACCTTCGACACTGATCGCAGATGTCACTCGGGGGCTAACTTGTTTACTACTGGTTATTCTATGGTTTTTATAATAAATAATTCTGGCCGGCCGGGCGGACCGTCGCGCGGTGACTGGGGACTCGACCGGGTGGAAGGGCATGGTGTTTATGCGTTCTCGGGGATGCCTACGTTTAGCATATCTACCTACTACGATCGCACGGCGGTTATTCGTTATCTATGTTTGTTTCTTGGTCGTTATGAAGTTGCTACCGTTTTAAGGGTGGGTATTTTGTATGATATGTATTCTTTTAGTATAATAACTTAGTTATGGGTAATAAAGAAAAACGTAAACATTTCAATTTGGGTTTATTAAATGTTCGTTCGCTTAATACAGGTTGGGAAGAACTTGTAGATGCGATCTGCAAGTTTAAACTAGACGTATTATGCTTGACGGAGACTTGGCTTACGAATAATTCTAACAACCATAACTACTTGATTCCTGGGTACAGTTTAATCCACAATGCGAGACGCGGACGAGGCGGGGGAGTTGGGGCCTATGTACGCTCAGATTTGCGGACGAAACGGGTCGAGCACCCACAGGGAGCACTTGAGCAGATTTGGTTGGAGGTGAAACTTACATGTCATCCTGTATTAGTTGGTATCGCATATCGTCCGGAATCGGTTAGTCGCAGCGTCGCCACACACTGCATTGATGAATCTTTGTCATCCCTTGCGCCGAAATATGAGTATGTATTTTTATCGGGTGATTTGAACATAAACTGTCTCAATGAGGATAATTGTTTGTATATACCGCACTGCTTTATGTCCATCACGGATAGTCATGGATTGTATCAGGTAGTTGACCAGCCGACACGAGTTACTTCCACTAGCAAATCTCTAATTGACGTAGTGCTCACTAGGTCTGATATTAAGCCATTGTCAGTGAGGGTTGTCCATAACGATGATCTTAGTGACCACGGTCTGGTTTTATGTAATTTCAAACTGAATGTTCCCAGGAAGGGACCACGATCAATAACGTTTAGACCGATTGCGAGTAACATGGAAGTTATTAAGAATGCGGCTCAGTACACCCCTTGGGATATGGTTATGTTGTATAGTGACGTTAATGACATGGTCGCCATGTTCAATTTGCTTGCGCTTGACCTTTTTGACACATTTTCTCCGACTCAGACCCGAGTGGTGCGGCGTCCGCCGGCTCCATGGATGACGGACACTATCCGCGTAATGCGCGACGCTCGCGATCGTGCCTGCCAAAAAGCCAAAAAACGAAATACTGAAGGGGCGTGGCAGCATTATCGGGACCTTCGTAATGCATATAATGCGGCTCTCCAAAGGGAGAAAACCGCATATTTCTCTCACAACGTGCTGTCTAATGCGGGGAATCCATCCTTATTATGGAAAGGCATCAACAAGGTTATCAAACCGGTGACACAAAAAACACTGCCTGATAGTTTGACCGACCCCGATATGCTAAATAAACATTTTGTTGAGGGGGTACCGTGTACTTCAGAGGATGCCAGTTTAAT
Source organism: Blastobasis lacticolella (assembly GCA_905147135.1). Taxonomy (NCBI): domain Eukaryota; kingdom Metazoa; phylum Arthropoda; class Insecta; order Lepidoptera; family Blastobasidae; genus Blastobasis; species Blastobasis lacticolella. The sequence continues at coordinate 6,727,981 of LR990051.1, forward strand.
TTTTCAGTTACAGTCTTCCACTTTTACCAGCTCGGTTTTTGAGTTCATACCTGTTGAAGAGGCCACGATTGAGCGTATTATTGGCGGTAAGGTTTCACATTCGGCAGGTATGGATGATATCTCTATGGCTATGTTACAGCTAACCTTGCCACACTCATTGCCTGCATTAGCAGCTATTGTCAATTCGTCCATCTTGGGGGGAGTATTTCCGGATCTGTGGAAGACTGCAGTGGTCACGCCTATTCCTAAAAAGTCCAATGTCACGGGGGTAGGTGATCTTCGTCCTATTAATATTTTGCCCGCTTTATCTAAGGTAGTGGAGAAAGCTGTCCTATTGCAAATAAGGCCCTACTTGGAGACAGAGAAGGTCATTCCAGTGATGCAGTCTGGATTCCGTAGGGGTCATAGTACCACCACGGCGCTCCTAAATATCACTGATGATATCATGTATGCTACTAATGAGGGTAAGGGTACTATTATGGTGCTATTGGACTTTACGAGAGCTTTCGACTGCATTCACCATCAGTTACTAATGGCTAAATTACAACATTATGGGTTCAGTTCTAAGGCATGTGATTGGTTCAAGTCTTACTTTAGCAATCGCAAGCAGATTGTACGGTGTGGCGTGGGTGACGATGGGGTCTCTTCTGGACCACTGGTTGTTCGTCGCGGGGTAATTCAGGGTTCCATTCTTGGGCCTACGTTATTTTCAATGTATACTGCTAATATTGGGTCAGTGATAAGGGAGTCAATGCATCATCTTTATGCCGACGACACTCAGGTATACACTCACACCTTATGCACGCCGGAAGCTGTTTCTGGCGCAGTGTCCCGTTTGAACTCGGACCTGGAGAGTATAGTTGAGTGGTCATCTAGGCATGGCTTACTTTTAAACCCTGTGAAGAGTACATATATTGTCTGCGGCACGGCACACCAGGTCAATAAAATTAAAGGACTGAAACCCGTTTTAAAAATTGGCGATACCCAAATACCCTATCAGGAGTCTGTGCGTGATTTGGGCTTGGTTTTGGACGAGACGCTCCACTTTGACAAGCATGTCCAGGGAAAGGTTGGTTTGTGTTTTGGGTCGCTAAGTGCCTTGTACAGGATCCGTCCTTTCGTTCATCCGAGCGTGAGGATGGCCCTCTGCAATGCACTTGTGTTGTCTCATTTGGGGTATTGCGACACCGTTTACGGCCCATATCTCCTGGCTAAGACTTCGAAGACTGTGCAGAGGGTGCAAAATGCTTGTATGCGTTTTTGTTTTGGGATCCAGCGGAGGGAGCACATAACTCCTTACTTATGCAAGAAGGGTTACTTAAGTATGGAGAATAGGCGTAGGTTGAAATTTGCGTCTCTTGTGCATTCTCTTGCTGGGGGTGAAGGACCGGATTATCTGAAAAGCAAACTGACACATAAAATGCCGAACCGATTGAGGGACAGAGGCCCTCAACTGGTACCGCCTAGCTTGCATTTGACCCGCGCCAGGGCCTGTTTCCGCTTCGCAGCAGCAAAGATCTGGAATGATCTACCACCTCCACTACGTAATCTCCTCGGGAGATCTACGGATACGTTTAAAAAACATTGCATGCGGTGGCTGCTCGAGAAACAGGTTCTGGAAGCGGAGATTATTTTTGGCGGATAGTCTGGTCCCCATCCTTCCCACTTCCAATTAATAAAGTCAAAGTCGTGATTTTAGGTACTTGGTCATGATCCATAGTAAAATCTATTAAATTTATTTATTTATAGTGTCTGTGTCTATAACAAATTTTATTCTGTGTAATTTTGTAGGCCAAGGCAGAATAGCAGGCCCGTAGGCACCTTCGCGTATCTGCGGAACTGAGCTTTGGCCTCTTTAGCGTTTAGTGTTTATATTATTTTTTATTTTTTTTCTCATTGTTTTTTTTTTTTCTGGTTTAATTTATTTTAATTTTGTTTAATTTTATTTTTTATATGTTTAAGCTAAATACTAAATAAATACCTTTTTATTATTTATTATTAAAATGAGTTAATAATCCAGAATGCAAAAGTGTTTATTCAGTGAAGGTTTACATTTTCAGAGCGTACTTGTGTAGTGCAGGTTTGTACCTGCACTACACGTTACCTAAGTGTGGGCAAAAATGTACAACAAAAACCTCATCAGTTTTTAACGTTGCGTAGTACACCAAGGAAGCCATAGTTTCGCCATTCGTCTGTCCGTCTATCTGTCCGATCAAAAGCTTCAAAGTGGATTTTTTGAGAAAATACCGACGATAATGTCCTAGTTTTAAGAGATCGGGGCATGAACGGCGGCGTATTCTGCGTTTATAGCTCCATAAGCCTCTAACAATAATGATTGTCCCCGTTTTTGTTTTTGTTTAAAACTGACGGTAAAACAAAAAACGTTAACAAATGCCGGCCACGATTCAGCCGAGCGTTGTACTCTCGAGCTATTCACTGCACCTGCTGAGAGCTTTGTACTTTGAGCTATGCGGCGATTTTTCAATGTACGATCACGGTCCGTGGGCTGCGTTCGCCAGTTCTGGCTGGGTGTAATCGGTTTTTAGTAAGCGTGTTTGTTTGGTGCGGGTAACGAATTGTTTCTGGGATATGTTTAATGGGAAATTAACAATTTTGTATCTATATACAGAAAATTAGAAAATAAACTGAATCAGACCCTGAAATACTAACATAGTAAATAAATATATATGCTTGGACAATTCGCACAGCGCAATCTGGCCTCAAAGTAAGCATAGCTTGTGGTACAGGTGCCAGAAAACTGATGAACTACCTGTATATTTTTAAATACATACTTATTATACATGTAACGAATTTCTCTTCTGCCGAGAATCAAATCCGGGACCTCTTTTGAATTGGATCCACTCAGTGGTACAGTTGGTCATCAGTACTGTAGAGAAATGTTAACTTCTCGACACCTAAAACTATATCCCATCATCATCCTTGTCAACAGCTCAGCCGAGTCTCCTCCACTAATGTGGAGGGTGGCACCACATTGGTTCAATTAAATACTTTATTATAAGTATAGGTACTACAGATAATGTTCACTTGAACCAATTTAATATTCCTGTGCGTGTGGTATTTAAGGGTATACAAATCTTTTCAAACCTTCTTTTAAGAAATAATGGGAAAAGGGAAAAGGCTTTTCACTCAAGAGAAATCCTCACCACTTACCAACCAACTTCGTATTTAATTCAAACCTAATATTTACTGAGGGAAAAATCTTGCTCTTATTCTGAATGTAAATTCCTTTGAGTGAAGATATTGGATAATCTGTGCATTGTTGCAGCGATTGTAATCAGCCGCTACTCAAGACGGAGTCTTACATAAATAACAATAGAGTTGTTCTCTTATCCTTTTTATGAAACCGGTGCGATGATAAGGGACAGAAACAGGTACTGAGTAGTAAACAAAAAACATTGAAATCAACAAAATCTGTTCTATTTTATCCGTGAAATTTTTAACTTTTTAGTACATAAAACAATAAATTCAACTTTGAAATCTGGTCATGTAATGTAAATTACTAACAAGTCTCTTAATGCTACATAAAAACTGCTATCATAAAAAGTACCTAGCAAATTGCGACCAATTAAGCAAATTGCGATACCAAGGGGATAAAGCAGTGTCTTTACAGCAGTGTTAGTGGCATATTGGATCCTGCCTGGGCTAAGCGAGGGAGTTATGTAGAGTCCTGAGAGCCGCCCAAGACATGGTGGCTTGCACCAAAATTTTTACCGTATTTGTGAACATACTTCAACAAAAATCTTAATACAATGAATGTTTAGCGACATTCTTAAACGTGTTTAAGTATTTGGTGCAAGCCGGGCTAAGACAGCTTTATCCCAGAGGTGAATACTCACTCTATTTCACACCTTCTGTGAGCCAATAAATAAAGCAATTACAGCGCCAGATATAGCAAACTCCGGAGTTAAACTCCGCTTCACAACATTTTGGTGTCAATGTGAAAATATAATTTGGAACTGGAAATTATACGAAATACATTTCTTATTTCACACTTTGCATTTGCACAATTTGAGCAGTCTAAGGTCCTGCAATCATACTGCTTCTAAAATATCTTTACAAAGCCCGTATGTTAAGAGTTTTCATACAAATTTCAACATTCTAAATTCAAATCACATTACTCCCTTCCTTTGGGAGTTTCATACAATATTATTTCCCTGCGAGTAACAAAGGCCATGCGTCACGGTGACATTTCATGATACATAATTGGACAATGATGAGCAGAAGACTTCCTCATTTATTATAATATTACTCAGTATTCATACTATCTCGTTCGATTAATTTCCTTATTCATCAAGATTAGTGGACTCTTCAGAGAGTGCGAGAGAGTGGCTGTGCCTGCGGGTGACATCTGCGCCAAGCTATTTGTCTACAAGCACTATTATTTAATCAACGGCGAAGCCAATTAACTACTGAAATGTAATTATAGTAGAACTGAAACCCTGAATCCTTTTCTTTTCTAAATAATTCATTTCGTGATGCAGAGAAGGTTAGGTGTATGTTGTGTTTATTTTACATGGAATATGCTTCTTATTTAAATTGTTGTAGCTGTCAATAGATACGGTGTCCGAGTATGAATAAATAAATAAATAATCGTGGACTAATTCACGCAGCGCTATCTAGCCCCAAACTAAGCAAAGCTTGTAAAGGGTGTCCAGCGGGAATTTTTTGATTTCAATATTAAATAAAAAATTCTAGATTCAGTTTAGAATATTTATTATATTTTTTAAATGTAACATGTGTCTGCGGATTTCACTTCTTAAAAAGAATGTCTTCCAAGTGACGTCCATTTCTCGCAATACACTCTTGTAAGCGAACCCTCATATTGGCAAGTACGTGAGAACAGAGCTCTGGGGGAATGGCAGCGATTTCACGCCGGATATTTTCTTGTAGGGCAGTTATGGTACGAGGATTATTGCAGTACACTTTGGAGTTGAGGTAACCCCACAAGAAAAAATTGCATGGCGTCAAATCCGGCGATTGAGGTGGCCAGGGTATGTCTCCGTACTTGCTTATTAATCTTCTAGGGAAGATTTCCCTTAACCTCAACATTGACACCCTGGCAGTGTGTGGAGTTGCCCCATCTTGTTGAAAATGAGTTCTGTTGTTGCATCTGTGAAACACTTGCAATTGCGGTACCAAAAACTCATAAACCATACGGCAGTATACCGAAGAAGTAACCGTTTTTCTCTGATTGAAAAAATATGGACCGATTATTCCATGAGCTGAAATCGGGCACCATACCGCCGTTTTAGGGCAGTGCAAACTCTTTTAATGTCGTTCCCTTGGACTGTCGGGGCTTCAGTAACGCATGTTTTGTTTATTCACATAGCCTCCGATGTGGAAATGAGCTTTATCGCTAAACAATATGTTGCCACGTGTTCTGGGGGTCCGAAAACGTTCCAACATCGTTAGGGCGTACGTTTCTCTTAAAGCATAATCGCTGTCATTTAGTTTTTGGACGATTTGCATTTTATATGGATGCAGTATCTTTTTTTTTCAAAATGTCATGCACAGTCGACTTCTTAATGCCTGTAGAGGCCACAATTTTTCTCACTGATTTCTAACGATTTCTTGTCGCACCTGTGCCACACGTTCTGGCGTTGCTGCTGACGTAGACGGTCCTGTTGGCAGCCTATTAACCGTTGTGCCATCTTGTCGGAATCTTTGCACCAACGACCATATAAGCTGCGTGCTCGAACCATCGTTTCATCGCCGAATATCAAAGTGGGAACAGAAAGCACGACGCGCTCGAATCAACGATTCCCCACACTTTAAATATTGCTCTACCGCAAACGCGCGGTGCGCTGCCGCCGTATGACTCATGATTACTAACAAATCCGCAAAGACGACGCAACGAACGCTACCCCTCCCGCGCACCTATCCTCTCTAATAAACGAGTAACGATGATTTAAACTTGAAAAATTCCCGCTGGACACCCTTTACTATGGGTGCTAGCTAACTAATATACTTCTCGGGAATCGAACCCAGGACCAATAGGTCCTGGGGTCCACGCAATAGCGTGACTGACTAGCATGTTGACCACTGAACCACTCAGGTCGTCAAATGTTATGAAGTAAATGAATGAAGTATGAGTAAATCAAATTGTTGCAAACTGGCTCTAAGGGCCTTCCACGTGTTTGCTCGTGTAAAACCGGGAATGACTGTAACCCTGTAATTAGAAAATTGAATTTGCGGAGCGGGTGGATTGCGGCAGCGCAGCCCGGATGTTAGAGCGCAAAATAATAAGCCCGGGGGATGTTTAAGCGGGTATTTATGGATTTTTGTATATTTGTTAGTAATGAATAAACTCAAAACATGCTATAGATTTTTAAAATTCTTTCACTAATAGAAAGCTACGTTATATAGGCGGGAAAATTGGTTCCCGCGGGAAAGTTGATTGTTTACAGAGATCAGAAATGCGTACAAAAGCCGCTGAGAACGGCTAGTATATTATGTTTTTAATGCGTTGATTTCTTGTTCTTATTCTGAGAAAAATGATCATTAGTTTCCGACAAACAGCCAAATAGGACTGACGAAAACCTGTTACTATATGGGTTCCATTTTTCGACCCCAGAGATTCGGAGCCCCATAATCGTTTCATGTAACCGAAATGCATAACCGCAGGTGTGTTGTGACGATAACCAGACATGTAATTATGTACACCACTTTTGCCTTCCGGAACATAACAAAGTAAGTTATAGGGCAATAAAAGACATTATGTAGGTACTCGAGTAGGGCTTTTACTTTCGCGTTGGTTCCCCGCAGATCGCATTCAAATTACGGCAATGTCTTTCCTCTTTATTCGCTCAGTCGTGAAATGCCAAACTATATCGAAAATGACAGACAGAAGCCATTTCATATAATATTTGTAGTCATCAACGGTAACGGCATTCATGTCATTCGTAAAAAAATATGGAAATCACATACTTACTCAGTTTGTAACTCTCTACATATAATAAAAAATTGTATAGAAAATAAAGTATATTGTTTGAAACTCTGGTTTCTGGACGGCGTAGGGGTTTCAAGGGGTTTTGTTTTCGCAGTAACTCTTAATAATAAATTCAAATTTTATCGAATCTATTAAATATAGCTACGTGTTTGACCTGACTGGTTCAGTTGGTTAACATGCCGGCCGCCACGCAGAGGTCCTGGGTTCGATTCCCGGCCGAGTAGAAATTGAAATGATGAATTTGAATTTTTGTTACGGGTATGGGTATTGTATGTATAATAAGTACAATAAAATGATAAACTAATCAGTTTTCTGGCACCCATAACACAAGATTTACTTACTTTGGGTCCAAGCATATTTATTTATTTATTTTATTATCCATGACCTTAAATTGACTCAGCTCGCCCTATTTTGCCGCGTGAATTAAAAATCATAGCCAGTGTAATGACCGCGTTAAGTCGCTATCCAGCGTCGAAGTAGCTCAGAAGGGCGTCTCAACACATCAGAAGTGTCGCGATGTTGTCAAGTGCTGCACCCTCATTAGACCGCCAAGCTGTACACGATACGGCTTGAGAACAAAGGGAAATACTTTATGTCAAATTTCTTGTTTTTTACTTTTTGGGCTTATTTTTATTCTTATCTTTGTTTTCTTGTATTTAGGTTGTAAGTGTCCTATTCCTCATACCACAGAATTAAAATGGTGATGCGAAAGCTGAAACTAAGTGTCGCCATTTTGAAATGTCATGTCAACTCTAACAATAGCGACGCTGTCACCGGGTCAGAGAAGTTTGTTGCGCTATAATTGTTATATCATATCTGACCCGACGACAAAGCCCGGCGACTGGCGACGCTATTTTTGCCATTGACATGTAATTTCAAAATGAAGTGAATTTTTCTCGTTTCAGTTTTGGCCACTGGATCCAAGGACCATTAACACTGGGTCAGTTAGGTCTGTGGCACTATAAATTATGGTCTTGTTACCTTGCTCCGTACGACTGTATTATAATGTCTTTAAACGAAGTGTCGGTGACCTAGTGGTTACGGTATCCAACTCGTAAGCGAGAGGTCCCGGGTTCGAATTTCACTGCAGCCATGTATCAATGTCTCTTTTATGAGTTTTGTACATTAGTTGAATACTTACCGATGCTCTTACGTTGTGGAAAAACATTGTGATGTAATCTGCACATTCAGGTGACTGAATATGTAACCATGTTCCAATCTGGTCAGGTTCCTCTGGTAACAGGGTCACAGAGATCAGATGACAGTCGCTGTACTGTAGTTACCTGATCTGCCAAATCCTGGATCATAGTTAAGACGGACCGCAGGCCCTCGTGCGCGAGAGGCAAGATGATTATTATTAAAAGTGTCTGTAAAGTAACGGTTATTTTAAGGGCTATAAATATGTTGGTAATTACGGTGATATATTATAGGTAGGTTCTCTCTTTGTAAACCAAAATACCTCTGAACAAACGAAGTTAGGCACTAGTTAATTATGCAAAATTAAGTAGAAACAAATTGTTTCCCAAATCCGAGTGTCGGATAGGCTCTAAATATTCTACTTGGAGAGTTTGGAGTTGTATAAGTGGCAGGGGAAGTTCAAAATGACTTTGGAATAGCCCCTCGGAGCTGCTCCTCCAGAATCATTAATTGGGCCACTTTATGATGTCCTCCGAGAGTTGTTCTATGCCAATCTTGGTTGCGTAACCGTGGGGCAGTAATTATAGTTGCGTATTTAGTTTCACTGTTTCTTGGAATGTCCCAAAAGAGGGAAATGTTCTGGACACACGCATTTTGTATCTAACAGTTTTAATAGTCTTGGTATTATTCGCTCTACAATTTCTAATCAATTTGGTCATATATTATTTTATTTATTTATTTTTATTTTCCAGTTTATTGTACACATAAAACTTTGATGAAAAATACAGAGTTATAGATGACACAACAGGCGCTACTTATTTCTTAGAAGAAATCTCTTCCAGCAGGCCTATCAAAGAGATATGTGATATTTATTTATATGTGATATGTGATTAACATATTAGTTAGTTGTTTGGGTAAAAGCCACTGCTGCAACTCGTTTATCCCAATCTAGAGCGACGACCCGAAAAGTTTTAACATTCTGGCAACTAGACGACAAGCGAATAACTGTATTGGAAGAAATTGAGGATGAAGTTGAAACAACTGAAATACTTACAATTTGTTTAGTGGAAGGAATTGATTTTTTCGAACGACAACATTTTATTGCATTCATAGCTGGTGCCAATCTATTTTGCTCTCAACAATTTGTTTAAATAACTCTTGAGTGTAGACTCTATGGCGCTGTCCTAAATGGCAACGGACGCACATCAGAGCTCATAAGAGTTCACTGCAGAACTTAGAGCCTCTCCCTCGAAAGTGGAGGTTATTGCCATATTTGCCACGCTTAGAAGGCTGGTTGGAGATCGCAGTATTATAAAACGCAGTATTATAAAAAGTATTATAAACATTGGAAAACGTTTTGCCTCGGAAACATTTGTCGCCCTGTACGACACCCACGATTGTAAGGGGTTGGTGCTACTTTACTCTGCCAGATACCACACGTCAATGGTTGCACGACCGCTGCCAAGCAGAACAGCGCCTATTTCTACCCTGTCCTAATATAATAAAAATGGGTGACGCGTGCGATGCGGCGATCCACAGCCACCTGTCCAAGTGAGATAGCTAATCCCATACACTTCTAAAGCAACCCATCACTTAAACACAAACAGCGAACGATTAAAGGCCCATTTAATGCCAACCTCTTTCGGCTCGACGCCACTCAGCCCGTTTGTACGTGAAAAGATTATCGCGAAATTTTCGGGGAAAACCGCTATAGGTAAAGAGCCCATGATTCAGGGTAATTAAAAGCCTTGCGAACAGATGTTCTGGGGCCGATAAGGCTTCGGGGGGTCGCCTACGCCGTGCCAGATAACGTCGTTAGCACTTATACTTATTTAACTTGCTGGTGCTGGCCGTCATGTTCATCGGTTCATTATTTATTTATTTAAATGTCATGCACATATTACATACAATGGCGGACTTAAAGCTTCATAGCTTTCTCTACCAGTCAGTATGTGGGCCGAATTACGGTTGTGAATTTGTCAGGTAAGGTTGACAGTTTAGTGCTTCGTGCTACGCGTGTTTGTGCTCTGTAGTGTGTGATGGAGTAGAATGTAGCGACATCTATAGGCGGGTGTCGGGAAAAGCGACTAATTTCATGGAAGCAGATGGTAAACCCGGGGCTAGATTAGATTGCTCCGATGACAAAGGAACTATTTTGACAGACAAAACAAACTAATTTGACAGACAGTCAACAATATTAACTCACAATACAAACAATGACAAGACCGCCATAACCTCAAAGCAATCTTATCTGGCCCCGAGTTTACCTCCGTAGTGCGCTTACATTTGGGTATTACATTTTGTTACGCGTCGCTCCGCTTTGTAAAAGTTGTGAATCAAATTGTATCTTATTTGATGAGCAATACATACCTACCACATTGAATTGCTCTCAAACTTTTTACTTAATTTACTTTTACTTTTTTTAAATTATATTTTTATGTATTAGTTTATAATTTATAATAATTTGTATGTAGGTATAGTATCTTTTTCTGTATTATGTATCAATTTATTTTGTATTTTTGTTGTTTGTGTATTTATCAATATGGGCCTCAGTTGCCTGAAATAAATGAATAAATAAATAAAATTTACTTTTGAATTTAGACAACTAATGAGCCATCTAATAAGAGAATCTAGCCAAATAGTGAGCGCATTAATCAGAAAATGGGCAGCAGCGTTGCAGCAGTGTATAATTTTTTCATTGTGATCTCCTACCCGCCTGCTGAGCGTGAATGAATGAATGAACACATTTATTGCACAGGATACAACATCATATCATTGACATAAATTCAATAACAATAAAAAACTTTAAAAGCAAATAACAATCTCCACCACTAATGAGATCGAGGCTTGGGTCCAGCAGTGGGCTGTTTTGGGCATTTATTTTGGTACTTATGTAAACCTATAAAAAGAGATCATGATCAAAGTTGAAACAGGGTAAGAGCATTGGTTGGAAGATTAGCAAGAAAACGCAATACTATTTCCACACAAGTTGAGGGCAAAAACTAGTATCTTATGAGGTGTTAGGTATAAAAAGTATCGCTTCTATCTCACCCGAATTTTCTTTCAAAGCCATCGCTGTCTTTGCTACCGAGGTCGTGAGTTACATTCTATTGATATTCAGCGAAAAATAATATTCGAAATGGGAAAGTAAGCGATGCGAACTGTATATTTTATGCAGAACAATTTGATACACCGTTCGAAATGGAAAACCAACAAGATATGATATTATTTCCATTGTTTCTACAAATGTTTGGGCCATAATCGCCGCAACGTCCAGTTCTATAGTTATTTACGTACCTGCCTGCCTCATGATAAGAGGCTTTGACGGCTTTTCCCGGCGGCTTTACCGGAGCATAGGAACTTGAAAATACCCTTTTTTGCACCATGAGATATGTTATACTATATTGCTGTTCATAGAGACTTAACGGTGAGGGAAAACATCGCGATGGAACCTGCAAATTCAGGCAACTGAATTTGTAACCATAATCCAATCTGGTCAGTTTTCCCGGCTAGCAGGGTCACTTAGGTCAGATGGTAGTCGTTCCACTGTAATTACCGGATCGCCAAATACTGGATCATGGTCAAGACGCATCCCGGGCCCTCGTGCTCGTTAGCACAACCGGGACATTAACGCTGAAGATGATTTTTAAAGCGGTTTAACAAGTACATTTGGAGCTACTGGTTAAATAGGTAACAGACGTAGCTAACTTTAAATAATTATATATATAACACAGACAGCGTTATATAGCTCAGTGTAATATAAACAAGAAGTTCCAAGTTCCAACAAACTGCATTCGGTCCGAAAAACAACTTTATAGCGTAAGTTTCGTAGCGATGTTCTACGGGCGGGGCGATGTAAACAATGTGGCTACGCCGTAGCCTCGTAGACGCTACGACAGGCAATTGCTGCTACGCCAAACATTTCGATACAGGGAGGGATGCATAAATAATTTATAGTGTTTATATTGAGCTAGGCTAATGTTGACCTAGTGGATAAGGGTTGTATGAAGTTCTGAAATATAGAATAGGTAATTATATTGAATAAATAAAAAACTAAAATGTCGCAGCAACTGCTCGCGCGTAGTCTTTATTTTGTTGTACGTTTAATTTCATCGTTGTAGGCTCATTTTGGTTCATAACAGCCTAAACTAACATATTCAAATATCTAGTATTCTAACACGTATGTACTCAAGAACTGGAACCACTCTGCATTCGGAACTGTAACTTTGTAGCTGGCCTTTAGACTGTTTACATGAACCTAAAGTTGCCACAGTTAGGAGCAACCTTTTTAGGAGCCCGAAGAGACGTACGCATTTCTTGCGCGCGAATTGAGTCCGCTACATGCTTATGCCCAATGCATTAAACTAAGGCGACGCTTAAGTTGACAACTAAATGACTTAACTAATATTCCTAACAATAAAAGCACTGCACTAACACCAACCTTGTACGAAATCTAAACACGTGAAGTCACTATTTATAACACAGAATTTGGACCCTTAAATGCTTTGGAATATCAACATAGGCGTCATTGTACATTAGTTGAATGCCAACCGATGCTCTTACGGTGAGGGAAAACATCGTCATAAAACCTACTAATTCAGGCAACTGAATGTTTAACCATGATCCAATTTGGTCACGTTCTCCTGGTAGCAGGGTCACGGAGGTCATATGGCAGTCGTTCCACTGTAATTATCTGATCTACCAAATCCTGAGTCATGGTCATGGCAGGCCCCGGCCCCTCATGCGTGACAACACAACCGTGACATTAACGCCAAGATGATCAACTTAGGCTTCGCCTTAGTTTTGTACAATCGGGCATTAATATTCTTATTTCTATGCGACCGCTGCGCGTTCGCTGTTCGACCACCGTGTCTACGCTGACTGTCTTGACGATTACTGTTCGGTCGTTACACATCGGCTCGGTTGCCGTACGCAGTCTGCAAACGTAGGCCACTTGGTACCATTTCATAACTATTTTTCATCACGATTATGAAACAATTGACGTGCCCCAAGTCCATGTCTGTGCATCGAAAGTGACGGGCACGCAAGCGTTGTGCATATCTGACGCGTGCGGTCGCGGTACGTGCTTGTCACAGCCATCTAGCATTTGGTACTATGCGGTTGGACATAGTCGGGCATTTGCAGTTACCAGCCAGTGGACCGTAATTATCATAGATTAAGGAATGACATGTTAAAACCGTGAAGGTAGACTTTCTAATCGTTTTGGTATTCTACCTATGATACCTTTTACCTAATTTTGTATAACGAAAACGTTTTCAAAAACTGTACCTATAGGGGGAAATATTTTTCATTAGCTTTTACTTGCGACTTTGCCTGTCGATTAAGTATATTAACTCTCAAGTACTTGAGAGTTATGTCCAAATTTGAAATAACATATTGTTTTGTTTTCTTCTTTTAGGTTTTAAACTGTGTACAGAAACTCTATAAAGTTGGTTCAGTAATATTTGGGATAGGTAATATAAGTAGGATTAGCGTCCTGACCATTCGCCTAAACCTATGTCTATGTTTTGGTTAATCAATTAAAACACATTAATTAACACTGTGTAGTTTATATGAATTAAGCAAGCAATCGACTGTGTGACCTTAAATTGCACTATTTGGTACCAATATCCACTAAGAATGATTCAGCATTATATCCGTCGTTTCAAAGTAAGCTTGCGACGTACAAGTATTCCCTCAGAATGTACAATTAAGAGAACCCCTCATTAGGATAACAATACGTTCAATTAACAGGCACTTTAAATGCGGTGGTGTTATTTTTATGTTAAATGTGATACTTAATTAACGATTGTGTTAGCTACAAGTTTGTATTTGACTTAACAGATGTATCGTCTTATTCTAAAAGTAAAATGTGTATGATTTTAAGGATCATATTTACTTTTTATTATCTAATTAATAAAGTTCGTTAAGAGCGTCGGTGGCCGAGCGGTTAGGTTAGGTTATACGACTCGTAAGCCAGAGGTCCCGGGTTCGAATCCTGTTTACCAATGACTGTTTTCTGAGTTATGTACATTAGTTGAAAATGCTCTTACGGTGAGGGAAAACATCGTGATGAAACCTGCACATTCAGGCGACTGGATGTGTAACCATGATCCAATCTGGTCAAGTTCCCCTGGTAGCAGGGTCATGGAGGTTAGATGGCAGTTGCTTCTGACCTGCCAAATCCTGGATAATGGTCAAGGCGAACCCCGGGCCCTCGTGCGCGAGAGCACAACCGGGACATTAACGCCAAGATGATTATGATTAATTAATAAAGTTCGTTACCGTATTAATGGATCGGCTACAAAAATTTAATCACAAAACAAAACAAACATTTTGAAACCCAAAAATTATGTTAAAATCACTTGATGATATCAAGTACTAATCTCGTCTTGATCATCCTCATCTTGGCGTTAAGGCTAGTGTTTAACTAATGTACATAACTCAGAAAAGAGTCATTGCTACATGGCCGCAGTGGGATTCGGATCCGGTACCTCTCGCTTACGAATCGGATACCTTAACCACTCGACCACTGATACTCCTCAATATCAAATGTGAATCTTTTACTTTGTAATCTAATATAAATTGTGTTATGAAATAACAGAAATCCAGTCTTGGCTACTGAGACTTTACCACGTCCCATTCTAACATGCTCCGTAAGGAAAAATTATTCTTCCGGACAAATGACACAGCTTCTTCTCCTAATGGAGATTCATACGTCTGTCTAGAGCAATCTAGGACAATGTAATCTATCCCCTATTAGTGTTACAGCGTACACTGAGGCCTGTTGGCAGTCCGGGCGCGTATGCAACGGCCTGGCGCCAGCGTTATGACGTCACGTAGACGCGTTTGTGGTTAAATACTTAGGGAAAAACACCAGGAATTAGTAAATTTCTTTTTTTTTTTTTTTTTTTAATTTTAGACTATCCAGGCATTTGACCGCTATCTCACCTGGTGGTAAGTGACGATGCGGTCGAAGATGGAGCATGCCTGTCTAGGAACAGCCTATTCACTCTAGCCTTGAAGGCGTCCAGATTATAGTGATCAGGGAACACACTCGCAGGCAACGCGTTCCATTCCTTAGCCGTTCGCATTATAAAGGTTGAACCAAAGCGGCTCGTGCGGGCAGCTGGAAGATCCACGACATAAGGATGAAGCGCTCGCCCGGATCGCGTTTCCCGATGGCGGAAAGGGGCCGGCGGAATGAGGTCGTGCAACTGTTTCGCACACTCTCCGAAATGCAACCTATAGAATACCGATAGACACGCAACCCTACGCCGATGCTCGAGGCTCTGCAGCTTAGCCTCAATTAATTGCGGATCACAAATTATCTTCTTTGCACGTTTTTCCACCGAATCCAAAGCGGCCAGTTGGTATTTGGCTGATCCATCCCAGAGATGGCAGCAGTACTCCATGCATGAACGAACTTGTGCTTGATATAATTGAAGCAACTGCTTTGAAGTGAAGTACCGCCTGACCTTCGAGAGGATACCAAGTTTCTTGGCTGCAGTCTTGGCTTTGGATTCGATGTACTGTCCAAAGTTAAGATTGGTTGATAGCTCAACACCAAGGAGCTGTAAATTGTCGGTAATTTCCACAGCTACATCCCGGAAAGCCGGAGTTAGATGGAATGGACTCCGTTTGGCGGAAAACAAACACGCCTGTGTTTTGGTAGCGTTGAACGCCACTAGATTGGCTTCGCCCCAGTCGGAAACTGCCTTGAGAGCTTCGTTCAAACGCCTAACCATGGCCTCTCGACAAGACTGAATGTCGTCCCTGTTAGCTTTTGCCTCTGACAGATATCTATCCGTTACTGTGCTGTCGTCAGCGTACCCAAGGGTACCGGGTACTAGAAGATCGTTGATATGCAGCAAGAAAAGAGTCGCGGACAGAACCGACCCCTGAGGAACTCCCGCGTCGATAGCCTGAAGATCAGACGAGTAACCATCGAGAACTACCCGGATTGAACGTCCACTCAGAAAGTCCGAAATCCAGGTGCAAAAGCCAACAGGAATGCCAAATGAGGGAAGCTTGCTTAGTAGGGCTGCGTGCCAAACCCTATCAAAGGCCTTGGAGATATCGAGCGACACAGCAAGGGCCTCGCCATGCTACTCAATGGCCTCACTCCATATATGAATGGCATACACCAGAAGGTCCCCAGTCGACCGACCACGGCGGAATCCGTACTGGTAATCGCTGAGGAGATCGTTACCTTCGAGATGCGCAAGGAGTTTGTTGTTCAGTGCACGCTCCATAATCTTACAGAGAATGGAGGTGACTGAAATAGGGCGGTAGTTGGCAGGGTCTGCGCGGCTGCCCTTCTTAGGCACGGGCTGCACATTGGCAAGCTTCCACGACCTAGGTACAATACCAGTCTTTAGTGAGAGACGAAACAGGCGTGTGAGAATAGGAGACAACTCAGGGGCACATCTACGCAAGACCGTCGCTGGTATACCATCAGGTCCACTAGCCTTGTCCACGTCCAGACTCTGCAGGATTTTTAAAATCTCTTTTTGATGTATTCGCACGTCTGCCATAGTGCAGTCAGCGCGGGGTGAGACGGGTGGAGTTTTTCCTGCAGTATCTAAACGCGAACTCGCCGCGAAATGAGAAGCAAGTAAATTCGCTTTTTCCTCCGCAGCATGTGCCAATGTTCCGTCTGGCTTCAGCAACGGTGGTAACGAGGATTGGCTAAAATTGGATTCAACCGCTTTTGCCAAAGACCAAAACGCCTTACTCCCAGGAGGGTAAGAGGCCAGTTTGGCGCCAATCCGGCTTATGTGGTCGAATCGAGCCCTGCGTAGCGTCCTTTTGCTAGACTTGGCGGCAAGGTTAAAGGCTCTCTTAAATTTGCGAGTATCCGGAGACTTATGAGCTCGAGCCTCAGCCCAGGCAGAGTATGCCGCCTGCTTCAGCGCTTCAGCGCGACGGCACCCAGCACTGAACCATGGACGAGACTTGCCGTTCATCGCTACATCAGAATACGGAATATAATACTCCATACCCTGCCGTATAACCGCGGTAACGGCTTCAGCACAATTCGACGGGTCGCCCGAAGAGAAGCATGCCTCCCGCCAAGGATAGGACGAAAAGAAGTGACGCATCTCATCCCAATCTGCTGACTTGTATCGCCACACCCGCCGGGGGTGGCAAAGGGCTTGCTCCGGCGGGGAATAGACTGATACAGATTTCACCAGACAGTGGTCGGATGTACCCAGTGGTGCAGAAACCAAAACTGAGTGTCTGTCTGGATCAGTTGTCAACAGAAGGTCTAAGCAATTAGCGGTATGAGAGTCGACATCAGGTACCCTCGTGGCACAGCTTACTAACTGGGTGAGATCTAGCGACAGAGCTAGTTTACGTACCTCTCTCCCAGCATGATTAGTCACCTGGTATGGAAAAAGCCAATCTTGGTGGTGGGCATTGAAATCTCCCAGGATAACTAACTGCGCCCCGGGGTAACGTTCCCTCGCTTCATCCGCCACTTCAATGAGATGGCCACAAAAACGAGTTGTCTCCTGATCCCCGCTGTGCGAGCGATATACGCAGGCATACAGGATTTGCACATGACCTGTATCCACCAAAAGCCACAAAATGGAGAAATCAGACCCCTCAAAGCTCCTGAGACGCCGAGTACAGATGTCATCGCGAGCGTACACACAGACTCCGGCACGAGGTACGAACCTATGCTCGAGAGTATACCCTGGGTAGCTGAGGTACGCTGCGTCAGCTGGACATCTGATCTGCGTCTCAGTGAGGAACAGCAGCTGCGGTTTTTCAGTCTCAAGGTGATGGTGGACTGCATCGAGATTGGAGTGCAGGCCTCGAATGTTCGTGAGGTGCACTTTGAGTGGGAGGGCGTGCAGCCGCTGTGTATCGTTTCTCCTTTGTTTTTTGTGCTTCATATTTTGAGTGAAAAGGATGGGTTAGGAGGACGGAAGTTGGACGAGGTGACGCTCCGCCAACCAGCTAGCATGCTCACCATGCCACACGGGAAGGTGCCTGACGCGGAGACCGCGGGGACGCCCGAACCCCCCCAGATTGGCTACCTGGCCCTCCCATCCGGTCGCCAACCGGCAAGGTAGAGCAATCTGGGATTTTTCGTAAGATGGCGGGGCAGCCTTTCACTGGTGGCTAACCAGCTACTTGGGCCCCCAACTATCTACGGTCGGCCAGCGGCGGCACCGTGCTTCGGATCCCGCTGCCCTCCGAAGCCAGGCACCCGGTACGAGAGTGGTGAGCAGTAGATAAATCGGTAACGCAGAGCAACCACAACTGTCCAGACCCGTCCTCCTAGATGGCTACTCCAGGCACTGCAACGAAACACGGCTGGGCCGCTTGACGACGCGTTCACCTGGAGGGTGGTTACCAGCCACGGCCGAAACCTACCACCGGAGAGAGCTGTCCATTTTGCACTACCCAGGGACCACGTGTAGGGTATCTAGAGTCATGAAGCCCAAAGTGGGTTTCGCCTACGGACGCGGACAGCATTGGCCCCCAAAAATTCTTTACTAGTATCTACACGTTGGATGTGTTTAGATGACGAGTTTGAAGTAGAGTTCGATGCACAGACGCTTTGGGGAATGGACGAATGTACACAGAAATTCATTTTTATATTTTAATTGTAAAAAGTTTTGTTAATAAAAAGTGTTTTTTGTAAAAAAATTAAAATTTTATTTGTAAAAAGAGGGTAGATAAATAAATATTTTATGTATAACTAGCTAGCCCGTCGCGATTTCTTTTACGTGTTGTCCTACCCTAAAATCCTTCCTCTTGAATCACTCTATCTATTTTTGAGAACCGCATTAAAATCCGTTGCGTAGTTTGAAATATCTAACCGTACATACATACAGAGGGACAGACGCGAGAAGCGACTTTGTTTTATACTATATATAGAAGCACAATCTCATACTTTTCTCATGAATCTAAATGAAATGAATGCGTAATTTTTTACCCGACTGCGGCCAAGCCCAAAAGAAAGGGCTATGTGTTTGGCCTAAGTATGTATGTTTCTGTATTCTTTCGTTTGATTTGTCTTGGTGGCGCGAAAATAACTGAATATAGGTGTTACATGATATATGTATGAAGCCGTGAACTGGATGGAGTGCTAAACATATTAAAACGATAAGTACAATTATTTCTGTCGTACGCGGAATTTTTGTACCTATCGTTTTCATACATTTAGCACTCCATCCGGTTCACGGCTTCATACATACATGGTAGGTCTTAAAGCGTCGTAGAGCTCGTCTAGTCTAAAATGACGCGCCCCACTACTTAGTTAGTTGATTTCGATGTGTGAGTGCAAATATTGATAACGACAACGCGTGCTCCTACGTTTGAATCTCACCGGCAACTGAATGACCAATTACAACGGCATTTGTATATGTATTGCGTCCATATTTTAAACTTGCTTGTGTGCATTATTGCGATAGTGGGGCGCGTCATTTTAGATTAGACGAGCTCTACCAATTGTATAGTCAAAATTTTATGTTAAAATAATGTAAGGTATCAAAATGAAGCATTAAAAGAGATGATTTCAAAAATATACATAACTGCATACGAAGCCCATCATGAAACGTATCAAAATGAAGCATTTGAAGCGATGATTTCAAAAATATACATAACTGCATAAAACATAGAGTTATTACTAACAATTGTACTAGGGCGAACGAATATATCGTCATCATTTAGAAATCGATTAAAAGAGCACTATCTCTCTTTACTTACCTGATAGTATAGTATATGTATGTATATTTTATTTATAAGTATTTATTTTATCTTGTATTATATGTATTTAAATGTTTGTAGATATAAAGATATTACATATATTTATCAATTAAAATTTCAATTGCACGTATTACACCCCGACATTATGGTCTCTTCACGGATTGTGAGGTTGGCTGGAAGAGATCTCTTTTAGGGATAAGCTCGCCTTTGTACTTTGTATTGTGACAATGTTTCTAATGTGTTTTGTGCAATAAAGAGAGTTAATATATACCGATTATTAAACTAAAAAGCGAAAAATAAAAAAGTTGTTAAAAAACTAGAAACCCCGACTGCTAATAGTAATAAACAAGCAGATTATTGTAAATAAATAGGTAAGTATATCATACAAATTACGAGTGTTAGTTAAAACTTTTCAGGCCGGGACCTCATTCTATATTTCTGTAATATACCAAGTTGCGATTCCCTATCCAATCTATTATATAGTTACACCTGGATCATCAAAATGGGTCCCGCCTGCTTTCAAGTTTTGATTGAACTAACATTTGCATTATATAATAGGTATGCTTACCTATTTTGATTTGGGTTTTTCATATAGATAATAATAATCTTCTTGTCGTTAATGTCCTGGTTGTGCTCTCGCGCACGAGGGCCCGGGGTCCGCCTTGACCATGATCCAGGATTTGGCAGGTTTTTCATATATATGTATAACTATTATGTTATAAATAAAATTTATCGTATTCTTTATAAGGTTTCAAGGGTAAAGTACCTACATATATTAAATCCTTACCAGCTTTTAATAGCTGTCGGGGTTTTTAGTTTTTGTACTACTTTTTAAGGTTACCTGTTTGATGTTTGTTAATCTTTCACGTAAAAACTATTGAATGGATTTTGATGTTTGCAGTGTTTTAGCTTCATTCAGCGTTGTAGTAGAATCATGGGTAAAAACTGGTGAAGTGTAAATCAAAAGTTAAAGAAAATCACCAATATAGGTCTGTCGGCCGGTATGCAAGTTTACTTACGTTCAGACGGACAGACGGAATCTAATATAATAATAAATATATTATCCCACTACTATGTCCAATCAGCGACAGAGAGAACTAACCTCCCTACATTTAATGTATGCTAGTAGGGTCCATTCGCTCTGCAGATAGCTGTACATAAACCGTCTCAAACCTCCCATCTCATGCATTGCCAGCATATTGAGCCATTCCTAGAGCACGCCGCGTACTGAATCCGCAATGGATAAAATAATCCGCCACACCATTGTCCGCGCGCAGTTTTCGCTTCACTTGTACATAGTTCTTTTTCTGTGGCTTGACGCCGAGCAGGGCCTCAAATGAGTCAGTTGACCCAAATTTTTAGAAAAAAAGAACGTATCCACACGCAACATGTACGCAATTACCTACACACAATAGCGTTGTGAGTCCCGCCGAACCTCGGTCGAAGGTTATTCAATTTCCGTGCTCGTTGCGTGGCCACTCCGGGGGCGAGTTCAGACATCTTGGAAGCCGCTGACAGCGCAGTGTGTGCCGTCCCTTATGAATAAAACATCCTTGTTTAGCGACACCTCGTTGGTGACGCAATCACTGGCTCCCTTTCCTTTCCGAGGCAGGAAGACGCAATTTTTAATTAACTTTTTATGGAAAACACAGTGCATATTCAATGATTTTGTAACGAGATATTCAGCGTGATATGCCCGTTATCGATTTTTAAATATATTAAACCAATATTATAGGCATGTACTTAAATTTCGGTGATCTTGACTGACAATGACTCTTTGCTGAATTATATACATTAGTTGAACACTAATCGATGCTCTTAGGGTGAGGCAAAACATGGTGATGAAACCTGCACATTCCGGCGACTGAATGTGTAACCATGATCCAATCTTGTCAAGTTATCCTGTTAACAGGGCCACGGGAGGCAGATGGCATAGCTCTGCTGTAATTGCTTAAGCAGCCAAATCATGAATCATTGTCAAGACGGACTCTGGGCGAGAGCACTATCGGGACATTAACGACAAGATGACCGATGATCGCTTTGTTATAGGTAATGTTATCCCTAGATATATATTGGCACTGAAATTTCGGACGATGTCACAAAAGCTGATAGTTCCTATAACCATAACGTAGTGGTACAGAACCATTCTGTAGTATATCAAAAGGCCTTGTCAAAATGACCCTACGCGTTCTATTCCTTAGCCGTACGCATTGTAACGGTTGAAATAAAGCGGCTCGTTCAACAAGCTGGCAGATCCACAACATAAGGATGAAGCGCTCGCCCGGTTCGCGTCTTCCGATGGTGGAAAGGGGCCGGCGGAATGTGGTCGTGCAACTGCTTCTCAAACTCTCCGAAATGAAACCTGTAGAAGACCGATAGACGCGCAAACCTACGTTGATGCTCGAGGTGGCAGCGGTACTTCATGCAGAATCTGACTTGTGCTTGATATCACTGAAGCAATTGTCTTAAAGTGCAGTACCACCTGACCTTCGAGAGGATACCAAGTTTTGTGGCTGCACTCTTTGCTTTGGATTCGATGTACTGTCTAAAGTTTAGATTGGCTGATAGCTCAACACCAAGGAGCTGCCGGTAATTACCACAGGTACATTACGGAAAGTTGGAGCTAGATGGAATGGACTCTGTTTGGTGGAAAACAAAAACGCCTGTGTTTTGGTAGCGTTGAATGCCACTAGATTGGATTCGCCCCAATCAGACACTGCCTTTAGAAATTCGCTCAAACTACGACCAATTTAAATCAGTCTTGGCTTTGGTCAAAGCCTGTCATAGGCGTTGTGCTAGAGAACCTACATTTGGAAACACGAGCTCATCAGTTCTAATATCATATATTTTTAGAAGCTGTAGCTGTGAAAGGACGACATAATAAGCACCTCTACAAATCAGACAAATAATCCGAGCAATGTAGTCTGGGCATAATGCACTATCATAGCAATCATGCAAGGCCGTCGTCCACATCGTCACTTACCATCAAGCAATATGGTATCTTGGCGGTGATGGTAGTAGACTTAAATATAGAAAATAAGTAGTGCAACCAATCCAATATAAAAACGATGAAAACTTACATTGAAATAAAGACAGAGAAGAAATAAGAGAAGAAAGTTGAACGAATTTCGTATTTAAAGAAAAAGAGGCATCTAGTTATTGTACGTAATTCAATGCATAATAGTGAACTGATTTAATGTGCTTTAGGAACGACATACTGAATTAACTATGTAAGTTTTTTTCTATAAAGATATAACTTACATGAGAGAATTCTAAATTTGGGATTGAACCTGTGACCTCCGGCACGCAGCCTCATCGCCGCCTATGCCGTAGCGCAGTCGAGAGCCGACGCAACATTTTGTATTCACTCCGTGTTCACAAGTCGCGACATAATGACTTAGGGGCGGGATATTCTGCGGTTAGCAGGAAAACCTCTATTTCCAGAGACCGGAGGCATTCGCAGAATCACCACGGCTTTGTGTCGGCTAGATACCGTTACTGGGCGCCTCGTGCTTGTATTTTGGGCGTGGAAATTTCAAGGGTTTCCAGTGTCAGAGATAGTGGGCCATTTTTGCGGAGGGGCTTTGTCTAATTGAGTTAAGGTTAAGGCTTAAACGAAATGTTTTAGACATGCTCCGCCCCACTCACTCGCTGTTCTGGTTCGAAATTATGTGCGGCGAATTTAATTTCGGAAAAACTTTCCATTTTTCTTCTCTTAAGTAGAATTTGAGTTTCCAGAACAAATTGTTTTAAGAAAACAAACGAAGTGGGTTTCAAGTTTTAATGTTTCCACGAAAAATTGTTTGTTAAAATGTAAAAATCTGGTCATACTTTACACGAAAAGGCTCGTTGTTAAGAAATCATAATCTGTTGACGAAACAATGTCTGATGGTGATGTCAACAAAGGAACGCGGTAGGAAACCCGGAACATACCCTTAAAATGTGTAATAATAACCGCAGTAGTTTAAAACATTAAATCATAATCTGAATAGACACTTTCATCTCTGGCCTTGTAAAATCTATTAATGTAGGTACACCTACTTGTAAGTTTATGGCAGCTACCAGCTAATGGATCTTCGGTGTAATGTTCTACTTAAGAGGCTATCATTAATAGCCTCCATTTAACATTCTAAAGTGTCCAATTTGGATTTTTCACTTAATATAAAATTAATATTCAAGTTTTCTGTGACTTTTTACTAAACAATTTTCGTTAAACTTTTCTTTAGTGTGACCATTTACGAACAGGTCGCTTGCTACCTCGTTACATCCAAACATAAAAAAATTACGTGTGAAATTAGAGATTTACCATATTTTTCGAGCAAGTAAACTTATTTGTATTACTGCTTTAGTATCCTTTTCTGCCGTGGCCGTGTGGTGTCCGGCAGAGTAGAATAGCAACAATTCCTTACACTCGTGGGTGTCGTACAAATCGACTAATACTTTCGAGTCAAAAATATGAGTAGGCTGGACAATGGGCAGTAGCGTTTTCCATTGTTATTTTTATAATACTTTGATCTCCAACCCGCCAGCCAAGCGTGGAGATTATGGCAATAACCTCCGTGGGAGATGCCCTAAGTCCACTGCAGACTGTTATAGGCTGTGCATCATTTCCTATATTAGCCGAATCTATTACTATACTATTAACAAATTGAAATTTTTATACATCAATTTTATTAATTAGGTCACTAAAGACAGAAGAGAACCCTGACATTAAGATGTCAGGGTTCGTCTACTTTAAGTTTTCAGCCTCAATCCAGTCTTAAATGATTGAAAACAAAGGCAGGCGTTAACGCTTGGATAAAATAGATAAGGCGGTATTACCCGTCTAGATGAACGTCTTAGACTTGTCATTGTCTTGCCAAGGGTGAAACCTGTGGCAGTGTTATGTATAATACGACCAAATAGACTGTAAGGGCGCCGTAGGTTATCTTACATCATTGAGTACAAGAAAAATTCAATTTTGTAGTGATAGTAGACGTTTAGGAGATTGACAAAGCTTTGGTCTGCACGTGCATCTTGTCGCAAAAAAAAATTATTTTGTTTGACTCATACTTCGATTTTTCTTAGTGGTAATATTTATATATACTCTTATATACTCTTGTGTGGGTTCTGCCAAGAAGATGTGAGGTACTTTGGCTTTTTTTCCTTATAACAAACAAAAACTCGGTGGATTTCGGTGAAACGTTGCGCTCTAGTTGCTCCTTTACCTCATTAAAGGTTTACAATGAAATCAGGGTAACGCTTTTAAAGGAAATCGATACCCCATTGTGTTGGGAGCCGATAATGTTACCTGTGAGAAATTCTATGAGGCAACCACCGCTGAGCCTAGCGACTGTCACGGTGTTATTGTGAGGTGGCAGGCTTGATTTTGATCGAAACGGAGTTACGTCAAGAGCAATGTAATATACATTTATTTTACTATACTCGTGTGTTTCAGAAACGAGTCCTAAGCCACTGCATTGTTTATAACAACTTTAGGTAATGAAACAGTATTTTATACACCATTTTAAAGATAAATGGATATGAAAGCGGGCAAGGGGTAAGCAGAACTTAATAAAAATATTTTTTAGAAATTCTTATACCTATCTGAAACTGACATAAAATGTATCGTAGATGATTTTACAGTTATTCGCAATTAGTAGTAGAAAAACTGCGTAGAAATGCTTGCTTCGAATTACATGTACATGTATGTATGATGATTAACAAAGATTTTTACTGTTCAAAATGAGGAAGTTATTATGTCAAAGTACTAAAATAGAATTGAGTTATTATATATTTGAGTTACGCAACCGGGACATAACGCCAATATGATGGCGATATACCAAGGTACAGCATTCAACGTTGCTTAATGCTATAACTCTAGACAATATTTTTAGAACGAGCAGCGAACTTTGTTTCTCTCGGTTGATGTTTTAAAAACTTATCCTTACAGGTGGCAAACTTTTAGTTTGTCGACACCGAGTTTGTTTCGAAACTAGTTTCGTACTGGGCGGTCAAGTGCTGTGAATTACATCTTGGAAAAATAGCTTCATAGGGATTTACAGGTTCCAGACAGCGTCGGTAATGGCTCCGTTTATGTTTGCGCTGTATTACTTTAATGAAAGTGTTAACGATACTTTGTAAATATTTACAACAAAAATATAGAAAGACTGGGGATTTGTAATTTTTTTATTATTCATAACCTCCTTATTATATATGTTACAGGAAATGTATGTAATGTAATCCGTCATTATATAGAGTTCCTAGGAAATGTATCATCATCACAGCCCGTAATAGTCCACTGCAGGACTTAGGGCCTCTCCCACGAGAGGATAATCTCCACGCTTGGCAGGCGGGTTGGAGATCGCAGTGTTTAAATATAACAATGGAAAATGCTGCTGCTCATTTTCCAGACTACGAAGACTCTTGATCTTTTGCCTCGAAAACATTAGTCGCCTTGTACGACACCCATGAGTGTAAGGGGTTGGTGCTATTCTACTTTGCAGGACACCACACTTATACCCCTATATGGAAGAAATCCCATTGTGGGATAAGCCCGCCTTTGCTTTGTAAAATGATATTTTTCTACCTACTGTATTTCTTTTTAATTGCAATAAAGAGTTTACATACATACATACATACCACACGGCCATTCTTTTCTGCCGGACACTACACGGCCTATTGTAATGAAATGTATATAAAATGTATACAAAACCTAAAATCAGCCGGAAATGTGGGAAATAAATGTTATTACACCCATTTCCTAGGAATTTCATGTATTTCCTAAACTTGAATGGGAAGTGTGTAAATTTCTCTCAATTGTGTATTCGTCACTGTATTCCTTTTATTTGAGAATATGTCAAAACACCGAATCAATCGAAAACGTCGCTCTGTCACGGAGGGTTAGGTTGCAAGGAACCAAGCGACGAGCATGTAAGTTGTTATGAACTTCAGAAACAAATCTATAATTTTTCGGAACGGTATTATAAAAACTTGCGCTCGTTTGTAAAATTACTCGAGTGTTTTTTGAGAGCCGGTGCAGTAGAATTTTATTGTCGTTTTATTGTCAATGTAACCTCAAAACATACATTTTCTACTACTATTTAGGAATGGCGTACAATGCATAGGAAATACATACATTTCCTAGGAAATGTATGCAATTCCTAAGTTCACGTACACATTTCCGGTAACATATATAAAGAAACAGTGTTCGTAAACCTTTTTCCACAAATAACAAATGTAAGTGCTCCGTGAAGTAGAGCTTTAAAGCACATCTCTTACTACCTCCGTAGGCAAGCGTTTTTACGTTTTTCTGTTTTGTTTACATACCTTTTATTTCCGATTATTTTATAAGTCGCTTCCACTGAAAACACTTCAACAAGGTAGAATTTGTTAACTTCACCGAGTACTTGAGGGCTTTCTTTCACTTTAATTTAAAATTCCTTTTGTTCATTTCACATGCCACCGTGATCAGAGCCTGTTTACACTTGTAGGCAGGGGTATAACTACCACCACTGTATCAATGATACAGGGACCCCGAGCCCCAAACGTGTCTAAGCAAAAGGTCGTGGGGCACTCATCATCAAAGAAGCAATTAAAATCAAGTGATATAATCCAGTTTTATTCCCCTTTTTAAAAAATAATCACCACTTTTTTTGAAAAATAGTACAACTTAGGGCCCTCCACGCGCAAACATTATTTCTTTGAAATAGTGTAAAAGATGCGCCTGTAAGACGGTAACAATCTCATATTTTAAGATCGATGGGGTCCAAAGATTTAAGAAACTCCTTACGATGTTCTTTCCTCAATAGTGGGGTCAGATGGACCTGGCTCATAATAAAATCGCCCTGGTCCACACTCCCTCACGAACACGCGAATTTATGAGAGCTCACTGCCCTCGACCATTTATTGACTTAAGCACTAGGATTTAGGTTTCACACTTTAGAGACTAGGATTTAAGTTACTCATTAGCAGGCTTCGGGTATCAACAAGGGGCCCTTGACAACTATTGATACAGGGCCCCCATAAGGCAAGCATATTAATATTATTATTGTTATTATATTTACACGTTTTGGAATAGTCGAAAATCACGTATCGCATTAAGTTTCTTAATAAGTCAAGAATGGGATATTTTAACGTTGGACCACCTGCCGTCATATGAAATTTGGCGATGTTTACTCTGGGTTCCACTCATGGATTCAAGTTGGTGGATCAATGGTTCTTAGGAGTTTCTATCATATATTATGCATATATGATAGGATAGGGAATAGGATGTATTTTACTGTGTGCAATAAAATGTTAAATAAATAAGAAATAAATAAATAAATAAATAATATTATGTAACACCGCCAAATTGCATTCAACGCTTGCGATTGTTTAAGAAAATAGACATTAAAGTCACGTTCCTCAATGATGGATACAACGTATAAATATTTAGTCAATCTAAGTCGAGATTATCGTTCTGTTGGACGCTTTGTATGGCGTGTTCTTGAACGACTGTTCCTGGCACTCGGCTTAATTGGAGAGATGCCTTCGCGGCACAAAGAAACTTTTGTATCAACCTGTTGTTCTGGCGCGCTTATAGATACATATGCCTACTGTCTGCCACTGGAACTGGGACGGATTTGGATCCGAAATTTGTGTTTTACATTGAGCTAGGCATTGCAGGTTCCTTTTTCTTTTCGATTATACGGTGGACAAACAGGTAAATGAGCCACCTGATGAAAGTGGTCACCGCCGCCTATGAACATCAACACAAGGGGAGTTACCAATGCGTTGCCCGCCTCTGATGAGATCTCCAATACACCTCTTGAACGATCCCTCGTCACAGTCCAAAGGAAAATCTATTGACAACTATATCACTGGTGTCTCTTATGACAGTTATTATGTTACTCCTCATATACTTGAGGATTCGAGAGGAATCATTTTACTTAAATATTGCGAGATCTACGAGTACCAGCCATAATACGATTGACGACTCTATTTGGCAAGCATCATAGTGGTGCTTATAGTGCTTACTTGACGTCGGGTATGTTGAAAACCTTGGTCTTAGCGATTACCGTTTTCAGTACCATTCCTATATCTATTGATAAAAAAGATTGTATTACCATAGATTTAGATGTTAGATGTAGTGTACATCTGTTGGTAAACCAATAAAATAAAATAAAATCTATCAAAATCATAATCATCATTATCTCTGCGTCGGTCGCCGAATGGTTAAGGTATCGTCTCGACTCGTAAGCGAGAGGTACCGGGTTCAAATCCCACTGCGCCCATATGGGCACTGGGCCCATATAGGTATATAACTATGACTCTTTTCTGAGTTCTGTACATTACTTGACTGCTAACCAATGCACAACTGGGACATTAAAGCCAAAATTATTATTATCTCAGCGTCTATCCAGGCTTATGTCTAGCCCGCTTTCCTACTTTTCCTTTTCAGCGTCCTTAGAATCAAATAGATTTTACATTCATTCTTAATCATCATCCGAAATCCGTCGCTGTTTCCGTTTACACATACACCCAGATCCGCGCCTGCGGCTCGCGGTCCCGAGATACGACTAAACACACACAATATGCGCGCGAACAGCGGTAATATTATTGCGGCGTGGATAACGCTGAGCACTGCTCATTTCTTAGCGTTTGGGCAAAGTTAATTACTGCCGTTATGTCGTAACTTGCTGCCCTTACTGTCGTCTCCAATGAAATATGATAAGGTTGTAATGCGAGTTCTTGGAAGAGAGATTCACGGTTGTGGATGGACGGCTTTGGGCTCGGTTCGCGGCGAGTTCTTGTAAAGTGCGGAGAAGTATGTTTAGATAAGTAGTGTAGACAGAATCACTAATTGCCAACTTATGTTCGTGGTTGTAATGGAAATGGTTCAATCATCTTTTCATAGTATGAAACAAAGTCGCTTCCCGCCGCCGCGCCGTCTGTAACTGTGTACGCTTAGATCTTTTAAACTACGCAATGGAATTTAATGCGGTTTTCATCAATAGATAGAGTTATTTAAGAAAAAGGTTTATAGAAAGAAAAAAGGGGAGGGAGGGGTAAAGTAGTTGTAAGGGTAGGTCGGACGCCCCGCGAATGAAGGCGCGCCGGGCCCGCTAGTTTGTTAATCCATTATTTAAACAATCTAGTAATTAAATAATTATGATATTGATAAAATAGGATTGAACAACTTTTGGTAGCATATCAGATACGAAACTGTTTTGCTAAAATATTAAGATTACATAGTGTTATTTTGGCAAATCTATTAGATTCATATTAGGAGTATCTTGTCATCTTCGCAAATTGTACTTAAATATAGTTAAATTTGTTAGTAAATGCTGCGGTGTTTCTTTGTATTCGGGTCTAATACGTATACGGCCACAAATATTTGGAGCCTTGTTGAGGCTTCGTGATTACATGCGCAGGGTTCGATATTAGTACGAAGTTAAAAGCAATTTGTGGTCTGAAGCTTAAGTACGCGTGAGCATTGATTTAATCAAACAGTCTTGCTCTGCCTTATCGCTCTCCTGAATCTACATTGTCTACGTTGGAGTAGAAAATTGAAATGCTTGTTTAAGGCAAAGGCATTTATTTGTGACCCAGGTAGGCATACAGATTCATCAAGATATTATAATCTTTGAAAGTATCTCTGTGTTAAGTCCAACACAAAGGTTTTGTGCAAGGTTTCGTTCAAAACGTTATTTGACACTGTCTCTCTAAAAAAGGTTTTATATACTTACCAGCACGATTTTGTTTATATCTAAACCTAAACTGATCCAAAATGATTCAGAAATGAGTTTCATTATAGAATAATGTAACCTCAGTATCAGAGTGTGACGTTACAAACATCGCTATTGATTTTATAAATGACTAGCCGCCCCGGCTTCGCACGGGTATTTGTGAAATGACGGTGTAAACCGCATGAAAATGCGTTTAGCAGTTTTTAAGTTTATTGCGAACAGACAGACAAAGAGATAGACAGACAGCCATACAGACGCGGCGTGAGACTTTGTTTAATAATATATAATAATATAAAATGTCCTTAACGTAACTCAAATCGAATTCCAAGTTAGATGTCTGACCTACTTCGAAACTAACTTCCAGTGCTTTCATTGCCGCATTCATCAGTAACTTTAATGTAACTTTATGTATAATGTAAAACAATAGACGTGCCTTATTAATTTTGTTTTTATCTTTTATCAAACACGAATAAATTAGTTACTTATATACTTGTCTAAAGCCGAAGCTAGCCGATGAGCGTTATTTACGGCCGACTGCTGTAAGTGCCTACCAATGTATATAACGACATTACAATCGCGTAAATATATATACCCGTACTGAAGGATTATAGGTAAATAACGTACACAATTTACTTCAATTCGTTGGTGTTTTATAATCGTAGTTGTTTTGTTCCAAATTGACCAATGGTAGGCTGCTATATTGACTAGCCGCCGAGAAACGAAAACAAATGAGAATTCCTTCTTCTTTACGCTAAATTGGCCGGTTTATGTTAAAAGTGACCGGCATTCATCCTAATCGAATGCAAGCTTATATACTTTGCCAAGGGATGACTCAGCTCTAACCTGGGGTTCCGTGCAAATGGTTTAGTGAAACTACTTAGCATAATCTAATATCAGCAACTGGCAACTCCTGGCAAACTTTGCTGAAATTCCAAACTTCATTGTTGGCCACACAAATTTTGTTAAGTGTTATGGATCAGATTCATCCATAACTTACGATCGTTTTAAGAATTGTAATTGGATAATAATTACATAAGACAGTAACGACCGAACTAATACCGAAGATTAAATTATCAGTTTGGAATTAAAAACAACTTAGATCGGATACTAGGTATTATCTTTTCGTGTGTGCAAGTTCATACAAATAATTAAATCATTTATAAAAATGTACCTAGGTACATATTTACATTTATGATATTAGCAAAAGCATTTCATCAAAAGTCAAAAAAGTCGATATCAAAATTTCTTTATTGAGTAGGACTCTTTCAATCGTCAAAGAGTAGGAAAGTAGGAAGGAAACACACATTATCATGTGTATGCATCGTGATATATCGTACACCTGGCACTATGACTGTCTACAAAACCTAGAGCAAGATATAATACAACCACATACAGCCACCAAGATGACATACTGCAATATTCGGGTAAAGAGACAGGAACGGATATGCTGATTTAATGCAATATCTAAACTTTAAAGCCAAAAAGGATCATCCGCTGAGCATCAGCTGTACAGAGACAGAAAGTAACAAATTGCTTAGGTAGTACTTACTTGTATCTGTTTAAATAACACTACTACTTCTAAGTACATATACCGTAATTAGTTTCATTGACATACTTCCGCCGTCATATAGAAACACTGTGATGCCCCATCTATCTTGTAAACCCTGTTCATAAAGTATGTAATAAATGTTTTGCAAACTATGTGTGTATTAAACTACTCCTTTCGCCATATCCACCGTATGACACAGAACTAAATTTATCACATCTTCGCTCATAAAACCCTTGTTGGTTGCTCTGTTGTTTACTTACCTAACATAAAACGGTTCAATGGGCAAGCGAGCGAGTGATACTTTGTCCAAAGACCCTTTTTCCCTAGCCAAGGTGTGGAACCCTAAAAAAGCTTTTAGGGCCCCTTTCGACTTCATGCTGATGTAATTTATTTTACGAGTTTTACTAAAGTTAGTCGTAAAAGAAGTTTATAGTGAGAAGCAGGGCTTGTGTAAAGGGTCATTTAGTTGTAGTTAGAAAACTATCTTGAGGTGGTTTACGTCTTTGACTAACTCACTGATGTGGAGTTTAGTACACATTCGCAATGTAATATAACAGACTTTAAAACCAATATCTAGGCGAACGCCGCATTGTGTCGTACGGATGCTGGACTCGCCGTGCAGTATTAGTATGAGTAAGCTGCAATGTAAACAGACCGCTCAGCACCGCTAGCACAAGCTTATGTGCTCTCGAGCGCGATAAGCGAGAAAAGGCGCGACATAGACATTGCTCTCTCATTCATCTCAGTATTGAGAAAAGGAAATAAACGCTCTCTCGCGGCGCGAAGTGTGTCGCGGTTACACTTGTGCTAGCCTTAAAGCATATCCGGCCACTCTACTGCTGTCTGTACCATTGTTTTTACTTGTCACTTTTGTATTTTTATAGGTATGAAATAGATTTTGTTTGCGATAAGTAGATAACTGCTTTCCATAAGTAGATAATCGTTTTCCATAGTATAAGCTATCTACTCATTTGACACTATATCTGCTTTACAGAATGATTGTATCAATAAACGAAATAGCAATGGTACACACAGCTCGGCCCGCTTCCCTCGTGTTTCCTCTTTAATTGCGTCAATCGTCCAACGTTTGGCGCACACAAATTGTATTAAGGGCCTAATCAAAGACGGTAAACATTGACACAATCATTGGAAAGGTATAATACGTCAATAGTCGTTACGAACGTAACTAGAATTGGCTCTCTGCCATATTCCCAGCCGGCATTATTTGTACGTAATATCTGCCCCGCATTACGGTGCCCTATTAATCAGTCTGTCCGGCGGCTACGTTATCGACGATACATCATTTCCTGAATGACAATACGTATCGTTACGGCTCTAACTCGTTTTGGAACGTTTATTTTATTTATTTATTCGCAAAAATAGTACGAGTACAATTTATAAACGAACACATTCTTTGAGGTTTGTTTCAATGATAACATCGCCTTCGCAGTCGTACATACAATACTGATACTGTTAAATGTTAATACATTTTAGCAAGTTACATACCTGATTACATAATATATCCTACATTTCCGAATAGAATATCAATATAGCATCCTACTCATCTACAATATACTGTACACAGGTATACACATAAGGTCACGCCATTCTCTAAATTCCGGTACTATGCCTACACTAACATATTATCACAAGGAACTAGGTAAGTTGATACTAAGTACCTTAACCCACTGCAAATTATTTTTATTCGCAACAACATCGCACATCGTTTCTCGCCGACACCGACTTCTACGAAGCGCGAAATCGACTCACTCAAACCTTATACACTCGAGTCTCAATTATCAAATATACTTCGTTTGCTTTCCTTTATTCGTTGGCCTTCTAGTAAGGATCTTCTAGGAAGGAGTAGAGGTATTATTTCGAACTTAACTGTTCGTATGAAATAAAAAATAAAATAAATATGCTTGACAAATTCACACAACACCATCTAGCGCCAAAGTAAGCAAAGCTTGTGTTACGGGTGTTAGATAACTGATAAACTACTTAAATACGTTACACATACTACACTTAGAGCCGTAACAAAAATTAAAATTCATCATTTCAATATCTGCTCGGCAAGGAATCGAACCCGAAAGCTCTGCGTGGCGCCCAGCACGTTAACCAACTGATCCATTTAGGTCGTCAAATGCAAAAAAAGACGTATAAAAGTAGGTAGTTGAATATCGTATGATTTGACTTCTCAAATTTGCCTGCACAGTCACAAGTGACGCTAATAGAAGCGCGTTGAGATAAAATGATAATTCCATTGATTGAGCAGCACGCTTCACTGGCAAAGTACAAGTGGGGTTGTTCACTTCATCTGGAAACCTCGGCTCCACGGAGACGCTCTCCCGATTTATTCGCGACACGAGCTCATATATCTCAGAAGAATTCATTCAAATAAATACCTACGTGATGGAAATTATGATTGTGGGCACCTCGACGTATGTGTAGGCGGGTTAATATGCCGATGTGTTAGGTTATGATATGATTTATTTATTTATTTAACAGTTTATTGTGCACAGGAAATACATATTGAATAACAGGCAAAGTAATAAATGGCACAACAGGCGCTACTTATTTCTAAAAGAAATCTCTTCCAGCAGGCCTTCGGAAGCGTGATGTATCAGATATATCAGAGTTATTCAGAGTGTATATGATATATCAGAGTTGCACTCAAGGGGGAAGTTAAAAATCGGCGTTGATTTGGGAAGAAGTAAATTAATATTTTTGTACTTATTTAATTTCGGTTTGGGTGGTGATCTAACTGAATGTTAATACTGCAATAATCATGTAGGTAAGTACCTATACTTTCACGACATTATTCATAAACAGGATAGCCATAGATACATCCACATCTGAATCAATACGTCCATCTGGCCTATTTATCAGTCATTCCAACGTGATAGGCGCAAGCCCTTCGCCGTATTTTTATTACCCAACTGCAGCGAAGTGAAAAGGAAGGACGCCTTTGATTAAAGCCAGGATAAATTAAAACCATTTCATTTGGTACCCAGTATCATACACAGTATCTTTTTTTTAGTTTATGACTTTGTCATCTAGAGGGCGTCATATTTAATTTAATATGACGTCATATAGCCTGTAACTAGTGGACGATCCAGACCCTTCCAACCATAATAACAAATTAAGATAAGTAGCACTGGTGACCAGAGAGCTGGCTCGTTCCTCGGGCAACGGATAAGCATCGCTATTCAACGAGGCAACGCAGCCAGCTTTCTGGGCACCATTCCGGGGGGCAGCGGTGTGGACGATTTTTTTAAATTTTTAGTATATATTTTATATGTATTAGCGAATAGGTATATGTAGTAATAGGTATATGTATATAGATATTTGTATTGTAACTGTAAATATTTTATGTATATAATAAATTAATAAAGTTACACATGCGTATAGGTACGTAAAAAAAAAGATGAGTAGCATAGAAAAAGAAATAGTTGCAAAAAGTTCGTTCTATAGCGTGGACGTACGAAGCAGGAGGCTTCGGAGGAGGTCGAGGGGACCAAGTCTCAAAGCGGCTAATACGTAGTGTAATATTTAAAGGTACTTATGTACCGCTACGGGCCGTTTCTGGCTGCAATACCCGACCGCCCAGGAGACCTCGAAGCTTTGGACCTGCGTGTAGGCGCAGATGTTCATTTGGAGGTCGCAATTTACATAATTGAATCCGAAGGACTTAAAAAAAATCCCTGTTCCTATCAACCAATCCCAACAGAGCTAAATGGATTTCTTTTAAAAGCGATTTTATTTATTCCCCCTCTATCTGTTCTTTTAATTTTGATTGTTTACGGAAACTCGAGTTTTGGAGTGCTATCGATTTTGTCTTATTAAAAAAATTTACTTTTGCATAACATTACATGCTGCCCACGCAAGATTCATTATCATCATCATCATTATCTTGGCGTTCATCTATCCCACCTCGCTCGGTTTTCGGTCTCCTAAGTGGTGAGCTTATTGGCACGCATATCATTCTTGACGACGTCAAGCCATCGCTTTTTGAGCCTTTCTTCTGCCCACGCAAGATTGATAGAAGTTATTTCGGAGGCCTTTGTCATAACAATGGTGATGAGGTGGCATTATACTTCCTATGACATTTGAATTCACGCTTATGTCACATCAAAAGAACATTTGCGAGCACTTTTACTCAAGTATTAAAAAGGGTTCACACAAAGATTACAAAATGGGAGCCGCTGTTCCCGACCAATTAAATTTCCGAAAATAATTCTTCACTGTCCTCGATCAGGGCCGTTCCCAAAATTGCCCTGTCGGCTCCACAGATAGACAATTTTATTTCTTGTAACGTCTGGCTCTTTTGTTTACTTAATGTTCTACCTTATAAAAATCAAGGACTTACTTAGACATACATTTGTAATATTAGGCATATCATTCGAAGGAATGTCGCCTGTCATCATGTATGGATCGGAGTGTTGGCCTACTAACGTAGAAGATGAAAGACGATTATATGCAAGTGATATGAGGATGGATATTCAGGAAAGAGAAGACCAATGAAAAGTAGGATGGATTGTGTGATGAGGGATATCAGTGAACGAGAGGTGAGCGAGGATATGACAGGGATAGGTATGAATGGAGAAAAAAAACATACTGTGCCGACCCCAAATGTATAGGATAAGGGCAGGCAAATTATGATGATCATTCGAAGGAATCCCGTAAGTCGCCACAACACAATAATAGCGTACCTACCTACCTACCTAATGAGTGACTTTGTCCAGATTACCTACCGTAAATTATATTATTAAATCTGCGTAAACATTGCTGGTTTTTATTTAAACAAAGATGGAAACGGTGACCCGAGCCGGCGTATGTATGCAAAACTATATAAATATTCCTTGAAATGACGAGTAAAATTAAATGGAATTTACGTGTACAAAAAGGTATTTCGTGGCGATTTTCGATTAACAGAATAACACAATTTAATTATGTTTGCGTGTCGTGGAAATCAGCGAAATGGTATAACGTCGGTTTTGCGATATGCGATTTCTATGCTTTAGTTATATTATAGTAGATAATTATTAATTTTTTTTTCATGCGACCTAAAGGGTTAGGTATCAAAGGATAACATGTTCTGATTCTTAGGTACTGGAAAATAAAAATATGAATTTCTGACTAAAATAACACATTCATACAAACATAACGCCACGCCTTTTTCCCGTAGGGGTAGGCAGACACCACATCACACTCCACATGCTACGGTCCTGACAGTTTTCTCTCGCTTCTTCCATATTGTCCGACTAAAATAATATCCCGGTTTATTCTACATTATTAAAAAACCTGACTTGAATACTTGACTTGCCGTAAGGTAATTCGATATGCAGGTCCATCATGTAGATCTATCTACCGAAGCCGACAGTCGGTCCTTGCCAGGGCACAGGGCTGACTGAAATCCCTTCTACACACATTTTACTACAACTCTTCATATAATAGACAGCATTGTGTAGCTTGTTCTGTCTTTTTCTTATGTTAAACGGCAGACAAACAGGCAAGAGGGCCACCAAGCGCAACACCTTCGTAGTCACCAATGCGTTGCCCGCCTCTGAAGATACCTCTAATATACTTCTTGAACGATCCCATGTCGTAGTCAAAAGGAAACAATGTGGCTGGGAGCTCATTCCACATCCGAATCGTACGAGCGCGATACGTCCTTTCGAACCTTTTGTGTTTCCCGACCGAATCCTCTTCTTGTGGTTAAACCCGGTGTGTAGAACCGAATCTTCTTATGGTTTGTCGGTCGTAAAGTATTTAGTTTTGTTTCTAGTGGTGTTGTGGCCTGTATGTAAATGTTTTGTTGTAATCCAGGCGAACATAGAATAACGTTCAATGTACATAACAGTATACGCGCGCGAGTTCATCTCCTTCGGGCACGGATACATCGCGATCACACTCAGTTTGAGGTTTGAGCGAGTGAGATAATAATTAATAATAATAATATAATATATTATTTATTCAGAAATGATTTGTACAAAACAGTAGATGGTGATGTAATCCGTTCGAGTTAGACAGTCGGAGCCGATGGACACGAACTCGCGCGCGCTCAATACATAGCTACGATACGACACCGTGCAAACTAAAACGAGTTAAACGAACCGTGTGATCTGATATGTTTTACATATCGACAATTCTGTCGCTCCACGCATAATTTGGCCGAAAAAACGGGTCGGATTGGCGAAATTGGGAACGATTAGTTGACGACACGCATTCCTTATCCCGGAGCAACCCGCTCTATGGGGATTTCGAACTTTTTATGGCCAACCGAGGAATGGTCTCATGCATAATTCATGGACGTGGATCTCAATAAGTGTCACAGTGTCAACAGTGGTTGTTGAAAAAATCTAATTCCAAAGGGTTACCCGCTTTTAGGGGCCTCAGTTACTCAGAATACTCTTTGGGAATTGTCTTGTCCGCCTTAATGAAGTTAATTGAGATTGAACTTTGTTTTTAAACGTAAATGCAATTTTATACTATCCTTTTTAATATTATAAAAATTAAAGTCCGCTTGATCCGCATGATTTTGCAAGGTCGATATGAATAAGTTCCCA
This sequence comes from Blastobasis lacticolella, assembly GCA_905147135.1. Taxonomy (NCBI): domain Eukaryota; kingdom Metazoa; phylum Arthropoda; class Insecta; order Lepidoptera; family Blastobasidae; genus Blastobasis; species Blastobasis lacticolella. Next base: position 6,766,642 of record LR990051.1, read on the forward strand.
AATTCCCAAATTCTCGCTCGTACGATTCGTATGTGGAATGAGCTCCCAGCCTCAGTGTTTCCTTTGGACTATGACATGGGATCGTTCAAGAGGTATATTAGAGGTCTCTTTAGAGGCGGGCAACGCATTGGTGACTCCTCTGGTGTTGCTGATGTCCATAGGCGGCGGTGACCACTTTCCATCAGGTGGCCCGCTTGCCTGTTTGTCTGCTGAGTAACATAAAAAAATAAAAACGTGGGAAAGAAAACATCGCGATAAAACCTGCACATTCAGGAGACTGAATGATGTGATCGAATCTGGTCAGGTTCCCCTGGTAGCAGGGTCACGGAGGTCAGATGGTTGTAGCGATACTGTAAATACCTGATCTGCCTAATCCTCGGTCGTGGTCAAGGCAGACCAGGCCCTCGTACGTGAGAGCACAACCGGGACATAAACGCCAAGATGATATTTTTATGTATTACCATCTACTATTAGTCAGAGTGCTTGTCAAGACTAGTAAAACGAGCCCAAACTCGAGGTGTTATCATGAGTGGTTTAGGAGTTCCTATGCCCACCTTCAGACTCCATCTTCAGACCCTGGATATCTGGTACCAAATTGTTGACAAGACAATAGAAATAGACAATAGTTTATCTTGTTCGATATCTTGCCACCGATTCCTTCATCAGACCAGCTCTATGGTGCCATATTAGGCATCCAAGTTTGTACAAAATGTCATCTCAATTGTTCGACAGAAAGTGGGTCAAACTAGGTATGCGAGAATGGACCCGAACATAAAAGCTCGTAAAAACTGAGTTAATTTAGAGAGAGACTGAACATACGGAAATAGAGGATATTTTTATTACCTATACCTAAAAATGTATAAACGGGAACTCTGAGATTTCTGTAAGCTAACAAATGTAGGACAATAATTGTATAGACTCCGGATTTTGTCTCCGTTAAGCAAAACCTGAGATAGGTTAATGGGAAATATGGGCTGTTTATTCTGGAAAAGTGTGATATAATTATACTATTTTATTGACAGTCACCATTTCTATTTATGTTGATAACATTATAGGTTGTGTTACAAAGGCTTGTGATAGAATTTTTCTTTCACCTCCCGCCTTTTAATGCCCGAAATGCCGCGTATCTACTGTCAATAGTATTCCGCCGACAGAGGTTCAGACTTTAGAGTAAGGGCTGCGTATCTTATCTACTCCAGCATGTCCGATACTGAGGAGCATTGTGACACGACTATTGTATTACACGCCATTCGCGTTTCAATCGAGGCAGGTGAGCGCGTGACATACGGCCGATAGGAACTTATCGTCGCCAAAGGAATTTAGTTGCTGGACACGGGTCTTGAGGAAACAGGTACTGATTTTGGACAAAACTTTATTATATTATGGAACTAGTGGACCCGGCGCGACTTCGTTCGTGTACACCTACTTTCACCATACCTACCCTTTTTTCTTGCTTATAAACCATCCTCTTGAATCACTCTATCTATTGTTGAAAACTGCATTAAAATCCCTTGCGGAGTTTAAAAGGTCTAAGCGTACATAGATAGATACATACGACTGTCCCCATGTACCTAACATGGGGACAGTCGGCGGAAAGCGATTTTGTATTATACTATGTATAGAGCTCATAGAGACAACTCTTTAATCGTAATTACTTAATAAATCTTATTAAGATTTTTACATTTTCAAGGAGTGTACAAGAAAATGCAAAGCAGATTGAGGATGAAGTCTAGGTCAAAAGGTAATTTATTTGTGCAAAAATTTAAGACTCAGACTGTCAGACACAGTACTGTCAGACGCAGGGATAGCGCTAAGAGATATATTATTTATGAATATGATCCTTCTTAATTTATTGCATATGGCTGCCGTTGTAGTAAATAAGCATTGCAGAAAGCAAGCTTCTTTATTTTATTCTATTCGGAAAATTTACAGCAGCAATAAACTTATGTACACTTAATAACCGAAAGACGCCCACTGCTGGGCGATCTCATCCAGAGATCTCCACGCCGGTCCTGTGCCTTCCACATCCAGCTGGTACCTTCGATCTTTACCAGGTCGTCGGTCCACCTTGTGGGAGGCCTACCCATCTCGTATAATACTTACTAATAAGCATATTCATGAGCCATTAACAAGTATTCGCCTTTGTGTCTTTACGTGCAAGTTTATGTGCATGGACATACAACAATTTACGCTCGATCATTATAGGCTGCCCGTTACAACCGAGTACGTGTTCCTAAGCCGAAAAACGTCTTTCCACCCTGTAGCAGTCACTCATAAAATACCAGTGTAAGATCGTGCTCTAACTTTTGTTCAGCACTGTGCAGTCTCGGATCACACTCAGGCGGCGAAACTTGTAGTTTTCTCCGTATGTTGGTGGTGAAATATTCACGGCGGCGCGATGTAGTGGCGGCGCTATTGAATAGTGCCGATGCCGCGCGACGCGACAACTTCTCTATCTGTTTCGTTTCCCGCCTCGAGACAATTTAACTTGACAACGTGGACGCAACAAAGCCCGCGCGCTCTATTTAGCGCGGCTCCCTCCGCCCGCGCCACTGCCGCGCCCCCTAACGTTTATTTTGCTAAATGTATGGCTAGAGCGGTCCAACTAATTCGCTGTTAATTGGAGAGTGGTATGTAGTGAATTAGCGTCCTTCCACTTTGCATGCCATTAGTATTAGTCTATATTGCATGGCATTTAATAATCTACATTATCAGAACACTCTTTGTAGCTGCTCGCATCAGCAAGCACTCATACATCAAATTTAAATTCGGAACACGAATGGGTTTGCGAAACTTGTTCACGTCACGAACCGTACAAACAGCGCCCACTTCCAAAATCGGATCCAACGAGAAGTTAAACACCTTTAATCGGACAAACACGGAAACGGCGACAGCCATCTACGAAGATTCAGGACGCCCATAGTCGTTACCTCCGCGACGGTATTTGCGAGTTCTTTGTGCGCCCGAAGCGGCTCGCGGCTCGCGGCTCGCGAGTGTAAACACGGCGGGCGGCGGGCGGGGCGGTCCGTCACTCGCGCGGCAACAGCCGCGCGCTCCGGCCGCCATGTCGGTGCGAGCGGAGCCCCGAGACCGGGACCGCTTTTCGCGGCACTCGTCCCGCGCGTCCGTCGACCTGGCGCTGGCGACGGCCAGCGTATCGGCGCGCGACCACTCGGTGCGGTCGGCGCACTCGCTGCGCGTGGCGCGCGCCGCCAGCGACGAGCTGGTGGTGCCGGTGCGCGCGCTGCGCTCGTCCTCGTGCCGCGCGGCCGCGGGCGCGCCGCACCGCCTGCGCCGGCACCACTCCTCCGCGGCGGAGTGCGAGCGCGCGCGCCGCAGCCGCCGGCACACGCTCGAGCTGCCCGAGAGCCGCGGGCCCAGCGTGCGCTCGCGCTCGCCCGAGCCGCCGCCGCCGCCGCCCGAGCCCGCCGCGCCGCCCGAGCACGTCGGCAAGGAGGCCCGCCGGCGCCGCGTCGTCGCCGCCGTCGCCGCCTCCTTCTTCGCGCTCGCGCTGGCGTCGGTCCTCGTGGTGGTGGTCACGCTGACTCATAGCTCAGTGCTCCGCGCGCACAACCAAACGGCCAAGTACTACACGTTCTCCGTGCCGCCGCACCATCCTCTCAGTGAGCCCCGTTCATGTTGCCCCACCGTCGCCCCTCCCGCTTCGCATGCGACTGACTCCGACCCCGAGAGCCAGGGGCTGCGAACGTCGCCGCGGCGCGCCGTCTGCTCCGCGCCGCCACCACCCGCGGTACTTATCGTGCTGGACAGCCGGGGCCGCCACGACAGCCGCCAGGCGATCCTGAGCCAGTAATGGGGGAAAAGCTCATATGACTTCACGAAGTCAAATGTACTTAGTTCCCTTTGAGCGAGTACTTTCCTCGCTCTACTTACCGGCATTAAAATTACGTGATACGAAGTCTGCAAGAAGGCTTTGATAAAATTATCGAGGGTCGGGCACCGGTATCGCTTGGCCTCTGTCACATTAGGCCCCGGTACATAATACAGACCACACTTGCTACGCACGTTCGCAACCCCCTTCTGCATGATTAGTTAATGTATGTACCTATAGATGTCACGTGTTTGTGATGTTGGTAATTAATAGTATAACAGGAATTACTTTACTAAGCAATAAGCGATATACAACATTGCTAAACAGTGCAGGAATGTAGGTCAGCAGTTTACACAATACCTGCCATTAACGTAGCTCTCCGAGATGAGATTGCAAAAAAATGAAACATTTTTATGTTCCCACAGCTCTTTAGTTTTAAACTATCTTTAAAATGTTTCTGTTTGAAATTTTACGAGAATACTCAGCTGAATCGTGAAGCCTAAAAACTTAAACATCGTGTCCATGTATTTATTAGGTGTCCGCGCATCGGTGAGTGGTCACTCATCAGGGTTACCAGACTCATTAAATATGCACAGCCACCGCTTCGCTGGAAATGGCCTCTTGAGCGGTGTATTTTCGCATGGGCAAGCGAGTGCATTTCAAGAGGAAGATAGGAGTGGAGCTTTAGCAAGAGACAGAAATGTTTGAAAGCTGGAAGGCTATTATGAGCAAGATAATGGTATAATACGTTAAGAATAATTAATTTTCTAAATACGTTTGTAAACATGCTTTAATAGAAAACATTATTGAAGTGTGAAGTCTAATCCCGTAATTCCAATGAGCTTTGCTTACACAATGAGCTAGGGCTCTCGCATTAATCTTTTTCCCGTCAAGATTTCGACAATGCTATTATCATATTCGTAAATACTTGCGCTTTGATTTCGCTTAAAATAACAAGTCAAGTTCGTCTCTTTTATAAATCAAAAGCGAACATTTTTTTCCCTCCGCAGTAATGGGAGTGTTTTAACGATGTGGATTGTGCTACATTTGTATACTTATAATAAAGGCGCGTGTATCTCCCGAGTATTTCCACTACAAAAAGCAAACGACAGAACTTTTACCGATATTACGTTTAGACGAAATCCTACTTTATGTTGGAGCCTTTAATGTTTACACTTTCATCTGCGCCCTTATGCTAGACTAGATAACACCTAGGGAGCAGTTATTATGACGTTATCTCAAAGTGCAGTGTCAGCGTTGTCGAACATCCGTGTTCTTTATCGAGTACTTGCATGTAGCTGCTAGAACGTATATACAAATTTAACTGTACCTATAGTAAAGCAAGCAGCAAAATGGCACTACGGCAGTAAATGGATAAAAGAGATTATCGTTTCTCATATCGAAATTACTTTCTGCGTAAAGAAAGTTGTATTACTATCTTTGGAACAATTTTCTACTTTGCCCAAATTATATTACATTTATCATCTATGTGATCATGTTTTACGTATCTGAAACATGAATGGAACGTTTCAGATACAAACGATACCTGGGGCCCTATTTTTGAACCGTCCGTCTCGAGTCGAACGGATTTCAATTTTGATTTTCGGTATGAAAGAATCAATTTTTTATTTGCAACACCCAAAGCAAACGCAATGTTTCAAAAATAGGGTCATCAAAAAAATTGCCTCATGCATAGAAAGCGATGAAAGTAGTTTCATTGTTTTCTAAGACGTCATGCACCAAAATATTGAAAAACGGCAGCCTTCTGTAGTAAACATATTTTAAAATATATGATAATTTACTATACTAACCCCACGTAAGACTAAATACACTTTGTTAAAATCAGGTTAGCTAATGCAGAAACTCAATATATGTATATTATTACACATGTTGTTTTGTACATCGTTAGTCAAACTTAATTTGGCTAACGAAGCATTAAACATTCTTTTATTTACATATTCAAAATCACAATTAAAAACAAAGAACATTTTAACGTTTATTTTTCAATTCTGATGTTATTGACAAATAGTCGCGCACCGCCCCTGGTACCCTTTGGCCCCAAATCTGGCAACATTCCTTCCTACCGCTGCAACTCCTGCTTATCAGGATTTAGACCGGCGTCTAGCCGCACTGAGTTATGACAGGCAGCCCGGGGCTAATATTGTCATGGAAACTGCTACAAATTTAATTAAGAACTAAGACGTGAGGCTACGGTCGACAGAATTAACCCCCTAAAATGATGTTCCTTAAAGCCTGGTTTACTACGTAGCTTGTTAAAAGATTTTTTACAGGTCCGACAATATTTCTCTGGTATTTTAGTCGGGTATAAGTAGGTCTCGATGGGTATCAGTCTACTCATGATCATCCGAGCGGTCAATCTCTGGCTTTCGCCCTAGAATGTGCTTCCCTACCCTGAGGGATTCCTATCCCTTGCGCTTACGCAACGCGTGACCAAACCAGCGCAGGCGAGCCTTTTCAATATTATCCGAGGTGTCTGTCTCGCCAAGGCTGACACTGGATTTTTTTTTTTACTTTACTAGACAGTCATTTGACCGCCACCTCACCTGGTGGATTTGCTCTTTAACGACTCGATCAAGTCGAGTAACGCCACACATTTACCGCAGCATTTGCATTTCATTGGCTTGGAGTTCGCACTCATGCTTCGTCAGCCTTAAAGCATCACAGCTCTAATTATACTCTTGTATATGAGCCTCTTGAGCTTGATAGGGATTTTCGGGTCATATCACAAGAGACTGCCATGAGCTCCCGCCATTTGGCCCAAGCTGCAGAGGTATACGGGACTTTATATCGGAATGGATATCTCCGGACTCGTGCAGCACAGATCTGTGGTTGATTTAATATGGATGTTCTGTACTCTGTGTTACATTCTTAGCTTAGAAAAAAGTACACAATATTATAGTTGCTGCTTTAATACATATTATACTAAAGTGGTGTGGTGGCCGTGTGGTGTCCGGCAGAGTAGATTAGCACCAACCCCTTACGCTCATGGGTGTCGTACAAGGCGACTAATGTTTTCGAGGCAAAAGATCAAGAGTCTCCGTAGTCTGGAAAATGGGCAGCAGCATTTTCCATTGTTATATTTAAACACTGCGATCTCCAACCCGCCTGCCAAGCGTGGAGATTATGGCAATAACCTCCCCTTTAAAGGGAGAGGCCCTAAGTCCTGCAGCGGACTGTTACGGGCTGTGATGATGATACTAAAGCTACGCATTTTTCTCGTAAGGTTAGGCAGAGACCAAATACAAGAAAATGTAGTGTATCACTGATATACTGGTACCGATAGCCTGGTTAAGGGACTTTTTTCGTGGTACTACTGAACTATTAGTGGTGAAAAAGGAAGAAAACGTAATAATCGCCTTTCTAACCAAAAATTGTTCTCGTTGAAGCGTTGAACGCTTGTTTAACGAATGGCTTAACGAATGAAAAATACAAGGCTTATTTTAAAATGCTTTTGACATGTGCAACAAACTTAGCTGACCCGGTGACAACGTCGCCGTTAGAATTGGTATGACATTTCAAAATGACGACACTTAGTTACAGCTTTGTCACCGGGTCAGATAGTTTGTAGAGTTATACAGGGTGTCTGTCAAGTTACATATACCTCACCACAAACCTATTTGACCAGGTGACTTAAACTGTAAACTAGTGTCGGGAATTGAAATATAATTTGGCGGAATATTAAATTAAATAAAAGCGACTCCATCAAAAGGCCAGTTACGTTTGTAGCAGTACAGGTGGTGTACTGACACGCTTATGTTACCAAAAGTGGAACCAAGTGAATTTAAATATCATTTGGCGGCAATACTATATTCAACAACAGAGACGCCGATATTGAGCCAGATAAATTGTTACAAAGCTATGTAAATAACGACTATATAACCATACAGGCGTTCAACGCTTGTTGATCTGTTCTTCTTTATTAGTAAGATGACGACATGAAGTTATGATCAAACTACGATTTTTAAAATTAAGAGTTGAGTTAAATTATGTCACATTTCGCCAATAGTTAGAGTCACTGTCAATGCAAACAGATAACTTATTGTTTCAACAGTTCAATACGGCAAACACATCGCAAGGGGTCTAAGTTCCTCAACAGAAGTCAAATAGTTGGCGAAGTACGAGCACAACCCGTTATTGGCAAACGTTATTAAATTATTTGGTGAACAATTCGAGAAGGAAACGCAGTTGGTTCGTGACGTCGAAACTTTAGACTGGCTACGGTATCTCTATCTTGTCGCAAACTAATATTTGTAAAGTACTTTTTGATACCAATAGCTACAGCTTTACTTACCGGTGGGAGAGTTCTATCAAACTTGGGGAGACCGCCTGGGTGGCTAACACTGCCTTATCGGCCTTATCGGCTTCTAACGATTAGTAACCTTATTAACAAATTATACACATAATCTCTCTATTTGCTTGATGAAAACCGCATGAAAATCCGTTCAGTTGTTTTTAAGTTTATAACGAATAGATAGATAGACAGACGTGTTATGATAAAAGTCGCTTACCGCGTCTGTCTGTCTGTATGTATTTCCGCTAAACCCTCCTAAACCACGCAACGGATTTTGCTGCGGTTTTCACCACAAGTTAGAGATGTTATTCCGGAAGTTTTATAAGTATAATACGTGTATATTATGGTAAGAAAAAGCCGAGAAATGCGTGCGAAGCCGAGCCGTGTCTCTAGTTTACGAGAAATGCGTGCGAAGCCGAGCCGTGTCTCTAGTTTACGAAAAATGTTGTGAATTTCCGCTATAAAGGATTAGGTAGCCAGAGGTATATCATCTTACTCCTTACTGTGATAACGCACCTGTGGTTCTGCGTGAACCCTCGGACCTAACCGCTACGGTTATGGGTTTAAGGAGACCATTCCTTAGCCCATACAAAAAGTACCAAAATTTGAAAGCGCGCCCTAAAAAATAGCCATTATTCTTGATATTTTTACAAGCTTTTATTTAGTTGCAAATGTCCCTATGTCTGTTCGTAATAAAATCTTGCAAGTTAAAATTGGTCTATTTCCCGGTTTTCGATCGAGCTGAAATTTTGCACACTCATGTAATTTCGGTGACAATGCAATGTTATGATACCATTGAGCTGATCTGATGATGGAGACGCAAGATGGCCATATTAACTTCTAAACTCGGGAAAGGGAAAGGGATCGTTTGATTAGTCTTGACCAAAGAAATTGGACCAGTCTTGACAAATACTCTTACTGGTCATAGACAACGCGCGATAAAAGCTTGCTATGAAAAAATATTTTTCATTGGACTGTACGGCAATTCCTATAGTTATTCTTGACATCTGAAAATCCGGCTTTTCTATAATTGCAATCGAATTCAAGATTTTCAAGCTTCACTAAAATCTCCAGTAATTATCATAGTGTGGCTATGGCTAAGGCACTAAAAATATTCAGAATGAAGCGTACCTACTGTCATATTCATTACTGTTCAGTTTTTACTGGCACTTTCTACAGTTTGGTACTTTACGGACGATGTCTTTTACCATTTTTATTCACGTGACACCTTTTAGGATCAGGCAAAAGCGTTGAGACGAATGAAGGCGGCTCTTTGCTCGTTTGCCATTGAGTAATAAAAAAAATGTTTGTTCCATGTAATTTTATGCGGGTGGAGCCACGGACGGAAGCTAGTAATAAATTAACTTGCGTTTATAAAAGCAAGGCTAGATTGTAACCGTGCAGACATAATTAGTTACTCTCCCAGCAGTTTTATAACGTATAAAACAATTTAATCGAACCTGGTGTTATGGGATCGAACTTTATTTTCCTTTGTCATAATAGTGTCACGGATGTGGTATTCTTTATTGTCCGCATGGTCGTAAACTACCACCGATGCAATATGGGATGTCTTGCCTCGGTAGCGTACCGACGACAGGGGGGGAGCTAGAGTGGGGGGATCTAATTATCCGTTAATAAAGTACGTTTGTATGCTAGGTATGCTTCGGCTGATGTTATTGATGAAATGTTCTGTAGATTTACCACCTATCCTAGAGTATATTCTGTTTCTAGGTGTCTAAGGTTGCCTGGAAGAAATCGCTTTAAGCGATAAGGCCGCCGGTTGCTTTTCTTATAGAAATAGCAAATTTCTGTATATTTTTAATAGTAAGTCTATGTGTACACACCACCGTGTTTTAAATAGTTTTATCTTTACGACAAAATAATTTAATCGCGTTTTTGTTTAAGTTATTAACGCGCATTCGATACAAGCACACTGTTTTCATGTAAACGACTACAATTAAAGGTAGTATTTTTGTTATCCTTTAATTGTCGTCTTTTTTATATTAGACTAGTCAGGCCGCCCTTTTATTTCGTGGAAACTAACGATGACGCTGAAGATATAGCATGCCTCTCTAGGAACAACCTTAATCACTATAGCCTTGTAGGCGTCTAGGTTATAATCATCAAGGAAGACCCTTGCAAGCAACGTTTTCAATTCCTTAGCCGTACACACTATAAACCAAAACGGCTCATGCGCATAGCTGGAATATCCACGACATAAGGATGAAGAGTTCGCCCGAACCGCGTCCATGAGATTCGTAACTCATAACTATTGTTATATTTATGCATCATTTTACAAAGGGCCAATAACAGCCGTGAACTGACTTACGCCGTCTCTGTTGACGTCAAACCGCGGGCCTGGCTCGCAAACGTCTAAATCTGTAATCGGTATCAACAAATGTAACACTTTATGGTGCAGACACTAAGCCCGGAATTATGCTGTTTTATTTAGACACGAAGAGTACACATTTGGAGCTCGTATTCGTAGTATTGCGACCGAGTGGCCCAATTGGGAAAACAATATGGGGCAATTGGGCTTGGTTGCAAATGTTGCAATGGGCTATTCTTATTGTTCCAATGGTTTTCGTGCAGGTATTCGTGCCTATAGAGACACTTGACTCTCTTTTCACACTTGTACGCAATTAACGTTCTGTTTCCCAGTTGTGGTTTGTATTGTGTTGTTTTGAAAGGAATTTTGTTCCATGGAGTTGATAATTTTTTAAACTTTGGTATATAAACGTTCATAGGCTGCGGTGATTGCTTTCCATCAGGCCATAAGTTTGTTTGCCATTGGTATAAAAAAAACTTTGGTAATTGGTACATGAATGGTTCTGCCGGTGAGTAAGGTTTCCAGAGCTCCATGGGGTGGGAATTTGGGGAACCGTGGCTTTGGCAGTGGAGGGATATTTGCCTTATTGCTGCCAGAGTAACGTGTTATAGAGGTGGGCAACGCATTGGCGATAGTCTCGGTGTTGCTAATGTCTATAGGCAGTGGTGACCACTTTCCATCGGGTGGGCCGCTTGCCTGTTTGCCTATCGTATGACATAAAAAAAACTATTGACGTATTTACTGGACAAATAGAGATCAGTTTTGAATATTGACTCCGAAAATAACTGACACATACAGATTTTCTAACAATATTTCAGATATGTGGTAGGTTAATTTAAATATGTATAAATAAAAAGTAAAATAAGTAAATCTAGATACATCTTCCCTTGGTCTGAGCATACTTCGAAGATGATTTCAATGACAGGATATCAATGTAAGTGAACCAATTAAATTTAAATTATTCTAAAGAATGGTAAGATCAAGAGAACCATAAACCGATTTGCTTATGTATGAATAGGTTGCTGAATGTTGAAGAAGGGATAGAGTTTATCAGGACCATAGGAAGTGGCAGAATCTACATATATTATGTATAAAAACAAGAAGGATTTTATTAAATATCCCATTAATTTCTCACACAAAAATTACATAACACAATACCTATCAGCAATGAACGCTAACCGCCATTATTCATTGGAAATTACCGTTAATTACCACACTGGATCATTTTATGAAATCTCTGGTTACATTGGCTATTTCAGTATACTGTAAATGTACGATTTCAATAGCTGTATGTACGATTTTATCGGATAGAACTCACAAAGAATTTCTAAACACTTTTACAACGTTAAAAGTGGTAATTTCTTAGATTTTTGTATCTTCAAATTTGAACATCTTGGTGCTATTCATTCTCAAAAGCTGATATAATACATAATACATACCGTCACGCTTTTTCCCCATAGAAGTAGGTAGAAACCACACTATTCCACTTGCTACGGTCCTGAAAGATCTCTCTCGCTTCTTCCACATTCATTAACCTTTCATACATGAACATCGGTTTAGGATAGTCTTGACTTGACCTTTCACATTCAGATTCAGATTCTTTATTATTGATATTTCAGATTATTATTGATAACAATAGTTACAGGTCATTTAGGTACATTATCGAATCATTCGTAGTACGAGTACAACCGGTAGTTTTTGGATGCTAAATTATTCAGTGTACATCTCGTTGATCCTGATATAAGCACTGGAAGTCTCATAGAGATTTCATTGCTCATACCAGTCCACTGCTTACTCCATGCACAGGCAAAGCTGACCACAATTCATTCCTCACCACTCTATTATAGGCATTTCCCAAGCCGACAAATGTGCAATATACTTTTTGGCCTTTAGCCAAAGACGTTTAGGCTATGCGACGCAAGGCAAAGATTTGGTCCCTACATCTCATACCCTATCTAAAACCTGCCTGTGCATCCTATATTTTTCTATCAATACTTTCGCATACAATTTGCTGACGACGCTGAGAAGACTAATGCCGCGGTAATTTTTTCAGTACTGTTGTGACCCTTTTTCTTTATAATACGGGCACTGTAATAGACGTGCACCAGCCTTCAGGCACTCGGCCGTTCGCCCAACAACGGTGGAGAAGGCAGTACAGCTGACTGGCCAACACACCATCTACTACTCTCAGCTTCACGACCGACATCCTATCATACCTTGGCGATTTCTACTCTAACACTTTTCACAGCGTTCATAATCTCTTCCATACTTATATTACATTCATGATTATTTGAACTCATTCATTGAATGAGCCGATACAATGTGGAACTAAAGAGGGTATGTGAGTCACGGAGGCCGATAAAAACATACACGTCAGTAAATTCAGTAGCTACCTTGATAATGTCTGCGAATGTATTAGCAAGACCACTGACGTGGGTTGAAATCTCGTATTTAGCTTTTGATCGTATGCGGAACAAGTGTAGACCTGATTGCCGGATAGTTCGGCGAAACACTTAAAACTTATGAGAATCTACCTCCGATAGAGTTTATATACATTCGCGATGCCCCAGTTGCGAGTGTTAAGGGCGGCGGTGATCACTTACCATCAGGAGATCTACTGCATGCTCGTTTGCCTCCTTCTGTTATAGAAAAATCTACTTTTACAAAACTACCGACAATTTTTATCGGGTTTAATAAAACAAAGCTAAAACCATTTCGATTAATTTAGAGTTCAAATAAAGTAAACAGCATCGAAAGTCCATCCGTTCCGGAGCTACGATGCTACAGACAGACACACATATACACACGTCAAACTTATAACACCGCCCTTATCTCGAGGGTTAGAGGTAGGTAGGTAGGTAAGAGCGTCGGTGGCCGGGCGGCTGAGTATTCGACTCGTAAGCGAGAGGTACCGGGTTCGAATCCCGCTGCGGCCATGTACCAATAACTCTTTTCTGAGGTATGTACATTCGTTGAATTCTAATCAGTGCTCTTACGGTGAGGGAAAACATCATGATGAAACCTGCAAATTCAGGCAACTGAATTTGTAACCATGATCCAATCTGGTCAGGTTCCCCTGGTAGCAGGGTCACGGAGGTCAGATGGTAGTCGCTCTATTGTAATTACCTGATCGACAAATCCTGGATCATAGTCAAGGCGAACCCCGGGCCCTCGTCCTCGAGAGCACAACCGGGACATTAACGCTAAGATGATTATTTTTATTTCGAGGGTTAAAATTACTTAACAAGTGAGTATACAGATTGGCCGCGTGGTGTCCGGCAGAGTATAATAGCACCAAAACCTTACACTCGTGGGTGTCGTACAAGGCGACTAATGTATTTGAGGCAAAGGATCTAAGTATCTTCGTAATCTAATGATGAGTATACAGAAACTAAAAACCCCGACTGTAAATAAAAAAGTGAAATGCAATATAAATTGTATATAACTATTTTCTTTTGATACCCCACTAGATTGGTTTTAGATAAAAAATATTTTTTACATTCACCATTTATTATGAAAAATCTCGGTCCTATAGTCTACAATAACATTCCAAAGTACCTACTTTAGGGACTATGACTATTTAAAAATAAACTTAAAGGATTGTTAATAGAAAAAGCTAATATAACACCCTGATAACAGCGTGAAAGATTTGTTTGATGACTTTAAATGACAATAGTTTTAAGACGTTTTATTTAATTTTTCTCCTAACGATATTGACCAATAACATATTTATAACCTGTATTAATTACAAAAAAAATAGAGATTTGTGAAATAAAGAGTATTTGTATTTGAGAGTATTTACTTACATACATATATACATATGCTCGAAAAACACAACCCTCCTCACGCAATCGGGTACCGAATGTTCCTGAACAGATTTGTTATTAAAAAAGCATTTGTCATGGAACCGCCTCCACACAAAATGTAATCACTGCTCACCGTTCACGTTTGACATAGCATGTCTGATTTATTCGTAAAAGGGCTCGCAATTATGGATGACAAAGACATTCTTTCGGTTTGAGACTTGTTATTAATCTCTTGCTGGTGCAATTATTATGTATTATGTGGTGTTTGCGTTTTCACCGTTGTTTTTAATCCCGACGAAAAAAGAGGGTTGTTATCAGTTTGACGTTTTACGGTATCGTAGCGCTCGAACAGATAGACCAATTTGGATGCGGTTTTTTCTATTTGAAAGCCAGTTTAGTCGAGATGGTTCTTAGCTTGTTTTATTAAAATCGTAGTAGTATTTGTAGTTTCGCAATCGCACCACCCGCCGTATGCTGGGTACTCATCCCCACTACGTAGACCCTATGTTGGTCACCACGCGAAGGTTTGGAAGAACGTTTCTCGGTCGTACGATTCGGATGTGGAATGAGCTCCCAGCCACAGTGTTTCCTTTGGACTATGACATGGGATCGTGCAAGAGGTATATTAGAGGTCTCTTCAGAGGCGTGCAACGCATTAGTGACTCCCCTGGTGTTGCTGATGTCCATAGGCGGCGGTGACCACTTTCCATCAGGTGGCCCGCATGCATGTTTGTCTGCCGGATAACTTAAAAAAAAAGAATGAAAAAAAATCATCTTGGCGTTAATGTCCCTGTTGTGCCCTCGAGCACGAGCGCCCGGGATCCGCCTTGACCATGACCCATGATTTGGCGATCAGATTATTACAGTGGAGCGACTACCATCTGACCTCCGTGACCCTGCTAGCAAGGGAACCTAACCAGATTGGATCATGGTTACAAATTCAGTTGCCTGAATTTGCAGGTTTCATCACGATGTTTTCCCTCACCGTAGTCTATAGCTTAGAATATTTGAGTTTAAGTTAACTTAGACGGAGGTTATCCAACTTTTGTGTTGGTTAGGTTATTGCATAACACATACCATGTTTTCGTTCGTCTGAGGCAAGGAAATTGGACTTTGGCTTGAGATAAAAAGACTATACTTAGACTCCTAGATGTGATTGTCAATCACTCACTATCCTCGAACTGCCTATAAAACTGCGATCCACGGCCGTATGTGGTTTCATAAGATTATCCAAATGATTTTTTAACCGCCGTCGAAAAAAGAGGGATTATTAGTTTGACGTGTAGATATATCTGTGGATTTGTATATCTGTTGGTCTGTCTGTGGCATCGTGGCTCCCGAGTAGATGGACCGATTCCGATGCGGTTTTCTTTACTGAAAGGCAGTTTAATCGATTGGTTCTAAGCTTTGTTTTATTTAGAATCGGTGCAGGTGTTTATAAAATATTTGAGTATATTATGTAAACTGTGCATGGTTTTCCGACGTTTTCTGTCTATTAATTTATTCAATTGTATTGTTTGGTATTTCTATTGATTTTATATCATCATAATTCGTGACAGTCTGTAAGGATCAGTCACGATTTTTTAATAGTAACTTTCCTATTAGATTATTATACTACATGAATAATTATAAAGAAATGTTCACGATATCTCTTAAACCAGAGAAGATAATGCACTAGAACACTGTGATTATGACTTGTCTGATGACGTCATTCGACGTCACAGAAACACGTTATAAAGCACATATTATTTCATGGTGCTTGAAATTTCCTTTAAACCCATTTAACTTAGGCATTTGAAACGGACTTAAAATTTCCTTTTCTGTGTTTTATTGCTATGAAAATGCGTTCAGATTTTATTAGAAAAACCTATAAAATTCTACCATATGATAGAACCTTATTGCCGAAACTTTATACTGTAAAATTAAATACTTCCCCTGTTCCGTTATTCCTTCTAACGTTGCTTATTCTATTAATTTCCCACTAATTTTCAACACACATGTTACTTGTATGTTACTTAAGCCTTTACTAAGCCCTAACGGGTTCACCGGTCGACCGCTGACGGGCACTTTGAACTCCTGACAGGTATTTTAAGAGCCAAAGCGAAGCCCTGTCGGCGAGGCTACTGAACCAAGTGACAGTAGCGGGTCACTCGAGACAGGGCGTGTGAATCAAGTAACGGCTTAATAAGTACTTGAGAAGTACTCTATAAGACATGCTTTATGTTTGCTACTTATTTTTATCGTAAACTAGTGGACCCGACTTCGTTCGCGTACCTACTTTACCCCTACCTACCTTTTTTCTTGCTTATAAAGCTTAAAACCGCATAAAATCTAAGAAAAAGATCTAAACGTACATAGATACACAGGAACAGACGGCGGGAAGCGACTTTGTTTTATTTTTATTGTTGAACACGATACTTACCTGCACTTTTTTTTTATTTTACCAGTTGAACGCTATTATATAATATACAATAATAATTACAATAATATTATACAATAACTAATAACAAGAGTTTAGTAGTACCTACCTACTGATGAAACTTCTTATGGCCATACTTTGAATTCAGTTTGACAAGGATTATATTTTACAAGTGAATTTTAATCCGCCTTATCAAACTACGAGCTGCACAGAAAATTATAATGGGCTTTTAACCGTATTGTAGTTTGGGGTCCAACTTAAAATAGGCCATATTTCATCTAATTCGGTTGGGTAAAACCAGAGATACAGCTAGACCTCTCCGTAGTACTAGCTTTTATACATATATTACCCTACGACAAGCGGACGAAGTCACGGGCAAATGCTAGTATTAAGAATAAAACACTTTATGATTGATCGTGACACCCAACCCCCGACTCGAAAGTCCCGTTTCGAGCACTTTACAGTTCTCAGACTACATTATAAATTGTTTTTAAAAGTAACACATAAATATTACACTATAATTTCTTTCCTTCACCAGCACAATTATTGTTAAATTATGGATCCGTTGCGCTCAGAACACTATCTTGAGATCTAGCCGTATGATGCTCGTATCAGAAGATCTAAACAAACATCGAGATAAAATAAAAAATAAAACACCAAAACTGTTTTATCTGAAACGTCTGGGCATCGAGTAAACATAAGAGAATTACGTAATAAACATTCTGAAAACGAATCGCGGCCGTATCCCTGTACCGTGCCTCCATTTGGCTTCAATAACAAGCCTGCTCGTTTGAGTGCAGCGATTTATGAGGATTCCGAGTTGCCGACCCGGCGGAGGTATGCGCCGAGGAATGTCCACCGGCCTGCGGTTGCCTCCCTTAAACTCCTCAGCCATGAAAAGACAGCTACTTATCTCGTTTGAGGATGCTTAGCTCAGCTAGTAGGTGTATAATAGCTACTCCATTTGTAGATACAGATACGACGTTTTGTATTTAAAGTTAGGTATGGGGCTTAGTTTTTGTTGGGTTTGGTTGGAATTGCCTGATATTTGGGTGATATTTTTTTAACTGCGGTTGTCTCTATTAAAGTTCACAGCCATGAAGACAGCTACTTATCTCGTTTGAGGATGCTCAGCTTGTAGGTATATAATTGCTACTCTATTTGTAGATAGAGATATTTGAGTTTTGGAGTTAGGTAAGTGGCTTAGTTTTTGTTAGGGTTGGTTGGAATGGCCTGATATTTGGGTGATATTTTTTAACCTCTCAACCAAAACGAGGGATGTCATAAAGTGTGACGTGTGTATCTGAGTCTGTGTATGTATATATGTCTGTGGCATTGTACCTTCTTAACGGCTAGAACCATACCAAAACACCGAATAGATACCAATAAAATTCTAGTTTGGTTTTGTCTGTTTCAACATTTAGTACCGATGAAAAGTGGCGCTGCTGTTGTGGTGTAGCTAACCTTTTGTAGTTCCGCTAATAAAAAATGAAATGATGTGATGTCATGTTCAGAGAATGATTATAAAGGAAAAAGGCCAAAAGCGATCATAGACAAAGAACTTTTTAGATTTTTATTGTTATCTTACAATACTGTGCTGTTTCAGAAAATGTTAGTAAATGGACCTTCCCCTCCTACCTCTGACACCCGAAATTGCCAAACTTACATTGTACATACCTACCTGCCATATTATTAAGTCAATTTTTTGCCTTACGAAGCGCACCGCCAGACGATCCACCATATCTCTTCCTATTTTCCTAATCCAGAAACTTGATATCTGTAATCAGAATCATGTCCCAAAAACCATATCAATATCCCGTCCGCAAGGATTGGGTAGCCCAACATAAAAAGTAGATCGACCAAAATTGTATACCTATTTAAGTAGGTATGTACATACTTTCTGTATTGCTGTGGTGTGGATATCCGACCGTATCTTCGCCTTGAGAGTTAGGGATCACTCGCAAAAATTTGTGTAAAAAGTTGCGTGATATGCTTCTACCCGCACTTTCTCTCCAGCGGATACAGTCGCGAACTGAGTGATTCTCAGTCCCAATAAGACATTTTGAAATCCCCACGGAACACAATACAATGTTTTGAAATAATAAAAACGCTACCCTTTGTCACTTTTCAGCTCTACATTTATTTTATCTTTACAACAACAAAGTGATTTCGTGAACGACTTCTGTTCTTTATTTTCAAAATTTTAGGTATGAATATTTTTCCTGTTACTGACTTATAAATTAAAAAATATAACATTAACCACAAAATACAATACTTGATATGTGAAACACTGCTATTATTAAAATATATATAGTTAATATTACTATGTATAAAAAAATCGTATTCGCGTCTGTCTGTATTTCCGCTAGCTCCTTCTAAACGATGCAACGGTTTTTGATACGCTCTCACCATCAGTTAGATAATTCCTTCTGAAAGGTTAATATGTATAATAAAGCCCCAAAAAAGTCGTGCGACTTCGCAAGTTATTTACGAAAATAAGGGTACGTCTGTATTATTCCGTAATACTTCTGTAACGAGGCTAATATTACCACAGTCACGTAGTCATCTTTTATTCGTAGTCCGTCTTTTATTGCGACACGATAAAATCGATCGTGTGACCCGCGGAATGACCCACCTTAGCGAAATTTTCCCCAATTTTTTTCCGTCCAGCCTCCGTAATAGCCCTCACAATGGCCATTGAAATATATTAAAACTCCACGGAAACCCACCACCCAGTTTTCAGCTCGCATCCGCCCGGAGACCCAGAACTGGATTATAATGGAAAAAACCGTTATTAAACAAACAAATACCTGTCGAAATTTCGTAATTGAGTAAAGTATTCTCTTGCTCCAAGCTGCGCCAGACTACGCTCACGTTATACTTTGCGAATTCTGAAATTCTTACGAAGTAGTCGGAATACTTGCAGAGTTCTCGGAGGCCCGAATACTTTTATGAAATTCCCCCGTTTGGTGCGATTATAAAATAAAATTGTTACTTCAGCCACCGTGGTAGTTACACTAAAGTCACCGTTGGAATACATCAGTCTAAATTCGACGTGGCGGCCGGTCCTGCATAAAATTCATTTTAAGAACGTCTCTGGGCAATAAAACTTCATGTTATTATGACGTAGGTGCCTATTAAGATGTCTGTGAGATATTTATTATGCGTCAGTTCAATCGAATATGCTGGTTCCGTAATAAATATCTGGAATAGGTCCTCCTTCTGCTCAATTCATAATGCATAAAGGGAATGGGCAAATATCAAGCTTCTTATTAAAATGTCCGTCCAATCGTGCGCCCTCGGGCAAGGGTCCATTAATTATTTTCACGGTTATCTAGCTACAATGCAGGAAAATATATCGAAGCCAACTGAAAGGTAGGGTCCATCTTGATTTGCACAAAAATAACTTCAGTTGATATAAGGACAGACTGGCTATTTCCATAATTTGCATTTTTCAAAATAATATCAAAGAATCGAGGTAGAATAAATGGAACATGCAATATATTTTAGGTAACTGTTAATTTACCAATCATGTGTCACTAGCATGTGCTATTGACAACGAACAATGAAAAACCAATTTGTAGAACGTTTAATGATCCACGTTTAAATTATTTTACATTAATTATTACTCTATGATTTCGTTTAAAGTTCATTATTGTTTACGTACCCATAAGCTTTACCCTAATACTAACTATTTCTATGTAGTATTGGCGAACTATTGCATACAGATCATACAGCTTTCTATTTATAATTACGATGTAGGCTTTCTATTAATTCGTGTTACTGCTTAGTCGGCATCGGATAACATTCTACGTCTTCGTTTTTCCTGTGTCACGCAAATCCCCCATAAATTCGCTTTTGTCAAATAAGATTAATAACTTAACCGAGTACGCGGTCAACAACTTTTAATCCACCTTCTAAGATAAAAGTATATTTATTGCTGATTTATCACTGTTTTAGTTTCTTTCCCTTTAGGGAAAGATTAAGGGCGGCACTAAAAAGTTTAAGGATTCTCCCATAGTGAGGCATTAAAATGTTTATCTATTTCAACCAGAAATGTTTTTCTTACACTAAAATAAGCTGTGATTGGTACTCGGTTGGTATTTTCATTTGTTCATTGGTCATTGGTTGCTTGTTCATGTGTTGGGCACTTCTATTAATTATACCTATAGTCTGGCATGAAAGTTGTAACATTTTTGTGGCGTCATTTGACGGCAGAAATATTCAGTTTGACAGAAATTTATACAATAATGAGGGTAGTTTGTCTCCACGGCAACAACATAGAAGGACCAGGGTGAGGGAAGGCAATCCATATTTAATTCATTATTAAGTAATATTCTTTCGTGTAATGCACAATTTGTTTGAATAACAGATGAGGTAAGATATTTGTATGGACGGATCTCCTACTAGTAGGTAGTACATTCCGTACCTTAGCCTTAACCTACTATTTCGTGTCCAAAATTGTAACTTTGGAAAAACGACGGCTATTCATTTCGAAATGACATATCAATGCCAAGAACAGCGACGCCGTCACCACGGTAATGTTATCTATAAACGTTACCATCACCGTAAGCGCACTGTAAGCACCACAAACATATCTGTACATATACATCTATACCTACATAACAATTTTTACAAATTGGGCCGTATTACCTTCTTAATATCGTGCGAAATGTATTTACATTCGCGCCATTTATCGATGACGTCCCGAAATTTGCCAACAATCTCCACCCCAATGGGTATTACCATTTCAGAATCCTTCTTAGAAATACGAAAGGAGCATTCCTTCGCTTCGCCGTGTTCTGATCCCGTTTGAGCATCGTATAGCTCACGGATATTTTCCAACTTTCGAACGGGGTTTTGTCGTGAGGATGTGTAAGGCGAGTAAAGCAGATAGGTGCACGGGAATATTCCTTGCCGTTCAGTACCTGCTTTGAATTTCATTTCAAGTTTTTCATGTCTTATTTTGTCGAATAATCGACTGTGAGGCCGCCGTAGGTTACGTCGTCATCGATTAGTCAAGTCACTTTTCTCTTTTGTGACTATATGGTGGTTGAAAACCGAAAATGCTAAGAGGATGTGAGGCAACCCAGTTTTTTTACTTTGCACCCATTCAAGAGGATATGTTAGTATAATCGCTACGAAAAGGCAAAGTTTGGGTCACAAAAAAAAATTTGTTCTAGGCTGTGCACGCGCAGATCTACGTTTTGTGGGTCTCCTAAACGTCTACTACCACTAAAAAGTGGAATTTTTCTTGGTCGCCCTCACAGCCTATAATAGAATATGTATTTTTAGTTTTCCTATGTAGCAGCAATATACATAACTTACATTGAAAATGTGAAATGCCTTTAGTAAAGAAAATAATAAACACATTTTGTCATTTAAACTCATGAATTTTGTCCTTATTTTTCATGGATCCCGTAGGAACTGTTATTCCAAACGTTTACCGGGGCATCCAATGAAAAATGGGATACAGCGCTCCAGTGGCAATACACAAGGAATATGTAATTTTTTAATTTCACGCCCGATGCATAAACACGCAGTCGATACTCGGCGAACGGTACGGCAGCCTGCATTGCTTACGTTGATGGATTATCTTTCACGTAGCAAGCGGTGGGTACTCGTGCGTTCCCTTTGTCTATCAGTGTTTCCGATTAAACTGTAAGTAAACATTGACTTTGAGTTTGGGCAAGGAATTAACAAGAAATAGGATTTAGTGGGAACACTCAGCTCAGGAAGTGCACGACTCACGCCAATAAACTCGATTATGAAGATTGAACAATAATAGGATCAATTTATTTAGCTCCCGAAAAGCTCCCGCTCCCGTAAAAATTGAATTGGCGACATAACACGAAACGTTGAAGAAAACATAAACAAAAGCTTGTCATTGTAGTATATCAGCATGTTTTTCAAACCAGAACTCTCAAATTGAGGCGCTGTGTCGCATGTCGGTACGGTGAACAATATAGAGGACGTCGCCGTTCATACAAAAGGCAATCCATCAACGTTGAACACAGTATATAAGTGAGAGGAAGGACGATACAAAATAGAAATTTCGGTGCCAAAACCGCAAGCTAAAGCGTTTTCAGAACATTTTACCGAATAAGATTAAACCATCATTATTTCAGCTGCAGGACGGCCATTGCTGGGCATAGGCTTCCATGAGCCTAGTATCCATTTTTATTGCATCCATTGCTCCCTATAATCTTCTCAAATTCTTTGGTTGAGTATCACTAATTTGATTATGATCAATACTTAGTTCTTTTATTTGCCGCTTGACGACTTAAACTTATTGGAGAACAAAAGCAAATTAAAAAAAAACAAACAAAACCCTAGATTATTAAGACTTCATAATTGTTTTATCTAGAATGAATTAGTCTGCGAAAAGGAATTAGTCGGAGGCTCCAACTCCGCGCAAGCCAAATGTTAAGCATTTTTGGTCTTGATGGAGAATGCCGATATAAACGTCAACAGGCCGGCAGAGAAACACTCGACACTTTTCGAACCACTAGACCTCCAAAACGAATAGGCAGTAATGCCTGGTCCCAGAACGTATTGCTGGGATTAATATGCAAAACGGAAATAACTCGTGTTTCACGGTGTTGTCTAGCTTATCAAACTTCTAAAATTTTGTTTTAATACGTCTAGATTTCTACTACTAAATCGTTTCATCTACTCAAGAAATTATGTTTACTGAGTAGGAGATTACCCATAAGCTTATGTACCGTACTATCATAATAAGGACTAAAACCTCATTTAAGTTCTCCAGCCACACCGACGGTAGCTGGCCTTAATAACGTTCTTCTTCCATCTGACCTATTTGTTGTAATCAATTTCCTTAATCGTTTACGTGACTGCTTACCCTAATATTGATAAATCCCCGATTAAGTATCGTAACTATTTATGCGTGAAGTTGTTGCATTAACTAAATATTAATAAGGATTCTTAGAAACTTACGAAAACACGTGGTAGGTACATAATGTCGGCAGTAAATAATGTACCTACATCTGCAGGCTATAGCATTGCGACACGACGAGGTATCGTAGAAATCTACGACGTCGTCCAACGCATCTTGGAATTGCTCGATGCGCTGCCGCAACGTACAGATTTGCGATGAGACGAGACATCCTATAGCGTGCAAACTAACCTAACCGTAGTACAACTGTTTTAATTTAATTTGTGTGCGGTTACAAAAGACAAACAGTGAATGTTACGGTTATTGTAGTCGTAGATATCCAGTCGACCCGTGACAATATGTAACTAAATACAATTCAACTAATCCAAAAATACACCAAAATCAGCTATTAACTTGTGTAAGTATTAGAACTTTGTTTGACTTCTCATTATATTTATAAAATATAAATTTTAGACATGTACTTTTTTGAAATTAACAGCTTTTACCTGCGTTTTCGTCGATGTAAAATTCGGTTATGCCGTGATCCAGCGATATCCACATAAAGTCTTGCTAAATTATAGTTTAAGTGTTCTAATTATGGCTGGAATATAAGCTACAACAATGCCGAGTTTCATCAAAATCCGTTCAGTAGTTTTTGTGTAAATTAGTAACAAACATCCACACTTACAAACTTTCGCGTTTACAGTTATACTTATGTAGTAGGACAAGTAGAGTGTTCAGTGAAAAATATATCAATTTAAAGCTATCTCAGTCTTTTAGCTTAAACTTATATTGTGCAAAAATGACTTTATTTTATAAAACTAATTACGTTACAGCATGATGCTGTAAGCAGGTTGTCTTTTGTAAAGGCTTCTGGCTTTGTGCGGACCGTCCCGTAACGGCGTTACTGAACTTTCTGCAATCTTGTTCCTTTTGAAACGAAGTTAGCAATATTCTATGGTTGGATATTTTACTTTGAAAACGTGTGGCTGACGTTGCGGCGTATGGCCTCTTTTCATTAAAAAGTACAAGCTTATAAAAATGTATTAAATTTTTAGTAAAAGCACTATCTAATCAGAGTTTAGTTTGTATATTGAGTGATATTGCCTGCATACGCGCGACGTATAGCTGCTTTTAATTAAAAAGACAAGTTGATAAAACTAATTAGATTTTTTAATTCTAAAAACACTAAGCGTGTTATAGAGGTGGGCAACGCATTGGCGATACTCTTGGTGTTGCTAATGTCTATTGGCAGTGGTGACCACTTTCCATCGGGTGGCCCGCTTTCCTGTTTACCTACCGCATAACATAAAAAAAAATTACATCGTACATATATTGAGTGATATTCCCGTTTAGTGCCCTGCATAGTAAAATAACACCAACCCCTTCGACTTACGGGTGTCGTACGAGGCGACCAATCGGTCTGAGAGCTAACTAGCTGAGATCTCCGTAGACCGGAAGAAAATATTGGCAGGACCGTTTTCTGTTGAGTATTTCTAACTTTTTCAACACTGAGATATCTAACCCACTAGCCAAGAGTGGAGGTTATGGCAAAACATTGTACTAATGTGGAAAAGGCAAAAATACCACAGTGGACTGTTATTGCTTTCTTGACGTGAATGTGTGTGATTGTGTGATGAAACGGGATGCATTTTTAGTACCTGGGGCAACGTTGTCTCCCATTTCAGCATTTGACAACACCGTTGTCCCCAATTTATTTCTTTAGCGTTAGTAGCTAGCACAATATATTTTAATAATTCAGGAAGCCGTATTCTCTCTTTATTGTCTATTTTTGTAGTGATTCTGTGAAATAAATTAAAATTCTTAGTTTCAATCGTTTAGTAAAGGTTAGTACTAACTAATGGCAACCTTTATATCTAAAACAATATTATATATGATTTCTAATTTGAAACACTTCAGTAAACTTTATCGAAGCATACCTACTTCGTTAAAACGAATTAGTAAACACTGTTTGTGTAAGCTATTACCTTGATCAGGGTATTAAGTATGCGGTAGAAAATTAATATGCTATCGACGAAGTTTTAGCAAAATTTGACAATGTTTCCTTTGGACTTTGACATGGGATCGTTGTAGAGATATTACAGATCGCTTCAGAGACGGGCACATGGTAGCACCTCTGGTGCTGGACTATTATTGGAATAAAAACATTTTCTTAGTTTTTAATAATAACACTGACAATGAATGTTCCCCTAGTTAACTAGATATCAGACTTTTTTGTCTGTGTGGTACAAAGAGAATCGACGTGATTTTTGTTATTTGTGAAAAATAACATTCACATGTTTAACGCAAGAACAGATGGAATTGCAAACAATGGAATTTAGGTTGAAAAGAAGAAAAATATTTCCCATAAAAAAGAAATCATCAATCTTATTATTCATTTAGAGTTCTTCTTTAGACCCCTTTTAATGATATTTTTTACACGACCAGTGATACAAAGAAAACTGTCCAAATGATGGAAAGGTAATTATCGTCAAAATAATGTAGATATGGTGTAACTCAGGTAGTTATTAAAATATTAGGTATACAACTCAGGTAGGTAATACACAACTCAGTGACATACAAGTAAACAAATTGGAAGTTACCCGTACTCGTAACACCTATGATTTGTGCACTTAGGTTTCTTAAAAAGAATATTCAACACCTCAGGTGCGTTGTCATTTCTACTGGGGGAGGGCAGCTTTTTATTTTGTCACTGTGCAGAGGATTAAAGCTAAATTAAAAAAAAGAAATAAGTGGTTTTCTTAAAGTTAATAAATCCATAGCTGTCATTAAAGCTTAATGTTTATATTTTTGGCTGACATAATATAAAGTAGGGTCCACGCCAGTTAAGTCTACTTTTAGGTTCTGGCGTTCCTGTCATTGTTTATATTGTGAGTTGTTAGCTGTTTGTCAAATTTAGTTCCTTTATCATTCGCGAGCAATACTAACAGACAACTAGCCCAGACCGAAGTTTGATACGTCATGTCCTCATTATGGTGCGTCGAGATAAGAAACTCATGCAGAGGCACCTTGCATTTTGACAGCGTGCAATGGAATGACACTTTGGAACATAAATCGCTAACGGATGTGCCTACAAATAACTACCATAAGAACTAGAATTCTGTAGCATCGTGGCACATAATACTATGGCGAAGCAGCACGCTGGTATCCTGGCCTCGCCATAAAAAGCATAAACAAGGGGCCAGTCCATTTTTTCCAGGTCCATGTTTTTGTGTAAAAAAAGTAATTAACATAATATCCTTATAATTTAAATGTGTCTTTATTAAGCAAAATATTTGTTAAATGTATTTTTAAGCATATTCTTTCCTGCTTTTATCCACGTGTTGATCCATCCAAACGAGGCGAGTATCGTCTACGCGAGTACTGGACAGCAACAAGTTGCAGATAAAATGGTGCCAGACACGCCCTTCGGAGATTGTGACCTGAATAAAATATCCGATTACCCCGTTCCAACTGATTTCCAGACTTAGATTGTAGTACCTACGTACTGTATTTGTTTATCTGGAAGAGTTATTTATTCTTTATTTAGTATGTGTTGTAGTAGTTTTAGCATGTAGGGCATCAATGGCGTAATAGTTGACGGGTTCGACTCGTATCTCGAGGTACCGGGTTCGGACCCCAGTGCCGCCATGTACTGGTGACTCTTTCCTAAGTTATGTTCATTAGTTCAACACTAACCGATATTCTTACGGTGAGGGAAAACATAGTGATGAAACCTGCACATTCGAGCGACTGAATGTGTAACCATGGTCCAATCTGCTTAGGTTCCTCAATTAACAGGGTCACGGAGGTAATATGGCAGTTGCTCCACTATATTTACCTGATCTGCCTAATCCTGGACCTCGAGCCATCGCGCGCGTGAGCACAACCAGGACAGACCAATCCTCGAATTATTTACAATTTAAATAGATAATTCTAAAATATTTTTACGTATTATTGTCTCCTTCCTGTACCTTCTACTTCGTACTATTCTTGTATGGAGTTATGTAATTATACCGCAATTACAAAGGAAGACGAAGACGAAGATTTGTGGCGTTTGGGAATAGGTAGATAGATATTAGAGGGCTTAGGAGCTTTCCAGTTTCGAAACAAAGGCTCAAAATTCCGTGAAACTTTTGTGTTTGCTAAAGAGCTACTACCCTTCTCGTTGAAGTTAAGAAATGCTTAAACGGTGTTTTATTAAGGATTTCTGTTAAAGTTATACAAAAGAGGTCAGGAATTTTTCGAAAGCTTTTATCTATGTCCATTTAAACCCATGTCCGGATATAGGTTTCAGGGTAGTTGCACCATACAGAGGTCAGTATTCTAGCATTTCCTTGCAGTTTATACTAGATTACAGTTAATAACTGTGAACATTGAAAAGTACCCTAGTGTCATCAGATGTTGTAGATATCGTATTCATCATCAGCCCACGAGTCCCTAGCTGATGGATCTCCCCTAATCAGCGCCAATGCACCCTCTCCGGTTGCCCCACTGTGAAGCGCGTATTCTTTTAAATAGCTTAGTCCTCATCTTAGCGGTTAGTCCCTGCTTCAGCCAGGGTTCATAGTTCTAGTAGAACCTTTCTATCCGCACTATGCACCGGGACCATCACCCGACTTGCACAACCCGTTAGGTAAAAGCAAATTTGTCAGAGCCTCGTCCGTCTGTCAGCAGGAGGACCATGAGCAAGTGAGCACAATCCCCCACAATTGTATTTAAAACAATTCATAGAATAGTTTCAACCCAGATAACGGTGTGCCTATCCTTCGTGACCCCACGCGCGAGGATTTGTACGATGCCACGGACAAGGCTGTATCTGTGGCGGAGTACTGGTATTCGCAAATTTAACTTGCCACCAGTCAACTTGCCAACCTGTGACATCAAGCACAATATACAAATCAATAGCACCCTTGGCTGTTCGTATCTGGGCTAGAATTTACAGCATTATCTCGCTTCAAGTTACCGGCCCGCAGTCGTTACTTGTAGCGTCTCGGTCGCTGTACAATAACGGCTGTCTATTCCACATTGCGAATGAGTGACGCGATTCAGCCCCAATACAAACAGGCCGGGAACAATGAGCGAAGTTGTGACGTAGGTACCGGTATTGTGGGGCGGCATGTGGCCTACAGCGGCAGCGTCGGCCTGAGCCGCGCCTGAACTTGCCTGGAACTTCCACAATGGCGGCACTAGTCGCCCAGCCTACCCGCGTTTACGTCGAACTCGAGGATGTAAGCGGCCAGCGGAAACGTGCAGACTTGAGACTTGAGTTCCTTGAGTACCTGAGAAGTTTTCACTCTTCGCGCCGAAATCTTGTCATGTCAACATGTTTTGATGTGCCCGATGAGTTAGTTTATATTCGGTACTCGATGATGTTTAGAGTGGCTGTGTCGTATTTTAGGCGACATGTGAACTGTCTGAAAACCGGCACAGGTTTTGATAACTTTTTCATGTACAGGAGTTCAAGAAATTGACTTAAAAAACATTCTTCAGACATAATGAGCCGTTCTTCGAGCCTACCACATAATTCAGTTATGTAATTTTAGAATCCATCGGCACCCTATGATCTTTACAATGTTGTCAATTCATCTTGAGATAGGATGTCCTATGCTGCACTAAATCGTCACCCTCCGCCCGTCGTTTATCAATTCTATGAGATATATGCTCTCAAATATTTGTCAATTTTGAACTGTATACATTTTTAAGAGAAAAATCAATCAGACGCAGAGCGTTTGCAGCCTAGTGGTAAAGGTATCCGAACCGCAAGCGAAAGGTATCGGGTTCGAATCCCGCGGCAGCCATGTGCGACCAATGACTCTTTTCTGAGCTATGAAGTCTGATGGCAGTCGCTGCATTATAATTATCTGATCTACCAAATCCTGGATAATGGTCAAGGCGGACCCCAAGCTCTCGTGCGCGAGAGCACAACCGGGACATTAACGCCAAGTTGATAATTTTTATTTTTCTATGTTAAGAGGAAAATTGGAATCCAATAATAAATGTGTTCAACATTTCGCTATTGAAGCATTTGAAAGGTTCAAATTAAAAATCACACGTCCACGTTCACATTTGTTACGTTGCAACAACCTGCAGCGACGCGGGATTTTACGGTATTTTCTAGGTACGAAATGCTGGCTTGTAATATTATTTGCTCCCATTCGTGGCGAAAGATGGCTAAAAGCTTTTCCGATAAAAGCGGAATAACAGCGAATGTCCAAAGGTACGCTCCATTAGTTATGAAGTTTTAATTCCGGGCTCCGTAATAAAATTTATCGGTACTAATTTGTGCGTTTTTGTTTCTTTTTGCGACTTGATTTATTAAATAAGGTTCAATTAAGGTGCGCTTTTGTTCCCGCTAAGTTTGGATCGGGAATTAATTCGTGTTCGTCTTTCTTTCGTCTTAGCTGGTATGTTTAATTAGTATTTCATTAATTTTCATTAGGGAATTTCTCACCCTCACGAACGTAATAAGAGTTTTTTTTATACTCTTTGTAAATTGTGTTAAATGTTGGCGAAGTAGGTATCCGCCAGCATAGTGCCGAAATTAAAGCAATGCTCTCCACTAAAGTGAAGGAGACTCAAGCAAAGCAGTGTTATGGGCTGTTTGAGCATATTACCTGGGAATTTCCTTCAATGCGATGCACCAGAGGCGCTATCGATGACCTCCCAGGTAACAATATTACGTCGTCATGACGTCCAATTTGGGCCATTTGAGACGTAAATGATGTCGTAATAGTTCTGTACTATTTATGTCATGATAAAAAACAGCGGCTACAAATACGAGTAACATGTTTGAATAGTCAGGAGTAGAAACTGCTTTCAATCAACCAATCTTCTCGTTTAATGTTTAAAAAAAAATTTTACATCATTTCACAATTCGGATATCTACGAATATTTATTATTTCCATATAATTATAACCAATCCCTGCATTAACAAAAAAAAACTATTAAATACTTAATCTAAAATAAGACTCTTATTCATTTCTAGATATCCCATGTCCAAACAAGAGCTACTAATACGAGGATTCATTTGTCATAAGAGGATTGTCCCTTTTAAAGGCTGTTATTAGCTTTTTGCTGCGCTGATAATGGTATTAATGAAGTTGCGTTAATTCTCTAAAGAGACTGTCATAAGTGGATCCAAACAGTAAAGCTACCCAATTAGAGTAATGGAGGGCGCGGCCTGTATGAACAATGTCATACGGAGATAATAAGCCGTAATATGCTTAACCCTAGATTATTCAATATACTCAGCCCCAAACTAAGATATGAAGTATGAACGTCGCTCAGAATTATTGGTTGCGCGATAAATTTTGTTGACGCACAAAAATACTTCTGTTACTTCGTCGTTGATTCCTTATTATTTCTACCTCTACGTACGTTAAAAGCGAAGTAAAGAGAGACGCAGTAAAATAATAAAAGTGTGCCTCATAATAAATGTAAGTATATGTACATGCAAGCGACGTGTCATGTCCTGCAGAGTGGAATACCTATAGCAACAACTTGTATAACAATATACAAGACCGTTCATCCTCCGAAACCCTCCGAAAACAAGAAAATTGACACTAGAGTTTTTTTCTTGGTGTTTTCGACACTGCGATCTCAACAAGCTTAGCGTGGATCAGAGCAAATCCCTTCATTAATGTTAAAGAGGATCGAGTCCAGCAGTGGACTTTTATAAGCTACTATTTTTGTCGATCTTATGGTTTGACTTTGTAGATATCGGAGATTGAGATATCTACGCTACTGTACGAACTACGACGAAACAGAGAAGTTGGTAGCGCTGTGCTCACATCGTGTTGCCATCTCAGCTCCGGTTGGATGGTTAATTAATTTACGCTAATCAGATTGCATGGGTAGGGAGGTGCGTCACATACATCTCGGCAGTTTTAGATATATTCATACTGACATTGACATTTACGCGTAACTTACTAACTTAAGTGTGTTATAAGGGTCGCTAGGTTCAAAAACTGAGTGCCAAGCTTTAGCCTCGTCCACATACAACTAGTTTTAACTATCCAAGAGCGTCGGTGGCGTGATCGTTAAGGGGTCCAACTCGTATCGCGAGGTACCGGGTTACAACCTCAGTGATATATGCCAATGACTTTTTTCTAAGTTATGTACACACATACAGGCGACTGAATGTGTAACCATGATCCAATCTGGTCATGTTCCCTTGTTAACAAAGTCCCGAAGGTCAGATGGCAGTCGCTCCACTGTAATTACCTCATCAGCCAAATCCTGGATCATGATCATGGTCAAGGCGGATACCGGGCCCTCGCGCGCGACAGCACAACCGGGATATTAACGCCAAGATGACCAACAGAAGCTACTTTCAAGAAAGCTAGGTCTATAGCACCCGACTGACACATCTCTACACGAACAAAAAACAACCTTTCTTTTATTTACCCATAACCAAATGCAGACCAAGAAAGTTGCATAGCGGGGACGAAAGTAAGAAATACCATTATAAGTTAATATTGCTTTAGAAAAAATTTGATTCACACGAGCCTGTCATCATCCAGACTACTCGACTCGGCCCCGAGCGTTTGCAAATCGAAAAAGTTTCGGACGATTCATTCGCCATTCTGATGTGCCCCTTGAGGAAGTTCAATGAGCACAGTTTTGTTCCACATAATGACAATTTCGAATAAACGTTGATCACCAGGTCCATTAGGTTTGCCCGCGACTTCGCTCGCGCTGGCTTCGCTCGTCGCCCGATGTCTTGGCCATGGCGTATTAAAGCTCAGTGGTATTAAACCATTTTTGAAGGGGTCATAACAATTTATATTGTTGATGGTATGATACTTTACTGATCCTTAATTTATGCATGGCAGACTGACCAAAGGCGAAAGCAATGTTGAGTGGATCAGATTTTATATTTTTTTCCCGTTTTTTTTCCATCCGCGTTTCATATCCTAACCATGGATTTTTAAAAATAAAATACATATACCTTTCCCAAAAAAGTTTAGAAAAGAATTTATTTGTTCAGTCAGTTACAAACTTCGAAAAAGTTTATGCCCAGTTATTTCCTTATACTCTTGCTTAGAAAATAAAAGAAAATGTACCCGACCTTTGTCCACCGGGCTCTCTCACGCCGTCTGTACCCACAAAGTTCTGTGTAATAAAGCCTGCTATGTGTGGGCACAGCAAACAATTAGACGCCACGCAAATCCGTGAGGTGTAAATTCATTTGCGTTTCGCCAGGCGACACCTCAGTGTTGCCCTGATAATAAATTCACACTCCAGTGTTGTTGTTCTTGGCCCAGATGAACAAATTACGACAATTATTAAGACGTCGCCAAGTGGTGGTGTCTCAAGCCCAAAATTTCACATTTACATTCCACAGGCTAGAACGCGGATATAATTTTCTTATTCACAAGGCCTGTAATTTGAATTACATTCGGTTTCAATAGGAAGGGTTGCCTTTCGTGGAGAGATTTATTTAAGGATCAAGCTTTGAAATACCTACGTCGGTGTTATATTTGTTCTATAAAAATAATCTAAAGTTTATTGCGTTGGCGTAGCGTTCACTAAATCAGGGTCCGCCTACAAAATTTCATATATACCCATACGAAATCTACATCTCAGTACAATATTCAAAACCCATTTGTTCTTTCATAAACAACATAAGTACTTATAAAGATAAGACCTCCGCACTCTGAAAGTCACGCGTTATCGACACCCTACCTGCCCCGTTAATGGAAAAATCTCAAATACCGTGACGTAGCGAGTATAGAAGACGTAACTTGATAACTAGCACGGCCCTTGTTTGGCTAATTAAAGGGGACAAGACTGTAACAACTTTGGAATTCCGGTTCAAACTCCACAGTCCACTTTTGTTCAAATATTGTTTAAAAGTGACGCCCCACCGGCAAACAATTTCTATTTAAATTAATTTAGGACTGCTAAGTTAAATTACGAACGTATTTATTGTTACTTATTTGTGTTCTTGGTGTCAGTTGAACTTCATTTTGTTGTTGTTGTTTATAATTTTTCTTACATTTACATACATATACTCTCACCTTCGCATGCCATAGGGGTTGACAGAGACTATTAGAGTGCCTCAAGCTACGATCCCGACACACCTCGTATCTCTTTCACATTATTGCATATTTTTACCAGGTTGAAGGCAACTGAAGGCTACTGTCGGTGGTAAATACTGCACATCGGCTAGATCAGCTTCGTAAGGCGACGTCTCTGTCGCGATCTATGACTAAATACAAAGCCGAAACTGGACTGTCTAGTTTCTACACCGACTATTACATTTAAAAGGTATTTTTAGAGGCGGATAACTTTAAATTGAAATAAAACAAAGAAAAATGTAATTAGTTTCAGTTGAACTAACGTTATTGGAAAGAGAATTTTATGGCATTTATGTTTGAATATAACTGGCGCGTAAATGGCTCAACCTGGATATCCTATTTTCATACGCTTTTCGCAACAGTTGCGGCTGTATTTAGCTAAACTTTAAGAAAGAATTTTCACATCCCCAAAGAAATAAATGTAATGGAGTTAGAGCATACAATTAGGGTAGCCAACGTGAAATTATTCGTTGATGTCAATTTATTTCTCTCTTTTCACTTTTGGTTGAATGATTAAGTTATAAAAACACGACGGCCACATGACCAAAATCATATTCCAACATAAATGCCATAAAATGATCTTTTGAAAAACACCCATTCTTATGTTTTAAGTCTACTTCAAAATTATGAGGTTTCACTTTTACATATCGACACTTTTTACACAATTTTACTAAAATTTTATACAACCTAAATGAAAACATAGAACAATATCAAGAAGTTCGGAAGTTTTTATAAAGATTTTATCAGAATGCCCAGAATGGTAAACTCCAGTGTAGGTACTCCTAAACTAGGGAGTAGTTTACGAAAAAGATATAATGAACCAGATAAAGAATTAATGAACCCTTATTCCCAGGAATCCGTCTGCTAATCAGCTGTTACTGATTGATGTTGTTACTACTTTTGTCACGCGTCACTTCCTATATTATCTCAGGCTGGAGGCTGATACATTGCGAGTCCATTATTTATTTGGCATGTAAGATTATCGTTACTAATTTAGAGAGGCTTATTAGGGCTTTCTGTTATATTTGGAACCCTTAGGGAGTTGCTGAAGAAAAATAAATGTGCTAGTGAGGAAATGGATAAAGGTATAAATCATCATATCTACCGAAAGACGCCCACTGCTGGGCATATGTCTCCCCCAGTGATCTCCGCAATACCCAATCCTGTGTCTTCCGCATCCAGCTGGTACATGTGATTTTTACCAGTAGACTAAATACGTAACTCTATTGCCGACAATTCTCTGATTTTAATTATTAAAATTGTTTCTTTTGCGATTACGTATAAAAGTTTCAGTTTACTGCAATGGATTTTTGTTAGCAACTGAATTCATGAACATGATGATACGAAAGTTCAAATTCATTCTAAAGTATGGTATTAAATAGATACTTACAAGATTAAATCTAAAACCATCGAAGAAAGTATGAAAAATTTGCTAAAGCTTTGAGGGGAGGCGTTCTTTAATCTTTATACTAAGCTGAAACCTACGTCTCGAGTGATTTATTGTAAGTTGAGCCTACACAAATGCACATTACGTAGCCCGGCAACTTGACTAATTACTGTTTTAAACAGCGTAAACGGCCCACAAATTTTGAGTTTCAGACTCCTGACGGGAACGGTCAACGCGATTTTTTATCGTTAATACGAGTAGCTTTAAAGTACCTATCTAGTTGTACCCGGGCGTTTACAGCGGGATTTGAAACATTAGTAGCTTTTCGTCTGATCATTGTAATTTTTCCTATGATTGCTGCGCCTAGTATACGTAAATGGCCGGGCTGAAGCCGTGAATTACTGCTAGGGTTACGATGGCGATACCTGATAAATTTTAGAATATCCTACTTATATAATACATACATAATCACTCACGCCCGTATCCGATAGGGGCAAGCAGAGACACAAGGTAAGACCCTGTTACACATCTTTCGCCTCTTCCACATTTATAATCGTAAAACCATCTTTTTATGCATTTATGCCGGTTGAGAGGATCTCTGCCCTTTTTGTCTTACTTATTTTTACTTACTGCCCTCTGACTTATTTCATCAGTAAATGTATTTCTTGGGCGCCCTCTACACCCTCCCATTCATATTCACACTATAGATATATTTCGTAAGCCGTTTTTCATCCATCTTCTCCACGTTTCCAAACCATCTCAGCATACCTCTTTCAATACTAGTCACTAAATCATCCTTAACTTACAACGAATTCTTAACTGTTCTTCATTCTATCACTTAGGGCGACCCCACACATACTCCGTAGAGATTGCATTTCCACCGCATTTATTCGACTTTAATGTTCTTCTGCCATACCCAACATTCACTTCCATACATGAGCGCTGGTACCAGCACGCCATTGTGAATATTCATTCGCCATTCGTGTCTTTTGTGAGACTGTTTGGCTACTCACTACCGCGTGCATAGCTCCGTTGACATTATTCCCCGCTGACACTCTCCGTTCAATACCGATGTAATATTCACTTAAATACGCCTAAATATTAACTGAAAAGTATAAAGTTAATCCCGGATTAGCCCACGTCGGAATTTAAGCAAGCCGAGCTTAAAGAATCAGCGTCTGTAATGATTAAAATTCATTCCGCACGGGGACGGCGTGGGGCGAAATGCCTTTGTAGTGTACTATAGTCGAGCGTTCCGCTCCACCCTGTGGAGGTAAATTGGGAAGACAACGTAAAATGGAACGCATGTACAGATTGTCGAGAGAGAGTTGTACGAGGATTTACTACCAAGTACTAAGGGGTTAAAGCGAGCCATGTAACAATAAAAATTCAAATATGTTTGTCGCTACGTTATGGTTACTCGCTGTTTTCTTGGCAGACTACGGGGGCAATGGCATCCCTTTTAAATGTACAATAGTAATAAATTTAAGAAGAATAAAATGGGGTTATTTTGATATGAATTCAATTGAATTGAATTACATAGATCACACACTGTTCCCTGGTAAGTGCTGAAAGAAAGATGGCTGATTTACAGTATTGCCCGTTGTCAGTGCTGTCACATGTATGGCATGCTTTGTTTGCATAAAAATAACACTTGAGTAATAGAGACAAGTGAGTGATCAATGCAGTCCTAGAATATCAAAGTAACCCCATTTTACGAGCATCGCGTCGAGTCGATAGTAGGTGAAACGCAGTGAGCGAGTTAATGCTAATTCTATGCTGATAGTGTGGTGTCCGGCAGAGTAGAATAGCTCCAATACCTCACACTCAGGCAAAAGATTTAGAGTCTCCGCAGGCTGGAAAATGGGCAGCAGCATATTCCATTGTAATATTTATAACACCGTGATCTCTAAGCCAGCCTACCGTGGAGATTATGACAGATTATGGCCTTTTGTAGGAGAGGATTTCCTGCAGTGGACTGTCATGGGCTGTGATGACGCACACACTACTTTCATGACGTTCTACCTTCAAAAAGTTATACCTACTTCCACGTAACATAGTCTTTATAGGTTTGCGCTGTAAACCGTACCATTAATAGAGTTAAACGCACAGTTAAATTTCGCTCCCGAAGTACCCTCATGCTTTTAGCGCTCGAAGCGAAGGCGTCGAAAGTTACCCAAATTCAATTCATTTCGCATTTGGCGCACAATTATGGGGCTGCAACGTGCCTATCACCATACTCGCGAAACTTGCTATGAATGTTAACTACCATCTTGCCTAGCATGACGGGCTTTGCGCGTGATATAACTTTATGTCTCACTTGCTTGAGTAACCTAACCGACAGAAAAAGTCGGATAACCCGCGACCTAGTTTACTTAAGAGGAAAAATTATCTAAACTACAAAACCGATTTTAGTGAAACAAAACTGAAAACAATCTCGATTAAACTGGCTTTCAGATAGATGAAACTGCATCAAAATCGGACCATCCGTTCGGGAGCTACAATGCCACAGACAGATACACAATGCCACGGATAACACACGTCAAACTGATAACATCCCTCTTTTTTCGTCGGCTGTTAAAAATGAAAGACCCAGCTAGCTAAGCAAGGTTTGCTACGCAGGCTGATCCCTGATCAACCACAATTATTGTTAAAGTAACGATGAACTTCGAATGTTTGAGTGTTTCCTTTTTACGCATTTGGACTCCTAGTGGTTTTTTTTTGCGTGGGAGAGGCGTGTTAATGTAGTCAGCCCAGAGGCCCTATTTGTGAAACCGTTCGCATTAACGCGACCGCTTGTGTGCGCTACCTATATCTTGCACACTCGTTGTAAGTAGCTAGAGGCAGAAGAAACAGGCATGACAAAGCGACCGATTACAATTTTCAAAAATAGGATCTCCCCAGATCTCTCCATAACTACGTAAGTTTCTTTGGAGATTAAGGCAAAGCATATAAGTTTCTTGGTGAGGCTTTATTAACCCAACAAAATCTTCGAAATCCCAAAGATTCAGATAAAATGGTAGTTTTGAATGTGAACTAAAACAATTTATGTGTGTTTTTGCGTTAAAGTTGCAGATCTTTTCATTGAAATGAGGACATTCTTAAATATTGCAATCTAAATTTTTTTTTAAGTGGGATAAGCTGTGATCCTAAAATATTCATAAATCCTTTTCATTCATGTTAATATCTACAATATTTTACCTGAATCGCTATGGTTTCTAAGTTTTCAAAGGAGTACACATCGACTTGTTCGGCTTCGTAAACCGTCGTCTCTGCCGCACGCGTATGAGCTGCGAAGCCGAAACTAGCCGAAACAAACCGATGTGCATTATTTATGGCCGAGACCTGTAGTAATTTTTTAAAGAAATAAATGTCTGTCGCAATGAGCTCTGTAGGCTAATTACAATACAATACAACACAAAACTCTTTATTGCACAGCAGAGAACACAAGTACAGATACAAAAAATATGGAAGATAGTACAAAGGGCGGTCTTATCACTAGTGTGATCTCTTCCAGACAACCTTGGTAATTACGTAATTCTGTTATGAACAAGACTCTGATTTCAATGATTGAAATTGTTGCGTTTGCGATTCCGTATCATGGATTTCATAGGTTCAGTTCCCAACAAAATTCCTTTGCATTAAACTGAAACTTTTTATCTATCATATGTTATCGCAAAAGTAGTAATTGAAATCAGAGAATTGTTACCAACAGAGTTACGTAATTAGCCAAATGAAGGGTCTTGAGTTAATTCCGTTTGAGATCTAGGTGTGTGTCGGTTAGTATTTAGAATTTTGAGGTTTCAGTAGGATTTTATGAATGCTTTGTTCACGAGTGTGTCTTCCAAACACTATAATTAGGAGTAATATTAATTCCCGTCTGGGGTTAGGCGTGCTTATTATTTAAGATCGCTTCCTCAATTAACAGGTAAAATGGAGGGCAAATTCCTCACTGGCAAAACTAGTCAGCAGTTTAAAATAGATTTTGGTAACACATACACAGTGTTATTGTAGATTTAATCGGGTTTGTTATTTAGTATGAAAGTTGTAGAGTCAGAGGAAGAACTTATAAGTTAAGCTTATCAATTTTTTAGTTTACGAAGTGCTAAAATATGTATATTTATATTCATACCTATCCAATAGATAAACATCGGAAAACCACCTACCAAGTTTACATATCACACCACCACAGCCCATATTGGCTACCACTACCACTATGAGGGTTAACGCCACAATCTCCACGCTTGGCAGGCGCTATGGAGATCGCAATGGAAAACGCTGCTGCCTATTTTCCAGCCTACGGAGACTAGATCTTATGTCTCGAAAACATAAGTCGTCATGTACGACACCCACGAGTGTAAGAGGTTGGTGCTATTCTACTCTGCCGGACACTACACGGCCACAGCAGTTTACATATACTCTTTTTTTTCATGTCATGCGGTATGCAAACAGGCAAGCAATACCAAGACTATTGCCAATGCTTTGCCTACCTCTATAACACGTTGCTCTGGCAGCAAAAAGGCAAATGCCCCTCCACTGCCAAAGCCACGGTTCCCCAAATCCCCACCCCATAGAGCACTGGAGACCTTACTTACCGGCAGAAACACAATAATATTTAAAAGAGTATTGTTTAGCTGCGGTATTCTGTAAGGTGGAGGTACTTCCCCAGTCGGGCGGCTCCAATTCGAACGGAACACCCCGCTATGCCCTACCCCTCTCGAAATTATTCTACTCAATTATTTCCTAAACTAGGAACTTGACCGATTTTAATGAAACATAGCTAAGAACCAAGTTCGATGAAACTGCCTTTCAAAAAAGAACGCATAGAAATCGGACCATCCGTTCGGGAACTACTATGCCGCTGACAGATACACATCTCAACACATACACAAATACCTATGCACAAGCCAAACTTATAACAACCCTCTTTTTCCATGTTCTCCACAATCTATTTTCTACCTATTCCCAATTCTACACAATATGAACTCCGCACAACGAAATTCGACAGATTATATATTTCATACAGTCTTCAATTAGCCCTTTCAGGTAACTACGTGGAATATACCTCTACATAGCTCTACATAGAGATGATGAACGCAAAACTGCGGAGAGCGCAGCTTTCAACTGCAAACTCATCTTCGCCCCGCGCCAGTTGTAGGCTGTTCTGCAGTTTCGAAACTATGCTCTGAGCCGTAGTGGTATGGAGATACGAATAACCATTGTGTATCTACTCTGCAATGGCTCATTAATATGTATTATTTGCTATGCATTTGTAGATGTACGAGTATGTGATTCGTAATCCTATTGTTGATATTTTTAATTCTACGCAGTGATAAACAATGAGCTCCCAGCCACAGTGTTTCCTTTGGACTATGACATGGGATCGTTCAAGAGGTATATTAGAGGTATCTTTAGAGGCGGACAATGCATTGGGGAAGGGAGTCACCCTTGGTGTTGCTGATGTCCATAGGAGACGGTGACCACTTTCCGTCAGGTGGCCCGCTTGCCTGTTTGTCTGCTGAGTAACATAAAAAATGAAACGAGCACGAGATTATCTCTAATTGTACTACGTTGTTGTAGTACAAGTACTACTCTAGAAAATCTCTCTTTTTTAAAGCTGATTTTATATAAGTAGTGAAACTTACCAATCCACAACATAATGCACTTTATTAAATTAAATTCCAGCGGGTATCGCTATAAATATAAACTGCAACTTTGTTCCATTTTGTTCTACGCTGTGGCAAACGGGTAGACAACCCACCTTATAGTAAGCGGTAACTGTCGCCCATAAAATCTACGATTTATGCATTAAGGCTGCAGGCAAAGATTTTGTCACGCTGCAGGCAACAATAATGCAGAACCGCAGGTGCATTGTCACTGTAAGGACAACACTGTGAATTTAATCTCAACGTAAACTATCTTCTGTACACAGGATTGCACAATACGCAGATTTATTACTTATTTAGGTTACAGTGTCACTAAAATCATATTTTTTGTAACTATCACATTCCTTCTTCTTATCGAGTCGATGGACTAAACTCTAACTTATACTTTATTCGCCCAGTATTCGGCGACGCATACAGCGTTTGAACTGGCCTCGAACAAGTCCTCCATGGTACAAGTTTTACTATCACACTATGTACACGGTTTTGCTCTACATTATCTGTGTAGTAGTAGTCCCGAAAAAATTCATAATACCATCGTCGGCTAGATTCCATTCTCTGCTTTTTAATATCGAATAGTTTCCGGATTGTAGAGTCTGCACTCTATGTGCAATAAAAACCTGACCACGACGTTGATAATCTCTACCGTGGTCTACTATATAATAGTTAATGGCTAGCAGTCTAGTAGATCCTTGTGTCTACTGGCCATTTGTTTTCATATAGGATGTGGGCAAAGGAAATATAAAGCTAAAGCGGCTTTACTATAAGGAATTATTTTGCGAATAACGCTAGCCGACGTTTTCGTTCATGGAGGTCAGATGGCAGTCGCTCCACTATAATTACTTGACCTGCCAAATCCTGGATCATGGTCAAGGCGGACCCCGGGCCCTCATGCGCGAGAGCACAACCGGGACATTAACGCCAAGATGATTTATTTTATATTATAAATATGAGAGTATATATTTTGAATGTTTGTCCGTCAATCACACCAATAAGTGTTGTATGGAGCTATAAGGTCCTTTTTATCTTGGATCTTCGAACGAAATCACGGACTGAAGTTAAAAGTACTTGACGAAATGGAAGGTAAATCGCTTAAAACTAACTCGTTATGAATTATTCTATTTTATTTGACATAAATGAATAAAATTTTCCAAGGACACTTCAGATGTTTCGTGGCTTCATTTGCAGATGGGAAGATTATAATTTAATTTTCCGGTAGTGGCGGCTTCAAACGGCACAACCGGATTCCGTCAGCACTTAACAATTAGAACGGTAATTTGTTAATCTTCTTCTCTTTGTTCTAAAATAATTTGTTCTCAATCAATCAGAGTACGATGTCGGCGGTAAATAATGTAAGTACATCGGCTAGTTCGGTTTGGTAGCGTGGCTTCTCTATTGCACACGTGTGAGTTACGAATCCAAAACTAATTTATGTGCAGTATTTACCGCCTGGTTCCTTCCTTCCGCCTGGTCTTAGTGCCATGGTCAAGGCGGACCCTCGCGTGCGGGAGCACAACCGGGATGCTGACCGGGGTAGTGTAGTGCCGTACAGTTATCTCCGTAGTCTACGCTCAGGGTACGCGGATACCGCTCCTCCAAACGCTTATGCAAGTTTGGGTTTTGCACTAATTACAGAAAACTCATTTTTAAAACTTTTCACATAAATAACGCGTAGCGACAGCGACCGAACAGCGAACGCGCAGCATCTGCATAGACACGTTGCTTTCTTATTTCTACGTACTTCTGTGTACGTAGCTTGCAAGCGTAGACAACATCAACCGGCTCTAAAATGAACACTCGAACTTCCTTCCATGCAACACGTCCATAAACTTCTCGCGCAACGCACTCAATAGCTCGTTAACATGTACATAATGCTGGCTACAAACTTTCGGGTAAACTACTACGGTGGGTAAACTATTGGTGGGTAATGCCATCGAAATCGCGGTGTTGGAAGTTTTTCTGTAAACAAACTGTTGACAAACAGGCCTTTGTTGGTTTGGGCCGTCGTTGGGAAACAATAGAGGGACCTGCCTTCGCTTTAAGTGTCGCGATCGACCGGTAAGACCGAATTAGTGGATGATTGAGATCCCAAAACAACCTCAAATAAAACGGATTAGCTAAAGTAAAATGATGTTATTAGCACGGATTTAACAAAAAATACGGACGTTATTCTACACTAGACAGAAGTGAAGCATGATATTGTATGGCAATTTTTTGTCAATTTGTTATGTAGGTATATGACTTACACAGTTACACAGATACACGAGGTCTGGCAATCCGCCACCATTTTGTACCGCCCTGTCACGTCCATTTTCATGATCCGTGGTTACAAGTTGGTACGTGAATTTACGGTTGGTTT
Organism: Blastobasis lacticolella; assembly: GCA_905147135.1. Classification (NCBI taxonomy): domain Eukaryota; kingdom Metazoa; phylum Arthropoda; class Insecta; order Lepidoptera; family Blastobasidae; genus Blastobasis; species Blastobasis lacticolella. The sequence continues at coordinate 6,809,729 of LR990051.1, forward strand.
TTGTATGTGGCGTAATCATTTTTAAAGTCACAAAATAAAAACATATTGTCTGGTAATTTTAAACTCGCCTACATTAATTTAAAACCTGCCAAAATCTTTCTCTAATGCACATTTAGTTTAAAAGCAAAACGAAGAGTTTAAGCCACTTTTGTGTAGGTATACCCTTGTTCCGTTATTCCATGGTCATAAGACATATTTCATTGCAGCGAGGCCGCGTAACCACTGTACGTAGCCATGGCAACTAACGAGAAACTATTCGAGGGTAGGCACGCCCAAAGCGGCCGCCGAATAGCACTGGCTGGATATTATTCAAAGCGCCCCATTAGACCATCCAGCTAACATCATTAAGCATATATGACGTATACGTATCTACGTATATATCCATATAATCCTCACGATCACACTACTAATAGAAATGCGAAGGTTTTGTGTTATTTCTTCATACAAATATCTAATCTACTAGTCAATAGAAACAATAACACAAAGGCTATGATTGATATATGAAGAGATATTGATATTCCAGGTAGCCAGGTGTTATAAAAACATATCGATATTAATGTCTCTAAGGGATTACGAATATCGAGAAGATCTAGTTACGCATGTAGTTCATATCATTCTATCTATCTTATTCAAATTATTGAGTAATTTTTGGTTCATCATCATCATCATCACAGCCCATAACAGTCCACTGCAGGACCTAGGGCCTCTCCCAAAAAAGGGAAGGTTATTGCCATAATCTCCACGCCCGGCAGGCGGGTCGAAGATATCAGTGTTATAAATGTAACAATGGAAAACGGTGCAGCCCGTTTCTCAGCCTATGGAGACTCTAGATCTATTGCCTCGAAAACATTAGTCTTGTACGACTTCCACTAGTGTAAGGGGTTGGTGCTATTCTACTCTGCCGGACACCCCACGGCCAACGGGTAATTCACTCAGTCACACACAGTCACTTTGAACTTCCTATTATCCATTAACTGCTGCCAACTCCACTTGGAACAAGTTTATGTTAGAACCCGTCTATTTAAAGCCATTCTAATGCATTGCACGTGAGATATTTTATGACATCGATATGGCGATTCTTAGATATTTTGTGCAGCTAAGGACATAACGTTAGTACTTTTCCTTGAAAATTTGTGATAAGAGTTTATTATAGACGCGACTTTTGAAGGTTTTTCATTCTTTACAGTATGCGTCGTAGACAATGAGATCAATCATTGTCTACGACGATCAAAATTACAGATTTCATTCCTGTGCATCGGAATTGAAATTAAGATTAAAAGTGTAAAAAAGAGGAATTTCTTTCAGTATTACTGAAAAAAAAAAATCGTAAACCTTTCTAGTGTATCGCGTTAATTTTAATTTCGGAAATACGCGTGCGAAAAGTATGCAAACGCGTATTTATCACAGACAAACGCGACAAACGTAATCGATACAAGAATTTGCATATAATAAAAATTATATCTTTTTTACACATTTAACTTTAAGTAAGTTGCACATATTAAATTCCTAATATAGATACAGCTTAATATCTCGTTAAGACGTTCTCGCAAAGCACACTGTAAACAAGGTCAAATGAAACATCTTTTTTCATTATTTCTTTTATTGCGATTTCTTTATGATCAGTCACAGTGTTTGTCAAGACTAATCATACGAACCCAAACTCGATGGGTTTTTACCATGCGTAGTTTAGTAATTTCTATGGTTTTCTGTCTACATAGTCTCAATAGTATCCTAACACTGAATTGTCGCCGAACTTACATGAATGTGCAAAATTTCAGCTCTATCGTAAACTGGGAAATGAGTCAAATTTAACTTGTAAGATTTTATTATACAGGGACATGTGAAACTAAATAAAAGGCTGTAAAAATGGAACACCTCCAACTGTCGTACCTACCTGGTCCATGATCACCGCCGCCTACAGACATCCGCTACACCAGGAAGGTGCGAAAGATGTAGGCACGTTTCTTAAATACCCCTGCTGCAAGATTATTGCGTAGGAAGGTCGCTTCAGGAAATTTCTTGAAAAGCAGACGGTAGTTTATTGCCACTCATTCAGAACCTCGAATCCGCTAATTTACTAATGCGTCGATCGAATTATAATTGTAATCGCAGCTCAACGGCAGTTTTAATTGTTGCATAATATCAAAAACACTGGTTACAATTTAATCGAGCCATTAGTAACAGTAGCAGAATACGAAAAACGTGTAAAGCTACCATTGTGTTGCGGTTGCGATCCATTAGTAAATTAGCGGAGTCGAGGCCCTAGTGGATCGGATGGAACTTTAATTTGTGTCGGGTCGAATAGTACAGTGATGAAACTCGACAGCAGGCACCAGCCCAAACCCTCAGAACACTCTCACATGATATACGTAGTAAATAACGAATACAGACGAAAGTTATTTTCGAACAATCACCCGATTTGTTGACACAAGCAAAATAGAAAAGGAGTTTTTGCATTGATTTCAAATCAAGCTAAACAAACGAAACCACTTTGTTTTACCTATTTTACTCACTTTAAATGTAGTAAACATACACTTTGTACCACATGTGTAAGGGTTTCGTACAGGGAAGAAAAAGTGTTTAATCGCAACTGTTTTCCTACAGGGAAGAAAAAGACTTCGATCGAAACCAGTTACGAGTTACGAAACTACGGAGCACTTTTTATGAACCAGAGACCTGACTTGGTCGGTTGAATGAGTTTGTATTATTCAATCGACGTGTATTGTTTGAAGGGACCAAAGTGGGAACAAAGCTGGCGTAATTAATAGTTCAAATTTAAGTTTGCCTTTGTGTTACAGCGGTGGCTTGCTAAACTCTTGATAATGGTAGTAAATTTAGTTTCACCACTTAAATCTGTTATAAAACTATGAATCAGGGGCGCGGCAGTGCCACCCGCCAAGTCGAGCACGGCCGTACATCTTTTTCTCGAAGCAACTCAATGCATTTTTGAGCTCTTTATCGAATTATACCTTTGTTAGGGACTGCGCATTGTCTACGACAGCGTATGTATGTATGTAAACTCTTTATTGCAATTAAAAAGAAATACAGTAGGTAGAAAAATATCATTTTACTAAGCAAAGGCGGGCGTATATTCCAAATTACAAGTAATACTACTTTACAGGCACAAACCTCTTTGGTTTTTACGTAATTGTAGTAGTATAAGTTTTTAAAAATGTGAAAATAATAAATGACTTACTACAAGTACTACTACTACTGCTGCTACAATTACAAGTACAAACCATTAACCGTTTTTAAAATATCGTTATTCGAAATTTCAATATTTTAATACTTACTCTCTGACTGACTCATTAGTCATAAAAAAAAAATTCAACTTCTGGTGACTTAGAAAGTTGAAATTTGTCACAAATAATAGTAGTTTTTCTGACTTGGCAACCATTAAATGTAATAACATTCTATTTAACTACCTTGGGTACGATAATAAAATATGTCGAATTTGGAAAGTAAAGTAAGTAAGTAAAAACTCTTTATTGCACACACAAAAAAAAAAAAAAATTCATAACAAGAAATAATTAAAACAATTTATATGCGCGCAAAGGCGGCAAACTGACATGTTAAAAAACTAACAACAACAAATAGAGGTGTTGGCGAAAATTATTAGCCAAAGTGCAAGAATATACGAACAAATACAATTTTCTGAGAGAATTATAATCATGCTCACTACACAATATTCATCTCCTTTACAACAAACTCGTGACTTCAGGACGAATATTTTTTAGACTTTCTAGTGTTTGTTTCATCCGTATTGGTAGTTATTTTCCTCCTAACCCAATTTATTCTGCAACATGTCCGTAGAAAGTCTGTTCTCCTTATTTTCTCCTTTATGAATGAAGCAAATAAAACAGACAAGATATAATACCTAAATATAATAGTAAAAGTAGCAGACAATAGATATAATAAATTCACAAGTAAGTACCAAGTTTATTAAAGCTAAATCTCAAGCTCAATCACTTTTAATTTAATCTTTTTATAATTTTAATTACTGCTCTACTATCTTTACTAAATTAGCACACCAAACGATTAAATCTCATTATAATAATTCCCTTATAATCAGAAGGTATTAAAAGGAAATCCGAAAATATGACTTTCCATTGCAACGAAAAAAGAACTGAAAGCTCTCTAATCCCCTTTCTACCGATAAGCTTTTAACAATAAGGAATTATGATAGTAATGGAATTCACTCTTATTCTCTTGTTGTGGGATAAGCTCACCTTTGTATTATAAACTATATTTTTATTTCCTATAATGTTATAAATTGATGCAATAAAGAGATAACAAACATACTATTTATACGTTAGGAAGTGATTTCTGCAAATTCTACACATTAATAGTAGTACCTATCGTTAATTGTACGCCCAGTAGGTTCACTTAGACTCCAAGGAAGCCTCGGCAGGGGGTACTTACCGTTCTAAGTGTAACCTTCAGTGTTAACAAGCGACGGCTCAACTTCTATTCAGCCACAAACGGCCATAATGCCCATTAATGTTTACGAGCACGACATTTAATCTGATATAAAATTTATCGCCGGAGGCATTATAATAATTTCAACGCGGTCATGATGGTAAATGGGTTACCATTCCGTTTAGCGGGCACGTTTATTGTTTTAAATATAGATTGCAAATCGTAATGAGGAATGGAAAGGTACGAGTACGTGGATACTTAAAAAGCAATGCGGTAGCAAAGATTGGTACAGTAAAGCGTTTGCTGATTATGAATGATAATGCTGTAATTATGTGAATTATAAATTCGGGTTGTTTATTGACGATCTGAGTGGTTCTGTTGGTTAACATCTGCCACGCAGAGGTCCCGGGTTCGATTCCCGGCCGAGCAAAAATTGGAAAGGTGAATTTAAATAATTTCTGTTAGGGGTCTTGGTATTAAGTGTATAATAAGTATGTATTTAAAAGTATATAAGTTGTTAATCAGTTATGTAGCACCCATAACATAAGCTTTGCTCACTTTGATGGCTAGATGACACTGTGTGAATTGTCGAAGCATATTGATTTATTGATTTATTTATTTATTTCTAAATAAATATTATACGCCCACAAAAAGGGTTCTCTCGTTGCTGATCAGAAAATATGTCTAACAAAATCATATGTGATTCCGTTTAGAAATCTGTGATGACCAACTAAAACGAGTCTCAAACACTGCGACGAAATGCTAAAGTGAATAACGCTCGACCGGGAAACGGGGGCACAATTCAATCTCTCGTTCACACTCCACAGCGCTCAATTCCATGTCTACTAGTGGAGGTACAACAAGTTCATAAATTTCATTCCAGCCACCAATTGATACTGGGCCGGCCAGCCAACGCCAATGTTTGTGCAGACCCTTGGTTGATTTATTGGCCCACAACCAGACGGCATGATACATAAATAATCGGGAAATGTTTCCTCTTTCATACGGGCCGTTCCAGTCTGATAAAATTATTTTTTATAACGCCCCTGTAGGTATTGTGCTAGGGGATTAATTTGAATGGGTGCGGCCGGAATAGATCGTTTAGACGACGAGCGGGGGGGTAATTCGGATTTTGTTTCAGAGAGGATCGTGTTTGCACGATTGAGGTGGGAGAGACTATTGGGCGGTAGTGTATAATGTAGGATTGTATATTTAATTGTTATGTTATGAAAAAGTGGAATGCCGCCGCTTCTTCATCCGCGTCGGCTTCAAGACAAACAATGCATAGTGTTAATAAAGACTAGCCGTTCTCAGCGGTTTTCATCTCTGTATATAATCAGCTTTCCCGCAGGAAAAAAATAAAAAAAGCCTATTTTACTTAGTGATAATGTAGCATTGACTGTGAAAGAATTTTTAAAATCGGTCCAATAGATTTTTAGTGTATTCATAACAAACAAAATAAATCTTTTCTCTTTAAAATACCTATTAGTATAGCTAACTCTGTGTACGCCTTTAGGAAACGCAAAGAAAGCTTGTTTTTTTTCCTTTTGTCAAATCAATCGCACTTTTCTACAGGTAGGTATAAAATAAAATATTATTTACGGCTACACCTTCGCAATCTAGCCCACCACCCCTGCTAACAAATTCATCTCGAAAAAACTAGAAAGCGCCCTCATAAAACATAAGGGTCGATTTTCGAGGTAACGATCCATTTGTCCGCGATCGTGTAAGGAGTAGTTTACACGAGACGCGGACCATAGACGGGCGTTATAAGGCTACACAGTTTTTTCCGATGCTTCGTACTTGTCTGTGTCTGTGAGTGGAATTAGGCTTGATTCCTCGAACTGGCTGAATGAGTAGCGGATGCGGAATCTTTTGATGTGTCACATTTTGGTGACTTTGATGGGGATGACTAGCGAAACTACTAAGAGGATGAAAGGCAGACCAGTTTGTTACTTCTGTAAGGAAGTACTATCGCTACGTAAAACTAGAGGGTTTTCTCTACATTTTAATCTGATTATTCTTGTGTGAGCAATAAATAATTTATCTATCTATATATCTACGTAAAGTCAAAAGCATGGGTCGCTGAATTTTTTTTTACCTTCACCGAACGTGCCAAGCTTTGCATATACAGACCAAAGTTTTGTAGTTCTCCTAAACCTCCACTATTGCTACAAAGTAGCAATCGTCTTGTACTCAATGACGTAGAATAACCTACAGTGACGTCACATTACAAAAAATCGCAATCCATCCATCCATTAAAAATAGTAAACCATTAAAAATTACACCTAAATTTAGTTACCTACTTTTTTATTAACCCATCAATAGACCTCACTCAGCATTACAACAACCAAAACGTTGGTTGTTTCTGGAAAATATCTATCTCCGGTCCACGTCCCCAGTCCGCACCGCGCCTAGCCCGTCGATGGGGCGGGCGGGGCGAATCTCGCGAAAGAAATAAATTGACACTAGGGGCTATTTGGTCGCAATCACGTCATAGACCTCGGCCTCGGCTTTCAAATACTCCCAGAATTACTGCCATTTGTCTTGTCCCAGGGAACACGAGTGGATAGCCGGTAAATCCCTGGACACGGCTCGAGATACCGTGTCATATATTGATGGCGCTGTAGTGGCTTCACCTGACTACCGGCTTACGCGTATATGAAAGTTTGAGCAAGGATAAAATATGTTTTATTATAGTTTAGTTAAATTTAGAATTAAATTATAGAATAAATTATTAAGTTAAGTTAAGTTAAGTTTTCAACACGAAAGCTACTCCTATTTACTTTGTAATTTGGTTTATTAACGCAGTACGTTGTCTGGAAATATTTTACAAATGTAGCTGTTCTTGAAACATTTTTTAATCATGTCAAAACTAACTCATTTCTTTTTTCTATGTAAAGTGGTATTTTAGCTGCGAAGCTGAATTAGACTCAGAGAAACTTTGTAAAAATTCAATTTAAAAAGTTAAATAAGACATGAGCAACTTTAGAACGAAACGCCCTAAAAGTTAACATTATCCCTAGAAAGGTTGGAATGCGGCCAAACAATCACATTCGGCGGGATTGGCTCCGTCTGCGGAGCTAAAAAATTTCTATGCTAGGCCTAGAAATTTTTTAGAATACTTGGCGTGTAGTAAAGTCAGTTTACAAAATTTTTACTAGAGTTCAAATGTAGTATCGTATAGATACGGTGCTTTCTAAATTGAGAACCCAAAATGGGGAGAATCAGGGAGAATATTTTTTAAATGAAACTAACATGGGACAAAGCTTCAAGATCAGTTTAAGAATTAATCCAGAATTTGTTTCGTATTTTCTGGTAAATTAGTAAATTCCCGGTAAATCGTTGAAAAAACTAGATCTTACAAAACTCCGATAATTTTTCCAAAGTTTCGTTATTTAAATCTGAGCTTGTTATTTAAGCTTTTAATAATACACGTATTAAATTTCAAATTAAACGTCCTTATTGAAGAGCACCTATAGGCTAAATATACGTTTTTACAATAATTATATGATTTCAGTTATTATAATTGTTACTATTGCGATTATGTTTATCGCTTTAATAGTTTCAGTATATTGCCTTGGAACTTTATTAGCAACTCAACCCATGAAAACGAAAGTAACAATTTAAATCATTGAAATCAGAGAATTGTTGGCAACAGAATACCGTAATTAGGTAGCTGACCCTGCCCAGACCTGCAGACAATCTATACGAAGCACAGTCATTCTAGCAGAATTATTACCGAGCTCCTCGTTGCAGCATCCTAAATGAACTAAAAACAATCTGCGGACCTAAAATAAATCGAAAGTTATCTTGTACTTATTTATATTAAGTTACTGCATTATTGCAGGTATTGCATTTTTTTATCTTTATTTAAGTACTGAGACATGCTTTTATCCGTTAAAATAAACAATAGAAATGTAGATAATAAAAAAGCACAAGTCGTTGTCGGCACGGACCTGAAAAAAAATACGGGCGCCATTCTACATTAAAGAGAACTGAAGTATTCAAGGTATGACAATTTCTTGACAGTATATTTTGTTGTGCACTCACACACATACACCAGGTTCAAACCTGTTGTACAGGTGGGACCAGGTTGTCAGCAATTCGCCGCCATTTCGTTCGACTTTTAGCGCGCTGTCACGCCTGTGACAGTGTCAATTCACGCACTCAAATAAATGGGCGGCCAATTTTATGCTTCACTCATTATTTATGAGAGTATCCGTCTGTATTTTTTTCTGGTCCGTGGTTGTCGGTATCTGAAACTGAATTAAAATCGTTATTGCTTCAGCAACAGCCATTTTCATTGTACGGAAAAGGGGGGTAGTTCAAAAATAAAAATCAACGAAGCACTCCATACCTCCGGAGTGTAATCTATTCAATAAAAGTGCTGCGGAAAGTTTGGACTGTGGCCAGAGCGGTGCGGATTGAAACTGGGCCTAGCTCTGGCCACCGGAATAATAGCCCGTTGGAGTTTATTATGAATTTAGTTTTTAGAGTTCCGCACCCGACGTCGAGTAGCTGAACCAGTGGAAGGTTAATTCAATTACTATAATCCGGTTTCAGCCCTATTTTTGGAACGTTTTGCCTCAAGTCGGATTACAATTTTGATTTTCGACATGAAAAATTTAAGATTTTGATAGATGACGCTTTTATTCTCCAACAGTATATTATTTCTCCTATTTTTGAATCGTTCGGTTTCGGTGTTGCCATGCAATGTCATTTTACAAATATTGAATTTTTCACGCCTAAAATCAAAATTGAAAACCGTTCGACGTTCGGTTCAAAATATAAGTCCTAGCAACAGTTTACTGCTGGACTTGAGCCTCAGCATTAGTGGAGGGTTTTGCCATAATCCCGCAAATCCTTGATTTGTGGTTTGCGGGTTGGGTTTCCGCTTATATGTGGTCGATATTCCATATATTCGCACCAAACGTTTTGCTTCTGCCTACGTGTAAAATGCGAACAGTGAAGGAACGTTAGAACGTGTTATAATATAAATGAAATATAATCTGGGCTTCTTTAGGACGGGTGAATAGGCACTATCCGGATAAGAATGATAATATGTTACCCCATCGCACGCATCGACATATACCATAGGTGAAATGTCGAACAAATGCTTGCATAAAGTATTAAAGTAAAAATAAGAAACAGGCAGACGAACTATGATAAGACCATACGTAGTTCTGTTTGACAGATTTAATCAATTATCATCACAGCCCGTAACAGTTTACTGCAGGCCTTGGGGCCTCTTCAACGAAAGGTGAGGTTATTGCCATAATCTTCACACTTGGCAGGCGGGTTGGGAATCGCAGTGTTTAAATATAACAATGGAAAATGCTGCTGCCCATTTTTTAGACTAGGAGGACTTAGGAGACTCTTAATCTTTTGCCTCGAAAACATTAGTCGCCTTGTACGACACCCATGAGTGTAAGGGGTTGGTGCTATTCTACTCTGCCGGACACCACACGGCGAATCTACTCTGCCGGACACATTGAATCAATACTAAGTAGGTATTTGCAACAATTGCAACGCTATCTTATAGTTATTATAGGTGCGGTACTGACATACTATCCAAAGACAGGCATCGTTGCAGCCCTGAAACTTACTATATTGCCACAAAGTACTGAACCCGGCCCATATTGCAATCTAAACTCTATTAAGTCTCGGTTACCGTATCTGATAGCACCTGATAGCTTACCCATTCATAGGTATCTTGATAAAAGCTCCGGGATAATCGAACTATGTAATCTATAACGTGTAGGAAACGGAAATTGTTTGCAAACCATTCCGCCGTCCACCTTCCGCGGGAAAACGCGATCTGGGCGAACGCTTCATGGCGTGGATCCACACGAACCGCTTTAGTTAACCTTTATAATGCGTACGACTAAGAAATGGAACACGTTGCCTGCGAGTGTGTTTCCTGACCATTATAATCTAGACGCCTTCAAGGCTAGAGTGAATAGGCTGTTCCTAGACAGGTTTACTCCATTATCGGCCGCATCGTCACTTACCACCAGGTGAGATGGCGGTCAAATGCCTGGTTAGTCTAATTAAAAAAAGAATACGGTAATTATAATGGTATCATTATCAACTGGCCATAAAAATTGTGCTATCCGACAGAGTAGATTTTCCATAAGAGGCTAACGAGCAAGCAGACAAGATAGTAAGTGAAAGCCTATGAACGTCTCCTATAAATAAATAAAATAAATAAATAATAGTGGACAAATTCACACAGCGCCATCTAGCCCCAAAGTAAGCAAAGCTTGTGTCATGGTTGCCAGATCACTGATAAACTACTTATATACTTTTAAATACATACTTATTATACATAGAACACCCAGACCCGTAACAGAAATTAAAATTCATCATTTCAATTTGTGCCCGGCCGGGAATCGAACCCGGGACCTCTTGCGTGGCAGACCCGGCATGTTGACCATTAAACCACTCAGGTCCTATCTCACGGTACCGCCTTTGAGAAATGTTTAAGTTCGTGTCTTAAAGACTCCAATGCCGTAACACTAACCGGATCCATTAGTAGAAGGCCATAAAGTAATGTCAAAGACGTGCACCATATATTACGCCACTATTATAAAACGCCGAGCTGCATTTTCTCATAAGTATTTTCAACTCAGCGATCTCCAATGTGCCTGCTGCCAAACATGGAGATTGGGGCAATACTCTCCAATGCTTAGGAAAGTTATATCCAAGCAGTGGACAGTTATAGACTGTTGAAAAATACTGATATAGTCATGACGGTTACCTAGTATTACAATGCATATGCGATTCTGAATGTTGGTGAAACAGGACGAAATCAAAACACATTATTTAGTGGGTCTTCCTATTTCCGATACCATCTCGAGAATGATATCGACTACTGTAACAGTATTTCGTATCAATTCCTAATATCTATAAATTTTTGCACCGGATTCCACTCGCTCTGCAATTGAAATGATCTCCAGCTCCAGATCGGAGATATTTGCTATCAAACAGTTCCATAAAGTCTCGTAACATTCCTGTAATCCAAAACGTGCTTTGAATTGCAATATAGCTCTCAGTGGAAAATGAAAATCAACTGATACAGAAATTGTAGCTGAGCTCATCGACAATGTTGCCGCCACGTAATAAAATATCACCTATTTCCTATGTATAGGAGTTCATGTCTATTTTGGATCTCAAGATTGCAGGAGGTCCTTGAGGTAACAAGGGACACCCTTGTTAACATTCTAGCGTGAGAGCGCTACCTGAATTACTACTTGCTTGCTATTGTGCTTATTTTCTATCGTTTGGCACCACATATTTACATTCCATTTAGGTGTAGTGGAAAGTTAGTTGTAGTTGAAAGTAAACTTCAATTACCATAATAGATTTATTTTGTATTCGTATTAACTATGTCCATTTCAAAACTCACGCCTACATCCAGGCCGCCAGAGACTTTATAGTTGGAGAGTTAGGACGAGGAACCTCTATTTCAGATACCTGATTCAGTTGAGGTATTTGAACCTCAGTCAGAAATAGTAATAGAAAGAATTTATTCACGCGACAAAAACACTACAAAAATTTTAATATACAGAAGAAAGAAAAAAGACAGAAAAACTTATTAAGTAGGTTGGTGGAAAATACGTAAGACAGTATCTCAACGCACTGTTTAGACTTGGACCGTCTCCGGTTTTTACGTGCATCCATCCACATAGTTAGGAATTATGGCGCGAACTATGACCTCATTTTATACTAACCTACCCAGGGTTGACCCACCCTCTGTACCCAGGTACCTCTGTCGAAATCTCTAGTAGCCTACTATCTTCTTTTATACGTAGGTACATAGATATGCCCATGATCACAACATTACTGATTGGTTTATCCGCCAACGTTTGTAATTACCGCCATCCATCAATAGGGTGTCCATCGTACCTACGCGACGTAACTGTGCCAAATATAGCATCAATTTAATTAATTACACGTAACATTACGCCTAAATACACCCAGTGGTCCCTTCGGCTAAACTCGTTACTGTGTTCGTAGCATGGGCTTTGTCGCGCGCGGGAGAGCTAGCTCTTTTGATTCATATTGAAGCAGGCGAGACACAATGCGTGATATAAATAAATACGAGTGACAAAAACAAGTCACGCACGCAAGCTGGGGGCGCTTATTCTTTAATATCCGCTTTAGCTTCTGATGTCTGTCAAGTCTGAGGAGTCATTCTGGGTGAGTATTATTGCCTTATCTATTTCTGCGGGTTCAATATGTCATTTGGAAAATCGAGTATATCGAATTACAACTCATCCTCGACTGTTATTTTTAGCCGCCAAACAACATTGTTGCTATTGTTGTGCTTTGGTTTGAAGGATAAGGTATTAAATAAGTTTAATATTAGTCCTTACGGTGAAAACATATATGTGGTTCTGCATTGTTGTTACATTACTATCATCATCACAGCCCAATATATAATAAAGAATATAATATCATCACAGCCCATAACAGTCTACTGCAAGACTTAGGCCTCTTCCACGAAAGTGGTGGTGATTGCCATAATGTCCACGCTTGACAGTCGGGGTGGAAACCGCAGTGTTATAATATAACAAAAAGCTGCTGCCCATTTTCCAGCCAACGGAGACTCTAGATCTTTTGTCTCGAAAACATTAGTTGCCTTGTACGACACCTACGAGTGTTAAAGGTGCTGTTCTACTCTGCCGGTCACCCGGCCTTGTTACATGAAACCTAATAAAGCAAGAAATCCGTCAAGCCATAACGAAAGGAAATTATAGAGAAGCATCTAATACCATGGAGTAACTCGGATTGCAAATTGTGTTTGACGTTTATCAAAATCATTAGTCGAACGGTTTTCAATTTGGATTTTCAATATTTTTGAAATTACATTAGCGCAACCTAAAGCAAACGGTTCAACAATAAGGAAAATCAGCATCATGCATCAAAATATTGAATTTTTAATGAGCAAAATCGTTATTTAAACCGTTCAGCTCGAGCCGAGCGGTTCAAAAATAGCGCCCCGGTTCCTGACATAACTGTAGTCGCGATCGCTACTTGAACTTCCTTATAAACAACTTTTTAATGAAAACAGAGTCAGACATTTCCCCCGGAAGTTCTGCACGCGTGAATGATTAAGTTAATCGAGAACTGGGAACTTGCATAGTGAATATGTAATGGATGAAACTCGAGAACGTTTGAAATTTAAACTCGATTGTGAGCCGTAAATACCCGTTTAAAAACAGAATACATTGGCAGAGGTCCGCTTTTGTGGCGGTAAATAATAAATTATGTTGTTTTCATTTATTCTCCTTTGAACTTTGCCTAGCATACACTGATGTGCTTGACTACCTACTGTTTGTATTTAACTCCGCATGTGTTTTTATTAAGTAAGTATATGGATACAGCTGAAACAATACTCATTTTCCAGGTTGATAATTTACGTTATGGTTAACAAATGCAATTCTCTTTTATCTTTAAAAGTCAGTGATTATAAGCGGAACTACAAACATTGGCTTAGTACAAAACTTGTCTAGAGACAACACCGCTTATCTTCATAGACTTACTTAATGTTAAAGCGATGGTATGACATCACTGAGAAGGATGCGCTAAGTTCAGGCGAAATAGAGTAGAAAGAGTAAGAAAGCTGAGCCTGGCTGGAGCCAGGATTGATTGCTCGTATGATGATGATTATCGAAAGCTCTCATACGAAAGATACAAAACGGTAGCAACAGCTTTATGAAAGACTAGCTGTTCCCCGCGGTTTCGAATATCACGCGCAATTCGGCTAAACTTAAGAAACTTATCCTCATAGGTAGATAACTATAAGTCAATAATAATAATCTTGGCGTTTATGTCCCGGTTGTGCTCTCGCATACCGAGGGCCCGATGTCTGCCTTGACCATGATCCAGGATTGCGGATTAGGTAATTACAGTAGAGCAACTGTGATCCGACCTCCAAGGAAATCTGACCTGATTGGATAATGGTTGGATTCAATCGTCTGAATGTGCAGATTTCATCACGATGTTTTACCCTCTCCATAGAGCGTCATTAGTGTTCAAGTCAAAAAAGCGTCATTAGAACATGACGGCAGTGGTATTCAAACATGGTATCTCGCGCTTGGTCGTAAAGTTCTCGAGTGACGACCACGTACCGGAAGACACAGCGTGGGTAGGCCTCCTACAAGGTGGACCGACGACCTGGTAAGGATCGCAGGTACCAGCTGGATGCGGAAAGCACAGGACCGGCCTTTGTTGTGATCTCTAGGGGAGGCCTATGCTCAGCAGTGGGCGTCTTCTGGCTGATATGATGATGACTTCTCGCTTACTAGTCGGATACCTTACCACTGGGCTCCACGCTCCTATTGGTAGATAACAATGCCACAGACTAACTCAACTTGAGAGCTCTACTCTCGGATGGTGATACATCGCGCGTTTCACAGTATTTATAGTGCAACAAACTTAACTGACCCGGTGACAGCGTCGCTATTGTTAGAGTTGGCACGATATTTCAAAACTGATTTCCCCTATTTTTGAACCGTAATATTTCGGTGTTGCCAATGTGATTTAAAAAATATTGGATTTTTCGTACTGAAAATAAAAATTTGAAAACCGTTTGAATCAAGGCGAGCGATTAAAAAATTGGCCCCATGCGGCTCTAATTATTAACCACTCGTCTCGAGTCGAACGGTGAAAACCGTTTCGCAATTTTTTTAATTTTCTACATGGAAACTCAATATTTTTAAATTACATTGGCAACACCGACAGCGGACGGTTCCAAAAAAGAGGAACAATCAGCGTTATGCATCAAACTAATGAATTTTGCATGCTGAAATTGAAAATTGAAAACCGTTCAACTCGATGCGAGTGATTTAAAAATACGACCCCAGAACGTTCTAAATTAGGAATCCATCGTTTTTTCCATAATATTTTATCTTATTTGGATGTCTCACAGCGTGCAACAAAGAAAATATACAATAGCATAACACCGAATAGCCAATTAGGCGACAGCCCAATAAATTTAATACAATTATTATTTAATTATAATTATATGCTGAAGCCTGAAGTCTATATCCACCGATAATTCACAAGTAATCTATTTAGACCATTATGTTCTTTTCAAACACCCGCAGGTGACCCGGGTCGGGCAATTTTGTTCACTTAAAGGTGCTGGTCTCGTCTCTATTTGTTTAGGACAATTAACATCCTCTCGGTGGGTGTTTAGCCCGCTTTGAATTTAGCCACTCGCCGCCTTCGCAGGGTTTGCAATTAACCGGTCCTTGAAAGGGTGACGCTGACACCGCCTGTCTTGAAAGCGAAATCAGAGCATCAAAAGGGTTAACAACGGGGTAAAAAAAGGTTATTTTCGTTGGTAAGAGTACTGAGTGACTCGCAAGCAGCTAAGCAAACATTTCTGTCTGTATATGTTGAAGTTCGCACGAATTTTAGTTTTTCTTTATTTATTCGATTAGGTAAGGATTTAATTGGTTGATTTCCTCTTTATAAGAATATAAATATTTATTTAGGTTTCATGTGGAAGAACTGAAAAGATTTTTAGTCTTTTATTAAAAGATTTTTATTTAGTATACAAAAAATATATACTGAAAACTTAAGTATAAGCAAAATCTACATGTAATTGCTATTATACAGAAAACGGTCACGAGATGGTGTGGCAGCGACGGTGGTAGGATAAAATTGACAAATTACCCGAATTCTAAAAATTTCTTACAGGTACACAACTCTACAATTCCATGATACCTGTGGGTGTTACATGGAAAATTGGAATACCATAACTACGTTATACTTACGTTTAAGTTGGTCGGTTAACCACTAATCGCATTACTATGATTAATGTTTTATCTTAATACCCGTCCCTGACGTCTAATTAATTTTCTCGCAAGCTTCAAACTAACTCCGGCGTGCTACAACATGGCCACAACTCGTAATAACACTACTCACTTGTATTTAGTTCCTAACGACAGTAGAATATCATCGCCACCTGTAAAATAGACGTCGTCTAGACCCGAGTACCTGCTGTTTGTAAGATTTGCTCCCCTCAATTGGATCCAGTATCGCCATAATTGGTTGGAGCTCTAGTGTAGGCCCCAGTTGATTGAACACGCCGCCCTAATTAGATCAGTGTTAAGTACCCGTATGGTATACCCAGTGTTATTGACACTTCCAATTATAGATCGCCCCATAGGAGTAGGTACTCGTACCGACCTATAGGTCCGCGCGTCCCCCCACATCGACACGCAGTGAGTCGAGTTCGTCGATGAGTCGTGCCCGGTTGAGTTTGCTTGTCGTTGTTGCAGTTCGGCAGGAGAACGAGCGCTTGATGCACGACGTCCTGCAGGCGGGAGTCTTCAATCGCACCCAGTCGTCGGCGGCATCCCGCTGACGCCGCGCTACTCGCCCCGGCCGCGGCTGGACAGCGCGCGGCCCGCGGCGGCGCCGCCGGAGCCCAAGCCGGAGCCCGCGCCCGCGGAGCCGCCGGACGCCGCCACGTGAGCCCCCCGCCCCGACCGCCCCCCGCGGCCGCCACAGACACTACCCCAAACGTGAGCGTGAGCGACAGAGACGCTTAGGTAGACAGTGAATTTGTGTATAATAAATAGCGGGAGATGAAATGTTATTTGTTGAAGGATTACTTAGTTGGTAAAAGACACAATGTCAATAATCAAATGTTAGCTGTTAAGATTCGAATTGTTTAATCGTAAGAGTTAGATTGTAATATGCGGGGGCTGAAAGGAAGAAATATAATTTGCAGCGAAGTGCCGGATTTAGGGAGTGGAGGGTTAGAGGAACGAAACAATCGCGAGTTGATGATCAGCGAATGGGGTTGGGCAAATTGCACCCTCGTCAAACAGTTTAAAGCGCGCCGTAATGCCTGCAGAGCTACGCACGAGGCGCTCCAATCGGGAACAAATTACGATGATGACCAAATTAGATTTCTTTCTTTGGTCTCCAAACTAGCTTTATCGTTGATACTTGACGTGTAACGGTGCCATATTATGCACATACCTAAATAAAATGAATCTAAATTAAAAAAAGAAAGACGCCCAATTATAAAATGTAGTAGATGTCCCGATATTATAATAACGTGTTTTATGTAGTACTAACGAAATAATGAAATTTTAAATTATATCATCAAGAACATTAAATATGTACTTCATCTAATAATTTATTAATTGTGTACAATTAATCAACTTTGCATTCAAGTAAACAGTTCTACTCGAAAATTAAACGAGATTAATCGTCGGACTGGCTTCATGGCGTTATCTAAATTGTGGAGCGCGTTGTTTTTGTATTTTATCACATTAATCCGAATCTAGTCAAAGGAGCTTTCAAAACTGCTTGAAGATATGTCTGTTAAAATAAATAAGAGCTTCTTGTGAAGTAGGTAGTTGTTGTAGATATTGTTCTTACGGGCAATTAATGGCGGAATTTTATTCTGTCGTAGATAAGTAATGTTGGTAAATGTTCCACTCGAGTGGTTTGTTTTTACGTGCAGCCGGCAACGAAGGTGTATGTGCCCGTTGCTCTTTTGCACTGTAACAAGTTGATTGGTCGGGCTACTTACGTTGCCGGTCGTACGTTATAGGGTTGGCATAGTGTATTGTAAAATATTTGCAGAAACAGAGTTCATCTGAGCGGGCCGCACCCTCGTTCACTGTGTGGTATGTAGGTGAACTATTTTAGGCCTATCGATAGTGTGACGCTCACAGCTAGCCTAGGGTCACTCAATCGTGTATCAATCCACGTTTAAACCCTATGTAAACAATAACTAGCTCAATACGGTACAAGCCTTTAATCAAAGGCTTGTCGAGAAACAAGTATTGTAATAACTGACTGTTACATATGTTTTCTCTTGAGAATGTCGCAGGAAATATTGATTAAAAAAATGGTTCGCCTAAAAAGAAAGCGGTTTTCATTTTTGTTATCGTCGTCGAGAAAGAGGGGTGTGGTCAAAAGAAGAGGGCATGTCTCGAACAATACAACTTTCCGGCAGCGACCGCTGCGTCTGTCAGTTCATCTTACACTTGGCTGCTCAAAAAGTGCCCTCGCCCGCCATTATGACCCAGCCATTTTAATAAGTCAGACAAATTTAATTAGTATTCCATTAACGTTATGTTTACTTATTCATTGGAATGAACGTTGCTTCCGTTTTTGATAACACGATCGAGGGGCCTATCCACAAACAGTGATTGAATTTTTTTTTAAATTGGTTAATATGTCCCGTCAACAATAAAAAAAACTAGTTACAAGCACGAATTGGTCTCCGCTATGATGTAAAACATTTGATCCAAGTCTGTTAAGATTCGAAAATTGAGATTTATTTGGGGTTTTAAAAACGACTAATGCAGTTGACCAACAGCAAATAAAAAGGATACTTTATTTATGCTGTAAGATATGATTTTTAATAGCATAGTGGTAACTTCATTATGCGTCCGATCCTATTGAGTGACCTTGTCGTTTGATATTAATTTTCACTTGATATATTTACCCATTTCTGAGAAAAAGAATCTTGACTTTGGTCTGACATTAGCCAGCTAGCCACACAGATAGACGGGCAACTAAGTCATCTATAAATAAGGAGTTTCTTTTTACCTTTAGACATTCCAAAACGGAACCCTAAAAATAACATCCATCAGGGAAATTCTGATAAGAACCCACGTATTAAGTGTTGAGGGTGCCTTGTTATTTTTCTATTAACAAAGAAAACAGCTTTTAATTCCTGAGAACAAATATAATCGGCAATACAAACAGATGGCTTTTTATTAGAAAAAAAGCAGCAAATGTATAGGTAAGTAATAGAAAAATAGTATTTTAGTTACTAAATAGAAGCATGACAGGTTTTACTTTATTATGTTTAGATGTATGTAACTATGTGTCAGTCTCATAGCAAACAGAAACGTATAGTAAAAAGCGAATACAAAGTTAATGGATCGTAATTTTCGGCAAGCATACACAATATTTCACAGTGTTTGCGGTGGGAAACCCTATCAGATGTACTCATGTTTAGTGCTCGTGTAACAAATACGTACGTATATAATATATTTAATGTGAACATGGCCGAACTCTAGAGCATTACGTTGGGAAATTTCAATGCTGATCACTTCGGAAATTCCCTATACTTTTGTATTTTTCTAAGAACACGCCCAATTTTGATGGTAAACCTCGCTATTTATAAAATAGGCTCTGAATTGGACTTGGGGTGGTTGCACGGGCATGAAAGGCTTGGCGGTTTCGAGATGAAAAAGTTAATTGATTGCCGTATCTTGGGTACCGATTGCTCTTTTCAAGGGTACGTCGGTAGCGAATGAAAAGAAAGGCTCTAAATGTAAATTGCGTGCCTAGTGCGAGTTCTAGTGAAATTATTTTCGCTTGCCTCGGGTTGCCTATGTAATTTTTAGCTTATTTCAATACGGGATTTAAAGCAATACGAGAGAAAGCGACACGTGCCCAATGAAACTCACATTACGCAGACACACTTGAAATATTTCAATAACCACAACTTTCAAATTTTTTTAATACTTTACTTGGAATTCGACAGAAAACTTGAAGAACATAATATGTTATTATAAAAGTGTTGACATTTCCCTATGCTAAGAGGTTTCGGAGTAAGGTCAATACGTTACTGATAGGATAAATGTATGAGCTTAGCACAATCCGCTTTACGTGCGTCAGAAATATTGTCTCCAATAATGTACCAATGTAGTCAAAAGGTGACAAGATATAGGTGGATAATGTTTTGTACTGACAGTACTGGTGAGGAAGAAGGATTTGCCTCCGCTTCAATATTTGTATCTCAATTTCTAAACAATTGAAGTAGATAAACTATTATATTAGAGGTTTTAGTTAAATAAAATTGGGTAAATAATAATGAAGATTTTATGCGACTATCGTCAATTTTAACTTAAACTGATGGTTTTAAATCTTGTACATAATCATATTTATACCAAACTACACTTGCCAAATATTTAATAGGTTCTGTGGTAGGTTCTTACAAGACTCAGTGACGATTAATTGCGGTTTTACGATAAAGTATGAATTTCACATAAAATTGATAATCGTTACGAGCTGCTTCATTGCTATCTAAAACATTTATGTGTCGTTCCATTGTTATGGTGACTGGTTTTATTTCATTTTGGCAATTCAAAGCTTGTTTTATGATATCTATCAGACTCATAGAATACCTAGCAGTTATCCATATACCCGAGTCATTTTATGTGCTTACTTGCGCGTTCTATGCAGCGCTTATAATAGACGGAATATTTAAAGAAATAATAGTATTAGATCTCTATCTTACTTGGTGGTAAGTAACGATACGGCTTAAGATGGAGCGTGTCTGGCTTAGAAACAGCCCATTCCCTAAGGTCAAATAATACTACGTATGAAGAAGCTATGCCGGGTCGCGCTTTAGTGGAAAGCTTAGTTGAAATAATCTGTTTAATGTTAACATGGAATTTCAAGCCTACAAAGACTTTGTTTGAGAGAAGAGAATTCGAGAGTCTCTTGCTACGTATATTTTTAACGTTGACCTTTTTCTTATTTCATTGTTATCGCGACAGATACTTAATCAAGCTATTAAGAATCCAGTAGGGTGATAACTGAATGACAATCGTAACGTTTCTTTATTCACTTATTTTTAAGACAGCGATGAAATACATTTCTTATTGATTTAAAAATAAGGTTCAAAATAAATTCTCTCTATTAAAGTCTATAAAAACGAAATGAAGTTCCGATTCTCACCGGATTAGTCACTCTACAGGCTAAGAAAGTTTTCGATCCTAAAGCCGATTGTGCTACCTTTGTAATAGATAGTTGAAGAAACGTGTATCGACAATTAATGTTACGTGTTAGTGTAAAGTTCGCACTTTAATTCAATACAGCAAAATGATAGAAGCTAAGCGTTCAATAGAGGTGACACTTGGGACATATCAAGAGTATGTACAATTTTTTTGTACCACTAAGATGGCAAACAAGCGTACGGCCTACCTGCCAGAGATATGACAACAAGATCACGAAGATTAGCCTATACCACATCTTATCAGCGATATCTGCTCCAATGGGCATCTCCATCGGCGAGAGATACGGCTTTCCACCTATTGATAAGTTTCTGATATCTTATCTAACAGATAAATATGATGCGATATCGAAAGGGTTTTCTATGACATTTACAGGCATGAAGCATTTTATCTTAGTCCTCACAGTGGCAACGCAGCGTTTTTGTTGGCTGCAACGTAAACGCATTAATCGTAGATGTTATGGGCGACAGTTACCGCTCACTGTCATGTGGGCTGTCTGCTCCTTTGTCACTGAAAAAACAACTATCAAATAAGATATCTAGAACTCAGTAGGTTGGGAAACAGTCCCTAAAGTAAAGATATGGCGACTATTAAACGCTTTGTACCTACCGCTATTGAACGGCCACCGCTATTTGAACGCCTTGTGCTAATGTCAGTTTATAGTATTGAATTAAAAGGCGAAGTATAACTGCGACCCGCACCCCTTCCCTCCCCGTGTGATACGATAAGTTACGTGTTCAAATATTATCGATTGATAAATTCTGTAAGTGTTGTAAGCGGGTGTTGGTACTTTCGCGTATTCTGTGGGGCTCTACTCTATATGTCCGTTGTTACATTGACACAGTTTCGAGTGTTTGTTACTTAAGGCTGGTCACAAATTGAATTTTATATTAATTGTTCGTATTCAGATAGTGAACCCCTGGCAGAGCATGTTATATATGAGCTACATGGCCCCTCTGACCAATTGTTGACCATGTCTGATATTGTCATTACAAGATGGTACTTTTATTTCCATGTCTAAAACAACTGTACAAGTATATGTAATATATGAATACATTCTAACTATTCATTTTGTGTTTTTAACTAGTTCTGAATATGTAAAATTTGCTTTACCTATTATAATATCGTTGAAAGTACCAATACGCGTTCATAAGCCCTCTTTACATGTGGTTTGTAAATAGTGAAGGTAACTAATCATGACTTTTCTTTTTGTTTGTCATTACAAAGACTTCTATGTTCATTTATTATGTTGAACGTTGATAATACTGGTTGCATTATCCTTAAGTTGACACCAACAAAGTTAACACGTCCATTGCCAACTACCGACATGATATCGTGTTATCCAGCTGCGGAAACACAATATCGCGTGGTTGTCTTAAAAATCCTCTAAGTATACGAAAAAAACTGTTAGCCCGCTTTTGAAATGTTAGCGGCCAGGCAATGGACGTCTTGAACCATAAACGTGACCGAATAAAATTATTAGTAGATTTTTGACTTGAATTTTTTGTCCTAATTATGATCATGATGATGATTTACAAGCTCCGTGTAAAGAGAATCCTAGTGTAAGTCTTCGCCACCGCTTTGCACTCAATCTTCAATGTCAATCAGTCAATGCATCGTTAAAACTGGCATTCGACTGATATAGAATCGATTCCAATTGAACAGGACCTATATTTAGTGTTAGAGGGAGATACAAAGAATTTTATAGTTGTTTGTTGTAAATGTCAGTTTAATTAATCTATTTTACAGAAAAAATGTTTAATAAAATATCTTTATAAATAACTTGTGAGTTTTATTTATTCCTTGTTTTCGGTTTTGAGTTCTGGTTTCGAGCAATGTGTCCGAAGTATGTAAGTATTCATATTTGCGTGTGCGACGATAATCTTTCCATAATTTTAAGCTCTTCCAAGATTAAGACGTTCATTCGTCAGAAACGCAGTCCAAGGGATCCGTTGCAGTCTCCGATAGCACCAAATTTCGAGTGTCGATGCCCTGGAAATTATGTGCTGGCAGTCGATATTGTGAGTCGGTCTTTCAGGCGTACCGTCCACGTTTCTGCGCTGTACAGATTATTTATTACTAAGTACTTTTTTTAATTTGGCTATTATAGTCTATCTATTGTGTAGTTGCAAAGTCACCTACGTTGCAGTTACTTCATTACCTTTAGTCAACTTCCATTTAACACAATAGAAGAGCATTCTCTTACATATCCGCAGAGAAAGTAGATTGTCTGAAAGAAAGGGTTACTACCGTCCTTTAAATCCATTACACATATATCATTCAAGTACGATACGAACAAGATAAGTTTGGTCCAAAACGCAGAAACAGCCGGCCAAAAAAACATTTATGATCAGAAAAACCTGCATAGGAAAAATATATGTGGGTATTGGCACTTATCATAGGCACATATTGCCTAAACCAGCTGGTATCGGGAAAGCGATCCCGTGGGCGGCTCAAGAAGCGATGGACTGACATCGCTGAGGTAGATGCTAGAACCAACGGCTCCGACGCAAGAATGCCAAAGACCAGGCGAAGTGGGGAAGAATGAGTAGGAAAGCGGACCCTGACAGAAACCTGGATGAGCGCTAGGACGATGATGATTAGAGTGGTGGTAAGGCATTTAATTAGATATGCTAGATAAGAGCTTCCTAGACATCAGTCATCATCTTGGTGTTAATATCCCGGTTGTGCTCTCGCGCACGAGGGCCCGGGGTCCCCTTGACCATGATCCAGGATTTGGCAGGTCAGGTAATTACAGTGGAGCGACTGCCATCTGACCTCCATGACCCTGCTACCAGGAGAACCTGACCAGATTGGATCATGGTTACACATCCAGTCGCCTGAATGTGCAGGTTTCATCACGATGTTTTTCCCTCACCGTTTGAGCATCGTTTAATATTCAAGTAATGTACATAGCTCAGAAAACCGGAATTGGTACATGGTCGGAGCGGGATTCGAACCCGGGACCTCTGGCTTACGAGTCGTATACTCTATCCGCTTGGCCATCGAGGCTCCCTAGACATTAGTGGATCACCATAATCTCTACGCTTGGCTGATGGGTTGGAGATCACGCCGCCCATTTTCTGGTCTATGGACATTAAGAAGTACTGTGTTGTGCTTGCTCGGACACCGGGCGGTTTAGTTTTAATGCTATCGTACATGAAATTAGCTGAGCACTTAGTACACATCATCACATGGATTATCATATGGTCAAAGGGTCAACTCCATCATCATCTTGGCGTTAAGTCCCACGCGAGGGCCCAGAGTCTGCGTCAGGGGGTCAAGCAATTCATGGAAATACTACCTAATGCAGTAATGCTACTGTATACGGAAACATAAAGCGAGGAATACATTTGATAATGTGCAGATACTTAGGTAGGTAGTTGTTGAAAGTCGTACCGCAAATCATCATCATTGGCCTTCATCAACCACTGCAGGTTGATGTAAGGCTAATATATCCTTTCTGTTTCCCCGACAAACTCTTCAAGAAGGAACTGCAAGTACTAAACAGCCGGTAGGACGTCTAAAACTTCGATACAAGGACAATACCTGTAAAGCATGAAATATCTATGGTCTCATTTACGTGGCATCAATTGAAATAGTTAGGAGAGCCAAGCTGTCGATCGCCCCGTTTGGCGGAAGACTATCATTGTCGGTGTAACTGCAGGTTGATGTAAGTATAGCGAATAGAACCTAGCTTGCGTGTTCTCATGTTTGCTCACGGGATCCTTCCCGTGTTCAGAGAAAGTTCCGTAAAAACTTTGTTGCTAAATTCAGTTTTCGTAATATATATTGTTACAAATCTCCAAGCATTTACTTAAAAAGAATATTAACAACATAACAAAACCTATATTTCTCTCAATTAATTGTTACAATGAAAATAACTAAAAATCTACACAATGAAATTAACACAAGTAATGGCTAGTGAGCACGTCCTTCCGTTCCGAGCGCCTCCAGCAAAGTGAAGTCTTCCATCGCTGCTATCTGCTGTCCTGCTTACAGCCGCGAAATTCACCGCCGTGACGTTAGCGCACGATCTTCACTCCGCGGATAGGGTTCCTCAGGCTAATACGGCCTCTCCTGATGACGGCGCGACCTCGCCCGTTTCCTCAGCCTGCCTTGGTTGGTCAGCATCATCGTCAGCGTTAGATGGCCCTATGCATACCAATGTTTTATCAATGTATACCAACTGAAAATAAAAAAACCGTAGTATCAGGCAGAGGCCTCGGCTTGCCTTCAACTACAGCATCAAGCAGAGCCCTCGGGATGCCCATCACGATGCAAGAGTACTAGGCAGAGGCCTCGGCATGCCTGTACGAAGAAACAGAGGCCTCGGCATGTTTCTGAAATAGCAGAGCCCTCGGGTTGCCCATCACGATGCAAGAGTACTAGGCAGAGGCCTCGGCATGCCTGTACGAAGAAACAGAGGCCTCGGCATGTTTCTGAAATAGCAGAGCCCTCGGGTTGCCCATCACGATGCAAGAGTACTAGGCAGAGGCCTCGGCATGCCTGTACGAAGAAACAGAGGCCTCGGCATGTTTCTTAAGTAGCAGAGCCCTCGGGATGCTACACACAGACGTCTCTGTGTAAATCACTCACTTTGACACAACCTCGTTGCAACAAAGTAGAAATAAGCACAGACAGAGGCCTCGGCATGTCTGGCAATGCGCTTGCGTCTAACACGGTGGGTTAGCATTGCCCTCGGGTTACTACCCAGACATAACACAAGTATGAATCATTTGCAAGAAACAGAGATCGACATGTTCCAAACAAAGTATTCATACTCACTTTCAAAGAATGTAGTGCACACATCGGGGGTCCTTTCCCCTCGCCATAGACAAATATTCCGCAGCTGCTTGCATTATCTTTCTTATAAGACCCAGCAAGGAGCTTTAGCTCATAGCGGCCATGAGGGAGTGCGTTTTAAAAACTATAAGGCCCTCGCATTCCCGAGTCCAATTTACCAGCAGACTAGCTATTTTTATGTACAAATAGTACATCTCCAACATTAAATACACGTGGTTGCCTGCGCTATCTGCGCCCACAATCATGAGTCTGAAACAAGACACCTCCATATCCAACAGCAGACGTAGCCGTATGCACCTCCTTCGGTAATGTCGGGTTAAAAATCGCTAAAGTCGGCTCACTGGTTAGTCGCTCTATTAAATCCTTACGGGCCACTTCTTGCTCGTCACTCCAACGAAATTGTACCCCTTTAAGAAGCAAGTTAGCAATGCACGCTGTCTGAATATCCAGGTAAGTACCGTCTAAAATACCCCGCTAGCTTCAAAAATTTGCGAACTTATTTAACATTGGTCGGGATTGGATCTTTAACCAATGCATCGACCTTATAAACGCTCGGCCTAACCTGGCCATTACTAATCATACGACTCAAGTAATCAATATCATTAGCTAAAAACGTGCACTTCTTAAGTGATCGAAAAACAAGCTGCTGTTAAGGTCTGCAAAACCTCTTTTAGGGTTTGCAAGCCCTCCTCGACGTATTAAAACATCGTCGATATAGACAAAGGTAGAGAGTGATAAAGACCACACTCGATGAATGAACTCAACGTTTTCATTATTATTCTTTAATAGACCACATGTGCATTTGCCAAACCATAGAGCATCTTCAAATATTCGAAGTGGCCCCCCGGAGTGACAAAGCCCGTTTTGTGCACCGAACTCGAGTCCATAATGATTTGGTGAAAGCCCGTGGACATATCAAGACTACTGTAATACTGGCTTTTACCTAAGCGATCGATGTGATCATCTATCAGAGGAAGCGGATAGCGGTCTTTTAAGGTCTTTGCGTTTAAGGCCTCGGTCTGTCTTTTTGACGAGAAGGATAGGACTTATAAACACCGATTCTGACTCCCTAATGATTTCTCGTCAAGACAATTTATAGGGCCTGTAAACAACTGGGGTCTCATTTTTAAGCTGTATATGCATCGACCCAGTCTCCGTAACAAAATAAGCTGAGAAATCATTTAATAATGATAAGAAGCGTTCCTTTTCCGCGCCTACCAATGGCGTATTATTGGGGACATTTTCGCGGACAATATTGTGCACAACAGCAGCTCGTGTTAGTCGTTGCTGACCTTTGGTACGTGTATAGGTCACCCCTTCCCTGTTCAGTACGTCCGTGCCTATGAGAACAGGAACGTTCATGCAAGCTCGTGAGACAACGTGAAAATCTATTTCAAGAGTTATGTCTTGGAATTCGACAGTCAAAGTTGTGAAAAACGCCTTTTATGAAATAATGAAATTATCGAGCCACTGTCTAATAAAATATCGACAGGTATGCCTTGTATGACAGCAGTTGAGATATCATCCTTTTATAAGTATTCTCAGTGTCACGGCAAAAGTTAACGTTTGTTTTTTTTTATTTTGTGACCTAGTTTTTTGCAAAAGGTACATGGCACGGGTTTTTGGGGGTTAATGTTATTTTTAGTCTGGTTTTGCGGGTAGGTTCGCAAACTATTCGGAGGTGTAGATGTAGGTACCACCGGTCCGTCTACTTTGACACGTTTAGGGCACATGTGTTATAGGCATGACCATAAATTCCACAGGAAAAACTTTGTGTAAAACCGTGGCATTGAAAATTAATCAGAATTTTCGCGTTTTCGACTATAATTATTGTTAGATGGAGACACAGACATTGTCGCCGGCTTTATCTAAATCGAAAGGAAGTCAACTTTGCTGTACGGGGATAACTTAGCGTTCGTCGCATCCGCTCTAATTTGTGGATCGCATATACCGCGAACAACAATAGCAGTAATTAATTCATGAGTCATACCGCCTACAATCCGAAGACGTAAAAGTGATCGGCGTACATACAGATTGGTCAGAGTCCTGTTTAATAAGTCATATTACCTATATCTACACGGCGAGGGCATAAGGGTTTGAACTCACGTGTGAAAGTTGACCAAGTCCGATCGTTCGTAACCCATTCGTTTAGCCATATTCGCGCGTCCCCCTTTAAACAGTTATCTATACGTGCTAAACACTCTCTATCGTCCCATCTATTAATGAAACACGGATGATCGACCTCACTAAATTATACGTCAACATCGTTAATAGCCGGGTCAAAATTAGAAATATAGACATGGTTAGGTCTTACCGGATTAAGCGCGCCAATGGCGCTGACTAGCTTATCCGTCACCTCGGTTAAGACGCCATCCAGGGTAGCAGCGGTTGAGGGTGGTCCGCATGGCGCGCTGGATGCCCGCGTCGGCGAGCCAAACGCCCCGCTGGCAGCCCTGCCAGCCTCGACCCGCGACGTCGGCAGCAGCGGCGGCGGCGGCTGCGCCCGCGGCGGCGATACGGCCTGCAACGGCGCTGGCGACCCGTACGGCGGACCCCTAGTGACGTCGGATGACCCCGGCAAAGCGGTGACATTCGAGTCAATCGCACTACACTGACCATTACTCTGTTCATCACTAGAATTTTCTAAAATAGTTAAGCGAGATAGGATAGCCTGTAGGGTTTGCTGCAAACTCGGATCTGGTGCATCGCGAGGTTTGCCCCTACGTCTTTTTCTAGCTGGTTCAGCCATAATTACGAAAAAGAATTACTTACTTGTAAAATGTGGGTAATAACAAAACTTAGGCAATTAGTAAAAATAGCAAACAAAGAAAAATATGAAAATATGAAAAACCAAAAGCGGTGGATAGCTATGGGAGCTATCCCACTTCTGATGTTACAAATCTCCAAGCATTTACTTAAAAAGAATATTAACAACATAACAAAACCTATATTTCTCTCAATTAATTGTTACAATGAAAATAACTAAAAATATACACAATGAAATTAACACAAGTAATGGCTAGTGAGCACGTCCTTCCGTTCCGAGCGCCTCCAGCAAAGTGAAGTCTTCCATCGCTGCTATCTGCTGTCCTGCTTACAGCCGCGAAATTCACCGCCGTGACGTTAGCGCACGATCTTCACTCCGCGGATAGGGTTCCTCAGGCTAATAATATATTATAAAGAGGTAGGACCAAATGTCATGCCGAAACGTCTTTCTCCATATTATCTGTATAATGAAGAGACATGTCGACCGACTTCAATCATTTTTGACGTACCGGAAATTAAATCATATCCAACGTTTACTCCGAAAAAGACATGGTTATAGAGTCTTTGTGAAAGAATATTTTAATTTTTTTATTAGCTACTAAAATATATTACAGAAAATGGGTCAAAATCATATTACTGTCTGTTTACGTTATAACCAAGAAATTTGTAAATCAATAAAGGCGTATTTTTGCTCTGTGTCAGAATATGTTTCTTTTATTATTATGTTTAGGACAACTTGTTATTTCAAGTTCCATTTTATTTATGAAATTTAATAACTTTAAATAGCGTACGCATCTCGTCACCACAGCGTCTGCTGCAGCGAGTGTTTAGCAGTGGACGTCGTGCGGCTAAGATGATGATGATGACAACTAAGTATTTGTTGTTTTATTATATTGTTATACATTTAAAGATTATTAGAGAGGAAGAGAGAACATTGTAATATGCGACGTAATATTGAAGAATTAAAGTAGCACTTGGGTCAACTTGGTAAGGGTTGAAAGGAAAATGGGTAAAAGAAAAAATTATGATAACAATAGACACGTGTCTCCCTCTCTTAGCTGTCTAATTTCATTAGAGCTTCATTTAGAACGGCTTGCACCAAACTCTTTAAATCATTTAAGTTGATACCTAAACATAAAATCATACAAAGAAACGTCAAACGTAATTCTGAAACGCGTTTAAGAATTTGGTGCAAACCGAGCTTAATTAGGTAATATAAATGAAGATCTAGTCTAACAGTAGGATTGTTATTGAAGGCCTATAACCTCTAAACGTCATTAATTAGAAAATATCCCAGACATGGATTACCTTTTTAATCCTCCCACATAACAAGGCAGGTTATGTTTTGCTCTGTTACGATGAGCGTGGACTAAACGCTACGGAGTGCGACCCCGAGGTAGGTCGCGGCAAAGGGGCGGGCATGAAAGGCCTTGCGAAGCACATTCCACCCAGGCCTCCCCGAGAACTATGTTCGCTGTTTCGCCTCTGTATTTTACGGAAAGTACCTACTTATCTTTTCACTTAAAAAAACAATTACTGGGAGCATTTTGCAGCGCCCTATATATCTAAGACTAGCTATGTGTATTCAGGTTTACCTATATGCAAGTAAAAACACAACACCTATATATATTCTGAAGCACCTATATTAACACTTTCACTACACATATTATCGGGTTTGTTACCACGGTTAGTATTGTTTTTACCTCGATATTTCGACGCAGTTGCATGCGTCATGGTCACGAGTTGACTGGTGCCGCTGTAACAACAATACTAACCGTGGTAACAAACCCGATAATATGTGTAGTGAAAGTGTAGTGAATAACCACGAAAGTCTTAAAACCTACACCTATATTAATCCGAGATAAATTATAATCTTAACTGACTGGCTCTTTTCTGAGTTATGTACATTAGTTGCATGCTAACCGATGCTCTTGAACGGTGAGGGAAACCATAGTGATGTAACCAGCATATTTAGGCGACTGAATGTGTAACCATGATCCAATCTGGTCAGTTTCCTCTCCCCAGGGTCACGTAGGTCAGATGGTAGGCGCTCCACTGTAATTATCTGATCTGCCAAAATCCTGGACCATGGTCAAGGCGGACCCCTTGCCTTGTGCGCGAGACCACAACCGGGACATTAAAGCCTAGATGATGATTATAATTTACAATCTTAACTAAAATTCACCCAAGTATAGAATACAGGAGAGAATGTACATTGCAACAGCACTGAAAATAAATGCCGTAATGCACTGAGGCGTCCGTATTGATAAAGACATGCCTGTAAAGCGTAAAGACCTGCCTTCTTGCGAATGTAACGAGTTGACATTTCTTGTTTCACCAGAAAATAGAGTATCGGTTTCCGCTACCTTTCCTTTCATAAGTACAACAAGGCTTACTGATGAAAAGCGGAACGATACGGTTTCGATTTGGTATTTACTCACTCACGTGCAATAGAGACGGTGATCTACGAAGCTGAACTAGTAGTAGTCAGAGCTGAAATCTGCACTGACTACATCTAATACCTAAGATTCATGCCCGAGATTTCATGTAGGTAACAATAGGTAAAATCTGTCCAGACTTGTCTTATTTGGTAAACAAACAATAGTCGAACAAAATGGAATCTTGCCACATCAATCACGCTACGTAAAGTCTGTGTGGTCTTGAGTTGTATATGAAATGCATAGAATGTAAATTTCAACGTATTATTTAATTATTCTTTTATATACATAATTTCACTAAAAATATAAATTTCACCATTGCACTGTCACATATTTAAAACACATTGACATATTGACATTCGGAAATGTATTTTGCAAATGATTTTTAAAGGCATTTTCTAACCCCATGTCTAACGACCGCCATATTTGATTACCAAACAAGACAAGTCAGTCTAGACACAATATTGAGTATGCTTGAGTTATTATAAATAAATAAAAATAAAATAAGTTAATGACGTTTATTACACAACCTCATGACACGAAAGGTACATTTTTAACTTTTATCATTCAAATATTAAAAAAGGAAACAGTGACATTATATCCATGATATATCGCTACTCGCGCTACGGGAAGACGTGCAAAGGGATCACACTCAGCGTATGCCATGGCCATTTTTGACGTAAGCAACTTCTCTTTTTCCCAATAAACCTATTGACCAATACAACATGAATTTCGAACGAAAATAAACATAGAACCTACATTTCAGGTCGCGGTTAAACTATAAATCCATGCACGAGACATTGTGTGACGAGGATAGACCGAAACACATTCGCTGTGTATGCAGGCTGCAGATAAGCCGGTATGTGCCATATTTGGTAGTAATGGATTAAAAGTACCGGCTGCTTTGACGGTACACAGTTTACGGGTTTAATGCTTTTAGGCCTCTTTAATCGTTACCCCGATGAAAATGGATGGGGCTGTAATACTGTAACTGCATCATGTCTATACTAGAAACTGTAACTACTCTATATTTCACTGAAATTAGCTATGATTAGCTATGATTTTAGTAAAATTTGAGCTTTTCACTGTTCTCCGTCGCGTCATTGTAAAGATTAACAACACACTTTCAGTTTTAACTTTATCTTGTGTATGACATATATAACACAGTACACCACTAGCCCATAACAGGCTACTGCTGGACTTGAGCGTGCGCAATATTAGAAGAGGGTTTGTTCGACTTCCGTCGAGTATAGTCGTCGCGCAGACGCTCTTGCGCTAGTTTCGTGCTCGTGTAAAGCGCTGACGCTGCAGCCTACTCCGCGTCGTTTACTTGGCTACGGCCGCGATGACCCAGTTATTGTGCGTGAATCACAAACGTTCAGTGTAATGTTGTGTAATTGAAATAATTATTAAGGCGAAGTTACATCAATTTAGTGATTAATTATGGCTGGCAAAAGTCCAATAAAACTTAAAACGGAAAATGAAATTCAGTTATACAACCATTACTCCGAAGAAAAAAGTAATCGTGAGAAATTCGAAAGTTTGGTACGCGACCTTAGCAAGCAAGTAGAAACTCTGCAACTAGAATTGAAGAAGACTCAGGAGCAAAACATTCTACTCCAAGAACAGATATCCTCAACCACTGTAAGTACTGATACTGGCAAACACCAAAAGCAGTATGAGACAGATGAAGAGGAATTGGCCAAAGAAACTGAGTGGGTACGAAAAATTAGTCGTAAGAAAAGGAAACTGAACACAACACACTCCCCTCCACCACAAGAAGGATCCAATTCCGACGGAACCACTAAAGAAGAGAAAGTGAAAAAAGTTCCACTTCCTCCACCCATAGTTGTCGAAAATATCATGAACTACCAGAAATTCTATGATCTCCTTTCGGCAAGTATAAACAAAGACACGTTTATCATAAAAATGTTGAATGGCGACACCGCAAAGATAAATGCAAATAATGAAAACTCGTACAGAGCAATTACCGAACTGTTGCTTGCGAACAAGTGCCTGTGGCACTCCTACGAGAATAAACAGGACCGACCGATAAGGGTAATGGCCAAAAACCTCCATTCGTCGTGTACTCCAGAAAGAATCGTGGAAGACCTTAAGTACAAAGGATATAAAATTAACGAAGCGGTCAACAAACTCAGCTGGAGAAATAAGCAACCGCTCAACATGTTTATGCTTTCGTTCCAAAAAGATGAAGACATAAATAATATTTATAACATAAGGTCTATACTGGGCTGCAAAGTTGATATTCAACCACTAAAAACATCCAAGCTCATACCACAATGTAAACGGTGTCAAACCTATGGTCATACCCAAAAATACTGTTCAAAAGAACCAAGGTGTGTTAAGTGTACAGGAAAGCATTTAACTAAAGACTGTAATAAACCAGCAGATGACAAGCCAAAGTGCGTTCACCAAACCTCACCCGGCAAGTTACAGAGGGTGTATTGTAGCTAAAGAACTACAGATTTTAAAAAACAAGACTTTAAAGAAAAATGTAACAACTATATCCGGTCCAGCATTCAATACCAATAAAAGCAAGAAGACAATGGACCAAAATCATATGGGCAAACAGGTCACCAAAAGCCTGTCATTTGCACAAGTTACAAAGGGAGCCCAACCGTCTCAACAGTCTAGCTCCAATCCATCATCTGCTAGCTCCAATACAGATTCAAAGATTAATAGAATTTTAGATCTTTTAACCTCATTTGATAATAGGTTGAAGAAACTTGAAAACAGCACTAAAATTGCTACATCCAAACAAGGGAAATGACTATGGGACTCAAAATTATGGCATGGAATGCGAATGGGCTCGCAAAACATCTAAATGAGTTACAAGTGGTTCTAAGCACAAACAATATTGATATTTGCCTAATATCAGAATCCCATTGCAC
The DNA here is from genome assembly GCA_905147135.1 of Blastobasis lacticolella. Classification (NCBI taxonomy): domain Eukaryota; kingdom Metazoa; phylum Arthropoda; class Insecta; order Lepidoptera; family Blastobasidae; genus Blastobasis; species Blastobasis lacticolella. The sequence goes on from LR990051.1 coordinate 6,843,866, forward strand.
CAGAGAGTCGTTTATAAAAATCAAAGACTATAAAGTCTATCATGCTTTACACCCTGATAACACTGCAAGGGGAGGAAGCACTGTCATAATAAAAGAAAATATTTACCATTATGAAGAGCATAAATGTGAAGAACAGGCTATACAAACAGTGGCTGTTTGTGTAAGAACTAAACGTTACCCTGTTACCATTTTCGCCATATACTGTCCACCAAAGTATTCCCTAAAACGCGAACAGTGTAAAAACCTTCTATACAATCTAGATAACAGATTCATACTTGGAGGTGATTTTAATGCTAAACACATCCACTGGGGATCAAGATTAACTACAACGAAAGGGAAAGAGCTTCTTTATGCTACTAGATATATGAATTGTGGCGTAATATCAACCGCAAGACCAACGTATTGGCCCACTGATCGTAATAAAGTCCCAGACCTCATTGACTTTTTTATTTGTAAAAATATACCAACTAGTTTTCTTCACATTGAGGAAGGATATGAAATGAGCTCAGATCACTCGCCAATAATTTTGACTCTTAGTGAGAGCATAATACTAAAAGAGAGCAATGGTACCCTGTCAAACAAGAAAACCGACTGGGAAAGGTTTACACATGATCTAGACTCTATTACTGAACTTAATGTTTCATTAAAATGTCCACAAGAGCTAGATACAGATCTAAGTAAATTCATTACAAATATACAGCAATGTGCCTGGAAAAATACACCAACAGTGAAGAAGAGATCCAAAGGTAACTGCTATCCAGCCGAAATTCTAAACCCCCTTAAAGAAAAGAGAAAGCAAAGACGCAAATGGCAACAAAGTAGATATCCCGTGGACAAAACGCGGCTAAACTACTTAACAAAAAAACTAAGGGAAGAAATTCAGAACTTTCGTGATGAATCTACGAATATCTACCTAAGAAAGTTAACAAGTGATCGCACAACTGATTACTCCTTGTGGAAAACAATGAAGCACATAAAGACGCCAACTTTACACATACCTCACATTAAAGAAACTAATGGGGGGTGGGCCATAAATAATAAACAAAAAGCTATTAAATTTGCTAATCACCTGGAACAAATATTTCAACCTAACATGCATAACTCTGAGAACACAGAACTGGAGGAAGCATCTTGTAATGATAGATTAGAAATAAAACTCGTTACCCCTAAAGAGGTTCAGACTGAGATAAAACGCTTAAAGAAAAATAAAGCTCCTGGCGTTGATCTAATTACGGGCGAAATTCTCCAATATCTTCCACGTAAAGCCATAGTAAAACTTACCACCCTTATCAATGCTTCGTTTAGACTAAAATACGTGCCTGATATGTGGAAAGTTGCAGAAATCATTATGGAAAACCACCTCAGGAAATAACATCCTATAGACCAATTTCTCTATTGCCAGTTGTGTCAAAGTTGTTCGAAAAGGGGCTTGTTAAGACGACTGAGCCCCATAATAGAAGAAAGAAAGCTTATCCCTGATTATCAGTTTGGATTTAGGGAGAAGCATTCAACAATCGATCAAGTGCACAGAATAACTAGTTTAATAGAAAAAACATTAGAAGAAAATAAAGTCTGTTCTACTGTTTTCCTAGACGTGGCACAAGCATTTGATAAGGTTTGGCATGAAGGTCTTATGCACAAAATAAGACATAAACTTCCGAAGCAGTTTGCAGATATTCTGGAATCTTATCTTACGCAGAGAATGTTTCGAGTTAGACAGGATGAGGAATATTCAGAACTTAAGTACATAAAAGCTGGAGTACCGCAAGGAAGCGTCCTAGGTCCGATGTTGTATTTATTATACACTTGTGATATCCCAGAACTAAAAAATAACATCATTGCAACCTTTGCGGATGATACGGCTATCATGGCTACAGGGTCCACTCAAGAAGAAGCAGTAACGAAACTGCAAACAGCTATCAACACTATATTTGATTGGACAGTGAAGTGGCGAATCAAACTGAATGAGTCAAAATCGATTCATGTCGATTTTACTAACAAAATACCGTCTTATCATCCGGTATTTATAAACAATCAAGCAATACCGCACAAAAACACAGCTAACTATTTAGGCATGACCTTAGACGGAAAGCTTCGCTGGAAAGCTCATGTCAAAAAGAAACGCGACGAATTAGAACTTCGCTACAAAAAGATGTACTGGCTACTTGGAAAGCATTCTTCTTTATCAGTACACAACAAACTACTTTTGTACAAACAAGTCCTAATGCCAGTATGGACTTATGGTATCCAGCTATGGGGCTGTACCAAACAAAGCAACACACAGATGATACAACGCTTTCAAAACAAAGTACTGAGGGACATTGTAAATGCGCCCTGGTACATTAGAAACAATGATCTTCACCGGGACCTCAATGTGGATCTTGTTGCAACTATAATTAAAAAACACGCCGAAGCCCATGAAAGAAGGCTTCATCATCATGTGAATGTTGAGGCTATCCAGCTCCTTGACAACACGAATATAGTGCGAAGACTAAAAAGGACAAAACCTTTTGAGTTAGTGTAGTGAATATTAGTGATAAGTAGTGCGATGAGTGCTTACTGCAAAGAACACAATAACAATGTGTCTTCCCCTTAATAGAGACAATAAGAAAAGGTGTTAATGGACACATTCTTATATTATTCTAACTTAGCAATGTATGTTAAATTTAAAGTACTTATTAGTCTTTAGGCTAGATTGTAATTGCAATGCTCTACCTACTTGTCAGATAGGTAGACCACTTAAGTGAAAAAAAAAAAAATTAGTAGAGGGTTTTGCCATAATCTCCACGCAAATGGGTTGATGATTGCAGTTTTAAAATTGCAATTCGAGAGGCCTTGGCGTGTGACACATCGCGGATAAGATCGAAGAGGCTCGCCTACGCTGATTTGGTCATGTGTTGCTTAAGCCCCATTAATACATGGGCAATAGGTGCCTAAAGTTACCGGTATCCCTATCTCGGAAACCTAATCTTGAACGCACACTGATGCAGTGCGCTGCGCAGTGCACTGCACGATGTGGCAAAACTTGTTACCCGCCGAGCAATTTGTATGCAAGTACATTGACAGATGGCGGAATGTCCCACTGTGCAGCGCGCCGCGCGGCGCACTGCATGATGGGGCAACACCCGCAATTGAAGCCCGAAATGTCAGTTCTGTATGAATTTTGTCTACGTTTTTCAATTTGGCCCCATCGTGCAGCGTGCGGTGCGATGTCAGTAGATGTCAACATGAAACGTCACATCTGACTGTTTCTTTTTACCAACAGTTTGAATCTTTCTCTTTATGTGACACAGTTCACACACATATATCTGTCTACTTTTTTTAGTACAGATACAACGCGTGTGAATGAAATAGGAAACCGACCTTGTCAAAGAAAGTTTGACCGCTGATGCGTAAGCCCCTCCCCTTTTTCTGATTCTTTAACATTAACGAAGTTGTTTCGCTTTCGTGATCCTGTCGTCATTCTCTTCTCAGTTCATCCCGAATTATAAATAAGGAATGTTTGGTTCTAGAAAACTAGTTTCTAAAAAGAAATGCTGGTACTCGTAGAAATCTACATTTTGATTGGTACCTGTCAAACTTAAAACTGTAATAACTCTGAAACTATTGGTGCTAGAATACTAGTTCCTAAAGAGAAATGATAGTACTCGTCGAGATCTACATTCCGGATGATAGCTGTCAAACTTAATACTGTAATAACTCTGAAACTATCGCTCCTTGAACACTAGTTCCTGAAGAGAAATGATAGTCGAGATCTACATTCCGGATGACAGCTGTCAATCTTAAAACTGTAATAACTCTGAAACTATTCGCCTTAAAACGCTTGTTCCAGAACAGCAAATACTTATAGATATCGACAGGCACTATCATTTCTTTTTAGGATCTAGTTTTCTAAGAGCAATGGTTTCCGAGTAATTTAAGTTATATACACTCTTTATACTTACTACTGATGTTATACTTTGTAGTTATAGTTTTGGATGAGCCACCATGGTATACACTCAGTTTAAGTAAACATTCGTAAAGGAAAGAAATAACTACGTTTTAAAACATTTTATTGTAATATTGTCCAAAAATCATGTCTTCAACCAGTTGAGGACAAATTTAAGCAGTGCGGTTTATCCTACAACAGAATCAATCAATGTAAATAAAAATTCCTAACATGACCGAATCAATTTTCTGAATTTAAAAATTTTGAAGTTTTTATGTTTTTATATCCTCAAGATAATTTAATTGAATGTATTATCATAGAGCCTGTAACCATCGGACAATCAATACGCTTTTAACGAAAATCGGCCAAGTACTTTTTGAGCTAGAATAAACATCCATACAAACATTCATATCAATATACATACACACAACCCCCTTTCTCCCGCTAGAGTACGACATTGACGACATACGACAGAGACGACATTGTTCCACTTGCTATGGTCCTGACAAATCTCTGTCGATTCTTCCACGTTTATCAACTTTACATACATAGATTGTTAAGTTCATTACCCTCCCTTAGCTCCATCGTAGTCGGGTAAAAAGTATCAGTTATAGTATAGTATTCGCAGAAGATGCATGGTTCAATTTCTTTAGATATTACTGATGTTATACTTCTTAGTTAAAATATGTAATGACTAACCACGGTCTACAGATGGTGAATCTATGGACACCTGTCAGAAGTAAACATCCAAAGAAAAAATTCGTTTTCAAAGATTGTACCCTAGTAAATTGAAAAGTAAGATTGTAAAGACGTACCCTATATGGAATACCGTTGAAAAAAATAGACTTACCAGTTGATGGTGAACCTGGAAATGTATCCGGACCGTTTTCAGCAGGTTTTCAGTATGTCACCATTATGTTATAATCAAATATTAACCCGAGCCAGATCAAGGTTACAAAAACGGCACACAAATTGTAATGTCAATGTAGCATTGACAATAATATAAATTAAATAATCATCGTGGCGTCATTATGATGATGTTGACTTCAATATAATGTTTTATGAGCTTGTTGAAAAACATCCTGCACCATACGATTATAATCGATCAGATTACTCTAAACGGAACGTGAGAGACAAGATGCGGATAATTATAGTAAGGAAATTAAACGGCAAATTACGTGGGGACAAAAATGTCTGACCATGCCAGCCCGCTAGGCACGGGAAGGAGAGTTCAACCCACGAAGCGATGGCTAGACGTCGATAAGAACGGCATGCATGCCAACAAACTCACCACCAAGGATACCGAAGACCGAGCGAAGTGGACGAAGAGGATTAGGAAGGCGGACTCCTGGCAACCGAAATTTAACACCAAGATGATGATAATAATGATTTTGGCGTCAAATCCTGTTTGTGCTCTCGCACGCGAGGACCCGGGGTCCGCTTTGACTATGATCCAAGATTTAGCAGATCAGGCAATTACAGTGGAACGACTGCCAACTGACCTCCATACATAAGGTCGACATAAGGTCAATAATCATGCAAGTCGTTTAAAATAACGCGCGTAAAAGCGTCGAAAAAGCTCTCGTGCAAACGTTGCCTAACTCACAATCATTCGTAAATCTCTCGTGCGAACATTGCCTTACTTAAAAACCAGAATAACACCACCGTTTTCTTTGTTGTCACCGTGACGTGGCACTGCATGGTGCGCCGCGCAGTGCACTGCACTGCTGTGCAAGTGATGGATTCCTAGAACGACATCACTGAATCCACATGAGGAACCCTAAAAATCAGGCAAAGAAGAGCATAAATAGCAAGAAAGCGGACCCTAGCAGGAGCCGGGATTGACCGCTGGATGATTGGTGTGTGAATGTTTGCTACCTCTTCACGTCTAAACGGATGATCGAATTTGGACGAAATTTGGTAGGTTCTTAGATTAGGGTCTGAAATAAGACAAGGCTATTTGTGGCATTTGATTACTTGCTCATGAACGGGGAACAAGGAGATTTTAAACCGACTCTCCAAGACATTTATCACCATTTATATAAGAATAACACAATTTCGTATTGTACAGCTTATCTTTCATTTTAATAAAAATACATAAGGTAAACTGTATTTTCATCTAGGTAAACAATTTCATGAAATATTTAAAAACTTCGCACGGATGCTCGGAGTACCTATCTCGGAATGTTGAAATAACATGGAATTCACGTTCATTGTAATATTTTGCAATAGGTATTCATTACATACTTTTTAAACTGAGCAATTAAAGTTGTTAATTCTATATCTCGAGTTATGTAGGCATTTCTGGTTCATTAGTTCACATACGAAAAATTTGTCTGGACCATAAATTTTGGATACAGAGCACCAAAATCTTTAGCCTGAACGTTTTTAGGTACTTTGAATTTCGTGGAAAATTATAGCCTACTAATGGACCCTGCGCGACTTTGTTCGCAGTTTACCTACCCTTTTTTTCTTGCTTGAATCCTTCCTCTTGAATCACTCTATCATTGAAAATTATTGAAACCCGCACACCACAATGTTATTGAACACCGCGTTAAAATCCGTTGCGTAGTTTAAAATATCTAAGCGTACATTGAAACATAGGGGCAGATAGCGGGAAGCTACTTCGTTTTGAACTATGTATAGATGACATGTCATTCTGGTAATCATAATCTTTCATAAAAATCCGTACATTGTTTTTTTTCTGTTAATGAGAATCTTCACGTTTATTTATATACTGTTACAAATCTCCAGGCATTTACTTAAAAAGAATATTAACAACAGAACAAAAGCTATATTTCTCTCAATTAATTGTTACAATGAAAATAACCAAAAATCTACACAATGAAATTAACACAAGTAATGGCTAGTGAGCACGTCCTTCCGTTCCGAGCGCCTCCAGCAAAGTGAAGTCTTCCATTGCTGCTATCTGCTGTCCTGCTTACAGCCGCGAAATTCACTGCCGTGACGTTAGCGCACGATCTTCACTCCGCGGATAGGGTTCCTCAGGCTAATAATACATATATTGACAAAACTATGCAAAAAGGTTACGTACGAATCCTAATAACCTTTCTCACGTCAACTAATCTAAAGTCAATTGTAAACACGCTAAGCACCACGAGCCCACGGCGTTCACAAATACATGCAAATTCCTAAGCGAGAACGAATCCAATCACGGTCCGACTCCTTTATCCGATTAAACATTCGAAAAGTGAATTTGGGCCCACCAAAGAGATGATAAAAGCTTAAATTAATATCAAACGGTGCGTGGGGCGTATAATTAATAATAATTAAATCCCCGCCCGCACCCGGTTTGACGCGCGCCGTCAGCAAATCCGCTTATTTCTACATTTCGCAGCCACACGTAGGTACAATGTCAAACGGAATCATTAATCGGTTAGGAACTGTTTGTGAACAAGTTATTGGGCAGTTCAATCACCATCAATCTGGAAATTACCAGATTTTGAAGATAGAGAAGCAAGGTACTCCCAGAGGAGCCGCTGCTGAACCCAAGTGGTCGATACCTAAGGTACTACTGTAACGACACCTGACACGACACGGCAAACCATCTCCATACCATACCATGACGACCTGAGTGGTTCAGTGGTCAACATGCCAGTCAACCACGCAAGAGGTCCCGGGTTCGATTCCCGGCCGGGCAGAAATTGAAATGATTAATTTTAATTTCTGTTACGGGTCTGGGTGTTCTATGTATTATAAGTATATATTTAAAAGTATTTAAGAAGTATATCAGTTATCTAGCACCCATAGCACAAGCTTTGCTTAGTTTGAGGCTAGATAGCGCTGTGTGAATTTGTCCACGATTATTTATTATTATTATTATTTACTATATCTAAATCGGTCGTAATTGTAAACTTATAATAATAGATAAGTTAACCCGGCGCCACTAACTCGTAAACCTACTGTACCCCTACTTATTCTTTTTTTATTGCTTTTTTTATTTTTTTATTTAAGCCTTCCTCTTGAATGAATGAATTCTATCACTATAACCACATTAAAATTCTGTGCGTAGTTTAAAAAGATCTAAGACTACATAGATTCATAGGGACTGATATCGGGAAGCGACTTTGTTTTATACTATAGGTATATAGAAATACCGTCTCGGGGTGCCAATCTTAGAATCCTTAAAAATAAAAAGTATTAGGACAACGTTACTTTATCTGATTTCAACATCAAAAAGGTAATGGGAAGCGAAGGGAAAGTTGAGGTCTTTCAATTGACGCATGCTGACCGACCTGGGTACCGATTCTGGTATGCAATGCAGTTGTTATTATGTTGCAATGTAACTGTGATGTTACTATAACTACGTCGAGGTATCGAGTTAGTCCCAGCATCATCCCAGTTAAATTGCCGTTAAATCATTGTTCGACCTTTGACACGTTTTCGTTGACAGAATTGAAGGAAGTTTGACAACTAAGAAAGATGCAACTTAGTAATTTATTTATTTATTGGAGTACCAAAAGCCATATAAAACCATAATGCATATAAAGTACCAGGAAACGAATTGTGGAAAAGTTCGAACTCATGAAAGTTATAACTCAACATCTGTCATTTGAATAACAATCACACATTTGATATGCGATGCAATTGTAAAGTTACTGCAACTAAGACGATTTCCGTACCAGAATCGAAGCCCAGCGCTTATACGAGTGTTAACACCGACGAGGCACCGGGCACTGAGACACAACTCGCACATAGGCATTTTTTGCGCCATCCACAAAGGGTATAATGGCACGCTTCGGACTGTCGGATCGGCAGAGAACACTCATGTAGACCACCGTGGCCGGCTGGTTTTGCTGGATTCGCAAGAGTCGCAGTTACACTCTGCCTTGGGAGTACCTATAGTTGGGAAGACTTTCAGGTTTCATCGAAAACGACACCCCATAGGGTTGATAGACGTAGGCGAATAATGTGCACAGTGTGCCCGGTTCTTGAACAATATCGCTTAGCCAACGATATTAACAGGCACACCTAATGAGTGGTCAGCTCGTTGCGTTACTGAAGTTCGATTAGCCTTAAAGTACGAAACGGTCTCCCATCCAGTTACTGGAAACGGCGTGCGTTGCTTAACTTAAGTTATCAGTATCACAAGCACTAGAACAGACCAAGGCCGCTTATAATAACAAATAGACTACGCTACATGTGTTGCCAACAAATCTGACGCTTGAAGTCTCATGAAAATAGGTTCTACACTTCAAGTAATTGCATGGCATGGTTTCCTGGTACAGCACGGGCGAATAGTCTCATAACCTTAATAATTGAAAAAACAACTATTTACATACCAAACATCATAATCTGTCACTTGGTTTTCTTATGTATGAAGCTGTTTGCAACAATAGTAAAGCTTGGATTTATCACTTAAGCCAATGCACTCTTTTCTCACTTACGAATATTCGGTTTACACGGCTACACACGGCAGTGTCCTAACCTACCCTGCTTTGATTTTCAACCGTCTTCAATTTGTATACGCAGCCATAATAAAGGCAGGCATTCTGTACTTGGCAAGGTTGCGTTGGGCGGCCGAGTGGAACCAGGCGCCGGCGCCGTTGACCCGTAAACTGGCCGATAGGCCTCACGGGGTCAACTACTTAATTGTAACAAAGCGGACAAATTTCGTATAATGTGAATATTGATGCTGTTCAATCTGTATAGAAAGTAGAAATGATTAGCTGACTGAGTGACTGAATAACGTACCTGCACACAAACGGTACTGTTTAACGAAAAATTTCTAACGAACTCCTTAAATATCGCCACGAGAGGGATATAAAACGGAAGTGACGATATATATCTTCCGCCGTCTATCGTTAGTCTGTTTCCGTATACTTATAACAGCATGTTTGCCTTATGACAAACTAGTGGACCCGACGCGACTTCGTTCGCGTACACCTGCTTTACCCATACCTACCTTTCTTTTCTTGCTTAAAAACCTTGCTTGAATCACTCGAATCTTGTTGAAAACCGCATCAAAATTCGTTGCGTAGTTTAAAATATCTAAGCGTAGATATATACATAGGGGCAGAGAGCGCGTGGCGACTTCGTTTTATACTATTTATAGATGGAACTAAAGCTCTTATGTGATTATAAATCTCTGCCGGCTTTGTTTCGATTTCGTGTAACTTTTGCCGTTTTCGTAATCCATTCGCTTCAATGACGTCTGTCCATTATGATATAGACTTTACGAAAACGTTTAACAGGTTTTACGATTTTCAAAATGAAAATGAAAGATAATCAGCAAGTGCACAACTTGAAAGGGAAACAATATGTCAAAGAGGCAATGCAGATGTCAGTCGTCATCTTCCCATTAACAACAACTTGACCATAACGCTTGAAAAGTCGGCGACAGAATTGGGGTTTTCTACATGAATGCATTCCGTTACCGTGACAGAAGGGTCGCCGGAGACCCTGGCTCCTCTAATATAAAATTCATAAATCATACCAATGCAAAAACAACCACCGTCTCTCCTAATATCTTTCTCAGTGTTGCTGAAATAAATCAAAAGTCAAGAAGGCATTACACTCTGAGTCACTACAATTTATACTTTATACATTAAAGTGCTTAATAAGATAAGACGAAGGATTATAAAGTAGGTTACAGAAAGGATAAGTATAATTTATTGGGGCTCCATGATAGTGAAAGGGTATTTAATGAGGACATTCGTATGCTGGCAGGGAGCTGTTTTATCTAGAAGCACCATAAATGTGAACTCAATTAGTAGAAATGAAGATAGTGTGTCATTTTTTTTAAGTATAAGGGATTTGCTAGACTAGGTAAAAACCTAAATGAAAAAGACTTTAATGCGACTGAACAGCGAAACTGCATACAGGATGTGAGGCAGACCGGTTCTTTTACTTCTAGAATAAACACAAGAGGATATGTAAGTCATATCGCTACGAAAAGTCGAAGTTTAGGTCACAAAATATTTTTGTTGTGCCTGGTTGTGCAAGGGCAGACTAACACAAAAAAAAACTTAATTTCACCCATCCGGGTTTTGGGTCACTACATATTTTTCTTTGTGCCTGGTTGTGCAAGGGCAGACTAACACTAAATAAAACCTAATTTCACCCATCCGGGTTTTGGGTCACAACATCATTTTCTTTGTGCCTGGTTGTGCAAGGGCAGACTAACGTTTTGTAAGTCTCCTAAATCTAGGTTTCACTACAATGTGGAATATTTTTTGTACTCGATGACGTAAGATAACCTACGGTGCCCTAGCAGCCTAATATGGTGTTATAGCGTAACAGTTGCACTTACGCTGTTACTAAAATTAACATAACCTAACACAGTAAGTATACCCTTTACAGGGAGAATGTTAAAGTTAATTACATACCTACACTTTGTTAATATTTAATCACACATACTTGCGAGAGAAAGCGAAATTTAATAAACGTCTTTGTAATTTTTTTATTTGCCTTTTTTTAAACACCGTTTTCCTGAATGTAAATAACAATAAATTACCAAATATCTTTCTTCAATGCGTAAATAGGGAAGTCGAGCGCCACATAAAATCTTCTGTTTGTGAGCTGAGTTGACATAATGAGTTTGTGATGAAGAATACCTCTAATATAGTTGTCTTTCAACAGATTATCTGACCATTTCATTCATTAAAATATGGCCAGGTGGTCAACAAATCCGGTGAATGATCTTACGGGGTACTCAAAAATTATTATGACGGAGGTGTGTTTAGTTAGGTAGCTTTGGATAAAGTGTCTACACAAAATGTTAATTCAAATGGAAACTACTTTGTTGTACCTATGAGTGAAAGGGTTAGGCGATTGACCGACACGAGCAATTTTTTTATGCTACTCTGTGACAAACGAGCATACAGCCCACCTGATGGTAAGTGGTAACTGTCACCCATGACATCTACAATTCATACATTTAGGTTGCAGATAACACAAATGCAGACCGCAGGTGCATTGTATGAGGACTAAGCAATACTCTTAAATAAATGATGATGGTGAGTGAAGGGACAACGTAATTTTCACATTATCCAGGAAAATTCAGACGAAGTCGCGTAAAAGATCAGTTTGCAACAAAACATAAATTATGGTTGCTCAAACAAAGCTCGGACATAAAATACAAAAGAATACAAACCGAAAAAAAAACTTAATTTCACCCATCCGGTTGATCCATCCGGTTGACATAGAATACGGAAAGGTACAGAAATGACCTAAGAAAAATTTGTGTGACACCATTTGATACTTAGTACGCTGGTAGAGTATTGCAATGAATTAGTTAACAATCTGCCAATAGGACTAGCGACCGACTCCGCACGGAAGTTCTCGGAGTTACTTAATTATAATATGCAGCTATTATACATGGCCGTGTGGTGTCCGGCAGAGTAGAACAGCATCAAAAATCTCCGTAGGCTGGAAAATGGGCAACAGCGTTTTTATTGCTATATTTATAACACTGTCATTTCCAACCCGCCTGCCAAGCGTGGAGATTATGACAATAACATCAACTCTCCTGGGAGAGGCCCTAAGTCCTGCAGTGGTCAGTTTTGGGCTGTGATGATGATACATAAGTAAAAATTTCCGGAGGTAATTTTCTCTAGAGGATAATGAAAACCGCGTCAAAATCCGTTGTGTGGTTTAGGGGAGTCAGCAGATAGATAGACAGACAGACAGAACTAAGGATAAGGATATCGCAGCTACATTCACAGTTTCCTAGGATGGCGGTGTTGTTATATAGCGGCCGTAATACAACGTGTGCGACGCCACTAAACTTTGACTGTGAAAACACATGGTGCGATTTCCTAAAAAGCGGTGGTAAAATTTTTTGCCATTAAGTTGCCATTAAGTGGAATCCTCGTTGTAAAAAGTAATAAAAAACGCCTATTCTTAAATAACAATTCTGTGAGATCCCTACGCCTGTGGTTTCTGCGTCGGGAAAAACATTGGACCGCCAGTCTTCGCGGCCGACGCGAGCCAATTTAACTTTCTTTATTAACACATGCAAATCATACGCAACCTATTTTAATAGCAATTAAAATTGTGCTCAAACATTATATTTTGTTGACATGCCTGCCTATACTGCAAAATGTGGGGATGTGACGTTTACTTATGCTATAAGAGGCAGATAGTTACTAAGAAAATCGTACTGCCACTGGATAGGTAGTTTTAATACTGTAGTAAAATAGCACTTTTTCCCTGTATAGATATCCGTAAATGGATTTCCTCATGTAAATAAATAAAAGGTACACTTATCAAAAAAGTCTAGAAAACGCCGACTAATACTTGAACTTAATATCATTTTTAAGTTACAATAATATTTTGCTGGTTTATTGTAAAATAATAGCATTTTTGACAACCTAAAACCACAAAGTTTTATCATGTCGCATACACTTTTTTTATGAGTATGTATAGTAAAGTAGGCAGTAGGTAGGTATTCTGTCTAGAACTAGTAGTACCAACTTCGTGTCTTCGTATTTCCCCAGAATATTAGTACTAACGTGAATAACGTGTATTACCTACTCAGTCAGAAACTGTTCAACGGATATTGATGTACCTAAATTAATGTAATTAACATACAATGCATGAAACTGTAGTGCCGAAACACCTCACTCAACCCGTCGTCAAAACGTCGATATAAAGCACAAATTAGGATATACAAAGATCCATTACACGTAAAAACATCTTACCTCCTCATGATCACTCATCATTTTAAGACAGAGAGGGCATAGCGGGGTATCCCGTTCGAATAGGAGCCGCCCGACTGGGGAAGTACCTCCACCTTACAGAATACCGCAGCTAAACAATACTCTTTTAAATAGTATTGTGTTTCTGCCAGTGAGTAAGGTTTCCAGTGCTCCATGGGGTGGGGATTTGGGGAACCGTGGCTTTGGCAGTGGAGTGGCATTTGCCTTTTTGCTGCCAGAGCAACGTGTTATAGAGGTGGGCAACGCATTGGCGATACTCTTGGTTTTGCTAATGTCTATAGGCAGTGGTGACCACTTTCCATCAGGTGGCCCGCTTGCCTGTTTGCCTACAGTATGACATAAAAAAAAATCACAACGTACATAAACGCTCACGATCGTATCCTATAGACCCCTACCCAGGCAGATACTATAGACGCATACATCATAGCCCATAACAGTCCACTGCAGGACTTAAGGGAAGGTTATTGCCATAATCTCCACGCTTGGCAGGCGGGTTGGAGATCGCAGTGTTGTAAATATAACAATGGAAAACGCTGCTGCCCATTTTCCAGCCTACGGAGACTCTAAGATCTTTTGCCTCGAAAACATTAGTCGCCTTGTACGACACCCACGAGTGTAAGGGGTTGGTGCTATTCTACTCTACCGGACACCACTCGGCCACTACAGACGCATACAATTTGAAACTATTGCTATATAGTAAATTAATTTTATTTAGGAAAAAACTAAATATTTAAATAGAAAAAAATTAACTAAGTTAAAAAATTTGGGCCGTGTGGAAGTGTAAGTACCATTTGATGCTGGGAGCATTACCTCTCTGAACCTATTGCTATATTCGTCGGTTCAATACGAATTTTTTTCATATTGTATGGTCCCTACGAAGGAAGTATTATGAAAAATGAATAAACACTGGTTAACGTAAAGCTGGCGCAGTAGACCTATTTATGCTACAAACAACAGTAAGTATTACTTGAAAAGAAACTTGCGAAAACTAAAGAAGTCACTCGTAACGAAAGTAAATAAATGAAACCTAGCCAAATTATCGATACCATCCAAGGTAAATGAACATGTAATAATTTATGCAATATGGAATCTAGATTTTATTGTTAAGATAATTTTGTTTGCTATATTTTTTATTATTTTGCAGTGCCCTCACAGGGTCCCACATACTTATATACTTTTAAGATCCAATGTTATTATATTACCATGTGAAGCAATAAATAAATGACTAAATGACTTCATCATCACTGTACGACAAAACCTCAGCCGTTAAAATTCAAAATTCAAAATTTCTTTATTGATTAGGACATTAAATATCTCTTTCAATCGTCAAAAAGGAGGGGGGTAGGAAAGTAGGAAGGGAACACACAGTGACACGCTGACCGCCCTATGGCCGTAGATAAACGTATCCCTCGCCAACCACGACCGAACCGTGCTCGACAATGCCAGGCAGAGCCGGAACGCTATATTATATTATATAGTTATGAAATGATACCTAAACAAAGGAACTAGGCAGCAGTGAAATACATACGAAACAATATGGCTGTAAATATCTAGTGCCAGGCTAGTCTGAACGAGAGCTAAAACAATACGACATCAGTTCGCCATTAAAATAGCTAGGTACCTACACACTTTTAAAAATAAAGTTGTGAACAATGGCCACGCGCAATCTTACATGTTTTTAGAAGAAACGAAGAAACATTTGTGATTAGGTTTCTAAGGGTACGTTCAAATCTCACGAACGCGCACGAAATGCGTAGTTGCTGCAACGGCTCGCGGGCCGTATGCGCGCCGCGCCGGAGATTGCTCGCTGCTCGCTCGCTGCTCTTTAGTTGTCTCGTACGTAACGCTTAGCTCGCGCGCTGTTGCAGCAACGCATGCGGCCGCGTTCGCGAGATATGACGCATCCTAATTTTTTTTCAAATTTCACCTTTTAATAAATGCCCATTCTCAATTTGATTATTATAATTCCTTAACATACAGGCAGTTGTAACAACTGATATGTCTGTATCTCATTTTGACTAAGTATTTCACCATGTTTCGAACTACTCGAATCATCGATTTTATAATACATAGATATAGTATAGACGAATGAGATACCGAAATGTTTGTCAGCCTTTCGATCTAGTCGGATAACTCATTGCTAAAGGTCGTTTAAAAAGCCTACAATTCCAATGCATACTAATATAAAAACTTTGATCCAAATAGTTACACGTCCCTTCCTACACAGCAGCATTATTTATCAAAGCAAACATAGCAAAAGCTTTTGTAACGGTGTTTAGTCTAGGAAACACATACACAGAAGCGTTATGCAGGAGGTTGGAGTTACGGGAAAATAAATAAATCTCCCTCCCCGCATGTACGTAGAATCAGATTGTTATTTGCCTCGTGTTGTATTTTCTGAAGTTTCGCATTACAACTTTTATATCGTTCGTTTGTAAGGTTAAGGTTAGGTTATTCTTCTTTTTTCTTCCTTTATGTACTTGTGAATAGGAAAAGGAAACTTTACCTAAGGTTTTCATGAAATCATTATAATGTACTACTTATTGCACTGTAACTAACACAGTTTAAATGCCTACATCCGTTACTAAGGATGCCAAAAATTTTCAAAAAAATAGGTTTATTTCTCTCAAACAGTATCCACGTAAACAATAAAGTATACTTTGTGGCTTACTAAGTAAAATCATCAATCTATATCAATTAACAAAAATTAAGTTTTGTTATCTTAAGGCGACTCGCCAACATATGTTCTCTGAATAGTAACGGCTTCTGAGTGCAACTCGCCAGCTACCAACAACTATCATAAGGTTTCCGATGACATGACCGTGTCCTTGTTTCCGCTGTTACTAAAATTTAGTAGATTTGGCTACTATATATTGTTCAATCCTCAGATAAAATTTATCTACCCGATAAAGTAATATACTGCCAAATTAAAACAATCTGTAATCCTTTACTTATATATGAAGTAATGATACCATTTTATTTTAGTCGCTTAATAACTTATCAGACTGATATGTTTTATCTGAGGATTGAAAAATCGGCCCTTAATCCTAAAAATAGTAGGATACTATATTGTATAGTACATTTACCAACCCTACCCATAACCACCCTGCTAAAGTTACGAATACTAAAATTTGCGCTAATCTATCATTCAAACTACGGAACAGGCCGAAGAGACAAACGAGCGAGCGAGCCACCTGAGGCCCACTTAGGCCACACATAGCCTAATTTAATCCCATATTCAAAATGGTTCTCATGGGACGTCGCTACAACTGAATTTTATCTAGGTGTCACTTAAATTCAAAATTACAAGATAGAATAGTTGTCACTTTCGTTACATATTTACAAATCTCTACACATCGTTTATGAAGCAATTTTTCCCGCGAAATCATTTTAGAGCAGGTTATCTTTTTCCAGAGTGACTGTTTAAATTACCTCCCGAATGTATGAAAGGTAGTATACTACAGATAGTTCAAGCTCTATATCTGGTTCTACCTAACCGAATTAAATGAAACGTGGCCTAGTTTTTAAGTTGGATCCCAAACTACCCAAGTAACAAAACCCAATCAAAATCCGTTCATTTATTTTTCCATATTTCTTATAGTTCATCTGGTCTATTAAGGCTGGCTACCTGGTGTTCCAGTTTCCAAAATAAATTATATGTTGCCCAGGCTTATAATAGCTATACAACAAATAAAGTTTCGTTCAAATCTGTCGAGTAGTGCCGGAGATTAGCTTGTATAAACAGACAAACAGGCGAACAAACATTTTTAAATTCTTGTTCTATTACCTACTATTTTTTCATCGCCACTATTTTTAATGTTTTATTATATGTATAGATATTGTCATTTTACCACTACATGCTGTCAACAAAACAAATTATCATCATACAAATAAAAATGCGCAGCGTGGAAATTGTCATTAGGGTGCGGAAACCTGAGGGCGTTATGAGCTTGAAACATGTCTAATGGCAATGAGCGTAATCTTTTATAAGAGATTGTACACCTGAGTTAGTTAGGTATATATATTGTGGTATACAGAGTGGATTCTATGTACCATATAAGAGAAACTCTATAACTTACTCCATAACTTTTTTTGTTTCTTTTTTGTGAGCTTTGAACAACTTGTTTTGTGAACAATTACTGGGTAACATATGTGATTGAATAACGTCTCTTATAAACCAATATCTTACTTTAAATATCATGGAACCCTTTGAGCATTCATCAATCAATTAATCCATCGAACCAGTTACACGAATGATATCGTTTCCTCTCGGTATCTGTATATTTATTACAGATGCCGAAACTGATAGTGGAATAAATGACCCGGCAAAAACGTTATAGGTAGAGGGTAGGGTATCCGGTATAGGCAGTATCCACATTACAAATGCGTATATTCACAGAACAAATATGTGCTGGATTCGACGGATCGGGAGAAACTGGCTGAGAGAGACGCTGCAACTTGAGGTCTAAGAACTTTTGAGTTTAGTTGACGCTTTTAGGTACTTGAAATTTATCGGAACTGCACTATGCTGAGTCTTTAAATTTTATTTTCAAGAATGTCCACCGCCTAGAAATCGGTGGACGGTTATTCGCGCATCTATGCTACCCTCATAATGATCATCTTGGCGTTAATCAGGGGCCCTAAACATAACATAAAAGGCGACGTTATCCACTGGAATGCCTGTGCTAGGCGCGACTGATAATAATCTTGATCATTTCCTTGAAAATGAAAATGTCCACTTGAAAATGTCGTTTGAATCAAAATAAATGATTAGGAAGTATAATAGGCAAAATGCCTATACGCAACGAGACTGTTTTGAATTACAGAACTTCAGGAATTATTTCCATTTCCGTCCCAGATCAACCAACAAATTAATCTGCAGACCTACAATAAAATCTCTAATTAAGTTCCACAATGAGACATAGATATGCAGAACTGATGATGGTGCATTGTTAACCCTTCTAGCTTCTCAAATGATCTATTACTGTAAAAATACCTGAACTCTGTCTACAATCTACGTAATAACTATATTATTCTCTGTAAGCTTGTAAAATTATCCGATAATTGCAAATCCTGCAATCAAATTAGGAATTTGAGATTTGCACACAATAGCATTTTCAGTTCATTGCAATCATGGGTGGTATGTTAGTATTACAATTTCAGCGATCAAAAGCATAGCGATTCGTAAATGCTTCATCTGAAATTGAGTTTATTTGGTTGCATGCTTTAATGCTTTACCTAGAAATTGAACCATATTTGTTTATATATCAAATTATTGCAGTAATATTAAAACGTCAAACAGTTGTAGCGTAGGTATCATGACCATTATCATCGTATAGAATCATCTTCTCAGTTCAAACACTCTTGACAGAGTGGTCGTGGTCGTTTTAAGTTGATGGCGCGCTTCACCAGTCGCCGCAATTCTTAGGTAATGAAGAAGGATTCGCGAAGGATCATCAAAAGATTTTCGAACTTGGTCCGTCCACCTCGTCGTAGATCTGCCGCGAACCTGGGTGCCTTCCACGCTGCCTTGTGCAACTAGCCTCTCTATATTGGTGTTACCACGCCAACACGTGTCCAAATAACGTCAAAACTCGGCTTATGTAGTGACTACAAATTATCACTTTAACTAAATTTGTCCATCCAACAAACTACCCAACTACACAAAGAAACTGCAGCGAAAATTTGACTCTAGGTACTAGCACACGTAGTTCGATTGGAGTGGAGCACTTGTAATTTATTAGGTACATAGGTTTAGGTCTTATTATTTTTCAGCAAGATTGTCCGCAAATAAGCCGTGTTGGTCATCCGTGAAGAGCATCTGCTTTAAAAGCAGGACCCAGGTCCTAATCACATTCCGAACCCTTCACGGGTTTTTCGAATATCTAGACATACCTGCAGATCATCCGCTCATAACGCGCACCGTGCTGAGGATACCAATGTTGCTACGGCGAAATAAGCGATAGATTGAAATTGCAATGCGAGAGGCGACGGCTAGACGCGAGGATACTGAAGACAGGGCAAAGTAGAGTTAGCACCAGATCAAAAAGTTTCTCAAAACAATTCCACACACGGAGCCTACACACTTAAAATAAAAGATTACAACAATAATTTAGTACGTACTTAACATACACTGACAATCAAATAACCCCCACGTCGAGCATCTCTCCCGATTGTCCAAAAATCACCCGGCAGCGTTAACTCATTTTATTGTTATTATACATACAGTTCAACATTTATAGTAAAGAAAGTGATCAAAACCATACCAACGTTAAGTGATACAGATACGAAACATGAACGATTTGTCATAAATATTATGGTGCCATGACCGGAAAGAGAGTTTCAAGAATTTGTGGAGCAGCATTAGCATTCGCTCTAAAGTGGGATATATTATTTGTGGAAATGTTTTCGTCAGTTATGCGGATATGATATATTATTTAGTTGAATATTGGTAGTTGGTAGTACGTTGTTGTGACCCCATTTCAAGTTTACGGTAAACATAAATAATATGAAGTTACATTTTACGGGCCAACCGTAAAATATATGAGTATTTCACGCCTTATCGTTTTCATCTACTAAGCAACAATGGCTGCATTGTTTTAGAGAATTACAGGCCCAAAATATGCCAGCTTAATCCTCACTTGATAACACATACTCCCTTTCCTCCAGGGAGCTTGAAATATTACAAGTTCGATAGCTTACTTTTTTAAGATTCGTTTAATGTTACTATTGTAATGAGTAAACGATACAATTTAAAACCACCGAAATATCTACGATACGAAAAGTAAAGATTGCCCCTGACAGTTCAAAGGCCAGGGGCCCTATTTTGGAATCACTCGCCTCGATTTGAACGGTTTTCAATTTTGATATTCGGCATGAAATATTCTAAACTCTCGGCTCTCCGTAGTTTCAGCCTACCCCTGTGGTATACAATCGTAAGTGTGTATTTTGTTTGTAAATACTTAAAACGATCTACAAATAACTATTAATTGGTTTGAAACAGATTGTAGGAAACCGCACCGTATTGTTATATTGTAACTGTAATAAAACAATATTCGATGTCTAGCCGTGTGGTGTCCGGCAGAGTAGAATAGCACCAACCCCTTACACTCATGGGTGTCGTACAAGGCGACTAATGTTTTCGAGGCAAACGATCAAGAGTCTCCGTAGTCTGGAAAATGGGCAGCAGCATTTTCCATTGTTATATTTAAACACTGCGATCTCCAACCCGCCTGCCAAGCGTGGAGATTATGGCAATAACCTCCCCTTGCGTGGGAGAGGCCCTTATTCCTGCAGTGGACTGTTACGGGCTGTGATGATGATGAATAAAACAATACGAGAAATTCAAATTCAAAAACAATTTCAAGAAAGAAAGAATAGACCACGACACGACTATTATTAACAACAAAAATCAACTAAGAACTCAAAAGAACAAAACGCACATAAAATAAAGATATCAATTATGTTTAAAAAACAATGTGTGTTACGTATCAAAAGACGGTTGGACGCATAACGCCACCGCTATCAATGGTAGTTCCAAAGGGAATATCATTTCCCCATAGCACTATGTTATTATCACTCGGTTGTGCCATGGGGAAGAAGTCTCGGAAATCATATCTTAACCACATATTCATTTACCAACGCGTCCAATTTAAAATTACGGAACGTTCTAGAACCAATAACTCAAATTAATACGTTTCATCCTGTTATGTATTTAGAAGTTACGACACTCGCTCCGGTATTGCATTAGCGCATTACGGAGTCGTAGGCGTAAATTCTAAGGTGTCACATAAAACATGTTTCGATATTCCGAGAGAAATACTCTTTGCGACGTTATTTACGGGATGCGCCGGTAGGACCGCGGCCCCGGAGGGATATACACTCGCTTGAAATATAAGCAATAACTGCTACGGTTGTAACTTGCGCGCAGTCGTACCTGATATTTTGTGATTGGTTACGCTTCACGTAACTGGCATGGATAATGCGTGTGGCTTTATACGTTATAGAGAAAACTTATGTTTCATGGCACCGCATTAGGCGTAATTTCGGCGTTGGAATAATGTCTATTAATTTTCCAATTTTCCGGCCTTAATCAATTTTTTCCCTATATACATTATGACTATTACCAAATTAGTCAAATCGGTCCAGCCGTGCTCAACAAATATAGTATGTGCCAACCATACGCGCAAACGAACAACCATTTTTCATTTAGGAGATTTTGAAAATGGGTATGAATTCGAGAGGCTATTCAAAACACGACATTGTATTCTTCAATATTTCATTAATCACTGAACCGATTTTAATGAAACAAAGCCAAGCACCGTCTCGATTAAACTGGCTTTCAAATACATAAATCGAAATCGGTCCATCCGTTCGGGAGCTCGATGCCAGACATTCATACCTCAATAGATACACAGAACCACATAGTGCACCACACATGTACAAACGTCAAAATGAGTGTATTCAGATGCGCAAAGATTTTACGAGGTCCGCGGGATGCGAGCGATACTTCTATTTTTGCAAACGTATTTTTTTCTAACGAGGCCAGTATATGAAAATCCGAATATTTAGAAGGAGGAAAGAAAATCAGGGAACTATTTGCTCTTTTTGTATAAAGCCCATAAAAATGAGTATTGTTGATTTACTTTTTTTGATGCGGGTAGACTCAGTGTCATGTTAGAGTGAAACGATCCGGAAGGGATATGTTGTTATTCTTCTAGTAATTAACATAGTCAAATATGTACTAGTGATACAAAAATACCGCATGACGAGGTAAAAAAGTTTCGCCCCATATTTGGTTCTGATCCCCAACATTATAGCCTTGCCCAAAAAGATTGGAAAGTTGGCTACCTTCATACTGGCAAATTTTTTTTGCTCTGTGGCCTACCCTGACCTAGCCATAGCATTCCTTTAAAAATTCTTAAACCAAGAATTACAATTACTTTATTAATTTAAAACGTAGGCCTAATGAAGTGACCCCTCACCATCGTAGCTAGGTATATTTGCACAGTTTTTCACTGTGTAAACACAGGCTGTGGCTTAGGCAACCGTTATGAATTATAAAAGCTTATTGTGCCCATTCCTACTGGCTTAAATCTTCAAGGGAACGCCATTTGGAGCCCTTAATACCAGTTATTTTAGCTTTACGCACTAATCACGAAATTACCGTTGGCAGGCCTTGCAATGCCTTTTTATTTTTTAACGTTTAATTAATAATTTAAACGGTTACTTAGTAGAAAATCAAAACTTTAATTAGCAAACATTGACAGGACTACGAATTACATAACTAATTTTATAAAGTTCAACTGACCAATGTCTGAATATCAATGTTTAAATTATCTACTTCAGTATTGGCAAAAATAAATTTATTAATTATAAACTGGTTTAATTGAAAAAGTTCTAAAGAATTTATGGTTTTTAATTAATTAATTAGCGAATAACGCCTGTTAAATGATTCTGGCACTCGCCTAACCCTCTAGGTAGGACAGTGGAATAACTTAATCTCATCGTCATCATCATCAGAACTGTCAATTCCGGCTTCTGACAGGGTCCTCGTTTTCCTCCGGTTCGCGCAGTCTTCAGCATCCTCACGTCGCAGCCCGTTAGCTTTCGTATCCTGTAACAATGGAATCTCTGCCACTTTATTATATTTGACTTCATTTTGTGAATCTAACTGAAGATACACGGGCATTCTGAAAGCAACTACGTGCTTTCACCATGTCACACAATTGGATCAGAAAATCGGTCGAGTTGAGGACGAGAAGAGAAAAGGGCGAGTTGTCATTAAGGCAGGGCTTTCTAAGAGGTATAGGTCATACATACGCGCTATAAAACAACTGAATATATGCTTACAACTGAACTATACCTACTGATTTAGCTGGACGTTCTATATAATGCCTGGCAGTGTTAAGATCCAGTATTTCCACAGCCCTGCTCTAATGTATCTTTAGAGCTGTCTCTCAGAAAACGAAAGATCGTACTCACCAGCACTCTACGTAGCGTACGTAAGAGGGGCCGCCTTTCTGCAGTTTCTGGAGGTTTCTGAAGGTCAATGGGACGCTCGGACCAAGAAGAAAGGCATCATACCATCTCAACTGCTCTACATAACTGAACTAAAGATAGACGCGCCGTCAAATCGAATCAATAATCAAATCGTTGGACATCACGAGCGAATTATCTCTCCGCTTCATTACCCACGATGAAAGTAATCTGTTTATGATGTAATATCGTAAAATTATATAAGGTACTTAAGAGTGTCGGTGGCCGAGTGGTTAGGGTATCCAACTCGTACGCGAGAGGTACCGGGTTCAAATCATGGGTGGGGTTCGGTTCATGTAACAATAACTCTTTTCTGAGTTATGTATATTAGTTGAACACTAACCGATACTCTTACGGCGACTGAACTTGTAACCATGATCCAATCTGGTCAAGTTCCCCTATTAACAGGATCACAAAGGTCAGATGGCAGTCGCTCTACTGCTAGATCTGCCAAATCCTGGATCAAGACGATATTGACACCTATATGAATTTATTCAAGAGTTATGAATAAATACTCTGTCTCTGAATCTAGAATGAATTACAATACAATATTTGTGATCCAAAAGGCGAGGGGAAACATCGTGATGAAACCTGCACATTCAAGCGACTGAATTTGTAACCATGATCCAATCTGGTCAAGTTCCCCTGATAGCATGGTCATGCAGGTCAGATGGCAGTCGCTCCACTATTATTTTCGGATTTGCCAACATCCTGGATCATGGTCAAGGTGGACCTCGGACCCTCGTTCTCGAAATCACAACCAGTACATTAACGCCAAGATGATGATTTGTGATCCAAACCTTACAATATTTAATTCCCATCCAAGCCCTCGATTGCAGTTGCCATTTTTCCTCAACGACTGAAAAGAGCGGTAATATTAATTTCGTAATAACTTAAGCCTTTTTGAATTAGTCCTATGAATATTAGAAGGGGCCTTTCGTTAGCAAGTTGATTACACGCAGGGTTGCGGCGAGGGGAATTAGTCGAACAAATTAAAGCGAATTTTCAACTGGAATTAGGTAGCCAGCCGCCGACCTGTAAAATAGGACTATTTAAAAATCAAGACTACCTATACTAAAAAGGCATAAGCTTGCCATACTGCTCTGAATGTGTCTGTTAATAATAATATGAATAATATTTATTATTTATTTATAACTAGCCGTTCTCAGCGGCTTTCACCCAGGCGCAGTTTGATCTCTATAAACAATCCACTTTCCCGCAGGAACCTATTACTTTCCCGGGATAAAAAGTAGCCAATGTTACTCCGTAATAATGTAGCATTCTATTAGTGAAAGAATTGTTAAAAATTATCTAATAATTTCTGAATTCATACTTCACAAACAAACGAAATTACAAGAAGTGAAATTTTTTCTCTTTACACTATTAGTAGATACAGAAAGGTATATTTTAAAATAATTCTCCAAACTCTAAAACAGTTTGTTGGCGAGGTTTGCACTCCCTATCTCTATACCTACCCTACTAATCTATAGTAAGTATACTAATATCTGAATTAATATCTATTATCAAACATTTCAGCTTTCAATTTTAAGTGTGTATTTATTGTTTATTGGAGTACCAACAGCCATATAAACATAATAAATATTATTTTAGAATCAACAAGCCAATTACAGGTCCTCGCTAGTAACAACAAAATAAAAATAAAAAGGAAAGTAAAACTGCACTGCATTAATATGATTACAGAATACAAGGTGAAATTATTGCGTACCCAAAAAATAAAAGAAAATAAGGGAGAATGTGCTTATATTATTCCCAATTAAGCACATTGTACGCTGCCGACAACAACCCATTTCACACAAACTATTTTGTAAATAAGAAAATATATATGCCCACAGCTCTAAACTAGATATGAAGCAGAAAAATAAAATTAACTTCAGGGAGTACCGTCAAAAAAAGACCGAGTCGACCACCGCCGTCGTCCCTCTCCTTGCACAACCCATTGAAAATGTTACAGGCGCGCCATAGCAATGTGTTTCGTCTGTACTTTGTGGAAGCATTAGTTACTGATAAAATATAATTAGCACGCAGGGCCCTAGGGGGGGGTTTAAGTGTAATTTCCTGCAGAAGACGGGGGCTATCACATCACATCACGCCAGATGTAATTTTTAAAAGAAACACTACATCTGCAGTCTCACGCCTCTTATACAAAGGTAAAAGGTGGTGCTTCCTACAAAGACGAATGTAATCTTCAGAGCTATTACAATCCTTGGTACGAAAACATAAATATGGCAAAAATATTTTCTGGATGTTTTCAATACGGCTAATATATGTGGCATAGCATGGGTTCCACACCTGAGACGCATACTCTGAATGGCTTCTAACATATGTGAGTACAATATCTTAAAAGTTTTAATACAAGTGAAATCCTTAGAGGCCCGCATGATGAAACCGAAAGCCCTAGAGGCTTTCGCAACGATACTGTCTACATGACTATTGAACAGAAGTTTGACATCGTGGATTACTCCTAGATCTCGTACTGCTACATCTCTACCAATCAATTCGATTTTCAGCGAGTAGTCATAGTGTAACGGATGCCGCTTACGAGTGTAGGAAATGATGCTGCACTTAGAAGAATTCAGTTCCAGAGTGTTGGATAAACAGTATTACTGTAGTCTGCAAAGATTCACAGCAAAGCCTCAGCGTCCTGCAAGAAATTTGCATGTATGTAAGTATGCTATCGGTTTCTTCGATATCAACTTCATTCTGAATTCCAGATATCAAGTATACTCTCTCTGTCGCTGATCTAAATAATGGTTAACTTCTGCACATATTTTAAAGTTTACAATTTATTTTTGTGTTATATTTAAATTGACTGGTTGAACAGTTAACAAATATATGAGTACCAATAATGTGCCCCCGCTCAGCATGAATTTCTAGCTAGAAGTTATCTCAATGTTTTTAAATAGGAATCTATTGAAACGAAAATATCTAGAAATGGTATTCTGTAGATATGGGAATCTGTAGAGCCGTGAATTTATTGATATGGAAATCTGTAGAAATGAGAAAAATGCCTCTAAGCAGTAGTGCTTAGAGGCATTTTTCTACGTAGGTAGCGAAGACGTTCCTTCGATGGTACCTAATATATTTTAATCGCTATAACCACGTACAACGGCAATTCGATATATATTTCTCTCACCAAGAGACAATATTTGCATTGTTGTGTTCCACGGTGTTACTGCGGTGCGGGCGAAAATGCTATCACATCAAATTTCTCCCCGGCCCATATCGTTCCCATACCCCGTGCCCCCGGACCCTACTAAGCTGAATGGGCTGGCCGTTTTTTACTTTGTGGGTAAATGCTACACCTGGTAATTACCATGTAATATTCACAAGGTACAATATCGAATCCAAGCGACCCCAGTCAGTGTGGCGTGCGAGACCGATAACAAAAGTTAAGCAACGCACGCCGGTGCCGGTAACTGGATGGGTGACCGTTTCGTGCTTTGAGGTTAATCGAACATCAATACCGTTGGCGAAGCAAGGGTGACCAAGGTCTTCAGCTGGGGACTATATTATTATGAGAAGTTTAATAGTCTCGAGAGCCGATTGGCAAATTCCACAATTTCATTAGTAAGTTCTATGAAATAGGAGAGAATTATTGTGACATAGTAATTACTACTCGGAATAGTTCTCAGAATTACGTAAGTATCAAAAGGCATTACTGAAAATGTTTAGTTCAGATTTCAATAATCCGTAAGGGCTTATTGTGCCCAATATAGAACGTTGGAATACCACGAAACGTTGGCATACCCGGGTACCTACATTAGGAAAATACAGTTCTTCGTCGTGTTTATCGATTTCAATAACATAAACAGGTTGCAAAAACGTGTAAGTAATATGGAGTTTATATTTAAGATAGGTTTCAGCTTGATGCATATAAAACAGAGTTCCTAACAAATTATGGACATTAGCCTGATTTTTACAGTTAACAATGTCAGAAAATACATCAGGTGCTTATTTATTTATTTATTATTTATTACATCTTTATACAACATTACAGTTAAAAACTAAAAAATTGCAATAATTCTTGAAATGTTCAAATGTGCAATTATATTTACATACTGTGCATATAAAGCTCTTCTATAGCGTAATAAGAGATTCCTCCTCAGTCCTTCACTCATGGCGGAGTGGTAGTGGTTTCATGACGATGCGTCTTCTCTGGATAACGCAGCCCCCGCGATGCGCCTCCACTTGTTGCGGTGTTCAGCGTTACGGGAACATTGAACTATGGTACTTTAGGTTGCAGTCTTCATTAAGTCTGTCCAACGCGTAGGCGATTGACCTCGTGATCGTTTGCCCTCCATTTGCCCTTTGACAACGAGTCGTTCCATGGAATTCTGGTTTCGAACAATGTGTCCAAAGTTATATAATATATTATACAACAAGAAAATATTCACGTTCACGAATAAATAAAATATTTATTCCATTAACTATATTAAGTTGTATTAGTCTCCTTTTATGTAAAGTTTACTTTTGTCAGAAGGACCCGTTGTTCTAAACAGAGTTAACAAAGGCATTTTAGTGGGGAATAATATATATGAAAAAGAATATTAAGGAATACAATTTATAATTAACAATAGTTAATCTACTAATATGTAAGTCACAATACCTACTTTGATTTTAATTCAAATATATGAACTTGACATAATGAGGCGGGATAATGAAATATCATGGCGCCATTGTAAAGAGCCTAACCCCTAGTCTTGTGTGTGTGTATATGTGTGTGGTTTTAAAATAGATCACCTTGATCTTTGTGCTCTTTTCACCTCTAAAAATGTGCAGTAATGTCCTAAGTGAAGGAGGGGCTGGGGAGGGGGGAAGGGCCTTGCAATAATTATTTTTATCGGATAGATATGCAAGTACTGTATAAATATGGCAGCGTGAATGTTCACAGAATAATTAAACACAGTCTCAAACCCGTCAACACTTTTCACACCTCCTGCTCGATAATGTCCAATTACATAACACGAAACGTCAAAGCATGGCATTATAACTCGCAGGAAGGTAATATTGTACGAATCTCTTAAGGGACTAAAGTTATATTTGATTTTTTAGGTATTTCCGGTTTTATTTTGTTTAGCATAGTTTAGACAAAGCAAAGCAAAAGCAAAAGCAAAGCATGACAAAGCATGGAGGAGCTCCGTAAACTCGGGCCAATATCGTTCGTTAGACGTTATTTTCGAAGTACACGAATTTGGCAAAATTTTAATTGAATAATTGCATAAAAAGCTAGTCATTTAATTAACCGGCTTATTTAACCATCCGGGTACTACATATATAACATCTAAGATTTCCCATTACAGTCACATCGATTTTGTCATGTGTGACAATACTTACAAAAGTAGGCTTTGCCACTTGGAGTGCTAAATTGGGTTTACTGTTTACATTGTAAGCCTTATTCTCCCAAATACAAAATAAGAGTATTGTGTTTTTTGCGGCCATCACCAATACACAGATCCACATTATCACAATCCAAGCATCGACGAGTATATGAATACAACTCAGTATCCTCAGCCAATCACTAAAAAGTCGTAAGCCCCTAAATTCTCATGAACCAATAGCTAGATGTATCAGAAATCGTATTTCTCACCATATATCTGTTAAGTTGTCGAATAAACTGGAGAGTTTGACCACGGGCGACCACTCAAGCGGCTACTTAAGTAAAATTCGCACAGTAAACTTTAATGGACGTTGTTTGTTTGACACTGTCCCATTTGTCCTGATTTGGGAAGTAACAACTGTTCCAGGGAACCGTATCCTTGAGGGGAAAGCTCGCTATCCATTGTATGCAGCTTTAACAGGAATAAATAAAAGGCACACCCTGTTAAATGTACCCGCGATATTTTTGTAATTTATTTAATTCTAGATTATGGGTATGTTAAATCTTTCGGCAGGATTACTTAAATGTTGTTTCAATTAAAAATCATGTAACTTCTACGGAAACAGATATCAGTTCAGTACCTCTAATTTACTATCCTATAAATAAATAAAAATGCTTGGACAAATTGACACAGCACTATCTAGCCCGATATTTTTTTTAAATACGTACTTATTATACATACTACACCCAGACCCGTAACAGAAATTAAAATTCATCATTTCAATATCTGCTCGGCCGGGAATCGAACCCGGGACCGCTGCGTGGCGACCGGCATGTTAACCAACTCAACCACTCAGGTCATCAACGACCTATACAATAACTAACAACACTATATTAGAAATAGACAGTAAAACAATCTAAAGAGTAGATAGGAGCCTCTCTGCTGATGATTCATAAAAATTGACAATTGTAATTTTTAACTACTTCGTAACAATGTCTCCCCAAATTTTAGAGTGAGGTCGAGTATAAGATTGCCTGTAACGCGATACAGGGCATCTTAATGGGCACTGGCTGCTGAGTGATTCGCGGTGACGCCGCCAAAACGCGTCAACTAGGTCGTATCTCGTCGCACATAAATTGATACACACAGCACTCCGCTCATGCCACAAAAGATGCCTCAAATTGTTTACAAACCCCACTTCGCCGCCAGCTACAAGCTCCAAGGAGGGCTCTGGAGGTCGCCGCTTAAAACGGAATTTTCCGCCTACCCTCCCATAATTT
Source organism: Blastobasis lacticolella (assembly GCA_905147135.1). Lineage (NCBI taxonomy): Eukaryota > Metazoa > Arthropoda > Insecta > Lepidoptera > Blastobasidae > Blastobasis > Blastobasis lacticolella. The sequence goes on from LR990051.1 coordinate 6,874,134, forward strand.
AAAAGTCGGCCCGAGACGTAAAAACTGAAATTATATTGATTCGGACGCGGTCTCCTTTCTGGCCGCTGGATCTGGCATTGTCATAAATTCTGAGAAGCGGGCGAAGTTATCCTACAACCTTCACAAAAAGTCTCGAGTTTGAATAACAAATAAATACGATATATTGATGGAATGTCCATAAATTAATGCAAATAATCCTTTCTAAATCTTACCGAAAGGCTCATCATTCTTTATTTGCAAAGAACATGGTCAGAAAGTAAACAGTATTTGGTAAGTAAACATACATGTTTCGCCACATTTTTAATAGGCATGCAAAAGTTACACACAGTGACAATACACTGTAACCAGAAATACAATTTTCTTTTAAATACCCTTATTAACGATGTTACGCAGTTTGGAATTTGGTTAAATACTTAGACACACAATATGACAGTTTTTATTAATTTTGAGAGTTTCGGGGTACTTGGCTATATTTTAATTTGTAAGGATCTCTTGTAAACCGTGGATTATCTACACAAACTTTAGCGAATAACCAACTATATCTCTTTACGAACACATGATTCATATATCTAAAGAGATGGAAGAGGAAGCACCCCACGTTGTTTAAATAATGGTTTACATGATTCACATGGGGGTATACCACATATTGCTCTATTATGCTCATACTATGGTTAAGTAGTACGACATGGAGTTCTTCAAGAAAGGGGTGAAAAGGTTTTTATGAGGTCGACGTGAGAAATGCCCCTGGTATTGTAAACTTTCATACTACAATCCTTACATTTCACAAACTCTACGTAAAAGCTATATGAAGCTTACGTAATGGAAGTGTATGACTAGAAATTCTGTGCAGAAATACGTAGAATCTAAAATATTCCTAGCTGTGGAAGTAGTAAGTTTTGCAACTTACTCTGTACCTAATTATACAGTTTTTGACTTGAGTTAAATAAACATGTCACAAAGACTTATTTTGGTAAGTTATGAGAGTAGGCAGCGGTGGTGCACACCAACAATCAATAATGTACAAGTAAGATAATGTTTTAAACTATCGCGGTTATTATCACACATTTCAAGGATACTCGTGTGTTCCGGGTTTACTACCGCGTACCTTTGTTGACGACGAGTGACGCGTGAGTTTGTACCTAATCAACACCGTCCGTCACTCGCAGCTCTCCAGTCGTCCCGTGACCATGATGCATGCAACTGTGTCGAAATATCTGGCTACTCGTCAACAAAGGTACGCGGTAGTAAACCCGGAACATACCCTTAAAAATGAATGTATAAGTACTTGCAACCTAGGTTAGATTATAACCTAATTTCCCAATTGTATTAAATAAAAAAAAACCTTTAAAGCAACCCCTCATGGCAGCATAAACAATATTGCCAAAAGTTTTGTTTGAGTATTTAATAGAGCACGATCAAGGCAAAAGTTCTGCGTAGTTCTATTTGTTAAGCCAGTCCCCTCAATCAACGAAAAGGGACATACCATTGATGAGCATTGATAAGCCTTCTCCTTGATCTGAGTACCCTTGTCTTCTCGCACCGCTGGTCACGATTACGGGCGACGTGTAATTTCTAAGGATTGTCCATAACAAGTGAAATGATATTGTTCTCATTGTTCGCCGCACACATTCCCTTTAACTATTTCGATTTAGTTTCTAACTCTAAATACCTATAGTTTTATTTTACAAGCTACAAGAGTGCCGCCTTCGATAGGACGGTCACGTGTTGCGCAGACCGGCAAATTATGTGGGAAACAGATGTGTGGCCATGCCACCCCCGCCAGGTACGGGAAGGAGAGGCCGGCCCAAGAAGCGATGGCTGGACGTCGTTAAGAGTGACATGCGTGCCAGAATCACCATAAATGATGCCGAAGACCGAGCAAAGTGGGCTAAGAAAAGCAGGAAGGCGGATCTCGGGCCCCCTCGTGTTGCGCGGGAGTGCAACCGGGATTTAACACCGAGATGATGATGATGACCTATAGTTTTATTTTTATAGCCAGGTATTTCATTACAATCACATTTGTGTACCTATTCACACTTGATGTCTCTTGAACAGAGGCCATTCACTCTTTCCATTCACAAACATTCCTCAAGGTACCGAATGTACAAAAGCATTGAGCTTTGTATAGTTGAAGCCTTTGCTCCGAAGAGAAATATAGCTTTGCTCTAGATACCTTCTCAATAGTTTTTTTGATGTGACGGAGACTGGTCTGTCGTTGGAAGGGTTGGCACGGCTACCTTTTTTCGGGGTTGTACGTTAGCGAGCTTCCGTAACCTAGGCATATATCCAATCTTAAATGAGAGCTGTCAAAATTGGAGACAACTCTGGCGCACATTTACCCAGAGCTATGTCGGTATGCCGTCGGGCTTATTTATTATTTTATTAACGTCTAGTGCACATATAATTCTTACCACCTCCTTTTGGTGTACGCGGACATCGGGACTTTTTCCCGTTCTTACTCTACCATTTTGAATCCTTATTGCACTTTGTCATCTTGCCCGGGCTCCGCCTTGGCCATGATCCAGGATTTGGCAGATCAGGTAATTACAATAGAGCAACTGCCATATGACCTCCGTGACTCTGGTAACAAGGAAACCTGACCAGAATGGATCATGGTTACATAATTCTATATAACTCGGCGCATCGGTTAGTGTTAAACTATTGTACATAACTCTAAAATTAATCTTCGGTACAATACTAGAGCGCTACATAAGTTTTGTCGTACTTTGTGACATATTTTTTTCGAAGTAGTCACTATTGACAGTAATACAGGTCTTTGTACGAGTAAACTACGTACAGACACATTGCTCCAGTATCCCTCTAGAACATACGAGTAGCCGCATATCTCTTCAAAAGCTCCTATTTGCTCTTCATCGCTCGAAAACATGCGTTCTTTCAGTTTTTTGTTTACATAAGGTAATAAGACGCATGGCGGTTGATCCGGTTGATAAGGAGGGTGTTCCACCAATTTGATTCCAGCTTGGTGCAAATAGTCCGTAGTTTTGCCAGCTCGATGTGCGGGGGCGTTATCATGAAAAGTATCGAGTCTCAAGTTTGGTCGTTAATTTTTTAAGGCTTCCAATACATGAAGTAATCATTGTTCTGTATACCATGTAGCAGTAATAGTCTCCCCTTTATCAAGCAAAACCGTAGCCAATATTCCTCCCTTAGTAAAAAATATAGCAACCGTTATTTTCTTTAAGGATCAAAATATTTCCACAGACGTCAGCACTGGTTTATCTTCAAACACCCACACTCTGGGATTTAGTAGGAACGACGAAATAATACAGCCAGGTTTCATCACATGCAACAATCAAATTCACGTAGTTAGATCGACCGTATTAATTTTGTATAACATATCACGAGACCAGTCACATGTTGCTCTCCCAGCACGTGAGTCATCAAGTGTGGTACCCAGAAAGAACAAAATTTCCGTCCTTTCAAATGGTCATGAAGAATCCAATAAACCGTTAGTACAGTTAACTTGCGAGTTTCCTCGGTCTGTCGATATGTCACACATCGATCTTCATCCAATAGGTTTGGTCCAGCCTCAATGTTATTATCGGTAGTCACTTCTATCGGCCTGCCGGACCTTGCTTCCGCATAAATTGCCGCGATCGAATTGAATATACCACACTTCTGTGGTCTTCAGAGGACCTGCCTCAGTGAACACGTTTACTTCACAGGACTTATTTCCTCGAAATAATTTTTGTTTAGTCAAGCCGCGCTTAAAGTTATACAAAATAATTACCTAGCGATTATACGCCGTTCTTTTTAAAAATTACTTTTAGACTTTTATGGCCGTTACCCCAAATCACAATTTATTAAAATATGTTGTTTACATACGACAAAACTTATGCAGCGCTGCTAATGTTTGAACCGTGTACCTCGGGGTACGAGGCGAACCCCTTAACCACCGACGCTTATTACACTTGTAAAACCTGAATCGATGCAGTTCCGCGAAGGTTACAGCCCGGGCCCTGAACCCTCCGCTTGTTTGACATCTATATAATAGGTTGGGGAGAAAGTTTCTTCGCATTTCATTTAAAAATTCAAAACATTTTTTCCGACATTATCCCATTGCTATAGAAATTTTGGGGCTTCTGTTAAAAAAAGTGCGTCAAGTAGTTTTGGCAGTCCTCTCGTGATGTTAACCTGACACTGGCTAAAGAATTCTGAAGAGACCGAAACAGGTGGAAATCTGAAGGTGCAAGGTCAGGACTATACGGCGGATGCATTAACACCTCCCATGCATTGCATTGCATTTTTGCTGAGTGGTTAAAGATGTGTGAGGTCTAGCGTTATCATGATGAAAAACCACACCCCTTCTGTTGATTGAATCCGGCCGCTTAATCTCAACTTCTTGCTTTAATCTTATCAGTTGTTCGCAGTAGGGTTCTGAATCGATGGTCCTGCTTGGTGGTAACAGCTCATAATGAATAATGCCCTTCCAATCCCACCACACACTCAGCATCACCTTGTTGCGAGTTAACCCGGGTTTCACCACAGTCTGTGAAGCGTGACCGGCCTTTGACCATGACCTTTTTCGCACGTTCTTGTCGTACGTGATCCACTTTTCATCACCAGTTATCAATTTCTGCAAAAATGGTTCGGTTTCATTACGTCGTAATAAAAAATTACAAACGAGTACACAGTTCATTAGGTTTCTTTCAGAGAGCTCGTGAGGTACCCAAATATCGAGCTTTTTTGTGTACCCTTTTTTTTCAAATGCGCCAAAACTGTTTTGTGGTCAATTTCCAGTTCTTTAGCTACGTCGTAACTACTGACATACCGATCTTGCTCTACATTTTCAAAAATAGCATCCATTTTATCCGTAACAGGGCGACCAGAGCGACGTGCATCTTTGACATCAAAATTTCCGGATTGAAAACGCTTAAACCAAATTTGTGATGCTCACAGACACTGCATTAGGTCCATAAACATCGCAAATTTTTTTCGCGGCCTGCGTTGCATTTTTACCTATTTGTAGTAAAATTTTAAAATGTATCTAATTTCTTTATTAGATTCACTCATCTTGACGGTAAGAAAAACTAATGAAAATCACGCATTTTCATAATTTGAATTTGGAATTATCTTCTTTAAAATTTAAACTTTTAAATTATACCAAAACCAGCCAGGTACAAATAGTATAGCCAAAGAGGTTTTATTACAACTTTTTCCCCAACCTAATATAAACATAGTATACAAAATCGCTTACCGCCGTCTGTCCCTATGTACCTAGAATAAGACAACGCTAAGTCCGAATCGCATATTAAAAAAAACTCTGGCAACTTATGCCAAGTTTTTATCCATCATAGAACGTCATTCATAAAAGTCATAACAAACTATTTGATTTCTGTAGGACTGTTTATTTTCGTTAGTTAAAAAAATATTATTAAATAATGGGCAAAACAGTTTAAAAAAGTGCGGAAGATAATTTTCACCATGATTAATAATTTTGACAAAAGTTCAAGCTAATCGTAATCAAATAACTGATTGTTTACCAGAAGGACTGACAAAGACAGATTATCCCCAGATTATTGCCATATCCACACTTTATAATTTTTACTACTGTCAGTCAATACGGACTTATCGTGGTCCTGTTATATGTATGCTTAGATCTTTTAAATTACGCAGCGCATTTTAATGCAGTTTTCAACAATAGGTACAGTGAAGAGGAAGGTTTATAAGCAATAAAAAAAGGATAGGCAGGGGTAAAGTAGGTGTATCTGAGGGCAGGACGCCATGAGAACGAAGTCACGCTGGGTCCACCAGTTTGATACAAATAGTAGGTACACTAAACAGCGTTATACCTTGCTTGTACCTACTTGAGATAGTTCTAATACAATAGGTCTCTGTAGAGCTAAAAACAAACAGCGTTTTGGTAACATAGTGTACGAAATAATTTACTTAAAAATTCCTTGTAAAGTGCACATCATTTACGTCATTTCTGTGACTCCATAAGCCACGTATTCACTAGAATTCGTGGCTACCTCTTCCTCGGTAACATTTCCTACATACGGCATCTCTATAATTCCCGACATTCAGTCCGACTCCAATGTTCCAAGTGCATATTCCAAAGACGAAATGCCTAGTGGTTGGCTGCCTCTGCCTACATATTTTATTGTCTACCTTTTATGCGGAAACTATTTCAGATATTGTCAGGTTAACCCTTGTCATGCCCGTGTGAGATTTATTTTTCTTTACCTGGGGCATTCTGTTAAAGAGCCTCGTGTATGTTGAGGTAAATAATGTAAAAAACGAAATAACCCTAATGTTGTTAAACTACTATAAAGTGCCTAGTCTTTGAGTGCTGTAGTGTACTAACATTGTTCTTGTCTTAGTAGATTTTAAAGGGTAAATTCAAGTAGGTACCTACCTAATGTAGTCGGGGAAAAGATATCATTCACAAAGATATTATTTCATACATTTTTGGACCAACAATCTTAAAAGTGCCGACCAGAAGAAAAAAATATTAGTTTCGGATGGAGGGTGGGTGTGTAGGTTTGTCGCCATAGTAAAAAATTTAAGAATTGTATACTCTATCTGAAAATTACAATATTTTCTGCCCGGAAATTTCAGCGTTTGGTCCAAAATGAATGATATAGTCTTTAATATGTTCATAGTCTACTAGAATATCAGAATTGCTATTAATCTACTAATAAATGTAATTCGAAAGTATTTATAATTTCTTTACTCTTCGTTTCATGGCGTCCATAGACTGCTTTCCATCAGGCAGCCAGTAAGCGAAGTGGCATAAAAAATTTGGTACGATTAATGGCTGACCAAACCTACATTTTTCTACAAACCCAGCGATAATTGAGACGGGAGTTGACTCTGCCCGCTGGAATTTCGTTTTGCAAGGCTAGTCCTCCACAATTTTTTCATTTACTTTTGGTAGTCAACTTGTCACGAACTCTATAGTCTATTGTTTGCAGCTACCAGTTGGCATAGGGTGCAAGACGCAAATGCACCCGGGTCTACCGCTCCACTAATGCGGAGGAAGCCCCAGTCCAACAGTGTAATGACCGATATCTACTTTCGCAGTCGCAGACGGATGGTTAAATTAGCCAGTTAATTAAACGGCTAGCTACTTATGCTATTATTTAATTGAAAATTTGCCAATTTCAATAATTTTTAAAGTAATGTTTAAAGAACGAAATTGACCCGAGTTTACGGAGCTCCTCCAAATATTGTCACAATGCTAACTTAATCACAATAATCTCGAACAATAATAATAGTTTGCATTAGGTTTTAATTCGGTTGGGTTAGGATAGTGTTGTGACAATGCATGGAGGAGCTCCGTAAACTCGGGGCAATATCGTTCGTTAGACTTAACTTTCAAAGTTAACGAATTTGGCAAATATTCAATTAAATAATTGCTTAAAAAGCTAGTCATTTAATAATCCGGCTAATTTAACCATCCGGCTGCGACATATATAAGTACAGTGGTGTAAACCGATCGGACAGTAGCGAGTCAACTTGGCTTGCAAGCTACCTTATTTATTTATTTGCCTTGCAAGTAAATTCAAATTGAATAGCTTTCTATTTTTTGTGGCAAGTGCGATTGTCGTACACGCGTTCAATCCCCAGCGGTACTTGCTGCAGTAAACACATGCTCGCCACTCGCCACTGCTCTTGATCAATAGAAATTGGACATAACAGCGACGGTTGATCTGAGATCGTCCAGAATATCCACCACGCCTCAACCGCAACCACAAAACAATACCATCAGTTTCCCTTTTTATCGCCTAGCGCTTCCTTTTCCGGGGACACGCATGTGCTACGGAAGCCCTACCGCGCCGCACGCTCGCCTACCCGCTACCCGTATACGCACCCGTACCCGCACCCGCGTCACATTGTCTCCTCAGCTTAGTGACAAGTTATCACTGACAGCGCGCAAATGGAGCCTCGCTGCGTAACCACTGAACTGATTTATGAACTCCGGGACACGGGCCCGTTTTGTTTGAGAGGTATTTTTGTGTGTTGTGTTTACTTGTGTGTACTTATGGGTACACAGGTGTCGAATAGTGGTTTTGTTTTATTATGTTGTTTAAACGTCGGATAGATACTGTTCATGGGAAGAAGAAAAAGCTAATTTATGAAGGAACCTAGAAACCTTATTAAGCCCGGCTTGCACCAAATTCCTAAACACGAATGAAATCTTAATATTTAAGTAAAATTTCTTAATTAAATATCTCTTTCATTTGTCAAAGTAGTCTCTTCGGATAGTAGGAAGGAAACATACAGTGACATGTTGGCCGCACCGGACCGGAGCATATTTAAGAATGACGTATAACGTTTTAAGGATAAAGTTTTTTGTTAAGTATTAGCTTGAATGCGTTTAAGAATTTGGTGTAAACCGCCCATGGACTTATTTTCATTATACTGTACACTGTAACTGGCTACAACAAGTTTTTTTATAACGCCACTAGTTGTAATACAAGTATTATTATATGTTACGCTGAATGTGAGTGTTATCCTTAAGTAAATTCACATTCTGGCTAGGACGTAGGCTATGACGCGGCAATCCTTAAACCTGTCTCTAGTACCTACGCTTTGGCAATTTTTGTTGAATACCTACAAGCGTCTTGCTATCCAGCGGAGCAACGCGGCCAGCCTTCTGGGCACATTTCCACATTCCCCATTCATTCAACCCGGGGTTAATTTTTTACCTTTTTAAGTAATTTAGAGTAAGGTTAGGAGGACGTGGGTAGGCCTCTTGACCTGGCCGATGACCTGGTAAAGAGTACCAGGTAGTACGCAGGTACCAGTTGTATGCGAAAGGCACCAGACCGGCCTTTGTGGAGATCTCTGGGTGAGGGCATAGCAGTGGGCGTATGAGAGTAAGGTTGTTATAGGTAGGTAACTATTAATATGTAATTCTTTGTTCTTAGTGTGTAATGTTTAACTTATAAATATTTAGATATTTACTTGTAGCTTTAGTGTTCATTAATTACCTAGGTTATAATTAGCGACTCGGCTATTAATGCCATACGAATAAATAATAAATAACTTATTAATAAATTGTACATAAAAAAATACATTGTCCAATCGTAAATCTACTCGAATAAACTTACCCGTCTCTCCCCCCGTCTAATCCTAAATCTGACGTGTTATCAATGATGGGGCGTAAATTGGACATCCCTCTTGTCCCTTCGTGACATCCAACGAATTGATTTATAGAAAGCACACACATCACAAGATCGTAATATGACCTTTATCTTTGAGATAGCGTTTTGCCGTTTGAGAATATAAATGAAAATTGCTTGTATTGGACTTTGGTCTTAGGTACAGACGTAGGGCGTCTAGCTCATGCTAGACTATCTATTGTTTATGGTAAATTTTCGACGAATTTCGACGACCTGAGTGGTTCAGTGGTCAACATGCCGGTCTGCCACGCAAGAGGTCCCGGGTTCGATTCCCGGCCGGGCAGAAATTAAAATGATGAATTTTAATTTCTATTACGGGTCTGGGTGTTCTATGTATAATAAGTATGTATTTAAAAGTATATAAGTAGTTTATCAGTTATCTAGCACCCATAACACAAGCTTGGGGCTAGATGGCGCTGTGTGTGAATTAATTTAGATATAACATTCTACTAAATTTTTTTTTTATTGTGTATTATTGCAAGTTTATGTGGTATTTATGTAAATATCTACTCTAACTTTGGCGATCCCTGAATGAAAACACGTTTTGACATACATATTATATAACTATGATCATAATGAAACTCTGTTAAATTTTGAAAAATAAATAAATCTATTTGGTCAGAATAGGAACCGCCCAACTGAGGAAAGCCAATCTTACAGAACGCCACAGTCAAACAATACTATTTTGAACAGTAGTGTGTTCCTTCTGATGAGTAAAGTAGATATCCAGTGCTGAATGGGAAAAGGGGAACCGTGGCTTTAGCAGTGCAAGGGCCATGGTATTCATTCATACTCATCATTTCGAAATCAACATTTTTCTTTAGCCATAAATCTGTATATACAATATCTTTAAAAATGATCTTTACCATTAAATAATTGTAGAAAATCGTTGACAATCAGTTTATTGGCTTTTCCATTGACTTACTACGGCTGACAGAGATATCGGAGACATTTTTAATAGATATTTGTGACTACTACTAATATGAATTGGAAGGCCCAGGTAGATTGTGTTTGCAGTAAAATCAATAGATTTGTTTATGCACTCAAACGTTTAAAAAATACCACTAATATAAAAACTGCTCTAATGGCATACCACTCCTACGTGGAATCCGTTTTCCGGTATGGAATTGTAATCTGGGGAAATTGTTGCGAAATGAATCGAGTCTTCATTGCACAGAAGAAATGCATTCGGGCATTATACGGGATTGCACCTGACGTGTCTTGCAAGCCCTATTTTATCAGGCTTGGTATACTAACCATTCCATCGCTCTATATATACGAAATATGTGTATTTGTAAGGCAACATGCCTATCTATTCACGCGAGTTTGTGATATAAGTAAACGGGAGCAAAGAGATCCCAATAGACTGGTACTGACAATAAATCCAAAAAGAGCAAAATACAACAAAAGTTGTTTAGTAATATGTATAAAAATTTATAATAAGTTGCCGAACTATTTTAAATTGTTAAATGACATATTATTTAGGAAAAAATTAAAAAACTGGCTCTGTGTACAAGCCTTTTATACAATTAAAGAGTTCACTGACAATAAGTTGTATACTTAATAAAATTATGATATAATTTGCATGCTGTAATTCTGACAGGCTAAACGTGATTGTACATATTTACAAATAACTCCACCTCTGTAAGACCATGTTTATAGCAAATAAATGATTATGAATTATTATGAATTACTAAATAATGAATGTCATCTACTCCAATACCGTATGAGTTTAACTATTCTACGGACTTTCTTCGACAGCTGGACGCATCGCGACACAGCCGAACATAACAACACAGGATATTTTCACAATACTTTCATTACACATATTATCGGGTTAATTAATATGGTTAGTATTGTTATGTAGTGAAAGTGTAGCGAATAACCACGAAAGTCTTAAAACCTAAATTTTCACAATCTCACTCACATAATAAACATAGGACCGCACACCGGACAACGGATACATCGTTAATTTATGAAGAAGGTATTTTTTTATTAATATAACATTATACTTACTTACCTGTAAAATATTTTTCTCTGTGGTTTGCGTTCAGTTTTAAATAAGTACATAAATTGTAGTTTACAAATTACACTATTTCAAAACTGGCGCCATCTACACATTATTCAGCAAAGTACATTAATCCCAGATCCGTTAGCGTCCTAATAGTGTTCTTGATGAGAAGCTTGTTTTTGTTCAGTCACGAGATTCTCTTAGGGCGCCATCTAGTTGCAACGCGAAGAATTAGTACAGTATTCTGCCGACACGAAGAGACGAGCCACACTCGGTAACCCCGTCCGGAAACCACTTCGACATTAGGGTTGAACTAGGGTTAAACGTACCTAATATTTTGGCAGTATTTTCAATAGAGAGCGCTGTATTGTAAAGTCGCGTTATGAAAAGCTTGGTCACCCCCAGCGCCTTTTAAAGCTCTAGCATTTAAGCTAACACCCCTAGGTACACGTCTTAGTGTGACAAGGTACCCTAGCCCCGCAACTTTAGAGATTCGAGATCCACTACGGAAAGTAGACTGGAAGATGACAGGACCGTGAGTGAACCCGGAGGAGCTTGTTCTCACGGCCATGTTATTGCTACAAGGGATGGTAGCGTAGTAATTCTGAATCTGATAAGGAGGTGTACTTGGGAGTTCGAGTAGAGTGCTTAGCTGGCTCAACGACGTGCTAGATACTGTGGAGGGGCAAATACTTATCTACATGTTGGTAAAGTCGCGAAGTCGAGCCGGTTTAGATGTGACGAAGTGTGTTGCCTTAAGGGTGCGGCATTTTGCTCAAAAGTACTAAGTCGAATGGAAATCGGTCATTATGGAATACCCAAAGAAACCTGGAAAACTATAGGAATCCGGGGCGTTCTAATAGTCAAAATTCAAAATTTCTTTATTGATTAGGACATTGAATATCTCTTTCAATCGTCAAAAAGGAGGGTAGGAAAGTAGGAAGGAAACACACAGTGACACGCTGACCACCCTACGGCCGCAGCAAACCCACCCTACGCCAACCATGACCGAACCGTGTTCGACAATGCCAGGCAGAGCCGGATCGCGTTCGATATATTATATAGGTATGTCTAGTATAATTAAGAAAAACCATCTAAAATTACAGCAAGAGTAAGCCAGTCCACCAAGGCAGCACCCGTTCACGAGTATAACGCAGGGCCCAGCCATCGTCCAATTCAACCATATTTGAGGGAAAAGAGTGACCCGGCCCCCACGCCACCGCCAGACAGACTTTTAAGTCAGCGTGCATCACACATGCTGCATATGATAGGTAGTCGCTCCCACCCTACTCTATCCTATCCCTACCCTACCGCTACCTTACCCCTACCCTATCCTACCATTGCCTTCACTGAACTATGCGACGAGATGCGAGCGTACACCTGATGTGTTGCGCGTAAACATTATTAAGCCTATCTATAAAGGAAAAGACAGTATTAACGAGTGCGGCAACTATAGAGGTATCAAACTTAGAAGCTATTCGAATTTAACATAGACCAAATACTCCGCCAGTGATGTTATTTCTGAACTGAACTGCAGCCCCATGAACCCAATGTTTGTTCTGAGAATTCTTCAGGAAGCCTAGAAGAAATCAACCTCTGCTTTACACATTTGTTGATCGGCAGAGGGTTTCTGACAGTGATCCTGGAGAGGTAATATGGTGGTGCTGAGGTCTAAATCTGTACATTGAAATAATCTACTACACCAAAATGGGCCGTTGTCAAAACCATCCTTTCCCGGTTATCGTAGGTGTTCACTAGAGTTCTGTTCTTTTCTGTTCTGTATTGTGCTGTATGATGTCTCAGTCAGAATTTCGGATGTGCCTACATGGCTTATGAAATACGCTAACGACATCGCACCGATTAGCAAGCGTAGGCTCAGGGTAAACTCGCGGAAGGATGTGCTAGAAAACGAGGATTTAAAGCTGAACGTCGCCAAAACGGAGTGCATGGCTGGCTGTAGCACGGATCTTGAAACTATCCACATATAAGTCCATAGAACAGACTTTGAGTACATCGGATCCGTGCCGCACGAGTTCGGAGATATCCATTCCAATGTCAGGTGCCGTATCTCAGCAGCTTGGGCCAAATGGCGAGAGCTCACGACAGTCACTTGCTACCCTAAAAGCTCTGTCAAGCTCATGGGGCTTATATGGGTCTCCATTCTATGTCCTAAAATTGTCCTAAGCCTTATAGTCCTAAATATCGATTGTTCTAATATAGTGACTCCTAATGTTCATTATCCAAAAAAATTTCATTCTAAATATTGAAAGCCCTATTGTCGTTAGTCGTAGTCGTTTGAAGTCCTAATCTTTTATTATCCTACTCCTACATAAATCAAAGTGCCTTGGAAAAATAGATTAGCACAGTGTACAATAACATTTTAGATAATTAGGCGCCAGCTTAAAAAATGCCTTTCCGAAAAATTGTAAATTGGATTCTGCTACTGTAATAGGACACTCACATATTAGGACAAAGAATATTAGAACTTATAAATAAGTCTAAACAACGTTAGGATAATGAACTTTAGGACAAACAAATTTAGGAAAATCATGTTAAGGCAATCGAATTTACGACTATAAACATTAGGACAAACAAAAGGAGCCATATACACAGGAGCATCATTAGACCTGTGATTATCTATCGCTGCAAGACATGGCCAGTGCTTACGAAGCACGTCCACGAACTCCACGCCACGACCTGAAAATGAAAAGGCTTGCTTGTGTTGGTTTGATACGTGGGTAATTGGTGCCTGGATGCGAGATGCTGTCCTGCGGCTTAGGTGCTGTCCTGATTGGCAACCAACTAATAGGAGACCTCACCACAACCCCCCGTCGCAAGACCATGGTCGTACGACCGTTGCCAATTAGGAAAAACGCCTGAGGACATGAGGATGCCGAAGATCGGACAAAGTGGAGAAAAAAGCAGGAAAGCGGACCCTGGCAGTAGTTGAGATTGACCGCTCGGATGATTATTCAACTAATTGAAGTTTTAAAAATAACTTACTTTATACAAGGTGATTTTAAACTAATTCTTGATACCAATATGTGCTCGTGACAACAAACAAAGTTTACTATGGCACCAACTCTGAAATCGCAAGGAAAAACAGCTGCATACAAGATTGAAAACTAATTCTGCCAAAATGTGTCAACAGCTGACATTTTCGCGATTTCATGGTTGATGCCACAGTAGAAGTTGTCAAAAGCACATGCATACCCCTTGGTATAAAGAATTAATTTCAAATCACCTATATGCATTCTCCCATCTACGCCAAAACATACCGTGTTTATTTTATCTTCGATATTTTCGTATAGTCGCTTGAATACGTAAACGGGATACTCCACTTTATAGCAGCATCCGTAAAGCTGATTCTGGCTTGGAGCTACATGCTGAAAACTATTTTTGGGAGTGGTCTCCTGAGTTGGGTTTATGTTTTTTTTAAATCTTTATTTAAGGAGCTTTGTCCGAAGACAATGTCACTACTACATTATACAAATATTTTGTTACATTATACAAGTCAACAAATACAACATAATATAAATTATGCTACTTAACATCATTGAGTCATAAGCCTTTAAGGACCTACAATAATGCCTCAATAATACAAGTAAGATAAAGAATTTCAATTGAAACTTGAGGTTTCACTTCATCGATTCCATCACTGTAAGTGCGTAATATTAAATAGAAACCCCGTTTAATTTAGCCCATCTAATGGAGCCCACTGAGAATGAAAAATTAAATATTCAACACCCTTAAAAGCATTACATTAAAATCGTTGATAGCACCAATAAATCACTTGAATGGGTGACATGAATCAAACAATAAAGTGGGATATTCGATCCCGGGCCCATCTCGGGCTTTTAAGGGGCTATTGTGCGGTGAGATGGTCTGGCATAACGTGCTATCAAATAAAAGAAAGGTGTGAAAATTCACAGGCGGGCTGGTTAGGCTCCACCTCCTTAAGATGGCGGGGGAACGCCCCACGGAGGCAGCCACTAGCGAGCGAGAGCGTAACAAAGTACATGCCTACAGCCTCCGGCGCCGTGTACCAGGCAACACCTATTTCCAAAAGCAATTATCACCTGACCAACGCATCTGACGAGCATCCGACGGCTCTAGTCCGTATAAAGCGTCCGCCAAAGACATGTCTTCGTTGGGAATATTTTGTGGCGCATAAAAATTACGTAAAAGTATTAAAGTTTGTCTGTTAAGTGTTTTGTACCAATTAATTATGGTTAATGATAAAATTTTATCGATAGCATTAACGATAAATATTTAAAAGAATAAACAATGGAAGCTACAGAAGATATATCAAGCACGTGCGAAAATGATAATAGTGCCAAAAATAATATTTCAAATTTTTTAAGCGATGTCGAGAAAAAAGCGCGGTACAGCTATGAATCAGATTCCGATGAAGACAGTGAAAATGAAACAATTGATGTGATTTGTGAACACAGTGACAACAAACCAATGTGTTTTAGTGAAAAAAATTCCAAAACTACAAGCCGTTGCTCAAATCAAGAGAGACTATGTTTCTTTGAGTCAAATCGAATATCATTTGCACCTAAATCTTTAATAGCTAATAATATAACTGTAGACAGTGATGTTACCCATAATAGTACAAAAGAAATTATAAATAGTTTTAGTAATAGCAAAAGTAAAACGTTTCTCATAGATAGTATATTAGGTACTAACAATGACAGTAACAGAAAAATTGAAGCTGTGAGTGAAGAAACTGACTATAACTTTGAAGAAGCAACCGACGAGCACAACGGTAAGTACTTCAGTGTTCTTATCATTGTCTTGTCGCTCTCTTTAGGTAAGTGAGTGGACAGTGATTTTTTTATACTAGGTACCTACTCAGTGACATAGGAACAGACTGCCCACCTGATGGAAAGCCATACCTGTCGCCCATAACATCTACGATTCATGCACGCAGATCGGCAAGCGCGTTGTCACTGTGTGAACTAGGATGATATGCCTTATTACGTAGTCTACCTTAGGCATCCTTCAAACCAGAAAACAACGATATATTAATATTGTTGCTTGGCGGTGTAACATATATTTCTCGACTGAGAAATATCAGTCAACGCATGGCTGTATGATGACTGATTCCCTTTGCCGAAGTGTCAATTTTTAGAAAACTAATAGCAGGTGTTACTGATATAAAACTTATTTCCGGCAGAAATAAATAAACTAATAAATATTTTTATTATGGTTGATTCCATTTCATTCTTTTCTTTTTATATTTTACATTCTATAACTGAAATGTTATGGAATGGATAATTGGTTTTATCTCGGAATCACCAAACTGGTCTTTGGTCTTTTTATTACAGGTTCCGATGGAGTTGAATCGGAATTACGTCAATTTATATTACGTAGATTCGTTTCAGGTTGCCTGTAATCCTTTTATTTGGGTGAAACTTGGCCTTCACCTTAATTTGAATTGTTCGTTTCTAGCGTCACCGTTTGGCTGTATGATTTTTAACCTTTCGCTGAATTTCGATAAAAGTTATAGCTTGACAACCCCAAGCCGTTTTTTTGTTATAGGTTTTATTTGCGAGTAGGTTAGGGCGGAGGCCGAGGAATAAAGCCCGGAGCACGCGGGTTCTCAGTCCTTTTGCCTGACCGAAGCCCCCACAGTTACTGGTGTCTTGTTAAAAATAAATACCTAGTGAATCTCGTAAGTGTTATCGGAGCCGCTAGATTTCATTGTTGTTGTTTGCGCGGTGCTAATTCCTTAATATTTTCAGCAGAACCAGTCAGAATAGTGATAGATATTGTGGAAAATATTGTGTCCACGTGTTGTCGGCTACGTCCTGCCCGAAAGGCGGCCACGCACATGCGACTGCGCAGCACATGCTAGCCTGTCACCTTTTTAAACAAACGGGACACTGCGGTAGTTGGTGGTGAGAGTATTCTCCCGGAATTTCCCACGTAAGTAGCATATCGCGATGGCTTGTTGACATCCGCGTGGCGCGATGAAGCCCATGTTAACCTTTTTGGTGTTTTCAGCCGACGTAGTGTAGGAGGCACGCCTCCTACCGTCCCGCGCCCAGTTGCCTACGCCCGTCGCCAGTGGCCGCGACGCGTAGGAAACTTTGGGACCCACCTCCAACAGGTAAGCAAGCTTTACTTGGCTATTTCTCCATCCCGCTGTTAAGTGATTAAAGCTGTGCCACGCGTGGCCTATCATGGCCCCGTCTTGTCGTGCTTATGCTAGTTTCTTCCATCTGTCACCCTCTGGTGTTGGAGGTTATGCCGCGCGACCTGTCGTGACCGCGTGTTACAGTGCTTTGCTTATTTCTGCCACCCATCATCATCTGGTGTTGGAGGTTATGCCGCTAGCCTGGCATGCCGCACGCTTTTGCTTCTTTATCCCTGTTAGTGACAGCCTATTGTCACACCCATTTCCCCCCAAAGCCAGCTGAGAACGAATAGATTGCTCGCTTCCTTTTTATTATTTTCCCCCCCTGAATGATTGCAACGGTGTGATCATTTCAGGAGGTGCTTGGTACCAGCCCATAATTGGGGTTGGACAGCCGTCCGCTTGGAGCAGTTTTAGCCAGCTGCTTCAGGGGATGCTCCTGCTCGACTTTAGTCAAGACTCCTTGACTGGCAGCTGAGTGAATTTAAATATAAAATATTATAGACTCCTCGTATGCGTTATCGATCAAACCCTCTATGTAACCCTTGTAAAAATATAAACATTACATGATTACATGAGCAAAAATATAAACATTACATGGCGCCCGAACAGAGTAATTAGAGAGTATACTCACAATTTTGAGTTTTTGCTACATAATTGGAGTCTGATCGATAACGTATATTCACCATTGCTTAATAGATTTAAGTTTAATGGTTTATTACTTATTTTGGTAAATGTTAATATTTTTTACAGTATTAGGTCTACTTAAGGACAGTGTACTAAATAACTTGCAAGCATTATTTTAATAAGTACTTGTAATATATCATTGTAGCTCTGCTACATTTAAACAATTTATTTTTGGCTAAATGCTAAGGCTATAGGCATTTTAAATAGTTCTGACTGGTTGAGGAGATTTTTTTTTATTTCCATTTGATGCAGTAGTTTTTTTTTGAGTGTAACTCTTATAAACATTCTTATGTGATGAGTTCACTTTTTAATTATCGATTCCTTCATTCAAGTTTATTTATTTACTTTGCTGCATCATACATACATACTTACCTAATAAGTATAACAATTTTAGTCACAGTAAGTGGCTGAAGTCAAATTATTTGAATATTTTAAATGTTATTTATCTAGAATAACATAAGTAACTGACACGGGGGTCAAGGCAAAGGCACTTTTGTTGTAATAAAATTGAATATTTTTCATATCTTGTTTTGTTTACATTAAATTTAGGTTCAGTTTTGTTGCAACAAATTTTATTATTTAAGTTTTATAGTACACCATACATACTATGGATACTATAACTTTAGTAAGTAAGTTCTTACCTACTTAGTTTATTACACTATTTATACATAGTATTTTTATTAATAAGTGTGATGATAAACACAGAACAAATTTTCATATAAGTATTGAAACACTAAGTAACAATGACTTTTAAGAATTTAGTTAGGTATGTACACCTTAATTTTTCTATAGGTCTGTTTTACAAGATACTATGTAACAAGTCACATTGAGTAACTTGATTTGGTTATTTATACCTACTTGTTTTACTGACATGTAGTAACTTATCTCTCATTAACTTTTACTTTATTATTTAAACATACTTATTACAAGGTATGTAACTATTTGTACTTTTGTTGTATGGAACCCGCTTGAAAATACTTAAAATCTAATATTAAGACTGGCTCCTCGCTAGCCAACTTGGACTCATATTATATTATGTTGACAGTAATACTATACCTACATTTTTTCATATTGTTGGAAGAATATTTTTTAATATGGATTAAATTTCACATTCATTGCAAATTTTTAAAAATTTAAATTTACTTTTCTCTAAAAATTAATTATGATAATTTTGTACTGATCGATCATGCATACCTACTTATAACCTTAAACTTAAAACTTTACTTCTTTCAACTGCTTTTGGGAATAATAGCTGGATTTCTTTTAAAATAATATTTACCTACTACAACTTTAAACTACAGCTTATAGGTGACTGCCCTTGCTTATAATTTTCAGCTGTGCACTTATTTCAGCGTTTTTGGCCTTCACTATCTTCAGCTTTGCTTGAGGGTGCTTTAAATTTTTATTTCAGGGTTTCTCAAATTTTTTTTAGATTCTAACTTTTAGGTTCCAAGTTGTGCGACGTGGTTGCAGTCACACATCTACATCTATATTACAGCTAGCGGTCCAATAAAAGTTTTTATTATTTTTATAGACTATACTTACTGTAAGCAGACACTTACAGATATTTTCATTTTATCCCTATTGTTGCTGCATACCAGCATCTACTTTATAACAGTAGTGTTACACCCTAACATTTACTTGTCTACCTTTTGTTGCTGCACCCCAGCATCTACTTCTCATAGTGATGTTATAACCTAACATTTACTTGTCTACCCTTTTGTTGCTGCACTCCAGCATCTACTTCATAACAGTGATGTTATAACCTAACATCTACTGAAATTTACCCTTTTGTTGCTGCATTCCAGCATCTACTTCATAACAGTGATGTTATAACCTAACATCTACTGATATTTACCCTTTTGTTGCTGCCCCCAGCATCTACCTTTAACAGTAATGTTATAACCTAACATCTACTGAAATTTACCCTTTTGTTGCTGCATTCCAGCATCTACTTCATAACAGTGATGTTATAACCTAACATCTACTGAAATTTACCCTTTTGTTGCTGCATTCCAGCATCTACTTCATAACAGTGATGTTATAACCTAACATCTACTGATATTTACCCTTTTGTTGCTGCACTCCAGCATCTACTTCATAACAGTGATGTTATAACCTAACATCTACTGAAATTTACCCTTTTGTTGCTGCATTCCAGCATCTACTTCATAACAGTGATGTTATAACCTAACATTTACTGATATTTACCCTTTTGTTGCTGCACTCCAGCATCTACTTCATAAGTGATGTTATCACCTAACATCTACTGAAATTTACCATTTTGTTGCTGTCCCCAGCATCTACCTTTAACAGTAATGTTACGGCCTGACATTCACTGAAATTGTATTTTTGCTGTTACCCAGCAATAACCTTCCTGGACTTTTACTTTATTGCTTTACCCAGCACTTTTAACAGTTAGGTTGTACTCCAACCGGCTGAACCTTTATATACTGTGCCATGTGTGCCAGTATACCTATTACACTGTCCCGGCCTCGTTGCCGTGGCAGTAACCCTTATGCTGATGCAGCCATATGACGCTGCACCAGTAACCTATTATATTTACCAGTTATGTTGCACTCCAACATAAACTGAACCTTATTTACTGTGCTGTGCCAGTATACCTATTAAGCTGACCCGGCCCCGTGTGCCGTGGCAGTAACCCTTCATGCTGTTGCAGCCAGTGATGCTGCACCAGTTTATTCTACTCATTACGCTGACCCGGCCCCGTGTGCCGTGGCAGTAACCCTCATGCTGTTGCAGCCAGTGATGCTGCACCAGTTTATTCTACTCATTACGCTGACCCGGCCCCGTGTGCCGTGGCAGTAACCCTCATGCTGTTGCAGCCAGTGATGCTGCACCAGTTTATTCTACTCATTACGCTGACCCGGCCCCGTGTGCCGTGGCAGTAACCCTCATGCTGTTGCAGCCAGTGATGCTGCACCAGTTTATACTACTTATTACGCTGACCCGGCCCCGTGTGCCGTGGCAGTAACCCCTCAATGCTGTTGCAGCCAACGACGCTGCACCAGTTTACCCTATAAACTGACCCGGCCTCGTGTTGCCGCGGTGGTTTCCCTGCTCTGTTGCAGCCTGTGACGCTGCATCAGTATACGTTCATGCTGACCCGGCCCCGTGTTGCCGCGGCAGTATTCCCTGCTCTGTGCAGCCTGTAGATGCTGCATCAGATACGCCATGCTGTTCCGGCCCCGTGATGCCGTGCCAGTCATTTATACCTACGCCGTTGCAGCCTGATGTTGACGCTGCACCGGTATACCTTGATACTGTCCGAGCCTATTGACGCTCCGGCCAGTTATGCTACAGTTTATAGTATACGTACTATGCTGTTGCGGCTTAATATTGCTATATCAACACTCCTCTGACTCGACCGAACCCCTGGACTGCAGAGATTTTAAGATTGTGAACACCTGTCCCGGGAGCTGGATTTTTTTGGTTAGTTTGTCGAAATGAAAAGCACGTTTGTACTAGTCAGTTGTTTGGTGGCTACAAGGCTATTTCTTTTTACCTATTGTAACTTTTTTTCCTGGATTAGGTATGGGATCCACTCCAGTAAAAATAAGCCTCCACTGGTGCGGTTGGTAACACCGAAAATAAGCCATAATGCACCATATTTTTAGCAGAGCGGGCAGTGACTCTGGTGAGCTGGAATTGTGACCTCCTTTTCCTCTGTTATATTTCCCTCATTGTATAGGTTCCGCGTGTATCATGCAGTTTCCAACAGGGTCCACCGAAACCATACATACCTTATGTATACGTATTATTTTTGTTTATTACAGTTTCTTCCAGCAGTCTTCAGATTTTGTTGTTCTGTGTCATGGGTAATAAACAAGCCTACACTAATGCGGATCGTGACATTTAAATAAGCCAACACGTTCCATTCTGAGCGGGCAGTGACTCAGATTCCCCTTGGCCCAGTCCATCTAAACTTGCAGACTACTACTTTATATTTCTTACTATTAAATAATATATCTTTTATAGCATATATTTTTCAACAGTTATATGTATATTAACATTTAATATTACATTGAATTCTTTTAAAAAAATTTTGTACTCATATAGATATTTTGTAGTCGGCAACCACTACTAGTACACTTTTTAAATATATATTTTTTTAAATTAATAGAATTAAATGTTAGAACATAATTTAATTTTAAATAGTTAGGCATAGCCTACTTTACTTTAGTTTAGTTGGACATAACCAACACTTATGCTGTTTAGCCTGTACCTTTACAGTATGGGATATATTATTTTTACTTTATGCCCATTTACTCAGTAAATAGGTAACCTTAAATTTTATTAAACCCTTTTAAAGAATGGGATACATTATTTTTACTTTACGCCTTTTACTCTCACAGTATGGGTAATCTTACCTTTATCGGTATCTTTAATAAATAATTCTAGATGTTAGATTAGAACCTTAAATCTATAGTAAGGCCTTTGTTGCTTAATTGGTAATTTAAACCTTATTTATATGGCGCTTTATACAGGTGCTGTATTAGCTTTAGGCTTTGGAATACATGCCTTTTTCTTTAATTTTAAGAACTCCGATTCTTAAGTTTTTCTGCTTATTTTTTTTTTACAGTTTTAAGCTCGGGGGCGAGCTGGAATTTTCCTCTTTCAGCTTGCTTCCCTCGTAAAATTCTCCTGGTTTGGGGGGTGTGTAACATATATTTCTCGACTGAGAAATATCAGTCAACGCATGGCTGTATGATGACTGATTCCCTTTGCCGAAGTGTCAATTTTTAGAAAACTAATAGCAGGTGTTACTGATATAAAACTTATTTCCGGCAGAAATAAATAAACTAATAAATATTTTTATTATGGTTGATTCCATTTCATTCTTTTCTTTTTATATTTTACATTCTATAACTGAAATGTTATGGAATGGATAATTGGTTTTATCTCGGAATCACCAAACTGGTCTTTGGTCTTTTTATTACAGGTTCCGATGGAGTTGAATCGGAATTACGTCAATTTATATTACGTAGATTCGTTTCAGGTTGCCTGTAATCCTTTTATTTGGGTGAAACTTGGCCTTCACCTTAATTTGAATTGTTCGTTTCTAGCGTCACCGTTTGGCTGTATGATTTTTAACCTTTCGCTGAATTTCGATAAAAGTTATAGCTTGACAACCCCAAGCCGTTTTTTTGTTATAGGTTTTATTTGCGAGTAGGTTAGGGCGGAGGCCGAGGAATAAAGCCCGGAGCACGCGGGTTCTCAGTCCTTTTGCCTGACCGAAGCCCCCACAGTTACTGGTGTCTTGTTAAAAATAAATACCTAGTGAATCTCGTAAGTGTTATCGGAGCCGCTAGATTTCATTGTTGTTGTTTGCGCGGTGCTAATTCCTTAATATTTTCAGCAGAACCAGTCAGAATAGTGATAGATATTGTGGAAAATATTGTGTCCACGTGTTGTCGGCTACGTCCTGCCCGAAAGGCGGCCACGCACATGCGACTGCGCAGCACATGCTAGCCTGTCACCTTTTTAAACAAACGGGACACTGCGGTAGTTGGTGGTGAGAGTATTCTCCCGGAATTTCCCACGTAAGTAGCATATCGCGATGGCTTGTTGACATCCGCGTGGCGCGATGAAGCCCATGTTAACCTTTTTGGTGTTTTCAGCCGACGTAGTGTAGGAGGCACGCCTCCTACCGTCCCGCGCCCAGTTGCCTACGCCCGTCGCCAGTGGCCGCGACGCGTAGGAAACTTTGGGACCCACCTCCAACAGGTAAGCAAGCTTTACTTGGCTATTTCTCCATCCCGCTGTTAAGTGATTAAAGCTGTGCCACGCGTGGCCTATCATGGCCCCGTCTTGTCGTGCTTATGCTAGTTTCTTCCATCTGTCACCCTCTGGTGTTGGAGGTTATGCCGCGCGACCTGTCGTGACCGCGTGTTACAGTGCTTTGCTTATTTCTGCCACCCATCATCATCTGGTGTTGGAGGTTATGCCGCTAGCCTGGCATGCCGCACGCTTTTGCTTCTTTATCCCTGTTAGTGACAGCCTATTGTCACACCCATTTCCCCCCAAAGCCAGCTGAGAACGAATAGATTGCTCGCTTCCTTTTTATTATTTTCCCCCCCTGAATGATTGCAACGGTGTGATCATTTCAGGAGGTGCTTGGTACCAGCCCATAATTGGGGTTGGACAGCCGTCCGCTTGGAGCAGTTTTAGCCAGCTGCTTCAGGGGATGCTCCTGCTCGACTTTAGTCAAGACTCCTTGACTGGCAGCTGAGTGAATTTAAATATAAAATATTATAGACTCCTCGTATGCGTTATCGATCAAACCCTCTATGTAACCCTTGTAAAAATATAAACATTACATGATTACATGAGCAAAAATATAAACATTGCAGCGGCCGAAATAGATTAGACTTTAATATTCACCCAAGCAAACTCCTTAGGTGTGACAGAGTCCTGCTGCTGAATATTTTGTATGGTCTCAGGAGCAATCGTGACTGTCTGATGTCAGGTGAAGTAAAACATGGCTCCCATCTTTCCCACTCTGGATGACGGCTGTGTCGAGGTAGAAGGCGAAGATCTACTAAAGCCATATAGCCACTTGTGTTCTACTAGGCATGGAGATAAAGACAGACCCCTACACTAGATATACATAGAGAGTTGTTTGAGCGCTTGGTCATCGTATCGCACTTCAAAACACTGGTCAATACCTTTGTCAATGGATCCAGTCTCGTGATGCAGCGGACGAAGACGTCTCTTGTTGTAAAATCGTATTGGTTTTTCAATAAAATGTGAATGCATTTTCATAGCATTGAAACCCAGTGAAAGAATTTTTGTAATCTATTTTGAAATGCTGAAGTTATATAATGCAATGTAACGTCAAGCGCAATGCAATATGTGCTTTATCAATACGATTATAAACCCAGTGGCGAATGACGTCATCGTTCATGCCAAAATAACAACGTTCTAGCGCATATATATTTTTTGGTTAAGGAGATATATCTAGCGAAATTTTTTCACAGTTATTCGTGTGGTATCATAAGCTACTGAAAAAGTTACTTAAGAAAAATTGGGAGACATCCTCTTTCTTCTAAGTGATAATTGGTTCATGTTTTTTATTGGGAAATATAATTTTATAATTTTGTTGCATAATAGGTTTGGGAGAAAGTTTCTTCGCATTTTATATGAAAATTCAAAACATTTTTAAATATAGTTTATTTACATTTAACTAAAGTATAGTAGGTACCATTTTGTTCCATAACTTTTTGCCATCTTATTGGTAGGGACATGATCCCATTGCTATAGAAATTTTGTGGCTTCTGATAAAAAAACTGCGTCAAGTAGTTTTGGCAGTCCTCTCGTGATGTTAACCTGACACTGCCTAAAGAATTCTAAAGAGACCGAAACAGGTAGAAATCTGAAGGTGCAAGGTCAGGACTATACGGCTGATGCATTAACACCTCCCAACCAAACTCTCTTAATTTTTGCTGAGTGGTTAAAGATGTGTGAGGTCTAGCGTTATCATGATGAAAAACCACACCCCTTCTGTTGATTAATTCCGGCCGCTTAATCTCAACTTCTTGCTTTAATCTTATCAGTTGTTCGTAGTAGAGTCCTGAATCGATGGTCCTGCCTGGTGGTAACAGCTCATAATGAATAATGCCCTTCCAATTCCACCACACACACAGCATCACCTTGTTGCGAGTTAACCCGGGTTTCGCCACAGTCTGTGAAGCCTGACCGGCCTTTGACCTTTTTCGCACGTTCTTGTCGTACGTGATCCACTTTTCATCACCAGTTATCAATTTCTTCAAAAATGGTTCGGATTCATTACGTCGTAATAAAGAATCACAAATGAGTATACGGTTCATTAGGTTTCTTTCAGAGAGCTCGTGAGGTACCCAAATATCGAGCTTTTTTCTGTACCCATTTTTTTTCAAATGCACCAAAACTGTTTTGTGGTCAATTCCCAGTTCTTCAGCTACGTCGTAACTACTGATATGCCGATCTTGCTCCACTTTTTCACGGATCCGTAACAGGGCGACCAGAGCGACGTGCATCTTTAACATCCAAATTTCCGGATTAAAAACGCTTAAACCAAATTTGTGCTACTCTCGCAGACACTGCATTAGGTCCATAAACATCGCAAATTTTTTTCGCGGCTTGCGTTGAATTTTTACCTTTTTTGTAGTAAAATTTTAAAATGCTTCTAATTTCTTCATTAGATTCACTCATCTTGACGGTAAGAAAAACAAATGAAAATCACGCATTTTCATAATTTGAATTTGGAGTTATCTTCTTTAAAATTTAAACTTTTAAATGATACCAAAACCAGCCAGGTACAAATAGTTCATACATACTATATGCGAAAAGACTTTTTCCCCAACCTAATATTTTACACATAAATTATTATAAGTAAATATTATTCATTTATATATAATAAATCTAAAACTGTTTATATGAAAAATATATATAGGTTTATAGTTTGTACCACATAATAATTCTACTAATATGCACTCGAATATGCTGGTTGTTGATGAAATGTATTTACCCGACAGAGATAATAAAAATGAACACAGAACTTCAGACGAAATAAGTTTCGAGCAGGTATATGTGAAACCGTGATATCTTAGCAAATCTACAGATGCACCACAGGCACAGCAATATGGATGCACCAAGTTGACCCAAACGTATGAGTATTAATAAAGATTAAATACATATATTGTGAAACGGTGCCGATATTTGAGGATCTTGCAGCCAGAACCCGCTCGTTCTGTAACGGCTAGAAGCAGGAAACAATATTATTTATTCCCGAACTCCGTCCACACATCAGTGCCTTTTCCGTATAGTCTCAGGGACGTATGCAACATAAATTACATAGAGTTGAAGTAAATATTAACTTTCGTTGCTCTCGACTCTGTAATTGTGGCCCATAACATCTATGATGCATTTACTTTGCTAAATCTACAAAACCATTTGGTCCCCCACTCATTGTACAATTATAATATCAATAAGTAATTGGTAATTTTATTACCAATAAGTAACGATTTTACAAAGTATGAATTGTATGTATGTTATCTCTTTATTGCATCAATTTATAACATTACAGGAAATAAAAATATAGTTTATAATTGTTGTTTTATAAACTAATCTATCTATGTAACTTAATTTTGATAATCATCTTGGCGTCAATATTCTAGCTGTGCTCTTGTATGTGAGGTCCCGGGATCCGCCTTGAACATGATCCAGGATTTACCAGATCAGCCATTTTACCATCCTGACCAGATTGGATAGGTATTACTATCTAATAATAAATAAATAAATAAAATGTTTATTTTCACCTCACATAGGTACTTATGAGATATATAATAATAAGCAATGTCTTACAATATACCCTGCGTGAGAAACAAGCAGGAGTAATCATTAAACTTTAATTAAATCATATAGTAATAAAATGCAACTAACTTCAACATAAATTACGACAAACAAATAATAACAAAGGAATGCTACTTTGAAAATAATACAAAATTATCATAAACTAATTACATAAACGATTAAATTAAATTAATTAATCTAAAATAAATAAATCAAATCAAATCAATAAATTAAATATATTTATCTTTGTTGCAGTATCGTCAACATCATCTGCCTGTGCGGAGCTGGCGCTCGGCGACGCGGGGCTACTCGCTGGGCACGCGTACGCGCACTGGCTGGCCGCGCACCAGCCCTCGTCCACTTTCTTTGGTAAGAATGATGTCTTTTACATGCACACATACGTAACTTCACGCCTTTTTGCCGTAGGGGTAGGCAGAGACCACATTATTCCACTTGCTACGGTCCTTACAAATCTCCCTCGTTTCTTCCACTTTCGAGGATTATATCAAGCGTTGGCGGCGCGCATTAGGAATTCATAATTTTTTTAAGTAGATAGTATAACACAACCTGCGTCACCGACGATTGATATAATTCGAGCCGAACAGCAATTCATACATGAACGTCGGTTTATGGTACTCTTGACCTAACATTTCTTTAGAATATTATCTTTGATCTTGATTCATGATGATGTAAGTCGGAATGATGTAAGTCGTATACGTTTACGTATACGTAAACGGCTTGACTTACGTAAACGTCGTCAAAGACGAGGGGGTAGGAAAGCAGGAAGAAAACACACAGTAACTTGTTGGCCACCCCAGGACTGGAGCACATCTATCCCACGCCCACAACGGCCGGAACGTGGCCGACAATACCAGACAGAGCCGGTCAGTGCCCGGCAAGCCAAGCAGAGCCGGACCGTGCCCGACATAATGTATAGGAACCTATATTATACTCAAGTAAAAACACCTAAAACTACAGCAAGAGTAAGCCAGTTCATCAAGGCAGCACCCGTTCACGAGTATATCGCAGGGCCCAGCCATCGTAACAAGTTTATCTTTCTTCTAGTATTCAAATTATGAAAATCATTATTCTTCATGAACAAGTGTATATTTTTATAAATATAGATCAAGTTTACATATATGTATTGTGACAGCATTGTCATTATGTCAATATTCTTGAATTTATCTCTAAATGAATCTCTGAATGAAAAAACTAAAGTAAACTAATCTTTCTGTAGCCTCATCAGAATAACCTCGTATCTTCTTTACAGCATATGCTGCAGAACTTTGCCATAGGCGTAGGAAGGGGGGGGGGAATACCGATACGAAATTCTGGGCTGGACACCTAAAACCTTCACCCAAACATAATTTTAAAAATATTCAGTCTCCCAGTGTATAATATAGGAGTACCGCGGGCCCCCGCCGTCTGAATCTGACTCACAATCGCCCACGCTCATTCATTTACTTCAGTTTTTTTCATACTATTTACCAATCTTTCAAAACCTAAAATTTCAAACTCGCTGCGCTCGCTCAAATATTCATTTTTACAAACACCCTAGCTTATAAAAACCATAATGTTAAAAGTTTTATGCGCGCTCCGATTGCTCATTCAATAATTTATATTACTTTTATTGTCTTTTATTACGATCAGCATCACACATTATCACAGCACCTAAGCCAAAATGTCTAAAATTTCGAGCTCGCTCTGCTCGCTCATTCATTCATTGATCACACCAACTTTTACGACTCAAAATGTAAAAAATTTAGAGCTCACTACGCTCGCTCATTCATAACTTTCAGATACTTTTCTTATCATTTACTTACCTCGTTACGGTCACTCATTCATTGATTTCCTTAAATTACTATTGTGAGGATCACCCATTGTTGTTAGGACCAAATATGTCTATAATTGCAAGCTCGCTTCGCTCGCTCATTCATTCAATATTCTCCCTTCTTCCCTCATCTTTTATAAAACAAAATGTGGGGATCAATGCTGTCCGCGTCCGTAGGCGAAGCCCACTTTGGGCTTCATGACTCTAGATACCCTACACGTGATCCCCGGGTAGTGCGAAATGGACAGCACTCTCTCCGGTGGTAGGCTTCAGTCGTGGCTGGTCACCACCCTCCAGGCGAACGCGACGCCAAGCGGCCAAGCCGTGTTCCGTTGCGATGTCTGGAGTAGCCATCTAGGAGGATGGATCTGAACAGTTATAGTCGCTCTGCGTGACCGTTTTTTTCTTGATACTCACCACTCCCGTATCAAGTGCCTGGCTTCGGGGGCAGCGGGATCCGAAGCGCGGTGCCGCCGCTAGCCGACCGTAGATAGTATAGATATAGATAGGGGCCCAAGTAGCTGGTTAGCCACCAGTGAAAGGCTGGCCCGCCATCTTACGAAAAATCTTGCTCTACCTTGCCGGTTGGCGACCGGATAGGAGGGCTAGGTAGCCAATCTGGGGGGGTTCGTGCGTCTCCGCAGTCTCCACGTCAGGCGCTTTCCTGTGCAGTATTGGTGAGCATGTTAGTTGGTAGACGGAGCGCTACCTCGTCCAACTGCCATTCTCCTTCTACAACCTTTTCAATCAAAATTATGATTCAAAGACAAGAGAAACATTAAACAGTGGCTGCACTCCCACTCAAAGTGCACCTCACTAACATCCGAGGCCTGCACTCAAATTTCGATGCAGTCCACCTTGAGACTGAAAAACCGCAGCTGCTGTTCCTCACTGAGACGCAGATCATATGTCCGGTTGACGCGGCGTACCTCAGCTACCCAGGGTATACTCTCAAGCATAGGTTTGTACCTCGTGTCGGAGTCTGTGTGTACGCTCGCAAAGACATCTGCATTCGGCGTCTAAGGAGCTTTGAGGGGTCTAGTTTCTCTATTTTATGGTTGTATGATTTCAATGCCCGCCACCAAGACTATTTTTCACCTTTCCGGTACAGAAGCAGAACTCAATAGACTGCAAAAGTTTCTTGACTTGCATAACTGCTTCTTAAAATAATTATAACATAATTGAAACTATGAAATGTGTTATAATGTTGTCAAAATTAAATTGAATGTAATATCTGCAACAAAAATTCAAATAAAATGTAATAACGATACACTGCCCCTACATAACATTCTACATACAAAAACAGGTACAACGTTATGTCGTTCTGACTTTTCACGCATTTTCCCCATTGCAATTGGGTTAAGCGGAGATCAACAATTTACAATATAAATGCATTGCCGCATATACGTATCACTTTAAATATCTGCATATATAGCCATAATGGCTATCTCCGAGCACAACAAGCAAGCGTTATCACTTGGTGGCGAAATTGGTAAGGTGGGTGGTATCCTTCCTAGCCGAATTCTCATGCTTGGCCGACCGGTTTTCACTAAACTTAGGAATGGCTAAATTCTTTCTGATCTCAATGTGGTCGTTGCTGATTGGCTAAAAACTGGTAAATGCGCTGATTACATTTGACTAAATTCAGAAGCAAAAAGCGCGAGAACAAATAAAAGTGGAATGTATTGCGTATAAAATAAGGTCCATTTTTGTATTACGGCTTTTGAAAATCGGAGCGACGCGTGACATAAGTGATACAAAAATGGACGTTATTCTTTGAGCAATACATTTCCCTTTGATTTGGTCTCACATTTTTTGCTTCTGAATTTAGTCAAATGTATTAAGCGCATAAGACTGAACTTAGGTGATTCCTAGGTTTAGTGTAAACGGCCAAATACATGGATTATTATCTATTATTATTATATAATTTATTGCCCTCGAAACAAGTTAAAAACAATTATTACAAAAGGTTATTTACAAAGGTGAGTTTATCTCTGTAAGATATATCTTTAAGCCAATCCTCCCGGGTGTGGAGAAAAGCAATAAACGGGGAAGCAGTAGAAAATGTGCACTATTTTTTCTAAATAATCTACGTAATATATTGAAGTATCTATAATATTACATAATATACTATATAAATACATATTATAATCATTTTATAAAACTAATCAAGGGTTGGCCGTGTGGTGTCCGGCACCAACCCCTTACACTCATGGGTGTCGTACAAGGCGAATAATGTTTTCGAGGCAAAAGATCAAGAGTCTCCGTAGTCTGGAAAATGGGCAGCAGCATTTTCCATTGTTATATTTAAACACTGTGATCTCCAACCCGCCTGCCAAGCGTGGAGATTATGGCAATAACCTCCCCTTTCGTGAGAGAGGCCCTAAGTACTGCAGTGGACTGTTACCCCCATGAATGTTATGAATCAAGGGTAGATAAAATACGCTCTTTTTGTTTTGAGTTGAAAGTAGTTACTGTTTAGACTGTCCCTAATATTGGCTGGCAAGTTATTCCAAAGTCGCGCTGCTTCAACAGTAAACGACTTGTAAAGGAAGTAATCTACTTAATAACTCGGAGGACAATTTTAGGTGCCGAAACATACGTAAATTAAACAAAATCTATTTGTGTCCAATTGTATTGTAGGTATTATGTAATAAACCCTCGGCGCAATAACCTAACCGACAGAAAAATTCGGATATCCGTCGACTACTTACTGTTTACTTAACTCTAATATTTTCTGAACAACAGCTCCGATTTTAATGGAAATTATGATTTTTCCGCTTGCCTGTTTGCCTAACGTATAACATTAAAAAAGCTAAGATCCATACGCTAAGAAACAACAATTAATCTGGCTTTCAAATAGCGAAAACCGCATCCAAATCGGCCCATCCACACACAAACTAACACCCACACAAATACACACAAACTTATAACATCCCTCTATTTTCGTTGGGGTTTAATAAGGGGGATATTTCATGTGTGACGTACGTATCTGTAGTCTCCCTAACGGATAGACCGATTTCGTTGCGGTTTTATTATTTGAAAACCAATTTAATCGAGATAGTTCTTAGCTTATGTTCAGTTAAAATCAGTTTAGTGCCTAGTTTGTAAAATATTTTAGTGTATCTAGATTTTGTTCGGGATTTCATGCCTGTACCGATTACTCGGTTAGGATGATTATTTATCTCAATAAAAACTATAATAAGAACAAATTGAAACAACAATAAATGTTAAATAAATAAATAAACTATATCTGACAACCTGAGTGGTGCAATGGTCAACATGCCGGTCTGCCACGCAAGAGGTCCCGGGTTCGATTCCCGGCCGGGCAGAAATTGGAATGATGAATTTTAATTTCTGTGACGGGTCTTGGTGTTCTATGTATAATAAGTATGTATTTAAAAAGAAAAAAAAAGTATTTAATTAGTATATCAGTTATCTAGCACCCATAGTACAAGCTTTGCTTAGTTTGGGGCTAGATGGCGCTGTGTGAATTTGTCCACGAATATTTATTTATTTATCTATACTAATATAATAAAGAGGAAATGTTTGTTTTTTTGTTTGTTTGTTTGTATTGAATAGGCTTCGAAACTATTAGACCGATTTCAAAAATTCTTTCACCGTTGGGAAGCTACACTATCCCCAGGTGACATAGGCTATATTATATTTTCTAAAAAATTACGGATCATTAATAAAACTCCAATAATGTAACCCAAGGTGTAAAAAAATACCCAAAAAATTCCTTACATCGCGTGTGCTGCGAAAACTATTGATGATAGAACAAAATAATGTACTACGACTTTGCAGAAAACATAATTATCTACAAAAAGTGTCACGACAGTATATATCTAACTATTATAGTTATGTCACAATATGTGTTCTTTTATTTTCAAAATTTAATTGAAATGCCGCCGCTAAAAAACGCTCTTTATTTGTACCTTGGTATTAGTCCTTATCAAAATCAATTACTTCATATTCACGACTGCTTCAATACCTTAGTATAACTTTTTGAATTATTCAATTTAGACATTCCATTCGAAAGATATCACGAGTTTACAAATGTGGATATTAGAAAAAAGTCGCGTGTTTGCCGCTCAGTCCGCTCGGCTATCTAGGCAGCACGGGGTACGGGAGTCAATGTCAAAAAATAAAGTGCCGCGCGGCTCACTCGCGCGGTGGGCTCCGGCGGCAGTGTACCCGTAGTGGTACCCGTGCGAAGCCGGGGCGGGTCGCTAGTAATAGATAAACTCGGAAGAATTCAAAGAATCGGTTTACTTAGACCATCAGCAACAGCAAAACACTAATCATCAATTCCGTACTGTAATAATTACACACGCATCAAACCCTACGATCAACCCTACGACATTCCCGCAAAAAACACTGCGCAAACAATATGCGCACATGATTACCTGATCACCGTGTCACCCTCCCACAGTGTTAAGTGCTTGATCGCATGCGTGCATTGCGTGACCACGACGGGTGTTACTCTTCACACGGACCCACATGCTATTCCCATCTCGTGTGGGATTGTAATTAGAATCCTAATATCATCTGTCTTCAGTTGTGATTGGTTCTGATGAGGTGAGGGTCGTATATTTGGTACTCTAGTTTTGAATGGGGCTTTATTTTGACGTCGCGTGATGTTTGGAAAACAGCTGGTAATATAATGCGGATGTGTACTTTTCGCATCTCGTAGTATGGCAGACATGATGATAGATACATAGATAGATAATTAGATATACTCTTCATTGCACACAAAATTACAAAAACACAAATTTAACAGGTCTATGATGATGATTAAAGCCTAACAATAAATAAATGCCAATAAACTTCAATAAACAACTTTACATATATATAATACGACAGTATATACCTTAACTAAAACTACGATATTACAAAAAGAACCTAATTACATAATGAAAAAACATACAACAAATTGAAATAAAATCAGTGTCACAAAAAGAAAACATAATCCAAATCGCTGCCTTGCGAGAGTGTACCCAGGATGCTGTGGGCGTTACCTCTTTGAATAGCTAGGCTTAAGTTTTGCCCGACGTATAAAGTACTTATACATAGAACAACCACCATCTTCTAAAGGATAGGTATGTCAATCGAAATCCTCAAGGCGCAGCTAATTTGTATTTATTATAAATACTAACCGCAGGTGCGTTGTCTCTGTGAGGACTAAAATAAATGCCTCATGCCTGTAATTGCGCTGGCTACCTTATTCTTCAAACCGGAATACAACAATGCAAGCATTGTTTCTTGACGACAGAAATAGATAAGGTGATAGTACTCACCCAGGCGGACTCCTCAGGCTTGACAGAGTCCTACCCTGATAATTGTTTTAAAACCCTTCTCACTCAGACCAAAAAATTCTTATCAACTACCATAAACTAATAACGAGAGTACTGTCATTTATAACAGTTGTACGAGTAGTTGCTCGGTCCCAGCAAAGAAAAGCAAAATTGTTGTTTGTCGTCACTTTTGTCACATTTGTCAACTCGACGGCATTTCGGTGGCTATAAAATTAGTAACAGAGTGCCATGTCCGGGAATCAGGGTCTACATGACTCTCTTGCTTTCTATGTCAACATCACCTATGGGTAAATCTTGTAAATTCCTAAGTAGGCAGTTAAAACCAACCGTGTGTATGACAAAATAGCAATGATACTCAGAAAAGTACTTCTGTAGTTTGTTTGTAAATGTGCTCTTTTGTTTTATCGTAGTCTATCTAGAAAAAAACACTTTTTATGGAGGTAAAACTTGCTTTAGATTTTTCAATTAATGACAGTAAAGAATTACATAACAATGGTCGGCGGTAACTAATTGCCTATTTCGGTTTCGTATTTACTCACATGGGTGCGACAGAGCCGACGCTCTACCTATCTCTCTTTGTATATTATTTACACCGCTGACATAATATAATTAAAATCTGCAAGTATAGTTGAGAGTTTAGACGAGTCTAGGCAAAGATATTGGAAAGTTAGCTACCTTCGTGGCTGAGACTGGCAATTATTTTTCTGCTCTGTAGGTCTAGGTTTACCAATCGGCCGTCCACGAAACCATAGTTTCACAACTGGTTTCGATCGAAGACTATAGATGGGAAATCGGAAGTACCCTTACCGGTTTAACTATATGAGAAGATGTAGGAATGTGGAAAAGTCAAAAAAGATATGTCAGGCAGGATCCTAGGTGGCACTCGATAGTTTCTGCCGACCCTTATGGGAAACGGATTATTGTGGGTATACATAAGTATGTATTATTACATATTTATATTTACCATTCGGCAGCATCAGCTGAATAGCTTTTTTCAATGCTGACGTGCAAGGAAATAGCCAAGTGAAGCCGACAGCTTCTAACAGTGCACTGTTTATAGGACTTGAGCCTCCTATACATTAGGGAAGTAGGAAGTGGGAGCTCTGGGGACATTTCAATATTTACAACACTGCTATTTCCAACCCGCCCGCCAAGCGTAGAGATTATGGCCATAACCTCCCTCGCATAGGAGAGTCCCAAAGTCCTACAGTGGACTGTTATGGGCTGTGACGGTGATGAATTGCTAGTCGGCCTATGACATAATCGCCCTATGGACCACCTCGTCTCATGCTCGGCGTGTCCTAAAACTTGCACAATTGAGGACTTATTTGAGGCCAATCCAAATACTGTATGCGTCGCCGAATAGTGGGTGAACAAAGTGTAAGGAGGAGTTAAGTTCATCGACTCGGTAATAAGAGTCGCCCTTACGACACCCTTAAAAAGATGGGGTGGGGTTGGGTCAACCACGACACCTCGATCATCTGAGCTCATGTGTTGACTCCCTAGTATCTAGTAGGGCTCCTTTAGGAGTTACACAGGGTGTGCGCTAAGTTGTGGGGTAAATACCCCAGCTTTGTTGCCCAGTTAGCGGGTGGGAAGCTGTTGACAGTCACGTAGGTGCGAAGTCCCGACCACCGGCCGCCTGGTGGCGACGATTCGTCGAATAATACCAACCGACCGTTTAAAGGAATAATTAGTGGAATACTAGACATTTTTCACGTTCAACTTTGTACTTGTGAATTGTATGCTTAAATGGTAGGTACTTCAGGTTTGAATTCTTGGCCCGGCTTGCACCACATTCTTAGACACACGTTTAACGTAATTTTGTATTCGAAACTATGTGTTTATCTTAAGCTTACAAGTGATTAAGAATTTGGTGCAAGCCGTCCGAAGAAAATAAGCAGTCATTTTACTACAAATATTATAGTGTTTGTGCGGCTAATTGCCTTAAAAAAGAACTGAAGATAGTAAAAACTAGTTCACGCGGATAAAGTCGCGGGCAACAGCAATTTTTTTTTCATTAAAGTAGGTTCTGTGTAAGTTACTCAATGTGAAAAGATTTCACATCGTTCATATATTTTCTAAGAATAGAGAGATTCTATAAAAATACATGAATAAAAACTTATCACTATTTGAGCTAACATCCGTAAAATGTTATTCAATTGTGGTTGTGATGTAAATTGTTTGACTTAGCTATTTGTCTGGATATTTTGCTTGTCATGTTTTTAACAAGTGTTTTTTATAGTAATCGGCCCAATTTCTAAATACAAATATGAAGAATAATATAGTGTGGTGCGTGGCGTGGTAAAGTACAATATAATAAGACCACGATTAATAATTTAGACAAAAGTTCAAGCTAATCGTGACCAAATAACTGAATGTTTACAAGAAAAACTGACAAGGACTGACAAGGACAGATTATACAGGCCATATCCATACTTTATAATTTGTACTACTGTCAGTTGATTTAGACTTACCGTGGTCCTATTATAGCTTTGACCATAGCTCTTTGTCTGAGATCCGACCATAAAATATCTTAACTCATCTGATATTAAAAAAACATATATGAAAGAATATCGTGCGTTATATGAAAGAACATAACATGATTAAGATAAATAAATAAATAAAAATTAAGTTATGAAACGCGAATGCGCGCCACCGTAAGAAATAATTGACGGCGAGGGGAAATAATCGTGAAGAAACCTACACATTCAATCAGTGATTCAATCTAGTCAGGTTGACAGGATCACGGAGCTGCTGCCAATCAACCATGCTTTCGTTCTTATACTAGTTAGTTACAGGTTAAAGAATAGGTACGGTAGCAGTGTAATTACAGCCTTGAAGTATGTGGGCTATAAATCACAATAACGTTGCGTCTGATTTGAGGGTCTACATTAGAGATGAAACGGATAGTTGTTTGGCCGGATACCGGATACCGGATATCCGGCCAGCGCCCTAGCCGGATAGCCGGATATCCGGCGGCCGGATATTTACAGGTCATAGTCTCTGAACAAGTTTGTACAAGCTGTATACGACTGCATGTGTTTATGTAATTGAAGGTTTCGTTTAATGTAAATAATTTAAACGTTGAACTGAACAATTCTTCCGCCCTTAAACGGATTGATAGTTTCAATATACGGGCTTACACATTAGCCCACAGCATCGTAGGGGATAAACGACATCGTATACAACCTCTAAATATAAAAAAAAACATATTTTAATCCAGGATAATATTTTTTCATATCTATAATATCAATATATATCTTGATTGACTTTGAATTATTACACTAAGTACATTATAATACTAAACAGCACTTGTCAAAACTACACACGACAAAAATGCGTATTTATGCTGATCAGCGGGTGTCACCCTGGGCAAAGTACGTCATGTCCATACTCGTGGCAGCTCAATGCGATGGTGTGAGCATGTGCTCAGCCGCCCCAAAGATCACCTTAGTGCAAGTAGCCCTAAATTTGGCGACGACGACTCGCTGACGCGGAAGACACCCACACGCCACCGGGCTGACGGCGGACCAACGGAAACTGAAGAACAATATTATTGACGCTGCTACTGCTCAAAATAGAAAGTAATGGAGGAAGCAGACAAGGAGAGCTGACTCCAGCTAATGGAAAAGGCATAGTGCAAAAAGAAAGAATAGAAAACTATTAAAAGTTTTTGCTAACCTACCAAATGAACGATACGAGTAGAATAGGTGCCGATGCCGACATAATCAATACTTCTTTGATTAATATTTATGGTTTTTAAACGTTTTGATACGACTTTTTATTCGACTGCTACAGAAGGGCATAAATTTCCGATGAGAAAAATCACTTTTATAGGCTTTTCATACATTTTTTACTATCCGGTATCCGGCCGGATATTAACGTATTATCCGGTATCCGGCCGGATAGTAAATTATGGCCGGATAGGCCGGATACCGGATAGTGGCCGGATATCCGTTACATCTCTAGTCTACATCAAAGAAATTGGACATAGAGGCACCACATCTTGGACAATTAAAACAGTACGCGACAACCACTTACAGTCAGCGACCAAAGTGCCACACCCACACCACAAAGCTATAAAACATTTTCGGGAAAAAAAGCGTTAAACTCAACTTGGTGACTGTACACAGCGCACGCGCACGGCAAATACTCCACCACTGTGTTTATTGCCACTTAACGGCCGACCGCGACAATTCCGATTATACTCACCAAGACCCGTCGCAGTTGAGGAACCGCGATGACTATATATCCTTCTCACTCACACTTGCAGGCTTTACATAGATGCGTGCGAGAGAAAGAAATGATAAATTTTGTTCTTCAACTCCCATGAGTCTTGGTATTCACTATTAGTGTTGTCAGAGGATCGTCACCCCCTATTTGTTTTAAGAGAGAGCGGCTACCTCGTATCTTGTCTGAGGCTGTTTTATGATTTATTTGGCCACCTCTTTTAAATGTTTCGTAACTTTGGCTGTGGGATTGGTTTAATGAGTAGTTCACCCAAAATTATCATCCTAGTGCTCAATTTTTACTATTATTTCTGCTCTATTTCGCCCGGTCGCCAGAATTGCGTTGTAGGCCGTTTGCTCTCATATCTGCGCTTGACACGAAAATTGTAATAAATCGTCTTAAGTCTAGGTGCTAAGCGAACTAAATAATGTTAATATTTAATATTCCGAATTAATGTCAAATATTGATCAACATTTAAAGTCACAATATTTAAAGACGTGGTACCACGTAGTTGGTTATATAGATTGGTAGATGAATTAGATTAAAATCCTTCATTAATGGGTGGGATATCACAAATTATTTTAAGCCGGAATTATCAAATCAGGCTTTACCTATACTGCTTTTCATAGGGTTTGGACACCATCGCCTTCTTTTTAAGAGTGACTATCATATTTTTAAATACAAATCTTTGTCCCCAGACGACAAGAACCGAAGACCGCGGCGCGCGGGTCCGGAGCGAAAGCCGAGGCAGGCGTACAGCGCGAAACAACTCGAGAGACTCGAAGCCGAGTTCAAAGTCGACAAATACCTAAGCGTGTCCAAAAGAATGGAACTATCCAAAGCTTTAGGCCTCACAGAGGTACAGATAAAAACCTGGTTCCAGAATAGGAGGACGAAATGGAAGAAGCAGTTGACGTCGAGACTCAAAATAGCGCAAAGGCAAGGCTTGTTCCCTGGGCAAATGTTCGGGCATACCCCCCAAACGTACTCGCTACTCAACCCTTATGCGTACGCGCCGCTCAGTTGCGTATTTACGCCGGTAACTTTGCCGTCTTCACCACCTTAAATAGTTTTAGGAGTCGTACTTAGGAGTCTGTTATATTTGCGATACACCGGTAGTCAAAATTATGATATGTTCGACATTATTCTTTCCTACAAAGCGGTGTAAGTGTGATTTTGAAAGCAATACCTACCTAGTCAGGGTTAAGGCACCACTACTACTTAGTGGTAGTTACAAGTAGTCAACACTACTTATTCCCAAAATGTTTCTAAATAGTGGAAGAGTCCTATTACTGTAAAAACTAAATTTTCAACGCATGAATAGAATACCTACTTAATGCGTAGGTAATATCAAATCAATAGAACTTTATTTTGCGCAATATAAAATACGTAAGTAGCTGACTAACTGACATATGACAGGCTAAAAACATGATTTAACCGTAAGAGATCACTATGAACGGTTTTTCCCTAAAGGGTTGTGCGGATCAGATGGTATAAGCCGCAAGTAAACCGCTGCATACCACGTACCTGGCAGAAGCCGGCATTGAAAGCGGTCAACGCTCAAGACGATGATGTTGAGCAATATGAATGGATTCTAAAAAATTATTGAAACACCAGAAATATCTGAATCTGAGTGGATATTGTGCTTATAGAAAAAAATTAACGAGACATCACAAAAATTATATTTCCACGTTATTACGTTGAAATAAGATTTCGTCATCCATTTTAAACTGTTTGTGAATAGGTACCACTTTTCGTAATATTCACGCTGTGTTAACTATTTTAATTACAGTGCGAAAAACCATTAACGTTCGTAACACGCTACTTTTGACACATACTTAAGTTTGCTTGTCCTAAATTCAATATGTGTCAAATTACATTATGTGGTAGGCGGTACGTGATTTGTTTATTAATCGCAGTTGGAAACGGATTTACACAGTGAATAAAGATAAACGTATTTCATTGTGCGAAAATGAAATAAATTACCTATAGTACACTCGTAACTCCAACTGTAAACTTTTGGATGTCAATCCAACAGTATTGTTGTAAATAAAGGCAGTCATTTTAGGTTTGTAAATAAAATAAGACGATGTGTTAGAATATCAGTTATTATTGGTCTACATTGCAATTTTCATGTACCCCTAGAATATATTCGAGAATCAACATATTTATTGCTTTACTGCAAATAATACAGGCGCACGCAATTCTAGAGTTAGCTCATCATTTCATTACGCAAGGTTGCTCGCTGCATTATCAAAATAAATAGGAAGTGTAAAGAGTGCCGCGAGCGGTAGTTCAGTAAACTTGCAACAGTATAGTGCCATAGTGTATTTACGTACTATCTGCCTATGCAGCGCGTTTGCAGTCCTTAGATCAACTGTACCAAAACATAGATCTAAGGGTAAAATAACCCGATAAACGAAAGCACGTTTGGGAGCACTAAAGCATGGTTCAAAAGAAAAAGACGTCTATTAAGTATTAACCGCCGAAATCTAAAGAAGAATCTATATTTATTTAAATAAGACATTTGTTTAGATTTTATTGGATAATAATATTTACTTACTCATCGTTATCGTGCTCTACTTTTGTCTTTATATGCAGTTTTTCATTATGTATGTAAGTAAGTAAGTAGGGAAAACAACGTGATGAAACCTGCACATTCAGGAGACTGAATGTGTAACCATGATCCAATCTGGTCCGATTCGTCGTCAGATGGCAGTCACTCCACTGTAATTATCTGATCTACCAAATCCTGGATCATGGTCAAAGCGAGCCCGGACCGTCGCGCGCTAGAGCACTACCGTGACATTAACGCCAATATAATCACCACTTATGTATAATAATGACTGTCTAAAAAGCGTAAGTTTACGGTAGATGTTAATAGCGTTTAATAAACTACTGCTTGCGACACCTCTACCTACATCCTTATAAATATTAAAATATCTGTAATACTTGAAGAAGGTGAGAACGATCAACAGAAGAAAATTTTTACTAGATGCACAATTTTCCCATTTCAATTCAAATTATAACACAGAATTTATTCAAAAATTGATACAGTATGAAAGAGATATTATTAATTCTATATCACGTGCTTTGTATCTACCTACTTATAGTTGAAATGAGGAAGTTTGTTGAATATAGTT
Source organism: Blastobasis lacticolella (assembly GCA_905147135.1). Lineage (NCBI taxonomy): Eukaryota > Metazoa > Arthropoda > Insecta > Lepidoptera > Blastobasidae > Blastobasis > Blastobasis lacticolella. Next base: position 6,916,008 of record LR990051.1, read on the forward strand.
GAAAATCTCCTCTTGCCTAATCTTTCCCCTTATGTAAATTTGACTATTGTAAAAGATTAATTAGGTTGTAACTACCGAACAACTTAAGCATAATATTGTAACAATTTGAATTGAATGAAGTATGTAAATATTTAGCTATTATAAGTAATAAAATAAGTAATTAAACGTTATGTGCAATATTAATACGAATTTCTTTTTATAGATATTTTCTCATAGTAGGTATCAATAAAAACTGTACCGGACCATCATCTCGCCGACGGGAGGGCTTATCTGTCTCGAGGCCTGTACTATTAACGAACTGGTTTACCTAGAGGATAAATACAGTAGGGAATTTAGTATCTATTACATTATGGTCAATAACTATAAATATTTATTTCCCTCTGTTGGTCACGACGCGAAGGTTCGAAAGAACGTTTCTCGCTCGTACGATTCGGATGTGGAATGAGCTCCCAGCCACAGTGTTTCCTTTGGACTATGACATGGGATCGTTCAAGAGGTATATTAGAGGTCTCTTCAGAGGCGGGCAACGCATCAGTGACTCCCCTGGTGTTGCTGATGTCCATAGGCGGCGGTGACCACTTTCCATCAGGTGGCCCGCTTGCCTGTTTGTCTGCCGTATAACATAAAAAAAAAAAAAAACTTATTACGGTTAATCCTTAAACTAAGGCGGCGGCGATATATTGCTTACTATCGGCGTACGAAATTGTAGTCACATTTCTGTCATGTAAAGACGAAATAAGTAGCTTGTGTTATGTAAAAATATCGGCAGTTAATTTTCAATTACTTGTTACTTCCATTACCTACTTTGGGTCACTGAGCCAGTGAAGTAAGTAATTAGTAATTATCGTTACGATTTTAATGGCTTAAATGCTGGAAAATCGCTGTCTTGTAAACCGCGAGGTACTGATTGTAACTAACACCCGTATTCAGAAACATTACTATGAGGTCTCACAGTGCGCGCGAACGCACAGTTTTCCAGCTAACAAATCTTTTATTTTTATAATTGGACGAGCCACGAATTTGACCGCCATCTCACCTGGTGGTAAGTGACGATGCGGCCGATGATGGAGCATGCTTGTCTAGGAACAGCCTGTTCACTCTAGCCTTGAAAGCGTCTTGATTATAATGATCAGGGAACACAGTAGCGGGTAACGCATTCCATTCCTTGGCCGTACGCATTATACAAATCGAACTCGGCTCGTGCGGATAGCTAGAAGATTTACAACATGATGATGAGCGCTCGCCCGGATCGAGTTTCTTGATGGCGGAAAGGGGCTGGCAGTTTGTTAAAATAAACGAAATATACCAATCATAAAGCCGTATTGAACGCAGTCCTTCACTTAGCATAGCCCCGCTGTCAGAGGTGTCCTTACTTCGCATAGTAATGCTACTTTATTTAGACAAGTATTGTTTGCGAATACGGGTGTACTAAGCCGTCTATCTCGCGTTCGTTGTGCGTGTCAGCGCTCGCAGGCGGGCGGGTACGCGGCGCCGCAGTCCGCCCCGCCCAGCCCGAGCGCGGCCGCCCGCAGCGCGCCCAGCGCCCCGCCGCGCGCCCACGCCAGCGCCGCGCTGCAATCACCAAAGTAAGTGTAAGTATGCTATATAATGACAGATTTTCCGAGAGCCGATTAAAAAGAAAAACTGGTTCAAATATCAACTACAGAAGAAACATCTTTCTACTATAACTTTTGAGTGTTGTAGGTATATTTTAGTTTAAATTTGATATTGTAAAGTCTTGTAGACTGTTCGGTGTGCTTAACTTTTAGTTAAGTGCGTATTAGTTTATCCAGTTTCTATCGGTGGAAAACTGTAATTAGCTCTGTGCTGAATGTATTATTTTATATTGTAATCATTGCTGATGGATTTCCTTAAGTAAATAAAATAAAATAAATAAAATTTAACATAAGTAATGTTTTAAACTATCGCGGTTATTATTACACATTTTAAGGGTATGTTCCGGGTTTCCTACCGCGTACCTTTGTTGACGAGTAGCCCGATATTTCGACACAGTTGCATGCATCATGGTCACGGGGCTACTCGTCAACAAAGGTACGCGGTAGGAAACCCGGAACATACCCTTAAAATGTGTAAACAAAATTTGTAATAAACGGCGTTGATTAGGCACGATTCTCAAATTGAGACCGTCAGATGTATAAAAATGTAGTAGGAAGGCGGACCCTGGGTTCTCGCGTGCCGTGCTAGGACGCAACCGGGACATAACGCCGACATGATGATGATGAGATGTATAAAAATGTAGACATTTTGCGCTTTCTTCTTAGAAATTGTACTAAAACTAAGTACCTTGAGAATCCTGTCTAAGCCGCGCCATCAAGTGAGGCACGCCAATACACTACTTTAAAAAGTTAAAAGTGTAGACTTTTAACTTTTTAAAGTAGCTGTCTGAAAATCCCCCATTAAGCTGAAGCGGCAGTGGGTAAGCCATATATCCCAAAAACCGATTACCGCTGGGGTAAATGAGGCAAGCTGATGTTGCATAGTGGATGCTGGACAGGGTGCATAGGCACTTATTGGGGGAAGCTATCCCAGCAGAGATCTAATGTTTGTATAGGCTGATTATGATGACATGCAAGCGGGACACCTGATGGAAAGTTGTCACCGCCGCCTATGGACATCAGTAATATCAGGGGAGTTATCAATGCGTTGCCCGCCTCTGAATAGACCTCTAATATACCTCTCGAACGAGCCCATGTTATAGTCCAAAGTAATACTGTGGCTGGGAGCTAATTCTACATCCGAATCGTACGAGCGAGAAACGTTCTTTCGAACCCTCGCGTGGTGAACAACAGAGGGTCAACCTCTATTAGGACGGTACGAAATAAACAGTTTAAGAGAGGTAGGGCATAGCGGGGTATCCCGTTCGAATAGGAGCCGCCCGACTGGGGAAGTACCTCCACCTTATAGAATACCGCAGCTAAACAATACTCTTTTAAATAGTATTGTGTTTCTGCCGGTGAGTAAGGTTTCTAGTGCTCCATGGGGTGGGGATTTAGGGAACCGTGGCTTTGGCAGTGGAGGGGCATTTGCCTTTTTGCTGCCAGAGCTACCTTTTATAGAGGTGGGCAACGCATTAGCGATACTCTTGGTTTTGCTAATGTCTATAGGCAGTGGTGACCACTTTCCATCAGGTGGCCCGCTTGCCTGTTTGCCTACCGTATGACATAAAAAAAAAGAAAAAAAAAACAGTTGGACTGTTGGAAGTAATGTAGGAAATTACATCCGGTTATGAGATCCGCTGATGACGGATCCTGTTTGCACTCACTCCACTTAATAGGGGCCAATTCACAAGTATAAACTACAATAGTTTTAAGTTACAAATCCAACCTCTGTCTCTTGGCAACAATAATTTATACATACCATTCCATGTAATGTAAAACAATCTTGACATTACTGTCGATACGAACATCTTTTTTAAATGCTTTAAGTGTATGAACTAAAAGACTACGTTTTTACTACACATATTAACCACATTGGGTTGGGTGGGTTTGTAACCACATTTACTATTATTTTTCACACATTGATAATATGTGTAGTAAAAGTGTAGAGACCACGAAAGTCTTAAAATCTAAGAAGGATTCTACCCTAAATCATACCCGCCTTACGCTCTATAGTGGCTCGTACTTTTCCAACAATCATTATTTTAATACTCACTTCCAAACCGGTAGCCAGTATCTGTTGCTGCCTTGCATCTCCCTCGCTTTTTTATTCCCAATGCAGAGAGCTCTGTACAAGCACTGCGTCGAACGTGGTTTAAGCGCCTTTAGCGCGTATTTCGCGAGTAAATTGAGCGAGGTTAACTTTTGAGAGTCCTTTTTAAGATTCTTATTTTCATGTCGAGGTTCAGGCACTTGGGTGCTAATTTTTCTTGGATTTTCAAAGTACGGTTGACGTGGCAACTGGTAAGGGTTCTCGGTTGCCCGTTTGAAACGAAACACGTCTTCCATGCTCACTGTATCTCCGCCGTTGTCGACCATTTGCATCACCTGGGGCGGTTGTTGATTCTGGAATGCAATGTTTTTGAGTTATAAGGACACAAAGGTGCGTCGGTGGTCTAGTATTTAGGGGTCCAACGACTAACAAGAGGTCCCGGGTTCGAATCCCAGTGCCGCCACTGGCCAACATACTAATGACTCTTTTCTGTATTATGAACATTAGTGGATCACTAACCCATGCTCTAAGGGTGAGGGAAAACATCGTGGTGAAACCTTCACATTAATGCGACTGAATGCGTAACCATCAGGTTACTCTATTCACAGGGTCATGGATGTTAGACGGCAGTCACTCCACTGTAATTACGTGATCTGCCAAATCCTTGATCACGGTCAAGGAGGACCCTGATAGCTCGCGCGCGAGAGCACAACCGGAACATTAACACCAAGATGATTATTGTTAGATTAGTGAAAAATGCATGCTAGTTTTCAGCATGCTAACATGAATGCCGAAAATTAGCATGTATAACTGGGGCATTAGTATTTTACCTCGCTTCTTCACCGAATTCAAAGTAGCCAGAAGATCGCGAGCAAATACTAGATAGCTATGAACTTAAATCTATACTCACCATAGTAATACACATAAGAACTTGCAGGATGAACATTCCGAAGGACAGGAACGCAATGCCAGTGAGCGATATGTCGAAAAGGTCGCCGATACCCAGATGATGGCTATCTTTTTCCTCGTACTCTTCTACGTGCGCATGCGGCGACGGGTGGTAGAGGGGCGGCGGGGGCGGGGGCATTGAGTATTCGAAACCACCACCTTAGAAATAAATAATAATAAATTAATATGCCCGGACAATACACACAGCGCCATTTAGCCCCAAAGTAAGAAATGCTTGTGTTATGGGTGCTAGATAACTGATATACTACTTATATACTTTTAAATACATACTTGTTGTACATACTACACCCAGACCCGAAACGGAAATTATAATTCATCATTACAATTTCCGGCCGGCCGGGAATCGAACCCAGGACCTCTACGTGGCAGACCAGCCAATACACCAACTGAACCACACAGGTCGACACTTAGGGAAGCATTGTCGGAATGAGTCATCATCAGAAAGGTTTCGAAGTTAGCCGCCTACGCGGTTCTAAGGGTAAGTGCCGTTTTTTATCTGTACTCATCATCATATAATCGCCAATCGGCAGCCGTCTACTTGTGTGCTTACGTACTGCATCCGATCCGAATTTACATCAGCTACAGTCCATAAGTGCTCTTAGGCTTGAGGCCACTGGGTAATTTCGGCATACGAGTAGCAGTCAAATGGCAACTAAAGGGCTGTAATTACTGTTTCACATCAGGTAAGCGTTTGAGTGGCATAAAAAATGGAAACACATAAATTTAACGTTTGTCCCTATTTATTCATATACTTGAAGATTTTATTTTTTTGAATAATGTGTTGAATTACATAAGTACTTACCGTATTTAGAATTCGGAACCTCATGGTACGGCGGCTCATGAACCGCGTAACCCTGCAAATCTCCACCTGCGAACTCGTAGCCTTCTCTGGAGTTTATCTGCGGTGTGGACTGCTCAGGGTAAACTGGTACAGTTGGTAACGCCGCTGGTACAGCTGGTATTGCCGCTGGTACAGCTGGTATTGCCGCTGGTAAGGTTGGTAATGACGATGGTTGTGGACCCATCGCAGTACCGACGACGGAATTGTTGGCCGATGCGGTAGTGGCATCGGTAATCGCGTTGTAGTGGTTGTAAACGTCGTTCAACGCCGCTGCCCTTTCGGGAAATATGAGAAAAAAGAAAGCCTTAAAATAAAAAAGATAGGGAAAGCCGTAAGTAGGACATAGAACAAGGAAAGAGACTATTCAAGGGCGTTCAAATCTTCATACGACGAAATCGAAAAGATTTTTTTGAGAGAATCTTTTTTGCTCTGTGGGTTTAATGCAACGCTCTGTTCGAGATTTCGACTTAACCTTATATACTACTGTAGCTGAGCTGAGGCGATTTTATGACTAATGACCATTGAATCGTTTCCGTTTTGTTGTTATTTCGTATAGTAAAGATAAGGAACCCTTAAAGTTTCGCCATAAGTCCGCAGTTTTAACCCCATGGGAACGCTGATATTTAGCTTCGTTGTACACAAGTATTATTTACTAATATTTATTATTTACTAATATCAATCATCATTTGCCGCGGCCATACAAAAGACATCAACGCGCTCGTGTGACGCGCGCCACATTGCAAGTCTAGCACGGTTGCAATTACAGGCGTGAAGTATCAAACAATAAACGCGCCATTGCGTTCATAGGCTCCCGGGAGGCTAGCGCGAAGGCAAGATTTAAGATTTTAGGTGGCAAACAAACAAGTTACCAGCAGTTACCGCAGCCTAAGGACGTTTGCAATACCAGGGGTATCAATCACGTGCTACCGACCGCGTTAAAATTCTTTTCACACCTTTGAAGAACTCCATGTTAAAACTGGCTAAAATTACAACTGAAACTTTAATCTTACTTCGCCAACCATTCCTGGTAGCTGGTTGAACCGACGTCGTACATGAAGTTGCTTCTTACGTCTTGAGAACGACGGCTGAATGCGTTGGTACCTTGGCTTCCATCATACGGCTTCCCAATCCTGCCCTGGATGCTATCCGGGCCCACATTCTCCAGAATTTGACTGACGAGAAAGTTGCGACAGTGGTACTCGTTCATCATCTGTCTACAAATGAAAAAAAGAGATCTATTTGAGAGCGCTGACCCGATTGCCAGCGACGTAATCTGCGTGGACGAAGTAAAATAAGTAATTCATCTTGGAATCAATATCCCGGTTGTGCATTCTCCGCCTTGACTTTAATCCAGGATTTGGCAGACCAGCTAGAGTGACTGCCATCAGACCTCCGTGCAACCCCGTTAACAAGGGCGATTGGATCATGATTACACATTCTGTCGTCTAAATGTACAGGTTTTGTTATGATATTTTTATTGGTTAGTGTTCAACAATTAACCCAGAAAAGGTCATTGGTACATATGGGCATTGGGGATCGAACTCAATACCATCTCGCTTACGAGTCGGACTCGCTAGCCCTGGCCACCGGCGATCTGCGTGTACGAAGTACCTTTGATAAACTAGCACTTACCAATCACAATTGCGTCGTCATTGAGAAAACTAAACTAACTGATATGTTTCATGCCTGTGATTACCTACGCTGGTTCAGTGGCACCCATCCAGGTGGATCCTACTGGTTTGATAGAGTCCTACCTCCTTGCATACGATGTACGAGCAAATTTTCAGTTAATAAGCTTCTAATGTGAATATTATTTTTATGCTTCAATGAAGAATTCAATTGAAGAAATTATCTTGCACGACTTGAATGGTTCAGTTAGCAACGTGCTGGTCTGCCACGCAGAGGTCCAGGGTTCGGTTCCCGGACGGGCAAAAATTTTAATTTTCAGTTACATGTATAACAAGTACGAAGGTATTTAAAAATATATATAAATAGTTTCTCAGGTTTCTGGCACCCATAACACAACCTTTGCTTACTTTGGGGCTATATGGCGCTGTGTGCATTATCCAAGCATATTTATTTAATATTATCTTATTCATTACCTGTGATATGCCAAAGTCGACAGAGCTGCATCAATGGATCCATTCATGGGCAGCACTGAATCAGGAACAACTTCACTCACGTTCCTCAGACTGTCGTCGCTTGATATGAAATAAGTCGGCATAAGGTCGGTTCGTAATATATCGTTAACATTCAAGTCAGTTTCGAACATTTTGGAGCAGAATGTTACTCTACTCACTAAGAGGGAATAAAATATAACGGTAAAAAGAAACATTTTGAACGCACGTTTTGTATGAGAGTTGAAATGTAAGTGTGTCTTCGCAGACGGACAGATTATACGGTTTGTAAAGCGGAAAATACAGCTGCGGGTCGTCTGCTATCAGATTACATCGTAACACTTAGGTAGGTACTTTCGTAGAAATGCGAAGTAAATGGTGCATCGGTGCCTTGAAGCTTACCTATCTTATGATCGTAATGATGAGATACAACTAGATTCTATCCACGTCTTAGGCGGATACTACACACACGATATATATCGTGATACGTATCGTGATCCATATCGAGTAATATTTTGGATCGCAAGTCAACCCTACACACACGATAAGAATCGTCGATATTTTCATTAGTCTGTGCATTCTTTCATTCATTTTGATGGCTGAATAGACTAAGTTGCCATTGCCTAGCCTTAAAAAAAGCATTTTTGACGCGTCGCTGGTGTATATTTACGATTTTTAAGTATTTTTACCAAAATGACTGATAAAGCTTGCGTTGCTATAGTATTAGCATTAGGATTAAAAAGACGCGTGAAGAGAAAAAAATGAGAAAAATTATGAGGATGAGGATCTTGTTGACTTTTCATACTTTTATAGTAACTGTCCAGGTCCATAGTGGCCACAGCAGGTTGAAAATAAACACAAACAATGAAAATTAATTTGAAATTACGTTATTTATCTGTCAGTTTGACAGAAATGTCGTGATAAATATCGACTAGATACTAGACGCTCGATATATATCGCACGATAGTTGATACGGATCGTAGATTTCTGGATTTTCGGAAATCCTGTGATCCGTATCACGATTCGTGATACTCTAGGCTACACACTCGATAAATATCGTGATCCTGTGTGAATCACGATATATATCGTGTGTGTAGTATCCGCTTTAGATAGGTGTCCTGCTGGTACCTACTACTTGGATACCTACTAGGTACTTGCAAGCTAGTTATCGAAAGTACACTTCCCAAAGAGTGATCTGGCGTTTCGGCCCGGTCTGGTTTTGGCCCGCGGAACGAAACGCCTGATAAATTAAAATTATTGTTTTTCCTCAGATATTGGGGGCGGCGTTAAAAATTCGATTAAAAATGTTTTTTTCCCGACTGTCCATTTCTAAGTAGGTAACATTTTTAAATGCGGACCCAAAGGTCTGACGAAAACTATTAATTTTAATTGCATCAGTCGGTTCGGCCCGAGGGCCAAAACCAGGTCGGGCCGAAACAGCTGAATACTCTCCCAAGGGTCCTATCTCCAAATAAAATGTCATCAAAACGGGTTATTAGTATTGGCGGAGTGTTGTGTCCTCGCAGATTTGACCCGTCACAAGACAACATCATCAACATTTCATCAAGAAGAAAAGGGATAAGTAGGCACTTAGGTACCTAAGGAATAAGAGTCGAGCGTCGGTGGCCTAATTGTTAAGGAGTCCGACTCGTAGGCGAGAGCTACTTCTCTGTTTCGATTCCCCGTTCCACCATGTACTTACCAATGACTCTTTTCTCTGTAATGTACAGTCGGAGAAACTGAAAAATTTGAAAGTTGAAATAAGTCTGCAATTGGCCGTATTACTATTTTCTGTGTGTGTGACATGTGTGGTTTGTCATTATGCAATGCTTCTCGTAATAATATTAACAAATTAATAAGACCATTAAACTGCTAAACTTTCAGTTTCCTCGACTATACATTAGTTAAACAGTAACCAATGCTTTTACAGTGAGCGAGAACATCGTGACGAAATCTGCACATTTAGGATACTGAATGTGTAACCATGATCCTACGGGTCACGGAAGTCAGCTACCAGTCGCTGTACTGTAATTACCTGATCTGCCAAATTTGCCTGTCTAGGCGGACCCCGGGCCCTCGTGCGCGAGAGAACAAGGTATTAACGCCAAGATTATTATTATTTTTAGGTAGGTACTTGAATGGGAATAAGTAGATAAAAATAGGCATAATTATTGTCTAAGTACGTATTAAGTAAGTAGATACCCCGGCAAATCTATACCTACTTATTACAGTCGTAAAATAAAAGCGCCCACGTATTAAAGTATAAAGTGGTTTCATTTGCCCCGGGCCACTTAAACACCCCAGGGGTGCGGTAAAAGGATCTTTTGTTGGGCGTTAGATTTACAAATGGTCCAGTGTCATCGCGCCGACAGCAAACGTGAGAACAAATATTGCTCTCCCTATTGTGTGCAAAGTATTAAATTAGAATGGCATTATGGAGATAAAGCGCAGGATAAATTTCTACTCACAGATTTACCTACCGTTACTACGTACCTACACCTACTTAGGTACGTCAGAATGCTTCCTATTTAGTTAATTGGCTAACGATGGTCGTCCTAATAATTGGCAAACCATCGTACGATCGAACGATGCGTTTTCGTCGCGCGATGAAATTAATAATCTGTCCTAATTGACGCATGTAAGACATGTCATTGCGCGAACATCGTTATACGCTCGGATCAAGTACAAACACTTGATCTGAGGATAACCTATCTAATAGTAACTCGCATATAAATGCGAGTTACTATGATGAATTGAATCGTGCAGTGCCACCCAAATGACGTCCACGTGCAGTGCAATCATGAATATATATCTCTTTTGAATGTCCTTACCCACGCGTCATCCCGCGAGCACAGCAACGCGGGTGGCATGGCGAGGGACCAGAGGGACGGTATCCGACGCCACGACGCCAAACCCGCGCTGTGGACCATCGCACGATCGTTTTCATCGCGCAACGAAAACGCATCGTTCGATAGTTTGCCAATTAGTACAATGCATCAAGACTCCGCAATGCCAATCCATCGCTTCTAGGGCCTCCCGTGGAACTCATTCCTGGTGCCAGCTGATTTATGCACCTATTTCCCCAAATATCCCAGGAGCTTATGCAGCACGGGTCACTAGGTTTTCGTATGGGTAGAATAAGGGAAGGAAAAGGCGCTAGTTGAAAAACGATTCCTATGAATAGCTAAATGCATGTAAATAGGTAGAATAATGCTACAGTGTAAGTGCGCTCTTATTTTCAAAGAAACGGAAGAAAAACACATTAGTCTGCTTTAACTTTATATAATACTAATTATAATAATACATGTATCTACATTTTAAAAGAACATATTCTACAATTTATCGAACGTAAAAAGGGAATCTACATTTCATCTCGATCACGTATTGTTGCAATAAATTTAAACGTACCTAACTTCATTACAGTCACCTCACATGATTATTTTATACAATTCATCAACACTGTTCAACTAAATGTAGTTTTGACGTTTTCAAGCTATGCTTTTAGAAATATTTTACAAATTAAGTATTTCTTGTCTTCAATTTAAAATATTTATAAGAAAACAGGGTCTATTTTTATATAAATAAAAAACAAATATTAATACTATTTATACACATACAGGTTTGAAATAAAAAAAATACCCAAAGTTGCTACAAAATGCTGAATGTCACAGTTGCAAAAATTGATATAAAAATCTATCAAATAAGTTGGTACATGTTAAAGTTCTATATTCATAAGTAGTTAATATTATGATAAATGAGTATAGCATCGCCCACAACTTAGCATTGTCATAATCTCAACACATTCATGCAGTCAACAAAATATCCCAATTGATCTCATTGTTGTAAACTTCTTGTTCTAGCCACAACTCATAATTATCTTTAAATTCATCGTCTAGTTCAATGTTAGCCTCAAGTACTGAATTTATATCAGTCTCCACCGGTGTCAGATCCACATCCAGCTCTCCTCCAGTGCCATAGCGCCTGCTGTTGAAACGGTCCACACTCACTCTCAGAGCACATTCTTCATCTTGGAAGTCCCACGGTCGGGCATCAATATCATTCCCGAAAGCCCAATCGTCATTCAGTCTGTGACGGACTTTTGAGTAGATGGCACTAATGGTCTTCATGTTAGTTTTTCGCCATTGCCTTCCCAAATACTTTGTTTGCATTTTGAGCAATTTCAAAACATAAAACTGCATCAATGCATGTCTTACTTTGAGTGTGCGTTTAAGTATCGGTGCACTCTTGAATACCACAAGCATCATTATTCTTGCATTCTTCCATTTTGTTAGTTTATTTAAAATTCTCAACAAGTTTATGCAGGAAAAAACATTCCTCCATGAATATGGAACTGAGCAATCACCAATATCCAGACATTCCTTAGTCAGTTCCGGTTGCTCTCCAATCACACAAGTAGGGAAATCAAATATGGGTATAGTGTTCTTAGCTCCAACATAGGATAAAATGTTCTGATTGAAAAATTTAAGAACTAAGGGCATGCAATTAGCATAAACTAAATGTTGAGACATGAACTCAAACTGATAGACATGGTTCAATTTGAAATGTTTCAAAAGGAGTAGCAGAATAGCTGTAACAGCTTTTACAATAATTTCCTTATGTCTGTTGACATCAATGCCAAGTTTCAATGATTGTAAAACTGTCATAGGCATTTCTTCTGGTAACAAGTCTGCCATGATATTTATGGAGTAAGTTTTTGCTGTAGATGTAGGTGCAGCAGCCAGAAGTATTTTCAACAAAGCAATCATGTATTGAGGCAGATTGGGAAGCATGGCTTTGTATAACGTTTCTGCTTCAGTTTCTTCCACTTCTGTCTCACCTTTGGTGAGAGGGCTACGAGAAATCTCAAGTTCTCTCTCAGCCTGTAGTTCCGATAGGCTTGTATACATATGCTTCTTCAATATATCAATGCCCTCATGGATTGGCTGAGGCAGACCAGCAATAGTAATACGGTCTCCTGGAAGGGAGTAACCGACAAACTTAATTCTGACATTATCCAAAAACATATCAATGTCTTTTTGGCGTACTTTTGACAACCAAGGCAAACTTCTTGGTAGTGGTGGTGGAGGGGGAGGGCTTTCAAATTGCTTATAATACATGTAGTATGGCCAGTTCTGATTGGTATTCTGTTGATTCTCACTGGGTATTGACTGAAATTCCATAGAGTAATCCTCTGAACCATTTCCCGTTTCCTCTTTATCTACAAATATTTGTTCATCAGATTCATCCAGAGACGTTTGCTTCATAAAAGTCTGCCTACGGAGGGCTCTTTCATTTTCCTTCATCTTTCTTTGCCCAGGGTTTTGATTTTCTAGCATATCTGCAGCACTAGGGGGTGGAGAACTAGCCCGCATACCTTTGATTATCTCTAAGGTATCTTCGGTCAATGGAGGTAAACCATGTCTTTCTCTAAGCCTTGCCTTTCTTTCCTTCAGTTCTTTAGATCCACCCAGGTATACTAGTAAAACTTTCCACAAGAGTAACAAAACCTTTTTCATTGGAAAATGTGGTGTAGTTCCAGCACAGAGATGTGTCACCATACTAAGCAACTTCACAGACAACAGCTCCTCACCAAAGGGTTGTCCAAGTTCTTCCTTGAAATTTTTTACCAGATGAGCATATTCAGACTCTGGGTTATCTTTTTCAATTCTCATATATTCAGTTATTAAATACAGGACTGAAAGAATGACTCGAAGGTTGGTTGAGTCGGCAAGGGACTCGGCGAGTTTACGGGATGCTATTGCTGTACTGCTCCTGACAATTTCGAGGTTTAGCAGCTCCACGAAGGCAGCAAATGTGCCCATATCGTAGAGCGTCATGATGTTGACGCGCGCCCAGTGCGCCTGCTCGGCGTCGGACTGCATCTCGGCCCAGCAGCCTTGCGCCAGGTACAGGATGCAGCGAATGGCCCGCATCCGAGTCTCACTCACAGCCAAATCCAAATGTTCTAACAGCTTCATCATCACTGTCCTCTGCTGCTTACTGTTCAAGCGCTGCCAACTCGGTGGAAAACTAAACTCCTCCATAATATCCTCGAACGCCTTCACGTTCAGCTGGAACTCTGGATGCTCGGTGTAACTATATAATTCTGCGATTTCGTTAGCCTGTGTATCGCAGTCGTCGTATATGAAATCCAATTCTGGGCTCTCCATGTCGTTGACACAGTCGCCTTCTTCCAAGGGGCGTCGTGCATCGGGCAATTTTGCGCCCCCACGGCGGCCGTTGCCGTTCGTTCCCATTATTGAAATTGATATTAATAGCTCACTGAACAAGTTTGTTACATTTTAAAACTCAAATCTAAATATAATTGGGTATTGATCTGAAGAAATATCAATAAAATTGTAATATACAAAGAAATGCGAGGAAAGGCAAGCACAAAGCAACAAACCTTCAGTGGCTCAGTCCCTACGACCACAGATAGCCGGATTGACAATTTAACATTTGATTGACAAGACATTTGTTGGACTAACTCAAGAAACTCAAACTGTTACAGACACACAAATATATCTGACTTATACCTTGTCTAAAATAGGATGATAATTTTGACAGATCACAGTAGGGATGTGGTTATGTAAAATCGTTAATGAATCTATTCGATTATCGATTATCATTCTCATAGAACTTGGAATCGATAGTTGCATGGTTATGCTATACGTATTATACAAAATAAACTATTTATTTTCATCTGAATTAATAATTTATTAATACGACATTGAAAACCCTTCTACTTCTTCTTTTATTTTGTATAACACGTACTGAATATCCATGCAATTATCGATTCCAAGTTCTATGACAATGATAATCGATAATCGAATGGAGTCATTAACGATTTTACACTACCCCATCCCTACTGCGAACTGTCAAAATTATCATCCTATATTTGACAAAGTATACATTGGGTTCGATGTCTGTGGCACTTTTGTTACGATTGTTCGTGGTCGTTTACGTGTTTGATTGACGTTAGACGTTAGTTGTTCTTGGGTTTCTTTTGTGGTTTTCTTTGAGGTGGGCTTGGCTCTTGAGGACTTTTATTGTTTGATTTTATTTTTTCTAATAGGTTCTACCTGTGGTGTTCTACATAAAATAAACTATTGAGTGCTACGTGATAAATAAATACTATTTCATTTATAGGATTGGAAAGGTAAGTTTCCTTAAAGATGTAAATGGCTTGAAGCATTAGAAATTTAGAACTGCTGACTAATAAAACTTTGTTTATTTAATTTGCCGAAGGACGAAATATTCTCAAAATATATTTTCGTCAATATTGGCAATATTTTAACGTTTGATTTTATTAACTGTATCATCTTTTCAGGCAACATCATGGCTGAGTTAGCAGCGTTGTTGCAAACTGAAATCCCGGAAGGGCGTAATCATCTCACGGACAGCTATACAAATTTGGAGAGGGTGGCCGAGTACTGCGAAGCGAACTACTTCCAATCCGAAAATAAGAGGCTTGCGCTTGAGAGTACTAAAAATTACACAACGCAGTCGCTTGCGAGTGTCGCATATCAAATAAACACTTTGGCTTACAACTTCCTGCAGCTACTAGAATTGCAAACTATGCAGTTAGCTGAAATGGAAGGCCAGATGAACCATATAGCGCAAACGGTTGCGATTCACAAAGAGAAGGTGGCACGTAGAGAAATTGGTGTGTTAACCACAAATAAAGTGACAAACAGACAGTACAAGATTATTGCACCAGCTAATCCAGAAAAGCCAATCAAGTATGTTAGAAAGGGCATTGACTACACAGGTTAGAATTTTTATTTTATTTTATATATGCTTTTTGCGAACATGCGATCAGTCCTTAGACTATAAGCAGTTGTTATCAACGATGGCATGGCATGTTAGGCTATCCCTTCCAGTGTTGGGTTGCCTTTATTAGCTACATAAGACAGGTCATATTATGTTATCCCATAAGTGCAGCCTCTTCAGGCGCCTTATTTTAGGTGGTTCTTTCAACATTTGGGCAAGTTTGTTTTGGTGAGATCTGATCCTTTCCCAGTAGCTCCTTGTTAGATAATTTATTTCCTCACGGACTGCGAGTACACCTAAATACTTGTGTACGTCTTCCATTCTGGTAAACCAAGGGGCATTCACGATCTCCTTCAGCACACAATTCTGAAACCTCTGTAGTATTCCAGTATTTGATGTTTTTGCAGTTCCCCACAACTGGATGCCATAAGTCCAGACTGGCTTCAATATTGAGTTATATATTGTGACCTTGTTCTCCACTGACAGACGAGATCTCCTACCGAGCAGCCATGACAGGGATTTAAATCTGTTGTTCAACTCTTCTCGTTTCTTTTGTATGTGATATTTCCAATTTTGTTTACGGTCAAGATGGAACCCTAAATATTTCACTTCATTGTTGTGTGGCAATACTTCTTCACCCAGCTTGACTGTGTCACAGTCTCGTTTTCGAAGAGTGAAGGTAATAAGCTTGGATTTTAATGCACTTGCTTTGATCCGCCAGTTCTTCATCCA
Source organism: Blastobasis lacticolella (assembly GCA_905147135.1). NCBI lineage: Eukaryota > Metazoa > Arthropoda > Insecta > Lepidoptera > Blastobasidae > Blastobasis > Blastobasis lacticolella. The sequence continues at coordinate 6,932,109 of LR990051.1, forward strand.
GGTATGAACCTTATCTAGATGTTGTTGTAATATTCTGGATGCCTCTACTGGGTTCTCATCAGAGGTTAAAACTGCAGTGTCGTCAGCGAAGGTGGCCGTCAATACACTCTCTGATTCAGGCACATCGGCCATATAGATCAGGTACAATGCAGGTCCTAGCACCGAGCCCTGGGGCACGCGAGCTTTTATATCAAAGAATTTGGAGGTAGCATCATTAGCTGTGACATAGAGCATTCGACATCCCAGATAGGACCTCAGGATCAGGTACATATTGTAAGGCAACAACTTTTTTAATTTGTATAGTAGCACGTCATGCCAGACCTTGTCAAATGCCTGTTGGACATCCAAGAACACTCCAGAGCAGTATTTCTTATTTTCCAGGGCATTTCTTATGTACTCACATACTCTATGGACCAGCTCAACGGTCCCATGAAACTTGCGAAAGCCAAATTGGTGCTCGGGGATGCTAGCGTTTTCGTTGGTGTGTGTGTTCATGCGACTGACGATTATTTTTTCGAGAACCTTCGACAATACTGGGAGCAGACTTATTGGTCTGTATGAGGAAGCAAGGTGGGGTGGTTTACCGGGTTTGAGAACCATTGTGACCTGGGACACTTTCCAGATGCTGGGGAAGTAAGAGGTCCTAAGTATTGCATTGAACAAGGTCGTAATGTAAATTATTGCTTTTCTTGGTAACTTTTGCAATATCTCAGCAGTCACCATATCATAGCCAGGGGCCTTTTTCTTCTTTAAGCCGTGAATTAAGCGTCGAATCTCTCCAGGCGTAGTACACCGCAGTGGAGGACTAAGTTTCAAGTCACTTGCAAGAAAGTCGTCCACTTCCTGATCTATTTCCTTTGTGCCCAAGTCATTATTAGGAGTGAAGACATCCTCGAGGTATTGACCATATGCTTCTGCTCTCTCTTCATCTGTCCTTGCCCAAGTTCCATCCGGTCCTTTAAGTGGATGTACTGCTTGTAGTGGTTTGTCTCGAGATTTGACTGCTTTCCACAACGAATACTCCTTTCTTGCAGGGTTAGTAGGTGTCAAGTTCTGCAAATATAATTGTAGGGTCTCATTTTCAACCTCAACTAAAAATTTTTTGAGTTCAGCTGCTGCTTTATTGAAAGCTGTTTTATCAGCTGGAAGCCGGGTGCAGTGCCACACTCTATGCAGGCGTCGTTTTTCCAGTACCTTTTCTTCACTTCCAACGGTAGGTTTTGGATACCTTGCCTAGGTTTGTCGTCACTTGGTGTACTAGCTCTGGCCGCAGCATGTATGCAATTAGTCAATGCTATCGTAGCATTCTCTATAACATCCTCAGTCTTCAGTGGAATATTGAGAATTAGATTTTGTGTAAGGTATTCTTGAAAGTAATCCCAATCAGTATGCTTGTTGCATAAATATGGTCTTTTCAGTTTACTTATGATGGTCGTGCTCATTGTGAGTATAACTGGAGTGTGGTCTGAGGAGGAGTCACAACAATCTTCGATGTTTAGGAAGTGTGGTTAGATATTTTTAATATTATTATTCTACTTGGATTATTGGTGACTAATATTATTTGTAACCATAAATCGTCTTCTGATTGTCTTGTTTGTCGAACTCTACTTCGTTTCTTACCTCGTGGATACCACTCTGCTTTGATTTTTGTCCCTCAATATATGTGCAAAGGATACAGAAAGATGGACATTGTTGGAGGAAGCCTTTGTCGAGGTTCAAGCTGCTACAGTAGAGCAAATTTAGATTTAAAGGAAATAAATATAATCAGCAATAAGGGCTTATTTTATTTTTGTATATAAAAGTGTGTTATTTATGTTATAATTTTTAAAATACCAATTTCTTCGCAGCATTAGACGACATAGGGCACGGTGCCCGCTGGATCAGCGGCGCTTGCGGGACTCCGCGCGGCCGCCGCTCGGGGTCCGCACCCAACCCCGCGGCGCCGCTGCCCGCGCCCACCACCAAGCCACCCACGCCGCCCGCTGCCATCCGGGCGGCTAATGCGTCTAACACTGGCACGCTGGGACGGGGCACTTTGGGTGAGTTGCTCACAAGTTGAGATATGAGCTATGGTGTTCGTGAGTACCTCTGCTGCTTACGCTGGCTGCGGCCACCACCAAGTCGCCCACGCCGCCCGCCGCCATCCGAGCGGTTATTGCGGCTAACACTGGCACACTGGGACGGGGCACTTTGGGTGAGTTCCTCTCAATGTTAGGTCGTGAAGTGTGGTGATCATGAATCCTGTTGAGTTGCCTGAGTATCTCTGCTGTCTATGCCGGCTGCAGCCATCAGGGTGGCTAATACTGGCATGCTACATTGGACACTTTCGGTCAGCTTTGCTTTGGATATTAGCAATAGACTGAATTGAAAGTAAGCGACAATGCCGAACATCTTCTTTCGCTTTGGATATTTATTCCAGTTTTACATATTGAAACTTAGCCTCTATTTTGGGGGCCTAAAACTCCCGCTGCTAAATAAAAAGGTTTTTGGCTGCAATAGATATTTCAGTAACATTTTGTCTAGAGATAATGTCGCAGTGGCCCTAGCACAAGTGTGTCCGCGACAAAGCCCGCGCCGCGAGAGAGCGTTTGTCTCTTTCTCTCAATACTAAGACGAAAGAGATAGCACTACCTATGTCGCGCTTTTTCTCGCTTATTGCCCGCGAGAGCAACTTGTGCTAGGCCTACAGCGCAAGAATAGGCCCCCGTGGCGGGCCATACGCCGGTTTGTCACCTTTGTGGTAATAGCTATACCTTAGTAGTAATAATACAAATTAATCAAGAAATCCATTTCCAGGCAAGTCGTCCCGCGAGTACCGCACGCCGCCGGCGGTGGCCCCGCCGCAGGTGCCGTCGCACTACGCGCCCAACTACCCGCGACGCCCGCCCGGGTACTCCACACTGCCGGTCGCACAGCCACAGGTACGAAGATCCACAGGTCAACATAATGGGGCTCATTTTTAGACGACAGCACTCGCCTACCACAAATTATCTTCTCGATTTTGAGGACCCATCTTGCCTCGTGTGGGGAACCTTCCGAGGCACACTTTTAGGACTAATGAAGCCTATGCAAGGACGTCCAACATTGCGAGCTTATTTTACCTTGTGTAGACAATGATCTGATTAATGGTAACTTTATTTTTATCATCCTATCAAGAACATGTATTAAAACATTCAGAGCTGGTTATTATTGCCATCATCCAAGCGGTCAATCCCGGCTTCTGCCAGGGTCCGCTTTCCTGTTCTTTTTTCTCCATTTCGTCCAGTCTGTAGTTATCAATGGTTTAGATTAGAATATCAATAAACTGAACATATTTTATCATGGTCAGGTTGGAATGGTGCATCCCAACCAGCATCAGTCTCCGCCTAACTACTCACAGCAGGATCTGCATAGCAGCATGCCGCGTAAGTCCTATACATGTTTTGCCATATTGTATTGTAAATTTATTGGGCTATTTTTGTCTGTGAGTTTACCTAAATTTAAGACTGCGGTCTCCAATATTATGCTCACCAAGTGCAGAGATTCACCGCTATGGGCTTATTTTAGAGGATATACTATTTTATAGTTATTTGATCTATTTTATAGGGGATTTTTTTCTCAATATTTAGCTTATTTGCGAGAAAAAGATCCAATTGAAGCTTTCATAAACAATATTACTGGCTTAGTAAATGTATGATGTATTTATTTTGATGAAAACTTAGAGTAACATTGTAATATAATGTTTCCGGGTACAGCTCCTCCGTCCCCGCTGATCGGGTCCGACGGCGAGCACAGCCAGCATTCCATGAGCCTGCCGGGACAGGTAAGAATCTTGTATATTGATTTTGTCCGATGGTATCTATTACTTTTTATTATTTGATGTATTTTTCTTACTGCCATAAAGCCTCCCATAGTTAAAGAAGCATTCTTTCAAGCATTCTTTGATGCCAAAAAATTTACGAGTCCAATGAAATGGGCGAAGTTTCAGGTATTTTTTTCAGTATTATAGATATGAACTTGAATTAAAAGAATTTATCAATATTTTTAAGACTAATGGCATTGCTTCAACAAATTACGTACAGAGAACATTTTCTTCAATTTATGTAAAGCTTATTGATCGCAATAACATTGTTAAATTCTTTTAGTTTTTTTTCTCATATCTACAAAACTTGAAAACTTTACCGGAAACGCATATCGAAGAGATAGAAGAATTCATTGAAGAGAAGATTTCATTCGATTCGTCAAGTTTTGGACAGAAAAAAGCGACAATAATCGGCTCTTAACACTAATACCTAAATACGTTCAATAATAATATAAAAGCAATGACAATAGGTATTAGCCATATTCATTAATAAGTTGGTGCTGTCCCCCCAGCGTCTGTCGTCGCCTCATAACTGGTCTAATAAGCTCTCCCTGTCTCCTCAGCGTCTGTCCCCCCATAACTGGTCTCATAAGTTCCCCTGTCCCCTCAGCGGCTGTCGTCGCCTCACAACTGGTCTATTAAGTTCCCCCTGTTCCCCCAGCGTCTGTCGTCGCCTCATAACTGGTCTAATAAGCTCCCCCTGTCCCCCCAGCGTCTGTCGTCGCCTCATAACTGGTCTAATAAGTTCCCCCTGTCCCCCTAGCGTCAGTCGTCGCCTCACAACTGGTCTAATAAGTTCCCTTGTCCCCTCAGCGGCTGTCGTCGCCTCACAACTGGTCTAATAAGCTCTCCCTGTCTCCTCAGCGTCTGTCCCCCTCATAACTGGTCTAATAAGTTCCCCTGTCCCCCCAGCGTCTGTCGTCGCATCACAACTGGTCTAATAAGTTCCCTTGTCCCCCCAGCGTCTGTCGTCGTCGTCGGCATCGGCGCGTGGTGGGTCGGCGTCGCCGCCGCTGCCGCCGCCGCCCGCCGACGACGAACTGCATCAGGAATTCGGACGCCCGCACCATGCTCCGGTATGTAACATTACTACTATATCACAATACTAGCAGCCGTCCCGGCTTCGCACGGGTACCACTACGGGTACACGGGTATATAGCCTATGTCACCCGGGGATAGTGTAGCTTCCCAGCTGGTTTCGTTCTTTGTCGCTTTTCGAACTTAAATCCCGCGACGAACTCGCCACCTTCGTCTCCTAATGGAGGAGTTTATATAAGGGCAGCGTCCGACAATGCCAAGCAGAGCCAGACCGCAAACTACCTATAACTATAGCAAGATTAAGCCAGGGACCGATTTTTAAACGGTTCACATCCACGCGAGCGCTAGTCTTCTAATGCCTGTCTCTTCTGTCTCTAGCAATTTACCTAGAGTGTAAAAGAGAGAGGTAGCGTATGCGAGCGGTTCAAAAGTAAGATCCCAGGTCTCATGCTGGACCTCTTTCCTTTTCGTTTTATTAACACATTTGATATTATTGCAGAGCAAATTGAGTGGCCAATATTCGTCTCACGTGCCCGCCATCGTGCCTGACGAGGAAGATTTGCCGGGATGGGTGCCCAAGAACTACATTGAGAAAGGTATTTCTTTTGCTACTTCTTATGTTGTTTTTAATTCATCTGTGCGATTCTCGTGTCACATACCTATTTCCCTACTTTTTTATGTCATACGGTACGCAAGGAGCACCTGATGGAAAGTGGTGGTGGACATTAGCAACACCAGGGGTAGTTGCTCTGTTAGCAAAAAAGTAAATGCTCTATCACAGCCAAAGCCATGGTTTTCCAAATCCCCACCCCATAGAACACTGGAAACCTTACTCACCGGTTAAAATAGTATTGTATGACTGCGGTATTCTGTAAGGTGTAGATACTTCCCTAGTCAGGCAGCCCCGATTAGAACGGGATACCCTGCTATGCCCTACCTCCCTTAAACTCCTCATAACTTTTACTTGATTACTTACAAGCACTTTCACCCAACAGTGGTCGCCATCTACGACTATTACGCCGACAAGGAAGACGAGTTGTCCTTCCAAGAGAGCTCTGTCATCTATGTGCTGAAGAAGAACGACGATGGTTGGTGGGAAGGCGTCATGGACGGTGTCACGGGACTGTTCCCCGGAAACTATGTGGAGCCCTGCGTATAGGGAAAGGCTTAGGCCACTTTGGGTCATCATTAACAACAACTCTTTACAGTCCACGCTTAGGGGCCACTTGGGGGGAAATCGTCATTATCATCAACAACAACAGCTGGACTTTAGCCTTATGTGGGGCTCAAGCCCAGCTGTGGCTGAAATCGGACGAAAATGAGAGAGAACTCGGATGTGTAAATGTGACATTTGCAGGGTTAGGGATGACTCACGTTACACTAAGCCGGGTCCGAGCACACTATAGACTGTGAGGGTAACGTATCCTACGTCACCGAGTACAAGAAAAATTCCACTTTATAGCGATAGTAAACGGTTAGGAGACCTACTAAACCTTGGTGTGCCCACGCACAAAGTGGTAATTGAAAAAACAAATTTTTTTGGTTCCATGTTGTGCACGGGTAGGCCAACGTTTTGTGGGTCTCACAAACGCCTATTATCCCTACAAAGTGGAATTTTCATTGTACTGGATGACGTAGGATAGCCTACGGCGCCCTCACAGTCTACTAGTAGCACGCCAGTTAGTCGTCCAATATTTTGAAGGTTGAAGAGTTCACTCTTATTTTTGTTTTGTATCATGGCGTTTACACGTAGAAAGCTGTATAGCTAGCACAAGTATGCCCGCCACACAGCTCGCGCCGCTGAGCGTGTGTTTCCCTCTCTCAATACTAAGATGAAAGAAATGCAGTGTCTATGTCGTGCCTGTCGCACAACGATATGCGCTCGTAGATTGGTGTAAGCTTCCTGCTTTTTAAGTGTATACGCCCGTATACAAGTAGGTACTACAGGTCTAGCGAAGGTAGTAGGACCCTGCGGTCGCACGCGAAAGGTCAGATTTCACCCCCGTTCGTACAGTCAGCTGAAGAGTGAATGGACCCTTAGCATACATGAAATGTATGGTAGGGGGATCAGTTCACTCTGCAGCTGATTGTACTACTAAAGTAATCGTTATATTACTGACTCGCTAAACGTTACTGTAGGTACAAACAAATAAATTTAGATTACCACAGGAAGACGTGCGGATTTTGTATGCAATTCTACAGTAATACGCACAATTTTTGTATAACCTATAGATAGATAGCTTGACCTACTTGCGGATAGTATTTTACTACGTTCTTCTTAGATTAGCAATATATTCTGTGTATATAATTTTCTGTGCCTATATTAAGAATAGTTGTAGTTTTTTATAGAAACGTATAAATACTGCATTTAGTGTCCGTGGTTTAATATGGAAATAATGGGGGGTGGGTGTCAATGCTTTGGTGAACGAAGAAAAATATATCCTATTCGTCATTGTTCACCCGTACCGAATCTTCTAAGTTAAGCCCAGAATAGTATGATAGTGAATTAATTTTAGTAAATATTTATTAAGTACATTAAACAGTGTATTCTCTTTTCTATCATTTTTACGAATATCATGTTATACATAGATTTTAAGGTCAACTAGATTTAAGTATATATGAGATTAATAGAGGTATAATAGTTATGTTGAATAAATTCTTATATGGGCAATTTATTTATATTGTATGCCTTTAAAATGCCATATTATTCGATTTCATTGTCAAATGCTTAGGATTCCACACCTGGCCGAATTTTGGTATGCTTTGTTCATCGTGAAAGAGTATTCGTTCGGCGATTTCAGCTGCCATTTGGGTTCTGGTGTTGCGATCCTAATAATGAACAAGGACCTGTATATTTGCGGCTCACTGCCAATTTATATTTTATACCCTACCTACACGTAATATACTCACTATCGAACCTTCTCATGTTTTTTCATATATACTCTACATTTCTGGCGTTACAAATCAGTCTTTGATTTAATAAATACTTAATCAATATATAATTAGGTTTTCACGGTTTGATAGCCAATAAGACTATGAATACCTGTGTGTGTGTGTTAATTAATTTCTTCTATCCGATAGCTTTTTTCAATAGCTTCGATTTTTGAAATGATGAAACAATTAGGTGCTTTTCATACGAAAATAATTGCAATCAGAACAGCCTATGAAAAAGGTATTGAAGAAATTAATTAAATGCAGCGGTAATCACTGGCTATCAAACCGCGAACACTTAATTAAATTTGAGCAAATATGAAGTTAAACTGATTTGTAATGCTAGAAATGCATGAAAAAATATAGGATGGTCCGATAGTAATGCGCACAAAGACGAAATAGCGCAATAATATATAAATCCATTCCATTACTGAATTGTTGGTTCTTATTATTTACGGTTACTTTTAATTATTACAAACATATTCCAGGACTATTATGTTATACATCATAGATATTAATATAAATAAATAGATAAAGTATTGTCCGTTTTTTCTTGTCTCATCATCTTGGCGTCAGTCCTGGTCATACGCTCGCGAGGGCCCGGTGTCCGCCTTCCTACTTCTCTTTGTCTACTGCAATAACTAAACCAACAGAAAACCCCCGACCTATATCTATTTTTGTAGTAGTTTAAACATTTTCTAAACTCTCGAACCGATTTTAATGTAACGAAGCTAAGAACCGTTTTCATTAAACTAGCTTTCAAATAAAGAAATCTGCATCGAAATCGGTCCACCCGTTGAGAAGCTACGATGCCACAGATATGCAGATACACACGTCACCCTTATAACACCTCTTTTTTTCGTCGGCAGTTAAGAAGTTTTAAATTGAAATAAATAAATCTTTATTATCACAATTTATAATGAAGTCAACCGCCAGCTCGTGGATAAGCACCCAAAATAGGTGAATTATTTTGTAACGTTACGTTTGCTTATAACAGTTGATAACATTAACAGACAACTACGGAACCATACCTTGCACGTGGCTCGACACGTTTTGGCTAATGCGCTCAAGATAACTGCTCGCAGCTTAAATAAAAAAAAAAAACTAAATTTGATGGTTAGGCTAGGATAACAAGAACACCTCAATAAAAACGACCATTCGGTGTGGAGTCCGCGTGTATCAGAGGTATCAAATGGCAAATATAACCCTAATCCTAGATTCAGAGCCGAAGTACCATAAATTCTTGAGAACAAAGATCCAAATTTTAAGTGGAACCTATCTATACAAACTGACAATGAGATTCAAGACACTCGAGCAATTGAGAATATCACTGTATCTAGGATGTGTATTATTAGTAGTAACGTTGGTCGAGGCGATCGAAAAAATACAATCATAACATTATCAAATTAGTTTATTGCCAATTGCATTACAACTAGACCTTAATCTATTGGAACTAAAAGTACATCTCTGCTTTATTAGCATGCTAAGGGCCTGTTCACCACCTACTGATAAGTTCTCGATATCTTATCTCACAGATACCTGATGCCGTATTTGCCGTTTTGTACTAACAAGAAGGAGACGGCATCACAAATATCTGTCAAATAACATCTGCACCTTATCGGTAGGTTGTAAAACAGAACCTACGTTTAAGATATTAATGACAAGTAGATAATTAACTTAATATAATGTCAATTATTTTTATAGCCTATCAAGTAATTAAGTTATTCAATAATCCATACATAATATTTTGTAACATAGTGCTACTTTAATTCATAAAGAATATAAGATCCAAACGGTCGTCTTATATGGGTAGCTGACTACGACACTCGCGTAAATTAGGTACCACCTAGTTACAGAGAAAGTATTATGATGTATTTATAGTTCGATGCTAAGCTATTCCTTGTCATCAAGATCCATGTTATCGGATGAAATAATGTCGGTTTCCGGTTTCGCTTCAGAGGGTGCCTCTTCTGTTTTTGCTGTTTTTTCACTACTTTCCTCTTTTACCTCCGCTTTTTCTTCTTCTTTAACATCTTTTTTTGCTTCTTTTTCAGCTCTGTAAAAGAATAATTTAAAGTTTAGAATATGTATAGTAAGTCTATGGTAATATAATGCCCATAACAAATTATTGGAAAATTATTTGATGCAGGTAAGGGAACTTGATAAAAAGTGCAATATACATAATTATTTTAGGAATGACTATTGAATTTAATTACTAACGTGAACTACAACAAAGTAAAATAGGTATGAGGCAATGCTTTGAAACATTGTCTTTTAAGAGTTAGTTAAGAATTATCTTAGTGGTGCCGTAACTATTATATGGAGTGTGAATTAAAAATGCTTCAACATACTTGGTGGGTCCATTTATAACTTCAACAACATCATCATCTTCATACTTGATGTTGACCACAGCCTCGACCTTCGCTTGGATGCTCTTCAGCGCCGAATGGAATATCTTCGAACTGGCCTGGAATATAAACAAGCAATAGTTAGTTGCTATAAATATATTATCAAGAAACATCTTCCGTAGGTGAAATAGCATTCCCATAAACATTGACAAATCAGGAGCGTCGGTGGCCTAGTGGTTACGGGGTCCGACTCGTAAGCGAGAGGTCCCGGGGTCGAATCCCACTGCAACCATGGACCAATGACTCTTTTTTGAGTTATGTACAGCTAACAGATGCTCTTACGGCGAGGAAAAACATCGTGATGAATCCTGAACAGTCAGATGACTTAATGTATAACCATGATCCAATCTGGTCAGGTTCCCCTGGTAACAGGGTCACGGAGGTCAGATGGCAGTCGCTCCACTATAATTACCTGATCTGCCAAATCTCGGATCATGTTTAAGGCAGACCACTTGCACTCATGCGCTCTCGCGCACGCATAACCGCAAAAAGATGATTACATCTTGGCGTTAATTTGATTTGTTATTGACATTTTCACGATTGTGAGACTGCCACATTTTCCAATAGGACTGGAGGGACATAGTTAAATGTACTGCTCGCTCATTTCATCATCAACACAGCCCATAACAGTCCACTGCAGGACTTGAGGCACCTTCCACGAAAGGAGAGGTTATAGCCATAATATCCACGTTAAATGTACTGCCTGCTCATTTCATCATCATCACAGCTCATAACAGTCCACTGCAGGACTTGAGGCACCTTCCACGAAGGTTATAGCCATAATCTCCACACTTGGCAAGCGGGTAGGACATTGTAGTGTTATAAATATAACAATGTAAACCCTGCTGTCCATTTTCCAATCTACGGAGATTAGTCACGAAAACATTAGTTGACATCGACAAACTGCCTGCTCGTTTGCCTGTCATAAAAAAGCGTATATTCCATATTTAACGTATAAGCTTATAAAACCGTAAATCTCGATCGAACCCTCACCGTAAGCGATGCGATCCTGGCCCTGGCAGCCGTCAGCTCCTTAGCCGAGTTCCCAGCGGTGGCCTGGGCTGTCCGTTCGGCGTTTGTGGCGGCTGTGGCCTGCGCCCGGGCAGCAGCTAACGCCCGGCGAGCGCGTTCCAGTGATTCCTCGAGCTTGGTGCGTGCGGCCGCCTCGCGGGCGCAACCGGCTACCAGCGCGCCAACGTCTACCACGCGGGACTGCCATACCACCATGCCTGCAGGGGGATAGATGGATAAACATTTTATTGCTCAGAGTATCACAATACCAATCACTTGCAATACGTTGGAGGAATAATATTTTTTTTTTGTCATCAGCCCATTGGCTATGAGATTGTTTGCCGGTCATGGGATAAAAGGGCCGCCCGACCTATGACGTGGTCACACCACCAAGCCTGGGGAGATGTGAGCTTCAATATATAAAATGAGCCTTTATTGCTGAATACGTTGCTTTTCCTTTAATCTAAATTCAAATGAAAGAGAAAAAAAAAACTTCAATATGGTTGATGTAACAAAACAAAGTTTTTACAGTGTCGGCAACACGGGAGTGATGCCCGTAGTAATGCAAATATCCGTCGGCTGCAGAAACTATTCACCAGGCCACAAGCTTATTTGCCACTTTAGTGGTAAAACAAACTATAAACTTGATTTGGCCACTTTTACTGTTCATCCTAACTTACGACCGAGACAGAGTGGAGGGATAGTCACCCATGTGGATGACAACCAGTTTTTCCTATAGGCGCGTTGATCCAATCTAAGGTTACTCCAAAGATTTTGGGTAATTTCAAAATAAAAATGTACTAATCTGTAACCCTGTTCTTATTGTATTGTTAAACGGAAGGGAACATACGTGGTGTGCCGACCACAGTGAGATCAGTTACTGGAAGATGATAAGTAGTGCCTGTTGTGCCATTAATTACTTTGTCATATTGTGTAAAGACAGCTAAAATAAGTACGAATATAATTACTTACCGGTCTCGCTGACGTCCTTGGTTTCTCCGGTGGCGGGCTTATCCTCGGCGTCGCCGCCGGGCCGGTTGAATACGGGCAACAGCTCGCGGTTGCCCGAAGCGATTGTGGCTTCCAGTTCCGTGATCTGATGACATTGCAAATAATTTGTGCGGTCAATATCGTTCACTTTATTGGAGGAGGCTCAAGTTCAGCAGTGGACTTTTACGAGCCGTTGATAATGATAGTTATTGTTGCTGTAAATGTTTATGAATACGGTTTTACGTGAAAAATCCTCAAGAATCCTAGCTTATTTGGACCTTTTGGAATTTGTATATAACCTAATATCTTTTGATCCAATACAGTTAAAAAAGCATGCAATATTGATATGTCTACACCATAACATATTAAAAATAAAAATAGAAGTTAGTCAAAAGTTTCAAGCCATGAATCGTCCATTTCCGTCGCGTTTATCGTGAAACTTCGGTAATCATAGGTATTGGTTTACCGCACACTAAAAAAAGTATTTTTATTTTATAAATAAATAAAAGTAACGATGATAAGCGAGTGCTTCGAGAATGAAGTTTTTATCTACTGTATTTTGACAAATCATGTTAACAAAAATTCAATCATGAATCACGACGTAGAATTGTAATGCATCAGCACATTGAGCGTCAAATATTGCGACTCGATTTGCGATTTGCGATTTGAAATTGTGTGGAACGTTTGTTATCAATTGATCAAAGAAAACTGTACACAAGTGAACATATTGTGCACTCACTGCGCTGAAGCAATGCCATACACACACATACTTACATTGGCAATCACGTCACTAGAAACAGGTGTAATGCCCAGTGGCAGATCTTGAATCATTTCCGCGCCGGTCGCCACATCTTTGATGGTTTGCATTAGAGTTCTGCAAGAAAATAATAATAATATAACAATGTATCTTAATAGTAATTCAACCTATACTAATATTAAAAACAGTTTTTTTTTTATTGTTACAAATAAGTCGCAATAGTAGAGTCAAATGAGTAAGTTGAATGTTTACAGAGATCCGAACTGCGCGCGGGTGAAAGCCGCTGGGAACGGCTAGTTTACATAATTGAGTTGTTGAAACAAGTCATGGTGTAGCTGGGTAGATTTGTAATCGAAAAAAGAAAAATCACTGCAGCTAAATAGTACCTACTTTACGGGTACGAATCTAAAAAAATTACAACGCACAACAAAAATGCACCATTCTTTATAAAAATAGAACACAAACACTTACTTGTAACTGAAATTATCCTTGACGCACACTTTCTCGAGCACTGTCCGTATCTGTGACCTGGACAGTTGTAGGCCGAGGCTCATGAACAAGTTTTGCAGGTCCTTCTTGTTGATGTACCCCACTCGGCTGGTATCGAAGTAGACCATGGAGAGAAGGAGATAGGGATCAGCAGGGAGTTCCACCCCACGGCTGCGGCGGCGGGGAGAGTTGCTACGCTCGTCGTCGCTGTGGGAGTCCTGAAAGGATGACATTTTTGTTTTATTTGTTCGAAGGAACTTAGGGTGAAAGGAGTGAGTGCCGAGATGATGAGTGATGTAATGGAAGAAAGCGACTTTGTGCGCCGACCCTACCTAGCGGGATAGGGGATAGATGACGATGGTGATGACAACAGAATAAAACAACCGATGGATATCTACTCAAATATTTCCAAAACTTCTGAACCGATCGATTTTAATGAAGAGTAAGAACCATAACATCTCGTACAGATTTTCAAATTACAAAAACCGTATCGAAATCGGTCCATCCCTTCGGGAGCTACGATGGCGCAGACGGACACATTTACTAATTTATTTGTAGAAGTACCAACAGCTGTATATTAAAATGTATAAAGTTCTATTATTTACCGCGATAGTTACATTACATTCCATTATGACATACATATTGGCTGCAGGACATTCTGGGCACAGGCCTCCATCCAAGTGTTCAGCCTTTAAATTCTGAAAATACGCGAAAAGAATTGGTACATCCCGAGCCCAGTATACTTTTAATGTGAGACTCACCTTTCTTTCGCGCCGGCGAGACGACTCACGCTTCTCATCTTTCTTGTCATCCTTCTTATCCTTATCGTCTTTCTTCTCCTCCTTCTTATCTTCCTTTTTCTCCTCTCTCTTGTCGCCTTCGGCCTTCTTTTCGTCTTTCTTCTCTTTCTCCTCAGCTTTTTCTTTATTTTTCTCCTCTTTCACCTCGTCCGTTTTCTCGGGCAACGTGTACAGAGTCTTGTAGATATAAAATCCGAAGTCACGCATCAGCATCTCGTTGAACAGCTCAGCGAACACGAACAACTAGACATAACACGGAAAATTAATATGCAAAATCTTATAAAACATAAGCAAATGTGTTTGTTAGTTACTTTTACTAGCATACTGAGTCAAGAATACAGCATGCCAATTCGAACGGTATGACGCCAACGGTTCGAAATAATGTTTCTCGCTCGTACTATTCCATTCCGCATCCATACCGCCAATCTCCGATACTACGCCGCCATCTTAATACAATTGAGTTGGGACCAATCGCAGCAAAGCCAGAGCCGAGCTGTCTTGCTGTGATTGGTTTAAACTCAATTGCAATAAAATGGCGGCATACTATCGGAGATAGGCGGCACCTGTAGAATGTCGTCTCTAAATCCCAACCAAAGTTCCTTACTAACCTCAAAACTGTGCTCCTTATTGTCAGTGATCCGGTAATCCAACAATAACGAGACTGTGGCGACACTGCAGTTGAATTTGCCGCCCTTGGCACTCGCGCTGGGGTGGACCACAATGTGCGGCGAGGCTGGCAACTCGTAGCGAGTTCTCAGCGTTTGCTTCTCTTTCTCTAGCTGAAATTGCAGAGCAGACATATAAAGGTCTGAAGTTTTATTGGCAGGCATTCGACGTCAGCTGTTCCCATCAGCTGAACGATGGGGTCACATGCAAGCGTAGATGAGATTAAAATTGTAGTGCCTCTAAGATACCCTAAGAAGATCCATTCTTGACTTGAAGATACAGGCAGAGAGAACTTTACTGATATGCAGACGAAAGTAAAAAGTTACAATAATACATCTAGTATACAACGTAAAAATTCAAGAAACATACCTTTTTCTGTAACTCCTCTTTGTCTTTCTCACTCAGTTTCTCCTCTTTCTTCTCTACTTCCTTCTCAACAGTCTCTTTCTTATCTTCTTTCGGTGTCTCCTCGGCGGCCTTTGTATCACTATTCTTCTCATCTGTTGTTTCTTCAGTATCTTTCTTTTCTGCCTCAGACTCTACGTCTTCGACCTCCATAGTTTCCTCTTTCCCATCTTTCTCTTCTTCTGCTTTCAATAGTTTCGATAGACGCGAAACTAGTGCCGCACGTAGACCTGACGAGTCAGTAAGAAACAGTTGTTGGTTGGACGTGGAGATCACATTATCGAAATAACACAAGAGAAAATGTTGCTACCTACACTAGGTTAAGAAGTCCTAGTTGGTTTGCATAAAGACTCGTCACCGTGTTCAAGATACTAAGTACACAACATGGCTATTACATTACATGACCAACCAATAGCATATTTGACAAACAAAACATTATAAAAGATCAGGAAGATTACATACCCTTGCAGCTTACAGAGCGTGCGCGTAATTCTTGTCTCAACTGTTCAACCTTAAATGACTTTAAATCTATCTTTGAGTAGTGAGTCGGTTCAGGTTTCTCCTCGTCATCGTCGTCACCTTCTATGGTAATAGTGGTATTAGTAGCGTCCGCGTTATCCTGCAAATGTTTAATTATTATGAGAACTTGAACGTTCAGTCAATATATCGTTTTATTTGGGTTTTCAAAAAATTGGGTGATTAATTGCATTTAAAAGTTCAGTAAAAACTGAGTTTACTTAGAGAGATGAGTATATTTTTTTAATTGAAAAAGATGGGGATTCAAAACAGATAATGGTGTAACGGTTAATCTATTTCAGAGAAATGATGTCTGTAAGTATAAGTAGAGTGGGGTGTGAGGACATCAGCGTAGCGTTGCGGATCTTCCATCTTTTGGTAGCGCGCAGCCGGCAACATAACCAAACAAAACTGGGAACAAACAATTTGGGATTTGTCCGCTGCAGGGTCAGCCTTGGCCGCGTCGCTCGGCGCCGCCGCGGCCTCGCCCGCGTCGCCCGCGCCCTCCGCAGACTCCGACTCGGCGCCGTCGAGTTTCCTCACAGCCGACTCGCAGGCCGCCTTATATTGTTCCTGAATGGTTGTCCACTCGATACGCGAGGGTTGCGCAGACCACACGTCTGGCAGGAACAACACCACCGTTTCGAGCCGCGACTTTCCGCCGCTGCCCTCGCGCCAGTAGTAAAACTCCACCATTCGGTACCTGCGTGGGTAATGCAGTTATAGTATACGTACTCGCAAGCGTAGCAACCCGACTGCAGACATGGACGCGGCACATCACGTACGAGAGTCGAACAAATTACTCATTAGGTAGGGAGGTACATCGATACTGCTTCCGAACACACGCCATGGTTGATGTACAAACGCCTCCATACTCTCACATATGAATGTGTGCTGTTCCATGACTAATATGGACAATATTACAACTAAACAAGACCTTCTTAGGATCAGAGAACCTCATTCTTATGTATACTGTTCAATTCTAAAAACAGTGCTTCGCTACTAAAAAAACAGTGCATGCATAATCCAAGAGCTTTCTTCCCTGTCAGCAGAAGAAAAATCTGGAAGTCAGGTGTTGGTATCAAGCGCCACCAACATCTAAAATAAATATCTGAATGACACTTACCACTGAGTGCAAGCTGACAAATCAATGCCAGTTAAGGATTTACATGTACGTATGGCAGTTTTCACAAGAACACTCGGATCTGACTCAGGATTTTCACCATCAAGGGATGGACTCCATGGTCCTCCTATAGCAAAATTTTCACCACCTTTCCCTTTTTGACCCACAAGGAATTTTATTAAACGAGTAGGGTGCAAAGGCGTTTTGGCATTTCTTGATCTGTCTTTATCCTTTTCATCTGGTTTTGTGAGTCCACACTTTTGATACAGTGATTCTAGTGTTGGCATGCTAATCAGCATGACCTAGAACACAATCAATGAGTTAGCCATGGAACATTATTTTGCTGGGATAGTTTTATAAAACGTATTGTAACAAAGTAAAAACTAAAAGTTCATTCTTACCTTAGCAGAAAACTTGTAGTCTGCATCTGGTGGTTCCAAGACTGAATCATTGGTGAAAGGGTTTTCAACCTCCCTGTTCATTATATGGTATCCACAAGGATTATTCAGAGAGAAGGGCAACTGAGGTGGGAAGGTTTCACCCCATTTTACATGTGCATTAAAAAAGTCAGAAGGAACATATAGGTTTGTGTATCTTTGTGACAAAGTGGGCACATCCATTTTTTGTCTGAAAAATAAATATAAAAATAAATTAGTTTTCATAATTTGGTAGTGGTTTAAATGCACATATAACAGTATACTTTATACTTACATATCCAATGGCATACGAGGAACTCTGACTACGTATTTTGCTGGCGATGGCTGATGTACGACTGGACGTTTTCGTGGGGGAGAATCTCTGCGGTTGCGACTATCTCTACGATCTCTTGAACGAGAACGACTCCTTGATCTTGACCTTTTCATTGGCATTCTCATGTGGTTATCCTAAAAGTGAAAAAGAATGGGTTGGTAAGCAAATACAAATAGTTTTTATTTAATTTACAATGCAAGTGTTAAAAACTTTACTAAGCTTTATCTAGGTATGATATCCTAAGAGCTGTTTATTTATTTAAGATATTTTCAGTGCCTAATTATGATCTAAATACCATTCCTTGAGAAAATATTCAAACCACTATTGAATTAACAGTTTTTTGGTAATTTAATTTGGACTTTTCATCCAATGTCAAAATACAATTAGTCAAATGACAGAAAAACTTACTCTATCATCTCGCCGCATCATCCTATCATCTCTGCGAGGTTGCATGGGCTTCTTGTTGCCAGATGGGGGCGGCACAGCATTGTAATTGTTAGACTTTTGATTCTTATTTTGGTTGGGACCCGTCTTCGGAAGGACTTGTACACGAGTTGCATTCCACTTGAAAGGCATATTAGGATTGTAACTGGCTTCTACTAGCACTCTGTCATTAACTTTGGGTACAATTCCCTTGGCACAAACAGATGTTTGATAAAACACATCATGGTCGACAAATCCAAAGTCATTGTGTGTTTTCGTAACAGTGCCAGTGAAGACTCGCTGCTCAGATGTCGGCTGCGACTGGTTATTCTGATTATTCTGGTAGACGCCTGGGTTCATAGCACGCGGTGTCGGGTACGCCACTACATTGCCTGGATACATTTGACCTTGAGGCATCTGGTTCATTGGCATCTGCCCAGCCATAGGCATCCCCATACCACTCTGTGCCTGCATCATTCCCGGATTGAACACCTGTTGTTGCTGGAAAGGCATCATGCCTTGCTGAGACATCATAGCATTGGGATCCATGATTTGCGGATTCATGCCGGTAATATTTGCGTTCACGTTGGACCGGGCCCAAGGTGGATTTTTAGTGCCAGTGCCGGATTGCATGGTTAAAACTCACAATAATTATTTAAAGAATAACAGTACACAGTTCGTCCTCTATAATGGTTACAATGATTCACACGCTTAGTACACAAATAACAAAAAACCAAATTTCAACACCATTACACAAAACGCCGAAAGAATAGATCTTATGAAAATGGCGTCCTTTCAGTGTTACCAACTCTCGAAAATTTTTACTCCCAAAGTATTTATATTTAAGTTGTGATTACACACACCCTAATTCAGGCACCTAGATGAAGAACTCCACATGTTGACATGTTCGTTACAGACATGGTACATAGAACAAATAAGTAAACTGTCACCTTCCTATCTATAATGAGGTAATGTTCTGCTAAGTCCACATTCATAATTACATTTGTAAACGTTTGCTCTATTTCCAAAATATAGATCGGATAAGATAAATAAACTGAGGCGACGTAATAAGAGTTTGAGGTCAAAAACGTATCACATACTAACAATATAACACCAGTTTTCCTGTTGTTGGCCTGGCGCTCAGATCTATCATCTTAACCAAAAAGAAAAAAATTACCCCAACTTCAAAACTTACACCGTAGCTTACGTTATGTAGTATTTAGGTATATTTTCGTGAACCATGTGGCAGTCAGCTAATATTCTAGTCAGAGTTGCTTATGAGTGAGTTTGTAATGTTTCCTCTACATGACGGGCCAGCGCTCGCACAGTAAATTTACCATGCGATTGTTAAAACACACCTACACCGCGTGTCAAGCAGGGGCTATTGCCACCTCTCATGTCTCAGTGGCGACTACATATTTGCGCCATTTGGCGTGGAAACTCTTGGGTCGTGGGGACTACGCGCACATTCCCTATATAGGGAACTAGCCAAGCGCCGATTCACATTAGTAATGACCAGAAGGCTGGCCTCTATTTGGGACAGCGTATAAGCCTTGCCATCCAGCGGGGCAACGCGGCCAGCCCTCTGGAAACATTTCCGCATTCAGGGGACTTAGGGGGAATATTTTACCTAATGAAGTAATTTTGAGGTTTTTATTTAAAGGTCGTTTTAATAAGTAATTATATAGTGTGTGTGTATTATGTTCAAGTTGTATAATAAATAAACCTTCATACACATCTACAAGGCGGCGATTGTGAACTTGTGTTTTAGTGGTATTTCGAGGTGGACGTGGAGTATTTAAACCGCTTCCGCAATAATTTAGATATTTTATTATAACTATTGTGGTTATTGTGGATATAGGGGATAGAATATCTACGAAGTTTAAATTTTTTAATGTTATTTGTATTTATTTCAATTCACCAAATTCAATATTTTCATTAAATAGCAAACCGACTTTTTTATTTTCGTCAATGTTTTACTATTTTTATGCTACTGACACCAGAGATCGTCTCCTCTTCCTATCCTGCGACTTCTGCTGCCAATCGAGGAGCCCAGCGTGCATGTCACTAAGGAATTTTCATATAAATCTTAATTGTCTCAAAAAAAATTATTCACTGAAAAAAATAGTTGGAAGTCCTCATTGTAAATATCGCTCCTTCAAAATCCTATATCGTATCAAATTTATATTCTCCCTAAATTTAAGGGAAACTCGATATGTTGGGAACCTTTATTATCTATGTGGCTCAAAATGGCTCGAATCTAGATCCGAAAATAAATAAAAAATTAATGAGAAATTCACCAATGAATGTGCGTGGCGGGAAAAAGCTCTCACAGACTCACATGGCGCCAATATAAATTAAAATTTAAGTAAAACTAGAGCCGTGGCACAATACACTATTAGTAAAAGTAGTATGGTAGGTACCTACCCACATGGCGCTTAGCCTAATTTAGCTTAAGCTGTGCGGATATATTTATGTTTCAGAACGTTGTTTACCGCGTGTGGAGCTGGATATGTCAAGGCCGACCTTAACGAGCATCAAAGAGGCAATCGTCTACAAAATACGCCGTCGCCAAATAAATTCATCAGGTAATCAATCACCACAACTGGCAGTTAAGAAAGGTAACGTTTGAATTCTGTGCCTGCCAGCTATACTAACCTAACTAATGCATACCTTAGCTAGGTAAGGAGGTAAGCATACTTAGTGAACAAAAGCGGGAGTTCAAAGTTTGTGTTTGGATAGGTGGCTACCATCCCCTCAGTTGCTTACTTAATTTTATTGCGTCAAGCAACAATGTTTGCACTGACGACCTGAGTGGTTAACATGCCAGTCGCCACGCAGAGGTCCCGGGTTCGATTCCCGGCCGAGCAGAAATCGAAACGATGAATTTAAATTTCTGTTATGGGTCTGGGTGTAGTATTTATAATAAGTAAGTATGTACGAGTATGTAAAAAAACCGATATAAGTAGTTTATCAGTTATCTAACACCCATGACACAAGCTTTGCTTACTTCGGAGCTAGATGGTGCTGTGCGAATTTATTCAATAATTTTTTGTTTATTGAAGAGCGTCGGTACCGGGTTTAACGAGCATTATTAGAAAGCATTAAAAAAAACAGCTAATATCCTAACAAAATGTATACCTATATAGCAACCTAATAAGTAAATAAAGCACAATCACCTTACCTCGTAACTGGGCATAGGTAATGTAGGTAGGTATTAGGTACCTACCAGGTGGAGGAACTTTGCACATTGCCTTCCTAGGACCCAGACCATATTATTATACGACAAGGTCTCCCTATCAGTTGGCGTCCCAATTAATTATGAACTAGTATGTTCCTCATTTTAAGGGTATTTTCCGGCTTCCTACAGCATACCTTTGTTGACGAGTAGCCCGATATTTCGATATTTTTTGATATTTTAATTATGTGTGATAATAACCGCGATCGTTTAAAACATTATGAGACAGTAACAGACAGTAGAGCAGTGGTTAGAGGTAACTGTCGCCCAAAATATTTACGATTCACGCACTTGGGTTTCATTCATGTAGGTACCAAAATGCAGGTGTAGGTAAGGTGGCGGTACTCACCCAGACGGACTTCTCGCCTCAGGGTTAACTGAGTTGTAGAATGTAAATTGCTAAATCAGTTTAAGAACAGCTAACGGAAGTAGGTATGTCGATAAAGTTATGTATTTTTAAGTAGGTACTTAGGTTAACAAGTAGCCCGTAAAATTGGGAAACTAATGCTCGATTGCATTAAACTTAGGCGACTCCTAAATAGGCGCCTTAAAATATTCCTCAGTATTTAGGAATCACAAAATCGGTGTCATAAAGATAAGAGTGAGTTGGTGAGTTTAGTTTATATTTCAATTTGTATTGGTTCAATGCTTTTCTTGTTAGAAATATTGTAAATCGACTTAGGTGTCGCCTACAACTGAATTTTATGGGGGTGACACTTAAATTCAAAATTACAAGATAGAATAGTTGTGGGCGTCGGTAGCCAGGCGGTTAAGTATCCGACTCGTAAGCGAGAGGTACCGGGTTCGAATCCCGCTGCGGCCGTGTACTAATGACTCTTTTCTGAGTTATGTACATTAGTAGAATTCTAACCGATACTCTTACGGTGAGGGAAAACATCGTGATGAAACCTGCAAATTCAGGCAACTGAATTTGTAACCATGATCCAACCTGGTCAGGTTCCCCTGGTAGCAGGGTCACGGAGGTCAGATGGTAGTCGCTCCACTGTAATTACCTGATCGCCAAATCCTGGATCATGGTCAAGGCGGACTCCGGGCCCTTGATCATGAGAGCACAACCGGGATGACTTAGGCTTCGCCTAAAGTTTAGTTCAATCGGGCATAAAACTGCCTACTGTTCTACGGTTTTGATTTTTGTATGTACAATATTATTTTATTGAGAATAAGACAAACAATGTCGGGCAGGTGAGCAAGGCTATTTTAGTTTAAAGTCCATAATTATACTTTAAGTGCATGAATAGTAAATAAATAAATACACATTTACAGTAAAGTAACACAATAAGAAAATTTAATAAAAATTATTTCCGATTCCTAGCTAATGATTACAATAACTACGAAGTATCCTCTATCCTCTATTTGCCAAGATACACAGGAAACCTGCACGTAAGATAACATGGTCTAACTAAAGCCTCTTGCACGCGGCATCGCCGTCAGATTCCGTCACTGCTGTAACTGTAATATCTAGCTAGACTTATCTGTTGCTGATAAAATACCTACTACGTATTCGTCGCACTCAGTCTGCTACAATCCGCACAGAGGCTGAGACGTGTCCGGGATAACGTCGCCGCGTGTGTTCTATGTTCCCACGAGAGCAACCGCAAAACATCGCGACTACTTCGAAAACTTGTGTTTTTTTTTTTTGTGTAATTTTTTGTCCGATTTGGTTTAAAATTAGAGAATAAAAAGTATACATTTTTAAACAATTCGATCAGACATTGGGAAAAGGTAAATAGGACGTATCGTTCTCAAGGCGCTTAGATATTTTGGTGCCCGGGCACGGCGCCAGTGATTTTAATGTGCATCAACAATATAATGTTTTGACGCCGATTCTTTCGAATCTATTCACGCTTAAGTAAAGAAACAACAACATCGGAATTACTTATTTACATTGTAGTTGGTACAACCTAGTTGACAAGTTCGGTGTAACTCTTAACTAAAACAAATAACAGAATATACTCTAAAGACAAATTCAAATAGTACTTACTGAGCGTGCGATTGTTTACTAAAACATTTTATAGTAATGAGTAAACCTTGAAGTGAACGGAAACCTAGGTTCGTGTTTTGTTATGTGGATTTGGAGATGAGTGCTGAGACAGGATTGCCGCGGCAGGGTGCGGCCGAGTCCTCTCCTCAGACCCCCGCCAGGCAAAGACCTGGTGCGAAGAAGTCAGTGGCTTCTAGACTTTGGGACTTCCTACAGCCTCTCGCCAGACTATGGGGAATAATCACTGCAATTGGTAGGTGATATTATGCTTTTCTCTCCGAGCTCGATTTGTTTACAATGATCATATCTATACGTTTAAATAACAGGACACCTGAGAATACCTTAAGAACAGATACTTATATTTAACATGATCACACCACAAGTGATGAAAACGCAAAATCGCGCATTTTAAACCTGTCAATAAATTGCGCCTGTCTCAGGGACTAAAATCAAGAGTGGCTCCGGTGGTCTGTAACTCTCTATTTTTTATTTTCGAAACATCTACTTCCCATGATATCAGAATAAATAAACTCGTATATTACGGGGTCGAAGCCACTTCATCACAGGAGTAGAAGGATTTAGTCTAATCTAGACCGTAAAGCTGATTTACCGACCTTCAATACGGGTTCGGCAAAGGTCGCTATACTTGTAAACTTCTAATGAACCTGACTCACCGATGGGAAACAGCTATTGAGACTAATGGAGTAGCTTTGGATGTCAGAATAGACTGGACTGCAAAGGCATTTGATCGGGTCTGGGAATTTTTACTGTAGGTTCGATAGAAGTGTCTGTTGGTTTCCTTAGGGATTTTGCAAATGTGTCGTCAGTTTGTGTTTGGAGTTATGCTTCTAGTCAACGTATGTTCGGCCACATCACATTCTACCAGGTCTGATCATCTGATTGTTTGTTACTCTTTCACATAAGAACTACTAAGTATAGGTACTTGGTCGCAAAGTGAGAAACGAAGTTAGAGACTTTTTAATACAACTAAGGAAAAATTCAGGGTCGCTGATCTGGGGTTACACTAAAGCTGTTTGTATTATTTTTTATACACCAAAAATCTTTAGTCTAAACAATGATAGCACATAGTTTTTTACACTTAAATAATTTTTAAAATAATTCATCATACTAATAATGCTTTGATATTATATATTGAATGCATTATAATTCTTTTCATATAATTTCATGAAATCTAAAGCTCTTTGTACTACTTATAATTTAAATATGTACTTCGTGTCAGCATTATTTTATTTAAATAGTGCCAGACACTGTACTAGATATTAAAATAAAAGACAATCCGAATTAAATTATTTTAAATAGGTATCTACTTAGCTTTTGACTATGCCGGCAACTTCGTCGCCAGTTCCGGGCCAGTTCCAGCAGCAGAAACCATAATGAATTTCCGTATTAATTGTGCCCTATTGGTACTTATATGTTATTCTGGGTTTTAAGCTACATTACATTGCTACCAATTTCATCAAAAATTGCAGTTTTTGCATAAAAGAAGACGGAGTAACAAGCATCCAAACACCCTTACAAATTGTGGTTACGTTAAATTGTGGTATTCTTAAAGTATGTATTTTAGAATAAATTTTATATGGTTATATTTTCATAAGTGAAATATTTTTTTACGTCAACGCCATCATATCATATGATGCTTGTAATGAGACTACGAGGGGCTAAAGCTTTTTATGCTTCGGTTAAAGAATGATGTCGCTAACTCCTTTGCCCACCTCCGTCTTCAATTCTTCGTCAGTGGTTCAAAACATCCCATCCGAACGCCTCCAGAAGTTGATTTGTTGCGTTTTGCGGCGTCTGGCATTGTCGTGCCGAAGCAGGCTCCCTTCAGCAGCGGTCCCCTTTTCATGTTCTAAATTTGTCCTTTTCGTTTTTTTTAATCTTTGTCAATACTCAGAACCATTCATGGTTTCAGCCGAGGTAGATATTCGATCAAAAATAACCCTTTGTGGCCCCAACACACACATTCCAAGTTGCTATTATGTTATGGACGAAATAATATTAGGGTTACCTAAGTTTCGTCCCTTGTTACAGTGCAGAAAATCATCACCTCCATGTTTATACCGCTCTAAAAACATTTGTGGATAATGCTGCAAATTTTGGCTGCACGTGACGGCAGATTCTATCGACATGGCTAATGAGATAACAGTTCTACTGACGCATTGTTATTGTCACCGACGTTTGAAAATCCAGGGGCATCACTCACGCGTTGTATATTGTAATGAAGGGGTCAGACTCGTAAGCGAAAGGTACCGGGATCGAATCCCAGTGCCGCCATCGAGAGCCCAAGAGTACATCAGGGGATAATAAAAAGGATCATCATCACAGCCCATAACAGTCCACTACAGGACTTTGGGCCTCTCCCGCAAAAGGGGAGGTTATTGCCATAATCTCCACGCTTGGCAGGCGGGTTGGAGATCGCAGTGTTGCAAACATAACAATGAAAAACGCTGCTGCCCATTTTCCAGTTTATGGAGACTAGATATTTTGCCTCTAAACGTTAGTCGCCTTGTACGACACCCACGAGTGTAAGGGATTGGTGCTATTCTACTCTACCGGTCACCACACGGCTAATAATAAAAAGGATCCTACTGTTCAATATCATAATTCTAGGTTCTGTGGTTTCGTCTCTACGTCATGAGTCACTCTCTCTATTAGTAGTAGTATCTACCTAGATTAACGATTAATAAGTAGGATAGTTACATTCAACGATGAAGCATATCTGCTGTGCAATACTGTATTAACGATGTACGTAGCACAGTATTCTGTAGTAGTTACTTATAGGTAAGTAACTACTTTTAACACCAAGCATCATTACGTTAACACCATATTTTTTATAGAAGTCTAAAATTTAAATACAATGCGTCGTAACTCGTTAGAACTGGAAACAGTGACACGGCAAATTTAAAGATGTAATAAAAATACCATATTTTGCTTGTTCTCGTCTGACGCAGTAAAATATCATTTCTATACATATTTTGCAAACTATATTTACCACAAAGCTGTTGAGAACAACGTCAATAGAGTAGACTGTGTTTCTTTAGTTACATAGATATTTGCTTAGAACGTACCTACTAAGTGTTGCGTTTTTTAGATACGTACTTCAACAACTAGGCTACTAGCTAGCTCGCTTTTATAATACATAGCTGTCTCCCGCGTTTTTAGGTTTCCCGGGGATCCTAATATTTTCCGTGACCTGATCTCACTCGGTATTCATCATCATCATTTTGGCGTTAATGTCCCGGTTGTGCTCTCGCGCACGAGGGCCCGGGGTCCGCCTTGACCATGATCCAGGGTTTGGCAGGTCAGCTAATTACAGTGGAGCGACTGCCGTCTGATCTCACTCGGTATTATAATATTTTAATATATCCTTAGAGAAAATTCCGAAAGAAAGCACCTAATTTCTTAGATTACCTACCAAACATTAGGCACATTAGTGTATTGGTGTTTATTTTTTATTTCACACTGCAAATATTTTTTCTGTAACTGTAAAATTATTTATAGTTTTAATCAAGCACATGTTTTGATATACACCTATAGAACCTATAGAAAATGATACATCGTTAGGTATTCGATTTTTCAATGAAATGCAATCGGATTTATCTGATTTGTCCATACTACCTACAACTTATTGAATTATAGTGCACTTTGCCTGATTTCGTTCTCCGTCTCGTACGATACGATAAACTACTAGTTGTTTAAGTAGGTAACTACCTATTTAACGAGAATACCTACTGTCTGAGTGTTATCAATGGAAAATATTTT
Source organism: Blastobasis lacticolella (assembly GCA_905147135.1). Taxonomy (NCBI): domain Eukaryota; kingdom Metazoa; phylum Arthropoda; class Insecta; order Lepidoptera; family Blastobasidae; genus Blastobasis; species Blastobasis lacticolella. Next base: position 6,959,280 of record LR990051.1, read on the forward strand.
AGTGAGTCCTATATCCAATTTTATATACTTTATCTTTCAATTCAAATATAGATAGTACTAACTCGTAGATGTAATCAGTTTTGATTGAATATGTTTTGATCACTTACATGGATCAAAGATATCAACAAGTCCTAAGTATATAGATTTATTATCTCTGATAATCACAAATGACGTATCAGATGTTTACGTACCTATGCAAACTAATTCTTATTAGGCTCGATTACAAAGAAATTTAAGATTTATTACCTTACTATATACTTATTAGTAAGCATATTTATTTTCTCCCTCTGCTCTCGCATCGTGTGTCGGTTGCGAAAGATAACAGTCCGACGTGAGGAAACTGAAGATGGGTCGAAGTTGAGGTGGAAAAGTAGGAAAGAGGAGCCTGGCATAAGCCGGTTAGCTGGGAATGTCTACCTATTACAAGGTGTGAACAGTAACAACATTTTTGTAGATGATGTATTCGTTAGACTAGGTATCCGTAGATCTTGAAGTAATCTTTGTAACGATCCTCAAATCGGTGAAATTGTGGTTTAAAGTTGTAGGTTAATCCACAGTCAGTACAATATGTGGTTGATTAAAAATGAAGTGGACTCATGTCTCAGAATTACTGATGGTCGATGGAGCTAACTCGCAAACTTAGTGTAGCCCCATTTAATAGCCGGCTAGAGCATGGGCAAACTCTTTCCTATTACGTACATTGCTACGTAACTTGCTATAACGTAACTTACTACGTAACTTATAGGTACAGGAGCATAGTTATAAGTGCCACTTCAGAAAATGTTCCATTGCAGCTAGACATACTATGTATTTAGTATCTGTAGCCAAAATCAGTTTGCTAACAAAAGGGGGCATTAGCTGTCCCTTATGCATAAATCCATCTCAACAATTAAAGTCAATTAAACAACCAAAACTCACGCCTCTGTACCACAAGTGGGATAGGCAGAGACTAACGGCCACGAACGGCCACTTTGCTTTTGCTTTAGGTATTATTTATTTAATAAATGAACAAGTTCTTTATAATTGAATGGGGTTCTTCAAAAGGTTGGCACCGCATCAGCTTCCGTTAGGTTGTCCGTGTGCCTACCAAGGCAAAAAAAAATGCTATAAAAACTTTAAAGCTACTGCACTGGAATATGATTGTGCACCCATCCTCTTATTGTACATAATCGAACAGCATTAGCGTTGTATCTTTGCCATGAATTTGACCGGTGATATTTTACATTCATTCCCGGTCTTACTCAATGGGAACGTACCCACTGGGAATATTATTCCCAGTCGTTCCTAGCTGAAATGGCGCGGGCAAAGCGATGCTGGCCGGGACGCTAAGTTGGCATTACTGACTATTTAAGGTCTGACTGGCTAGTATGTACATAAAATAATTGGATTGTTCCAAATACAACAAATACTTCTTTATTTGCTCGAAACATGGAAAATACATAAGGTCTCAATATTGAAAAATAGGACAACACATCACACCAATGGCATGCCAAATTTTAAATTCTGTAAGTTTGTCACAATTTTTAATTTTAATATTATAATCCTAATTCAATAAATTCTTTTTCATTAATGAGTAAGTACTTGTCATTATTTCAAATAAAAAAAAATTAATACTAAAAAAACATTGGTCAGTTAGCAGTTTATATAACTTTTGTCCAAACTGTCTTTGTGGTAGAGTTCTTATATCTTTAGGTAAACTGTTATACATCTTTGTGCTCATATTGTGACAATTTCTAAAGTATAGCTGCATATAAGCATAGCATAGCTGTAATGTGGTACCACCAGGCGTGAGGGATCCCGCGGTTGCAATATTTCAAACCCTGACCGAAATTCAGAAACTTAGAAAATATATTTCGTTTCTGCACCGTTAACTTACCGTAGAATTAACTCACTACTAGATATAAGTATATAAAATACTCTTCATAGGTACACCTAAAGCCTAAAACTAATATTTCACATTTATTCCCAGTGTTAAGCGGAGCTGGTGCACAACTGGTGGTCCTGGGATATGACGTAGCGCCGGCCTTACTGTGAGTACGTAGCTAAAATAAATTCCCACCACAATACTTTCCTGTTATATTAGATGTATTAGAATAGGTAGATATTGATCATAAACACATTTTGGGATTTTATAAACGATGAATTTAGTTGAAACTTCTGTAGAGCGTCTTAGAATGAAAAGATATTATTTTGTTTAGAATATATTACTGAACTCATATCAATAAATTTTCCACTTAAGGGTGGGTTTAGAGCCAACCAATCAACGACCAATTTTCGTTGACCTTGGTCATTGATTTGGTGGTTGAAGCAAGGTTTGTTTATGACCGTGGTGTATAACCATGTAGACAGGCCTGAGGCCTTGAGTACGTAAGTGGTCTCTCCCTTCAGTTAATCCATTTTGGCAAACGATGCACCAAACAGAATGTGAACAATAGTCTACTGCTGGACTTGAGCCGGCTCTACATTAGTGCAGGGTATTTTCATACATATATAATAGCAAACCACGGGATTCCCGCGTATCCGTAGATACGCGGGAGCGCAACCGGGATTTAACGCCAGGATTGACAATGATGATAATTGTCATAAACTCCAGACTTGGAAGGACGTTTTTAACCCCCCACGAAAAAAGAAGGGTGTCTGTGGCTTTGTGAGTGTATCTGTCTGTGGCCGATTTGGATGAGGTTTTCTCTGTTTAAAAGCCAGTTTAATCGAGGTTCTTCGGTTTGTTTCATCAATATCGATAAAGTAGTTTAGAAATTTGAGAATGTGTAACCTTTCGGTGGTTATCCGATTGTTTCTGTCGATAAGGTTATCTGATTTACGGATCTGCAACGTTGTCTATTGGTTGAGGTCTGTCAGGCGGCCGGTCATAGACACTGATGACAAAAGTTTCTGTAGCATGACTCCGACAGATCTTGTGCCGATCTCACCTTAGGATAAGGGTAAGGGGATAATGAGTATTTGTGTACTAAACAAAAGATAAATATGTTTGATGTAATTGCGCCAAAGCGATAATTGCCTATTTAGTTATCATCATTGCTGCCTTTTCTTTACGTCAATACTTACCGCCCATTCATAATCAAAATCTTTTGGAGGTATAGGTTGGTACATACTCCGCGCGCGATCAGGATGGGAAGGAAGGATCGTTGCATAAAGTTAGTACCTACTTGTAATTATTTAACTTTATGGAACATAGCCACCTACAAGGTGTAGGTGGCGGAACATTATCAATGTAAAACAAAAGAAGGCTCCAACGCTAAAGGGCACGGTTGTTTTGAGCGTAAACGGCCGTGGAGCTTTTGTATTATGAGTAAAACGCGCTCGGTAATCGCGACGCTACACCACGTATGTACTTTATCAGTGACACCTATCCTCCTGCCACTGCTCTCCCCGCCCTCGCTTACTGGCGAATACCATAGCGGTCGACGCAACAAACAATGAGGTGCTATAACTATATCAAGTTACCAGGTCGCGGTGTCCAACTATCATCAAAATCAATGTCTAGCGTTTACAGAATAAGAAGAACGGGGAGATAGTAAGCATATTTCCCGTTCGCGATCCTTTGGTAGGGGCTGAAGTACATAGGTGTACAAGCACTAGTTGAAAACTAAAGTGCAGGTTGTTTTCGCGCTCCAGTAACAGGCGGCTAGACAACGTGGCGCCAACAGATTTAATTATCCGACTGTTACGCCCGTACTGCAAATTTTTATGTTTTTGGTCAGCATTTCTGGTTTCCGATCGAGTAAAAGCCATTAACTCAGGTATATGTGCAATAAACTAAGTGCAGTTACATCAGTTTGGGCAATTTTAACCAATAACGAAGCGTTCCTTCATTATTCTGTACCTAAGGTTCTGTTACCAATAGTTACTTATTGGTGGTGATAGGCAGAGTAGAATGCAGAACCTACACTATCTATTAGCGGCTGTTATAGAAGGCAATTGTGGGCCGTTGATATTGACTGTTGAGTGAGAGCAACGCTCGTTGCCGCTGCTGACTCCTCTGATACGTATGCGGTAACTAGCGTAGCCACTCTTCGGCTAAAAATCGTTATTGCTCAGAAATAAATTATTACAAAATATTAGGAATCATGCTAATTTCATAAAAAAATAATTCTAAATTCCACTCAAGAAAGTCAAAAGTCCACCATGCGCGCGCAATCATGCTCCTAAATCCGGCGGCAGTCTCTTGGAACCCTTTCCTTGTATCCCAGGGTGGGCGCCGCAGCCGTGCTAATCCTGGAGACAATGTGGGTGGGCGCCCTGTTCGTGGACCTGCTCTGCCGGCGCGGGGAGTACGGGCTACCTCTCCGCTGCTGGGATCTCGCGCGCTGGTCGTGCGGCCGGGCGCGTGCGCCGTTCTACGCGTGCGCGGCGACCGCCATCTTCTTTGCGGATCTCACGCTGTTCGCTACTGTAGCAGGTATTTTTTGCGTAAAAAATTGCTTGCATTTGGGGCTATTGTCGTGATAAGGTCATTCTTGCAGCTGTCCGTAATCATAGTTCTACTATACGATTCTCGGTGTTTTATCGTAAGCGTCATAGAGACATGCAATGATTAGCAAATAAAGCCCACGCGAATTTATTAATAAGTCGAATACGAATTTATTTAAGGAATTGAACACGTTACCTGCGAGTGTGTCAGATCATTATAATCTGGACGCCTTCAAGGCTAGAGTGAATAGACTGTTGCTAGACAGACATGTTCCATCTTCGGCCGCATCATCACTTACCACCAGTTGAGATGGCGGTCAGACGCCTGGCCAGTCTCCTGGTTAGAAAAAAAATTTGCTCGGGTAGGCCTCGTAGGAACCCTCTGCATTACCAATAAAATTACAATCTGATTTGGGACTTAATATTCCTCAGGCGGCATGCTGTTAGTGCTAGCCGCGCTCCGGGCTGCGGTCCCGTTCTCGCCGTACGCGACGCACGGGCCGCACTCGCCGCGAGCGGGCAGCTCGTTGCTCAGCCAACACGACTCGCCTTTGCCTGACGTGTTCTACAACGCCGCGCACACTGAGGACGAGAGGTCAGTTGTCTAGGAGTAGCTACATGCTGCCTTTGCCTGATGTGTTGTAAAACGCCGCGCATACTGAGGACGAGAGGTCAGTTGCCTCGTTTCTCAGCCAGCACTGGAGGTGGGTAACATGCAGTGTAGTTCGTTACTGAATGACGTGTTCGCAAATAAATTACTGAGATCGGAGAGATCAGTCAGTAGCCTTTCAATAAGAGTACGTTAAATAGCAGCGCAACGGGCATCACGTGTCGCTGCCTGACGTGCACCTATACGCTTAATCTTTCCTTGAGATATTATGCTGTTTATTAATCTTTCCAAAATAAAAACGAAACTAAAATAAATAATGTATATTTATCATCGAGACGAAAACATAATGAGATACGTGGGCGACAGTCAAAATTAGGATGGAGTCGGAACAAGAAAACGTGGTTAAAAAAAAGTCTATGCGAATCAGGATCAGTATTCGGTGCCAGTTTTAACTTTTGGATATTTTAACGATTTTTCCCTTCCACTGTTCCACTTTCAAAAATGTAACTCGGTAGGAGAACGGTTTCTTATTCTATTGAAATTTCTAGACGTCAAAAGAACATTGCACCTGGGGCTGAACCGCTATAAACAAGAAAAATACTAATATATTTGATGTATGAATTATAACTAATGATTGATGAACCTGATCTGAGTACGCTTAGCTTACTTGATTGCCAAATACACGCCGAAATTGGGGTCAGCGGGAAATGCAGCGTGTACAAGTCTAATGCACGAGTTGTCTCGTACAACCTCAGTTGTACCTATTACTCGTGGTAGAACTCCTGCCTGCGGAGTGCGCCTGGATGGTCACCATCCCTCTATCTATTTTTTCCGTTTTGGTATGAAAGATAAGGTATCTAGCCAGTAGCCAGCAGAATTACAGGCAAGAGGCATATCATCTTAGGCCTTGCCGAGACAACGAATTTGCCGTTCAGCATTTTTGTGCGTGTCATTGTAGATGATATGGGAAACAATTTCCATTTTCACTGCCATAATATCCACTTCTTATTATTAATATTCACTAGTCTTAGCTTGCTTTAGATTCCCCAGTCGAACAAATATTTATATAATTATTTAAAATATCGACCTTTGATGTTTATTTGATTCTGTTTGAGGTATAACATCGTGAGGAAACTTGCACAATCAGGCGACTGAATCTGGTCAGGTTCCCTAACAACGGGATCATGAAGGATGGCAGTCGCTCTACTGTAGTTATCTGATATTTAAAGATGTATATCTTTCAGGTCTGAAGAAATGAAAGTGCTGAACATAAAAACGCCGGAACGATCGCGATCTACGACGCCAAAACCGCCTCTACTGGAACTGTGATAAGACACACAGTTGGAAAAACTTTAGCCTCTCAGTAGTTGGATGATTGGGGATCTCGGGTAAATAAGAACTTAAAGCCCCGGCAACACCGAAAAGACGTAACACGAAGAGACGACACAGACTTCGCGCCCCTTACTTTCATACAAAATGCATAGAAGCGTCTCCATGCAGAACACATAGCAAAGACCGGGCGCGAACGCGACGCAGACACGTCTGCGCCCTCTTGGAAAACATACAGAAAGGACGAAACACGGTGCGGTGGTGTCCTTGTCCTGCCTGCGTTTTTGACTGGTCCTAGAACAGAAAGCGCGACGCTGCGACGTCGATATGTTTTAAAAAGTCGCATCCGCGCCCAGTTTGCGCCCTGTCTGCGTCTTACGTCTTTTCTGTGCAGCCGGTCGCTTAACCGGTTATTTATTAATAGTTTTGTAATTTCATACGAAACATCTGTGATAGATAGTCTTGAAATAGTGTCATACTTTCTAGTGCGCGAGTATTTATATAGGAGCTAATTTTTTATTGTATCGGTGCAATGTGTATCCGGAATATTCGTAATTAAAGTGGTGTAAAGAAGAAATCTATTGTTTCCTTTCACAGTTTATGTATTCTGCCTTTGACTCAACACGGCGTAGTAAGAGTACGCTGCCTTCATTATCTGAAACAGAGTAAGATAAAATTGTCAACAGTTCTACGTATGTTTATCGTAGACTACACAAGGAAAATCAAAGTATGACTAAGAAATGTTCTAGTAGTACAGAAGCTGACCAACTGCGAACGGTGGCTCTGTGTGCCTGTTTGTTACATCGTAGCTCTCAAATGGATGGACCGATTAGGATGCGGTTTTCGCTGTTTGAAAGCTAGTTTAATCGAGATGTTTCATTAAAATCGGTTCTGTAGTTTAGACAATATATGAGTTTAAGTAAACTTGGTCGGGTTTATTCGACTTTCTGTCGGTTAGGTTATATTTATAAAAGACCGAGGTAAACAAGCAAGCGGACCATTAAATTCAGTCAAACAGGAATATTAATCTATACAAAGTACATATAAAACCAAATCGCTTCCCGCCGTCTGTAACATTGTATGTACCTTTGTATCTTTCTACTATGCAACGGATTTTAATGCGGTTTTCAACAATACATAGAGTGATGAAAGAGGATGGTATATATGGTAGGACAACATGCGATGGGCTAGCTGGGTTTAAATAAACAAAAAAAAAACAAAAATCTAGTCTGAAACTACTGAACAGATTTCAAAGATGTATTTCGGAGCCTATTCCTAAGTAACATTTCTCACCGAGAAGCGAGTCAAACGGGGTTATGAAGGAACATTGGATGGATGTATGGGAAATACAAATGATCCATCCATAAATTTTGTGGTAAATGAGTTCTTCATCATACTCCTAGCGGTCAATCCTGGCCCCTGCTAGGAACCGCTCTTCCACGTAGCAGGAAAGCGGTTTCAGATTTACTAACTCAAGCACGACCACGCGCAGGTGAGCTTGACTTGGGCCCAATGATTGTGGTATTAGTATATGGAAGGAATGGTATTGTTAGGTAAAAGGGTAATGGAACAAGAGTGTCGCCATGTGTCATACAAGTAATTCGAATAAGAAATTTGCTTACAAGATGCTACTTCTCTGTACATCAATTTCTTAACAAAACAGTTAATATGTATGTAGGTAGCGTCTCTCTCTTGAGTTGCTCTGCTTTGAGAAGGTCCATAGAAAACTATAAGACTAGGATAATGTTACCAAAAAGTGATTTTTTTGTATGTAACACACCACCTGATGGAAAGTGGTCACCACTGCATATAGACATTAGCAAAACCAAGAGTATCGCTAATGCGTTGCCCACCTCTATGACACGTTGCTCTGGCAGCAAAATGGCTAATGCCCCTCCACTGCCAAAGCCACGGTTCCCCAAATCCCCACCCCATGCAGCACTGGAAACCTTACTCACCGGCAGAAACACAATACTATTTAAAAGAGTATTGTTTAGCTGCGGTATTCTGTAAGGTAGAGGTACTTCCCCAGTCGGGCGGCTCCTATTCGAACGGCTCCTATTATGCCCTACCTCTCTTAATTTACCAATTCCCCTCCTAACTCAAAGACCAGAGATGCTACAGCAGACTTAGCACTGCTGTAGCATCTCTGGTCGTAGCGCGGCCAGGTTCGTCATGCGCACACGTGGAGCGCCGATTGCGGACGAAATTAATGCGTCGGCCGCAGCGAAAGTGTTAACAGTTATTGTTATAACTCCTTTCTGTAACCTATGAAATGCAATAAATATATTGAGAATTGAGTATTGAATCTCACCGCGAGGAAGCAGTTGGTGTCCATATAAGCGAATCCCGCCGCGCTGAGTCTAATAGGGCGCTGGGCGCGCATCATCATGATCAGCAGGAGCTTGCGCGTACGCGGAGTCGCGCGCTCCCAGCGGCAGCGCCACACTGCGCCGGCTACGCGACCGCCCTGCGAGACAGCGATGTTTGAAAGAAATCACCATTCATTTTAAGGGTATGTTCCGGGTTAGCTGGCGTGAACCTTTGTTGACGAATAGCCCGATATTTCGACGCAGCTACATGCATCCTGGTCACGGGACGACTGGGTTTGTCGCGTTGCGTTGCAAATATAAATCTGAAAAACGTGACTTACCTCGATAGTGAGCTCGTTCCCAGCATAGCACTGGATCGCGAGCTGAATTGTCATGGCAACGAAGAAGGCCAGCGACGTTATCAGCCGGATTGACTTGAAGCTCGATGCGTCTTGCTACAAGAAATGTATTCATTTATGATAGTGTTACATCACAAAATAAATTAAAATTTTATTCATTAAATCTTGTGGGATACATTTAAGTTAAAATTTATCAATTACAAAATAGAGACGTTCTATAAACTGTGCTTGTATGAAGGAGGCTAGTTATGTTCCGGGGTTGATTTTTACCTACAGATATTAAATTAGTGTGTCAGGTTAGATTGTATTCTTCCATATTTTCCCGCAAACAATGTTGGTCCAGCGAAATCCGTCGGCATGACATGAGGCATCTGTTATTATTATATCTGTTTAGCTTTCTCGTCACCGCCTCGCAATACAATATTAATGCCGGCACCGTGTTTGTTTCCCTTAGGTTGCAGATGTCCTAGACGACAGTGGCCACGTTCCATCAAAAATACTAATTTCAAGAGCTCAATGGGATGGTGTCGAGCCTTGCAGAAATGTCCAATGGTTTCTACCGAATTGTTTACATGTCTAAGGTTAAGGTTACAAGTTAAGGTTGTTTACATGTCATAATTTAAATCTGTTGATGATCGATCGGTAACTTAACATATTTTTAAACTTTTTTTTTTTCTATCGGTCATGATATTTTAGTTTACACATAATTTTAAAATGTAAATTACATTTTACATTTTAATGGAGACAAAATATTTACAATTGAAATAAAATTAAACACTAATACTAATATATTATATATTAAAAAAAATTTTTTCTTATTGAAATTTTATTTTAAAAATATCAAAATTGTCTAAATTATAGCATTTTCAATTAGTAAGACTTCGCGGCGCCCCCCGTTGATGTAAATACCCATATTGAATAAATAATGAATTTTCTTTTAGATTGTTCTTACCGATACTTGCACCATCACCACGCATATCGCTGCGGTGCTGGACAGAAGTTGAGTCATGAATCCGTAACGGTAGGTCTTTGAGAACTTCTCCACACACCTGCGGACGAATATTTAATCGATAACCGATCAGGTAATTAGAACGATAATATCTAGTAATGTCTATGGTTAAAATTGTTATTGTTGTTATAGATATGACGTACTAAATTCCTACATATCGCTTTGAATTGTTATGACAAAATATAAAATGACGTAGGAACGTTTATTTTTATCAATATGGATGGGGATCGGGTACTTGAAAGTTCGGAGTAGCATTCAGAGGATCGTTTGCACAGGATTTGGAGTTGAATATGAATCGCAGATTATGTTGATTTTGTAGAAAAAAAGCATTGCGAAAATATTGAAGCTGTAATCCGGGGATATTGCGCTAGTGACGGCGCGTCGCAATTCCCCCTGCTTACTCTTCTACTGAATGTGAATCGTCATTATTTGGCCCAGCGGGGATTTTTCCTAGAGTTGGCACAATATGCTGGCATTTACAACATTTTAGGGTAACGTGCTTCAAAAAGTTACGTTAGCGCCTTAAGATATTGCTGTTACTTAAGCATTTAGGAATTAGGACTCATGAAATTGGTGTCATAAGGTTAAGGGCTTAGCGAGTTTAGTATTCCGATAAGATTGATGTTGGTGCAATATTTTTTCTTGTTAATATTATAAGAAATAAATCAACTTGAGCGTCGCATAAAACTACCTAAAGTATAACAGCTTCAGATAGGTCACAATCGTACATCTACAGGTACATAGTAGGTATAAAGGAGTAGTATACTAACTGGAGAGGTTTTCCCTGGAGAGTACAATATGGAGCTCTTCAAGAAAGGGGTGAAAAGCTTTTACGGGGTCGGCAACGCGTGGGTGATACTCCTGGTATTGCAAACGTCCATAGGCTGCGGTGACTGCTTACCATCCGGCGGGCCGTAAGCTTGTTTGCCACCGTAGTGGTATAAAAAAAACAAAGATATGATTGAAGAGTCATAAAATGAGACTCGTGTAACACTATTATTTTGAAATTAATGAGGTAAAAGCAATTGAGAGTCACACCGATGCATAAAAAAACGTTCTGGCATTAGTAAGAGAGGAAAATATGATTGGCCATATTTTCACCAAAAAAGCAATAGACTCTGAATATTCGGAATTAGAAACCTTTTAACACCTATGAAAGCTATGAAAGAGGCCAATAGGTAGGAGACCAGCCTACTAGTTTAAAGGACAATTTGTCACATAAAATTTAGTGTTTAAGTTCAAATAGAGACCCTACAGTACAACTACTGTGGTTTTATTTCTAAAGTAGTACAACACATTTTAAGGGTATGTTCCGGGTTTCCTACTCGTCAACAATGGTACGGGGTAGGAAACCCGGAAAATGCTCTTAAAATGTGTAATAATAACCGCGATAGTGTAAAACATTATGTAAAGTAGTACAAATTGTTCAACCAGGTCAATGTCTATTGATGGATAGCTTCGATTCATTTGATGCATACAATATTTATGCTACATTCGATCACGATGGCCGAGCCCGTGCAGGTACAGTAATAATAATTAAAAAGAGTGTAAAACAGGAAATACAACCTGAATACCGCACGACGAAAATACAAGCTACATCAGTAATGGTTTATGATACAAAAAGTTCCATAACCCTGACATCTGTTTATTATCCACCTAAATAAAAACGAGACCCTGAAACTACCGAAAGTGACTTCAGTAACTTTTTCTAAACACTTGGGAACATATTTATAGCAGGCGACGACTGGAACGCGAAAAATATATTTTGGGTTTCGCGGCTTATTGCAACTAGAGCCCGAAATTTGCGAAAGTGAATACTTTAAATGGAGGTGTATCAAATCACGTGTAAAACCACTTGCTTGACATTTATTGAATAATGAAAACGGAATGTGGGCTATAACCGACATAGACAAAGCAGAAGCCGGTGCACAGTTTCCCAGTAGCGTCTTCACACCCAATAACTTCGAGGAGACCAAAAAAGTGAAACAGGAAATAACAGCATTTCTCCAATATGATAACCAGCTCAGCCCACCTCTGTGTGATTCAAGACGTAAGTTTATAGTGTAGGACAACAAGCAAACAACTAAATAATAATAAATAAATAAATGCTAGGATAAATTCACACAGCGCCATCTAGCCCCAAAGTAAGCAAAGCTTGTCGCGGCGGGCCAGCTAGTATTTTAATAAATGCGTTTTTAACTTATTTAACGTATTAATTAAATATTGAACGTCCCGTTCGTTTTCCCGTTCCCGTTCCGATCCCGTTTAAGCCATTCTAAATGTCCTTCACGAAAGCTTGATCATGAAAGAGACTGGATTAATCGGTTCAAGTAAACCACATGCCACATCCAAATAAACAAACGGGGAACCGAGTTCATACGAAGCTCTGTTTTAGTATCCACATCATTCATTCACATCGAGAGAGGTATCCGTGTATCTGCATATGAACTCCGGAATTCCCGTTGAACTCTCACCAGGGCTTTATTTATGTTAAGGGTACCGAAGTTTGGCTCGGCCGCCCGGTTTTGCCCGCTTTCCCGGTTAATTCCCATTACTATTTATGGCAATCTGGCTGCTGTAGCGACGGACGCCGCCGGCCACGGTGCCAAAAAGTTCGATGCACTTTGAGCTGTCTACGAAGTAAGAACTCACTTCAATATAGTGCTCAGACTGTACGTAAATTATATCAGATGCACTGACTTGTCACAATGCCAACTCATATCAATTTGAGCCCGGTTTTTGTACAGAGTTATTCTGGTTGAAATTGGTTGACATATAGAAACTTTTCCTTAATTCAAGGGAATACCTAATTTTACTGAACTGTATTCTTTTCATGTGCCATATTAATTATACTTATAAAAACAAATTTATTAGCAGTATCACAAACTGAGTCTTAGATGGCCTACCTGATGAGAAGTTGATGTTGACGAATGCATTGTTTCAACGTTTTCTCTAGGGCATCTTCGATTTGGCTCTCCGTGTAATGCCTTCGCACGATTTCTTCTTGTGCATTTAACTCGAGCCTTTCGGAGCCATTTTCAACGTCGCGCTGCTTTCCTTCCCATAGTTGACAGATCGTGCGATCGTACGCCGTTTCTATGGCCTCCTGCAATATCGAGAATTGCGAACTCATGTGCAAAATCACGGATGCAATGAACGTGTCAATTGTCATTACAATGTGGCCGGTCCAGAGCAAGCCTATTGTCTCTAGGACGAATGTTGGAATGTAAGATTTGTCTGATTGGTAGCTCCACGGAATATATATTGGCTGGGGCAGAATGCGGATCGGCCTGGGCGCTGTGTCGTTCAAGCGCGCTACTTCGAACCTCCAATGTACGTCCTGAATAGCCCCATGAGCATTTGCGTTCCCAATTGTGAGCCAGCCGAAAAAGAGGAACGAGGCGGTCAGTATTCTCGTCACTCTTATGGTTTTTCGGGTCTTATCCGTGTTCTGGTAATAATTGTACATGTCTATTTCAAGAGTGGTTACGATCTCTTGTAGTTCAACGTTCTTGAACAAGAAGAGGTAGAGCTTGATGCAGGTAAGGTCGTGGGTCACGACGAAGGAGAGGCTGAACATGAACCGGTCCAGGTCCTTCTCTCCAACAAAAGGGTCGATGGTCTCCAGCCCGACGAACCCTATCACCCAGACTAGTTCTGTAATGATAGTGTAATACAAGTAAAAGCCAGGAAAGTTGTTGGTGTTCCCCTCTTCGGGATGATGCCACCATCCCAATCCAAGGAAACGCAGAAGCACATAATGTAAGCCGAAATATCTGCGAGGACGGTTTTTGGCGACACCCGGCATGATGCTTAGTGGTTCACAGTAAAATTATGATCAAATGTAAACTCAACCGATAGAGAAATTAAATTATACCCGTAAATGTTCTACACCTACTTTGTTGTTAAAATAAATAAGTAATGTTGCCCTATTAGATAGCTGACTGGCCTAACTATAAGCAGAAGCGGAAAAACGCACATAAAGCACTTATACATGAAAGGGTAAGGTTGAAGAGGCTCGCCTGCACTAGTTTTATATCGTGCAGCGTATGACCAAGAGACACGTGGGAAATAGGTGTCTAAATCCGCAAACATCAGGAAAGAGTTCCCGTGGGAGACCTAAAAAACAACGAATTGACATTGCCGAGTTGGATGTGAGAGCCAAAGGCTAACGATGTGAAGATGCCGATGACCGGGCGAAGTAGAGAATAAAGAAAAGAGGGCGTGCATATTCTAAAAGGAATAAAAGGAGTACCTAATCGCTGTTTTGTAAACCATTGAATGTAAAAACTAATTATTTGATTGCTTGTCCAAAATTAACTTCAAGAAAAAGTAATGTTTGAGAAATAAAATAGCGAGACAAGTACTTTTAAACCCCCGACGGAAAAGAGGGGTAATATAAGTTTGACGTGTGTATCTGTGGCTCTGTGTAGATATCTGTGTGTCAGTCTGTTGCTTCGTAGCTCCCGAACGAGCTAATTTGGATGCGGTTTCCTCTTTCTTTTCTCTATGCAAGCCAGCTTAATCGAGATGGTTCTTATAATGTATTTAATTATATTTATGTAAAGTTGGCGCAGCTTGGGTAGTCCTCCCACAAGGTGGACCGACGACTTGGTGAAGATCGCAGGTACCAGATGGATGCGGAAGGCACAGGACCGGCCTTTGTGGATATCTCTGGGGGAGGCATATGACCCGCAGTGGGCGTCTTTCGGCTGATATGATGATGTAAACTTGGTAGAAGGTTATCCAACTTTTTCTGTCGGTTGGGTTATTTATGACTTACACCAAACGTGACCGTTTAAATTAAATGTCAGCCCGCCTGTTATTTAGAAATCAGATCATTTGTAATTATGGACTATGCATAACCGTAAGTGTGAAAGGGGTATTTTGTAGATTATTCATTCATTGCCTATTCGATGTTGTAAGCTGTTATTGAGGGGAAACGAGCAATTATTAGGGAGAATATTAAATTATCATAATACGATTTTGATGACGACTTGGGGCTCTTTGATGTCTATTTATTTGGGGGTATATTTCACTTTTGTGTGTACAATAAAGAGTTTTTACTTACTGACTTACTCTAGTTTTGACTAACTCGCCTCGAATCAAATGGTTTTAAATTTTTATATCATACATACATACATAATGCTCACGCCTGTGTCCCACAGGTGGGGTAGGCAGAGACTATGGACTGCCATTTTTATTTTCAGCATGAAAAAATCATTATTATAGTTCTCCAGGGTTTCATCTTAATCGGAATAGTTTAGGAAAAAAATACATTTGGTTGTTCGTTAAAGTAAAAGGTGTTAAAAGGTTTAGTTTGATTTGTAAATTACAATAAAACAAAGAAAAATATAGGTATTAAATATCAGGAAACCTAGCTTTTAGGATAAATGTTATACCATCTATGTTTGAAACAAAACCTTTGTATATAACCTTTATTTGGCTATATGTTTTCAAGAACCAATATGTGTTGAAATTAATATAAAATCAAACGTGTATGTTACTTCTTGTTAATGTACCTTAAAATAAATAAACACACAAGTAGTAAACTTAGAAGAAAATCGTGATTAACGACTTATGCCGTGATTGCGACAAAGAGTACATACTTAGTATAATTTATAAATTTAAAACAACTCTGTGTATATTTTTGGTACCTATTAATAAAGTAGGTAAATATTAGAGATGAAACGGATGTTGTTTAGCTGGATCCGGAAACCGGATATCCGGCCAGCCTACAAGCCGGATATTGGTGATCTCCGGAGACAGCAAAATTTCCAGGAGTAGTATCTACCTACGTCTTTTATTTACAAAAAACTGCGTGATAAGTGTGCAAAGCCCTCCCTTATATAATTTTATACAACGATTACTACGTTTTCGCATATCTCTCTGACCCCGTCAAGCAAGACATGGGTCTGTTGAGGATTAAACATAAGGTAAATTAATATTATCATTATCATCATCATCATAAATTTAAGAGCCTCGCTCTTGTCGGTGGAGTACCTAATCGCATGCCATTCTATTGTCCGCTTTTGATAAGTAATTATTTATAAGTACTCAGTCAAAGTTTTATAAGTCAGTAGTTTTATTTTTATGTGGCCTTGGTGAAGGTTCGCCTGTAAAAAATATTTGTAGACAGAAAATTAACTATTCAAAATCTGACTTAAAAAAAAATACCGTCACGGGGCCCTAAATTATTCAACCAGTCTCAGGGGCCCCAGCGAAAGACCTTGGTCAACGTCGCTTCGACAATGGTATTAGGAGGCACACCTAACGAGTGGCGAGCTCGTTGTGGTGCTGAAGTTCGACTAGCCTCGAAGTACGAAACGGTCACCCATCCAGTTACTGGTCATTGCGAGCATTGCTTAACGACTAGACCAGTGTCGCTCTGATTTTTTGTATTCTTATCTACTAGCGACCCGCCCCGACCTCGCACGGGTGTTCACAGCCTTCCTGTATGTCCGTGTACCTAGACCTTCCGGAAGAAATTCTCAAACTGACTTATATTTATACTACTTACATACTTACTTATTGACATATGTAAGGAAGGACAAGAGAGCGTCGGTGGTTTAATGGTTAAGGGGTCCGACTCGTAAGCGAGAGTTACCGGATTCGAACCCTAGCACCGCCATGTACCAACGAATATTTTCTGTACATTGAGTTATGTACATTGACAGGATCACGGAGGTCAGATGGTAGCCGCTTCATTGTAATTAGCTGATCTGCCAAATCCTGGATCATGGTCAAGACGGGGGGACCCTCGCGCTCGAGAGCATAACCAGGAAATTAACGCCAAGATGATAATTGATATTGATTGATAAGGTCGAACATTATAACAATGGTACCTCGTTGAACATATTATTTGAAATAAGTACCAGAAATAAATAATGATTGATTACTTATGATGTAGTCATTTCTACGATATAACTATATAATGACAGTTACATACCTAGGTATAACAATAAAAATAATGTGATAAGCATTGCAAAGTATCCTAAAATTGTCAATAAAAGTGTGTTTAGGGCGTGATGTCTTTTGTACACAATTGATGGAAATTCCGTAACTCTCAATGAATATTATGGTATCTCGTTGATGTCTTTCTATGAAGTTAAAGACCTAATGAAAAAAAAGCCTAATGCATTAATGCTATGAGGCGAATGCTAGATTGGACCACTACAAAAACGGATATATCTCGGTTGGGCTGCGTTCGGGAAGCTACGCCATATATTTTCATTTCAATTACCGCAGTGTCTCCAGTGTGTTTTGCCAGTGATGACCTACGGAGCAGAGACGTGGCCGCCCACTTTGGGCCTTATGAGAATACTATATCTCTCCCAAATTATGATGGAAAAGGCTATTGCGGTTCATTGCGCTATCGAATCAGGAATGAGGAGATCCGCAAGCGAACTGAGGTCACCGATATAACCCGAAGGATTGCCAAGCATAAGTGGCAGGGTACATAGCTCGCATAACAGATGGCCGAAGAGGCAGTAAAGTTCTCAAGTGGCGACCACGTGCTTCGTCTATAGAGACGATGCGTGGATAGGCCTCCTACTAGGTGGACTGACGATCTGGTAAATACTGCAGGTACCAGATGGATGCGGAAGGCACAAGACCGGCCTTTGTGGAGATCTCTGGGTGGGATCATGCCTGTGGGCATTTTCCCGCTGATACGATCAAACACAGATAAAATGCACATATTTTTCACCATGGTTCGTACGTAAAGCCCCTAGTAATATACTTATGTACTTTCTTCAATAAATAACATTAGCGCATCACTCTCAACGGTCTTAGCTCAACTCAAAATTGTAATAATATTGGTGAAAACAGGCGAGGTAAGCTGAATCCGCGAGCGTACTGCGTTCGTAGAGAATGCGTACGCCTAAGTATGTACGCAGATTTTTGTATGTTGTTTAAACACATTAAAATTGTTCTTCTGGTCCTCAGTTTTGCGTATCTAGTCACCGCCACCAATTTTGTGTAGATCGTCGCCCTATCTAGTATTTCTTACTTGGTCTGATCTAGATAAAGAACGTCCCACACTATTTTGACCCATCATGGCATCCACTCTACCCAACGGTTATCCGTTCTACAACAAATGTGACCAACCCACTGTCACTTTAGCTTGTTCTAAGATACTATGTTGATTACATTCTTTCGCTATCGAAAAACTTCGTTCCGCCCGGATCAAGTCCCTTAGAGTAGAGAAATATTGAGTATAGCTCTCCCTATCGCTGGACTAGTCTCACAGTGTCTATTTCCCCTTCGTAGGTCAAACAGGGTAAGACATACACAAAACTTTAGTCACCGAGCTTTGCCGAATTCAAATAAAATTCAAATTACGACCAGACTAATGGAAGGGCACCATCTCTAGCCATACTTACTCTTTGCACGCAATCTTCTCCACTCCGGTAACACATGCCATTATAAAAGACAGGCTCCAGCAAGGTCGAGCTACGGCGCTCTCACGGTGTGAGTTCTGTACGTGACATGAAGCGTAAACCTCCTGCATTTTCGCAGTAAAAAATATGTTCCAGCGCTCCTGAATTTTTAGCCAAATTGCCGGAGGATCTAGCCACCGTTTTTGCTACGAGGAATATTATTTTCTGTTAGTAAGAATGTTTTCTGTTGTTTTCATTTTGACGTTTGAGAAATTAGAAAGATAGATATTATTACTAATAGATGATAGAATTACTACATCCTAGTGAAAATATGGTTCCTCACAACTAATCATAATATTGGTAATCGTTAATGAGTTGGTTTTTTTATCTATAGTTTTATATTTATAAAAATTAAAACAGGTAGGTAGTGCAATTCGAAATATGTATTTCCTAAAGTTATTATTCGATTCTTATATCTGATAGTACGTAAGTAAAAACTCTTTATTGCACACATATTACAAGACAATTTTATGGGGATGTCACTTAACTTCAAAATTACAAGATAGAATAGTTGTGAGCGTTGGTAGCCAGGCGGTTGAGTATCCGAATTGTAAGCGAGAGGTACCACGTTCGAATCCCTCTGCGGCCATGTACCATTGACTCTTTTCTGAGTTATGTACATTAGTTGAATACTAACCGATGCTCTAACGGTGAGGGAAAACATCGTGATGAAACTTGCAAATTTAGGCAACTGAATTTGTAATAATGATCCAATCTGGTCAGGTTCCTCTGGTAGCAGGGTCATGGAGGTCAGATGGTAGTCGCTCCACTGTAATTACCTGATCACCAAATCCTGGATCATGGTCAAGGCGGACCCCGGGCCCTCGTTCTCGAAAGCACAACCGGGTTATTAATGCCAAGATGAAGAAGAAGATTACAAGACAATATACAAGAATCAGCATAATATACATGCGCTAAGAAAAGCAATTATGACATTAGACGCCTACAGCCATTACTACTACTAATAACATCAATCATGTCGTCAAAGGGTAATTGCCTTTATTTTCCTAAAGGCGTTTCTTGAGTTTAATCAATACGCTAGCTACTAGCTCAATTAAATTGTGAACTAAATTGAAGTTATCTACATCTTTTTTTGTTTTGTGGATAGTTAGTATAATAAACTAACATATTATAGAATTATAGTCGAATTCGGCATATCGGTGTTCATTAAATTAGTTTCTAATGCTAGCTCACACACAATGTTTCGATTTCGATTTACCAACAGTTAGTATTGTAATATCCAATAATAATGTATTTTGTTATAAAGTTGACGTTAGAAACCGCTGCTGAGGCCATTTTCAGTACCTACATGAGCCTCAGTTTAGAGATTCCAATTTTAGAAGGACGGGAGAGAGTTAATCTTTACTAAGTTAACAAGGTGATAAACTAACAAAGTTATTAATCTAATACGCTTACGTGCTCCAGAGTGGATGAGACGCGATTTAAACCTGCTAAACCCACACCCCCAATTTCCAATTACATTAAAAAGGATTGATCCGGAGATTTGTTTGCATTGTTTAACAACGACGCCGACAGTCGAAAGTACAGAGATAAAGGCTCATAGAAAATTCTAACCCAATTTCTTCAAAGGACTTCTTCCATAGTCACGATTCCGGCGAGTATTTACGGATTATGATGTCGCGTGGGAGCTGGGCGAGACAAAGGGAAAGAAACAACGACGACCCAGTTTTCGTAAGCATAGGGAAACATTTCAAGACTCGCTCGATGTAAGCTTTGATACTAAAGTGTAGAGAGGAGATAGTGCTTTGTCTACATACTAGTATTATGGTTATTGCCAACAGCCAGCTTTTCTGGTGATAGGTAGATAGTTCGTGCGTGGGAACGTGAAATGTTTCAACATACGCATTATAGTTTGCTGTGAATTTCCATGACTAGTGACATAAAAACCAATGATACTGTTAAACCGACTAAGTTAGGTTCTCACTGTCATGGGTGGACTCACATAAGAACATTATAGGTTCATTATTGTGCACGTCATTTACACGTCTCTCTTTTTGTGAGCCTGTTGGAAGAGATTTCCATTTCGAGGTAGGTAAGTTGTTGTTGTGGGCCAGTTGGGAGCATTGGTGGTCTAGTGGTAACGGTAACCGACTTGCAATGCGAGAGGTACCGGGTTCCAGTCCCACTGCCGCCATGTACAATGACTCTTTTCTGAGTAATGTACATTAGTTGAGTACTAAACGATGCTCTTACGATGAGGGAAACATCGTGATGACATCTGCAAATTCAGGCTACTGAATTTGTAACCATGACCCAATCTGGTCAGGTTCCCCTGGTAGCAGGGTCACGGAGGTCAGATGGTTGTCGCTCCACTGTAATTACCTGATCACCAAATCCTGGATCACGGTGAGGGAAAACATTGAGTAACCATGATCCAATCTGGTCAGGTTCCCCTGGTAGCAAGGCCACGAAGGTCAGATGGCAGTTGTTGTACTGTAATTACCTGATCTGGAAAATCCTGGATAAGGAGAACCCCGGGCCCCCATGCGCGAGAGCACAACCGGGACATTAACGCCAAGATGATGATGATGATGATGAAGTTGCGTACCTGTTGCGTTTTATCTAAAATGCTATATCTCCAAGATTTCTTGTGTACATTTTGTATGTTATTTGTAAAGAATAAATAATTATCCAGACGTATCAAAGATTTCGCTAAGTGTGGATTTAAATCAGACGAACATAAAGCAGAGCATTGCTGTGGACGACTTTCAATGTTTATGTATAGTGATATTTCCTTATTATTTCATTGTACAAACACCTACTCATAAATGCTTTAATATTATAGCCTGCTACTCCGGCTAGCCTATAAAAGCAAGGCAAGCAAACTGCTGTTCATAATATCTACAATTCAGTAAACATGTTGCATGTTTTATCTTGTGAACGCGGCTCGGCAATATAAAGGATGAGCTAGGTCACGTAAAAGGCTGGTATAAATAACAAAGCAGTTACTGTGAGCACGAATGTAGGGGTTAACATTTTACGTAGTTTTTTTATATGAGACAAGACAGGCATTTGACCGCCATCTCATCTGTTGGTAAGTGACGATGCGGCCGAAGATGGAGCATGCCCGTCTTGGAACAGCCTATTCACTCTAGCCCTGTAGGCGTCCAGATTATATTGATCAGGAAATACACTCGTCGGCAACATGTTTCATTCCTTAGCCATTGGCATTATAAAGGTCGAACCAAAGCGGCTCGTGCGAATAGCTGGAAGATCCACGACGTAAGAATGAAGCGCTCGCCCGGATCGCGTACTTACACTTTACTTCGCTTACTTTGATAAATACATTTTACCAGAGACTGAGGATCTGCATGTGGCGGCGACATCCTCGAATTCAGAACACCATCAGCAGTCATTGGAAATTTGGACAAGGTTTTGACGATAGAACATATAGTTCAGTTCATCGTTTTCAAGATAAGGATTTTTTCCCCGTTTTGGTACACACCTAACGCTCGTCCGTATCTAATATTACATTGCATGTTTCATTGTGCATTGTGTGTTTGTTGTTGCATTGTGTGTTTAACAATTTTGCCAAATATAGGTTATCGTGATTTCAAGAATCCTGTATTTAATTTTAGTGATAGATATACTCGATCTTTTTATTTATTTCATACTGACGGCTTCGATCGTTTAGAAATGTTATTGTCGTTGATTCGTGCCACACTATTTATATGTAAACAGAATCAGAATGTTGACTTTAGAAAGGTGGCGATAAAATTTCTACAAATTGACGTAAATGATCAAAGTTCGCTTCTATACAGGTAATTTACATCATTCTTACGATGCAATTTCGGTAGATGGCGCCAGCGATAATGTAGACTATTGTAAGGTGATGTAGAGGCGAGATTATTTTGCTACTTTTTCAACTTGTATAACTACTGAAAATGAAATGAATGAATGTAACTTGACTACATTACAAAAGCTATGACTAGGTATCTTCATTGTTAACTGAAATACGAGTTTCAATTACATACATTTCCGTGAAACTCCAAATTTTATAACATGCGCGCGCAGGTAGACTAGGGATATTAGCGATTTAAGCGCTGACTTCTACACGGCGTACGTGCTAATGAAAGATGATTTGAAGTTTTGCCTGTTCGTAAAGTTAGATTTTATAAAAGAGTAATATATAGAATACTAGTAGACCCGGCGCGACTTCGTTCGAGTAGCGTTCTAACCCTACACCACCCTACCCCTAGTTCTACCCTACCCTACACCTACCCTACACCTACCTTACACCTACCCTACACCTACCCTACACCTACCCTACACCTACCCTACACCTACCCTACACCTACCCTACACCTACCCTACACCTACCCTACACCTACCCTACCCCCTAGCGTACCAACCCTACACCACCCTACCCGTAGTAAAAACAAAAAAATATATAAAAAGTATTCTATGTCCGACTCCTAGTTCTAAGCTACCTCCCCATATATTTTCAGCCAAATCGGTTTAGCCGTTCTTGAGTTATAAAAAGTGTTACACAAATAGTGTAACTAACACGACTTTCTTTTATATATGTAGACGTGCTGGTGCTCTTGATACACGAGTGTCTGTTACTATTATGTAGGTACTCTAGATTATTACTCTATATAGGTAATATTCTATACCACCAAGGAGACAAACAAGTGTTTGGTCGCCCGCCTGATGTTAAGTAGTTACTATTGACGTTTGCATTACCTACCAGGGGTATCACTAGCACATTGCCGACCACTTTTAGATTATTTCATATTTCAGCAAATCAGTACGAGGTACCTAAGGCTACGTAGGTACCTAAAACATCCGTTTTCATAAGTACAATAAGAGAATAAGTACTAAACGCCACACCTCTTCATATATCTTACAACAAGTACCACCAACTCTTAAAAAAATGCGAAATAAAAATATACATATCCACAACTAAGCGCTACAGCCGCTTTGCTGCCGCACGCACGCGCGATATCGTACGATTCTCTGAGAAACATAACCTCACAAATACTGTTAGCTAACCATGCAAGCGAAAACGTTTTTTCACTCATGTCTGCGTGAACTTGGGTCAACGATTAGTAACTCTAGTGCCAGTGACAGCGACCGGACGTTCAACGAATTTTCGTAAAAAACAAAGTGCAATCCAGACCAATAATTTTTATCAAGGTTTACTTCGTGTTTTTAAAATGGGTCAAACATGCAAGGTTACGGTGTAAAGACCGAATTCGAGACTCGTGCGTTTGACAGCAAAACTATAATCTGTGATATCACGATTCTCGCCGTGCCAGCATAGGAAGTGTCGTCACTTGTAAGTATGGGTCTCTTTTTCTAAAGTTACACTATGGTTTAGGCAATTCTTGTGGATAGATACAATATTAAAATTTGAGAATTTAAGTTAAGAATATAAATAAACAAGCTTTTAAAATAAATTCTGGCTTAATGTCGTATTTGTGAAAACTGCAAGTTTATCTACTGTCATGTGTGTAAAAGGCGGGTTAATTCAAATACTTAACTGAGCTATTTAGAAAATGTAGCTGGTATTTGTGTTTTAATATGCGGCCGTTTTATTATAGGTTGTAATGTGTAACAATAGTCTGTTTATCAGCAAAAAAGTCACATTACCTATATTTATAAAACACTGTCATGTAAGCTAGTCAATGTCATCTAACAAACGTTTGTTTACTTGTAAGAAATAACATAGATTCTAGCTACCTTAAATAAAAATCATCTTGGCGTTAATGTCCCGGTTGTGCTCTCGAGAACGAGGGCGCGGGGTCCGAATTGACCATGATCCAGAATTCTAGCTACCTTGAATGAAGTATTATATTTTCTATTTCATTAATTAAATTTAAAAGTGCAATTTTGTGTTCAAATTACGAAACTACTTTAAAAAATATAAAGTTACGGGTCCAAATACTGTAGCTAAATAAACGTTCTATTTAAAACTTTTGTTTTAAATCAATTATGTTTAATTTTTCTTAGTTTCTATACTTCTTTGTATGTTTTGAAAAATACCGTTTTAAATATTTGTTTCTTATTTAGTCAGATTTTTAAAAACTAAAACTGATGACACTGTTCCTTAGAACAATGTTCTTTAGCGTATTTAAATTTTCATGTTCATTACATAAAAAAATTATTATAGTGAAATATTTTAATATCATCATGAAATGTATGGTAACAATGACCTCACAGCGACTCTGACGTTTTCTTTTACACCAGATACCATATCTAAAGTAGGGTGAATTCGACTAAGGGCTAAAGGTCACTCTATATTTGTAGGTAGGTAAAAATGAAATAGAATGTACGAATGAATATGAATGGCGTTCGGGAAGCTACGCCACATATTTTCGTCCCAATTACCGCAGTGTCTCAAGACGAAGGTCTTTGACCAATGTGTGTTGCCAGTGATGACTTACGGAACTGAAACGTGACCGCTCACTGTGGGCCTTATAAGAAAGCTCACTGTTACCCAAAGGGCAATGGAAAGAGCTATGCTCGGAGTTTCTTTGCGCGATCGAATCAGAAATGAGGAGACCTCTAAGGATTGCCAGACTGAAGTAGCAGTAGGCAGGGCACATAGCTCGAAGAACAGATGGCCGATTTGGCAGTAAAGTTCTCAAGTGGCGACCACGTACCGGAAGATGCAGCTCCTACAAGGTGGACCGACGACCTGGTAAGGATCGCAGGTACCAGCTGGATGCGGAAAGCACCGGACCGGCATTTGTGGAGATCTCTGGGGGAGGCCTATGCCCAGCAGTAGGCGTCTTCTGGCTGATATGATGATGATGATGAATTGATATTAATGGTATATTCCAGTGCTTTCCTTCGTACGTGGCCTTTACTTAATTAGGAATTTCAAGCTAATTTGACTTTGCTTTTTAGTTAGCTAAACTTCAACAAGTGAAGTGATATAGTTTTTGTCATAATGTACATGCGCCTGCAGGGTGACTAAACCCTCAGAATATATAATACGTGTGAGGGGTCCGTAACTTTCCAGGCGACAGTACTACAACGCAATAATTACTGCTTTGCGGTAACAAATGCCGATGGTAGGAATTTAACTCATCCAGGCAATCTTCGCAGAATTGACGGAGTTCTTACCGGCAGCCCAATTACAGGCTTGAGGCATTTCATCTTAGTCCTCACAACGCACCTGCGGTTCTGCATATTTGTTGCCTGCAACCTAAATGAATGAATCGTCCCATGCATATGGGCGACAGTTACTGTTTGCCATCAGTTGGGTTATCTGCTCGTTTGACATTGCGTAGTATAAAAAATATATATCCATCGGAAACCTTGATCTGAAAGACATGTCAAATAAGTACAGCTAACAGGTGAATTTCGATGTA
Organism: Blastobasis lacticolella; assembly: GCA_905147135.1. Classification (NCBI taxonomy): domain Eukaryota; kingdom Metazoa; phylum Arthropoda; class Insecta; order Lepidoptera; family Blastobasidae; genus Blastobasis; species Blastobasis lacticolella. The sequence continues at coordinate 6,985,114 of LR990051.1, forward strand.
AATGAACGCTGCACTGTCTCCAGCCCGCCAGAGACATGCCGTTACAAAAGAACGACATCGTTCAGTAATTAAAAACGATTGCTCCAATTGGTCATGCACAAATCGCTCTACGTAGAACAGTCAAATTGCTCAATATTAATTAAACCTTCCATCCATATGATGCTGGCGACGTGAATGTTACTCTATCTAAATGATTCGCGTTTTCTAACAAACTTGTATTGTAACAAAATTTCTTCGTGGTCCCTTCTACTTAGAATGAAATAAAAAGTATAGTATTGGCATGTATTGATTCAGTGGTATAATAGTCGAAAGTCGTACTTGTAGGTACCTACCTGTGCCGTGTTTATAATTATTAAAAATAAAGTTGTTGTTGCCTACGCGGATATACTTTAAATGACATTGTATGAAGATAATAAAACAAAATAAACCAAGACACAATAATAAAACCTAGGTCTGTTAATCTCACTTGTTGAATGTTGACTCTACATTTAGTACAATAACATGGATTCCTTGAAACATTCAACGATACGCTTATTTTCTTAGCATTTGATACGCTGCCTATTTTTACTCACCTCTTTTGTTGTTTAAATTGAGTTGCTATTTATTTTACTGGTGGTAGGACTCTGTCAATCCTGAGTAGTCCACCTGGATAGGTACGGCTACTATACCTATTTGGATCCGTCATTGTTGTGTTCCGGTTTGAAGGACAAGTCAACGGTGTCCTGCGTGACAGTGCGTCTGCAGTTTTTCACAAGAATCCTAAGGCGCTGTCCTAATTGGCAACGGTCGTGCGACCATGTTCGTGGGACTGCCGGTTTTGAGGTCTCCTATTGGTCGGGCGACCGTCTTACGACCATGGTCGCACGACCGTTGCCAATTAGGACAGCGCCTAAGAGCGCATGTCTCGTAGATATTTCGGACGACAGTTTAACCACTAACTGATCGTTCTATCAGGTGGACTGTCTCCTCATTTGCCACTTTTCCTTGGGGTCCTCGTAATAGGGAGGGAAGGCATATGTCCAGCATTGAAGTGATACAGACTGATGATGGTGATGGATAATTACAGGCAAAATGTCGCAAGCAGTGTTCGGCGCGTGGGACTACGCCATAATGGCGGGAACGATGGCGGCGTCGGTCGCCATTGGACTCTACTTCCGGTTCAGTGGCGGGAAACAGAAAACCAACGAGGTAGGTATCGATCACCCATTCGATTCGAATAGGTCAATAAACTTGGTCGTTGCCAATCGCGTAAATTTCCATCAGGTTCGCTGTCCGCTGGTTTTTATACCACTAAGGTGTACGGCCGCCTGTTGGTAATGATTTCAATAGCCTATGGACGTGTCACTGGGAATGCTATTTATAAGTTTACAAAGCTATTATATAAGTACAAGGAAAAAGTTTACTTGGCCATAGAAACTGGTATCTGTGCCTAACACGGTTGGGTTTTAAGACTATCTTGCAAAAGTATTTCCATTCAATCTATTCCAAACAATTAATTCTATCGCTATAATAATACTGAACATACAATTACCAAACATTTTGCCATCGAGCTGCGTTTGCGATCCAATTAGAATAGTAAATTAGCGGGCTTGAGGCACGCTTAGTTCGAAACACGATTTATCGAAGTTCACTTTATGTTTCCTCAATTTTTCAATTTATCAAAAAACTAATACTTCAACTGGTTGTCACCACACTAACTACCCACTGTACAGGTTCCCACTATTTTATACTTTTTTCTTCTAAAACAAGCCTATATAGTTTTCCCTAGGATATTTTCCTTCACTGCGAAGGCATGTGATGTACCTACTAAAATCATACTTATCACTGAATCTATATTGGAAATGTTTGTATGTTTGTGAGTTTGTTTGTTGGGGGTAATATCCGAAACTACTGAAACTATTTTCCAATTTTTTTTCACAAATAGGAAGCTATATTATTCCCGAGTGACATAAGCTACTATCCCGGAAAAATAATATAGACCCGCGGGATAGTTGAATGTTTACAGAAATACGAAATGCGCGCGGATGAAAACCGACTGCTGGTATACAATAAACTCCTTTTCCACAGGAATACCTCCTTGCCGACCGAAACCTCTCAATATTTCCGGTCGCAGTCTCCCTCGTGGCTTCATTCATGTCGGCGATCACGCTACTCGGCCTCTCTTCCGAGAACTACTTCTACGGTATGCAGTTCGTGGTCATAAACTTCGCGTACGCCATCGCCACGCCACTCATCAGCGAGTTCTACTTACCAGTATTCTTCGGACTGCAGAAGACAAGCACATATGAGTATCTTGAACTACGGTTCGGAAGACACATCAGAATGCTGGCGTCCCTAACGTATACGCTGCAAATGGTGCTCTATAACGGGATTGTGTTATACGCGCCAGCTATAGTCCTAGAATCTGTGACAGGTCTAAACAGACTGATATCGATATTGGTGGTCGGCCTCGTCTGCACATTTTACTCGACCCTGGGAGGAATGAAGGCGGTCGTGTACACGGACCTGTTCCAGATGTTTTTGATGCTCGGCGCTGTGTTCAGCGTTTTAGTGTACAGCTCAATGCAAGTTGGGGGCTTTACGAATATATTCAAAATTGCCCAGGAACGAGGTCGGTTGGACTTTGCGCAGTAAGTTAAATTGTTTATTTTACGCAATATGTTGAAGCTATCACTGAGTGATTTGTTGTGTCTGCCTACATTGATTGTTGTTTGTTGTTCTTATGTTACAGTTTCGGTATTGACCCGACGGAACGCCATACGTGGTGGTCTCTCATAATTGGTGGTCTTATCACATATATATCGCTGTACGGCGTGAATCATACTCAGGTAATTATCGAAGCTTTTTATTTGATTATGTAGTTCAGTCTTAACACTGTCTCTACCAGCATCTTTTAGGTATAGGTACCCAAATGGTTCATTTGCAGGAGTACACTGACGTTTCTTAAGCGACAGGTACTTAAGACAACAGTATAGCTAAAACTTTGAGTATTACAAATAAAACGATATTCATTTTACTATCCTAAGAAATTGTGTTCTGTACTAATAATAGAAACTTATTTAGCGATGGATGAGAATGCTGCGCTTATATCGTTTGAAAGGGTAGACATATAAACCGCCCCTAACCCTTGACATGACCACGCAGGTCCAACGGCTGTTGACAGTGAGCACGCTCGAGCGTTCAAAGGCCTGCATCTGGTGGTGCTGGCCGGTTCTCAGCCTCCTCAGCGTGACCACCTGCATCAGTGGACTCGGCATCTACGCCGCCTTCAAGGACTGCGATCCATTGTCTTCTGGTGCCATAACTTCTGTGAGTTTATTATACGCCTCGGAGATTTAAGAATACTAACTTTGATCTTCCTTAAGGAAACTGAATAGCATTAAAAGGAAAATTCGTACTTTTAACGCGTACTTACTTCGGGTAAACCCCAGGTCCTAATTATAATGATAATGAAATGGTTATTATTGCATGTGGAATTCGAACCGGTAAACAATAATAAACTATTATATTGCGTATTAGCAACTAACTAAGGTGTACCACAGGGAAGTATATTTAGTTCCATCGAGATTCAATTTATAGCTGACGATACTGACAAATTTAACTTGTAGCTTATCCTAGAACTTTAGCCCGCCGTAGATATCTCTAATATTTGCCATATTTGCATTGCCGTAAGTGTAATCATTATTTCAATTACGATATATGATTTCAGGTAGACCAACTGATGCCATATTACGTGGTGAATGCTATGAAACTTACTCCAGGGCTGGCTGGTCTCTTCGTCGCTGGTATTTTCAGCGCCTCTCTCTCCACGATATCGGCTTCCTGCAACTCGTTGGCTGCCGTCACTATCTCAGACTATGCTCTCAGGTCTCTCTTAATTTAATCCTGCTAATATTATAAATATAAAACATTAGAGAGAACGGCAGTTGTTTCTACTCCCTCTTCGGCCGGATTGTTATTTACCACCACCATTATCATCTATCTGTGTAAGCGTTGTACCCAGTGACCCTTTTTTGAGTTATTTACCTACATTAGTAATTAGTTCAATACTAAACGATGCTCTTACGGTGAGGGAAAACATCGTAAATCGTGATTAAACTTGCACATTCAAGCTACTGAAGGTAAACATTATCCAATCTGCTCAGGTTTCCCTGGTAGCAGGGTCAAGGAGGTCGCTCTACTGTAATTACTTGATCTGCCAAATCCTGAATCGTGCGCAAGAGCCCAACCTTAAAATTAACACCAAGATGATAACATACGTACAGTTTGATAAGAAACTTAGGTTAAAATTATTTAAATCCACCATTATCGCAAATAAACACTGAACAAACTACACGTACCCTTGGAAATTATCACAACTAATATACCCTATATTTACTGTTACTTTGGCTCTATTATATTTATATTTATTTTCTTACAAAGCACTTTTTTCACAATATTTTTTTTATCAGTGTCAATTATATCGTGTGGCATTGAAAATTGAACGCAAATATCACTGTTATAATTTTATCTAAACGCAAGAAATGAATGAAGTCAAGGGCAATTGTTGTTCACCTACAACAAATACTATCTTAAAGTACTTTGTTAAATTGATCAGATTAAATAGCAAACTATAGGGATAAAATCGTTGTTTTTTGACACTGCGATCTCCAACCCTGCCAAGCGTGGAGATTGTGGAGTTAAACCTGTGTCCTGTGTAAGTCCATCTGTGTATATGATGCCCCTTCGTTAAAAATGTGTAGACTAGGTACCTAATACAGTACCTATGTGGAAGTACAGTGTAAGCAAGTGATGAATACGTTGAGTACTTATAATCTGTCCCCTTGGTGTAGGAACAGAGGCCCAATTTTTTAAACCGCTCGCATCCACGCAAGCGCTCACGTGCACTACCTATCTCAGTCATACTCGTGGTAAGTTGCTAGAGATAGAAAAGACAAGCATGCGAGCGACCTAGAAAAAGTTAATACATTAGTAGATATTTGAAACAGTGTCTCAAAGGTAGACAGTGGACTATTGTAAATAGTTACCAACTAATATTACAGATGGTGCTCTATCCGTTCCTCATACATCCCGTGGCTAACGAAGCTAATAGCCTGCGGGTACGGTCTGGTGTTCCTGGCTCTAGCGTTCCTCGCTGAGCACCTAGGCGGTGTGCTCCAGGCTGCGTTGACGATCTTTGGAGCTGTTGGAGGGCCCTTGCTTGGCATCTTCACGCTGGGAATGTTCACCACGTTCGTCAATGAAGTGGTAAGCAAGTTTTGAGCAGTATTAAGTTATTGATGGAAAGGCAATAGGAGAGCCGCGGGCCTATGCTGCGGATGCTAACATTTAAATTGTAGGTACTGCAAATTTCAATTACTTTCCCAGAAATATCTGCCAGAAACTTATATTTTTTAAGTAAATTATGATTCCCAGGAAGTAGAGAGGCAATTTTGTACCGAGCAGATTCTGAATATTTGATGAACTCGGTAGTACGTATACTACTAATAGTTGAAAGATCGACACGGAGATTCGAACTGCATGCTGATTTTCACCCTCAGTTGACACTTCTAATGTGCTAGACGCTCAAGTCCAGCAGTGAACTGTCATTTGCTGATGACGTAAACAGCTACCGAGAGTAAAAACCATTTTGCCTACTTCCAGGGCGTATGTGCGGGCCTAGTGAGTGGCATGGCGTTCACGCTGTGGATGAGTTTCGGCGGGCCGCGACCCGCGTCGCCTATGCAGTCGCTCACCGTCACTGGCTGCGAGTCCAACACCACAGTCTGGTCGCCGCCCCCGCAGAAGGAACCGAGCGAATACTTCTATCTGTACAGACTGTCGTACCTATGGACTAGTCCTGTAAGTTTGCCTGTACATACGACCTTTTTAAATCAACAACAATGTGAATGGTTTAAGGGATAACGACCTGACTAAACAACTGATGGAATGGAAAGCGAGAGTTGTCGGCCTGAAGCCTATAACTATAACAACAACGCATTTTGGTTACATACGGATAAAAATGCAAAATCGCTGGTGTTACACCGCGAAGACTAAGCTGATTAAAAATACTGGCAACCTTATTCTTCCAGTTGTATCAAAATCCGGTATCAGATGATACCGGATTAAATGATAATGTGATAGAAACTGAGCACGGAATCAAACTATCGGATCATCATCATCATAACAATGTTCTATTTGATAAGGTAATTTAAACCTTAAAAGCGATGTTTAATTTGAAACATCTCCAACATAGAGTATTATATTTCATTCCAAGTTGATGTTAGACAAGACAACTCTTTAGTCGATTTCACGTTACATTCTTAATCCACTAACTCATTTATCCTTGTAACGTGCAACGAAAACATTGCGAACAAATAATTTTGCGTGAATCTACCACCTACACACCTACTCCTTTTTTGCTACCACCGCCAAAACATATAAAAAGCATATAAATCCTGGCACCAGATCGGCTTCGTATGGGTGGTGGTGGTGGGGATCCTGGTGTCGCTGGTGGTGCGGCACCCGCACCCCTGGCAACGCGCGGGGGCCGACCACCCGGACCCTGCCCTCTTCACCCCTTTCCTCGCAAGGAGGCTCCGAGCAAAGTACGGCAGCAAACCGTCTGTACAGGTATGGGACTTAGTATCTTCTTTCGCTAGTATGAGGTACAGTCGGTTAGGGGTTGGTCGATACTGGACCCTCTACAATAGTTGTAAAAAATAGCTTTATACATGTAACAGATGTCATAATGAATCACGACAATTAAATTTTTTACCTGTTTCCGCTGTCTTTTGGAGTAAGTATGAAACATAGTTTATTCCTACTCCCACCTTTTACTTCATAATTATCGTTGCGGGTTCCAAAATAGTATTAGTTAGTCGTCGGCCGTATAAAGACGTCAATTTGTCACTTGGCCTAGGAATAAGTAATTTTCTCAATTTCTTGTATTGTAGCTGAAATTAATCATAAGTAATTTTTTGGGCCCTACTTTCGAATCGCTTGCCTCGATTCGAACGGTTTTCAATTTTGATTTTCGTCATGAACAATTCCATGCATTATGCTAAATTTCCTTATTTCTGAATCGTTGCCAATGTGATTTAAAAAATATTGAATTTTTCATGTCGAAAATCAAAATTGAAAATTGTACGATTCTAGGCGAAGGATTAAAAAAAAATAGAGCCCCTGAACATTGTAAACTCAATGCAAGTGAGCTCGATGACACGAGTAGCTGTTACACGTATTGTGATACATTTTGCGAACAACAAATTGTTGTATCATTGAACCGTAGGGGTCAGCTGACTGCCCTAACCGACTGTTCCAACCTTTAAAATCAGTATAAGCTAATCAATGTATGCACTGCGCCTTATGGTCTTACACGAGCATGGTTTTCACCATTTTTGTTTCCGCTGTATGGGGTTCTATAGCTGGTACCGCGATAGGAAATATTTATCTGGAAAATCATAAATCTCCAAAGGTTGGCCTATCCACGTGGAGACTTTATCTCTTCTTAAAACTATTACAGTACTTTTACACACGATAGAAAACTGCTTACGTGCGGCTACTACAAACTCTTGGGCTTAAGCCAAATTAGGTACGTAAGTACTCAAATGTAAACAAGTATTCGTATTATTGAGGTATACTTAATCTGTTGCTTATAATTTTACTTATATTTAGGTAGCCATTTTGTTGACTGACCGTAACACAGTTTGGTACAACTTTAACAATAATCAGCACCTAGATCGTTTGAAATCATTTTAAAACAAGTACGGTGGGTGTGTCTGTCACGAAATTTTTATCATTTGTTTTGTAATAAGTATAGTGAAATAAATGATATACATAATATGCCTATATGAAGTAACTATGTCAATAAGATAAACCAAAGTGAGTAGTTAGCTGATGTAATTAAAATCAATGTCAATGGGTATTGTATGACAAAGTGAGATATCGAATTGTATAAGATAATGATATCAATATGGTATTATGGCGAACCAAAGGTAATTGATAACTAAGCAAATAAGCGTAATATAATAAATAAAAGACTGGTCTAGATTTCATTAGCGAAGACAGATAAAACAATTGACGTGGTCGTATCATTTTCGGTATTTGAATCACTGTTCTAATAACAAAATGGATAGATACGTTATATTGTACACTTATACAATAAATGTCATATCGATATCTGATAATCGTCTTCCTGAGGGGATTTTTAATATGTTGAACTATACACTTGGAGGCTAGTCTAACTCAGCATCGCAACGAGCTTGCCACTCGTTAGGTGTGCCTCCAAATACCGTTAGCGAAGCGAGGTTGACCAAAGTTTTCCGCTGGAGTCTCTGAGATTGGTTGAATAGTCTCTCGGTATATACAATCTTCGTGTCTTCAAGACAAATTAATTCATAAAAAAGCTTATTCTTAATATATTCCGATTGTATTTACAGCTTGCATAGAAATTGCTGTCAATTAAATTGTCAATTTAATTTAATTTAATCTTATATTTTTTTCACTTATATCAATGTTGTCCTGTTAGCACCTACTTAATCACTCTCTGCATGGTCTGCGGGTTGACTGTTAGACAAAGCCTCAATGGCTTTAAGTCCGCCAATTGCTGTAATTTGTGCAATAAAGTTTTTAAATAAATAAATAAATAAATAAATTGCTGTTCATTTACAAATTCAGTTTTATGTTTTACTTGTACTACTTAGCTATTCCGCGTCGTTGTTATACAATATGATAAACGTTTTACGTTTACTTTTTATGAATTCGTACGATGAAAGTTTTGATTATCGTTATCAGTCACAAATATGTAAATAGACATAGGTGGAGACATAATTTGAATTGTGGTTTTTGGGCTTTTTCATTATTTAAAATGAGATAGAGAAATTCGTTTTACGATAGAAACTCAACTTCGTTTGTGTACTTATACATTTCTCTTATCGTTCACATTGTTAATATCATTGATTTGTTTCATCTTTGGTTTCATATAGTTGGGATAAAATGTTTATCCGCTTTGCATGCATGCTTTTGAGTAGTTAGTTTTTTTCTAGATGGAAAAGATGGATGCCGCCCTTGAGCTTTAATTGGACGCTTCGGCTCTAGCTTGGATACCAATATTCTTAAGGTTTGTATAATGGGATTTTATTAATAATAACCGTTAGATATCTTCAGCCTTCTGTAATTTCTGTAAATTATACAAATAGTCTGTTTGAATCAGTAAGTGAATTTATATATAGTCATATGGAGTCATAGATTATCATATGGAATTATTTATTATCATGGGATCAGGTGGTCAACAACATTACATTACTTGCATGCATTCTCAGGGGTACAAATTATAGTGTTTATCTTTGGCAACGTTATGTAAGTTTCATCAGTTCAATTTAACTCTCCATCTCTACCCATTACAAATGGACTGTGTTTTATTCGTGCATAAGTCATGTATTATGTATGTTGCGTTATGTATGTTTGAGCGTTTATATAAATAATATGCCCCATAGATTGGGTGCCATTGAAGGGCCGATTCTAAGGATTTCGAACCAATATTTAGTCAAACGATTGTCGTTTTTCCCCCGCACCTTGAAATCAGTTAACGTATAATATCGTAAAAATACACTAATTTCTCAAACAAATAAAGTGTCAGATTTTTAATTTTGACTCTTATAAGTTTTAGTAAAATAAAAGTAGCTCGAAAACTATAAAAGCATGAAACGAAATAAATTTAAGCAAATAAATATTTAATATTTTGCTTTTAAAACCGAATGTCGAAGCGCGAACTTATTAAGGGTGGGTACTCTTCTTGCCTGGATCGGCCGATCCAGTCTATCTATATAGTATTTAGAGTCGACCCTGCCTCGCCCCTTGTTGCCGATTGCCGCCCCCCAAAAACAAGCACCCTAGGCGCCCTAGGCTCCTTGACTAGTTTGCCTATATGGATGGGCCGGCCCGACGAATTCGTTTTTAAATCGAACAATAACTCATCTTGGAAAAAGAAAATTATAAATAGTATTAATGAATTTTATTTTATTTTCCAGAGCCATCTTCTCAAATCCAACGGAAACACGATTTTATAGACAATAAGTGAAATTTAAGTACACATCAAGTTTAGATGAAGATGTGTCAATTGTGCGTGTTATCTATTACAACAAATATTAAATAAGGAGTATTAACATGTGGGTATGAAATTGATGGACGATAGAATTAATATCAGTCCGTTCAGGAAATCGGGACCCTCTATATAACATATCGGCTTTGTACCATTGAATAGCAGGACAAAGGAATGACAATAAATTGACGTTAGTCAATCCTTGCTAACTAGTAGATATTATACGAATGTAGTATGGTACAAATAGGAATGACAATAAATTGACGTTAGTCAGTCCTTGCTGACTAGATGTTATACGAATGTCGTATGATGCGAATAGGAATGACAATAAATTGACGTTTTTTTTTTATTATGTTTTGGTCAGGTGAGTAGGTACTAGGTATTCAGTAGCTGAGTAAAATATACTAAATATTTGTTGAATGTGTGTGTAGAAGAGAAATATATAAATAAAAATTATTAATTGTGTGGTAGATCTATCGTTGTGATGAATTAGATTGGACACTATATGAAAAGATGTTAAAAAATAGTAGGTAAATACAATATAATGTATACTACATATTTAGAAAATAAAAATACGGTGAAAGGTCTTTTTGCAACGAAAAGTATTGTATCATCTATTTATATGAGAGGGTAAATTTTAGACAAACGAAACGCTTGGCCTGTGCCTGAACAGTGGAGCGATATAGGAGAATGAGGTCTATTCTACGTATACCGTAGGCCTCATTGACCTAGCTATACTGATGAAGTGACGATAATAAAATATAGGATTACATATTATTTATCTTTTTTGACTGCTAAATATTAAATAAAAAAATTGTTTATAACCTCTTTATACGTAGGAGTCGTACCTACTTATTTACTTACTTAATTATATTGTTATTATTGTTTTGGGATATTAATGGGCTAAGTTTATGATTTTAGTATTCAATGCATTTACTTGATGTAAACAGTTGCGTTTAAACTCATCGTTTAAGTATAATTAAAATCAATTTATCATACCAGTGATTTTAATAAAAAATAACTATGGTCATCTTCGCGTTAATATGTCGGTTGTGCTCTCGGGCGCGAGGGCCCGGGGTCCGCCTTGACCATGATCCAGGATTTGGCATATCAGGTAATTACAATAAGGCGACTGCCACAAATAAAAAAATAAGAACAATAGTTTATCTCAAAATTTGTACTTAAGTTTATTTATCGTTATATAATTTATTTTTCTACATATTAGTATAAGTCGTTGTGGTTATACATCACGTCGATAAAGCAGTGTCTTAGGTAGTGGGACTCTTGACCGTTAAAATGGATCCGAGCGTAGCGAACGACCACAAAGTTCCAATTTATATACGAACAGTAGCGAAGGACTCTAGAATTACTACTCTAGAGTTTAAAACTCAACTTCTGGGCGAAGCGACGTAGTTATGTACATTTGAAGGTATGTTTCGGGTTTCCTACCGCGTACCTTTGATGACGAGTAGCCCGATATTTCGACGCAGTTGCATGCATCGTGGTCACGGGACGACTGGAGAGCTGCCCTGACATACCCTTAAAATGTGTGATAATAACTGCGATAGCTTAAAACATTAGTTATGTAGAGTACTGAAGTGAGGGGTTCAAGCTGCCCAAGACAAGATTTATCCCAGAGGTGAATACTAAATTTTCACACCTCCTCTGAGACAATAAAAAGCGTATGTATTAATTACCTACTAAGTAAAAAGTTTAATAGTATCATTGTGGTTTAAAGTAATTTGACTTTAAGTACACTTTTTTGTTTCACACTCTTAGAACCAATAACCCCCTAGGAAACCGATTGAGAGTAATATCAATAAGAAGGGCTTAAAGAGCTGATACCTAAAATATTTTTAATTTTATGTATACCTACTTTAAAGTAGTTTGGGAATTCATATGGCATCTAAAGTAAAGTTATTACAAAAAGTCGTATTACGTCGAACCAATGGTATAATCCGCGTCGTGAAAGAAGAGACTTGTCAAATGGCAGTAGAGGGAATTTCGCGCAGGTAACCGCCTACTGCGCAAGTCGAACCACGTGACCCGCCAAGTCTCTTCTTACATGACACTAGTTATACAAATCATTAAACTGAACAGCGGAAAATAAAAAAAATTCATTAAAAACAAGCCGAATGTTGTAAGTAAGCAGTCTGGGCCCCGTTTTTATATACCTAGGTAGACAAGGATACTTAATATTTACAAAATTTTAGAATGGGGCCCATCATGCGGCTGCTTTCAAGTTAAACTTACATTTATACTATGTACATTATATTTATTAGATACATACACAACATTCAACTTGTTTTTAACTTTTTTTTGGATTTTATCGAGCAGGAGGTGTGAAAAATATATTATTTAGGTTGACGTCTACATAAATCTATGTATAAAAGCCTATATATTATATTATTTAAACGCATTGATTCAGACATATCTGTGATAGAAAAAAATGTTCTTCCATTGTAATGTAGCTCAGCTCAAAATCATTATACAACAAATTGTACATAAATATTTGTTATCAATGTACCTATATTGTATGCTTTGCTGTTAATATATAGAATAGCTAAAGAGTTATGTGATGTAGAATAGTAAAAGTAAACCATAATATGTAAGCTAATAATTTAAGTACATTACTTACATGAGCGTAAGTGTATTACCACATGTATGCCAAAATGAATCTGCTAAAAGAATTAGCTGTTCCTTGTCCCTTAGACCCAAAGAATTCGTCCTTAATCTTCGGGTAGTATTCTTAATAAAGAAAAAATATGTATGCTATAAAAACCTTTTAACAACTGCACAGGAATATTATTATTAAGATGGTCATGTACTTATGCTCTTGTATTGTACAGTCGATTTCATTAATATGTGAGCATTGCCAAAGCTTCAAATATAAATGTACATGGAAGGGTACTTATATATCTGAGCAGATTCATCAATCAAACATATGTACATCTGCTCAGATATATAAGTACCCTTCCATGTACATTTTTATTTGAAACCTTGGTAATGCTCACATATTAATGAACTCAACTATACCTAAGTGTCAGAAATACGAATACACGAAAGTCTAGCGCAAGACTTCGTATTTCAGCCGTTTGGGGTGGAAACTTTAGGACCGTTCTACAAAGAACTTTCCCAAAAATTAAACGACACCACTAGTGACCGGGGAGCTGGCTCGACCCTCGGGCAAAGGATTAGCATCGCTATCCAACGAGGCAACGCACTCAGCTTTTTGGGCACCATTCCGGGGGGCAGTGGTGTTGACGACTTTTTGAATTTTTGTTAGTTAGGTTATTTTTTGTAAATATTATATTACCTCATAAATGTTGATATAGTGTCAGAATATTTATTTTATGATTTTAATACATTTGGTTTGTGAATACTTACCTCTTGGAATTGTGTGAAAAATATTCAAGTGTCTCAAATACTTAACCGACCAATATCTATAAAAAAATATCTATAGAGAATTGTATAATTGTGTTATTTATCTGTTTTACAAAGGTTGACGTTCCTTGCACTGTTAATCTAAAATAAAAAATATTACAAACTGACTCTTTTATTTAATGTATCCTACTACCTTTACCTATAAGTAGGGTAATAAATAGGGTTAGTCCGAGCAGAATGCGATGTAAGGGCAAGAAGGGCATTTGAAAATATACCACAAACACTAGCTTGGTACTGCTGGTCACAGTTCGCTACAAGTTGAGCGTAAAACCTAACACGCAAAACGCAAACTAGGTAAGTATGTAGAAAAAGTAGGTAAGAACGAGTAGAAATTAGTAAGAACAGAGTGATTCAAACGTCTTCAACTCGCGCAGTGTTCGATTTTTGGGTAGAACGCCTACGTTCAAGTAATGATGAGTGGCCTACAGGTCTCAATTTGTGGATTTTGAAACATATAATACCGCCGCAAAGTAGTAAAAGTTCTTAAAAGCAAGACAAATAAATATTGTTTATCTCTAGTTGTCTTAAAATCGTGGGTCAACTTGTTGAAAGGCACTATACCAGCCAAATCTACTGCAGCAATGAGGCCATCTCTTCCAAACGCGACTGGGAGAGCTCTACCTAAATTAATACATGTAGGCACTTTGATTTCAACTGGATCTTAAAAAACTAGCCAGTTACTACTAACTTAAACTATAGGTTCCTAGTTACTAAACCCTTCTTGTTCACGTTCATATCTACAATATTATTCACAACATTATATCTGAATCGTTATGAATTCGAAGACTTCATTGGATTAGTAAGAACCTTAGTTTTCATACCAGATTTTTGTTCGAATGAACGAATTAATGTGTAACCATGATCCAATCTGGTCAGGTTTCCCTAGTAACAGAGTCAAGGAGGTCAGATGGCAGCCGCTCCTCTGTAATTACCTGATCTGCCAAATTGTGGATCATGGTCAAGGCGGACCCAGGTACCTCGTGCGCGAGAGTGAGATGATTATTTATTGAAGTTAGCGAGAACCGATTTTTTCCTATAATGGCAACACTTTCACATCTCTGGCCCTAATAGGTTTTAAAACCTCATTCACTTCTCTCTTACCGGTCTCCAAAATTTAAATATATAAAAAAAAAATTATGAAATCGGTGAGTACATCTGATACCTATAAAATTCCCAGTCAGTGCCCTAGTGAAAAATACTGACGCATCTAAATATTAGTAAAGTCAACCCAGGCGCCTTTAGTCGCTTGTCAGTAGTTGTCAGTCTTATAGACAGTCTTTACTCTGCCAGTGCGCAGAGCAGACGTTTTTTTTATCATTTTACTTGATCGTAAATCGAGCCGTAGATCCAATGTTGATTCAAGGTTATTTGCATACTATAAACACGGAGTTAGCCCATCACATTGGCGACTCGTCGTCTTTTCGTTAAATATCGTAAAAGCTATTAACTGAAACATTGGGTTTTATTCAAGAAACACGTGTTTTTAAAGACCTACACCGCCCTTGTATATAAGTGAGTGTTTGTTTATCATTAATATCTAGCTACTTATCGATTTTTTTGAGTGTATGTATGAAACTTTTTTAAGTAGGTAATGTACAGCAACAACCAACAAAATAATAGAACATTATGGGCACCTAATAGACTTGTAAATCTTGTTAAATTTATTGACCTCATTTGTTAAAGACTCATGCATCCGAACATTGCTAGCCAACTGAACCTTTGGGCGCAAAATTCAAACTCTTCAATCAACTTTTTAGTAGAGACATCTTTCTGTAACCAGCGAATGCCTTTTTTAAAAGATTATCAATCGATTTTATAATGGTAAATTAATAGTTATTGAAATGATGTTTGCATTATATTTCCTGCCAACTTATCACAAATGATGTAATTTTATGAGCAAGTAAGTATATCAATTTGGAATATCACTTATCTGCCGAATGTCTCTCGAGATAACTTTTATACATAAAGAATCTCGATCTGATAACATAATACTATCAGTTTATAATACAGGAAAATTAGACAATAAATTGTCCATAAAATTTTCCCCTTGATAGATTTTTTGGGACTTTTGGGATATCAATCACGCGAAATTTTCAGCTTGTTTTTTCAAATTGCCAGGACTATGTCAAATTTTCCTGCTTTATATATTATACTTAGGTTAAAATTTCGGGTTTCAGGCAAAATGTCGCAAGCAGTGTTCGGCGCGTGGGACTACGCCATAATGGCGGGAACGATGGCGGCGTCGGTCGCCATTGGACTCTACTTCCGGTTCAGTGGCGGGAAACAGAAAACCAACGAGGTTAGATATAAAAAACATCTTCAAGTCGAGTTTTATGATGCTGCGTCTATAATGATAGAACAACGTTTTACGTTTATGTTATGTATACATGACTAACGTGAACATCGTACAAATCAATTTAGAAAAAAGCCTCATTAATGAACTTATGAACATAATTATTTATTATACTTATCTAAGTTTTTTTCGTAAGTATGAGCAGCAATGTATGACTGATGTGTTCGTGACACGGATTGAAACAATCGATAATTCGAATCACAAATATACTAAATTGCATGCTGAATTATTTCCTTTCAGTTCCACTTTATCAACCAAAATGTCGTCTCTTTCATATAATTTTTAACAACTTTTATCAAAATGAAAATATGTAAACAGTAGGTAAGTACTTATGCGACGACTTCGTCCACGTAAAATTCTATTATGTCGGGCTCCCGTGGGATCTACATTAAGGTGAGGTGGAACACCTCCATGACATAAATAAATACATATATTACCAAAGCGCTCCACAAGGACAGATCAGCTATTGACTTCAACAGTTTCCTGCTACCTTCATCAGACCCATTGTATTGAATTCCCAATCCAAATTATGTATCCTTGTCCTCAGGAATTCCTCCTCGGTGACCGCAACCTCTCTATAATGCCTGTTGCAGTCTCCCTGATGGCCTCGTTCATGTCAGCCATCACCCTTCTCGGCGTATCAGCGGAGAATTACTACTACGGCATGCATTTCGTCGTGATAAACTTAACTTACGGAGGCATAGCCACACCGATAGTCAATCGACTGTACCTACCAGTATTCTTTGGACTCCAAAAGACGAGCACGTACGAATATTTGGAGTTACGCTTCGGTGGCTACATAAGGACATTGACATCACTAACTTACACTCTACAAATGGTGCTCTATAATGCGATAGTGCTCTACGCGCCGGCCATAGTGCTAGAGTCCGTAACGGGACTGAATAGAGTCATATCGATATTAGTGGTCGGTCTCGTCTGCACCTTCTACTCGACTCTGGGAGGAATGAAAGCAGTGGTGTTCACGGATCTCTTGCAGGCACTGCTCATGTTTGGCGCGATCGTGAGTGTAATTGTATTCAGCTCAATAGAAGTCGGAGGTTTTGGGCAGATATTTGTTATCGCTCGAGAAGGTGGACGCTTAGACTTCTCCAAGTGAGTTTAGAACAAGTTACTCTCGTAAGTCCGTGTAATGTAAGTGCAAGAGCATCAGTGCATTACCACTTCAAGATAAAATTCCTTTGCCGCTACATGCATCTTTAGCCAAAATCAGTGTGTTAAAAGAAGGGTGCATTAGTTGTCCCTTATGCCCAAAGGATTCGTTCTTTACCACCAGGGTATTTTTTTTATATAATAAGTGAACCTATCCCCTAAGTAAGCAGAGGTATTTCGCCTCCCTTTGTGTGTACTACCGCTTGTACAACGGTGTTTGTTCTGAAGAACTGTTTGACATGATGCCTACAGCTACATTCTATCACCGCACCGCTCGCCACCGACTTTTTTTTCTTTTTTTCGGAAAAGAACTTTCTCCCACCCACACTAAGGTTATGGAATGAACTACCTTGAGAGGTTTTCCCTGGAGAGTACAACATGGTGATCTTCAAGAAATGGGTGAAAGGTTTTTACGGGGTCGGCAACGCGTATTGCAAACGTCCATAGGCTGCGGTGATTGCTTACCATTTGCGGGCCGTAAGTTTGTTTGCCAGGATAGTGGTATAAGAAAATGTTTATTCATGAATGTTATAAAAACTGTTTAACAACTACATTGTAGTGCAAGGGAATATGTTTCTTAAGGTGGTTAGACACTTATGATCTTGCATCGTACATTGCCTATTTAAATTTCATTAATAATTTGTACAACTTAGGTGGGTTAAAAATACTTAATTTGAAATAATAGTGCCAAGTCACACAGTCGCAGTGCGACATTTTATTCTGGCGAAATGTCACCTAACTCTTGTGATATTAGTGTGGTATGGTAACGTATGTACAAGTCCTCGTTTCTACGAGGTGACTACATAATGCCATAAAGGTGTACAGAAGAAGGGCGAACATTTCATCCTGGTGTCGTGGATCTTCGAGCTATACGCACGAGCCGCTTTTGGTTCAACCGTTATAATGCGTACGGCTCAGGAATGGAACACGTTGTCTGCTAGTGTGTACCCTGGTTATTATAACCTAAACGCCTTAACGGCTAGAGTGAGTAGGCTGTTACTAGACAGGCATGCTCCATCTTCGACCGCATCCTCAGTTACCACCAGGTGAGATAACGGTAAATTGCCTGGCTAGTCTAACAAAAAAAACAGAGATACCTAACCTGTTTCTCACTTGTCTAGGAAACAAAATTTTACAAAAGCGGATATCATGAACAATTCCACTTAGATGTACGATGAAAAATAATATCACACTTATTTTGCAGCATCAGTATTGACCCCACAGAAAGGCATACATGGTGGTCTCTCATGATAGGAGGATTGGTCACATACTTGTCATTGTATGCCGTGAACCAGACACAGGTAGGTTAAAACTATAAAACCAAAGATACAACTAACCATATTAGACTATGTGGGCGCCGGAGGTTATCCCACGTCATCGAGTGCAAGAAAAATTCCGCTAGTAGCGATAGTAGATGTTAAGGAGAGCCACAAAATGTTGTCCGTGCACACCCAGGAGCAAAAAAAAATTCTATTTAGATCAAACGACGACCTGAGTGGTTCAATGGTCAACATGCCGTCTGCCACGCAAGAGGTCCCGGATTCGATTCCCGGCCGGGCAGAAATTGAAATGATGAATTTTAATTTCTGTTACGGGTCTGGGTATTCTATGTATAATAAGTATGTATTTAAAAGTATTTAAGTAGTATATCAGTTATCTAGCACCAAGGATCAGGTACAAGCTTTGCTTAATTTGGGGATAGATGGCGCTGTGTGAATTTGTCCACGTATTGTCCACGAACTTCGACATTTCGTAAGGTTGTAAGTAGTAGTACTTACTAGATAAACATATTTAGATATACATACAAAAACAGAGGATTTTAAGTAGTAGTACTTAAAATCCTCTTGTGTGGGTTCTATGTGTAAAAAAACTGGTCGGCTTCACATCCTCTTGGCAGTTTCGCTTTTCAGCCACATTAAAGTCACTTTTCTTTTGGTGACTATATTGTGGCAGAAAAGCAAAGATTGTGCACGGACAGCACAACGTTTTATGGGTCTCGTAAACGTCTACTACCGCAAAAAAGTGGAATTTTTCTTGAACTTGACGACGTAGGATGACCTAGTCACCCTCATAGTCAATATGCCATTATAAGCCACATTAACTAGAAGAAGGTAAATAAACTACTGATTGATCAATTATCTTTTACAGGTTCAAAGGCTATTGACAGTGAGCACATTAGATAGATCAAGAGCCTGCCTGTGGTGGAGTTGGCCGGTGCTGACGGTCCTCAGTGCGTGCACCTGCATCAGTGGATTAGGCATTTACGCCGTGTACAGACACTGCGATCCCATGGCCGCTGGTCATATATCTGCTGTGAGTATGTATCCGCTGTCTGCCCTGGGGCCCGATTTTTGATCTGCTGACATCTACGAGAGCGTTCGCCTTCTAATGTCTGTCTTTTCTATCTTAAGCAACTTAGCACGAATGTGAAAGAGATAGGTAGCGCATGGGAGCGCTCGCGTAGATGCGACGTAGCGATTCAAAAATAGTCCCTGCACAAAACACTATAGATCGCAACTTCAGATCTTGCCGAAATAGCAGTCACAGCTGTATAATATAGTGGTTAGCCTAACCCGTTATGTCTCCTAAGTTCTATCATTATAATTGCAACAGCAAGATTGATACGATTGATACCTTTTAGGTACCACTATCTAAGATGCTCAGCATAGGCGGGTATCAAAGTCTTTTACAATCTTTGAATGAATGAATGAAAAATTCTTTATTGCTTATACATAGAACAAAACAAAAACAGAGGAAAAAAAAAAGTAAACAAATAAAAGCAACCGGCGGCCTTATCGCTTAAAGCGATATATGTACTTTCACATTTTTATGTACATTTGTTTTGTGTGAGCTTTGTATGTCTTTTCTCACTCGAAAGGTCTTTAAAGAGTCATAATCTCCTCTAGAGCATCACGAAACGACGGTTTTTAACACGATTTTGAGCAAGGACTTTTCCATTTCCAGCCGGATCAGCTGATGCCTTACTACGTAGTGAGCGCAATGAAATCGGCTCCTGGATTGGCGGGTCTCTTTGTAGCCGGGATCTTCAGCGCTTCTTTGTCAACCATATCGTCTTCTTGCAACTCACTCGCTGCTGTTACCCTCACTGACTACGCAAGCAGGTAGGAATCGTGCGTTTCTGATCATTAGTAAAAACACACAACGCATTTTACAACCGAGATAAGGGTATTATTTGTATATTACTAGATTTTACATCAAGGGAATAAAACAGTGGCAATGATGATTGACGGAATATTTAATCCTGAGCGTAGCGAAGAACCCGTAGTAGTAAATAGTAGTTGTATTCAGGCACGTAACAGGCATTCATAACTCACGCACGAGCGTAGTAAGATGAGATATATGGGTAGGTACGTTTATAACATGAAAATATAAGTGTATATAACATAGTGTATGCAACTGCATTTAATTAGGTATTAAAACACTCGTGTTATTTCCACAGAGGTCGATTTTACCCTCTACCTAAGTATTACCGAATTCCGAATTTAAACGTAACTCGATTTTAAGCTTCATCGCATGTTATCTCTGGTAAACAAATTAATTTTATGACTACTTAGGTATGTCTGGATTTTATCAGTTTTATAGTTCAATAATTTTGTAAGTAGTTATTGTTTGTTATTGATAGACAGAACCAGTCATCATCGTCCGAGTGCTTAATCCCGGCTTCTGCCACGGTCCGCTTTTCTACTCTTCTTCCTACCCTTCGACTTGTTTTCGTCATCCTTACTTCGTAAGCCGTTGGCTCTCGCATGTCGATCCATCGCTTCTGGGCCTACTGCGGGACCTTTTCCCTGATATCGGCAAGTTTAGGCACCTACTTCGTATGTACTCCTGGGGCTTACGCAGCACGTGGCGAAATCAACGCAACCGAGCCTGTTCAATATTAGCTGTAATGTCTCTTGCGCCAAGGCTGCCACGGATGTATTCGTTCCGGACTCGGTCGAGTCGTGTAACGCTGCACATTCACCGCAGCACTTTTTATGCCTTTTTGTTACACCAGAGCAACGCCTTATAGAGGTGGGCAAACGCTTTGGCGATGCCCCTGGTGTTGCTGATGTCTACGCAGCGGTAACCACTTTCCATCAGGTGGCCCGCTTTCCATTTTGCCCACCGTATAATAAATATATTTAAAAAATTTGGTTGGTGTGGAATTCGCGGACGCCGTAGCGCCGGTTAATTGCGCAGCCATAGAGCATCACAGGCATTATGCTCTTGTAGGTAGTTATTGTTTTCCAGCTCTCTATGGGCACGTATTCCGTCATAGTCAATAGCGTTTTTAATATACGGGCCAAAGTACTCTCCATCTCAAATGACAACTCTAATGGTCTCTGATAGAGTTCGCACTTGTAAGCAACACGATAAGGCCGCCGGTTGCTTTCTTTTTTTCTCTGTTTTTGTTTTATTGTATGTATAAGCAAAAAAGAATATTTCATTCATTTCATTCAACATGCCTCCATACCATACATTGTCACATCTAAATTGACCTGACTCCGTGACTTGCCAGGTTGTAGATGAGCTTTGCCCTATACAGTGTTCAATGAATCCTAGAGCGGGGCCAGCTGAGCCGCCCGTGCTCTTGCCACTATTGGCGGCTCAACTGGCTCACGATAGCGTTTTGGCTCCCGCTTAGCTCCGAAGTAGACCCACATCCTTATCCGAATCTGAATTGTGATATGAAATGTTATAACTGCTTCATGCCCCTCACTATACCACCATTCTGTGTTCCTGTCAATTCTTCGCTCGCCTTTCGACGTGAGTTTCATGATAGATTACTGATAATTGCACCCAGAGCTTAATGGAGGTTTCGCCTTTTACAATCGTATCGAGGTATTCGGCTACTTTCTTGAACACCAGGTTCCTTACTCTTCAGTATTTTTTTATTTAACCACTAAAATGCCAAGTATTGGAATTGGCTTCTCATCCATTGAAGAGTGAAGAAGTCTGAAATTGCTTCCCATTACGTAGCTGTGTTGTAACATTCAAGCTCCAGAGAGAACTGTTAAACTACTATGGAAAACCTTTATTTCAACTGAAAAATACGTTCTGATGGCCACATTGCCCATGGGAGAGTCCCCCTTTCACAACACATATATTAGAAGACTATTATTATAAGGAGGGAACACTACGGGGAAAATTCTCCAGTGCTGTAAGGGACTCACATGCTGCGTGTAATGTTTAAAGAGTTTAAATTTTTCAGATGGTGCACAGTAAAACCCTCCTTCGTGCCGTGGCTGACAAAACTGATATCCTGCGCATACGGCCTAATCTTTTTGGCTCTAGCGTTTACTGCTGAGCACTTAGGAGGGGTGCTGCAAGCCGCACTCACGATCTTCGGAGCGGTGGGTGGCCCTGTACTGGGTGTATTCACCCTGGGAATGTTCACCACATACGCGAACGAGGCAGTGAGTTCTTATTATTTTCTAATACGTGTAGACTACTTTTATAAATTAATTCTCACCTACTTAAAATTATGTTACGTCCAAATTTACCGTTCATATCGTCCATTTACAATGAGCAGTATGGGTCACGTTACGCTGAAAGTACGGTGTGCGATCTGGTGGCCTTATTTTTGTAAACGCTCGCATTCTTTCTACTACCTATCTCTCTCTACCTACCTATCTCTTTCGCACTCGTGGTAAGTTGCTAGAGATAGAAAAGATAAGCATTAGAAGGCGAGCGCTCGCACGGATGCGTACAGTTTAAAAAATAGGGCCCCTTATATTTAAAAATTAGTAAGATACAGTTCCTTTACACCAATCATTTTTTTACCAACCAGGGTGCCAGTGTCGGCTTACTATCCGGCCTGGCGTTGACTCTATGGATTAGCTTCGGCGGGCCCCGACCTCCACTAGCCAAGCTGCCAATCAGCGTGGAAGGCTGCGCGACCAACATCACTTTGCCACCGCCACAGACTGTGGATCCTACCGATTACTTCTACCTGTATCGGGTCTCCTATCAATGGACCAGTCCTGTTAGTACTTTCATACCTACTTTGGATATAAAATATAAGAATTTACAGGTACCGTTTTAAGAAAGATTTCTGTAGGTTACTCTCTGTCTAGCCTCAGAAATTAGTACGAGTAAGTACCATCAACTTAACTACTAGGGTGGATCCCTATGCTCCACTGCACACACTTCCAATAAAGCGACATATTTTAATCATATATTTCTCATCTACTTAATTAAACAGTCTGGCATTATACGGGTAGATTTAGTATTAACCACTACTCTGATTGATCGCATATTTCTCAACGAAACCGTAGCCATTGTGTTATGACCCATATCAGAAATAGCTGACTTTGAAAGTAGTTGCCACACTACACCCGCTTTAAAAATACTCTATAACAGCATTTGCTTGCGACAGTAGACACTTTTTGTGTCAAACATGGATAAACATGCAAACAGCGCACATGGTTTTTATTATGAAAATATAAACATGCAAATAAACTATTTACTTCATCATCACAGCCCGTAACAATCCAGTGCAGGACTTAGGGCCTCTCCCACGAAAGGGAAGGTTTTTGCCATAATCTCCACGTTTGGCAGGCGGGTTGGAGATCGCAGTGTTGTAAAAATAACTATGGAAAACGCTGCAGCCCATTTTCCGGTCTCCGGAGACTCTAAACCTTTTGCCTCGAAAACATTAGTCGCCTTGTACGACACTCACCAGTATAAGGGGTTGGTGCTATTCTACTCTGCCGGACACCACACGGCCGCTATTTACTTGCATCGATGTTTTTCACCAAGTAATAAGCCTGTTGTGTCTTAATCTTTTGTAACATACAATTCAATACAATACAATACAATACAAAACTCTTTATTGCACACCAGAGAACACAAGTACAGATACAAAAAATATGGTAGATAGTACAAAGGGCGGTCTTATCACTAATGTGATCTCTTCCAGACAACCTTAACATACCATGTATGTTTTATCTAGTGAACAATAAACTGTTAAATAAATAAAATTTATAAATAAAATGGCTTCCACAGATCGGTTTCGTCTGGGTGCTGCTAGTGGGTACATTGGTGTCACTCATAGTACGCCATCAGCAGCCTTGGCATAGGGCGAAGAAATCTCGTCCCGACCCCGCCCTCTTCACCCCTCCTTTGGCTAAGAGGCTTAGAGCGAAATATCAGGACAAGGGCTCGGTTCAGGTAAGAACAAATTGGCAGGAATTCATGGGAGCTCTGGCATTTTTCTTTCATTCGATTTATTGCTTGGCAAGTCTTGGGCGCACGAACTTTTCAATCCTTTTTTCTTTAAGTATATAAATACTATCACTATGATAATCATCTTAGCGAAATTATCCCGGTTGAGCCCGGGATCCGCCTTGACCATGATCCAGGATTTTACAGATCAGATATCTATTTACTAACACTATTAGGTGCAAATTACTATTTACCATATTTACTTATCATCGATAAATAAAAAGGTATTTATACAAGGAATATTACTTCTTTTTATGTATTTGCATTTATTTTTAGATGGATTTCGGGCAAGCAAGCTAACATCAAACGCTTCCTACTATTTTTATGAAAGTTTACAGGTTAGTTTTAATCTCTTCCTTAGTAATATTTTTATTTATTTAATAAACAGAGTCGGATAAAATGTTTTAACTTCTTAAATTTTTATACACTTAAATCCACTAAATACTTTTAAACTTTTAATTAATTGCGAACGGGTTCAAACATCGTCTTCTGGTAATTTAACAGATAAACATTACCGGAAGATATAGGTAAACATTACCAGAAGATGATGTCCGAAACCGGAAATATATTTAATGAAACTAGTGTATAAAGGTGTTTTAATCTATAATATAATGGAGTTCCATCAATACTGCACAACACAAAGTGTCAACTACTTGTTAATTTTTGTTTCAGTGCCAACTTCTACACCTGAACAGGAATTCTGATTAGCTTTGACATGAAATGCAATAATTTTAACATCTGCGAGGCCAAGATATGAACAGTACCTACGCTCTCTCTCTCTCCCCGTAACCGAAACACAGCGGAAGTCATTGCTGTATTTTATTCATATT
Source organism: Blastobasis lacticolella (assembly GCA_905147135.1). Classification (NCBI taxonomy): domain Eukaryota; kingdom Metazoa; phylum Arthropoda; class Insecta; order Lepidoptera; family Blastobasidae; genus Blastobasis; species Blastobasis lacticolella. The sequence continues at coordinate 7,010,222 of LR990051.1, forward strand.
ACATAGACATAGTATGGGTTCATAAAAACACAAAGAAAAAACAATTAATAAAACTAGTATTAAGATAAAATTTCGTACTTAAGTAATTGAATTTTGTATCATATAACTTATATTTAAACCAGATTATAAATATAATTTTGCTAAAAAATAATAAAACAACATGAATTAATTTTGTTGATACTCACATCTTATTCATCAATCAAATCAGCACACTTAAAATAACACTTCTTGACTAATCACCTTATAAAACCTTAATTAAAACTCAAGCCGACATAAATCCACCTACACCTGGGTTTGTAAACTCCCTGAGTTTCCTTCGCAGTGAAGCATTCTGTAATTAATTATAACATCAATTGATAGAGGAAATTACTTGTAATGAATTACAATAATAAAAGCAGTTTTCCAGAGTGACTGAGCGCTCCAGGACGTCAATTGCTAAATCAACCCCCGCATTTCGCATTTTACGATCTGCAGAGATCGTTTGACAGTATACCTTGGGAGATAATCTGATGGGTTCTAAGGTTAAAATCTTCAGAATATCGGGGACACCAGGAAGACCATCGTAGGTGTGCACCAGGGTTCATGCCTAATGCGCTTCATCATCGTCATCATCATAGCAGCCTATAACTGTCAACTGCAGGACTTAGGGCCTCTCCCACATCCAAATGCGCTTACACGTAGCTAAATTCAGTCGATTAAATTTATATCTAAGGTATTTCTCAAAGAATAACGTCATTTTTTGTATCACGCCTTTTGGAAAGCGGAGCAACAATATAAGTGGTACAAAAATGGACCTTATTCCATGAGCAATACATTCCATTTTGACCGTGCCGTGAATCGCTTTTGGTTTTGAATTTAAATGACTGAATTTAGCTAAATGTACTTTTTACGTGTTGTTTTGATTAATGTCCTGTCACCTAAAATTCCGGACGCGCCTTCATGGCTCATGGCATTCACTGATGACATCGCGCTTGTGAGCAGGCTTTAGATGTTCGGATCCAATACCTTCACTTGTAACATCTTACATAATATTATACACTAAAGTAAAGCATAGGTACCTCTCTCAGCAAGTCGTCCTCTCTTTCAGCGGCGATTCTGAGCATATCCTTAGACCGTTCCAGGAGTTGATCTTTGTCGTTGAGTGTACGTTTGAGGTTAGCTATTTCGACGCGATACGTCTCCAGTTGACTTCGACCCTGTAAGATAAATATGTATGAGTTCTTGATTTATCGTATTATTGAACTATTTGGACCTTAATAATAAAGTTCTGCGATCAAAACTCAGTAGTAAGGCCGAAAAGGAATAAAATGATGTGTAAGATAATATACATCTAGGTTTTTATTTAATTTTGTATGTACATCTAATAGTAGTCGGAAAGCATCCGACCGTAAGTCGTGGAAGGCCTATGCCCTGCATTGGGACAGAAGTGGCTTAAACAAATATAAAATAGTAGTCTGCCATGTACGGTTTGGTTACCTTTTCTGTACCGCTCCGACTGCTGCTCGGCCGAGAGTCAGGTCTTTTGTGGATTCCGCCCGATTTCTGTTCCGATTGAAGTTTGCTCACCAACCCTGTAAAAACAGGTAGCTTGATAATCGAATTCGAACAGAGACAGAGCTTCTTGTTAGTGCGAGGCTAAACGACAAGACCGTAACAATGCCCGCCAAGTCGGCAGACTGCACATTGCTCTCATGGGATGCGAGCAATTTTGGTTAGTTGCTCATCGATGAGATCACAGAGTATCACTGGTCCTATGATTTCGTAGAGGTTAACATGGTTTCATGTACCTACTTCTCATAAATCGGGTATGTTAGCACGCATTCCTAGAAAGTACAATATGGAGTAAAGTACTCAAGAAAGGGGCGAAAAGGACAAGAGTGACACTCCTGTCAAATGTCTGTAGGTTACGGTAACTGCTTGCCGTCAAACTGATTTGCCTTAAGCGGCTTTTCCACCAGAGAGATGCAGAGGTATGAGGATAATAGGTATACATAATTATATATACTGTCACGGGGTGCCAATGGACTCCCAAGACTGTTCAACCAGTCTCAGGATTTCCAGCGGAAGTCCTTGGTCAACCTTGTTTCGCCAACGGTATTAGGAGGCACATGTAATGGGCGAGCTAGTTGCGGTGCTGTAAGTTCGACTAGCTTCAAAGTTTGAAACGGCCACCCATCCAGTTCGAACTCTCTGCGACGCTCTTTAGACAAGTTCTACTTTCGGTGGAGATATATATTGACATACAAAATTCAATTCTGGTCCCGCCTCGAGGCAAGTCTCTGAACGAGGCGAGGTCGATCTCGAGGGGCAAGGAGTTACCCCTCAAGTGGAACAGTAGCTTTGGAATAGACTATACAGCCACTTTAACGGTGGCCCGCTTGCATGTTTGTCTGCCGTAGAACAAAAAAAAAATACAGAAAAAGCTGGATTTCCTCACCCCTGAGCGTGAGTACGGTCTGTTCGAGGTCGGCGACCCGCGAAGGCACTCCCCCCGACGCCGCCGCCCCCACCGCCGCTCCCGCGCTCGCCCTCAGATTCAGCTGTACATTTTCCTCCTTCAGCATTTCGCAGTAGCTGCAACAACGTACAGCCACCGTGATGGACATTATACCACTGGTCCACACGCTTGGCAAGCCGCTTGCAACGCTTGGCAAGTGTAACATGCAACATGTCAAAATTAGGCAGAGAATCGGCTACAAGCGCTGGTAAGTCTACGCAAGTCAAGTCAAATGTCCGATCTACACGCTCGGAACTTGCGGAGGCTTGGTAAGCGTGTGATAGAACCATTACACGGGGTAAATTGGAGAATCCACTGATCATCACAGTCCCTAACAGTCCACTGCAGGACTAAGGACCTGTTCCACAAAGGGAAGGTTATTGCCATAATGTCCACGCTTGGCAGGCGGGTTGGAGATCGCAGTATCATAAATATAACAATGGAAAAACCAGCTGCTCCTTTTCAAGCATACGGAAACTAGATATTTTGCCTCGAAAACATTAGTCGCCTTGTACGACACCCACGATTTTAAGGGGTTGGTGCTATCTACTTTGCCGGACACCACACGGCCATCGAATCTACTAAGCGAGTTCAATACGATATGAATTTGCTTATTTGATTAGCTGAAACTTAAAAGATACCCCGGTCTATTAATGGTCTATTACTGCAGCCGACGTCAAATTTACTAACCTTTTCCAATAGTCCAGTTCCGTGTCAGGTTCCGTTTTGGATGTGAGAGGCTTCTTGATCTGAGCCTCCAGCAACGTGGACTCCAGCTTCAGCACTTGCCCTTTCAGAGACGTTATTTCGGCGAGTGCTTTTTCATATTCCGACACTAGATGTTCGTTTCCCTAAAATACAAAATTAGGACATTTACAACTTACATGGGTCTTTATTTACATACCGAACTCTAGTTACAACCGATGAGGTAGCCCACCTGATGGAATGTGTTAACTGTCGTACATAAGATATGTTTCGTGTAGGTGATAAAAACCGGTGGTGCGTTGTCACTGTGAGGACTAAGTCGGTACGGTATACCTGTGATTACGTTGGCTATCTTATACCTTATCCTTCAAACCAAAACACACCACTACAATGCAAGCATTTTTGCAGAAATATCTAGAATTAGATAAGGCTGTGGCGCTAGGAAAGGTGTTGCAGGAAAGAGGTTCCGTGGGAGATCCCAGAAGCGATGGATTTACATCCCCGAGCTAGACGCGAGAGTCAACGGCTTACGACGTGAGGATGCTGAAGATCGGGCAAAATAGAGAAGAAAAAGTAGGAAAGTGGACCCTGGCAGACGTCGGAATTGACCGCTCGGATGATGATGATGACTTCTGATGGCTGCGGTGACTGCTTGTCAACAGATAGGCTTGTTTGCTATTAAGATGCCGGATGCCTGATTGTATAAAACCTTGCCTTACGGAATACCGCAGTATTTATAATAGTATGCTCCTACTAGTGTGTAAGGTCGCCAGTTCTCCATGGGGTGGGTATTTGGGGAACCGTAGCTTTTGGCAATGGTATTTCTTTGCCTTTTTACTGCCAAAGCAATGTCTTCTAGAGATGGGCAGCGCATTGGTGATGCCGCTGGTGTTGATAATGTCTAAGGCAGCAGTGACCATTTTCCATCAGGCCTGCTTGCTTGCCTACCGTACGGCATAAAAAAGGTAAGCTTTAATAGCGCCTGTAATCGTGTTAGTATGCCCTTTATGGGCAGTGGCCGATATTCAAAAGTAACTTTCAAATTAATTTTCACGAGAAAAGTAACATTGTTTTATTTTATATTTTGATAGTTACTGTTCTTGTGAAAATATTACTTTTTTAGGTTCCTTGTGTTACTTTTGAACATAGGCTTCTGGTAACACTGTCCGTAGCGTGCATGCCAACATGTGGAGCCTCCTTTATGTAGGATGCTAGATTAGTGCGCGTATAATAGCAGCTATAGACATCTTGAAAGACCTACCTTCTCAGCAATCTCAAGCGCGGCGATCCGCCTCTGCTGAGCTTCAACACGGCCGAGCAGCGCACGCGCCGACACTGCCCTTTCTTCACTTAGCCCCTCGCTATCTACGTCCCGCTCGTACCCGCGATTGGTGTATCGCCCCTTTTCGCTGCCCTCGCCGTCTTGCTTCTCTATTATGAGGGTCATCTTCTCGTCTGTTGGACATGGAGTTATAGGTGTAATGGTGGAGAAAACTGTCATAATACATTTCGAACCATTACATTTTTATCGCTCGTTCATCATTTGTAGGCCCTCTGTACCTGTGTACCTTCATGGGTTAGATCATCATCACAGCCCGTAACAGTCCACTGCAGAATTTAGGGCCTCTCCCACGAAAGGGGAGGTTATTGCCATAATCTCCACGCTTGGCAAGCGGGTTGGAGATCGCAGTGTTTAAATATCACAATGGAAAATGCTGCTGCCCATTTTCCAGACTACCGAGACTTTTGATCTTTTGCCTCGAAAACATTAGTCGCCTTGTACGACACCCACGAGTATAAGGGGTTGGTGCTATTCTACTCTGCCGGACGCCACACGGCCAATGTTATGGGTTAGATAATTACATTTTATTGAAGCAGTCTGGTATTGTCACACAAATATAGCCCAATATTTTGAATTTTTTTGTTCCCCTGGATCCTTGACTAGTCTATGACTAACCCTTGTAGCCTCTTTAACTCGGGATTAATATCATTAACTACTGTAATGGCAGTATTAACTGATGATGCTTTGTAACCTATAGATCCAGTCTCAAATGACGATGATGATGAGAAGAGAGAAAGACATATTGGTAGAAAAGACTAAACGAATTTCTTGAGTTTAGGAAATAATAACATATTAAGTACATATTAAGAAGCTGAACTTGAATCACTAAGTATTATAACTTACTTTTAAGTTCGTTTAACCTTGAGAGCAGCAAGCGTTTCTCTTTCTCAAGTCTGACGACAGCAGCCTTGGAGAGACTTACGCTGCCTTCCAACTTTTTTACTTCTTGACATTTCTCTTCGAAGCGCGCTTGCCAGCGGTCTGCAGCTTGTTGAGCTCTATAATACAAAGAAAATATAATGCATTCGCAATCAATGGAAATGGACGATAAGCCCGTTTTAGTCGCCACCAAGATCAACTCGTCTACTTAAAATAACACCAGGGATAAACTTCTTTCACATTATCTCTGCACCTCGTTGGATTAAAATGTAGGTGGGCCACAGTACCTATCTACTACAACTAGTCACGTCATGACACACTCAGCTGATAGCGACAAATACGAAAATAAAACTTATATAGGTAGGTAATTAATAAATAAGAAAGCTTATATCCGATACTATCTCTTTCTTCGGTACCAGCAATTTGTGTCTCGCTTACTTCAAGTCAAAACAGATACAGATATCCCGCTCTGCCACGCGACAAAGCCCATTATGCTACGTGGGCACCTGAAATGTAATCGGAATCTGGATTCTAGTAGCTTACCTCTTCCACTTATCCCAAAGTGCAACGGTGGAGTTGGCGTCGCGTCTCGCGGCCGCCAGCTGCGTGTGCAGCGCCGCCACGCGCGCCGTCAGAGCCGCCTCGGACGCCGATGGCACCTGACGGCCTGACGATCTGATGACGACCATCATCATTATTATTATCACCATCTACTAGTCCACTGTTGGACATATGCCTCTCCCAATGAATTTTTAAAGGAGGCTAATGCAAAAAGTCTCCAATCTGCGCCAATCTCTGAAAGTTACGACTATTTGAGTTTACTTATCTTCTCCAACAGTTGACACATAATACGTCCTTGCGGTTAAGAAATTTCAAATTACAGGACCTTTGCAAAACCTATAAGCCTTTCAGGTGCTCAGTAATATCCCGGTAGATGGTTAGCAGCAGTACTCACATCCGAAACACCTGGTTCTTGAGGTTCTGTGCGTCGAGGCGAGCGCGGCGCTCGCGAGCGGCCAGCGCCTTGATTTGCCGCCGCAGCATCGCGTTCTGCTTGCCCGTCAGCTGCTTCTCGCGACGGAGACGGTCTATTATCGGCTCTTGCCTGTTGAACATCAAACGGTAAATACTTTTATCCAATTGAATGTAGGTACGACGAAATGGATGGTATTGTCGTCATAATCATTGACAGTCTAAAGTAAAATGCTCGTAGGTACCTAAACGTCAAGTAAAGAGTCAAGAAAGAGTGGAGTAGGTACTAAACGAGTGTGACTTGAAATTTTCGGGCAGACTTAAGACCAACGCTATAAGTAAAAATGAGACCAAATAAAATTTAGGTATTACCAAATAGCACCCGTTGTGCTGGCTACTCTAGAGTCATCCTGTAAGTCCACTGAGGAGTCGAATTTTAGCTCCAACCGTTCTGATCCCTGTTGTGAGAGAGCGTCGCTCCCTTCATCCACCTCTACAATAGCGGACAAATCGAAGCTGGGATCGCTAATTGAGATCATCGTTTGCATGCTCATAACCTGCGTCTGGAATTTAAATCATATAAAACAGCTAAATTAATTCGTTAAACGCAACTTCAAAATTTATTTACTATTACTATATTACAGGTGTTCCATATTTTATTCTGTGGAATTCTGACGTTTCTTAATTTTAATAGTCCCTTGAGGAAATGCATGAATATCAAGTGAGTTTACATGTATAACGGATAACGTTTATTATATTTAAATACGAAGATTTTGAATTTTGTTGATAGTTTGTTGAGTAACGTGCGTAAATCGCACATTTGTTCACTGTCAAAATTCCACGGAATTAAAAAATGGATTTTAGATTGGTGTAGGTATTAAACACTTTATCAGTCGTAGATATTCAAATTCGATAATTGACCACATAACCTAGAAAATGCCTATCTAGTTAGATTAATCCTTTAAAAATACAAATTATCATTTAGATACCTTCAGGCCATGTATTACAGTCCGCATTTGTTCAATTTGTGCATCTTTTTCAGCCAATTGCTTCAAATATGAGGTTTTCTGTTCCGTAAGTCTAGTTCGCAATTCCATGTGCTCTTTCTGTGTGTCATTGAGTTGTGACAGCCAATGTTCGTTTTCAGCTTTGTAAGATTCCACCTTGAAATAATAATCATAATAATGTTGTATGTTTCAAAAAAAATTTGCGGACACCTATCTTATGACATGTACCCAATAATGTTCCATGACATCATTAGTCATTCAGTAAAAGCACGTAAAAGATGCTCTGTCCAATCGGAAAGGGGCTTTAAACGCACTCTAACTATGTACAAAGACATAAGAAAGTAAACCCGTATAAAATTAAACCTAATTTTAATATGGTTAGTTTATATTTATAATACCTACGAAAATTATTTTCATCCACGAGATATAAAAACAAAAATTACAACAACACCCACAATCCAACGATAAAGCGCTGCCCGGTGTTAAGAGCATTACCCGTTGCATTTTTTTTCTATCTAATAAATACTTAAATAAAAAACCCATTTTTTACTGAGTTACTGAAAAGAGTACCCAATATATAGCAGATATCTACACGGATCTGAGAGGGCATTTTTCCACATTATAGAGTTTGACGGCACTGCAAGCACTAAGCTGCTTTACGAGCGAATTTTGATGAAATCTTATAAATGCTTATGTCACGAACATAACGTACAGAAGTCAGATCGAAAAACATAATGTAAACTAAGAAAGAAGTTCCATATTTACAGAGTGTAGCTAATTTTCTTAATATTATGCTTTTGGGTACATTAAAAATCACTTACTTCATAACAATGTCTTTCCTCTAGTTGAGAATTCAGATGTTCCATCTTTGATAGTCTTTCAGAGGCTAATAATTTCCAGCGGTCCATTTCCTTACGGTAAGTAACTCTAGAAATTAGTGCACCTATATTAATTTATTAACTTAGATAGTCATGCAATATTACAAACTTAGTCACGTTTCAATTTTACTAACACTTCCGCTTTACACCCGTCTAGTTCACTTTGTGCCTTGAAACACTTGTCTTCAAGTTCAGCTACTTTTATACTATATTTACTAATAACGTATTTTATCGCGTCAGCGTTAGCGGTACTGTTCTCGCTTCCTCTCCTGTAAAAAATTTCACCGAGCGTAATTAGAAGCTATTACGTCAAATGATCCGAGCCATTCTGCGATGCGCATCTAATCAAGTGTCTAAAAAGACAAATGAGTTTAAAGTCAAGGTGCACCCTTATCTCCATCGGTAAACATCCCACGGATAAATTACGTACGTATCAAAATATATATCAGTATTTAAAACACTTTACCGGTCTAATTCATTTTGTAAATCAACTATTTTCAGTTGCATGTCCTCCATTGATTTTGAATATTCTTCTCTCTCATTGTTTAGCAGAACTTTATATTCCGCAACAATGTCATTTTTGTCATTTTCTAATTTATTCAATGCATGTAGAAGGGATTTAGTGTTTTCGTCAATTTCTTGTTCAGTTTTAGCAGTTATTACCGTGGCTTTCTCTTGGAGTTTCATTTTTAATTCTTGAATGGTTTTACGTAACCCTTCATGTATGGAGTTCTTCGAATTTTGATCACGTCTGAGAGCTTGTATAGTAGATTCAAGTTTATTTTTGTCTGTGGTTAGTGCTAATGCCACATCAGTCCGTTCATGTGCTATTTTCATAGCCTCCGTAACCTCTTTATCCTTCTTGGCAAGTTCAGTCCTAAGCGTTATAATATACTTGTTTAGATCTTCTATCTCCGAATTATCAACTGTTTGTATTTGTTTATCAAACATCTTTTTTTCCATTACATCTGTTTGAACAAAAACGTTTGCTACTTCGGGCAAGCTATTTCCTTGGACTTCAACTAATGAAGATGGAATAATTTGAGGTGTATCTTCTTTTCGCACAACTGTCATGTCTATTTCATTAATCATAGGTTTTAAAATTCGTGGCTTTGAGAGTGTTATAGTTCCAGTTCCTAAAAATTTACCAACAAATTAATTGACGAAACGTTCAGGTTCCAATCATGTTCTTCTTCCTAGCTCTTTTTCCCGTATTATGTTTGAGGTACACTTGACTACAATCCTGGATTTGGCAGATCAGGTAATTACATGAAAGGACTTTCCATACTTCAATATTATAAATACCAAATTTAAAACATATCTAAATTTTATGATTTAATTGTAATGTGATACTTACGTTTAGAACTTGAACTTGAATCATCATCCGACTGAATGTCCTCTAACTCTAATTTAGTATCAACTACCACGGAACCTCTCTTTTCTAATACATTTGTTAAACTTGCTTTTTCAAAACCTTGATTTACTTGCAAGAGCGTTTTCTCAAGGTCATTATATCGTTTCAATAATTCTTGACGAGATATTTCTAAAGTATTGAGTTTTTTATTGCAATGTTCCATTTCCCTGGAATGTACTCCTTTCTGCCAATAGTTATGTACATGTGACTCAAAAACAATATTGATTACATTAGTTTACAGTACCTATTTCATTATACTCACCATCATTACATTTTGCAACTTATGAGCACAGCTATCTTCATCTTCTAGACAGTTGTTTTTAGATAAGTCCAAAATTTGATTAAAAATGCTATGTTTCGTCATCAAACTTGAACGAAGTTCTTCAATTTCATCTAGTTTATCTTCCACGTCAAGAGATTTACGTGAAAGGTCTTCAACTTTATTGAGATAATTTTCTATAGATGTTAGAGGTAAACTGCCTTGATATTGTTGCCTCAGTACTTCCATTACTTCATACATATACCTGTAAGTACAAAAAATTTATCAGAAATTTTAGTTTACGTGAAAAAAAAATGTTTACTGTGTTAAAAATTAAGGTTTCTTACCTAAATTTGGCTTCGTATCTCATAGTGTAAACGTCAAATATCTTTTGACGAGCATTGAGCATTTCTTCCGCTTCCATTTTGAGCACCTTTTCTTTATTTAAGGAGCAAGATAGTCTTTCAATCTTTTTGTGACTTTCTGATGCTTGTAGATGAGCTACTAAAACTTCTCCACTCAACCTATAAAATGATTTAACAATTTTAAGTAGGTACATACTTATAATTGCGGTATACTTGTTGTTTTGAAAAAACAAAGTTCACCTTGCTACAATAGCCTTGTTATCTCCAGTCGACTGCAAATCAAGAATTTGATGCCTAAGCATATTAATTTCCAGATCATGACTTAATTGACGCTGTTGACTATCTTGAAGCTAGAAAAGAAACAAATACATAAAATATTTTGTTTTTCTGTTTAATGCCTGTTTATAATTTTATTGTTATTTTACCTGCAAAAGAGCTATATCTAATTGGCTCTCTACATGTTGACATTGCTCTTTTAATATTTTATTTTCTTCTGCTAGTTTATAGAGCTGATCATTCATTAAATCGACATCTTCTTTTACTACAGATGACAAGCTTTCATCTCTGAAATAGCAAGTTTTATTTTATTTGAAATAGATAAATAATATTAATTTTGGATTAAGAATTAATTTGCATTACGAAATATTACAGGTATGTAATGTTTTAAAAATAACACATACATTAGCTTGGATTGGGCTTCTTGTAATTCTGAATTTTTGGTTTCTAAACTTTCAATGTGTTTATTTTTTTTCTCCAGTTCAACACAAAGTTGTTGTAATTGCTTAGAAACTATTGATTGTTCTATAGTTGTCATAATTGTTTTTGCGTTTTGCTCTTCTTTCGTAACTAAGAACACACATTAATATCATAAGAGAAGGTGCGTATTTTACTAGTTATTTCATATAGTTATAAGTTCGACTACAATAAGAATAAGACGGGGTGTTGACTAATAACCACTGAAAAAATATATTTTTCCTTTCCAAAACCTCCCTAGTGCTAATTTACTTTATTTTATTTGTATTTATTTGTGTTACGATTGTAACAACGAACGGTTTATTTGTTTCAGACATGATTTTTTTGTATTTATTATTGTTGCAAATAAAAAAATTACATTGGCCCAGTCTTATTTTTTTGTAATCGCATTGCTTTTATACCATTATCTTGCAGCAACTGTGCCTGAAAGCAGCTTATTACTTCTAATTTATCTCTTTCTAATCGCGCAAATAAATCTTCACATTCATTCTGATTTTTCAAGTCATATTCGAGAATTTTTCTGTATTTAGACACAATTTCATTATAAGCTTCATTTTGCTTCCAGAACAACTCCAGCGAAATAGAAACACGCAGTTTATCTGTTAAATTAGCCGCAGCCAATATAAGTTTCTGTATTTGTGCTTCATAGTCTGATGCTGCTATCATAGCATTTCGTTTGCTCTCTAGGTATTCATTTTTCATGTTTTCATTTAACGTTCTAATATATTTATACGATTCTTCTAAATAAGAACACTTTCTGTGAAGTGAACTTATGTTAGTTACATTGATTATTCCTGGTGACATATCACTTGTATCCTCATCATCAGTGTTGACGTTGATTTGTGATTTAAAATTTTCAATTTGTGCTTTATATTGTTCTTCTTGTAAAGTCCATTGATTTTTGTCATCTTCTGCTTGAATTGCTATTGAGGTCATTTTATCAAATAGCATTTTAAATTTATTATGAAAGTATATAAGTCCGTTTCTTAAACGGTCCTCATAAATCAAATTGCCTTTAGAAACAATCTCCTCTAATTTACTTTTGTCATTGATATCTGTGTTTGATTGGTCTTTCTCAGATATCCAAGAACCGAATTCACCTAAGTTAACGTCGGAGCCAACACGTTGATTTTCCTTCGGAGTGTGTATTTTAGCTTCCACCTCATGAAGTTTTTGCTGTAACTCCAAAGATTTCTGAGATTCTTTATTCAGTTGTGTCATAACCTCAAACGTTTCTTTCCTGGAATGAACACTTTTATCAGATTTTCTATCTACAAAAAATTTAAATATACATATTTATAACTTATTTGTTTTTTTATTACCTGGCATCATGAAGTGCAGTTAATAATGCATCTTTTCCACCTAATGCAGTTCGAAGTGCCATAACTGCTGACATATGGGGTGCTAACCAGCCAGCTGAATGTCTTGCCTCCATAGATTGAAGTATGGCATCTAAAGTTGGGCATTCTAAAGCTAGGACTCCCGACGATGTTGTGCCTTCAAAAAAGAGTTAGTGAAATATATTACAAGTAATTTAAAATTTAATATACATAAACTAAACACTTCTTACTGTTATCTTTCAAAAAGTCCAACATTTCCTGGAGTGCTTGTCGCAGACCTTCATTTTCTTCAGCCAGTTCACGCGTTTGTTTTTCCATACGTTCTAGCTGCCCCTCTTTTTCTTTTTGATCTTGTTTTAACAAAAACCTAAACCAATAAAATATATTTATTTATTAAAACTTTTATTGCTTACCTAGTTAATTTGTGTTAAGTATATTATACAGGGTAAACTTACACTGAAGCCTCGCCACCGCCATCTTTAGGCATTACGTCCTTGTCATCATCGTCTTCTCTACTTTGTAAAGCTTCATTAATTCTCTCTGAACTACATCCAGTTGCAGATAGAAGTTGACAAAGTGTAGAGATTTTAGCGTTTAATGAACGGTTATCCAATTCGACAACTACAAGTTTATTTTCGAATTTTCTTAATTGTTTGATTAATTGACAGTTGTTGTGTTCTAATTCTCGAAACTTTTTCAATATGCCTTTTGTTGGCACTTTTTCATCAATGCCAATATTCAGCTTCTGCCTAAAAATTATTATTAAGTTATTCTACTCGTATATTTTCGGTAATTTATCATATAGAGAACTTATACTATTGACGTCCCTTACCGCATACTTTCATTTTCGACTTGTAAATCATCAACACTTTGATTCAAAGAATTAACTTCTTCCACTAATGATTTAATTCCCTCATTTTTGAATTTTAATTGCCTTTTCTTATTTTTTAATGTTTCTATTAAAACTTCAATACCTTCGTCTGACTTCAGAAGTTGCAACTCTGAGGTGACTGCTGCTAACTAAGTATAAATAATTCGTTTTAATAAAAATGTGGTTTCCAGTAAAATAGAAAAGACGAATTATTAGTTAGTTAAGTGTAATACTTTAGAATGTTTTATATACCATTAAGGTGGCAAATAAGCTTGTGCCCTTTTCTCAAACTTACTTCTTTTTCTCTCGTAATCAGCATCTCCTCAGCTGCGTGAAGTGCTACTGCAAGACTTTTATTTTTAATTTTCAATTTGTTAATCATTATACGTTCTTTACTTTCGTCGCTTTCATTTCTACCATCAGATATTGAAAAGTCGGGGGTTTCTTCTAAAAGAGCTTTTATGTGTTTATTTTCGGCTTTTAGCTGTTCAATCATATTTGCCGACTGGGTTATTTCATTTGAAGCTTCTAATAGTTTTTCTTGCATTTCTTTAATTTTAATCTCTTCTAAGCTTTTTTGTTTTGTCTAGAATAATAAAGACAATATGTAACAGTGCTATCAGTCAATGACCTTCTAGGTAAAATATGTTCATCGAACTTACCTTAGGAGATGGTGACGGTTGTGTAGCTTGAATTATACCTTCTTTAAGTTTTGTATTTTCAGTTGTCAATGCTTCAATTTCAGCTTTTTTAGAACGTATGAGGCTCTGAAAAGTTATCATTTAGATATTATGTCAATTAATTACAAATAATATAATAATATATAGACATATAAGAATATTATGGAAGTCCAGACTGAAAACAACTAAGAATAACTTAGCGATTTAAATTTATTTATTTTATGTTATTCCCTTTTGGCCATCTGCTGCGGCTTTCGGCACGTTCGGCTTTCACCCGCGCGTGGTTCGGAACTCTGTAAACAATCAACTTTCCCGCGGGAACCTATTATTTTCCCGGAGTTAAAAATGACATTCGGGAATAATTTAGCTTCTTATAACTATTATTATTATATCAGCCTGTAACATCCCATTGCTAGGCAAAAGCAAACAGCGAAGGTAATAAATATTTTTTTTAATTTAGTCCAGTAGTTTTTGAGTTTATTTATTACAAACAAATATACATAAATACGAATCTTTTCTCTTTATAATATTAGTCTAGAAATCTTACTTTCCAGTGTTGTACTTTGGACTTAATTTCTTCGTATATATTGTCTTTGTTGTATTCTTTATCAAAGAGTTCTTTTCTCAGAGATTCAATCTCGTCTGTTAATTGTGCATTTACTTGTTCAGACTTTCCTAGAATTTCTGTAACAACACCATAATTATTCCTTAGTCGCAATATTATATTACCCATTTCTGTCTGATATTATATTATAATATGTGCGTTTAAAGTCAAGTGAAGAAAATTCACCGACACTTAGTGTGAGGGCGGACATTCGTTCAACGTTCAACAAGATGGTGCCGTGGCTAAATTACCTTTAAGTCTATTATTTTCGTCATTAAGAGCGAATAGCTGTTCCGTCATATTTTCAATTAGTTGAGTGGCTTCAGACAATTTGTCCTTTAAAACAGACACTTTTCTTTTTAGCTCTGTATCTTCCTCTTCTAATACCTACAAATGATTAAAATAATGAAATTATAAAGGTAAGTTAGATATCCACCGATTCAGAATCACAGTAAAGAAATGTAAGTTGTACCTACTTTAACATCACCCAGTAATTTTCTAATGTGTCTGTTCTTGGAAGTTAGTTCATTTTCTAACTGTGCAACAGCTTCCATTTCTGAAAGTGCGTCACGACTGGATTCGCTATCCTTATCAGCACTACTTTTGTCATCATCGAACTTCGATTTCCTTTCCTCTAGCTCGGCAATGTCCGCGTACAGTTGTTGAATTATTTCTTTGTTAGCTTTAATTACTTCTTCTTGGTGTGCAATTGTTTCTATCACGCTGTCAGTGCTTTTAGGTGACTCTGTAACAGTGTATATTATAGAAGTATGCTTAGTACTTAGTATTATTTTCTTCTTCAGAAGAATTGTAAATCGTAATGACCTGTGCAAACAAGGATACTAAGGATCACTGTTTACAAATATTTTTAATTGCTACCTAATAAAGTTGCTATTATTTAACTTTTTGGCTCATTATATACCTACATGTGTGCTTTTTGTTTACATTACCACACTCGTGCAGTATCGTTTGCACTGTTTGGTCACCACTTGCAAATCCACAGGGATATATACAAAATAGGTGTATAAATCTGCCGGTATCAGGAAAGAAATCACGCCGACCCTGATACATGCAGGGATTAACAGCTACGTTTTACAATTTACTAGGCAGGCATTTAACCACCATCTCATTTGATATTTGTTTAAATATAACACTCACGATTAATCACGTTTTTGTTGTAACCTTCGGCGTTGGCAGAGTTAAGAGTCTCTGAATGCAATTGGCCGACGCTAGGGTAAGGCAGGGGTACGCGCAGTACCTATGAAATCTAGGTAACGTGACAATACTTGCACTGCTTATTTTTAGACAAAAAGATATTCAATTTTTTACAGCATTCCGGCCTACGGCAAAAAAATCACGACACCGTACCACCTCCAATGCCGCGTACCCCAGAAAGCTACTTAGGAACTCAAATAAGCGCTTTCCTTACCCGTAGCTAAATCAACTTGATATATTGGTTCGGTACTTACCTACGTAAGTATTTTTTGTCTTCCCTTTGGCACTTTTCCTCTGAGCCGTTTCCAGTTGCCCAAGTAAGTTGTTTACCTGGCGTAGAAAAATCTTGCTCAGAACATTTATGCTTAAGTACCTACCGAAATACATTTCGGTCAACTAAATTGAAAGTTGTATCTAATAAGGAATTTTCAGTGCAACGAAGATATGGAATATTTATTTATTTGTTAATCAATGACAAGGATATTGATTGAGCGCCCAAATAGTAGGTGACATTATTTGATCATGTCTAACCCGCCATCAGGAACCAGGCTAAGAGGTCACACCATAACCCTACATTACCTACATAGTTAATATTTAGAGGGGGCTAAATTGGACCTTGGCAAATACGAAATTTATCGCGAGGCTGACGATGATGAATGTGGAGAATGCTCAAGCCCAACTGTGGACTGGTAATGGCTGTTGTTGGTGAATCGATAGTTCTGGACATTTGCAATCTAAGGGGAGCCTGATAACCTGCGGCGCCCTCAGAGTCTTTATGGAACTTACCTGTTCACTTTTAAACTTTAGAATATCCTGAGCCAATCTAAATAAGGTTTTGAGGTCTGTGAAGTTCAATTCTATATCATCAGCTTCCATCCAGGATAGATTTTCACATAATTTTTCCTTTTCTGCTTCTTTTAACTCCCGCTGAGAGAAGCTCAGTATTTCCCGCCAGTCTGTGTCTACCATGGTTTTAAGCTAGACTCTGATGTGCACTATGAGAAATATACTATTTATCCTACCTAAGTATAAGTATATCTGATAAGCGTTGTACTTATTTTATAATAATTTGATATTTTATGCGAATATGTACTGTTGAGAGCAGGGTAATCCTTTTTGTTTGTAAGCGCCGTTGCCTAGCAACCACAGCGACAGTCCAAATGGACAAAGCAAAGGTAACATAATGTAATAGTTAGGGAGGCGAATAGGGGAATTTTCGGCAATACTCGAGCGTGGCAGTTTAAGATATGAGAGATACCTTAGACCTAATAGAACAACCTTGTAAAGTATTTAGCTCTATATGTAGTGACGCGCGCCTAGGATAGACGATCAGATTAGTAAAAAAAAATGGATAGTCTGAAATACTCGAGCGCGTCAGATTAAGATATTGGGGGTTGATTTTAGTGTTTAAAGACTAAATTTAACTAATCTGACGATAAGTCCTTGACGCCGCCGAGTTATAGGGTCGCGAACTTGTAAAAAAAAAACGTTAATCCGGCATTCTCGAGCGCGATTTTTTTTTTTTTTTTTTGAAGAATATAATCTAAAACTTACTAAAAATACAAAATCTGCCGGTTTCCGCATGACCGGAAGTGTGGAGGAGCCATTTCGTCTTCCTAAGAACGCGTTACGGCATATAAGTCGCGAACGATACATTTTACAAAAAAAAAAGTTTAAATAAACAAAAAAGGTAATTTTATTTTACACAAAAAAGGTCTCTTTACATTTTTGTCCAAAGTTAAAACGTTTTGACTTGAAGCATCATAAAAACTCAAACTCCCGGTTTTTTGAGTATATCTCGAAAACTGAGGGTGTTAAAAAAAATTGATATGAAATAATGATGATTAAATTATGTGACTTTTATGATAACTCAAAATTTTTTTTTTTTTCTAAAGCTTCTCGACAATTTTCGTGGACTCGGAAAAAGTTACGCGTATCTGTATACAAAAGTATTATTAACATGTACAGTTTCATGTATGTATATACATCATTTACGTTGGTTGTATCTATCGCTTTATTGTCATTCTTAAATTCCCCATTTTATCAAGGAGAAAGAAAGGAAAAGAAAGAAACCAAAAAACCAAAAAACCAAAAAACCTTTTTCGGTCAGATTAAGAGAACCCACCAACATTCTTGTCAGATTAAAAAAATATGCTTTCAGGATACCGAGATAAACCTCCCCTATGAAAATCTGACGCGCTCGAGTATTTCAAAAAAACTTTTTTTTTTTGCATTTTCAAAAATTCATCGTAACTTATCGTCACGCCGAAATCGTCAGTTTTTTTAAAGGGAGCTTCCTTGGGGCCTACTTAACACCCCTTCCGAAAATCTGACGCGCTCGAGTAAATTTTTTTTTTTTGCATTTTTGACTACTTTATATGCCTACCCCCACCACGCAAACCGGCAGATTAGTATACCGTTGTTATCAGAGGCACTCGGGGCATACGTAGTATGAATATCTGACGCGCTCGAGAATGCCCAAGTAACTGTTTTTTTTAACATTTTTGAAAAACCGTACACGCCAAACCCACCGCTAAAATGGTTTTTGCCATACGAGCTTTTCTTTTCGAAATTAGTTTATCTTTCGATTTTGATAGGTCTCGACGGCGCCGTTGAATTACGCCATTTAGCTACCTCGCCTCCCTAACTATAAGGAGTATCGATCTTTTTAAACTCATTGCGCGCTAGTGGTGAAGGTCTAAATACTCTTGATCCTATTTAGGTCCAAATTCTTTGTAAAGGGATAAAATGTTTCTATTGGTAGAGCCTAGGTAGAGCTTACTCCGTAGTATGGGGCAAGGTGTTTTGTACAACTTCCTATTCCCTATTAAAAGTGCAATTATTACAAAAAAAATTGGAAAGTTTATTAAAAACTATATCAAATAGAAGTCTGATAAATACGGCATGTGCCGTATAGCCCGTATAGAAATGAGAATAATTTATTTTTATTTCCCTTAGCTACCCCATCATGCTCGTCTTTCCCCTATAGAGCGCTAATTTATTTTCCAACTCTGTATCCTTACCATGAACTTTATAAAACGAAAGATATAAGCTTATGTGACACGTATAGCGCTGTCTCATCGGTCTCCCCCCAGACCGAGCTCAGTGTTTATTTTAACCTGCCACCCATGTTCTTGATCCGAAATTTTCCAGATTTCCAATCTCATTCCATCTCCGTTTGATCCGTTTGTTCGACGTGGAGTCAACGGTTCATGATTTGCTTATTATACATGAAATTGGAGATCAAAAGAGGAGGAAAATGTTCGAAATGAAATAAAAAGTAAATAGAAAGATTATTTTTATTAGGTGTGATGATTTTGAACAATAGCAGTTAATGTTACATCGTAGTTGAGGTGTCAACAAAATAAAACATTTGTGCTTTTAAAAATAAATTAACAAAAGTAAATACAACAATGCCATAGGTTAAATAAAACGCACTACACAAATCAAGCATCTATATAGGGCGAGGGAAACTTCACTTTGGTAAAACTTATGCGGGTTACTATACTTTAACATTTAAGATTACATGGCTTATTCATATGTATATTATTTGTATAGCGATGTATAAAATATTAAATATATACCGTAGAAAGTATTAAAACAAACGAATACACTTTAGATAACTTTGTAAAAATACAATTATAATACCTTACAAAATCTGATTCATGACTAGATTTTTAAAACCATTATACGACATCAGCTTACTAAATCAATAACAATTGGTTTTAATGTACTTTGATTGGGCTAGAAGCCAACGTACTATGCTTATCTAATTATATAGTATTGTCAACCGTTGCCGAAAATTTACTCGCCCTATCGTTACTAACTGCATAGTTTCGGAGTATTATAATTACTTTCAATATTATATTTTTAGTTGGTAGGTAACTAATATTTGGTAATCATTCCCAGATAATATAAATGGATTAAATGTCCGAAGTAGCCAATTCACAAAATATCTAAACTTTGATATTATTATAACTATTGATAAGGTTCAAAGTTTGACTTTTGCCGATATGTAATTTGAATAAAGAGGAAGAATTGTTAGTATAAACGGTTAGTACATAGAGTGCCAAGCTGCGATCTTTTAAAATGTTGCTTTTAAAAGACGAGCTACATTACTTTCTTCTACATTTTAAATAAATAACTATACTAAACAATTTTACAGGTATATAAGTATTTTTATTATTTTTTATACAATTATACAACAACATAATCCAATAAACATACTCTTTGGGACACATACAACAACTTTGGACAAATTGATAAATGGTGATGCTGTTAGCACTGTACCTCTACCTGTCGTAAAAGCTACACGACTATTGTTAGTGATCATGATTTTTATTGTTTGTTAAGTAGTTAATAAAATTCATTGTGGTTATATAATTTCGAAAAACTTACTGGGGAGCATGGAAAATTCGAGGATTTAAAAACTGGAGTAATAACGTGCCACCAGGCGTTACCGTAGGTAATATGGTGACCAATATATTTTTTTTTACAAAATTCTATAAAAAGTCATGGTATAATTTTGGTATCATTCTTTATACACTTCATTAAGAAACCTGACGCGGTGGACGTGGCAATAGCACGGCCTTCCCTTAAGCATATGACGTCATCGGCGCGAATGTTGACGTCAACGTCACGAAGTTTCTCGGAGCGATCGTAGTCGCGCACAAACCACATTCAGAATTAGGCCTTTCAACGCATTCACTACTGAACGTTCACAGTCGAACACACTTGACACCGAACCGAAGGTTGGAAGCGTCTTTCGGTGGGACCACACCAGACAGTAAACACCGCAGCGCTACTGCGACAATATTACAGCCTTGGTCAAATATCACTCAACGCATTATGCCACGGCCTATTTGGACTTTATCCACTTGTATTAGGGGCGATTTTTGAAACTTGTGAAACATCACATGCTCCATTACTTTTGAAATGCATAACAGCGATCATTCGAACCGCCACCTATTGGCTACAAATCTGTACAGCGGGGCGCACTGACTGGAGTGGTCCCAGCACACTGTCGGTTTATCTGCCATGCTGATAGACCGCGGGGCTGCTGGACTGCTGCGCTGCTAGACTGCTGCGCTGTGCTGCGCGGTGATGCGCTGCGCTGCGGTCAGCGCTTGCGCCGCGCAGCGCACATCGCGGCGCGCCGCAGCCGTCGCAGCAGCGAGCCCTCGCGCTATCAGATGCGTTCCACGTAGTTGCCTAGAGAATAATTTTTGTTTTATTTATTTAGGTATCAAACAGTTATACGGAATTATATTATGACACAAGTAATTTACAAAGTTTAGACTAAATAATTCATAATGCAATCAAAACAAAACATCAAAACCAACCAATTGTCTAACTTGAGGAGAATTTCTCTAAACTAGTGCATTTTAATTTATTTAATTTCATATTAAAAATATCCACATAATTATTATTATCAATAAACTATGCACATGCACGCCTATTAAAACTGTGGCCAACATAACAACTTGAACTCTTCTGAACATCGAATAGAGCTTTTAACATCAGATAGCACGGCGACGGTGGGAAAGTACATTTATTTCAAAGTGTTTGGCTACAGATTTATAGTTTTTATTTACGTACATATTGCCAGAACCAGTTCTGTATGCCAAAGACTTTACAAACTTTCTTTGCAGTTTTTCAATTCGTTCAATATGGACCTGATAAAAGAATGCCAAACGGGACATACAAATTCTAATCGACTTGTTAGTTCCCAGTCTTAAACGGCTTCGCTACCCTCAAGATGAAACCTAACTGATTGTAAGCCCTATTTAGCTTATGCGTAATAAAAGTAAATTCGGAATCAAGAATAACTCCAAGATCACGGACTTAGGTTGTTTAACTCTCCCGAGATTATTCTAAGCAACTGAGGTATATCACATTATTTTATTTTGAAAACGCTGCTATTACATAAAGCCAATGTATAATGTTCATTCTCAAAGTAGGAAACAAAATCTAGATGCAGAAGGCAAGGGACCGGCCTTTGTGAATATCTCTGCGGTGGGCATTTATTGTCGATATGACATTGAAGACGATGATATCGACATGTATCCCTTACCGGGGAAGGTGCCGAACCGTCCGGTGCGCTGGCTGGAACCGACGTACCAGCCGTCGTCGCATTGCTCTAGAACGTACACCGTGTCGCCCTCCGACAGCTCCAGCTCGTCAGGGTTTTGGGGGCGGTACTTGTACATTGCGCGGTACCTGTTGACATAGACATTGACATAGATGTATCTATGTATATGTCGTCCAATAACACACTCAAAAAACTTAAAACCAACAGAAGTACATAATGAGGAAGCAGGGCGATGCGTCATCGGACCAAATTGTTAGGGATAGGGGACAGGTTACGAGGTGGAGTGGTGGTCTCCAAATTGTAACGAAGAGGTTGGTTTGTAAGACAGTATCTTTACCAACAATACTAGTCAAACATAATGCATAACTAACAGACTGTTCGACGACCTGAGTGGTTCAATGGTCAACATGCCGGTCTGCCACGCAAGAGGTCCTGGTTTCGATTTCCGGCCGGGCAGAAATTGAAATGATGAATTTTAATTTCTGTTACGGGTCTGGGTGTTCTATGTATAATAAGTATGTATTTAAAAGTATTTAAGTAATCAGTTATCTAGCACCCATAGCACAAGCTTTGCTTAGTTTGGGGCTAGATGGCGCTGTGTGAATTTGTCCACGAATATTTATTTATAGATATTTATATTTATTTGTATTATTTCGCACATTTTGAAGAAGAAGATATGTTATACTGCATTTATTACATACGGCATACGTATTATATGTTCTTATCGTAGACCAGTGCTTTGCGATTTAATTATCTTATGTTAGTGCTATCAGTAAACACATGCAATTGCTTTGTAGTGGTAGTGCCTGTTGTGTCGTTTACAATTGTGTTTTTTCCTTTAGGTTTAATGTGTACAATAAACTGAAAATAATAAATAAATAAAAAATTAAATCCAATAACTCACGGTATGGCCTCAGCATTGGTGTCGACGTACAGAGGTTCGGAGTTGTTGAGGTCCCGGCCGGGCGGCGGCCCGTAGCCGCGCTCCGCGGGCGTCAGCGACACCTGCGCCGGCCGCGCCACGTAGCCTGCGAGAGATGACAATAAAATAATCATCCTGGTCAATGCCAATGACCATTATGTTACTAATAGAACGATGAGCGGTCTAATAATTTGTTCTGAAAATAGTAATTAATATTTTGCCCAGGCCATTACCAGCTGGAATGAAAGCTGAGACCGAAGGTTTTATAGCGCGGGCAACAAGGGTTGCAATGCTGACCGAGCTTGAAGGCCGAGAGCGTAACTAAGCTAACCTATTTATGGGTCTATCCACGATTGTCGACGGCTGGGGTACTTGATAGGGTCATGGTCTTTTGGCCTACCACCATCTCGGTCATACGGACTGCGTCAGACCGAACCACCGGAGGTCCGCGCAGAACTTGCCGGTGGCTCTTTCCACACGCGCACTGCTCGACTCCCTACAAGTTTCCCCTGAGTCCTATTTGTGTCCACTCTCCCCTTTCTGGGGCTCGGACAGCATGAATAACATTGTCGCCGCCGTCAGCGCCACCTATTTGAAGCACATCTTAGTTGCCGTCACACATACTGTTCTTGTGCCATGCTACACAAAACCCCTTGAAGCGTGCGCAATTTTTTTTTTTTTTTTTTTTCCATTTATTTTGGCACAAACAGTCATTTTACAGAGGTAGTTACAATAAAATTTGGTTACAATTTATCGACCTATAGTGCCGAATATCAAATAATAACAATAGAAATACAACTGATTTGAGCCTTGTAGATAAACCAGACATGTTATAAGAGCAAATTAATTTAATTAAATTTCCTGGGTGTGCTAGAGAGTTCAAGCTGTACAACAGCATATCAAGAGGTAGATAATGTGCTTATTTCATATTCGAAAAACAGAAACATTTTTATCACCGAAAATACGAGGTCAGCAAAACAAATTGGTCGTTAAACGCTAGGGGAGGCTGGGGGGACGCTAGGGGACGCTGAATGAAGCTGGGGGGACGCTAGGGGAGGCTGGGGCTGGGGCTATCCTCACCAGGCAGCGGCTGCGTGGCGGGCGGCGCGTTGGCGAGCGCGGGGCTGTTGGGCTGCGGCGTGTAGCGGTGCGCGCCCATGCTGCCGCGCGCGGACCCGTTCACGAGCCCGTGCGCCGCGGGGGACGCTAAAGGCTTGTCCGCGGAGGGGGCCGCTGGGAGTTCTGGAACGACGGTTTGGCTTTGACTTGATTGGTTTACAATGTACACGTTAACTCGAGTAACATATAAGTCAGTACGGCTACCGCAAGTGTGTCCGCGACAAAGCTGCCTACACTAAATATTTCAACTCTTTTACGTTAAATTGTGAAATTTACATGTTGTGTCTCGTAAATGGCTGATAGAAGTTATGCCAGTGTACATATCTTATTATTGTAAGCTGTATGATAACCGAACACAATAGAATAAAAATAGCTCACGCCGCGAGAGTACCTTTGTTTCCTTCTCTCGTTACTAAGGTGAAAGAGATAGCAGTTTCTGTGTCGCGCTTTTTCTCATTTATCGCGCTAAAGCACATTTGTGCTAGTCGTGCAGTAAGGTCTTGAGGTATATGAGCGACACGGGAGGGGATGAAATTTCAGTCAGACGTAACAGTTCTAACACACACGAGTGTTTGAATGATGGCGACAAAAGATTATTACCCCCTCTCCCGGACCATACGAATATGGCTTTTCATGAATGAATAGATGAATTAATGATAATGCACATGACATTAATAATGAACAATAATTGCAAATCGGTACAAAATAACAAGCATCAACAGCCAGGTTGGAATATAAACAAAAGCTAGACCCACCTGGCTTATTCTGACTAGGCTCCTGCAGCACCGTGACGTAGCTATCCGGGAAGATGCCCGTCTTGTTCCCGTTCCGGCCTTCCCACCAGTTGTGGTCGATGCGTCTCGTTAGCACCACCAGCTCGCCTTTCTTCAGAGGCAGCTCCAGGTTGGTTTGCGCTGTGAAGTCGAACTTGGCGCGCGCTCGGCCTTCCACCGTGGAAGGCTTGCGCGGCGACTGGGCCGGGTCTCCTTTCAGGATCTGCGGAGGTGGATACGTCAGGTGTTTAGAGGGAAATATTAAACTTTTCGTCATAAGATTGGGTAGACTCGCTTGCGCTGGTTAGGTCACGTATTCCGAAAAGTAGGAAATCGGACGCTGGCATATCCCGGGATAGACACTAAGATGATAGTGATAATCATGAAATCACTGCTCACCAAACCACCATCCAAATACCGGGAGGTAACAAAGGAGGACAATGAAACGATAGATTGACATTGCTAAGTCGGATCCGAAGACCGAACGAAGTGGAGAATAAAGAGTACGAAAGCAGGCCCTGACAAAAACCGGGGTTGACTGCTAGGATGATGATTATGAAATACATAATTTACATAAATTCCTCCCTAGATACATAATCTAAGTATGTAATAATCGGACAAACCTAAAGAGCAAGCCTAGCCTGCAATATATATAGTAGGTAGAGATGAGGAATCCGGTCGGTTTAGTGTTATTTTCATTTGATGCTTGACTTGTTTTAAACAGTTGCGACATCCTAATAGATAATTTAAAAACATAAGAACACTTACGCGCTGTTTACATAATTTTGTTGTGGAGATTCTCCGAATCCACTCCTCCGGTCATGCATTTTCCCCTAAATGCATTATATTTTCTGTCGCAACTATTTAGCCCGTGTCGCGCTTGAGTAAATTATGGTAGGCAATCACTTCTATGAGTCTGTGGGCTACTGTCTATGCTCGCTATGTCTATCTGCCATGGGCGTCAGCACGATTTTTGGGAAGTCAATTACTTCCATAATCAATAATTACGGGCATGAAAATATCCCATAATAATGTCTGATCAATCCACTGCTGGAGCTCAGCTTACTTCACATTAATTGGCAGGCGGGTCGGTGTTGAAAAACAAAAAGATTCCAACAATTTGAGAACCCCTTTATTTTTTTAAGTCGGTTAAAACACGACAGGAAACGCTTTCCATTTTCTAGTCTACACAGGTCTTAGCTGGTCTGCCTTAATGGCATTGTCCCCATTGGCAACGGTCGTGCGACCATGGCCGTACGGCGGAGTCGCCTGACCAATACGACCATAGTCGCACGACCGTTACCAAGTAGGACAGCTAATATGACACCCGTCAATGGACGAGGTCGCTACATACTACTCTACTGGACACCACAAGGCGCAACATTACCACAAAGACATATTCGGACCACCAAGTGGCATTTTTAGACTCACCTCGACATAATTGTAGGGGAACAGTCCCACTCTCCCGTGCACCTCTCCCTCGTACCAATTGGCGTCTATTTGCCTCCTCACGCTGATTACGTCTCCTTTCCTGAAGCTCAGCTCCCTTGACGTCTGACCGTTGAACGCGTACAGCGCCCGAGCTGATACCCTATCGGTCTCGTCGTATCTGTTCAGAGGTAGTATGCTCTTCTGTGACGGGGTGAAGTTATCCTGGTGACGTCTGTTCTGCATGTCTTGGAGCTCCTGTTGAGTTTTGTCCAGTCAGAATATGGAGAAAAAAGATTCCGCCTTTATTTACAAAGCGTAAAAGTTTGTTGTATTAAACAAGTTATGTTAAAATTTAAAGTTGATGATTCGAAAACCATGCGAAGCGATTATAGTAGTCTTCTCAGCGAAACTTGTACGACATATTTTTGTTTAGACTAATTTACTAGTAAACGTCAGTTACAATGGTTCGGCGTTTTAAAAATCTGATGGTAGTTCATACCATCGCGGTACACACATATCGTGTACAGTACAAGCCGGCAAAAAATGCACAACAACTCGCAGATGAAACTGAAGATCAAAAGTGTATACAAATTGCCACTATAAAAAATAAAGCCAAGGGGTGGATTATTTAAAATAATTGATCTATTGATAAAAATTATAACATTTTAAATGAAATAAAATCATGAAATTAATAACCTTTTGTACACCTTTTTTATTAAATTGCAACCGGTTTCGAATTACTCATCTCCAGGCAATCATTTGCCTAATTGCCTATGGCAATTTTCGTAATAGAACTTAAACATTTTATTTAAGTTCCATCACGAAGTCAGAACACAATTATAAAAAAAACACTTTTAAATAATCCACCCCTTGGGTTTATTTTTCATAAGGTTTTGAATTTCATTTCTCTAGTTTAGTTTCGGCTTCAGAGACGACGCTCTAACTAGCCAATGTGTTTTATTTGCCACTGACGTCTGTAAGCTGTTGTTAACTTTGCATGATACAGGTGTTCGTAATATTAAATAGTATTCGTAATTCGTGATTATGTGGTAGAAATGAAATGGAGGAGTTAGGGCACACATCAGTCACTCGTTATCTTTCACACATCACCTTCATAGAGGCATCGAATGCCTCAATGTCTTCAGGGCTTATTTCGTTCTCCTGAAACATTAACAATAATAATTCAGTCCCTTTTTTACAAGACAAACAAGCAAATAGCCGACCTGATAGGATAAATAGAACAAGTCCCTTAAGCCTAGACAAATTGTAGGTCATTCTAGGTCATCATTAGACTATGAAATAAGACAATGATAATAATGTGTATACAATTTTACTACAATGACTTGATTTGAAAGACAACCAATTAGTATTATTGGAAATATAAAACACAACTTGGATAATATACCTAAGTAGCCTATACTTCTCCAGGGTCCAAGCCGTCTCTACGCAATATTTGATATGATCGGTGTAACGGTTGATACGCGATAACGTAACAGAAACTTTGAATTTTCCAACAGCAAAAGAACATTCGAGGCAACAGTCAATATCAGTTAATTGGGATGTCAATCCCCACCTTCGATCAATGTTGATCGAATCTCCATACACTCTAAGTACACAACAAAACGGCCAACATCGCGCCAAAACAAATAAACATCACCAAAGGTACACAGCGAAACAAACCATTATCAACACTTTCGAACGGTCGACTTGGAATACATAAATCCACGATAGGCAGCTCACTATTACTCAGTCAGGTATAAAACCATAGTATTGCGCAACTTTTATTTGAATTTAATTACACACTACACACGCAGAGAGAAAAACTGCGTGCGCATAACATCATGGTTGCATTTCGCGCGCGCTTCGTTGATACTGATACTACACTGCTATGGGTAAGCCACAGCTTCACTATGCGAAACGAATACAGTGAACTGATCTGTGCAATTGTTACTTTCCCTCCACGCTAAGCGCTGCGACTCTAATCGCTTGTGTTAGAGTTCAATTTCCAATGCAAATTGAGAACAAGAGGTCCCCGATACGAATGTTGAATGACATGGTACCGGTCATTTTGGTCAACGGATTTCTGTTCGTTATTCATATGCCAAGGTCACAGGCCCGGTATGGTGTAAAAAAACGATTTGATTATATTTTTCATTTTCGCCTAAGAGTTTGGTATTTGGTAGATTCTATTAGCATTACGATTCCATCAACAATGTGGTAGGTTGAGTTTAATCTTATCTCGTAAATAGCTAACATTCCACATTGATGAGTCCGTGACGTGTTCTTGTAATATTGCTCATTTTAATCAATTCAATGTAAAAGGATTTATTGTGGTTAGTTGGTCGGGCTTCGGCTTCGGGCTAGCGTAAGAACAATGTTAAATATTAGGTATAGTGCATAATTTAAAATTAATGCACCAATCGCATTGAATAATCTACGTGAACGAGAACTTAAGAATAACACTTCTCATACGACACGTTACATGTCAAATAAAAACAGCGTTCTACAAGCATTTGAAACGCGAACAAAGATCACACAATCATATTGGTACTTTAAAGTTACCGAATGGTCATATTATGCCAGCTTTTCCGTTTCCGGTGCAATAACAGTACGTAATGTAACCGTTATTTTTTTAAAGGCAACACGTTTACTGTTATTATGTAAATGGCCCATAATAGCATGTAACTCGTTAGCACCATTCTCTTCTATTATTATATCCATTCATACTTCAAACACTCTGTTAACACCTGAAAAGTTACGCTCTCTTTATTAAAATTTGAATTTGGAATGAGGGAAAAAAGAAAAGTCGCATTATTAGGCAAAGGCTGGCAAGATTTTGTAAGCGTCCGCGTGTCTCATACATTTTCATAAGTAGCGTTTGTGCCTTTCAACGAGCTAACAATTTCTCCAATTGCAGACGAGTTACACGTCCAGTGAAATCATGCTACGTCTCTCTTCTTATGGTAAATACGACTGCATTGCGATAGTTTAGCTATGCACGCACTTTCCGCTCGTGATAACCGATCTTACCGGTGTTTTCTTTGTAATTGGTCGAAAGTGGGCAATCTAATGGATTTTACCTACATATTTTGTATATTATATGGGTTACGGGTTCTTTTAAATCTTTATTTAGGGAGATTTATTACATTAGAGCGATCAAGCCGCTCCATATTGTTACACTTTTATAAAAAGGGTTATGGGTTAGTGACAGAGATTTGTCAGAACCGTAGCAATTGGAACGTTGTCTCTGCTTACCGCTCGGGGTAAAGGCCGGGTGTTATGTAAGTTTTTAAGTATGTTTGTTTTGTACCTATGGGTTACGTCGCCACTTTAGTCAAGTATTTCACCCAAGTCATCTGTGGCAAAAAAGTCAACAGCTGCCTTCTTTCTGTATATCTTTTGGCAGTGACTTGCGCCGAATTACCTACCAAAATAGTTTCCCCTTTTAGCCAGCTTAAACTTCCAAAAATGTTTGTCTAGCTTGTTACGAAATTAATGGTAGACGATTATTGGCGTTAATGGCCCGGTTGTGCTTTCGCGCGCGAGTGTTCCGGTGTCCGCCTTGACCATGATCCAGGATTTGGCAGATCAGGTAATGACGGTGGAGCGTCTGCAATCTGACCTACGTGACCCTGTGTTGGATCGGATTGTTTCATGGTTACACAATATTCATCATAATGTTTTCTCTTACCGCAGCATCGGTTAGCGTTCAACTAATGTACAAACTCAGAAAAGACTCATTGGTACATGGCGGAGTTCGAACCCGGTACCTCGAGATACGAGTCGGACCCCTTAACTATTAGGCCTCCGACGCTCCAAACGAAACTAATAATTACGTGGAATTTACAAGTATTTACTATTTAAGAATACCCTATAGGATACCGAACTAGCCGATGCATTACATGCCGCCAATATCTTCGCTTGGCTTTAGTTTTGTGAAAGTACGTACCTCTGTAAGTTCAGAAGAAATAACTATTATCCACTTAAGTGGACGTTTCTAAGTGATTTTCTCTAGTTAGGTCGGAGAAAACTGAGGAAAACTCTCTCTTGTCACTAAAGACTTAGAACATTGGCGAACATTACAATAATTGGTTTTAAAGTAATTTATATGTACATCTATATACGAACAAATTTCATTGGAAATGCATTTTAGGTATTGAAGTGAAATTATTTTTTGTTCGAAATATTTTCTGTTGAAAAATAAGCAATAATTGTACGTCACAATTACTTCACTAAACGACATCAAAACGTCACTAAACCTACCCAACTATGGATTTCAACAAAACAGTGTGCCAAGTCACGACCTTTGTACTAGACAGCATTTCAATTGTATGAAACAGACTATGCTGTGAAATGGTACCAACTCAATAATTTGTAGGTACATTGCACCGCACAAATTGTCGCTCTTGCTATTTATCTATAATTACTAGGCCACGCGTGCATTATACTGGTGTATTTTACGATAAAACTAGGATAGATAGGTATTTACTTTAATAATTTATCCTAAACATCCATTGCATTAATAAGTATATCCTAATTATTGTACAGACATTTCAGGTTTTATGTCTTTCCTATCAGCAGAGAGCTTCGACAGTATCTCTCGGGAGGTAATCTGGTGGGATCTAAGATTCAAATCTGTGCCCGATTTGAATTATCCAGGACCATCGTAGGTCGTTGCAAAAACCACCGTAGGCCGTGTTAATTGCGATTACCGTTGTACAATAAAAACCTCAGTTAAAATTCAGACTCAAAGAAAAAAGAATAAACTTTCAAAAGAACTCTCATGCCCTCAGCAAACTCGACTGCCATATGCGACGAATCCGACACATCCTTACACATTAATTCATCAGAAAATCAGTAGTACCTCACAATTTTAAATGGCGACCCAAAACTTTTAGTCGAGATTTCGGAAACCAACCCACAACGACCTCACACCTCCAAACTTCTACATAACAAGGAACCGTAAATACGGTATGGCGAAAACCGAAAACAATGACGTACTCACATTATGCAAATTCCAGGCCACCGTATCGTTCTTGGGCCGAGCACCGCGACAACACGCGACGTATCTCGGCGCTGAGTTCATCGCGATGAGACCGAACGATTGCGACAAACCACAGAGAGATAATATTACCGATTGCCCACTATTGCGATGAAGACGTGTCTAGGTCCTTTATTCGTAAGTAGGTTTTAATTGTAGGCCTCGTTTAGCATCTATTTCTTCTCTCCTATTTACTGTTTTAAGTAGTTACGTACGTAACTACGTGTTTACACCGTTTTTATTACTGCAAATTTATTAAGGAAATAAATCATCGTTTCGTTCGAACAACAGCGAAACACGAAAGTACACTCCATAAATAAATGACGCGAGTCCTAACTCGACAATTTATTAGGTATCTATAAGGATAACGAATAATATCGATCAAACATCGGAATAAGGAATTACGTCGCGTGCGTCAATCCGTTCCCGTGGTCGCCGTTGACTGTTGACTGACACGCTAATCGACTTCTGATACGATCCTTGCGTTTTACTCAACTATGCTCTTTTATTCGGAGTTTGCCTTGGTAATTTAATGTTTATGCGCTTGGTGTAGGTTGGGAAAGCTTCGGCTTGAACCTACACCTACGCTGGAATAGTTCCTGCTTTAACGGTTGCTCCTACATAGAAAATCTGTAGACGTTCGTGGCAAGGGCTGCACTAAAGTAATGGATGTTTACCGTACCAGATGTACGTATTGTGTGTTACCAACCCCATAAACACATTTTACCTCTTTCTTAAAGAAGCATACTGTACTCGCGATCTAGAACCTCTCCAGAGGATTCATTTGGGAGCGTCTTCTTCTAGAACTGCACAATACCTACGCTTATAAAAAAGAGCAAAACATTTCTAACAAAAAGTTAGCACTTGCACATACTCAGATTTCCAATCACCCAAAACCACCTAAGACAACCACACCCGTCATCCAAAAACCTGCCTGAACACTTATCTATTAAAATCTACATTCCACCAACCTGTAAGTATTTGTTCCTGCGCTGTTCCCTGTAGAGCCTCTTCATGTGTTCCGCCTGCTGTCGCGCCAGCTCCCTCTCGGGAACCAGGGGCAGCGGGTCGTGCCGCACCGGGCATCGGTAGTGGATGTTGACATCGCTCTCCACGTAGCGCCTCGGGGACTCTGTTGAGGGGGCAGATGGTTGGTTTCTTGCTTATGTGTAACCTAGGTAGATATTTGACCGCCATCTTGCATGGTAATAAGGCCGAAGGTACACAGGACGGGCCGGTACACTTATTGTTTTCTCATACAATTTCTAATTGCATTCTACGAGTATAGATAAATTTGTATCTTATTTTATTATTAATTTATTCCAGGCAACAAGGGCCCATAGTTATAACACACTATATTAAATTAATAAAAAACAAATAAATGAATACAATATTAACAATAATAAAACCTATACATAACAATATAAAAAAAACAAGGACACAACAATTGCTCTTTCCCTATTTATAACATGGGCATTATTGTCGCATTCCCTGGCTTGTAAACCCACTGTTAGCGAAAGGTACAACAATTCTTAATCAGCTCATATGAACAGTGTTTTAAAAGGGCAGAGCAAGTGAGTGTAGGCCTCAATTTATTTACTAAGTGCTATAATAATAATTTCATATAGGAAATTCCTTGTAGTACAACTGGTAAGAAAGACTATTTAGTTTGATTACTAGGAAT
This sequence comes from Blastobasis lacticolella, assembly GCA_905147135.1. Classification (NCBI taxonomy): domain Eukaryota; kingdom Metazoa; phylum Arthropoda; class Insecta; order Lepidoptera; family Blastobasidae; genus Blastobasis; species Blastobasis lacticolella. The sequence goes on from LR990051.1 coordinate 7,043,064, forward strand.
GGCTGGTCATTTGGTATACATAGCGATGTCTACCTGATATACCTAGGGCCCTATACATAATCACAATATCGATATTAGGTATATTATTTATAGATTCCGAAGACTGCTAGCACAGTTTGGCGCTCTGCATTTATAGTTTAGTTCGAGTTAGATACTGTTTTTGTTTTCGTAGCACAATTGAGAAGTTCTTATTAAATTACGTATACTTTCGTGAGGATTTTGCATTGCATTCATTGACATTTATATGATTCTGGACAATATTTTGCGAAAATATTACACCAACAAGTATTTATTTTAATTCAATTCAAAATTCTATAACGGAATTTGGACAAGTTTTTGATAACGTTCTTCTCTGTCTACATAAAGTTGGTACCTCCCTCCTCATTTGTCAGAGCGACAAGATCAGAATAGAAAACCCACTGTCACATGATATTATCACAACTCTCATTCACTGATGCAGAGCGGATTGCATCAAACAGAATAAACACAAATTATAAGTGGGCTTGTCGTCGAGGCACGGAGATTAGATCTCCACTATTGCCTCATAGTCGCAAACGAGACATTCCTGAGTTCACAATGTCACAAATAGTACACTGTGAAGGCGCTGTAGGTGAAGAAAAATTCCACTTTGTAGTAATCGTAGACGTTTTAGAGACCCACAAAACGTTGGTGTGCTCGTGCGCAACCTAATAGTCACCAAAAAGAAAATGAATGAATGAATGAAAAATTCTTTATTGCTTATACATAGAATAAAACAAAAACCGAGGAAAAAAAGAAAACAACCTTAGACACCTAGAAACAGAATATACTCTAGGATAGGTGGTAAGTCTGTTCTACTGAACATTACTGTGGGATATTTCATTGATACTAAAGTGACTTTAATGTGGCTGAAAAGAGAACTTGCCATGAGGATGTGTTTTTTTACTTATGAAACCAACACAATATAACAATAATTAGTACTATCGCGACGAAAAGTCAAAGCTTGAATAACAAAAAAAAAATTAGGTTCCCCATTTGTGCACGGGCTGACTAACGTTTTGTGGGTCTCCTAAACATATACTATCGCTAGAAACTGGATTTTTTTTCTACTCGATGACGTAGAATAACCTACGGTGCCCTCACAGTCTATATGTATAGGTAAGCACCTCGAACACATCTTGTGTTTGTCAAAACACAAGCACATACGAAACGTAAGCCAAATTGGCGCAAATTGAATAAGTATATTGTACTTTCAAACTTTCACTGTTGTTTTCAAGTTTTAATTAGTTACATACGTGTACTGTGTGTTTTTGAGATAATAAAGTAATTTTTACTTCCAGTGAAAGTGGTCGGATAGTGGAAATGTTATGGCATTATAGTAATGTAATCGCCGCGATGGTGTCGATGTCGTAACATGGTGATCGGTCGTTTCGGAAGCGACGGTTGTGGCGCATTCACACTGAACGGTTCCATAGACGAATCCAAACGATTAAAAGGTTCCATGGACGAATTCAAATTTTTACAGCACGGAAATTATGGACTCTAAGTAAATGCTTTGTTTTGACGCAACAATTTTATTGTGGTATTATTTTCTAGCGAGAAATTACTTAGGCAGTCAGTATGAGTTATTTTTAGTTTGAGATTTTCGTTTTGAAAGTACCTCGAGGAAAGATTAAATTTTGATATTTTCTGAACAAATAACTTGCATTGATTAAGGCGATAAGATATTAAATTTAACCATACTAACATCACGTGCAGTTATTTTTTTATTAATTTTTTGTTCGCAAGAAAATTAAAGATATTATACAAATTAGATATTAGACAACAGACCCTACTTATCAAAAGAATATCTTCCAGAAGGCCTACAAAAAGCGAGATGTGATAAAAATAGTTATTTTGATAAAAGTCTCTAAACATTCCTAGCTTAGTCCAAATACTTCGGAATCAGTGTAAATGAGCCGTTACCGCGACACGTAACGCGGCGCACGCGCACAACCGGTCCACGATGACCATTGGCATGCTCAGACGAGCGACAGAGCTCGGGGCACTTTTTGTACGTGCACATGTCCCGTGAATCGGCCAGAAGCGGGCGGTATGTCCAAGATGTCAATAGGGATGAGGGATGGAGGTGGGAATCGATGGCTTACATGCATACAACGCAGGCGAAAGAATAAAAATACCGCGTACAAATTTACCCAAAAATAAAATACATCGCACGCCAAGGCGATCGACGTATATCAACATAGGTATAGTGCTTTTACGTCGGTACTTTTGCTTGTAATAAAATTTCTTGAATTCGGGCAAAAATACGAAATATCTTGTATTCGAGGAAAACGTTGACATTCTAATGTAATATGGACTTCGTCTCAACCAAATAACTTTTATTTTAATTTAATTTAAAAAGTTGCGCCCTGGTGTTGCTAATGTCCATAGGCGGCGGTGACCACTTTTTATCAGCTGGCCCGCTTGCCTGTATGGATGCCGTATAACATTTAAAACAATCTTGTACTAGGGTGAACTGTCGCTCGTCTGCGCAGGTCAAATACATCGCCGCCGGAAGGAGTGTCCACCCGTATTATGAAATATCGGACACGTCGCCATGGCATTTGCGCGCGTGTTTACATTAGCGTCTCCGCACTCTCTATAAATAATGTGACGAGAACTCGCATCACATAATCGGTTATTATTACATTCCAACGTAGATATACCTATGCATGAGATTACCTGCAGGTTAGGAGATTTGTAGGCCGTTTCCGCGTGTTTAATTCAAATTTTACATATTTTGTTAGTTCTACTTATAATCTAACTAAGTAGGTATTCCAAAAACTAAAAACCGTATTCCATATACAGTCGTCTAAGTAATACGGCCCGTGTTCAAAAAACCTATCGAGTTTGTATTATTTAACTAATACGGCACGGATAAATTTTGTAAAAGACAGAAGTGAAATCGATTTCTGTGGATAATAAGTGAAAATCAATAAGTCAATGTGTTTAGATTTTTGGGGATAATACATGGTATGCTCTACTTTTGTCTTTTTCTATTGAAACATACTTTAAATATTACAGTAAATTGTATATAACTTACGTAAACGATATATTTATGGAATTCTATGCATGGTTTCTAACTGATAGTAAGTAACGATAAGGGTATGGATAGGAAACCAAAAACAATTTCTTATCAGATAGCTATTATTCTTGTTTATTGACAAAACGTTGACATAACAATTTCCGTTCTGAGTTGGTCAAAGTCAAGACAAAGAATCGTAGGACCACAATGCGGTCAGCATGCTGATTAACCGTTATCTCACTAAGATAATATAACCTAGATAATATGTTACACAAAATAAGAGCACAATCTGTAGATTTTGGATATTTTCTTGCGAAAAAATGAACAAAACTGCATATTCTTGAAATGAATATTACAATATCAAAATAAAAAGGAAAAGCCAATCCACTTGCATCCGAAAGACACGTACCACATAGTGTTTTAAGCCGTTTTCTTGTACCGAATCCAAGTTCGCGTCGTGAGCATGCAGGCATGGATCGAAAGCCCTTTGATACGGTACAAGAGGTACAACGTATACAACCACCCACTTTCACGAAAATGCAATTCTCGGCACGTGTTCGCTGGCCGTAATGCGAGGTTTCGCGCGCCTACGTGCTGTGTGCCGTAGATGGCAATTAAGTAGGTAGATATATTTGATAAAACGTAGGTATGTGTGATAAAGCCGAGGTTCGGGTTGGGTAACCAGGGGCTCTATTTTTTAACCAGGCGAGGAGTTGCACGGTTTACAAATTTGATTTTGGGCATGATGAATTCGATATTTTATGTAATTGCATGGGCATTACCAAAAGCGGACTGTACGAAAACGAGGAAATTAAGCGTAATGCATCAAAATATTGAATTTTTCATGCTGAAAATAAAACTTTAAATCCATTCGACACGTGGCTAGAGGTTCAAAAATGGGGCTCCTGCAGTTTGGTACTCGCTACTGGATGGACACTTCGCGAAAAACTGGCAAATGGAATGCTTATGAATGAAAATCCCTGAATGATGTTATTACGAGTGTCGTTTTCACACGTTTCACTCAGTCCAAATTTTTACATTTTCTTTTACAAAAATCTACTACTCATGATAAACAGATTAAAGCTACTCTTATTAATCAAGAAGACGTCCGACTTGGTAACGTCAAAAGCATCCGCATTCCTTGCCAGTAACTTTGAGAAAAATAACAAAGTTAATCAAACTCGGAATTTCATCTCGAATTATGACAACGATGCGAAGAGTTGTAATTTTTCCTTGTTTACTCCAGTCACGTAACCGGCGAAGAGTAAAAATAAACAAAGTTCGGTAGAAATTTTCGCCGAGTGGAAAGTTGCAGGGTTCTCTAGTAGGGTCAACGGAGTTTATTGCCTAACGAGATTTGCACCACGCCTCACAGTTCAGACTGAACGTCGAAATGACGAGATCTTACCGAATAGCGTTCTAAACGACACATTGAAAACTCATTTCATTTTATTACAACGTAATCGAAGGGCTAGATTAGAACTGGATAAACACGCTTAAACGTTACGCGTAGAGAAAGTGAAAGAGACCGTTTATTAGATCGGTGATTTTAAACCAGGTTAATATGAAAACTTAATACTAATCTAACCTAATAATATCTAGTAATATCTAAGCTCTACCTAATTAAGATAATGGCTTACTTTTACCACTCGATGCCTTGACATAACTTTATTACTAAGACCTAGTTATTATCAGCGCAAATGTATAAATTAACTATAAAAGAACAAGTTGTCAATAGATATCGTATCCGCACGAGTAAACGCGACATATCAACATTCCCGCAGAATGGAACGACAATTAAACAAACATTCAACAAGTCAATTACATTCCTAATCTACATCAGTAACAAGCCGCAGTTAAAGTTTTTGGAAGTAATTACGGCATTATTTATTTGATATATCTGTGGAAGTCATGCGATTCGTTGAGACTTATTAAAGATTGGGTACAGTTTTGTAAACATGTTTCGGAAACATGTCATCATTTCATTTTACTTTTATGAAATATTTCCGTTGTATGTAATATTAATAAATAGTAATAGGTAGTTATCTAATATTCTTAATATTGAGAACGGTAAAAGAGAAAAAGAGCTACGTTATTTTACACGACGTAAACAGAAGTAGTCGTTAAAAACGTATAAGTATCATCTTACACGAAATCAGATCAAATTGGAATTGAGAAAGGAATTAAGCAATGTATTTCGATACAGCACGACCTCCCGGCGTTTCATAATTTTGGTTCAATCAAGCGCAACGGGATTAATTAAATAATATTTTGTAGCGGATTAGAAGTTTTGTGAAATTAATTTAACTTATGACAAAATAACAATTCACCCTTCTAATCCTACTGCTGCATGGCTATTTAATTTTTATCTAATAGTAAAATCTCGGAAAAGTTTATAGGAAATATTATTTTTGAATATGCTTAATTATTTTTTTATTGAAACTACAGTTTTAAAATCTAATCAAATCAGGAGAAAAACTTAAGGAAATATAAAAAAGCAAACCATTAGCAGTGATCTTCTTAATCTGTTTCAATATACCCATAGCGCGCACTCACTGTACCTACACACTGGTATAGAAAAACACCTAAACGAGCTCAGTAGTACCACTGTGCGATCCGTCTGTCACCGCGTCAACAACTGCGCCCGCGTCGATAGATCACTGATCCGCCGCTTGTATTGTATAACGCTGTTACTTTCAACTGGAGGGACCTCCTACTATCTCTCGGTGGAATCTCCCGCCAAAACTCACTACGCGCCGGTTTCCGTCGATGCGTACACGCATCCAACGGTGCGCTGTAGTGAACTTTACGAGATAGCCACTCTTGCCCACGAAAAAAATATTAATTGATAAGATTCGCACTTCGGACTGGTGACAAATAGAGACATTAAAATTGATTACAAACCGTGATATGGAAGTCTATAAATATCCGATAATTATTTGTTTGGGTACCTACGTTGGCTTAAATTGCACTAATTGCAGTACCTATTAAAAGGTGATTTTTACTTAGTATAAAAATAAGTAAAAACAAGTCAACAATTTTATCCGGCGCAGTGATACACATAAAATTGTTCAACTGTAACACTAACAATGGCTCTACTCACTGTACGGCAGCGGCGCGTAAACATCCGGATATTCGGTTGCTCTATTCACCCATTCGCTAAAATCGTGAACGGTGTGACGGTCCTCTTCTCTTTTTATTTCACTTGCCGTTTCTCTGCGAATAACCCGCTCTCTATGATTATTGTCATCAACATTAGTTTCAACTAAGTTAATGAGCGATGTGGAAATGTTTTGCGGTTTACTATATTGCTCTTCATGAACGATAGTGTCCGCACTTTCATTCGTATGTGGCATATTCGACTCAGGAGGAGAATCCAGCGGTTTAGGCTCTTCTCGCAACTGCATAGATTTGTAATCGTCTGTTTGTTCTACATGTTCAATTACTTGTGTAGTTTGTTCACCTTCAACAGCGACTTCTGTTACTTTGCCAAATGAAACTCTCCTAGGTTCACTTGGTTCTCTTTGTGATTCATATTTAGCTGTAATTGTTTGAATAATTGTATCTGCTGATAGTGGTTCCTTCCTTTCAAAAGAATCGTTGCTTATCACACTTTCAGAGTCACATTTGGATACAGAATCATTGGGGCTGCTTTCCTTGGAAAAATATGAAGAGTCTTCCTTGTTTTCGTCGTGATTATCATCATAGAGCAAGTTTTTCTTCACATACTTATTTAGGGCGGCTAAAGATTTAGATAAAGATCCGGTATTGGCAACATCACTAAAGAATCCATCGTCTTCGTATAATGTCTCATCATGTCTGTCCTTCCGTAAGTGTTCTTCGCTCATTTGATGACCTTCCATTTCACATACACTTCAACACAACAGATATTTCAATACATTACAAACTGCTACTTCAGGTACACTATGTCACAATGGCTACAATGCCGACGCTAAACTGACATGATAATGAAGATAACGGCATTATCAGTCAGTTAGTTAAGTACACAACTCGAGATAATACCTTTAGATATCGAATTGAATTTATTTATTGGTTCGCTGTCGCACAACAGCTAGTGAGCACGAGGCTGCGCGAACTATTTACAACCAAAAAACCGAACGGACAGGTTTTGGCGCGCCGATTGACTCGGATGACGTAAATCTTGAGCTTGCAATAAACACATAATCGCTGATATCAAGATCACTTTTTATATCGCGGAAACTACTATGGGGATATTTTTTAACTATCGACGAAGCCACGGCCTTAATACATTTATGGATTAAGCTTTTCGAACAACGCACTTCGAAAGCCTGATTAACTTATTCCGAGACCACGTATGTTGACGGCGGTCAGACGAATAACTTTGTGGGGCCTTTGTTTTGAACAAAGGCTATTGTTTCTTTTTTATTCGCACAGGTAATATCAGTATAATTGCAACGCGTGTCGGCTCTTACAAAGTTATCTGAGCCAGTGAATGATTTTAGGGAGGAAAGCGAGACGCGGAAATTGGTTATCCAACAATATCAGTGAAACTGGGTCACTCATCTGCCATAATAGCATATCAAAAATGACATTTTACGTATGTATGTACCTACATATCTAATTTATTTGGCCCATTGTTATTTCCTATTACACCATGATATGAAAGTGAACAATATAAGGATAGTTTCGCATTGTTCTATCTTAGGTTGATACTTGCCTGTGTCAGAATAGCTCCCATGTGATGTTCGTCGAGGTGGATCAGGCGCTGAGTCGGTCTCTAATAGGGTGCAACAAAAAAGGGATGATAACAAAAAAAATGGAATAGTAAGATATATTGACTTTTCGTTATGTAGGTAGCCAATAGCAACATCGCGTAATTTGCGTAAAATGACAGTAAAACGAACTTCATGAACAAACGATCACGCAACTAGAACACGCAAAGGATGTAGCGAAACACGACACATAACTGGCAATCAATAAATCTTTGACGAGAAAAGCATTATGTACATTTGCTCCAAAATTAAACAAACAAATTACTATGATATAATATGAAAGTTGAGAAATTAACCTTGAAATGTGACAGTGTGTCTCGATGGCGTGACGTAGGGCGCGAGGCGCGGCCAGGAGGCGGGCGGCGGGCGCGGCGGCGCGCGCGGCGGCTCGTAGCGGCTGGCCGGCCGGTGCGCCGCCGGGTCGAACGCCGCCTTGTCCAGCGCGTCGCTCTTCAGAATCGAGCTCAACTTTATAGGCTCCTTACTTACGGACCTCTTCACTTCTTTTTTAACTGGCGAGATGCGACCTCGGACTAGAGTGGTCGGGTCCGTGATCGATCTATTGTTATCGGAGCGTTTAGGAAATCGGTGCGCTGTCCAAGTACCCGACAGATGAGGAGCGATATCACGTAGCTCGCTCACGTCCGGAGCTGACGAGTATATGTGGCCCAGCAGTGACATCGCTTCGAACCTCCGCCGCATGCGATCTACCTCGCCGGACCGACATTCCGAAGGCTCCTCGGCGGATCTCGATCGAGGAGCGGCCCGTCTGCGGAGCGTCGCGAGTTTGGAGATGATGTCGATGTGGGGCATGTACCGGTTGGCGGGGCGGAGCGGTACGCGGGCTACTGGGAGGGCCTTGGATCTGTCCCGGCGGAGGGGGAACCGTTCGTCGGAGGGCCAGCGGTGGGCCAGCGCGCGGGCGATCTCGGGGTCGCTGCGGTGGCGGCGCAGCGCGGCGGCGGCGGAGGGCGGGTCGAAGCGGCGCGCGAGGCGGCGCACCTCGCCCGCGCGCGCCAGCCTGAGGTAGGCGCGCCACCAGCGCTCCGGCTCGGGCGACGGGCTCCGACTGCGCCACACCGTCTCCTCGCTCGAGTGCCGTGCCGTGTCTGGCGTACGCCGCCCGGTCACGTACACTTCCGACCGGGGCGAAGGCGATCTCGAATATAGTTCAGGTTTACTAGGTAGCGAGTGAAACTTATTCTTTTCGCTTTCACCGAAAAGCTCTTTGAAATTTGTGCACGACTGCGATTGTACCATTAAGTTTTTTTGCGGTTCGATATCTTTGACTTCGGCAGGTGACATGACTTTTGGAATAATTTTATCTTGATTATCTTTTTCGTCGGAACCGTCTCTTGCGTGGTATATGGTTTTAGCCTGGAACGGCACATTTTTTACAGATTCAAAATATTCAACTTTTTTTTTTACTTCTTCGGCGGGTCCTTTATAAATTACGGTTTTATTTGAGACATCGGAGCTTGCCGTCTCAGTTTCACTGGCAGAAGACTGGTAATGAGCTTCTGACTTATCTGCTGGAGAAAATATTTCTACTGTAATTTCATCCTCTTTCTGGACATTTATTTGAGAATCACATTCTTTTTTTGTTTTGACAGATTTTTCAATATTATGTTTATTGTCTTTATTTTGAGCATTATCCATTTCTTGTTTCAGTGTCAAAGGTGCAGGATTTTCAAACTTATTAATTCTGTTTAGAACTTCTTTGCTAATAGTTTGTGAAATTTTTCTCTTTTCAGTTTCACTTAAACTCATTTGAATCTTGTTTACATTATTCTTCAGCTCTTTCACAGAAGTCATTGGACATGATATCGCTGCGATTGACTCCGATTTGCTTAGTTCCCTTTCTGGGATTGGTGTTGTTGGTGGCGAAATCATTGAATTACATCTGACGTGTAAAGAAGGCTTCTCGATTTCCTGTGTATCTTTTACATCAATGGTGAAATTTTCATTGTCTTTAGGTGCCTTGGATTCTAGTTCCTTGCTGTAAATGGCATTAAGCTGATTTTTTAGAGCATTTACTTGTTCCATTGATAAACTACTCCATAAACGACTACCAAGACCTAGCTTTTTTCGGAGTTCTGTTAAAGTTGCATCTTGTTGTAATGTTACCACGGGTTTGATAAAAGTACGTTGTTCACTTGTATCATCTTCATTCTTTCTATTAATATTGAAAGCAGTTTCGGCAACACTAGTGCCTCGCCACAGTGGTTTGTAAGTATCTTTAGATGATAACTGATCTATATCTATAGAATCGTAATATGGGATGTGTTGAAAATGGTCTTTAAGATCTTCGACAGATTTTTCTTTAACACGTAGACCTCTATCTCTATCGAAATTCCAACGAAAATCTTTTACATCTGTAGGATAAAATAAAACATCGTTTTCGTTTTGCGCAAGTCTTAATTTACTATACAAATAGTTCAATTCTTCTTCTGCTCTTTCAATTGCTCTAATTTTTTTCCATCTATCAAAATCAATAATTTCCTCGTCTCTTCGTCGGTGACGCAAATCGCTATGTGATGTGGCTTTTTCTAACTCACCAACTCTTTCTAAGTAAGAGTAGTACCTATTTAACTCCCTGAAACGTTCGGATCGAATGGTTTCATTTTGCATGTCTTGAATATATTCTTCATAATCAGGATCATCACCCTGAATGTTAGAATCACTTTTAGTTTTAAATATGGGAGTGCTATGTTGAAGTTTTTTGTCAGCTTCACCTGCACTTCTTGTCCTTAAAACAGATTTTGTTACATTATCTCCAGTATTTTTTACGTTCTGTATTCGCGCACTGTGTATGCGCCGGCAAGATGGAGAGCGGACAGAGATTGGTGAATTGGATTTACTTCTAGAACTAGCTTTAACAGCCGATTTTTTTACAACTTTTGGTGAAACAGGCCTTGATGTCTGAGAAAAGAACATTGTGGTTGGTTGTTTAATTTCGTCCTCCTCTGTATTTATGCTGATAACTTCTAAATCAGGAATGTAGCGATTTTTCATTACTGGCGAAATAGGACGAACAGTCTCAGTAAACACTATTTTTGTAGGCGATTGAGACCGACTTTTGGGCTTAGTTACAACTATTTGAGGCTTTCTTATAACTTTGGGAGAAACGGGACGAGATGTTTGGGAAAAGATGATTCTGGAAGGCGATATGTCCATTTTTCTAGGAGGAGATTTTGGTTTTTTATAAAATACTATCGTGGGTGACTTAGGTCTGGAAGTTTGAGAGAAATACATTTTATTAACAGGTGGTTCACTTTTGCTTCTTGTAGTAGCTAGAGACGTAGTTGAGCCATGGTCGTCGCATTTGGACAAGCTATCGAATTTACGTATTTCTCTGTCAGTTCGGCCTGGCCAAGATATTGAACGAGGGCTTTCTGCTCTAAGTGGACTGGAATATCTATCCCATACTTTAAATCTAGATAGTGACACAGGCTTTCGGTGAATTAGATAAGAATTTAGTGATTTTGGTGGAACATTGTCTAGAGGGTAAGACTGGAACATTCTTGCTTTCTGCAATACCGTTGTATTCGGCTCTTGAATAGGATAACAAATACTCGGAGAACAATTTCCTCCCAAAAACAAATGTTGGAAAAACGAATCTGTCATAACTGCGTCACGAGTTCTCTTAATTTCCTTTGAACTGATGGTCTTTTTGTTCAAATTATCACATGAACCAAAATTTGACGCTTCGTTTGATGTATCACCAAATTGACTTCCTGATTCCGAATCAACAGATGAGTTCGATATTATTTTTTTAGTAGGCTTTACTTTATTTTGTACTTTTTTAGCATCCTTAGCCTTATTAGTATCTTTAGCTTTTTTACTGCATGATTCATGACACGGAACACTTCTTGGTCTTATAACCACACTTTCTAATGATTTCTTTTTCTTTAAATTAGTAACTACGGCTGTTTTTATTTGACTATGTCGTTTTGGCAAAGTAGAAATATTAGTGGACGATTTAGAAATACTAGATGTTTGGAGACCAGGCTTTGCTGACTTTGATTCAGTTTTTGTAACTAAGCAGGGGTTCGATCTAGCACTAGAAATCTTCAGTTTTTGCACTTTTTCTGCAGTACGTGTCATATCTCTGCTTTTATGAGACGATGGAATTGGTGATTTAACGGTTGATGTAACTGTTGGTTTAACAGTAGTTTTAAATGTTGTTGGATTACTTGCCCTAATAAGTGATTTAGTCTTCGCTTTGGCTAAGTCAATGCGCTCATTTCGTTTCTCTGAACTCCATAATTTGTCTAAGGACGTCACCTTGTCTAGAATATTTGAAATCGGAGTTCTCCTGCCAGCACCACCCTCTATTACCACCGAGGATGGTGGCTCACCGTACTTGGTGTGGGCGGTAGCATATTCCGTAGGCAACATGGTTCGTCTAGGCGAGCCGAAACTGCTTGTGCCTTGAGATTTATTATCAGCACAGGTGTAGCTTTTTGGTAGCAGTTTACTTGTGGATAAATTTCTTCTATTCACCGTTGGTGGAGCTGATGAAGACATGATTCGGCCTTTAGGTTTATTTTCGGAAGCACCTTTAGAAACAGTTGAACGGTCTCTACTTATTATATGAGTGTTCTGTCTAGTCAATTTGTGACTGATTTTATCTCTAAGAAAATCGACATTCGATTGGGAATGCGTGAGACGCCTTGGAGATGTCGAAACGGGTCTTGTATTTGTTACCAATTTTAAAGTTCTACTATTTTTTGAGGAAATCCTTCGAGGCGGGGCCGGCGGGTATTCAACGGGCTTGTTTTCAGCACAAATGAAAGAAGGTATTTGTTTTCTAAATGAAGTTTTCCCGTCCGTGTCAATGTTCGTCACTGGATAGCAGATGACCTCGTGGTGTTGCGGCGTTTTCTTGTGGACTCTGATCTTCGTCAGTGTCGATGTGATCGGAATGTACTCAATTTCCGATTCGTCTGTGGAAATTCAACCACTGTTCAGTAGCAGTCTTCCGGTGCTCGTTAAGTGTGCGGCCAAACGTGATTCGGGTGCTCCTGCAATGTTTACGTGTCGCATGAAGCGCTCTTGCATTTTCTACGTGTAACAACTGTCATACTAAAACGTGCCGATGTAAAACGCGTGTTCTTAATATGTAATAATACAGTGATTGTTTAATTTTGGAGTCTACGGCTTTTTCATGCATGTTTTAATTACCTTGCAATGCGCAGATCGAAGTCCCAGCACCTTTGTTATTGAGAGTAGAATTAGAGCATGCTTTCGATTGTGATATGGACTCACCTGTGTTGGACGCCGTTATGTACTGCTACATATTAGCGTATTGTGTACGCGGCCATAGAGCGTAATGGTCATTATGGCACGGCCTTGAGCGGACACGTCCCGTATTGACTCACATGCCATGAAAACCATGTCTGTCGCATTATGGTATACGCACTCACCTTGACCAAGTTTAAACTTTACAGCCAATTTCGATGCAATACAAAGGAAATTTTTAATATTATCATTTTAAACAGTACACGTACGAACCTCAGTACGATAACACGCCTCGTATCTGATATAATAAATACGACGAAATAGTGAGACCGCAGTTATTCATTAGACACCGACACCATTTTACGCAGTTTTCGCCAAACCATGCATTGTTATACGTTTCGCCAGCTTTATAGGTTGATGGTTAAAAAGTTTTAAGTATAGTAACGTGAAGCTAGGCAGATAATTAAATATCGATAGTAACGAAAACTAAAGGTGCAGAAATAAAATAATCGCTGTTACCACAAAAAATAAACTTTGCCAACAGTTTAGTGCGTAATGATCACGTTACTGGTTAGTATTTCTTTGCTCTGTTATTATAATGCGTGCTTTCGTTTTTTTTTGTAGTATTGCGTCATTTATTTCTACACTTAAGGTCCTGCGCTGCATCATGCTAAAACCGCACGCGATCAGACACTTGGCGGGTTTAATGATAATCCATTGCCGGTTTAGTACAGCGAAAGATGGCCTGAAATGCCAGGAATGGATGAAACGTAACAACAAACCTCTGCCACTTGTCAGATCGTGCGCGGTTACAGCAAGAAGCAGTGTAGGCCCTAATACAACTAGTAGTCAGTACAATATCGTCCTTTTTACTAAATAATTAGAACAGTTTTAATTTCTTGTATCTATATAAAACACATGAAATCAATCACGAATGCTTCTGGAATATTGAATTTCATTATTTTAGTCGAAACCAAATCCTTTCTTCTATACGATTTCTATTTTCATATATTATCAGCAAGTAGGTCCTATTATAATTTTAACTGTTACCTACAGAATCAGTAGGCCTACCACAAGTAGCTCTCACGAGCGATAAGCGAGAAAAAGCGCGACATAGGTATTACTATCTCTTTCGTCTTAATATTGAGAGAAAGAGCCAAATGCTCTCTCGCGGCGCGAGCTTTGTCGCAGACACACTTGTGCTAGGGCCACAGACAACCTAGGTACATTACAACCTAAACACACAAACATCTAATACTTCCCCTATCAAACTTTGCATATATATAAACAGAATTAACAGTTATACTTTAACTGGACACAGTAAAACAGAAAGAGTGTTAGAAGGTTAATTCATACCATCCGTACGGACCACGTGATCAATGAGGATTTTCGTGATTTAAAATTCTACCAGATGGCGCTAGGTTCTCTATCAAAATACTTCCGTACTATTAAACAGAAACCACTGCTGTAAAATTACGGTTTGATTTCAGCCAATGACAGAGCCTCAGTCACAAACTTCTCATTCACATTCGGATTCGACCAGCACATCTAGACCCCTATCCGCGTTGTATCTATTTCCCCCATCAGTTCAGACTCGGTTCCGACCAGCACATCTAGACCCCTAATCTCCTTACATCTCCTCGCCCGTACGTACCTTGTCTGGCCGGCGCTGGCGACCGGAATCCCCTCAAGGGGGGCTCCCCACCCGCCTGTAAGCCGCGGTAGGCTGCGCGGCGCTCGGCCGGGGAGAGGGGGCCGTCGGCGTCTTCCCGACGACGGAACACCAGCGTCGAATCCGACTCGTAGCCGGACTCTTTTAGCGCCCTGGTTGATGAGAGAGGTGGTTATGCAGTTGTATCATCTAACGACCTGGATGGTTCAGTTTAGTAGTAGTTAACATCTGCCACTAAGAGGTCCCGGGTTCGATTCCTGGCCGAGCAGAACTTGAAATGATAAATTTTAATTTCTGTTATGAATAATAAGTATGTATTTAAAAAAAAATATTTTTATGAAAGTTATTTATCAGTTATCTAACACCCATAACATAAGGTTTGCTTTGGGCTAGATAACGCTGTGTAACTTTGTCCAAGCTTATTAATTAATTATTTTTATATTTATACTCAGGCCAATAAAGTGGAATATAAGTTTCGACAAAACTCCAATGACACCAGAATATCACTAAGGTTGAGACTGTTGAGTGTCAGAATATCATTGCATGGCAAAATCGCCCGTGTAGCTTTATGACGTACAACTGAACTTGAACCTTATATTACGGTGATATAAGTCAAGTTTACTTAATCAATTTATTACATCGTATAATACACCCGTAAGGTCGATCACCACTTCTTCTTCTTCTTATCGAGTCTATGGACTTAACTCCCC
The DNA here is from genome assembly GCA_905147135.1 of Blastobasis lacticolella. Lineage (NCBI taxonomy): Eukaryota > Metazoa > Arthropoda > Insecta > Lepidoptera > Blastobasidae > Blastobasis > Blastobasis lacticolella. Next base: position 7,058,490 of record LR990051.1, read on the forward strand.
CTTACACTTTGTTCGCCCACCACGAGATAGATGGACAACCTTGTAAAAGTGGAGGGAAGCAGATGGATGCAGGTGGCATAATGGAGATGGAAGTGTGTAGATGGCGTGGGGGAGGCTTTTGTCTGTTATACGGCTAAGGTGATTACGTTCGAGACAACGGAAAGCAAGATATATTTATGTACTGTATGTATACCTTACTTATATTTTTATAGGCCAGTTAGAGTCCTTGTGATGACAGAATACTGGACTCGTAGCCGGATTATTTTAACAATCTGAACGATGAATAGAAAGGTGCTTTTGCAGTGTACTTGCCCGTATCATGATATAATATACCTGTGCAGCAAGCGTAACATGGGACGAGATGGATGGTCGACCTCGTGTGAGTAGGGAAACCAATGGATTCCAGCACACAAGCAAACGGAGTGTGATTCTGATTATTTTAAATCAAATACATTTCAGATATGTAGGTGAGACTAACCTGGCCATATTTGACTTTGACAGAATGGCTGATGTGAGGTCCTTCTTCTCTTTAGGAGACTGTTGGGGCAACGATGTCGTACTCGATATGTTCTGCTGCAAATATAACTTCGGTTAGATCTTCTATTCTATTGTTATAGATTAATAATTAATGATTTACGGTTTATTGAAAACATTTAATTTTTTATTTCTCTTTCTAATGCATAGGTATTAGATGTGTGAGACACACATAATATACATTTCTTTTGGGCTTCGCTCATGGACTTATTATTATTAATAAGTCCATGGCTTCGATACAGACACAGAGAAAAAAAATTACTCAGCAGTGTTTAATTGGATAACATTATGTTAAATAAAATTCTTCATTATATTTGAGATTGAAATTTGTAATTAATTTCTTTTTGCTTGATACCGCTTGCCAGTTTCTACATTATACTTATATAAGATGTGTTATTTTATATTTTTTGCGTCATCCCATTACTGGGTAAATTATAGGTAATTTTAGATCGATTTACTCCATTGGCACATAGAACGCGCTCAAATATCTAATACCCAACCATTGATAATATAACACACGTTTAAAAACTTTCTGTAGGTACTTATACTACAAATGCTACATTACAATTTAAAAAATTCACGGTCAGTTGGTCAGGAATTTTAAGAACTGTTTATTCTTAATCATGCTTTAAATAATAGTCAAGTAGTAGTTTTAGTAAAAGTAGATCAATATTTATGAATATACATATGATATAGGTATACACACGCGGCTGTATCTTTTAATATGGAAAGGTAGAGACCGCCAGCTACGTTCCTTCCTGACACACAAACCTCTTCCCCCTATATACTATATATATTTACAAATATATACACAAATAGGCATAGAACAACAGATATTGTATTAGAAAAATACATCCATCGAGCACATTGTGAAGAATAAAAGTAAGTCTCTACTTCGTGCCAACTTCATAAACACATAAGAAACAAATAAGAAAAAGTGCTGAAATTCAACACGGAACTTTTTTGCATCAATTTTTAGTGCTTCTCTTAAAATCTCTACTTTTTCAGAACTGAATTCTGCTGTTTTAGAACACGCAAAGCAAAGGTCCTGTCAATTAAATTACTTCTACTAACATCCCAGAAGTAGAATTTAACTTTTCCAGAACTGAATTATGCTGTTTTAGAACACGCAAAGCAAAGGGTAAATCTGTCAACTAAATTACTTCTACTTCCATTCTCCTTTGTTGTTAGATTTTATGGAGCTGAGTGCACCACTTCTCAATTCCTACTCTTCCCAGAAATCAAACCGGAGACAGTGCAAAAAAGTAGCTAAAACGTCAATGCCAGTACCAAGAACTATTATCACACCAAACACACGAACGCACAGCATATACTTATTTATAATTTTATTACCGAAACAGTTAACGGAGGGCCGACATGCTTATTTATAAATAATTATAGTATTACGAATAATAATATGTTAAAAAGTGTTTTCAAGCACAGAAATGGAAAAACAGTAACAAGTGTTTAGAACAAAAATGTGCTGATTCACTCTCTACTGGTTACATTGCTCCATAGTGTGGAGGTAGATCGCGAATCAGCCAAAAAGGGGGATAGTATTTATTTTTTCATTTACATTTATTAACATATTATAACTCGCATGGATAGTATCATGCCACCATACACATATGCACATATGCACTGTACAACAGTCATGCAGTTACTGGCTTACACTCTTTTGTATGGCGCGAGCGAGCAATGTCGTGTAAGGGGGCAATGGAGAGTTGTCATCAAGCCACTGTTAGGAGACCACCACCGGCAGCGTTGAGGGTGACACATTAGTTCATCAGTACAGTACACGCAGACAATGTTTTTGTTTCAAATTTAGTAAAAATTAATAAAAAAAAATTCACAGATTTTCATAGGGACTAATTAATCACAAAATTTGTTACGAACAAATATATGACAGAATTTTGACTTTTCTATTGCTTTGGAGGGTAAAATATATCAAAGACGGAAAATCCGAAAATAGGCAAGTGGCAACCATTCTCGTCTTTTGTTAATGATCAAACCAAATTTTAATCATACAATGAGTTATGACATGTACACACAAGTATAAAATAGTGAAAAAGTGTTTCGTACCCCGTCAAAAATGTCCATGACCTCGTCCCACCACTAGAAAAGAAAAAAACAAACACGTTGCGTCAACCGTGATTTCAATGATTCAGGCAGTTAGAAATGGAATGGTGAAGTGATAAATGAGTATGAGAAAAAAATACTAATATATGTCTATAGGTAGTCCTCACATTGGCCCCAATAAATAGTTTTCCAATAAAAGGATTCCAGTATCTTTTACCGTGGTGATGAATTTATGAGATGATATACATTTCATCGATATTGACATTATCTTCCAAAATCCTTTTCGAAATATAAGTCTAACGGCCAGTTTCTCGTACGTTAATCTATTGTTGTTAATCAATTAAAATTCGCCGTCCTTATCTATGGTGAGTTGTAGACGGAGACGGAAAGAGTTTTAATCAATGATTAACATAGACAAGCGTTTCAGAAACTGGACGTAAGTCGCTCCATGCTTCCCAAAAAAAGTGACTTAATATTTTCTTGATAATGAGAATGAAATAATGGATGATAGCGCGTAACTATCCAAAAAAATTCTAAATGCACCCATGATGAAATTGTGGAAAACTCAAGTGAAAAAAGTGATTTACCTGTTTGGCCTCTTTTTCCACGACGGAAGATTTTCCAGGTATGTAGTTCTCTATCCTGCCAGGTTGGTTCTTGTACACTTCTTGGCTTGCTCTTGCTGATGCTAATGTGCTATACCTGAAAATAAAACAATGTTCTTGTTACTTATTGAATTGAAAGTCGCTTGCCGGTACGTGGTAGCCACAGAGCCAATGGTTCTGCTACTTTTTTTCACTTCAGTAGCCTATCAATAAGAGTATGTCTGTTACGTAGATCATCTTATATTGTATAATTTTTATCATCTCGTTGCGTAAAGGAAATCATTTATTCTGGATGAAAAAAACTACAGTGCCGCACAGAAAAAAAATTGTAGTTTTCAGAGAAAATTTCTAATATTTTTTATTATGGCGCCAAATCTGTACGTCTACTACCGCCAATTTGTATAATTGGGCGGATCTAATAGCCTGTAACTGCCGAACCATTGGGCGTACAGATTTGGCGTCATAGTAATAAATGTTAGGAATTGTATGCTCTTACGGAAAATAATATTATATTTTTTACATTTTTGGTCCAAAAATTTAACGTGAATGATGTCTTTTGAGGGATAAAATATTCATTATCACCAGTGCTAATAATAATAATAAAATCTTTATTGCAGGCATAAAAAACCCATATACAATTTAAGAGGGGCTAAGAGTACACTGCTGAAGTTTACCCTCATCCAGTTGAGCCTCCATTAGTTGTGGGCACTGTTGGAGGTTGGAGATCGCAGTGTTAAAAACAGAAAACGTTGCTCTCCATTCTCTACAATTTCATTGTTACCCATTGTAAGAGACAACACTTCGCTCGCAACACTTTCATATTAATTAAATCTAGCTGCGGTACGACAAGTAGCGGTGTTCTCAATGCGGGTTTTCGCGATTTCTAAATTCATCAGATGGCGCTACTGAAAGGTAATTTCCGTTGTCAAAATACTGCTGTGCCATTGGATGATAGAAACAACTGCTTTAAAATGACGGATCGGTTCTTGCCAATAACAGGGCTTTATTTTGATTATAGAGCTCACGTCTCAGTAGCGCCATCTGAAATCGGGAAAACCCTCAAGAGGGCACACGGGAAAGTGTTGTTACGTCACAATGAGGATTTTCGATATTTCAAATTCCTCCAGATGGCGCTACTAGGTCTGCTCTCGAAATAAAGCCCTGTAATATGTAGCCCTGTATAATGGCTGGAATGGATTCGTCATTATAATTTGACAGGACCTTAATTCTGCAGGAGCAGGTGTGTGTATTGTGACGTCAGCCCGCTAAGGGAGAGTGCATATGGAACAACTAGATTTGTGGGTGTCAAGAAGTGCGCACGCCCAAAGAGCCACCGGCACGTAAGCGTGCGCATCACCCGTGATTAGGTCTGACGCGGTCCGTATGACCGAGAGGTCGATAAGTCCCTGGGTGGAGGTGAGGACCTTAATTCTCAGTACCGCCATCTGGTGGATTTTAAAATCGCGAAAACCCTCTTTCACGCCGCCCCCATTGCGTAGTAACCTGACCTGTAGTAGGTAGACGAAAAGTAAAAATATACTCACTTATTACTAGGCAGGTAAGGCGAAGTCTGGTCCACTGTCCTCCTCTCCTCTTGCACGGAGGCGGTCCGTCTTCTAGGCCCGGTGGTGACGTCACTGTCGTACGCGTCACTCCAAGTGCTTGAGCCTAGTCGACTCAGACCGCCTTCGGGCTCGCTCAGGTACCCAGAACGAGGGTCGAAGTACGCATACTGGGATTTGTTGGTCACCCTTTGCGTAGGTTGACCTGTTACACGGAGATTGGAGATTAGATTTTGACAGATGACAGGAGATGGTCGGTGTTGATGTAATACGGTTTGTTGGGTGCGTGAGTTTTGTGGTCTCTGTTGTTTAAGAAATGTGTTCTAGGTCGTGATAGTAGGAGTGTTTTTAAAGGAATATAGTGATGATAATGTGCCTTTAAAAGTTTTGGCGGTTCAATAACATATCCGGCATGTTAATGTATCAAGTATTGATATAGTGTACCTATAAAGACGTATAAAATGTCAATTATATTTTGTAGCCCATTACAAAACGTGGTGTAGGTACTGCTTTAGCAAAAAAACCCATTTCACGTGTAAAAACTGTTGGTTGGAGCGGTAGATTATTGATATTACATATTAATGAATTATTTTCTATTAAAAACTAAAACTAAACGCTAGTAAACGTTAATTAAGCGGTATTCTAGTAATTCATTACTGGCATATTATGCCTATGTCAGTTTGAGATCATTATTTTATAAGTAATTATTATAATTGTTAGGTAGGTTTTATGAAAATTGTCGGCGGACATTCACTGACCATGGATTTGATTGACAACTCTTGATCTACTTCAACTTGCATCGCGATCGGGAAAAAATTTCAAGTTGACCAATTAGTCCCCCCTATGGTGTTGTCGATGGTACCCAATTCCGGAACAAAAGAGAGAGACAGAGATAATAGAACGCTAGAGAAACAATACAAATGATAAAAATACCACAGACAACTCGTCAATTTGTAATTTTTTCCCGAAGGCGATGTAAGTTGAGGTAGGTTGGCAGATTGCCAATAAGGTGTCCGAATGATATCTCACACGCAATAATGAGATGGTACCTACACCGACTGCCATGACCAGCGGAGCGTACTTGCATACAAAACGACATAAGTACAATTAATGCGTATTGTGAATAAGCGTTAGGTCTGCTGTAACAACTCCAGCTTGTGAGAAATGCGTTCCATGTGGTGTTATACAGCCACCGATGCAAAGACAGAGAGAGAGGTAGAATTTGGAAAATCGACAATAATCACCTAATAATCGGCGACTTTTGTACCGAATAGTCACATAATCGTCTGAAAAAGAAAAGTTGAAATATTTTTGCAACGGCCAGCAAATAATTAGACATTCAACCGGCCGGGTTAGCGCGAGCTAAGCCAACGATGATAGGGGTTTACGGGAAAGTGTACTAGTTGCCAATCGAAAACCGCAGTATTTAAAGTAGTTACTATATAGAAAGAACCAGAATATAAAAGCTTAGAAATTTAATAATGTTTTACGGTTACAAAAGCTTATTATACGTCGAATTCAGTTGCCAACTGAGTTAGACAATAGACCCGCTGTGGCTTAAAAATTGTTTAATTTCTGTTTACTCCTTCAATCGATTTTACGTTGAGCTTTAGGTTCCACTTGAAATATAAAAAATAACTTTGAAAGTGTTACAAATTCCTTAACAAACCAAAATCTACACCCAAGAGTAACTACTATTTAGACTTAACTAGATATCGAAATAATATTAGCCAAACGAAATCCAATTACTAAAATGGAATTATTGCTAATTAAAGACACAAAGTACGCAAAATGTTATGGCCTAATTTTATAGATTGGCAATTATTACAATCCCATAAAACTGATTCAACGACGTCAATTTGTGCATTTCCACATATTATCAGGCAACATGCCAGTTATCACAGATACGTACTTATATTGTTATTGATATTTCATTACATAATATAAATTTTAAAATGTACGTTGATAATAGACTAAATATGTAACATCAAACTTGTACATAAATGATAGCAGAAAATGTAAAGAATAATTTAAGAAATCATAAAATACGATAATACCACAAATAACTTACCATCGTATTTATTTTTATGGATTGTGTCGTACATCTTTTTATACCACTTAGACGGATCTTTCACTTCCTGGAAAGAAAAGAAAATAGTACCTATATTAGTACAAAGTATAATATAGTAATCTATAGACAAAGCATGCGTTGTATTCCTGTGTTCAGGATTCGTTGGCGTTACAGTTGGGACAAGAGAACTGTTGGCCTTCCGGAAGAAACTTTATTGAAATAATGCCTGTCGTATCATCTAGGACTTAATGAATTCTTCCAATTTTTAAAGCGGTAAAATGTTCGCTATATTTATCGACAGTATATAACCTACTCGTATCTCTGGGTAAAATTTTATTGAAACCTATTCTGGTTTTAGCGTAAAAAGATAACAGATAGAATTGCTTTTAAATTTACCAATACTATTGATTTATCTAAACTATTCGTTTGGATGTTGATGATGAAGTTTTGATCATTTGTTACTCGTGGTCTCTCGTAGTTTCTTGTAAAGACAGTTAATCAAATATCCGTATATCTATTTCTGTTATCAAAAAATCATCTTGGCGTTAATGTCCCGGTTGTGCTGTCGCGCACGAGGGCCCGGGGTTCACCTAGACCATCCAGGATACGGCAGATCAGATCATTACAGTGGATCGACTGCCATCTAATCTCCGTGACCAGACTGAATCATGGTTACACATTCAGTCGTCTGAAGGTACAGGTTTCATCACGATGTTTTCCCTCACTGTAAGAGCAGCGGTTAGCACTCAACTTATATATCACTATTTATGTTATAAGCCTATCAAATTACGTAGCTCGAATACGTAAACAAATCAAACATGAACAAACAGCCAACTCACAGATCGGAGGGTGACCGGCATGCCGTCTTTGGTGATGGGTCCTATGCCGTCCACTTTTCTATTCGCATCGGCCATCTTCCGCGCGCCGCGCCCCTCCTCACCTTCACTCGCGTACTCTTTTCGTAAAGCATACACTGAAATAAGAGAAGATCTTCCTGCAATCTACATTTTGGTTTATTTATTACTTATAAATTAATTTTATTAATGTACGTCTTGCTTGCTGACGGTGCAGTGTCGGTTGGATATTACTAGGCCCACTGAAAACCAGCGTTGTGGTTCACGGCAAGCGGCCACAACATTATGCTGAGGAGGGTCCACTTACGCTGGATGCCCACGAAAAGTGTCACTGGGATCTCAATAATTGTCTCAGCTTTTATGCACCGATTTTTTTTGTTAAACGTTATTGTATTGCAAAATTATCGCGTCGTGGCGTCCTGTGTGATAAATGTTTTCTTTTTTTCTTTCTTCCCATCTCTTCTTTCCCGTAGACTTGAATTCACGGCCCCATTGAATGGGAGAACCAGAGATGCGAACGATCTTTGAACGTTCAGTCATACAATAAATTAGCTGACCACTTAGTCCATATTGTTATATGGATTAATAGTTTGGTTGGTCAAGGTCAATTAATTTGTTGAATGACTGTAATACCGTTCCGACTTTTGATTAAACTGGCAATAAATTAGTGCAAGCGATATTGGGGCATACACACTTTGAAATAGAGGCAATATTAAAGAATGTCTGAAAAGATACTAGAGTCGCCATGAGATTAAATACCAGTTTTAACTTTCTTTAGGGGGATATATGTCAAGCAGTGAGCTTCCTGCGGCTGAATGGAGGACGACAAAAAAAAAATTGTCACGATCGCTTATCAACAAATGCCTCTGTTTTCATTTTATTTTAAACCCACTAAGAACACATGTATTTGGCCGAATAGGAGTATGTAGGTACTCGTATTTCGTAAAAATACACGACAAGCGCCGCACGCCACACCCTAACCAATCACAAAGGGATTAAGTCAATTTGGCGATACAGTCAGCCAATAAAGGGAGGCTTAAGTATAGTAAACATTGAGGTCACTGTTCGAATCAGCTTTACATGAACCTCCCATATACCACATACTCACATAGGTTGGTATGGCCTAAATGTGCAGGTTTCATCACGATGTTTCCCCTCGCCGTAAAAGCATGGGTTAGTATTCAACTAACGAACGTAACTCAGAAAAGACTCATTGGTACATGGCGGCAATGGGATTCGAACCAAGTACCTCCCGCTTACGAGCTTAACCACTAGGCCACCGATGCACCAGCCTAAGATAAGTATCAAAATATATTAAATAAGTTAATTATTATTGTTATTAAATCTTTATTACCTGGATCTCCGTGAGGTGGCGAAGGCCTGTCTCTGGGCAGTCTGACGCCCTCCCGCTCCTGCTGTAGGTAACAGGCGCCGCGGGGAATCTGGCCCTCTGAAATTGTGAAATAGTACAATGTAAATTTCACTACAATACTTTTTATAACACACGAAAGGGCACATCATCAGCAGCCCCTAAGCGTCCACTGTTGGACTTGGGTATGCTGTTGGTTTAGCCATAATATCTACGATAATTGGAATTGGCCGTGTGGTGTCCGGCAAAGCCGTGTGGTATCCGGCAGAGTAGAATAGAACCAACCCTTTACACTCGTGGGTGTATGGTATAAAGCGATTAATGGTTTTGAGACAAAAGATCTAGAGTCTCAATAGGCTGGAAAATGGGCAGCAAGATTTTCTATTGTTATATTTATAAAACTGCGGTCTCCAACCCGCCTGCCAAACGTGGATGGCAATAACCTCCCCTTTCGTGGGAGAGGTCCCTAAGTCCTGCAGTGGACTGTTATGGGCTGTGATGATGATGTACGATAAGTTCGTGTTCATAATTCAATAAGACGAGTGGCGAGTAGCGCCTCGCACTATCTGGGGACGATTCTCACGCTGTGACATCTCAAATTCGACATTATCTTTAGCCACAAATCTGTAGTAAAATGTCAATGTAGTTGGTCATCGACAAAACACGACTGGCGAAGATAGTTGAAAAAATGTTTTAGGCTGCCATAGAGACTTTAATGTCATCATTAATGGAGATTTGTAGCTAGATAAAATGACGAATTCGAGATGTCACCGCGCGAGAATTAGGTCCAGTAGGCATAGCACAAGTTACTCTCGCGCGCTATAAGCGAGAAAAAGCGCGACATAGGTATTGCTATATCTTTCGTCTTAGTATTGAGAGAAAGAGACAAACGCTCTCTCGCGGCGCGAGATTTGCCGCGGACACACTTGTGCTACGGCCACTGGGGGCGATTCTCGCTCGGCGACATTTCGAATTTGACATTTTTTCTAGCTAAATAACTTGTTTATTAATGCCTTTTTAGATTATCTTCCGCAATCAAAGCTTTGCGAGGACTGTTGGGAATAAGGGTTTTGGCTACAATCGAAATTTCAATGACTTTGTAATAGAGATTTGTGGCTAGACAAAATGTCGAATTCGAATGTTAAAAGCGCGATAATATGCGCCCTGGCATTTGCAACAGAGCGGCTTCAAGATACGTATGACCAATGGTAACTGTTTGCTTGCTCTTGATGACTTCATTTGTCAATACAGGAATCGAATAAATTAACGAGGTGATTAGCTCGTTAATTTATTCTAAAACAAACTTACAGAACTCTGACCTTTTATCAATAGAATACGATACGAGGATACCAGCTATCCAGTTTGTAATTATTTTGTCCATTTTCAGAGAGCGAGCGCTTATGTTTTTTCGCTTTGTTTTTCCCGCTTGTGTTATAAACTTCCAACGAAATACGAAAAGTTCTCAATAATAAACCTTCGATAATAACTTTCAGAATAGTAAATGTCGGGTGATGCCCCGCGGTCTTCGTTTCACGTGCACGGAATTACTTTACTACGAACAGAATCCCTTTATTTTGGACGATCAAAAATAGCCTGTCACTAGAGTATATCGTAGCTTTATATCAGAGAAATGTTTTTCAGAATTGGACCATTATTCCAGAGACACCCCTTACAACTTTGTCTCTTCTTACAAAACTTATATTTACGTGAAGGAGGCTCAAGATTACTGGTTCGTTATTAAGACTGTTATCTTAATGATAAATACACAAACTTTTGTAAGAAGATTTATATTTTATTCAATGCTAGTTAAAGATTTTACATCTGTAACTAGTTTTGTGTCCTGTGTACCCATGGAATTTCTTATTAAATGAGATTGGAACTATAGCTCTATTGTTGAACTATTATTTACCTATAAGTAATATAAACAGTGACAGTTTGTTAAAAAAAATGGTAGGTAAGAAAGACATATGATGTGCTATGTGATGCTGCAAATATACTTAACACATTTTGCAAAGTAATACCTACTATTCACGTTTCCTTTCGCAGAAATGTCACACGACCAACTGGGCTATGCTAATAACGGCCCGACCCCCGTCAGTGTCATATTATTACCGATTTCTTATTCAATTCCACCAAATATAAATAAACGTCCGGCTCTCCAAGTTTTACTCCCAATTTGCCTCCGTCAAGTGGCATCGAGCGGTGCCGTTTCTAATAGGGGTCCTGTACTAGAATCGATATACGTATCTCGTACTACTATTAACATAACTAGAGTAGGGTTTAAAATCAATACAGAATCAAATAAAGAAGAGTGTTAAAATCGCTTAAGTATTGTATCATCTCCGTTATTTTCTACAAAAGATTTCCACCCTCTTCGAAAAAGTACTTAAAGTTAATCAAACTTAAAGTAAAATGTCCAGACACGGTGTACCAGGAGAAACGACAGGCTTGCATTTCCATCAGTTTAATTCTTTCCAGGGAGTCTGCGTTTCGTCAGTGCGTCTACGCCTAAAGCAATTAAGGGAAGTTTCCCGCCAATTAGCCATCATTCCAGCAGTGTTCCCGTCGCATAAATTATAAACTTCCACTCGACTTTCAATGTCTTCGGTCGATGGCTGGCCACCCACCAATCCGAATACACCTAAGTACCCTAATGAAAAGGCTTCCAAAAGTTCCAATGAAACGGCAATTTAAAGATGGTTTAATAAACAAAATTCAAATTAATTAACGGGCCAAACAAACAACAAAGCGGTTCTCTAACGAGATAGAAATTTAATCTGTTTGTCCTAAGAATACATTTTAAAGACGGCTAAAGATAAGCGGTGCCATACACGGAAATTTTGACGAGATCACATCACCTGTGTATGCAAGCTACGGTGAATGCTATATTTAAAACTGTCATTAGGCATGTTATTATGATTTTATCAGTGGTCCAAAGTAACGGGAAACAACTTTTTCTACATATTAAGCTACCTGAATTGACACCATTTTGTCAAGTTTGTTAACAGCTATGCTATTAACGATGTTGAAAATTTTCCGTTTAAATTCACACTTCTTCAAAGAAAAGCGCCCTAGCTTTTTTCCGGGCTCATACATCGCCCTTTTTATACCTACACGAACTGTATTTGAAGGTTTGTGGATAGGGGATTTCAACGAGTGATTTAAATTTCAAACGAACGGAATTCCATTCTAATTTCTCGTCAAAATGGATTCTCATACCGATCAAGTACGGGATCGGGTAAATTCGTATGAATTTTTATTATACAATTTGCATTTTGCACAGAATACATTGTAGAATTGCCAATAGCTACACACGGTATAGGTAGGCTAATAGTTTATCAGATAAAGTTTTCAATAATGATTTGATTGCTACATTAACAATAACTAACCGAGCAACAAAGTAAATTCCTTGCGTAGCTTTGGTTAGCTGCAATAACAGAATAAACGGCACAGTATTAGTTCTGCCGGCCTACCTAATCAATAAGCCTTTTTTGTACTACTTAATGACAAGAGCTCAACTGATGATCAGTTGAGCTCTCTGCTCGTTTATCGAACTGACGTCGACGATTTATGCACGTAGATAAGTTTCATGTAACAAAAATTCAGAACCGTCACTCAAGAATATCAGCAATGTTTCTTGGCGGCAGAACAGGATAAGGCGGTGGTACTCACTAAAGCGGATTTCTCAGGCTTGATGGAGTCCTTCCACCCGATAAAACTTATGCAGCACATGATCCAGCCAGCACAGGCGTGATTCGACAAACTCTCACGCCAAGGCTGCCACTTCCTACCTCTGCCGGCTTACCCGAACCCAAAGCCTACGCGAATACACACTGTAGTCATAAGTGTTACTCAAAGGATAGACTCCACCCGCACGTAAGCCTACTGTACTTCTTACAGGTTCTTCGAGTTGCGGAGAATGATATATGGCGGGAATGACTTAAACTCCCCCCCTACGTAAAACAGGCGTAGCTTCTTCCATTGCGGAGAATGATCTATGCCGGGTATGACTCTATACTATATTCATACCTCTGGCTTTCTGCAGCAGTGTGACGGTGGGGTTCTGCGCCCTCGGCAACCGGCCGGCGCCCCCCAGAGAGCTGAGCCCCGCGGCGGGGGCGCTCAGCGACGTCCGCAGCCGGCCCTGCTCGCCCTCCGACCCGCTGCCGCAGCCGTTCTGGTCACCACTCTGGAAATTTGTTTGGGTTATTGTGATTTTTGGATGATTATTGAATTGGACTGTTTGACATTATGTCCACAGTCATATTTTGTCATCGCACTGATCGCCATCGATAACCCTATCCTATACCTAGGTCACTATTATACTATATAGTAGTATAGTCATGATGGAATATTTAAACTTGTTACTGTATGTTTTTCTTTGTTTTATTGGAGAGAACTAGGAGAGTTTTTCAAGACAGGGGTGAAAAATAGATTAGGGTCGGTACCGTGGAAGTGATACTTCTGGTATTGTAAACGTCCATAAGCCACAGAATCTTATACACTTGTTTGCCACCTTAGTGGTAAAAAAATGTAAGAGATTCGCTCAATCAATATGATATCACCGCAATCCGATTTGCTCCCATACGGTAGAACCTACTGACTTCAGAGCCTACATCTAAGTAGGCTTACATTCTAAAACCTACGATGAATTTGAATAGTCTGTCAGGTGTCGGTACAGGTCAGCGGTGCCTTTTCACTAAATTGTTCAAAACTCAAACATAAAATTTATTGCTGATGCTAAAAGTTCATCACTACTGGACATAGGCCTCCCCCAATGAGCGCTCTAGTCCTTGGCTTGCCGCATTCAGCTTTTACCTGCAGCCTTCCGCAAATCGTCACTCCACCGCAGCTGGAGGGCATCCTACATTATGCTTGCTGAGTCATGGTCTCCACTAAAGTTTTTTTTTATTCTAGACTATCCAGGCATTTGACAGTCATCTCATCTGGTGGTAAGTGACGATGCGGCCGAAGATGGAGCATGCCTGTCTAGTAACAGCCTATTCACTCTAGCCTTGAAGACGTCCTGATTATAGTGATCAGGGAACACACTTGCAGGCAACGCGTTCCATTTCTTAGTCGTTCGCATTATATAGGTTGAACCTAAGCGGCTCGTGCGGGTAGCTGGAAGATCTACTACATAAGGATGAAGCGCTCGCCCGGAACGCGTATCTCAATGGCGAAAAGAGGCCGGCAGAATGAGGTCAAGCAACTGTTTCGAACACTCTCCGAAATGCAACCTGTAAAAGACCGACAGACACGCAACCCTGCGCCGATGCTCGAGGCTCTTAGCCACAATCAATTGCGGGTCACAAATTATCTTCTTTTCACGTTTTTCCACCGAATCCAAAGCGGCCAGTTGGTATTTGGCTGATCCATCCCAGAGATGGCAGCAATACTCCATGCATGATCGGACGTGTGCTTGATATAACTGAAGCAACTGCTTTGAAGTGAAGTACCGCCTGACCTTCGAGAGGATACCAAGTTTCTTGGCTGCAATTAGCTTAGAGCTTTGGTTTCGATGACCTGTCCAAAGTTAAGATTGGTTTATAGCTGGTCTATAGGTACATTCTGGAAAGCCGTTTGGCGGAAAACAAACACGCCTGTGTTTTGGTAGCGTTGAACGCCGCTAGATTGGCTTCGCCCCAGTCGGGGACTGCCTTGAGAACTTCGTTTAAACGCCTAACCATGGCCTCTCGACAAGACTGAATGTCGTCCCTGTTAGCTTTCGAATCTAACAGATATCTATCCGTTACTGTGCTGTCGTCAACGTGCCCAAGGGTACCGGGTACTAGAAGACAGTTAATATGCAGCAAGAAAAGAGTCGCGGACAGAACCCCGACCCCTGAGGAACCTCCGCGTCTATAGCCTGAAGATCAGACGAGTAACCATCGAGAACTACCCGCATAGATCGTCCACTCAGAAAGTCCGAAATCCAGGGGCAAAAGCCAACAGGAATACCAAATGAGGGAAACTTGCTTAACAGGGCTGCGTGCCAAACCCTGTCAAAGGCCTTAGAGATATCAAGCGACAATGCAAGGACCTCACCATGCTTCTCAATGGCCTCGCTTCATATATGAGTGGCATAAACCAGAAGGTCCCCAGTCGACCGACCACGGCGGAATGTGTACTCGAACTCGTTTACCCCAGCGGTTATCGGTTCTTCGGCAGATATGGCCGCCTACTGCCACTTCAGCGTACTAATTCGGTGCGCTATATCAGTAACTTTTGTTCTCTGTCGGATTATCGTTGCGATTTTTGTCCTTCAGTGAGACTTCGACCACAGCACGTTCCATAGCACGCTGGCTGAGCGACCTTGAAATGGTGAACAAACCATACCGTACGTGTCCGTCCACGTCTCGGCACCGTTTGTCATGACAAATACTGATATATAGCTTTGTTATGTTGACGTTACTACCTTCGTTACGAGCTTATTAAATCGGTTTTAATAACTATCTAGATGTGACTACAAATTTACCAAAACGAGCTACGCGAATTTTGCGATGGGACGTGGGAGAGTAGATAATGTGATTGCAAGAACGGGCAAAATTTACATAAACTGTATTTCCATTATATATGTAACATTTTCTTTTCATAAATGTCTGTGGATTAATCGTAGGTATGTGCGCTTAGATCAACCCAGTTCCACAGGTAAAAGAATATGATTTGTTATAGTCAAAACTTTATTTCTCGAATAATGTTGTTGTTAAAGTATTTACGCAACTTTCCGACGAGATCTGTACGTTCTTGAAATATTAATAAAAGAAGCAACTTTTCGCTCGTTTTCAATATTTCGCGGAGATGCTATCAAAGTTTTAAGAGTTTTTCCTTTGATATTACTTTGTTCCCAGAGATCAGCCTACCATTTTAAACTTCCTTAAATAATAACCTGAACTGAGGGTCCATCCTTAATATTCTATTAAGTATCTCATTTTTAATCAGATAATGGCTAACGATATTTATTTTCGGCTGATTTTATCTTTTATCTCTTAGGAACAGTTGCTATTTTAAACTTCGTCCGCGCGGACCACTCAATTTTTATTTTAGGACTAAGCTAAATATCAAAGCAAATATCGTAGAGAAAAAGACTATCTTTGCAGGTTTTAGAATGAGCTCTACTGAGGTTTTCCTAGAGTACCCTTTGTTAACCGACAAACCACTCTGTCCACCTGGTTGGCGGGCATTATCTACGCTTGTTTGCCATATTTGTTAAATGTGGTAAAAAAACCGCGATACAGCAGGCGAAAGCAATGCAGGCTCACATAAAACAACTGATAAACTGACATACATATAAATACAGACTTGTCTACATTATAGTGCCATAAATATTTAAAAAAATGTACTGCTATGACTGCCAATTTGAGCATTTAAAATATATTTGTAACTTTTATAGTGCATTATTTTGGCGTTAATGATGAGGTAAACTAACTAAATGCTGAACACTGTTCTAACTGTCACTATTCTATGAAATAAAATGTTTCATTTGGGCGATTTCAAAGAGAGGCAGCGCGATATAGTACAGTCGCCTAAGGAGATGGCTGACCCCAACATTCCGTAAAACAAAGGTACAACATATGGATGGGTCAGATATGACCTCATTCGACTGTACTGAAGTGGTAAAATATTTTAAACTCTGACCGTCCATGTCGTCTTGTTTAGTTTTAAGCCACCGACATAATATTTGGTAAGCACCAATGGAGTGACCAAACCCAATAAGCTTTCATCCTGTGTCTATTTTCCTGTGAAATGTTAATTGCATATTTTTAAAACAGGGATCTAATTGACACCCCGTGATGTTAAATTATTATTATCTACTATCTTTTGCCCGCGTGGAAATCGTTTTTAGGGCAGTTTATCTTTTTCTTGAGCGACCTTTAAAATGATATCCCTGATGTATGAAAGTTAAGCTACAAAGGTGTCAAGTGGTAGCTCTGGTTCTATCCAACCGATTTAGATGAA
This sequence comes from Blastobasis lacticolella, assembly GCA_905147135.1. Lineage (NCBI taxonomy): Eukaryota > Metazoa > Arthropoda > Insecta > Lepidoptera > Blastobasidae > Blastobasis > Blastobasis lacticolella. The sequence goes on from LR990051.1 coordinate 7,075,523, forward strand.
GCATGGCCTAGATTTTAAGTTGGAACCCAAACTACCAAACTGGGAAAAACCCCATCAAAATCTATTCGGCGCCATTTCCATGTTTCTTATAGTTTAGCTGGTCTATTATGGTTCTACATCAGGTTTTCCAGTTTCCAAAGAGGCCCCGTGGGCGACTCAAGAAGCGATGGATTGACATCGCTAAGTCGAATGCGAGAGCCAACGGCTTACGACGAGAGGGTGCCGAAGACCGGGCGAAGTGGAGAAGATTGAGTACGAAACCGGACGCTAGCCCTGGTACGATGATGATGATCAGGTTTTCCAGTTTCCAAAACTCTTTTTTACTGTTTTATTATATATATCTGAAAAACGTAGTCCAGTAGTAAAATATTTCAAAAACATCCGTACTCACCGCGAACTTACGGCGGGCGGGAGGCGTGTCCTCGAAGTGTACAGGGCGGAACGATCGGCGCGCGGGCTGCGGCGATGCGCCGGCGCTGCTGGGCTGCCAGACAGGCAGCGGCGGCGGTGGCGGCGCGCCGGGGCTGGGTGCGGGGGCGTATGTCGGTGGCGCGGGCGCGTTCGACGGAGGCGCGGGCGCATACGACGGAGGCGCCGGCGCGTGCGCGGGGGGCGCGGGGGATGAGGGCGGCGGCGTTGGGGCACCCGGCCGCCACACCGCTGGGGGAGAAAGAGTTGGGGTTATTGACTGTGTTCTTCCATACGAGTGTCGTTGCACATCATAATCATAATTTCAGCCACAGGACGTTTACAAAGCTTAGGCGGGCCCGGGCCCTCGAGAGAAATACCGGGATTGACGCCCAGATGATTAAGATGATGATGCTATGGAATAACGAGCTTCCTGCAGCAATTTTTCTAAACCCCAATAACGCATTGGAACCTTCAAGAGGCAAGACTACTTCTCAAAGGCGGTAAGTATTCGCGACTCAATCACGCGACGTATATCCATCAATCACGCCAAATGATAGTTTGATTCTAGGTGTGTAAAGTTTACACTGTAAACACTAAGTAGATTATTGCTGGCATGCGGCGGTTGACGCTAAAGACTAATATGTACCTAAACAACACGACTCTCAGACTCAGCTAACAAGCGGCCAAAGAGCGACGCGAATAATCCAACACAGGGTAGTGGGTGGGTTACCTATCTACTCAAGCCACACCCGCGCTGCCTGTAGCGAGCGCCAGCGCTGGTCGGCTGCCATAAAGATCCGAAGACGCCGGGGTTGCCGCGGTCGTACGGACATACGAGATACTCGTACATACAAAGTAAATTATTATACATACGAGTAAATAACAAATATTAGCTACATAATTAAGTTTTAAGTACGCGTCATATTAATAATTGGCTCTCCCATCCCACTCATAAACCATCGCTTCTTAAGCAGTCGGTCGCTCTGTAATTACATAATCTGCCAATCTTGTATCATTATTACCGTGAACCCGAGTCCTCGCGCGCGAGAGCACAACCGGTACATTGATGCCAAAATCCCAAAATCAGGTAAAGTAGGAAAGCGAACACTAGCAGAAGCCGGTAAATCCCTCAGATGATAATGATGATGATGATGTCTGGACCAACCAATAAGCTGTAGGTTACGTATCAAGAAAATCCTATTATTAAAGAGACGTCATTCTCTAAACATCCAGAAGTAACCACCTAATTCGTGTCAAGCTAATGTGTTTATTTAATATTTTCACTTTCCACAGAGCGAACCGCCGCCGCGTCGCCGCCGTTAACTAGGCATGGGTATCGAGCCGTAATCAAAATTAGATTGCCATACGCACTCCGTTGACACGGCCCGTCCTAATCAATGACCAATCCATTTAAGCTGTTCACGCCGAGTGCTTATTTTACGGCTGGCGGTAAATCACCACGAGGCAATGTTTGCGTCGGCCCGGACCAGACATCCGCGACGTTTCGTGAGAAAAAGTAGGTGTTGTATTATATTCCAGACCCTAATCTTGCTACCTATCAAAGTCGTTCATCCGTTTAAGCGTGAAGAGGTAACAAAACCACACACACACTCAAACTTTCGCATTTATAATATTAGTGACTGCGGTATTCTGTAAGGTAGAGGTACTTCCCCAGTCAGGTGGTTCCAATTCGAACGGGATAACCCATAGTTAAGAGAGGTCTCTCTTATTAATATTATTATACTATATGTTTTTAACTATACTATATTATATTATAGATTTATATAGCTACTACATATATACTATAGAATTATACTATTTTCTTTTAATATATATTATTCCAGACTTTAATCTACCTACTTACCTACAAAATTTCACCCATATCCATTTAGGCGTGATTAATTTGACTACCATCACATCTGAGGTTCAGTGATCTACTATGGTACATGCTTCTTTCTCAGAAAAGGGGTAAGGCAGTTGGAAGAGACGCTGAAACGTTCGTGGGGTAGGTAGGGGCGCACCCCAAACACCAAGAAGTGCGTCAGCTCTAACAGCTGTTATTTATTTATTAAGGCTTACGCCCTAGTTTTGTTCGAGCCGAAATCTGCTTAGACACCTATTCCAAAACAAAGTGTCCCACCGCGATTGTTTGTTCATCTAACTAAAAATCCTGCACAATACCACCAAGGACGTCGTATTCGTATGATACACGTATCGGTCACTGCGCAAATGGGGGCCGAAATAATATTTACACGCGTCACGTCGGCTGCACGCTCTGCGGCGGTGGTGTTTTGTACAAATTAGGTTAGCGGCGGCGCGCCCCGGCCTGGCGCGACGTAATCGCTTAGCCTATTAAGCCCGTGATGTGATCACGCCCCTATATCCTCCACATATTTACGTCTACGCACTGATGTGTACACAATGCTGGCTTCGTTTGCGACGGCGCGGTGCCGAGGCCGCGACGGCGGGGTGCCGAGGCCGCGACGGCGCGGTGCCGAGGCCGCGACGGCGGGGTACCGAGGCCGCGACGGTGACGGGTGATATCGGGTGACTTCGGGGTCTTCGGAGACGTTGGAGGCTATTTTTTAGAGGGCAAACGAGCTTGCTGGCCACCTGATGGGAAGTGATCACCGCCACCCATGGACACTTGCACGGACTACAACAAACATTTGATTTCAAATAAACTTGAAATCATATATTAACACTAACTATAAGGAAGAACATTGATTGATAGAGCACGAATTTGTTATAATAAACAACAACAGGTACTGAAAAGAAGTAGTATAGTTACGTTATTCTGAGGAGCGTCGGTGGTCTAGTGGTTAAGGAGTCTGACTTGTACCCCGAGGTATGGGGTTAGAACTTTCCGAGTTACATTAGTTAAACACTAACCGATGCTCTTACTGTGAGGGAAAACATCGTGATGAAACCTGCTGATGATCCAATCCGGTCAGGTTCCCCTGTTAACAGGGTCACGGTCAGATGGCAGTCGCTCCACCTGATCTGCCAAATCCTGGATAATGGTCAAGGCGGACCCCTTGGCTCACGCGTGAGAACAGAACCGGTACATTAACGCCAAGATGACCACCATAGTTACGTTATTCTAGTCCCGTTCACAAACAAGCAGGACACAACAATTAAACGCGATTTAGGCGTTTTTAAGCCCTTTTTTTTAATTAACCATGTCGATTTGTAGCTTGTCCTGCATTATAATATCTTTGGCCTCGCGGGCTATACAAAGCCCATTAGGAGTCTGTGCGCGTTCAAAATTCCAGATCACATTCCGCACGCGGCCGGGGATTAAATCGGATCGAGATAATTGGTTATTTATCTAAAAAGCCTCGATGCCCGCGCCGCGGGACTTCAAAGCGAATGAGCGAATGCAAATAAATTAAAAGTGAGCTAAAAGCGAATTCAATTAAGGCACTACCGGGGAAAAATGCTCGCAATTTTCGTGTGTGTCCCCTCTCTGGCGGCCAGGTGATACCTGGAGTGGCATTTCAGTGAGCACGTGCGGATTATTTTGGCAAAAAGGAAACCTGGTCCGAACCTATTTAGTTGGCGGCGGCAAGTTAATTAACCCTGCAATAAGTAACTGTGAAATGAAATGGCAGAAATGGAACACTACATCAGTAGAATACGTAGGATGAAATAATAACTCATGCAGAAACTCGTTGCAGGTTGGAGAAAATTAAATGCTACAGACTTATTTTCGTTGCAAGAGCACGAGCTTTTGTTAATTGGTTATTTTGCAAATACAGAGAAGCTTTTCAATTGTTCTTTATGGAATAGCGTAGCTTACAATGCCGTAAATGAAATATAAACAATCAGAACAAGGCAATCGATCCAGATGAACCTTACACTCCTACGTAAGTACGTTTTGTAAAAGAGCCCGTAGAACTTTATCGCTCGAGGTCAAATATATCAACTAGATCTACACTACTATCGCATACTAATCGGCGAAATTGATCAAGAACATAGACAGCACAAGGCGAGCCGCTGTAAACAAGACGTTGCATTGTATCTGAGATACAAGTAAATCATTTACGTAGTTTAGGTGTCCATACTATCAATAACTAGAATTAAGTACCTATTATTATTTGTGCAAGAGTTGCAAATTTGGAGCCTTTATTTTATTTGTACCCATTTACTATAAGTAGGTATGTTGTAATTTTTAACTAACTTGTAATTTTTGATAAATTTTATTTGAATAAATAAATTTATTATTATTATTATCTGTTTATATCTTTTACCCGCAACTTTGTTCGCTTGACCATTTTTTGTATTTTTCCTACGTACCTATTCCATTCTACATTTTCCTAACAATCATCATCATCATCATCTCAACAGCAGAACGTCACTGTCTAGGCTTCTCTCAAACCTACAATTTCCAAACAATATTACTCGCGTAGGTGTAGCCAAAGCAATGTCTACAATTTTCCTTACAATTTACAAATACACTTCCTATTCAAACTTAAACCTTTTAGAATAGGTATAGTGTATAGAAGAATAGATACCATTACAAGTTGCTGTCAAAATATGAAGTTACAAATGACATAGTAATATCGGGAGACAGCGAGACGGACGGATGGCTGGCTGATGTTGACGGCATGCCCGAGTACGACAATGGCCAGAAACATATTAGTTATATTCTAGTAGATATATTATATACCCACAGCAATATGTAATTGTCAGTTCAACTGCGAAAAGAGCACTCGAGAGTGAACAGGATACCTACTAGTAAGAATATAGGTAATGAGGAAGTGTTCAATTTGTTATTTTTCTGATTGAAGTAAAGACAAACATGTAGCAAATTGTAAGTAATACGTGGGGATTTTACAACGCTTTACCCAATGTATTCAATTTACGTTTTTATGGTTAAAGGCGTATTAAAAAACCTGTACCTAATCAATTAATTGCGTTAATTAACCTCGTGCACACAGTTTTAATTAAATGTAGCTTGCTTATATATACTTCCAAAGTTTATAAAGTGAATAGGGCGAGATCTCCGTCCTGACGAGAAGACCGACAGATTCTATGAAATACCTACTTAGTTTGAGTTTATAAATTAATATAACTAACCCAGTTTGTTTCTGGCAAACATTTGTGGTTTAGCGCTACCCTTCACGAGAAACATGCAGTGTAGGGATTCGTAGTTGCCTGTCAATATGCATGCGTAAAAGAGGGCTATTTTATATTCCTAAACATATTTCAAAGTTGAAAATGTACCTAGCTCCCATACCTACAACTTATTTTGCTGACTATACACCCTATATGTATATGTATTGATTCTATTGCGAGCGTCAAAACATGCAGCACACACGGAGCATACACATCCGTATCTTTTGATTGCGTTAACTTAGAAGTTTCTAGAAGTAGATAACTCCTGAAAAAAGGTCTAGACAGACGAACGGACAACAAGTTGATCCTATATAGGTTTCGTTTTTTCAAAAACAGGCTGTACTACAACTACACAAGTTACGTAGTTAGGTCCAGTTTTCCACGGGCATCATTGTCGATTCCGAACGCAACTTTCGAGTTTTCTCATCTCTCGCACGGCCCTGTTAACTAATGCTGCCTTATTTAATTATGAAACTTGCCCCACAGTTCGTTCTATGCAGGTTCTAGTTGAACCGAGCAGTAAACAAGTCGGCGAATCCACGTCACGTACCCGACACCGCCTAGTTTGAAGGACTATTTTGGAAAGTTGAAGAAGAAATACAATACGGGAAAACCTAACAGAAAGTACAAAACTGCGCCAATTCGGCTCGGGTTACAATATTTTTCTTAGATTACAATGTATTTAGTTTAGTTTCATTTATTTCTCAAGGGTAAAGATTCATTTTTTACATAAACGTGTAACGTAAAATACAAAATTTACCTACCGAGATCGATAGATGGCGCGAAAATGCATATTATAACTTTATATTTTACTAATGTAGGTATACAGTTGGTTTGTCTTTGGGTTTGGGGTATTACATTTTTATTATTTTGTTTAAATAGTAGTCTTATCTATTAGGTAGAAACACGTAATTTTTTTGGGTTACATCTATTACAATAGCAAGCCGACGGAACATTACGAATAGATAAATAAAAACAATAATCATAGCGTTAATATCTCGGTTATGCTTGATTTAGCAGATCAGGTAATTACAGTGGCGCGACTGCCTTCTGAACTCCGTGACCCTGCTATCAGGGGAACCTGACCAGATTGGATCATGGTTACATATTCAGTCTTCTGAATATGCTGGTTTAATCACGACGATTTCCCTCACCGTAAGAGCGCCGGTTAGTGTACAACTAATGTTACTCTGAAAAGAGTCATTGGTACATGGCAACAGTGGGATTTGAACCCGGTACCTCTCGCATCACGAGTCGCATACCGTTACCACTAGGTCACCGACGTAAGTAGTATTATCTTTAAATGTGCAGAACATCAGTAGTCCTTGTATGTAGTATATTATTTACTTTGAGGTAGCTAGTACCCAGCGCGCTAAAACCACGACAACTACAGGCGATTCATACAGCTGACTACACCGCTGGAGTGGCATAGCATTGCAATGCAATAGCGAGGCACCATGTCCACCCATAGGCGGTTACCCAACGCGCGGACTCATAACCGTTACTTCCGTTCCGTGGTTGCAGACGCGGGGTGCTCCCAACTTTTCTCGTTACAAAGTGCTTGTTTGCAAGTACAACAGTTGTTTCTCGTTACCATCCAGTTGTAACTGGGTAAAGCTGGTTGAATGCAATCTGCCGTGTCAGGTTACCTTATACTAGAAGTTTTAAAAATGAAATAGTAACGTTTGTAGGCAGGGTTTGTTTGCAGGCTTGTTAAGCAAGTTACTCCTGATGATTTTTATACCTGGACTGCTGAATGTGGGCGTTCGGTCAATTTGCGTGGTCCGTAACAATAAAATACTTATGTTGCCTACTAGTGTGTGTGAGCCCTATCAGTCTAATCTGAGCTGGACACCTTCAAGGCCCGTTCTAAGAGGAGTGTTCCATTGTTGGCCGCGTTGTCATAACCAGCTGGAGAGATGGAAGTTTAATGATTATTATTACAGTCAAAAAGTAGCTTGGTAAGACATTTAACAAAATTTAGAATGTTTCCTAGTATGGATACCCAAAATCTGCGTATACAGAGAAGAATAACAGTAGTAGAAACTGATGGGCTAGGTTGTGACAGAAATCTATAAAAGTGACTAGTAATATAGCTGTACTGAACTAAGATTACACAAGCTTTGCAGTGGCTTGCGTGGAAGGGGGATATAATAATTTTTACCTTTCCTAGCATCCGCCTATAATTTTGTCATCCCGTTGACTTTTACTTCTTCTTTTTCTGTCTACCGTGGTATGGACGAAAAGAAAGGTCAAATGAAAAACATACATTGCATTCGCCTTTATTAAAATCGATAGAATTTATTTGACAATTTTCCATCAGGTCCGTCCGTCCGGACTATCCTTGTGCCTCCCTGGACAATAATAATACACCCAAGTAACAAACAATTGTCATTCTGACTCCCAACGCATGGCGATTAACAAAACAAAACATTAGAGAAAGGACAAAAAAAAAGAAGTTGTCAACACCCCTGTAGCGTTTGAGCCCCGCGAAGATATTAAATTATAGTCTAACCTAAGGGATGCTAATAGGGCCATTAGTTAAAAAGGAGGAAAGCTGGTAAAAACTCGAGGAGTAGACTAATGCCTCATTATGCGAGGCGACACCCCACCATTCACTTCGCGAGCACTGTGGACACTGGCGTTTTAAAACCTTACTCTGTTGCTACGTTTAGCTCGAGCAACGTTTAATATTCTGCAGAAAACGTTCAAGCAGGTCACTATCAGGTGCATTCGGACAGTCTGACACGGTTAAAAAGTTGTTGAAGTAGGTTGTACTTTAAGTTTTGAAGAGTATTTGCTGTGAGTCAGACCTTGTTAGCAATATATACATAGTATCTCCCTCTGTCCCTATTTATCTAAGTATGTGTCTTTAAAACTACGCAACGGATTTTGATGCGGTTTTCAACAATATATAGACTAATTCAAGAGGGTTAAGTCGATGTAAGCGAACGAAGTCCCGCCGGGTCCCCTTGTTGTGACAGTAAGTCATTGCAAAACTTACTGTCCGAGGGAGCTTCAAAATTTAAGATTTCTGTTTAGCTTCCGTAGCAATCTACAACCGCACGTCACGTTTTAAATTTTTTTACTTCTCCTATTTTAAAGTTGTTTTAGATTGAAGGCCTGGAAACATCATACATTTTTTTATGATAACATTTTTGTCATACTCATGCTGCCATGTAATAAAAACCTTGAATTATTCGGTTCTTCATTTTAAGCTAGGTAAAAAAGTGTCACAGTTGTGTACCTTTAAAGGAACTTTCAGCTCGCAAATAAAAATTAAATAAGGGTACGTTCACCCAACATATTTTTATCTATCACGCATTTGCGACTAACACAAATTCGTAAGTGGCGTAAGTGGCGCCTACGGCTGTACGCGTTCACTTCACACGCTGCCACCTGTAGACCGAGCAACGAACGCGTGGACCGTGAATGGGTTACCAGCAGCATGACTCACTACGCATAAACATCGTTACAATTTACTACAGAAGCTGCTACGTTGAAATTACGACGAGTGCACAAATTACCGTATTATGGTAGTCGGTAGCGGGAGCAAGAACTATTTCTATATGACAACATTGGTGCTAGATACGATATTACAATGATCTAATAGCGTTAATTAAATGAACTTCATAGTATTCAGAGCAACGTGTTATAGAGGTGGGCAACGCATTGGCGATACTCTTGGTGTTGCTTATGTCTAGGCAGGGGTATTAAAACATAAGTGTCTGTTTATCATACGAGGCGTAGCCGAGTATGATAATAGTTTGACACGAGTGTTTAATACCTAATTATATGCAGTTGCATACACTACTTTATCTACACTCATATTTTTACGTTAAAATATCGTACCTATAATTTTCTCAACTTAGCTGGAGGTAAGCTGCGAGTCAGTTCTGTTGTATCTACGCGTCGAGGATATCAAGCGGCGAGAAATTCACTTTACTACTTTCACATTTATCTATTTATTTGTTTAAAATAAGAAAAAACATTCAAAAACACAAATTACAACAATTACAAAAAATATTCTGTTTAGCGGGAAAATAATTACACAGAATACAAACATGAACATTTAAATTTCGAATTTGAATTTGTTAAAGACATCTAAGTATTCAGCCTGCATTACGCCGTGTCCCGGCGCTCGACAAAAAATTAAAAAATAAAAGTGTTGCATAATGATTAAAAAGTTATTTTACGATACAGCTGTCATGAAAACAGTATGGGAAATGCTGTATCGAAATAACTTTTTAAAATTTTATAGTCTGGCGTTAAAAAAGTGTACCCTTAAACGACTGTTTTCGAATATGTAATTGGAACATTACGCTATGAGTATAGATAATAGTAGTTTATGCAACTGTCATATAAAAGGGGGTATTAAAACATGAGTGTCTGTTTATCATACGAGGCGTAGCCGAGTATGATAATAGGTTGACACGAGTGTTTTAATACCTAATTATATGCAGTTGCATACACTACTTTATCTACATTCGTATTTTGATGTTAAAATATCGTACCTATAATTTTCTCAACTTTGCTGGTAGTAAGCTGCGAGTCAGTTCTGTTGTAACTACGCGTTGAGGATATCAAGCGGCGGGAAATTCACTTTAGTACTTTCACATTTATCTATTTATTTGCTTAAAATAAGAAAAAACATTCACAAACACAAATTACAACAATTACAAAAAATATTTTGTTTAGCGGGAAAATAATTACACAGAATATAAACAGGAAAATATAAATTTTGAATTTGAATTTCTTAAAGACATCTAGGTATTCAGCCTACATTTGACCGTGTCCAGGCGCCCGACGAGAATTTAAAAAATATAAGTGTTGCATAATGATTTGTTGTAGGTAGTAGTTGATTATTATTTGTATGTATGTGGGTACCATCGTTGGGCAGTCATTAAATGCACTACTTAGCGTTCATACGTGTGTTTCATTGGGCTCCATCTCCGAATGTAACAGTGGCGACGATCAGCTGTAACTCACGAATTAGCATCATTTACGTAGAACGCAATGGCCAAAATAGCAGTAGGTTCACTTACTGTGTTTAACCATGAAGCAATGGAGTGGTCAATATATAAGGAGCGACTGGATCAATGGCTATTAGCTAACGATATCGGAGATGCCGAAGATAAGTCGGGAGTAAAAAGGCGGGCTATTTTACTTAGTAGCCTAGCGGAAACGACGTACCGGCTGGTACGAGATCTGGCGGTACCAGAGGACCTAAGTACACTGTCGTACGTGCAAGTGGTGAAACTGTTTGATAGACATTTTCAAACGAAAAAGTGCGGATTTGCCGAGCGTTACAAGTTCCATACTGCTACGCAGTCAGCGAGTGAAACGTTACCGGAATGGGCAGCACGCATAAGAGGCCTAGCTTCGCATTGTAAATTTCCAGCGCAAATATTAGAGGAAGCTGTGCGCGACCGCTTTGTACTTGGCATGTCAGTGGGACCGGAACGTGATAAGTTGTTTTCTATGGAAATGAATTCAGAATTAACTTCGAACAAAGCGTTAGAGATTGCGGAAGGAATTCGGTGCGCACGTATAGGAGCACAGCAAGCGGCGAGCAGCAGCCCAGCATTGAGCGCATTGGCACATGACCCCCTGCTGGTACAAAAAGTAGGCGTATCATCGGGCTACGGAGCGACGCAAGCGCGCCGCGGCGGCGGCGGCGGCGGCGGCGGCGGCGGCAGCGGCGGCAGCGGCGGCGCGCGGTGCGCGGCCTGCGGCTTTCGTGGACACCAAGTAGCAACGTGTCGTTACGCGGAGTTTAAGTGCAACAGTTGTGGTCAAAAAGGGCATCTTAAACGGATGTGCCAGCAGAATAGGCAAAAACAGCATTTTATTGAGGGTTGTGCTGATGCTAGTGATGATGACGGTAAGCAAGTAATTTTTAATATACGAACGTATCGCGGAGAACCTATGAAGGTGAGAGTATCGATTAACGAATTTTTTATTGATTTCGAGTTAGACACCGGCTCGGCCGTGACAGTAATTTCTGAAGAATTATTTGCCAAATATTTCGCACAGTACGTTATAAAACCGAGCAAAATAATTTTGCAAAGTTATAATGGGGGTAGGTTAATGACACTCGGCGTAGTCAGTTTGCCATTCACCTATAGGTCTATAACGCATCATATAGATGTGTATGTGGTGCGGAACGGCGGCCCACCGTTGTTAGGTCGAGATTTTATTTCTCGATTCAATTTGCAAATGACTACTATTAACAATTGTCATTCCAGTATGTGCGAAAACGTAATCAATAAATATCCAAGGTTATTCTCTAATACGCTTGGATGTTGTAATGAATTGGAAGTTGATTTAACCTTAAAACCCGATTCCAAGCCCATTTTTTGTAGATCTCGACCCCTCCCGTTCGCGCTAAGGGATAAGGTGGAACGTGAGCTTCAGAGACTCGTGGAGTTAGGAATATTAGAACCAGTCAAATATTCCGAGTACGCTAGCCCCATTGTGCCAGTTTTAAAACATGACAATTCGATTCGTATCTGCGCAGACTACTCAGTAACCATCAATAAGCAATTATTAGTAGAAAAATTCCCATTACCAACGGTGGATGAACTTTTTTCTAAATTGTATGGTGGAGAACAGTTTAGTAAATTAGACTTGTCGCGGGCGTACAACCAGTTCCGTTTGAATGACTCATCGCAGATGCTGACTTGTATAAATACGCACAAGGGTTTATACAAATATACAAGGCTGGTATTCGGGTTATCGAGTGCGCCAGCCATCTTTCAAAGAGCCATGGAGTCGTTATTGACGGGGATAGACGGGGTTCTTTTATTTTTGGATGATATATTAGTAACGGGCAAAACTAAGGAGGAACATTTAAAACGCCTAGATGAGGTTTTTAGTAGGTTAGAAAGGGCAGGCTTAGTACTACAGAAAGAAAAATGCTTCCTGTTCCAAGAATCCGTGTCGTATTTGGGCTATTCTATTGATAAGCATGGTCTACGTAAAACTTTAGATAAAGTTAAAGCAATTTTAAAAGCCAAGGTTCCGTCGAATGTTTCTGAATTAAAGTCATTTTTAGGTTTAGTCAATTATTATCGGAATTTTGTTAAAAATGCTTCGATGATCTTAAGCCCATTGTACGATTTATTAAAGAAAAATGCCAGCTGGAATTGGACTAAACAACACGACGAATCGGTTTTAAAAATTAAGCAAGCATTGGCATCGGATAACACTTTAGCACATTACAATCCAAACGCGCAAATTATTTTAACAGTTGATGCATCCCCCTATGGCCTAGGGGCAATTCTAGCTCAGACAGAAGATGGCATAGAAAAGCCCATCTCATACGCATCTCGCTCTTTAACGGCAGCCGAAAAGGGATACAGCCAAATACAAAAAGAATCCACGGCAATTATCTTTGGTATTAGGAAGTACCACCAGTATTTGTTTGGTAGGTCGAACCCGTTTCTATTACGTACCGATCACAAACCGCTTTTATCCATATTCAATCCAGAGAAAGGGATTCCAGAGATAACGGCTAATAGATTACAGCGTTATGCTATATTTTTATCGGCTTATAACTATAGAATTGAGTATGTTAAGAGCGCGCAAAATTGTGCCGATTTCCTTAGTAGATCCGTAGAACACGACTCATCTGCAAAGTGCAGTTCGCGGGATGCCGCAACTTACGTACAATTTGTATGTGAAGGGAATTCGTTTTTATCGCTGGCAGATATACGAGAAAAAACCCGATCAGACGTGACTTTAAGTAAAATTACAAATTGTTTGTTGGAAGGTTGGCCTATGAAAGTAAAAACAAACGAGTTGAGACCGTATTATGATTGCCGTAATGAACTATCGGTCGAGGAAGGTTGCATTATGAGAGGACACAAGTTAGTTATACCGCCATCTTGTAGACAAGTAGTCTTAAGTGAATTGCATAAGAGTCATTTAGGCATGACAAAGATGAAAGCAGATGCACGGAACAGGTTCTGGTGGCCGGGCCTATCAGCTGATATAGAACAATATGTATCTAGCTGCCGCGTATGCGCAGCGCTGCGGCCCTCCCCGCCCCGCGCCCCGCTCACGCCTTGGCCTTATCCGCCTCGCGCGTGGCATAGGGTGCATTTAGATTTTCTAGGCCCAATCAACAACAAAACATACTTGGTGGCAGTCGATGCCTACTCAAAATGGGTGGAATGTTTTGATGTCTCTTCAAGTTATTCCTCGCGAGTGGTTATTGAGAAATTGTGCGAAATAATGGCAAGATTTGGTTTATTCCATACAATTTGCACAGATAACGGAACTTCATTTACTTCGCTTGAATTCAAGCATTTTTGTGCTAGGAACGGAATTACCCATTTAACGTCACCGCCTTACAATCCGGCGAGTAACGGACAAGCGGAGTCATATGTTAAAATAGTTAAAAATGCATTGAAATCTCTCGTACTGGAAGGAACTAATTTCAAAAATATTAATTTAAAATTACAGCAATTTCTTTTACGATATAGAAATTCCGTTCATAGCACAACAGAAAGGTCACCTTCGGAAATTTTGTTTGGTCATAAATTAAGATGTCGGTTAGATTTGCTAAAACCAAATGACTCAGTACCATCAAACACAACCCTCGACGAAATGGTGAAATCAAAACAGTGCTTGCAGTGTAAAAATTATGGTGGTAAACGATCACTCAACTTACAATTAAACGATAAAGTGTTAGTTAAGGTTTATGTAAACAACAATAAACATACCTGGAAATCGGCATAATAACGCGGAAATTTGGATCTTCGATGTATTTAGTACGTTTAATAGATAACAACGAAATCGTCAAGAAACATGCCAATCAATGTTGGAAATTGAAAGGGGAGGAAGGACCGGATTGCGAGCCAGCTGTTGCTAAGCATCCTCATCAAGCGAAGGAGCACCTGGTGCCCGCCTTCGTATTACCTACGACGGACAGAGTGACCATGCAGCAGAGGGAAGTTTCGGTGGGTTCACCAGACCCGGCTACCGGCCCACTAGACCTTCAAGAGGTTATGTCAGCGGCAGGCTGCTCTTCAGGTGCGGAAAATTGGTCTAGCTGTGAGCAGAGTCCAGAGAGAGCCGTAAACAGTGAGGTGTTAGCCCAAACAGATAAGGGACGGCCAGTTGACGATGCTGACTCAGATCCTCCCCAAACTTGTTATTCCAAGCGAAATCGGAAACCTGTAGATTATAGGAAATATTATTAAAACTATTGGTGGAGGGATGTTGTAGGTAGTAGTTGATTATTATTTGTATGTATGTGGGTACCATCGTTGGGCAGTCATTAAATGCACTACTTAGCGTTCATACGTGTGTTTCATTGGGCTCCATCTCCGAATGTAACATGATTAAAAAGTTATTTTACGATACAGCTGTCATGAAAATAGTATGGGAAATGCTGTATCGAAAAGTAATTTTTTAAAATTTTATAGACTGGCGTGAAAAAAGTGTATCCTTAAACGACTGTTTTCGAATATGTAATTGGAACATTACGCTATGAGTGTAGATAAAATATATTATTTATTTTGCAATGTTGAATGAGTGATAAAATGGAATTGATATACTCGCTATTATCTAGACTAATATTATAAGTGAAAAGATTTGTATATTTAATGTATTAAGTTTGTTTCAGAAACTAATACAGCGATTTTAAAAATTCAAAATTCTTTTTAGAAGAAAGATGACGATTATTATCATCATCTTGGCGTTATTGTACCAGTTGTGTTGTCGCGCGCGAGGGCCCGGGTTCCGGCTTGACCATGATTCAACATTTATCAGATTAGATAATTACAGTGGAGCGACTGCCATCTGACCTCCTTGACCCTACCAGGAATTGAACCTAACCAGATTGTGTCATGGTATCACTGAGTAACATAGGCACATACTTTTTATCTCGGGAAAAAAAAAAAATATAAAAAAAAGGTATTTATTTACAATTCAGCTGACATATAAAAAATAAAATTATTAATAATAGGTTCCCGCGGGAGAGCTGATTTTTAGAGATCCGAACAACGTGCCGGTGAAAGCCACTGAGAACGACTATAGTCATAAATAAAACGCTGAACAGATTACGCAACAAAATTTAGTTTTACGGTCGATCAATTATTAGGGAGTATCTATTAGGGAGTAACTATTAGGGAGTATCTAGTAAAGAAGTAATTACTTACATTTATGTTTTCTTATATCCAAACCATTAAAAATTGTAGAGAACTACGTTAATATCTACATACAAATACCAAGCCCAAAGCACGAATACCCGCCTGCCTAGCGTGGAGATTATGGCAATAACCTCCACTCTCGTGGGAGAGGCCAATGTCCTGTAGTGGACTGTTATGGGCTGTAGCTAGTGATGATGATGATGTACAAATTGCAAAATTGAAGTATAAATAGACCGCCATGATATAACTAACGGCACCTACCTATGTAGCGTAAAAGAGCAATCTGAACATAGCAAAATTCGTCCCGATTTTATTTTCACCCAGCAGCGTGCGATTTTGGGGACACGGCCACTATTTTCCATGAAAAATATTGCCACGTGAAAAAATACGCAGCATTTTGTTTCCACTGAAACGCACAGCAGCCGCAGTGGTCCTCAATTTTTTATATGTGGCTCATACGTTCCTGACGCTATGGTCGGTTTATCGACGTGTGTGCACCAATGAGGAAAGAAAAATCTCTTTTTAAGAGGAAAGAGCACATTGTCAAATAAAGAATTCCCTAGTATTCATATACATATTATGGCGAATCGGCTGTCAATCGGCATGCTCATAGCCTATCATCGCCATAGCAACCATAAACATGGGCCCAGTCCTCCTTACGGAGTAACAAGTTTCTTTCGTCATTGGTGTACACCAGTAAATAACAACGATACCTTGCAGCCTTTAACTAGAACTTCTTTGCAGTTTCAGTGAACTTACCTGAAAAGAAAAACATATTTTGTTAGATACGATAAGAGTACATTGACCTTGAGAGAGTGACTGATTGATTACACACAAATTGATATATTTTTTACAAGTTCATATTTGTCTCAAACGCATATTTTTACTACGGCTTCTGTCGAAACCAACGCAAACTTTGTCGCCGGTACTTGCGAAGACAATACCCTGAAGCCAGCCAGAGTCCAACCACCGATACGGCAGCCGAAAATAAAATCTCACGTGTGCCGCGATGTTTTTCGTGGGCACTATATAATAGTTACTCAAATAGCCGGGTTTCCTGTTTGCGCGTTGGCCGGTGGCGGCCGGACGAACGGTTATGCAACTTGTCATCACGCCAAGAGCTCAGGTGTGGAGCCAACGGTGACCTCAGCGTGACGCGCGATTGTTGACACACCGCCACGACAACCCTGACTCACGGGGCCTACCTAAACGCTAGCCGCTAGCCGCTACTGAGCTTTTCGATGATTTTTTTTAACACCATTGTGTGAAACGTGACGGGCAGTTACCGGAGTATTTAACGTTTACAAACGTTCGCGTTCCGTGTTTCTTATCCTCAAATTGCAGTGTTTGAGAAAATATTAAATGTATGACACGGTTATCTCAGATATTGGAACGTGGTTTGTTTAGTTTAGACTTTAGATACTTATTAGTGATCAGTTATGTGTTTTATGGTGGTTTTAGGGAATGACAATTTATTGTCAGTTTGCATGTTTAACAATCGATCACGCATTTTGTGCACGCACACAGACACAAAAAAAGGCTCACTGGTCAATACATACGACAAAATAAATCTTTTAAGTAAGGGCAAACTAAGAGCTCATGACCAATTTCAGATGCGTCACCCTTGAGAGATTATTTATGTACAAATTGTCCTGACAACAAAGAACATTCTCAGCGCCAAGCCTAGTAGTTTCTTCGACAAACGCATAACGAACTAAAGCTTTGTTGCGAGCGAACTTCCAATTGCCGCCCCTGTCTAAATGCTGTGCGTTCACCCCTGCGCGACGTACAACAATGTGCTCAAGCAAAATGTCCTTGCCTTTGACATTTCACTGTCGGGTTCACAAAACCGGGTGAACGGCGCCGGAGCGATCGCTGCGAAATTGCAAATATACCCGTTTTTTCTATATACCGGTAGTAACAAACGGACATAGCCCACCTTATGGAAATATGTCGTCCATTACATCTATGTCCGATTCATGCAACGACGGTTCACGTAACAAAAATGTTTAATTCATAATGTCTATTCTCTTCACATAGATTTCAACTAATAAATAAATATACTATACCTAGAAACTGTGTGCGAAACTTGTGTCTGCACTAGGTTTAGACCTGTCTTATAGATCACCAGGCCCTCAATCCGTTGGAAAGTACCCAGTACAAGAATTTCTTTAATAACAAATGCTACTTTAAAGACATGAATTCCAGGCTTATCCTTCGAATCGGAACTGGAAAAAGAATACCATCATTGTTGCTTTGCGGGAGAAATAGATATAGGCTATTGTAACTCGTCCTGAGGAGTTTTCAGGCTTGATAGAGTATTGCTACCGGCAATCCGTGATCCGTGGCACCTATCGCAGCAGCTTAGCAACTCTTCTCTGCTTTATTATTCGGGCCCTTATGAAATAGGAATATGTAGGTACAGCCAGAATAACATCGCCGTTGACACACATCTGCGGCTCTCGAATAGAACCCGCTATTTCTGTCCGGCGGCTCTCTTAATGACTCCCAGCGATATTCACACTTCAAAAATGGCCTACTATTGCGTAACGTCGTATGCTTTTAAAACGGAGAGTATTACTCATAATGATTTAATGAATGACAGTCTTGTTCACCTCAATGTTAGTTGAAAGAGAGTACCTAATTTACGGCTTGTTAGTGAGGGTAACGCAACATTAGGAGTCAAATTAACGCAATAAACTTATTTTCCGATCGGTTAGAGTAGTTATATTAAAGTAGTTTTATATAATGTTCGATAGTCCAACGTATAGGAATCTCCCATCCGTTCCCCTTATGTTGTAGGTTGCAGATGACCTGGACGAAGATCTCCGCGTTTCCCAGCAGGTGGAACGTTTGACTATGTGCCTCCCAGGCAATAAATATACCGAGAGCAAAAATTAATAAAAAAAATATAAATTGGTGTTAATGTCCCGGTTGTACTTTCGCGCATGAGGGCCTGGGGTTCGCCTAGACCATAATCCAGGATTTGGCAGATCAGGTAATTACAGTGGAGCGACCGCCATCTTGATCTTCGTGACTCTGCTACCAGGGAAACCTGACCATATTTGATTATGGTTATACATTCAGTCGCCTGAATGAGCAGGTTTCATCACGGTGTTTTCCCTCCCCGTAGGAGCATCGGTTAATATTCAACAAATCTACATAACTCAGATAAGAGTCATCGGTACAGGCCGCAGTGGGAATCGAAAAATTCGAAGAGAGCAAAAATTTATATTCAATCATAAATATAATCCTAATCCAAAATATTCATTGGCTTTGCAATAAAGAAAAAAATATTTTCATCGCTTTATATTTTTTCGTACCATACGGTTAAAATTAATATTAACGTATTCGGAAGTTTGTACTCTAAAGTTATGAAAGGAAATGTCAAATTTGTTTAACGGAAAGCCAACGTAAACATAGCACACCGGGCGGAGATACGATAGAAAAATGTGATGAATGAACGTTTAAATAATCATACGGACCGACGGGACGGCTTTAATCTTCTATATTAGTATCATAATGATACTACAGAACTCGTCGTCGAGTCAGTTGACATATTTCGCAACGGCTGGGATCTCTATTAAATACTTTTTTTAAAGCTTTTATTTAACTTGAAATGTTTGTAAGTAACTGTGAGTGTTCGGAGCAAATCTTGCAAGCTTAATTTGACCCACTTCCTGGTGTTCAATTGAGCTAAAATTTGGGATAGCTATGTAACTTGGAAGACAATGCATTAATATGGTACCATGGATTTGGTCTGATGATGGAGTCAGAAGATGGTCATAGGAACTAATGAACGCAGCAAGATAACTCCATCGTGCTTGGGCTATTTGTTATGGTCTTGATGAGTACCCCTATGATATTGAAACGCTGCGCGATACAAGCTGTTTATGAAAAAACATAATACATCTTTTCAGTTCATTTCAATTCATTCATCCTCTCCACATGCACGACCCACTAAAACTTTCCCTATTCTAGTCACTACATTTTCTTACACTCCAGCACGTACCAGAAAGGCCAGGTCAATAGTACTCTAAACCAACGTAAGTACCTAATTGTATGTAATGTACGCTTTGATCTGTTAAACTACGCTACCGATTTTAATGCGGTTTTCATCAATAATAATAGCACTCTATCAAGAGAAACGTTTATTCATACGCAAGAAAAACAGTAGGTTGGCTTAAAGCAGATGTAGGATAGGTGTAGGGTTGGTATAGGGTATGTGTTGGGTATGTGTAGAGTAGGAGTTGGGGTAGGGTAGGGATAGGACGCCACGCGAAGTAAGTCATATCGGGCCCACTAGTTACTATATAATTTCAATTAAAATTATATGCACTGAACGCGAACGTGACGCGAGATTCTTTGCAGTGCACCGATAGGTACACTCGCTACAGAGTAATGAAGGAGTATGCAGCACATTATGCAAGAATGCCGAGAATTCGCAGACCCTTCAGTTAGGACCTTTGCCATAGCTATACCTTTGCAGGGTAATTTATGTCGTACCAATCTGTCTGTTTGTCACTCTCATATAGAATACATTTCAAGAGAATATTATTTAAAACGCGCTCAGTCAGATTGAAATCCGACGGTGGATTGTTATGGGCTGTTAATAATTACTACTATATATAGTTAGGTACAGGGTGTAACAGAAACGCCTCCGAATGGCTCCGAATGGGGCATATCATCTGTACATAGTATAAAACAAAGTCGCTTCCCGCCGTCTATGTATCTATGTACGCTTAGATATTTTAAACTGATTTTAATGCGGGTAAATAGATAGAGTGATTCAAGAGGAAGATTTATAAGCAAAAAAAAAGGTAGATTGGGGTAAAGTAGGTGTACACGAATGAAGTCGCGCCGGGTCCTCTAGTACATCATATAACTCAAAAAATATTCTTAAAAATAAACATAAACCTATCATGTTCCATTCTCGGCCGTATCGTCACTTACCATCTGGTGAGATGGTGGTCAAATGCTTGCATAGTTTTATGAACAAAAAAAGGAATAGTGCAATTTTAAATGCACTATTCATTTTATGGTGACAATTCAGAAAAAATTTGCCCAGTCGTTGCCTATGACACTCGAAGGTGGACAGTTGGGATGATTTGTCGCCCAAGTGACAACTGGGAAGAAAATTCTCCATTGTCACTTACAATGACTAAAGGGAATAATCCTTATTTAGACTATTACCACATAGAGGAGTATGGTACACCAAGTGACCAACATTTCAGACTAGACACGACCATCAGCACTGAATATACCGACTAAGAAGAAGAAAAGACTATCAACACTAGTCAAAGGATTACAATGTTATTATTATGTCAAAAACTTAACGGATCAAACAGAGGTATTCGTTACACCCTGTTGGCACAGAAGCACACTACAGAGATCTAACTAAGCATTAACAAAACCAAGCCGACCGCGAACACTAGTACCGATTCAATCGTCGAAAACTCGACAGCTGTTCCGAAAATGCGAAGTTTGTGCATTATTAATGATCGGCCGACTAGCGTTCAGCAGTCGAGTTTGCGGTGGGCAGCACCAAATAGCTATTCAGTCGATGCACGGCAGAATCCCGGTTAATATCTGGATTATTCGCCGTAGTTGGCTACGTAAACCGACCGCTGCTAACAAGATGCACGGCGAGGTTCTCACAGTGAATTCGAGTTCCGCAATATTGGTGGACACCGAGTTTTGATGTCAATATTGGGATTGCTACTTCAAGTTGATACGGATATTTGAAGTTCGGAAATAGGTATAATTAGTTTTGTTATTGTAGTTGTAGTAATAATATTGTAACTTATCTATCGATAACTTCATACTAATCAGTTGTGTGTTTGTTAAGATTATGAGTAGGATAATAACTATGGCTAGTAGGATTGAAGGAGGGTATCTTTATGATTTATTACGTATCTCCATAATATTATTCCGTAGGTTCCTTTTCGTACAGTTCAGACCATACCATGGACATATTACGAGTAAACTAATACGTATATAGCCATGGTTCCGACCAGACAATATAACTTATTACATTCTCAAAAACTTAAATTAAATCTAACCGAATCATCGCACCGCCGGCCGGTAATGCGCGCACGCATGTTTTATAACATTAGCCATTGATTTGATTACGCATAGCGAGGCGGCGCCGCGGGCGTAAGGTCGCAGGGCATCTGGCGGCTAACTGACATGTGCTCGCTATTTTTATCAACATCATTCACAGAACTGTTGTGTTTTACAACGCCCTATACCACGAGCGTGTAACATTACGTGTTCAACACACAGTGAGCCACGAGCTTTTAATTGGTGATAAGTGCCAACTAAATTTCGAGCTCGGTTCGCGTCGGTAATAGTCTGAACTCTAAACAAAGAGGATGTGTGTTGTTTGAAATTTCAATAACACTTCTTTTTATCGAGTGAGGTATTTGAGGCGAGGGTCGAATCGTCGGATATTAGGTCTACGTCGTGGCTTAAGACACCTGTAAAGTATAAAAACTAGCAATTTCCGGTCCCAGTCGGAGACACAGAATTATCTCTGATACTTAAATCCAGTATTCATGCTGAACGATCACAGGATGGATATATTATATTTGAATTCCATACAGCATCGATTGATGCAGTCTATGAAGTAGAGCATAATTATCTGCCTAGTTCATCATATGCTACAGACACAGGTCGATATTTCATGCATCCATTCATTACTGCAATACCGTTGTGAATGATTCAAATGTCAACCTGTCGCGCCGAGGCAACTAGATGGTGCCCCATAACATAGATTGATGAATGTAACGCGTAACATTACAATACAATGTCTATCTATTTCCCTCGCTTCATTCGGAACAAACTTTCCTGGGGATACTTTATCACGGAGACCTGCCACTGCCGATGATGACTAATCTAAATGTGATTGCTTGAGAAGGAACAGTAAACATATTTTTCGCTCATTCCAACTTCGTTTAATGGTGGTCGGTACTAAGCATCTTGCTTTATATCAGACTTCTTTTAGGCCAATTGTAATTCTACAGCTCATGAAGGATTTATTTAGTAGATTTGTAGGTAAGTACGTATACATTTCTTTATAAATTTATTTGATAACACACGTGTTTGAGCGGTCAAGGATTAGCTTTAACAATAACTATGTCTACGCCATACGTGTGACGTAAACATTAATACCAATTATGGTCACACCAGGTCCCAAACGAAATTATCATATCCACAAAACAAACATACCTATATGACACTGTTGAATTGTCGATGCAATCAGGTTAAAACGGGCAGCGGGATAATAATGTTAAAAGTTTTAACCAGGTAGGCATTTTCACTCAGTGGTACCCGAGGTGCGATATTCCATTGGATCATAATGGACGTTTTGCAAAATAATATAGAATACAAATTAAAGTTAAATACGATTACTGGTATAAGAAATTAATCACACCGTTTACCAATACGAACAAGTGTGAAGCCTAGACTAGTAGAATTTTATGCGGACAAACTCACAGATAAAAAAAGAAGATCGAAACTGATTTTATGGTCTTAAGCCTAAGGTTTCGGAAATATTTTATCTGAAGGCATCTTAGAAGGCACTAATAATATTTTTTATGACTTACGAGTATAGGTACAGAATACTGCGACGCACAGAGCATATAAAAACATTTGCCAGTCTCAGTCACGAAGGTAGCTAACTTTCCAATCTTTTCGCCGCGATGTCAACCAAAATCGTCATCTATTTGAAAAGGTACTCTTAAAATGGAGTCTAAAATGTATATAATTATAAAAGCTACTACATCATATGTCGTAACTTGACGTATATATTGTGGCGCACATTATACATACGCTTCATCATCAGGCATTCAAACACGAATACCTCTGTGCAAACAGATAGTTGGAATGGAACTTGGAACCGTCAAAATTAACGTTATACATGCCAGGAGTGTCTCATTCGCGTCCGTACTCAGTAGAGATATAGTTTTGAGCAATTCCACTAGACATAATGATAATGAGCTTTTACATAGTAGGTACATTTTATTTAGACGGAGGCAAACGACCAAGATGGTCACCGAGAGTAGATACTACTCAATTTTATTGTTACCAGAATGGCCTTTCAAGAATTTCACTCCAATAAGTGCTAGAGATGGGCGATAAATAACGTCACGGTAGTATCACTGTTACTTTTAACGAAGGAACTATATTACAAAATCACGTCATAACTTAAAGGACACACGATAATAAGAACCGTAAGGACCGTCAGTTTCTTTTCTTTAGTAGTTTATATCGGCGGCATGTTAGGACAATAATTCACATCACAGCCCGTAACAGTCCACTGCAGGACTTAGGGCCTCTCCCACGAAAGGGGAGGTTATTGCCATAATCTCCACGCTTGGTAAGCGGGTTGGAGATCGCAGTGTTTAAATAAAACAATGGAAAATGCTGCTGCCCATTTTCCAGACTACGGAGACTCTTGATATTCTTTCTCGAAAACATTAGTCCTCTTGTACGACACCCATGAGTGTAAGGGCTTGGTGCTATTCGACACCACACGGCCACACGGGACAATAATTAATATGGTGTGAAAGTTACTAGCATACCACCGATACTAGTGACGTTATTTATCACCCATCTCTGGCACTTATTTGAAGTGAAACTCGTAGTAGGCCATCCTATTAGCAAAACATTTGGGTAGTAGGTAAGTGATCACCGCCCGCTCTAGGCTCGTTTCTGGAAAGTTCGATGTCGTAACTTTTTGAAAACACCACTGGAGGTAGCTTGTTCCGTAGCGTAGTTCTACGTAGAGGGGATTTTGCAGATTCCTGCTTTGATTTTACTACTGAGGTGACAAATGAGTGTATGGGACACCAAAGACAGGTAGTAAAATGTGACCGTAGCTGCTACGGCGTAGCCTATTTAATAGACGTTCGCAAGAAGTAAGGAGCGGTAGTTATCACTCGCTTGTTGCTACAGACCCAGGAAAACCTGACGATCAAATCTCGTGAGAGAGCTCATTCCACAACCTAAGTGTGCCGTACTATGATTTGTAATCCCGTCTATAATATCCACAAATATCAACAAACATCATTTCTAAGTTTCATTTCGGTTAGGTTGCGGTTTGAAATAAGGCTGGCTTTTTAAGATAAGTGTTTCCCGAGCGCCCTTCATACAAACGTAGTTTCATCATATTTTCAATGTTGCGTTAGCAAAACCAATGAAATTTTGTAGAGATGATCCAGAAAGCAAAATCTACTGAAGTACTGCGAGAGCATTTATGAATATTTTATGATATAAACTGATATATCTATCTATAGCTTTCAGTGAATTGGTTAATACTTACTGTAATACTATAAAATTATTTTAAACTAGCGGCCCGCCCCGGCTTCGCACGGGTACCACTACGGGTACACGGGTTACACACGACCGCTGCGTAGGGAGCCGACCGTGCGAGTGAGCCGTGCGGCACTTTATTTCTTGACATTGTCTCCCCTCCCGTACCCCGTGCTGCCTAGATAGCCGAGCGGACTGAGCGGCGAACACGCGACTTTTTTCTAATATTCACATTTTTAAACTCGTGATATCTTTCGAATGGAATGTCTGAATTGAATAATTCAAATTATATAAAAGTATTGAAGCAGTCGTGAATATGAAGTAATTGATTTTGATAAGGATTAATACCAAGGTACAAATAAAGAGCGTTTTTAGCGACGGCATTTCAATTAAATTTTGAAAATAAAAGAACACTTATTGTGACATATCTATAATAGTTAGACATATACTGTCGCGACACTTTTTGTAGATAATGATGTGTTCTGCAAAGTCGTAGTACATTATTTTGTTCTATCATCAATAGTTTTCGCAGCACACGCGATGTAACGAATTTTTTGGGTATTTTTTTACACCTTGGGTTACATTATTAGAGTTTTATTAATGATCCGTAATTTTTTATGTCACCCGGGGATAGTGTAGCTTCCCAACGGTGAAAGAATTTTTGAAATCGGTCCAGTAGTTTCGAAGCCTATTCAATACAAACAAACAAACAAACAAACAAAAAATCAAACATTTCCTCTATATAATATTATTATATAGTATAGTATAGATAGGTAAATAAATAAATCTATCACCGTGGTTTGTTAGATTTTCGGTAAAATATATCGTTCCAAAGTTTATTTTTATTCATTAGTTTAGGAATATTTATTTGATATTGTAAACAATAGAATGTAATAGACGTTCAGAATTGAAAATTCAATTACAGACCCAATTCATTCATTCAGCGCTTTGTCCTGTAGCCAGAACCCTGTTCCATTTAATAACTTTGCAGTCCTGCAGTCTATAAGTCTGATAATTCCAACATTTCCAACATCAAAACTTATTATCATTATATTAGCCTGTATAATCCCATTGCTCATTGCTAACAATCAAAACTTGGTAATAAAACATTTTAACGAGCTGGATTTGTGAAAGCTGTTAATGTAAAAGTCTGGGTTCTTTGACAAATGTAGTTGTATTCTGTACCTATATAGTACAGTCAGCTGCGGAGTGAATGGACTACCTCTGGAATACTTCATAGTATTGCAGAGGGGGTCTACAGGGGGGGGCTATAGATATTATTCTGTGAGGGGGCTACAAAACTCACATGTGAGAATTGTGCTTATCTCCATACATATTATTATATTATGGCTTCAGTTCAGGTGAATATAGATAAACTGATATAGTTGGTCTAAGATAACAAAAGATCCCTAGATAGAATGACAACAGCAATCGCTAGCCAATATTACTTGTTTTTTTTTTAATATCCAGACCAAATGCAAAATGTTGGTGCATCTTGCCGTACGACTACATCTGAACAGCTGTAGTGGCTGAACTCGGATCTCTACAAATAGAGACGGCGGAATATTCTCGGAAAATGCTTCTAATAAAATACGGGTACAAAACTAAAATAACACCGTGGAAATTGTCTGCCTATAGATATTTTAAAATACAATTTATAGATAAAGTTAGGTAACAGATCAGATTAGTCTGCTTGCCAACTTTCAATAAAAACATTATTGTTACAAAAGTTTAAGCTCCTACAAACCCATGTAGGCACCCACTAGAACCCCACTCGTTAATAAATTACTTGGTTAGCATTTTAGCATGTAAACTATTATATTGAAAATTCATCGCTTATTCTACAGTCGGTTATAGCAGTTAGCTGACACCGCAGGATAAAAAAAATCTTGCGAACGGGTCAGGTTAGCTTAGGTTAGGACCTCTCAGAATAAAAAACAACCTTGCGACCAGGGTCAGCCCTGGGTCAGGTAACAAATAAACATTATTCATTACAGTCATTGCGAACGGAAACCTTTATTTCAATCGTAGCATGAACAAATAGCTCTGAACTGAACACGGCATCCACGTTAGGAAGTGCCTCACATCCATTGGATGTCCGGTCTGCCTTGGCACTCGATTGCCTGGCGTCGGGAACCTTGCAGACTATAACAGCACAATAGAAGCTTTTACGCGGACTGATTCTTTTGTCTGACTGTCGGGGGAGCCTTTAAGTGCATTACGTTGTCGTATAGTGGCGCTTTCGAGTGTACCCGTAAGTTTTCCCTGCTACCTTCAAGGGAATGTTAGTTAATTAGATGCATTGTATTGTACGACGAATTGTTAGTACTTTTATACTCACTACACTGATATTAACAGACTAATTATGTAAATTCTTCCATTATTTGTAATTAGGTAAACTTACCTAATTTTGATGGAAAAAATAACTGTCGTATTGGAGTGACCGATTAAGTGAAGAGTGTTTATAGCTCTAGCATTTTCTGGGTTCGCAGGCCGCTCAGACTTTGAGCCACTTCGTGGCCCATAAAATACTTAATTTAAGTAGATGCGTTCCTCAATTGTTGACAGAGAAATTAAAAAGGGCGTAGCGAGATCTCCGGTTCGAAACGAAGCATCCGACAGGGAAAGTACATCCACCTTACAGAATACCGCAGCCAAATAATGGTCTAGTATTATTATTATTCATCGTCACCATCATATCAGCCGTAAGACGCCTACTGCTGGGCATAGGCCTCCCCCAGAGACCTCCATAAACGCCGGTATTGTGCCTTCCGCATCCAGCTGGTACCTCAGATCTTTACCAGATCGTCGGTCCACCTAATAGGAGGCCTACCCACGCTGCGTCTTCCGGTAAGTGCTCGCCACTCGACCACTTTCCTGCCCCATCGGGCCATCTGTTTTGCGATTACTATTATTATTTATTTATTTCTTAATGTCCATAGACAGCAGTGCACACTTTCCACCATGTGACCTGCTTGCCTGTTTGCAATTGATTTTAAATCCTGTAGCAAACGAGCAGACAGCACGACTGATGGAAAGTAATAATTGTCGCTTGTCGGTTTACTGCGACAAATAGCCACAAAGCCAAGCGGCCCGATAAATCACGCGGAAACAGGACGCAAGTATCCAGAAGTTAATATTCACATCATACGGCGAACTTTCATTGAGTTCCGCTCAACTGCCTTTTTGCTTCAAAACATTTTTCTTCATGTAAATCTCGGCGGGTAATGGGAAAAGTTGTAATAAGTATTCTTATTATATGCCATTAATATTCTGACGAGGCGACGTCGGGTGCTCGCTAATTCTATAAAAGTTCAATGAATGGACGGTGCAGCGTCGGGTCGCAAGTGGCCGGGCCGGGTGGCGGCTGCATCTTTGTTTAATTGCATACTCGCCTTGAACCCTTCTTCAATCCTTACTAATCCTTCTCTAACTATATCTTATTATTACAGACGCGTAAAATGTTGGTGACGGTAGATTTTTGTAACTATGTAACGTAAAAACTAACGAATGGATTTCCGAATAAAAGTTCATTGTATTTATACCTCTGCCACACATAGGCCATAAGAAATCTGAAAGGGGCGACTAGTTCGAAAATGACAACGATCTAATTTTACACGAGCGAAGCCGTGGACGGGAGGTAGTAGGTACCTAGGTCTTGTATTAAGACGGTAAATAATGCACACCGACTAGTTTCGGCTTGTTATTTACTAACACGTGTGTGATATAAAAGGCAATCTACATAGCCGAACTAGCAGATGTGCATTATTTTAGGCCGACATTTGTACTGTTCTACTCTGGCGTAAAATACTCAGACAACTGCCTGAATTTACTAGTTTCTTAGAATGTAACTAGTTACTCTGATATAGTCTGACAATAGAGGTAACATATCCACATCCGACTAAAATACGAACACAAATAGGAAGGCCTATATAGCGACGCGACGCGGACGGCAACATTTCCTGAAAAATGGCGCACAATGAGTGATTCGGCGAGCATTTTCCCATTTAAGCACTCAAATAAAAGGATTGCATACAAATGCAAGAGTTATTGTTCGGAAAAGCCTATTGTTTGAGGTTGGAGTGAGGGTCGCACAAAAATGTTTTACCCATCCTTTGACAACAGCAGTTTCGGACTATTATCGAAGGCCAAAGGGTCCGTAAGAGGATTATATAGTTCCTCTTTCTATTCAAAATGGATGTTGAAACTGCTACTCAACTATGTACTCAACTTGTTATTTTACGTCGTACCAGGAAAATACTTTTAAAATGTTTCTTTATTTTTGTTCACAATCCATTATAGGATAACATTTTTGCCAATCGACCTTTTGATGACCTTTCAATCGTGGTACTAAAAATTACACCATACATTATTAAGGATATAAATGTAGGTTACTATGTTTGTATTGATACTAGCATTTTTTTCTTTTGAACCGATTTCAGTTATTGATATGAGCATATTTGAAGGAAAACTGTCTATAAGTTGACGTTCGGTGACTGAGATGATAACTTCTAACTAGCTTTAGCCCACACCTTCTGTTACACTCGCTTATAAAGAGGATTATAAGGGTAGACTAAAGCCCTCCTCCCTATCCCTAGAACTATACCTGTCTGAGTAAAAGGTCTGGTCAATAAGATATTCTATTGAAGTATATTTGTTTTATCCCTCGATCACTTTTACCGAAATAACACTCTACTTGATTACTAAATATCATCTAAACCTATTCAGCCTCTGCAATACGATTGAAGGACGTAAAACATGACGGGATACCTAAACGCGAAATAACGTAAAAGATTACAGACTAAATGGAAACTACGTATTATTATTTCACATTCACTTAGCGCCATCACAGGCCATTAATGTCATGAAAGAGGTTAAATAAGTAAGCGCATGGTTCACTCCAATGTTAATGAAGTTATAAACGTCAATAATAACAACTTTAACTTTAAGGCCTAAATGATATGCTGGATCAGTAATAAATATTTATTCCTTCAGTACTTACCTACTTCTCAAAAAAAACAATCGGGAGCTCTCAAAACCTCATGTTTCTATAAGCCAAATATTTATAATAATATAGTGAAAAATGTGGTTCTTATACAAATTATACATTCACATCGAATATTCTACTTCTCTTCTATAGGTTGCGATGACTGCTTTCCACCAGGCAGGCCGTTAATTTGGTTGCCACCTTAGTGGTATCAAAAAAAATGCTTTACTTACAATTTAAATTCGAAATTTGCTCGACATTTTTACGGGATGTATTGGAAATTATTGCAGCATAGGTATGTCACAAATTCATACATAGGCTTTTCTAAAATATGTTGAAGTTCATGAATTGAATATACACAATTAGTTTAAAACAAAGTCCCCCGCCGCGCCTCTCCAAACTCGTTAATTACAAAAATTATGTTAAGATTTTCATACGTTTACAGGTTCGGGCGGAGTAATTCATGAAGTGTTAGGTAATTTGGTCTATTCAGTACCTGTACGATGTCAAATCGTGTTGTTAGCTGAACATAAATCATGTTTTGACACATATTATCTACTTTGATGTGAAATATTTTAAGTGGGCGGGCACGTCTTGTAGTAGGTGCAACATCAGAAATTTCTAGTGTACGATTAAAGTCTACAAACACAAGTATAGGGTAAAACTAGGAAAATATAAAAGTTATCATGTAAGCACCACTAATCATTTAGTATTTTTATACTAAGAATACGTGTATGGGCTTTGTATATTTCAGTTTACTTAATTGCCTGAAATGAGGGTTATATTTATTATTAATATTAATTTAGGTAATTACAGTGGAGCGACCGCTATCCGATCTCCGTGTACCTGCTGCCAGGGCAACCGGACCAGATTACATCATGGTTACACATTCAGTCGCCTGAATGTGCAGGTTTCTTACCGTAAGAGCATTGGTTAGTATTCAACTAATATACATAACTCAGAAAAGAGTCCATGGTAGGTACATGGCCGCAGTGGTATTCGGACCCGGTACCTCTCGCTTACGAGTCGGATAACTTACCACCTTGCCACCGACGCACACTATTATTACTACTTCTGTATAGTTTTTTTTTATATTAGATAGCGGCCCGCCCCGGCTTCGCACGGGTAGTAAACCTTAACAAATTATACACCTGAACCTTCGTCATGAATCACGTTGTCTAAAACCGCACTATGTAGTCTGTGTGTGAATACCGCATGAAAATCCGTTTAGTAGTTCTTGAGTTTATCGCGTACAGACTGACAGTAAGACACGCCGTGGGACTTCGTGTTTATAATATGAAGTAATTATATTATACTTAAGTATGTACTGAGTAGTGTCCCGTTACAAACAGGACACCATATTACGATCACAAAAGTTCCAACCGTCTCCTCAACCATTTTAGAGGGAAGGGGGCGACCCGGCTCCTGACGGCCGTATTTCTTGACATTGACTCCCCTCCCGTACGTATCCCGTGCTGCCTAGATAGCCGAGCGGACTGAGCGGCGAACACGCGACTTTTTTCTAATATTCACATTTTTAAACTCGTGATATCTTTCGAATGGAATGTCTGAATTGAATAATTCAAAAAGTTATATAAAGGTATGAAGTAATTGATTTTGATAAGGATTAATACCAAGGTACAAATAAAGAGCGTTTTTTAGCGGCGGCATTTCAATTAAATTTTCAAAATAAAAGAACACTTATTGTGACATAACTATAATAGTTAGACATATACTGTCGCGACACTTTTTGTAGATAATGATGTGTTCTGCAAAGTCGTAGTACATTATTTTGTTCTATCATCAATAGTTTTCGCAGCGCACGCGATGTAAGGAATTTTTTGGGTATTTTTCTACACCTTCGGTTACATTGTTCAAATTTTACCAAGGATCCCTAATTTTTTTCAAAATGAAATGTAGCCTATGTCAAATTGGAAGAATGTAGCATTCTATTGGTGAAAGAATTTTTTAAATCGGCCCAGTACTTTTTGAGCCTATTCATTACAAACATACAAATATACAAAAATAGGTACAAATCTTTCCTCTTTATAATATTATTATTAATTATTAATTATTATATTATTATTATTATTATAGTGTAGACTAGACAGGCGTTTGCCCGCCATCTGACCTGTTGATAAGTGACGAATGGCCGAAGATTTAGGATATAGTATTAATACTACTCCTGCAAAAATACTTTAGCATATGAAACGTTTATTAGTAGAGATGGGCCGAAATTCGTTTTGGATTCGGTTTAACCGAATTTCGGCAGCTTGAACCGAACTTCGGAATTCGGTCGAAATGCGGTTAAAATGCCGAACATTCGGTGCAAGAAAAAGTAAAATACATTACATGCTTGCACCATTTGGATGTCATAGTATCTTTTATAACCGTAAAATAAAAATTAGGCCTCACTCATGGTCATTTATTTTAGTAGGAACAAGTGAACATTAACTTACAAAGATTCGGCGTTATCTGGCAGAAGCCTGTTGCGTTTTGTTGCGTTGCCGAACATCGTACGAATTTTTTATTTTAACCGAATGTTCGGCCGAAGTTCGTATTCGGTTCAAACCACATTCTATTTATTAGATAGTATATATCCATCACTATCAATATAGGGCACAACTATTGTCATGACTTATTAAAGCCAGTTATAATAATATGATGAGACGAGATGTTAGTTGACATTTTTATTTAAATTATTGCAAATTATTTATTTACAAGAACGTTCTCAAGACGGACTCATCATGATGTAACGTAACAGCAATGTGGTATAATATCGCACTTACATCACACAAATTATCATCTCCATGCGACAAAATGGCGTAGTCTCTTTTTTCTTAAATGTTTTTCTATAGACACAAGAAATCTACACCAAGTGCCTCTAAGTATCTACTTATGAAAATAACAATACAAGCTAGGAAGGTTACAGAGAAATTTGTATAGATAGAACAGACACACTTGGATGATACTTGTGAAGAAAATTAAGGAGGTTATTTATTATTTGTAATAGGTATACGTAGTTACATCGGATATACATGATTGGAAACAAATTGGTAGGCAAGTAATAAGTTTTTGGGAGAAACATTTCTGATTAGGCTGGTATGTAATTACTTTCTGAATTGGCTCTTCAAATCGGCGACTTTGAACACTGTTGACACAAAGTCAAAGCAAGCTGGTTTACAGAAATGATTTGGAAGCAAATTTGTATAACACAGTAATGTAAACGGTACCAAGGGTCAGCGGGTTTACTTCATAAATCAATTAACCTTAAAATGTTCAAATGACGAATGTCAAGTCGCAAAGTTGCAAGTTCACAAAATATGCCACGAAATTCTTGGGGAACTGACCAAGACAGTTAATTGGCAGCATGGTGATCGGCAGAGTAGAATAGCACCAACCCCTTACATCCGTGGGTGTCGTACAAGGCGATACATGTTTTTGAGGTAAAAGATGTAGATTCTCCGTAGGTTAGAAATTTTCATTGTTATATTTATAATACTGCAATCTCCAACCCGAAAGCCAGTTGTGTCAGCCAAAGCCAGGCCCTAAGTCCTGCAGTGGACTGTTATGGGCTAGACCCGAAAATAAAGAGCTACATTTGTGGTTTTGTTAAGATATTTTTCCCTCTTCAATCTCCAGCCAGCAAAACAAGCTTTGCTTTCTTTGGGGCGACACTGTGTGAATTTTGGCTAATATATAGCGCATATATAGCATACCAAACCTACCTAATACAAGAACGGCACGGGTCTAGTGGCAGCGTGCTTGCGAGACCGATAACCAAGGTTAAGCAATGCTCTCAATGTCCGGGAACTGGATAGGTGACCGTACTTTGAAGCTAGTCGTTAGGTGTGCCTCCGAATACCGTTGGCGAAGCGAGGTTGACCAAGGTCTTTCGATAGGGAACCCACACGGAGATCATACAACCTACCCGAATTACGCAGTAAAGCTAAATTGTAACTATAAAGCTTTATTAGAATACTTTGTCAAATGCGTAAAACCATTATACCGAATGTAGGTATACTGAATGTTTGGAGAAGTTTGAGCGCCAACGGTGGCTGCCTTGGACCATATGCATGATCCACCTACTGTTATAGTTTTACGAGCAGTCTGACATTCAGATTAGGTACGTGTCGGCGGACTTCAAGGTATGGGATAAACGCATAATTAATTTAACTAAACTCGTCATGTTATATTAGTTAACTATACAGTAGGTAGGTATTTCTACGCCATTATTGATATAGTGTAGATATAACATACTTTATCAAAGTGCAAACTATCTATGAGGCCCTGTGGTGTTTCGATAAAAAGTGGCTGTAGATACACAGAGGGGTTTTAGTGGGTAGGTCCTTTTCGGGCAATACCACATATCCATGTGTCACTCCCCCAGGTGAAGTGATTGATATCTTCCAATGATTTCACCTCTTAAAAAAAAGGTGTTACTTTGTTCGATATTTGGAATATACGCTTCGATAAAGTAAAATAAAATCTCCTAATTGACATGTTTTCCAAAATGGCTTGAGATTTATAAATAAAAAATACGTTCAAAGCCGTATTTTTTCTCGGGGCTAATCAGCACCTTGTCGCGGCGCGTTCCGCCTAATTGTGTAATAAAATCACGCAAATAGCACCACTATATTTAGAGATCTTTGTCAAACGGCCACATCCGTTGTTTTACTTTATGGGGGCTCGTTAAAATTGACCACTACTGCGAGTTTCAGATCACCGCTCGCTCACAAAGGAACAACCTTTAAATTTTACTGCAACCTTGGTTACTACGAAATTCTGTCATGTGCGGCGTCAGGTTTTATCGCTGCCGCTTTAATTAGCTCGTGTGTACGAGGAGGCGCAGAATTAAGAAATGGTGTTGGATTCCTGGAACGAGGCAGAAGCGTTTCCTTCGCTAATTGGTGGCAAATTTGTAAAACCAAATAGGACAAGGACGTTAATATTATGAGTTTCGTTTATACATATAACAACCAATTACACAGTAATGAGCCGCAACAAGTGTTTCTTGCGGCGTTGATGTCAGAAACAACTAGATATACTTTTCAACATTTTCTAATAATAAAACTTCATGTAATGCTATTCTATACGGTATCCGTTTAAAGGTTTTTGATATCTCGTACATTTACGGAATGATTACATAAATTGCACATTAATCCACCTACAAACTAAGCAAAAACCCGAGATCAGAACAACGAAATCAGAATCAGAAGAAAACGTGTCACGGTCCGATTTGCGGGTAGCCCTGAATCTTGCGACGAGCGTCGCAAACGAGTGAAAGAACCGCGACAGCACATCGCAGCAGTCAACGCTGGGGGCATATTTTTATCAGTGGTTACGGCCGCGTTTCCATACCGCTCGGTTATTGGATCGGGGAAATGAGAGGCACGGAATGGGCGCCGTGTGCGTGTATCAAATCAAATCACGGGTACCCGTGCAGGTGACGGCGTCCCGGAAAACCGGGAAAATCCGGATTGTATACCCGGCTATTTTGCAAATAACGGCCAAATAATACGCGACGGCGACGTTTGTTGATAGGTCGCGGCCGCAGTCCAATTCGACCCTTATTTGCCGGATGAGCATGTCCATATGAACTCTGAATGGACATATTTTCTATTTTAGCTGCCGTTAGCGTTGGCTTTAGGATTCCAGTTTGAACGGCAAGGTAGCCATTACAGTTACCACATTTTATCATGTGTACTTATTGTTTACAAAAATACAAAATTTCTTACTGGAATGAGACAATAACCTAACCGACAGATGTCGGAATATTGACCCGAATAATTTATTTAAACAAACCTACAAAAAAACTCGATCGAATTCCGAATAACAACATCGCAATCGGTCCCTCCTTATCTGCTTCAGGGGTTAAATATACAAAGAAACCTCTATTTCGCTACTACCACTTCCCCACAGATTTCAGTGGCAGCGTTTATAAAATCTCTAAACGCGGACTTTACGTTCAAATCTGTAACATAAATGGCCGGAAGTGCATGGTTTATGACGTGATAGTGTGACGCAATATTGACTATGTACGCCACGTCGAGACCACCGACGAACTATAACGGAGATAATCTTCGCGAGAACGGTCTGTCTCAATTTGACTACTTAGGTATCCTTAATCAGTTCTTACATATTTCGTTTTGGCTCGACCTTTATAATGCGTACGGCTAAGGAATGGAACACGTTGCCTGCGATTGTGTTTGCTGATCAATATAATATGGATGCCTTTAAGGCTAGAGTGAATAGGCTGTTCCAAGACGGGCATGCTTCATCTTCGGCCGCATCGTCACTTACCAACAGGTGAGATGGCGGTCAAATGTCTGCCTTGTTTGTTATAAAAAAAATACAGTCGCATTCCTCTTCTGTCTGTCTGTAAATCCGATAACGGATTTCTATACAGCTTTCGCTATCATTTAGAGATTTTATTCTGGAATGGGAGATTTTCATGTATAATACATGCACATTATAATAGAGAAACCTCGAGAACACCCATGCGAAGCCGGGGCGGGTCACTAGTTGCTCATAAGAAGCAAAAATTATTTTTCTGCGAATATTCTCCGCGAATATTAGCGGGTTTTTTCTGGGGCTAGAAATGACTAGTCAAAATTATTTAAGGTATTGCTCTGTATCAAAGTAAAAGACATATTTAGGGTTATACCTTTCACTGCAGTTGACTACCTAAATTGTAAAATTTAAGTATACTTTTATCTACATATTTAGAATTTGAATTAACCACCCAAGGCTCTGCCAATTTTATTAATCAAACTCTACGTAGTGTCTGTTGTGATGATGACGTTCCAATTAATCTAACCTATAAGCAAAGACATCAAATTCCCAGAAAAGCTAGAACATAACATAAGTAATAACCTAAAGGTTATCTAAAAGGCAATTGAATGTTGTTCTGATAAATTGAAAATGAAAAGAACAAAGTCATCGAACTATAAACTCATATACGAAGTGGCTCTCAGTGGAATTAATACCTATCTATCCGCAGAACTTAGTAATGTGGCGTCCAATATTGATAGCAGAATTCCATATTGCGATGCATTTGAAAATAACTGATAGGTATTGACTTGTTGGTTGGTTGTTCGGCGGATAAATATTTCAGTACTAGTATCAAATTAAACAAATGCCAACTGTTAAATTGGTTCAGCGAAATGTTGTTTAGATATGTCCTAATTCTAATCATTTATACTCACCTTTGCGTTTGTGATTATATA
Organism: Blastobasis lacticolella; assembly: GCA_905147135.1. Lineage (NCBI taxonomy): Eukaryota > Metazoa > Arthropoda > Insecta > Lepidoptera > Blastobasidae > Blastobasis > Blastobasis lacticolella. The sequence goes on from LR990051.1 coordinate 7,112,746, forward strand.
GCTAGTCTTTTTGTATGCATATAGCTGATTTTGAAGGCAAAAATAATATCGTGGAGGATTAGAGACAGACCAACCAGGAAGAGCACTGTCTGCAGGTACAGTATATCAGAAAATGGGCAGCAGCATATTTTGCAGGGAATTTTCAATAGTTTACTGAGTTCCTCTGGAAGGTTGAGATGAGAGTAGAGAGGATGAATGAAAGGTGATTAACGAAAAATATAATTATGTGGCAGGAGTGAAGCTGTAGTGAGTCTATCCTGTCTCGTAAAAGTTAACTGCTGGTTTCTAGCGTCCTCCATATCAGTGGAGGGTTTTGCCTTCTCCACCATTGGCAGACCTTTGGGAGTTAGTAGAAGAGAAACGCTGTTTCCCATTTTCTGGTCTACGAGTCCCATCGCTGCAACTCCTATTTAGCCAGTTTCCCTGATTTCCTACTCCATTCCCCCGCCTTCGAAAGAGATATTAAAATATATAATAATAAATTACGTCAGGGGGCACTAAACTGTTGAAACAATCTCCGGGTCCTCAGCGGAAGACCATGGTCTACCTCGCTCAGCCAGCGGTATTACGAGGCACACCTAACGTGTGGCGAGCTCGTTTCGGTGGTCAGTTAGACTAGCCTCAAAGTACAAAACGGTCACCCATCCAGTTACCGGACATCGCGAACATTGCTTAACCTTGGTTATCGGTCTCGCAAGCACACTGCCTCTAGACCAGAGCCGCTACCCGAATTTAATAACTTACAACATAGTTACTATCACGGGCACGCTGTGTAACTGAATCTAAAGCACATGGTTGATTTTTTTCTAAGAATGTCGCGGTACCTTCGCGGCTGGGTACGCAGCGCCCCGTCAGCACGTCTAGGGGCTGGTGCCCCGTTTACGACGCCGCCCTTTTTACGGCCATTTGGGATATGATTGTCTACACTCGTAAAACAAGTTCGCCTGTAAACGGCCCACGGTTTCGTTAGACAAAACGGTCCCAATTACGACGCCGTAGGACCGAAGGGCGCCGGAGATGATTAATGGACTTTTGTGAGTGCCCCAGATTAACATTGTTGTCATCTTCCATCGCGATGAAAGAAACTCCACCGTTCACAATCATAGGGGCGAAACGAATGAATTTTTCAGTTCTATCCGTATTAATAGACCGCAATGGAGCGCTCAGTTTAACGTGAAAACTTATAAATATTGTAATGAACACATTGCCGGGGTCATCTGCATTTCAAATGAATCACCCACGTTATCCACATAACGCGTGAATGGTCAGCTGTCCCCACACAACGTTTTACACAATCTCCAATCAAAACACGTTATGAATCCGATACGGGACACCAGTAGGTCGACACAGACACAAGCTAATGACCAAAATGTTTACCAAAATCGATCGATTAGTGATTAATACGGCACACAACTCAACACTGATGCCGGGAAAACCGACATCACACAGCTGTTAGACATACACTTAATAAACAAAAATAAAAGGAAAATGCTGTCAACCAGAAATAATGTATAGGTACCAGCGATTAACATAAGCATGGCACCAGAGACCCAAGGCCAATGCGTGCCATTCTTATGCTAATTTAATTATGTTTTTAATGCGCCATCATTTACACATTGTCTGGTATTTTTATTTTTCATTCTGAACATGTATGTGCTCTGTAAATTATTGAAAAATACTATTGGTTACACCTCTTTGTGTACTGTGAATAATTACGACGAATATAATTTACATAACATAAACCACATAAACCCCTTTATAATAAATATCTCAATAGAATTGCACAAAGCACACAATCACGTTCAATATATTTCACAGACGTAACACGGACACATAGCATCACACGGCAAACGGCAAACCCCACATTCAATACCTGGTGAGGCGGAGCGCGCCTTGAACGTCGGGGCGATCATGACCGTCTCTGGAAACCAATCAGATGCGTCAAACGTTACATCCACAAGCTTAGAGAGAATAGTTTCGATCGGCTTAATGTCTGACAACCGGAAACTACGATAGGCTAGCCCCTATTAAAGGATTATTTGTGTAATTATGCGTGAAACCAATACGTTTCAGCAGCTGTATAACCTGCGTCACGAAAGAAGAGACTTGTCAAATGGCAGTGGAGGGGATTTCGCGCAGGTAATCGTATACAGCGCAAATCGAACCCGCCAAGTCTCTTCTTATTTGACACTAGTTGTAACTAACAGAAGTAAAAACTTGCATTGTACTTATATAAAATAGGTAAACCCTTAATTAACACAGTCCATTGCAATGCACTACGTTTACCATCAAATAATCTATAATCTATAATCAAACCAATGCGTGTGCTCTTATGACACGTCGTATGACGCCACAGGGCATCTATGCTACCTAGCTGTGGGTATCTAACTACGAAGACCGTATTAATGGAAAACCCATGCCACGGGACGGTTAAGACAATAAGAAAATACGGTATGGGGTGAAGGCGACGTAAAGGATGTGGGTCAGAGCACAGCGGCCGGCGCGACGGCCGCGAACGGTGCTAAGTCAATATTGAATTAACGCGCTCGGAATAATTGTGGAGAAAGCCTCTCTCGGCTACGCGAGGCTGTGAGCGCTCATCAGGCTGCCGGTAAACGCTTTGAAACCGAGTACCGAGTTAATGCTATTTCGCTAATTGACTGCTACGTAGGTGGTCGGTAAAATTAGGCACAATCAGTTATACGCGCCGTCGTCGCAGCCCACAGCGAAACCGATTGTTTATCACTCTATTCAACATCATCCTCCGGAATATAACACCGTGTTCAGCAAAATGGCAATTATGTATTTCCAGATTAATCCGACGTGCTCACGTAAACGAAATCCCTCGACGAAACGAAAATATTTTTACGAACATTTACGATATTAGATATTACATAGGTACGTGTTTAATATTCATGAAGCTCTCACTACTCTATAAAGGTCCACCGGGTCACTCTTATGCTTTGATACACATTTCATACGGTGCCTTTTAAAAAAAGCAATGTCATGGACTCCATGAAAGCATTTTGGGAAGTAAGCCTCTGTGCGTTAAAAGGGGACTTAGAAAGGCTGTTCTACCTACAAACAAGTTTAATCTCTTGTTATTGGGGACTTTACCACGGAGCATTATAGGCTGTTTTTGCTGTAGAAATATAATGAAATTTTCGTTTATTACCTGATTTTATTCTCTAGCTTAAACATCTATCCGCACACAATTAGCAATATAGGAGGATGGTACTTTGGATTTGGTCCGTGGCTTATAATCTACAACAATCGGCGCTCGCCGCCGCCGCTCCGGACAGGTAAACTAGCTAGAAACTCGAGCGTTTGGCGCGGGCATCGGCTGGTCCGTGAAATCGAATTGGCCCACAGTCAGAGACGAAAATAAATATGTATATAAAATCCTACTTGGTTAACCCGCATCTCCGACTCTCTAGACGTCGGGTTCAGATTCAAATAGCAAAACGTTCGTCCAAACAATAAAATATGGACATATTTCTGCGAATATGTTTCCGCGTCTCCACTTGTCCGGGGAGAGGATATTTTTTCAGTTGTTTTGTGTTTTTTTTTATCGTTTATGTTGACAACCTTGGCCGTTCATAGTCGTGGGGCACTAATGCGTACCGTGTCGAAGGACGGGCCCAGCCCTTCGGCCACAATGGGACTGATGTCAGTCAAATATTCAAATAGTTTCTTTGTTGTATTTAGCATAAATTAGCATTGCAAAATTCGTTGCCTATCACTATCATTATTATCAAGTTATACCGTAACTGTTTAATAGGTGTACCTGGACTGTTTAACCATTTTAAAACCTGCAAAGTGTCAGTAATCGAACTAATAATATCAATAAGGTCGCCTTTGCCTTATTATTGTATTGTGTTTTGATGAGCAATTTAGCGTTTATTTACCTAGTGTCTATCAGTTTTTTTTATTCAGTTGAATGCAAATATTATTAGTATTTACATTATAAAATGTATTCTATACATGAAAGCAGTAAATAAATAAATACTTGTTTCACTCATTATCATTCATTCTAAAGTTCAGATTAATTACGAACCTAGTATGCGCAACCAAGATACCTGAGTATCAAATAGTCGGTAAAATATCTCAATCTAGGAACTCAGTCCATTTTTTTTATAAAACTAAGGTGGCAAACAAGCCTATCGCCTGCCTGATCGTCAGAAGTTACCAATTGCCACCAAGAATCGCCCACAACAGAACCCCTTAAACCTAAACAGACATTAGCCCTAACAACGGTCGAATCCAGCGCTGCACTACCAGTAGGAAAACCTGAATTTCCTCACTACTTGTTAAGTTTGGTATGATGTAACTGCAGATGTCATCACTGGCCCCTTGCGCCCATAAAGGCAACATGGCGGCCAATATGGCGTTGGGTGCGCCCGCGCCGGCGACGCACATGACTGCGCCGCCGACAAATAGAGCCCAGATCCTGTGGTGCACTGTGTGAACCGGGCCCCACCCGCTATTATAGACAATCAGACTATCTGCCCACTGAATTTTATGGCTCGACTGTAGGTACTAAAGCATATATACGGGTCAGGCCAGCTGAAGAAGTGGATTTGGAGTTATTTTATTTTGTGAAGCGATGCCGTTTAGTTTTAACGCGGATTGTGACTAAATATTAGAATCTATATACGATATACGATTATATTATTATTATAGTATACTAACAGTTATACTACCTAATACTAAAAAATGTGTTTTGTGTGTTAGGTGCACCGAATTTTATCCTAACCATACTTAGTTCGGTATAAAATCGATAAAAAAATTACCAAGACCTATTATAGGCTATTAGAAAAGAAAGATGATCGATAACTAGTATAAAAGATGCTCTTTTGAGAGCGCTAGCTGAAGGACTTAAGCTACTTGATATAATTCTATGCCAACGAAGGCGCTGGCAAAAGCAAAACTCGAGGACGGCAAAATATTTCTTTTTTCATATATTCAATGAAGATTCGTTCTTCTCCCCATCCAAACTGTTCCTACCTGCCAACACACTCATTGCTATCAAAGGTAGAGTAGGAGTAGGGTAGTGGTACTGTAACCTACACCTAAAGTTAGAGTACGAGGTAGGTTAGGTATATGGATAGAGTCCATTATTGAAACCAGGCGAACGAGGTTGTGCCCAGCAGCTTTACTATAAGGCCAAACCACATAACCGAACAATGTCAGCACTGAAAGGATTCGGAACACAACAATGAACGAACTGCGAATTGAAACTCCAGCTTGTACAGTGTACAAACTAGTTATTTGACTACCTATGAATAAAGGAACAAATACAACTTTGGGCCCGTTTAACGAGGCCCGGTAAATACATTACAGTAACCCGAGCGAACTTGTTATTGGATTACTCAGGTTTGTACGAAACGCTACGACAGTGATTACAAATTAGTTACCAATACAGATTCATGTCATAATGGAACTTACGCGAGCTGAAATTTTAATAGGGAATCATTGTGTTCTAGCAATCCGCTGCTGAGGGGAGTATACAAACTACACGCCTTGCGAACTACAAAAATATTTATTTAGACATGTTTTGTTTGTATTTAGTCTAGAAGTATGTAACGGATAATTTCCGAAACTACTGAACCGTTCTAAAATAATGGAATAACAGACTATTTCTATTATTGTTGATTATCACCAATAATCGCCAATTTCACATGTAACAGCGTCATAGCGTCACAACACACGTCATGACGTTTGACTGTATGCTGAATGAGTTTCGTTTCGTTAATTTTGTTGCGTATCCATTGTATAAAATTTACGATGTGTACTGTCCCGTACTGAATAAACTTTTCTTTTTTTTCTTTCTATCTAACCAAGCCTAAAAGCTGTTTACTACTACCCTAATACTATACCAATTTCTAAACCTAGACGCATGGGACAATTTTTAACCGCACTGAACCACCCATCTCAACATACAAATTCATAATATATATAGAGCACAATATCGGATCTCCACGTCCCCTGCAGAAGCCACAAATCTCTGAAAGCAATTTAGCGTAATCCATACAAGACAGCTGAATCTTACAGAGATAGATTACCAATTTTATAGATTTCCAATTACCTCCGGCCCGCTGTAGAACCAATGAGATCTATGAATAATAAATATCGCGGTATTTCGCGTTCATTTCGCGTTACACAACTTTTCAATACGTTTTGGCGACTCATATTTTATGTATGGCTGTAATGTGGTGCGGCAAACAAGGCTTCTTCCAATTGGATTTTTACCTAGTTTCATTTAAAGAGGATAAAAAGCATGTAATACCTAAAGAATATGAATAGAATAAGAATAAAGACTATGTCTATAATTTACATGTTTGAGCTGATTTATCTGCTATATTTTTGGGATATCAATACATCATAATCAATACTCATGAATAGACTTCGAGATCAATCACGGATGGTTCCAAGAACGCCGGATGAATGGAAAATTAGAAACGTGGCTACCCACAGCCAATGCAACGCCGTAATGCGCAACTGACGTAATGCAGCTAACTCGCGGCCTAATGAATGAGAGCTGAGTCATTAAAACAACTGAGCTAAATAAAGGAAGCACTTGTAACTACCAGCATTTAGCCCATTTCCTCAGAGTTTCTGAATTGTTCACTTTGTCTGCGCCGAACAAAAAGTACCAAAAGTACCTACCCGCCACGCCATTTGCCGCCGTGCCGTGGCCTAGTATCTACTCCGTAATAATATTTTATACTTTTAACATTTAATTTGCCGTCTGCGTTTTAAATGGCGTCGTTACGTGCTCAAAAAGTTGATGCTCCTAAAATATAGCGCTACCTTTTTCTTGGGCTATTAATCGCTATAATAAATTGCAACGTTGAATTGTACCGTTTAACTAGGTACAAATTTAATCGTAAGTATATGTCAATGTTGCGCAATAGACATAAATAATGCAATGCTAGATGACTGGTTTGCTGGTAGCCCGCTACGACGTCGCGTTTTCCGCGGCGTGCCGGCGCGTGCGCCTTATAAGGTTCCACATAGGGCCCGGCAAATTGATTTACAGCTGGATGGATGCATGCCGTGGAATTGATTCCCTTCATTTCACGCCGCCAATCGGGTTTAATGCGGAGGTCTGATGCGTGTTAGTGCAGAGAGGCTCTCGTTTCGACATCCGCAACCTCTAACCCGCCAACACGGCGTACCCTAATACGTATCATTGTTGGAATTTTGATGAGTTGCTCAAGCGGCCTAGATCGGAGATTCCGTCGTGGTTCGGTTAATGATATGCGAGCATCGATTGGCTGCTTATTATCCAGTGGCCGGAGATTAATATCATTCGAGTGTTCTGTCCCGGCTTCTGCCAGGGTCTGTTTTCTTACTCTTCCTCCGCCGCTTCGCTCGGTCTTCAACATCGTCGCTTCTTACGCACTTGGCTCTCGCTTACGACTCTGACATCGATTCTTGGACCTCCCGCAGGGCCGATCACGATACCAGCAGGTTTAGGCACGAGACGAACAGATCCTCTTTAATCTTGTCCGCGTTATCTATCCCGCCAAGGCTGCGGCAGATGTACTCGTTGCGCATTCGGTTAGATCAAATTCTAATTATTACCGGAGATTATCGAAGCCAATGCAGGCGCTGGGCGAGTCTCGGCCGTGACCCAAATGGCGGCGCCGGCTCGTGTGTTTGCCTGTTTACCGAGGCCTTGCTCTAATGTCTTTCGGGACTTTTCGGCCAAATGTGTCGCTAAACCCTTGACCGGCTATCGTATTATCGTATCCACTTACTCAGCAAACAAGTACCTACACTCTGCCGGAATAACGTTGAATCGTCTCAACCGTAACATTAATAGCTATAGTAGATATTTTAAATGTTAATGTGTCCGTTGTCTGTAATTGTAACTGTTATTGTGTAGTGGTGTGCTATGTGTAATAAATGTATTTTCTTTCTTTCTTTCTTAATATCTATGTCGCAGCCAAATGGTTAAATTAGCCGGTTAATTAAACGGCTAGCTATTTAAGCAGTTATTTAATTGAAAATTGGCCAAGTTCATGAACTTTTAAAGTAAAGTCAAATGAACGATATTGCCTCGAGTTTACGGAGCTCTTCCATTCATTGTCATAATGCTAACCTAAACTAACCGAATAGAAACCTAATGCAAACTATTATTATACTTTGAAGTTACTGTGGGTAGGTTAGCATTGGAACAATGTGTGGAAGAGCTGCGTAAACTCGAGGCAATATCGTTCTTTCAACATCACTTTAAAATCTTATGAAAATGGCAAATTTTCAACTAAATACTTGCTCAAATAGCTAGCCGTTTAGTTAACCGGCTAATTTAACCATCCGGCTGCGACATCTATACCATAACATAATAATTTAATAACGGAACGATACTAGGAATTGTTAGTTAATAATGTATTACTTATACAAAACTAGTGGTCCCGGCGGACTTCATTCGCGTGGTGTCCTAAACCTACACCTACTTTATTTTTTCTTGCTCATAAACCTTCCTCTTGAATTATTCTTTCTATTATTAACCGCATTAAAATCTGTTGCGTAGTTTAAAAGATATATACGTACATAGATACATACATAGAAACATAGGGACATACGGCGAGAAGCTACTTCTTTCTGTACTATGTATGCATATAATTTAGCAAAAGTGAATTATCTAATATTCTAATCAAATCTAAATTATTTTATTAGATACACGCAAATGAAAAATGAAATATTGTGCACGTCCTATCGGTGTCTCCGAAGGGCCGCTGGTAGATGTTTCTTGTAGAAATAAGTAATGTCTGCTGTGCCATTTATTACTTTGTCATGATATAGGGCACAGCAGACATCACGTAGTTCCTGTGCACAATACAGTTAAATAAATAAAAATACGCGGACACTACTTTTTGCTCTTTATTTTTAGCCCAGCTTTCTGAGCTCGGAGAACAAACTTACACAGGAGTAAAGTTGTGAAACTTTTATGACTAATTCAATTTTATTTTATATACCCAGTGTGATAGTGTAGGAAAGGCAAGTGGCAGCTCGTATAAGCGACAGTAAAAATAACGTTAGAAATAAAAACGCTTAGATAACATTGTACTCCGGAACACGAGTCGCAAACTCGTGAGCGACGCATTTACAGCTCGCTGCCACTATAATGCACCAGGTGATCTAATTTATGACGTTGTGAGACCTATTTCGATCCTATGTGCTTAGTACTAGCAAACTGACGTGGACTACAGTAATATCACACTACAGTAACATGGTATAAACGGTTCGGTAACAATACATTTACTTCTTTATATTATTTAGTTTTAAACGAACAGACAGGTCGATTTTTTGTTTTTGCGTTAGAGCCGTCGGTGGCTGAGCGGTTAGAGTATCCGACTCGTAAGCCAGAGGTCCCGGTTTCGAATCCCGCTCCGGCCATGTACCAATGACTGTTTTCTGAGTTATGAACATTAGTTGAATACTAACCGATGCTCTTACGGTGAGGAAAAACTACGTGATGAAACCTGCACATTCAGGCGACTGAATGTGTAACCATGATCCAATCTGGTCAGGTTCCCCTGGTAGCAGGGTCACGGAGGTCAGACGGCAGTCGCTCCACTGTAATTATCTGACCTGCCAAACCCTGGAACATGGTCAAGGCGGACCCCGGGCCCTCGTGCGCGAGAGCACAACCGGGACATTAACGCCAAGATTATGATGAGACAGGTCGATGATGATAAGTGGAACCGGTTGCCCATAACATCTGCACTTTATGTGCTTAGGTTTCATGGGCGTTATCATAACTTTTTTTATATTAAACCAGACAGGCATTTGAGCGCCATCTTTGTTTTATTTTTTAATCTTGATAGTAGTAGTAATTGTAAATTGGTGGAATTGTGAAATTTGTAGGGATATTCAACTCTGCCGATCACCAGCACTCAATAGTTCTAGTAAATTGTTCAACATATCACTGTAATCATCTCTATTGCAATGCAATCGCCGCTAGCAGCTGTGATAAGTTAAACGCATAAATTTCGGGTCAGCGTCGAGTTGGAATCGGGTCATCGCCCGCACTATCTGCTCCGTAATCCGATGGGTGAAAGGTGCAAGGACTGGCACAATGCAACGACAGGCGACGTATTCCTCGATGCATTCACTTTCCTATCCGTAAGTAGAAAGGTGCCGTACTTACCTATTTCGATGCCATTACCGATAATAGCCAGTATCGAGTCGGATCTTTTATCATGCGTATCGGCTAGGAGTGGAATTCCTGCCTGCATTTGAATTTCCTAGTAAATGCAAACGGATTTTACTCTCGTCTGAATGTACCTACGCTCCATGGTTACATCATGGTCTTGGAACCATGGATGCTTGCTAAAGATAATGGCCACTGATGCTTGAAACTTCTTGTTCCAGAAAAGGTTATTAAAAATTAACAATAAAATCATATGTAATTTTTTTTGTGTAAAATTTTTTTTTTTTTTCGAAAATGTAGTTTTAGGTTTGCACATATTGTAGTGTAACTATGTATGTATTTAACGTTAACTAATTAATAAAGATAAGATATATAAAAACAAAGCTAGAAATAAGAAAAATCTATAAATTTACTTGCGATTGCGGCAGAAGAATAGAAAATATGTATCATAGGTATACTAGCTCCTCATCAAAACGTTTCCAAATAAAACACAAACAATGTTAATTTTTTATAGACAGGTGATAGTTTAGTGCTACCAGTTTGTTGAAATAACAATGGTGGTCTACAGCCAAATTATTAGGTTGCATTGCTCTATACTTCGTGACGACACACAATACAATAGCTATTATAGTACTTAACTTTCCACTTTCCATGCGAGCTAGGGTTTTCTACATCAACCATGCTAGAAACCGCAAGTGTCAACATTGTAAACATTGTTAATCAAATATTAATCGATTCCGGTAACTGCTCTTGATAATGTCTCCCGAGTGTAGGCAAGGGATTAAGTTTATGTGATTTGCCCTATTTAATTATTTTTATTATTTCAATCAAAATCTTAATTTTTGAGTTATTGATGTTGTGGCGTTTACACAACTTCAGTATTAATCCTATTTGTATATTTGTAGTAATCGTCATAAATAAGTAAATGCAGTGGGATGACATAGTACAAAGTGTTCAGTTTAGTCGCTAAGACTGAACAACCCAAACTGACAAAACCCTTATCTATTTTACTGCCACAGCATCTACTAGCGTCAATATCAGGTAGGTAGGTACTTTGCCCTTTAAATCTTGTTTCCCACAACCACGGTCCAAGTACAAAGTAATCCTCCATATCGTGCCCACAGTGCTTAGAGCACAAAGTGGTATCTTGTGCCACTTTGACCTTGACCCAACTTAGTGGGCACTCATTATTTCAAGTGCAGCTCGGCTGGCGCGCCCACGCCTTGCATGACGGACGTTGTAGACGGTTTCACTTCATTTGTGCTATTATGAAGATGGATTAGTGTGAAGCAACTACTGTAATATATCCTACTAATATTATAAACGAGAAACTTTCTAAGAATGTTTGTTACACCTACACGCAAAAACTACTGAATGGATTTTGAGGCAGTTATGATGCTTACAGTCATAGTCTATATTTTTTCCCGAAATTCAATGTGGTTCCCGCGGGAACGGGTCCGGAACGTGATAATTGAATTTTGCGCGGTCGAAGTCGCGGGCGAGTAAGCTCTTCGCGCAAGACATTTATTTGGCCCAAAGACACATCCAATACACAAAAAATACTATTTAAAAAAAGAATAATTTATAAATCGATGATGATGGAATGGTGAGAAATACAGCCTTGTAATTATGGAGGTCGGTTTCCAATGGTTAGATAATGTTTAAGTCGTTATGACTATACCTACGCATAATTTTGTTAGAAGTCAAAATAGAAGGCTTTTTACTTTCCCACGAGCTTCTTATATCAAAACTATCTGCGTGCAGTCACTCGAGAATAGTAGTTACAAAAGAGCAGTTGGATCTACTACACTCACCGGTATTGAGATTTTTAATCCGAAACAGTTTACAAGTTTCAGAGTTTAACTCTACTAAACATACACAAGTACATAACGTCACGTTTTTCCTGTAGGGGTAGGAGAGCCTACATCGTTCGACAAACATATACTTAGTGCCCCATATATAATACAATACTTAAATCATATTTTATAAACTCATACCTAGAAATACAATATGCATAGACGTTATGGTAATTTACACGAAAGAAAATATTTATGCGCGTGCCAGAGTATCAGATAAGAAATGAAATGGCTTTCAAATATAGTTAGTTAACAAAATATCATATATATTATAACTCCAAGAGTAAAATCATTTCAAAGAAAACTAAGTACAAAATTGGAATTAAGTTTTGATCTATCGCGAGAGTGTGAGAGCTTCATCACCTAACCTTTCGATGTGTAAACGTTAAGTGCCTGTTTTTGGACACCCAATGAGTTGAGATGAGATTCGCCCCTCAGAAGCATGTATTAAGTTACCAAAAGGTTTAAGCGCCACTTGCGACCCAAAGGTATCGTTTACTCGAACAGTAGCGAGACACTGTATACGGCAATATCTATTTACACAGATGTCATTAGAGCCTTGACTCAGAAATCTATAAGATGTAGGTGAATGCCGTATTTTTCATTAAAACGAGCGACGTTTATTTTACTCTACAACTCTAGCTTCGATCACCTACGTCTGTTATTTTAATTACTTCTACATATATATAATTTATTTTATAGTTTTATTTTGGCACCGGTACACTTGGCATCTTGCTGAGATGGCTCTAGATATTGGAACACGCCTAATTAGTTACCCGAACTTTACATAAATCCAATTTATAATGATGTCCACGCCGCTATTAACGCCGATTTATATGTATAATTAGCGTATTAGTATGATTAAGACGGCCTCAACGCTTCGGGAGGTGCAAAGGAATTCGGAGGAGACGTCCTCGTCGACGATCGTAGGCATAGAAAACTGTCCGAAACGCTCAATTCTGGAGGAACTTGTAAACTTTATCAATCGACAGCGGAGAAGTAGTAACATAGATAATGTCCGTAAAACTACAGCGCGCGATAAAAGATAAACAACGCAATCGGGCGACCTTCGACACCGCACCGATCCGGCGGTCGCTCACGGCTAATTCATTAACAAATCCCATGCGTAACCTACTTACGTCAGTGAGGCGACCACAATAAATCCCTGTGGTCCGGTATTCCGATCACGTGGTGCACACACACGGGCTCCCCGGACACATTAACTTGTCGTTAATTAGCGATTTGCAGTCGCCGGTTTGTTTGGGGCACACCGAACACACTGTTGTTTGTGTCAGGATGACATTTGTGCGCGAGGGGGGAAGAAACAAGAGGGGGGTATGGGGGGGGGGCGATATGGCGGGAATGGCGCGCGGGAAAGTGTCGCGGTGGGTGCCGCGGCGTGCGCTGCCCCGGACGGCCAGCGTGCGACTGGGCCGACTGGCGCGTGATAACGGCGGCGCCGCTATCGCTCGGGAAATCGGAAACAATGGAAACGGACGGCGGGAATGTCGCGCGCGGAAAACGCTCAAGTGCACAACTGCCGTGCAATCCCGGTGCAAAAATGCAGCGCCGCCGCCGCCCGCCCACGCGAGTCCTTCAGGGCTGCTACTTGCTCCATTGTGGCTATTCGCGGCGTTTTGTTGTGCGCCGCGACGCACCGTTTGTTGTGTTATGCAACGCTTATTTGTAGCTATGCAGATCTGGAGTTGTTAGGTACCTATTTTTGTTTAAGGTTACACAAGGTATAACCTTGTAGGTACCTTTTACGTACCTACTCTTATTAGTTTTTGACAATAGGTAAACTAAGTGGGCTTAATTTTGTGTTTAAGGAAATTACTAAAAGCCGCCATCAACAAATTGTAATACTAACGGTCTTGAAATTAAATCGGTATTTCATAAATGTAGAGTCTTAGAAATTGATTTGGTTACTACGGCACTTATGTAGGTAAATACAGGATACCAATGCCAACTATTGGAATAAATTAATTTTGTAATTTTACCCTTTGACTGATGCATTACGGCGAGGGAAAATGACGTGAGGAAGCGCGCGTAAGAGCCTGCATATTGACGCCAAATAGATTATTATTTCTTTATACAAATTTAATTTGTGAAATAATTTATAAGTGGACTGTGACATTGTAATTGAAAAGTAAGTGGGTAAGATTAGGATATCTACACTCCGTTATATGAGCCTTACAGCCAGGAGGTCAGCTACAACCGTATGTACGACAATGACACTGTAGTACAGGCAAAGATTTTGGCACTATGTTCAAAATCTTTGGTTACAGTACAGATATTATCAAGAACCACAAGCTGTGATCATAAAATCCTGATAGGTGCCTCTTTTGCCAACTTAGACATAGGTACCTATCATCGAAAATAACAGGTATAATACTCGTAATAATATAACTTTGTACCACGGTAATAAGTGTAATCTTTATGCGTCGATAATAAACAGTATATATGAATGGTGTAGTAGCACAAAAATTAGCTTTCACCTTTTCTATTTTCTTCATATCTACCTCTAAGGCACAGTAAGACTAGGAGGAGTGACAAAACGGAGTAAGTCTAATTTTGTATTTTTTCACCGATCGGACTTTGATGAGGTATAATAAAAGTGGCACTAAAGTTCCGTCGGAGTGTTCGAGGCGCCCTTTTAAATTCGCACGTCGTTCGCTGCGACAGGAAGGGCCGAAAATAAACTGGGACAAAATATCTTGAAATAGACCCGGCACCGATGGTTGCTTTGGTGACTCGAACGGCTGTAGGTACCTCCCGATCGGTGAAGGGCGTACGTGTAAGAACAAGTAATATAATTTTACAAATGTAAAATTGAATTTTGTGTAAACATAATGAGAAGTAGTATAATAGCACCTTCACACAACGATTGCTACATGCACGTCTATTCTTAGCCAAGCTTGGTATTCAGTGCATACGTATAGGTAAGTAAATAGTGTTAATTGTTTATTTGAATCCGATAGTGTTTTTTTACAAAATTAATACCTATCCGTCTTAAAGGAAACAACTTCTTATAAGGGTTTAATCGTGGTTTTGTATTTGTAATTTTTTTGTATACCTGTGACCATAATAAGTCCAGCAGTGGACGGTTATGGGTTGTTGACGAGAATAAATAACTTACTTTATTATATTTTAACCAGTACACGAAAAATATACAAGTATAATCTAAATGTGAAAGTGGCAAATTTTGAAGAAGCGATTTGCATACATGCTACGCATTTTTAAAAATTCTTGAGTTGCTCCTTTTAGTAGGCGGCTGGAAAAGGCCGAGATTTTGTCTCCAGACTAATTGAGCGACGTCTCGTGTTGTCTCGTTTTATTTTACAGCGAGCCGAACTCGTATAGTTCACCGGTTGACATTTGCTCGCCGCCGACTCGACGTGAAGGCATTTGGGTGATAAAGGCCCAAATTGAAAAAAATATATATTAAAGTTTCACCCTTACAGTGAAAGTATTAAGGTATATTTCATTTTGGCAAAATATCGAAACAGATACCAAACACAGAAAAACAATGAAAATTTTCTTTTAAAATCTCATTTCATTTTTAAGGCTCCCGCGACAGTTCAACCAGTCTCAGGGTCCCCAGCGGAAGACATTGTTCAACCTGGAGGAGATGCAAAAAAGTCAAAGATCTGGAGTTAGTTGACCGAAGAGTGACCATAAGTTTGTTATTACAGATAATATGAGGCAGCATTTAGAGGATCCCTAAAGATGAACTCTTTAGAAACAAGGTGTTGGCGCGTTGGGTAACCAGAAAACCCAAAATGTTAGCCGCCATACAGCTGCTGTTCCGATAACTGCTATCAAAAAACGAGTTCGAATTGCTGAAACACACACCCTATTTTCCAGATCTAGCATGACTTTAACTCTTTCCCCAGCTTAAGTAAGGACCATCAGTGGCAAGAAATTTAAAGACAATAGCGAAGTTTTGGAAGAGTCAAGATCAACACTTAAACATTTAGTTCACGGGCGTAAAATACCGGTTAACGATAAATAATTTTTTTTTCCAATTTATGAATTCAGGCACTGGAGAAGATCTGTGCTGGTCCATCAAGACCATATTATGCATTATTTAATTATTTAGAAAATTTCGTTGCAAAATAAATTACAAAACTAATAAATATTGTGTTCTAAATAGATTGTCATTGCTTTTTGATCACCCATTGAAGCAAGGCTGTACTTTAGATAGAAAATCATAAGTAGGACGCTTCATACTTCATACTAGCGCTGTGACGGAGGTCACTCAAATTATTTAATGTCAGCTCCAGTTACATTACTTGCCTGTTTGACATTGATTTTTTATGTGACTGTATACGCAACTTTAGTATTTCGTTTCTCTATAAATATGAAAATAAGCGCGTCCCAATGATTCAAAACACATACGCAAATATCCACGTACGTTTGTACCTTGTACCTACGCCGCCCACCTAACCTGCATCCGATGTGCCGGAGGCTTAAAACTTGCCACCCGTAATCAAGGCCGCCTCAAAACTATGACGCAGGTAAGTATAAGTACCAATTGACTTGAACGACGTTATCTCCAGCTCCAGTAGGCTCTCCCAACTTCCGCGCCACTGTTTAGGTAGACCACAGAATCGGCCGTGGGAGAGTCCACAACAGGCAAGATTAATTAGGCCCATGCCGGGATTAATACCGGGCAAACACGTAGACGGTGCGATTTACGGCGACCGGGGCCCGCGGGCGAAGGGTTATTAGATAACTGCCGCTTGTTCTTACATTGTAACCTTATCCTCTAGGTTATATGCGGATCGAGGTGACCCCCAATTGGGCAAATGTGTGGCGTCCTAAAGTGTTCAGATAGGAAATAAAACATACCGCGACACGTTAGTATAAGGTGTTAGAGCTCGTCTAGTCTAAGATGACGCGCCCCACTACTTAGTTAGTTGATTTCGATGTGTGAGTGCAAATATTAATAACGACACTTCATCTGTGTGGGAGCCAATGAACGGCGCGTGCTCCGACGTTTGAATCTTACCGGCAACTGAATGACCAATTACAACGGCATTTGTATATGTATTGCGTCCATATTTTAAACTTGCTTGTGTGCGTTAATGCGATAGTGGGGCGCGTCATTTTAAATTAGACGAGCTCTACCTATGCGGGACGATCCCATGCGTAATCCTACTTTTGTTATATACCACTAAGGTGGCAAACAAGCTTACGGCGTAAGCAGTCACATTTGCAGGACATTGGCACTACCAGGGACATCACCCACGCGTTGCCGACCCCGTAAAAACCTTTTCACCCCTTTCTGTGCGTATGTAATGTCACTAAGTCGCCCTCACCCTCAGCGTTTTCAGCTTGTAATAGTTTTCTGTTTTACAAGAGCCACCTTAGACTGCAGTGTTGCAAATCCTGAATACAAAACGCTGTTGTCCATTGCCTGGTTCACCTGGATTAGCTGGTCTGCCTCTAAGTTATCTTCTATTATACCCGTAAGTGTAACGACAAAGTATTGACAAAGACACTGCATAGACTAGCGCGTAAATTTCCCAAAGTGTGTGGAACTCTAATTGTCTGATGAGTCCGAGTGGGTACCTTCGAGTATTTCTACAGCCAAGCAACACAGTTATTTCATATAGTTTTAAATGTAAAGGGGACAAGAGAAGGTACGGACTTGAGGCATAACAACTTAGTTCTGAATATAACGACGGAAGCGGGAATCCCGCATTACCACCTAAATGAACTCCAAATACATTTAAATAGATACCTATGGCAGTTGAGAACCTAGGGTAGATAGGTATATGCTATACACCGCCTTATCTATTACTGTTGTCAAGCAACCATGAGAATATTCAATGTACATTACTATCAGCAAAGAACACAACGTACCACCAAAATAAAAACTAATAAAAACTGATCTATAAAACATAAAGAAGATACATAATTAACACCAATTCCCCGTATTAATCTCAATTCCGTCACCCCTCACCGGTTGCGGCAGTAATATTTCCGAACGTCCCACTTCCTGCATCGTAGAGACAACCGGGGCACTCATAAGTGATTTAAGTTTACGCGTAGATGCCGCGCCCGCCCCGAGTCCGACGAGCATTTGGATGCAAATCACATCACCACTGCTCATGTACGCAGACCGTGTAGGCCGTGGAGGTCGCATTCAAAAATTTACAAATATTGAATCATTTTCATTCGTTTTGGGTTGTAAATAGTAAGTAACAAATATTTATTTACAGTGGTAGGTTAGGTTATATTGGTGTTGGTAAAGTCTCGGAAACAGATCAGCTATTAAGGAGACCGCGAACCCGAGTCCGACAAGCACTTGGATGCAAATCATTTACCACTGCTCTTGTACGC
Source organism: Blastobasis lacticolella (assembly GCA_905147135.1). NCBI lineage: Eukaryota > Metazoa > Arthropoda > Insecta > Lepidoptera > Blastobasidae > Blastobasis > Blastobasis lacticolella. The sequence goes on from LR990051.1 coordinate 7,131,118, forward strand.
TGACCGTGCAGCCCGTGGAGGTCCCATAAGCTTTGTTTACTTTGGGGTTAGATGGCGCTTGTGAATTTGTCCAAGCATATTTATTTAAAACTATTTATTATTTAAAAAAATTACAAACATTCATTCATTTACATTCAATCATGGGTAAGTAAGAAAAACTTATTTATTTATAGTGGTAGGTTAGGTTCGATGTGTGCTATCTATCAGAAACAGATCAGTTACGATATCCGTTAACGATAAGATAGGAGGTTAATAGAAGGGTATAAACAGATCTTGTAGAGGTAGATGTTGGCAAAAAGTTATGAAGATGACAGACCAGTTACACAATGTTCATCATAAAACTTAATATCATATAAGTATTATGTTAATGGATATAACGTTGGTATTAACAATATATCGCTTATCTGGCATGCTAAATAATTTAATCAATCAATGTTTTCATAATCATCATCCATCCGTTGCATTACAGCTGTGAAATACATTAAGAATTCACAGCTGGAACGGTTTTTATATTATCAATTAAAATTTCACCCAGTAACCATTAGTTATTACTCAATTCTGGGTATCGAACAACCATACTTAATCCATAAACCATACACTGCCCTACGTGTTCTATACAACAATACTTTCAGGGGATTATTGGGGCTGCCCCGACAATGTAGTGCCTCGGCGATGTTTGCAGCAACTACAACAGAGGGCCTAGTGTGAGTTCCGAGGGCCTAGTGTGAGTTCCGCTTCGATTTTACTTAACTATCGCGTTTGCGTTTACGTGAAAATTAGTATGGAAAAATATATAGCGCCGCCTAGTGGTACGTAAATGAAGTTTTTTTCTTCATACTAATTTCGACGTAAACGCAAACGCGATAGTAAAGTAAAATCGAAGCGGAACTCACACTAGGCCCTGGGATGGCTTCGCAGCTGTCCTGCGAAAGCGAGTTGAGTCATAGCTGGCTAGGGTGCGGGACAGCACCAACACTCTCCTCAAAATAATAGCGGGCAGGTTGGACAGTCCACTATTCAACCACTGATGTTAGTTATTGTCTATCGAAATAAGCCATTTGAATTTTGCTTATCTAGAATTTTCCTAACATATGTAAATCTTTTGAAGTCTGAAATAAACCATTTAATTTAATTAGATGTTCTTCTTCTAATTAAATTAAATGGTTTATTTCAGACTCATTAGTGAAATTATACGAAATATTTGTGAAATTACCACGTCTTGAGCTAAACGGTCTATTCACTTAGATGTAGGTAGGTATGTGTAATTCGTTTATGAATGAGTCCTCCCCGACTCCCAGAGTCAAGTGGCGAGGAGCCAAGGTCAAACGTTTTAACATTGGATTTCACATTAATAATAATAGACGACCAATAAATCTTGGTACTCGTCTCGGTGAATTGTTAGTTTTAAGTGTGCAAGTGAAACGGTGGGCTGCACCGACTCTGTTGCCAACAATAAAATCTCATATGAGAATTCTAGTTCACAACCGTTGGTATTGTATGGAATGTTTTATGAATAAACTTTAAAGTATGTACTGAACTTACGTCTCGACTGGGCGATTTGGTTTATAGCTTCTCTTTCAAATTTTAAATCGTCAATTCATGCATGAAACATGATAACAAATACAAATGTGTTTTAACAGGTACCAAAAATAATTGCGTAATTAGCTAAATAGCTGTCTACGAAAATAGCTCAATGTATATGTCAAAATCTTTGCTCAGTACGTAGATACACAATAGTTTTGTTCTACTCTAGTAACCTGTGATTAGGCATTCAAACGACATAATAATATCACCTGTTGATAAGTCAAGATGTGTTGTGCTAGTGTGTGTCGATTTAATTTAGTTTTTAAGTTCGTACATACATTTAAAAATAAACTTCTAATCTTGAACCTATGAGTACGTTTCAATAGAAAAAGATAAAACTCGAGTATCGCCAACGATAAGCATAATTCACAGAAGTCAAAATAAATTGGCTTATGGTATGTTTGTATGTAGGTATTATTAAAAAGTGTAACACTGTTGCCAATTAAAAAAATACTCGTTGTCGTGCTCTACTTTTGCGTTTTATAAATTCAAACATAGCTAAACATAACAAGAAGGAAGGATCGACCAAAAACACTTCCTTAATAGGGAAAAGGGCACGCTCCCAGTGTAAACATGATCGATTCCCCAAGCGGAGTACCATTGATCATAGCGACAGTGCCATCACCCCGATAGCAATGATAAACAACCTCCACACTCATGCATTTACTACCCAGAGAAAACTACTTAGAGACACGTATTGTCCACGGAGTAAGTGTGGGATGAGTATAGTGCATTGTGATAACTGTTGCCGGATTTTAGCACTACAAGTAGATTTTATAACAAAGGAGTTGGACCAATAATATCTAGGTAATAAAATATTGATCTACGTCAAACATCATGTTTTAAGCTATCGCGGTTATTATCACACATTTTAAGGACAAAAACCCACGGTAGGAAACCCGGAACGTACCTTTAAAATGTATGTCAATCATGTCGCTAACTATATTTAGTTTCTGAGATATCATTGACAGTGACGATCGGACGAATGGACAGATATCGAAGCGAGACCATGAGGGTTTGTTTTTCAACACTAGTAGAAATTCTATTAGAGATTAAGATTGAATTATACTTTTGGCCTAGTCAAACAAAAAATTACACAAGAACGGCATGTTATTCTAACGTGTTTTCACTATTATTTAGGACATTTCTCCGAATGGAATCCGAGTCTAATTTATTCATTTACCAAAACCAAGCTACAGAGTTTGTACGTGATCAAAACTAGAAATCCTATCGGATTCCGCGAAACGTTTCGAAAATAGTTGGTAACACTAAACAGGAAGCCCTAAGGCATTTTGTTGATGGTACATTTGTAATTGTGTAAGGTGATACCATAGATCCTGACTTACAAAGCACATGTGTTTATGAAACAAGAATGAAAAGAAATGCAGTCTAAGAAGTCTAAAACACGACAAAATAATGAAACGATACGGAATAAGAACTAAAACGCAGAATACTATTTATTAAGTTTATCCGTTCACGCCTCACGTAACTCGCAGCTTTAGATTACGTAATGGTAGATAAGGGTTATAAAGACCTCTAAATCCAAATGATACCTCGTTCTTTCTTCGATAGCTTTCAACAAAATAAAGAAAGAGGCGATAAAACGGCGACGTATATTAAAGGAACGCTGGCGCCAGTATCCAAATGCCTATATCAGCAATTTTAAAGACGTCGCATATGAGATCTTTTCCCTCTGAAATTACACCTATAATAATGTGCAATTTCCTCAAGGTATATCGCATAAACATTTTATTGGATATGTTATTAAAGCGGTAAGAATTTAGATTTCAACTTAATATTAATTTTCTACCTGAGTTAGAGTTTCATTAGGTACTGACTACTGAAGCCACTGAGGTGTTTATTAGATACGATATAATTTGACTTTTTTCAGTTTGTATTAGACTAGCGACCTGCCCCGGCTTCGCACGGGTTTTCTTGGTGTTACTCTATTATAACATGCATGGTATTATACATATAAACCTTCCGGAATAAATTCTCTAAATGATGGCGAAAACCGCAATAAAATCTGGTTGTGTACTTTCAAAGATTTAAGTGTACCTACATACCTACACAGGTGTAGACGGCGGGAAGCGACTTTGATATGGATGTTGCGATCTACTGTATTAACCAATATAATATATATAAGAAGCACAATTATATTAAGATACATAGATACAGATTTCAGAGGATTGTACATTGCAGCAATGTCTCTGTCTAAGTAGTATCTAAACTTGAGCCTTATTTAGGTACTCTATTAGGTAACCAAACCTGCATGAATTTTTTTATGACCTGTATTTGAGAATATCATGTTTCTACGAACAAGGATACCTACATGGATATGGCAAGCGACTCGAAGCCAATTATTCAGTAAAATTTGGTGGAGTAACTCTTGAAAATAGTTTTAGGTACCCTCCATATATTTGTCATTCGTGTTTTATTGTTGCGTGGATATGTAAGTAGCTATTATAAATTGTAAAAAAGAATTTGACATAATAACAAAGAAGCAGACCGCTGATATGAAGTATTTACAGTAAATAATAGAATGTGCTGCCAAACTGCTGTCTTGTAAAAAATATTGGCGAGTGCCACTGTGGTACTAATTTTAGTATCTTAGTCAGGCAGGGCGCTTAGAAGTTTCAAACAGATTTGGGTCAATTGGACATCTAACGGCGCGAGTGGGAACATGAATGGTTAGAACAACGTTTTCCGCACAGGTGGCGTTACTGTCAACGATCTACAAGTTCGTTCAACATTTTAATCTATAACTTCTATAGAGTGTAATGTTAAAAAGTATATTCTTAGATATTTTATTTCCAATTCTGCAACATTCTTAACGTGTTCGGATTAGGATGCTGCGATATTACTTACCGAAGTATATAAGATCGCAATACCAAATCTACGATTGTTAACATTTTCAAGTTCAAGTTTAATAATTGTAATGAAATCCTAAACCGGTTACCGAACTCTCAATAAACTGAAATTCGATATGCTATTTCGGTCTCCACTACACTTTGTTTTTGTTAAATATATTGAATAAATAATCTAAAGCAAACCGACTTGAATTCAAATCTATCTCGAAACACAAACGGGCGCACAATTCAATGGATCACCATTTACTCTGTGAATATTTAGGAGGCAAACTTGGTTATTATGTCGTCTGGGGGCACAATGGCGGGTGACCCCCGTCGTGACGTCACTTCCGTGGCCAAATCGCTTCCGGCGCGCCTGCGGGCTCTTTGACATTCACTCTTTGTCGGCCCCTGCCCCGGCGAGGCAGGCAAATTATCTCCCCGTGACTCGTCCGATTGCCCACGTGGAAAACGTATCACGTAGCGTCGCGTCGCAAAACGCTATTTTCGCTCCAAAGCAAGCCAAATTAAAAACTCTTTACGAATTGTCAAAATGAAACAGTAAAAAAAGATGTAGAATACCTAAATTGACATTTGTGATTTTATTTGCAATATTTTCGGTTAAAACATAATTTGTCTGAAAATCGTAAGGCGGTGATGCCGTTATCCTCATGAATTTCACACAAATAACATTAGCACCATTTTCAAAATGCAATTTACGAACGTACTCGACGTGCCAATGCACGTAGCGTAACTTAAAATCCGAACAAAAATAGGAAAAAGGCGGTTGTGATAATCTATCGATAAGGCGCATCTATTTGGCACTTGGGCTTTTCGTAATTGTCTACCGAACACAATTTCCTCTAGTACTATTTTCCCTCATTAGGTAATAATATATTAATACGCTACGCTTCGTCATAATAACACAGCACACTTGCGTTAATGAAGGCAATTGTGATCGACATCCAAGAGAGGGTACCGCGTCTGCCAATTCCGTTTCCCACCGCACACCGTACAAACAAACATCCATGATCATGAATGAGATCCGCGCTTTAAAACAAATGAATGAATATTTAACAATCCAGCGGTTTATTTCGGCCAAATCCAATTTCGCGTTCAAGGAAAAGATATTATCGGAATTAAGTGTCCCGCTGTTTGTTTGATTTTCGTGTCTATGTTTGCCGACAGAGATTTTGGATATAATTTATTGTTTCACACAGCTCCAGTCCAATATTTTGTTTAATGAAATCGATTATGTTCAAGTTGTACAGTACATTCTATTGACATTGCGGCGATGATTCTCATTTCAAAAAGCAAACAATGAACACAAAATAAAGCGCTGCACTGATGTAATCTGACACAGAAACCGAGTTCGGAACAGGTGTTCCTAAAATATGTTTCAGTAGCGAAGAATGCACACAATCTTAAACAGAAAACATGTGGCAATCAGTACGTGCGGCGTAATCTGTTTTTATTTGGGTAACACCCGTCATCAGTTCTGGATTCACCGACGTCATTGTCCAATTGTACGGTTTGAAGCCAGCGGAAGGCAGTAACTTGCACTATTGCCAGACGTCAATACTCTCATCCCAGTTTTATTGCTGAATGCGAATGCCTTGGAATAAACGCAATGGCGGCAGATTTTCAACGGCCCTGGACGAATGGCTGCGACTAGAGTGTGGCATAATACGACCACTTCTAGGCGACGGGGATTTTGTCTGCAAGAGATGAGAAAATCTGATGCAAGCAAAAAATATTAGTGTCTAATTTACAGTTTAGGGAGTGAATATATTTTTAGATATGGAATCCATAAGAATGTAATGTCCTACCCGCACGTTTCGCGGAAATCAACAGTAACAATCGCATATACGGCATACGATTATCTTATGATAACAGCTCAACCAAGCCCAGCAAACCAGCGGGGCTATTGTCTAACTCATTGACTAACTGAATTTGACATGAGATAAGTCTACACTACGTCATCAACGTTGGCCACTGGCTATAGCGTCTACCAAATAAGAGTAGTTACGATTATCTTATGATAACAGCTCAACCAAGCCCAGAAAACCAGCGGGGCTATTGTCTAACTCATTGACTAACTGAATTTGACATTGGATAATTCTACACTACGTCATCTACGTTGGCCACTGGCTATAGCGTCTACCAAATTAGAGTAGTGTAAGATAATTATATGTCAAATTCAGATGTCGCCTCTATGCTTCTTACGGCTCTTCCTCCAATAACAACTGCCCAACTGGGTAACTAACTACTTCAGGCATACCTCAATACACGTGAATAATTCCATTGCATATGAAGTCACCTAGCCGAGAGGGCCCGGCCGGATCTAATATATTTGGCGAACGGTTTTACCGCACATATTTGGGCGCATTTATAGAGCTATCTGGGACGTTAATGGAATTGCCGGCGCTGCCCCCATCGGTGACTTGATTGGACAATTTAATTGACCGGCATTGATAATTTAGACGCGGGAGCCCTGCCCGCAGGGGAGACCGCCACGTAAATATAGATGACGTTACAATATGTTACCTACATCATGTTATAACAGAATGTTTGGTAGAGGTCGGACCCTAACCTCTCCTTAACGTATCTACATTCTGCGGCCAAAATCTAGCCACATTTCCCGTCGGAGCTACCCAATACCTTACCTGACCATATTCTCCTTGCTCCTATCGGTCTGAATCCGAAGCCTATTGAAATTATTTAAACTGATGGTAATTCAAGTCCAGAAGGCTCTCAGAGAGCGGGACAAAGGAAGTCTGTGAGCCGGTAGGTAAGGTAGACAACACACATTTTCGCGACGAAGATTGCACCTCGCTTTGTTTTTGTAAAATTGAATAATTTAAAACTAGTGAACTATTATAATACCTAGTCCTCAGCAAATTCGAATTATTAATAAATAATAGAAAGAATGAAGTATGTAATTAAGTACGTAATAAAAAGAAAATAAATACCCCAGCAGTTCCCCACAAAGTCTGTATATCTGTCTGAAGGAGATATTCATATAACTGTTGCTGTACGAATTTTCATAAGATTTACACGATTTAATTGAATCGGATATATTACACGGGGCAGGCATCGCTAAAAGGATAGTGTAGAAAAATAATTAGCGTAAATAAAAAACAACTAGCGTAGATACACAGGTAGATAATTAATCGACAACCGCGATAGGCCTTTCACAGCGACAAAAAATGACTGTCTTCTATAACCTTGGGTGCGTTAACGTGATAACAAACATGTTTAGAACAACATTGAATATTCAAACGTTAGGATTATTGTATTGCATTGTATATCGGGCGAGAGTGTGTTGCGAGCGCGAGTGTTGTTCGCGAGAACTGCGCCGCGTTGCGAACTTGCAGTGTCCCGTCACCAAAGGCCGTTTAGCACGAATATAGATGATCCAAATATTTCCACGGGCGACGCACTTGACTCACCGCAAATGCAAATCCTCGGGGCGCCGGGGCCAAATCAATATGCGGCATACCGAAACCACTGCAATTAGCGATCGCCAGATAATTATCAAGTAATAATGCAGCGTTATTTAGACGCTCTATATCGAATTAATTGTGTTGTGTTCGGTTACGAATGCAAACCTAATTATCCACGTTATCGGCGTTCTGTTTGCCGAGGTGATAAGACATTTATCTCATGTCCGCAGTACTCGCTGCTGCCTGTCACCTGTTCGCTCGTGCATGCTTCAACTCCCTCATTATTCATGTAAACTAGGCGATAGCATGTCTACACCGTCGTATGATTTAACAATAAATAAACGTAACGCCTATTAACTATTGAATGTCAATCTAATTGGAGTTGCTTTAGCTATCCTACCTATCTATAATATTACTTACTTATACTATATATATTTATTGAGTACCTCAATTTTGCTTAAAATTTTTGCAGTTTGCCATTTTGATATTTTCACTTTAAAAGTAAGCATTTTAATGCTAAACATTATTCAAATCTAAATGTTACTTGTTACAAAATAGTATGTACTTTACTATACAATTTTGATTTAACAGAAGTGCACAGATTTAGATCTGCGTCCAGCAGAGTTCCTCCCATTAGCAAATGGACGGCTTATTGAACATAAAATTGAAACATATTGCACATCATAGTCAGCAGTATAATAACATAAACTCACCTTATTGATATCAGAGTATCTTCAATGTTTGTAATCACGGTAAATCTAGTAGATAGTACTAAATTGAGCAGAAGGGAAAACATTACAATAATTCAATCGCACGCCACAAAGTAAACAAACACACTCATGCAATGCAACACAAAACTTTACTCTTAAACATGGAAAATCACAAAAAGTTTTCAGTAGGAAACATTCACGAACAGCGAATTTGTTAGTAGTCATTTGTATCTCAACAACCTTAGGAAAAATTTGCCTACGGCGAACACTAAAATGATCACTGCACACAAGACCATAACGTGCGGGGATGCCGGGTCGGGCGCCGACTCACCAGAGCCACCAGCCCCCTGCTCCTTTTCCTTTGCCGTGAAATGCACAAAATCTTGCAAATGACTCGGTAACTTTTTAACGTCTTTTTCTTGCCCAGCCTCAATCACTTTTATCTTATGTTCTACCACTTTGGGTTCTTTGTACACATGCTTGCCACTCTCTCGCTCATCCTCAGTCTCAGGATCTTTAATGCCAAGCTTATTCCACCGTTCTCTAGCTTTGCATATGAATTCCTTTTCGATTCTGTTATTTACTTTTGAATCTAAATCATCTAATACAGGCATGCTTTTAGAGGTCGTTTTTAAACTGGTCTGCCCCGGATAGTTGGTAATCTTGATCACCTTTTGTTGTTTTCGTTCTTGTCTCGCAGCCATTTGGTTCATATACTCTGAATACATCTTCTCACGTTGAATTTCTTCCTGACTACTACTAAAGAGTGACGTCATTTTGCTCTTAGACTCGTTGTCTGCGGATTGGTTATTAAACGAAATATTTCTTTTTCTAGTTATCATGTAGTTATCTTTATCTTGTATTGTCTCTTCGACAAATTCTTTGTCTGATATTAAAGGTGCTCTGGGGCCTTTGCGCTCCGGAGATGCCACTTTGTTTTTCTTTTCTTCTAGGCGTCTTATTTCAGCCTCTACTTCCTTTTCCTTTTGTCGAATATACTCCATTTGCTGTTCACATAAGTCTTTGGGGAGAGAAGGTCTTCTTGGGGATTTTTCTGGATTTAATATATCACGGAAATTTGTAGAAAATCGGTGCATATTTTGTATTGATGAAATATCGCTTTCAATTTCTTTATTTAAAGTTCCAGTGGAGTAATGAAACATTTTCCTCTCACTTTTCATAGATCTAAATGAGGTATCCGTGAAATCACTTTCGTCACTTTCGTAATAAGATGACGAATATTTTCTTGGTCTTGGTGGTGGGATAGGTTTAAAGTTCGATGAAAATTCTCCGATTGAGTTAAGTTGATCATTAAGTTTCTTTGTAAAATCTTTGTTCGAGGAGATATTTTCTAAACGGTCCACACTTTTATAGTATTGTTGTTTGCTCATTGACGAATTAATATTATCCGTCACCTTTGGATCACGTATCAATGCAAGTAAGCGACTACCGGTTTGTGATTTAAAAGGTATCACAGGAGATTCTTTATCATACTCATTTTCTTTTCTTTTTGTGTTAGAATAATATTCGTTGTAACCTCTTCGATCAACATATTTTTTATGCATATCAACAAGTTCACTGGCATCTTCTTTAGTTATTACAGTATTGGTTTTTTCCATTAACATTTTTTGCGACGGCGATAAACACACATATACAGGCTCCGTTTTTGTGGGTATTCCTGTCCAATGATCATCTTGAGATTTCTTTAGTGACGAATGTCGAGGTGTAATAGGTGGTGGAACAGAATCCTTGTGTTTTGTATCTAGCGATACTGTTGCAATGGACGACACATCTGGCAACGGAAAATATGGCATTTTTGTAGATTTTTGTTCCTCAAATTTACTATCGTTTAAAAGTTCCTTTTTGCCTAAAATCGTTATATTCTGCAATCGTTGGGAAACTGATGCAAGCTCTTCTAAAATTTTATCTCCGTATGGGAAGGTAGCAATTTTTTTCACACATAAATCTCTGAGAGTCCCCGGGTGCTTGGCATCAACTGGTCTCTTACTTTGTGCAGTGGCTCCTGTAACACATTCAAATATATCTTTTACATGACTCGAAAAATCATTATTTTGTATGATTTCTGTGTCTGTTTTGTTGTGTATTTCGCATGTATCATCATGCAAAATGTTAGATACATCGTTAAGGGATGAGTAATTTGGATTATATTTAGCCGTGCATTGGGAGGAACCAACACTACTTGATGAATCTTGCCGTATAAAACTATCTTTCGCATGATTATTTGTTGTCTCTGCATCAGACGATACTTCTTTGATCAAATTGTTCATGGCATCATTTAATTCTGATCTTAGCACTGTTATTTCAGTATCATAATCTTTTTCACTTTTTATGGGTGCGTTAAGATTATTTGAACAAGATTCTAAAGTTGTTTCATCTACATTATGTTGATCGCTTTCAATATCTTTGACATAAAGATTTGTTGTAATGTTGTCTGTTGATAAAACAACTATTTCATGTATATTTTGGTCCGAACTATTATCATTTTCTGCTTTATTGTCTATCGTAATAGGTATAACTTTTACTGTATCTGTCGAGCCAGGTTTAAATCTAGAAACGACTTCTTCATCAGCTATCTTGACGCTAGGAGTAAAGGTTTTCTTTAACAAGCTTTCTGTGTCTGTTACTTCAATGGTTGGTGTTATCATTCGTACCGATACATCAGTTTCCCCACCTTCGTCTGTATCATCACCAAATTCATGTATAGAACTAGTGCTACTTGATGAGTCCGTTAAATAAACAACTTCAGCTCCTTTCATCTGTTCCACTGTTTTCACAGACCAATCACTACGTACTTCGCTGACATCAGGTTCTTTTATTTTTGCTCCAACTAGAAGACATTCCTGGGGGATTAGACGGCCCAAATTTTGTCTACTTAAAGTGTGAACGGATTTAGTAACAAACTTTTCTTTGACTTTAGGATTTTTACTTTCAAATACATCGTCTTCTAAATCATCATTATCATTTTTTTTCTCACTTATGTGTGAATGACGGCGTGATGTCAACGATGATTCACTACTACCTTCTTCATCAATAACATCTAACACTCTCGAAGGTCCAAGCCTGGGGGTAAGAAAATCTTCGGCCAGACCTTTTTTTCTTAATCTGTGCCTGATTTCACGGTTTATTATTTGCTCGATTTCTGTTTTGATTTCAAGTGAGTTTATGTCTGGTTGGGTCGCAAGATCTAACGTCTGTAAATATAGCCGTAAAGATTTTTCAGCTTCAGGTGTTAAAGATTTCGTTTGGTCACATTGAGCGACAATTAACGGTATTGTTGCGACTGACAAAGTGCCTGTAGCATGTTCTTTTAACTTTGGCACTTCCTTTTCTTCAAAATCATCAGTATTTTCCCACTCTACATCAGATTCAACGTCGGACACCAATCCACAACTATCTATGATGGCTAAAGAAGCATCATCATCGCACAAAGTTGAGTTATCGTCAGATAGCTCAACTATTTTAGGAGCATCATCGTTATCTAAACTTTTACTCTTTCCATTATTTCCTAATTTCGGTATATTTTTAGATGATTGTTCAGGAGATTCAACAACATACGATTCAGAGTTATTACAATCTGCATTATCTACATCTTCAGTTATTGAGGAAGTCAAGCTGGCATTTGAAACGATATCACTATTATTATTTAAGTCTTGGTTTGTATTTGGGTCGTCTAACTGAATACTTGCTGAAACATTCTGTTTTTCGGTTGATTGACCGCTGGTACCGGTAACGGGGCACTCATTATCAGGTATTGTTTGTTCCAAATCATTTCCGCCTTCAGAACCTTCAGGACTACGCAAATCATCCACAGATTCGTTTAACTGTTCACTACTCTTATTAACATCAGGTCGATTTTTGTTTTTGCGTTTGTTTTTGTTTTTACGACGCTTCGGTCTATCGGGCATGTTTAAATAGTTACGTTAACACTGTTATCACTAGCACAACACAATTGACATCACAGCACTCGGCGTCCAATGGAAGGCGGTCGCGTTCGCCTACGAATCGGCGCGGCGCGTAGGAGTATTGGTTCCGGCGAGTCGTGTCGCGGCGAAACGACGTCGAAAGGGATTCGTGTCGTTCGTTTCCCAGGGCCGCGAAGGGCTCGCGGTACGGGGAGCGTCACGCTCGAGTTCAGCGAATGTGATTTTCTTTTCAGCGAGCGGTCGCCGGCCGTGGCAGTCGTGCGCTCGCGCCGCGATTTACTGATAATTATAAATGGGCTTGAAGTGCGCGGCCGCGCCGTGGACTTTATTTTTACGCGGAGACGTGGATACGAGTGGTGCGCGCGCGGCGAACGACGCAGCGCCACGGAGGGAGACCACGCGCGCGCCGGCGCACCGACGCGCGCCCGCTTTATCACCAGACACTATGTAAATCGTATATTGCTAATTAATATTGCACGCACACTGCCACGCCGGCCGGGCACGGACTAACGGGAGGAACTTCAAAACAATGGCTAGTAAGGACGTTTTAGGACTCGGATGGGCCATTCGGGACGCAATCAACATGCTCAATTTCTAAGTCAGTCGACCTTTGTACCTAGTACATACATAGTCACACTCGGCCATAAATATTTATACAATGTATTTGTTAGGTACTATATAATTTTTTTAATATTAAAGGAAACATTTTAAGTGATTCATAAGAACAAAACAACAGCAGCAATAAAAAATGAACACAATTTTTTTTGTAAGTGGTAGATATATGTTAGGTATGTGACTGCCACATCACCTGATGTTAAGTCATACCTGTCTATTAACAACCTATTCACTCTTGTCTTAAAGAGACCCAAGTTGTAGCGCTCAGGGAAAAATGTGCAGGCAACAAGTTATACCTACTCTTCACATGACAAAGAAACGAAATTTACGACATTATATCTAAATTTACGTAAGTAGTATAAAATTACCAACAAATAACAATCGTCATAACTCATAGATAACGTGACGTTATCCCTTGATTGCCTTGAGATTGATATTATCGCAAAGAACGCCTACTGCCGCACATTTATCAACAATATCCACTGGATATGACTATGTGTTTTCCAATATAGGTACCCCACGAGTACCAAACCTCAATTTATTACGCAAACTAAAGTGATAGTTGCTCGCGGAATAGAGGAAAAACTTAACCGTATCAGTAGGTATGTTACGTGTTAGGTACCCACTAAAAGTAGACTAACTGGCCCTAGTTCTAGACCGGGAGGCCATCTAGACTGATTGGACATTTCCACCGCGACGACGCGTGGTCCCAATAATGGTTGTCTAAGTGCTCCTCTTTGTTTGCTCGAGGCCTTTTAAAATAGACGGAAGATATAATGTCTGCAGATAGGTTTACTCATAACCGTTTAAAAAAAGAGTACCGAAAGACCCGGAAAACACTTATAAAATATCTGATAATAACCGAGATAGTTACGTTATCTTTATATCATTGTGATACATAGACATAGACAGCATTTTATTCGATCCCGCATGACATCCTTAATCTAAGGTGGCTATAGTAAATTATAATATCTAAATAAGATATTACCACAGATGTTATGGGCAACGGTTAGATACCTTTTCCCATTAGGGGGGCTGTTGGGCCCGTTGGTCAAATTACAAACCACAGACATGATAATAGCCAAGGCCTGCCTAAAGCTGAGATTGTACTACGTAAAAAATATATAAAACAGAGTCTTTATTAAAACAGAGATATTATTATTGTCTAAATTACGGAACCGACTTTAATAAAACAACACTAAAAACTATCTTGATTAAACTGCCTTTCAAGTAAAGAAAACCACATCGAAACCGATCCATTTGTTCGGGAGCTACGTTGCCACAGACAGACACACAGATACACACGTCAAACTCATAACACCCCTCTTTTCCGACGGATAATAATTAAACTTATCTAACCAAGAACCCAAGCCAGCAACGATACGATCTAGATTAGTCGCCCACCTACACAGATTGATTTGCAGTCTATGCTTGCAGTTAAATTATCTGTTACCTAAGGCGGCTTACTCGACGCCAAAACAGCGGCGCAGGGTGCCAATTAGCAGCCATCATTTCATCGATGACTGCCTAGTCTGCTTACGTACATACGTCGACGGGCTAAAAATATAAATTATACAATTTGGGCACTGCGTGATGGATGCGACCTCAGATTGTGAAAGCAGAGAGTTTTGATTAGATGATGTTATAATATATGACAAGATAATACACATAATAGATTTGTCTCTATAGTACGTCATAGCCAATTGGTATTTCATTTAGCTCAGAGGTTAATCTTGAATTTTAAAAGAATACATCGGCAAGGTACACCGGTTTGTTTCCAAATGTGTCAAAAAGATTCCTTTTGTTCCTATTTCTTTATTTAAACATTTAGGTGCCCACACTTTTACTATCCCGCACTCCTACGGAAGCGCGCATCGGCGTTATCTCCTAAAACTAGGGCATTGAATCAGCAGTTCACCCACTTTGGAGTTTGCCCAGCACGAGATGCATAGTGAGCAGTGTCTGGCTGCAGCGGCTCAGCCGCCTGGAATATGCACGGCACTCTTGAGCCCTAATTAAATGCAATGTAAATTGTAGTTTTTTCGAAATGCATTGACAGAACAATGTCAATGCATCTCGAAAAAGCAGCTCAGACGCATAGATAAGCACGTCACTCCTGGGTCAAATTTTGACAAATTGTCACTTTAGTTAAGTTAGTAAGAACCTAATTTACTTTAATTGTAATTTTTAAAGTATTACATTAATTATTATGATCATTTTTGGTTTCTTTTGCATCCTTCGGCTGTGGCTGTCGTAATTCATCTGTTCTTGCAAACATTGCAAACATTTCCTGTTGTTTATAAAAGTTTCTAATTATATATAAATTTTTTTGATGGAGAAAGATGGAGCATGCCTGTCTAGGAACAGCCTATTCACTCTAGCCTTGAAGGCATCTACATTATATTGATCAGGGAACACACTCGCAGGCAACGCATTCCACTCCTTAGCCGTACGCATTATAAAAGTCGGCTCGTGCGGACCCTTTAAGGACCCATTGACATAAATAACAATGAAAATGCTGGTGATAAGCAAGAGCATCACCGGAGAATGTTCGGTCCAACTCATTTTAAATACTATCTAAACAAAGTTTTAAGGGAAACCAAAACAGAGACAATCAGAAAACAACTAAGTGCTGCATATTACTATGATATTTTGTGTATAAAACAACGACTAGAGAAAGCTAGTGTGCCACAACTTCAATTAAACTCATTTATTTTAAGCGAAATTTCATATTTCCAACAATACACATTAGTGGGTAAGTAAGACGTTATCCGCACTTCCTGTGGCAATGTTTCATAATGATAAATAGAGCTGCCTACATTCGAATAAATGGGTCAAGACGAGACTCTATTCGCGAACGTAGAACTGTTTCGGTGCGGTCGTATGCCCGCGCTCGTTCAGCCGTGAACCATGAATTCTGTAAATAGGTTTTGCTTACAATAGGTACTTGCTCGAAGCAAAGTAATAAGTCAGGTTGAGTAGCTCACTTATTAATCCTAACAATAGTAAAGTTTGTATTAGTTGCTAAGTATTCGGTATGTTTCTTTAATAGATAGACATTGGTCTAGAAGTTGTGGAACCGCACTAAGGGACCTTCTATGGCGGACCTTGGGCCCTCGCGTGCCGCGCGAAGGCGCAACCGAGACATAACGACTTAATGATAATGACTTAGGGTTCTTTTTAAACTGCAGTCAAAAGCAAAATGTTTAAGCTAAGTATGTTTCAAAATCCCTCATCCACCTAGCCAAAAATCAAGTCTCCAATCAAGTGACCATTGTTGTTGGATTTTATGTATCAAGGAATACTAATCCGGAATATTGAATCAGCTGGACACGCCACAGCTTTCGCTTCAGCTCATAAACCCGGGGAAAACATGTTTGACGTACGTCTGTACGTATACCTACTGCACTACGTACACGCGACATGCATTTATAACCTTCCAGTCACTCCAGAAATATCTGTGCCAGCGCCATTCTACCCGCAAACAGGCCGAAGAAAAAACGCCCGCATACATTTTGCACATTAAATAAGGATACATATCGTATGCTTGCTCCCAGGATTGTAGCTAAATGGCTCTAATATGCATACGTACACATGAGAAAATGTATCGCGTATTACAATTTACGTGAAAAATGTGGTCGCATTACGGAG
Organism: Blastobasis lacticolella; assembly: GCA_905147135.1. Taxonomy (NCBI): domain Eukaryota; kingdom Metazoa; phylum Arthropoda; class Insecta; order Lepidoptera; family Blastobasidae; genus Blastobasis; species Blastobasis lacticolella. The sequence continues at coordinate 7,147,917 of LR990051.1, forward strand.
TTACTTAGGTTACGTGGTTTTGTAAATATATTAAAAGGAAGACGAAGTGGCAATAATGTACGTATTTATATTATACTGTGCGCTCGCGGCAACTTTGTCGTGCGACTTTGCAGTTACGGTGGTGAGTAATGGCAATTTAACATGGAATTGGAAACATTGAAGTGTTTGTTCAACATAACTTTCTTTCTACTAACAAAACAGGAGAAACACGTAAGTAGATAAAATAAACCACATAAAGAACCGTCCCGAAATACTTTCTTTACACAATCACCGACAATAGCCTCTTCCCTCCGCGGACGCGCCTTAGTCAATCGTCAAATTAACTACCGCGGCGCCCCCGGTGGACAATAAAACCCGCGCAGTTTGTTTGCAACCAGTGTGGAAAAACAAACGCACGGACGGGTGCGCGGTGCATGACATAATCGCCGCATAGATCCGGGCCAGTGTGCCAAAACGGCGAGCGGGCCGCGACCGCCGCCACGTTTTTTTGGCACCCATTCAAAGGGTTATAAGGTGAATGTGTCGAGTGCACGCGCGAACTGGCTAAACTAGTAACGGACGCTCCGATTTGGCTGGGGCCGACCAACTGACAGTTGCAGTTGAAAACCTTGCGCAGTATAAAATAACGTCGCTTTTGGGTGCGGGAGACGTGGTCGGACGTCCGACCAAGGTCGGCTCACCCGGGCATCCGAATTAATCCAAAAGCGACATTATTTTATACAGCGTAAGGATTAATATCGACTGCAACTGACAGTTGGTCGGCTCCAGCTAAATCGGAGCGTCAGTTACTAGTGTTAGCGCGCATTTGGCTGGCGCTCGAGACGCGGCGCCTTCATTTGGGGTGCAGGACCTGCAACCGTGCGACGTGCAAATTGAAAGTTAAAACTTTTTTATGTTAGGTTGCTAAGATGGCGAACGAAGACGGCGAATTTGCCGTGTAGTGTCCGGCAGCGTAGAATAGCAGCAACCCCTTACACTCGTGGCTGTCGTACAAGGCGACTTATGTTTTCGAGGTAAAAGATCTCTGTGGACTGGAAAATGGACAACAGCGTTTTTCATTGTTATTTGAATTGTAACCAGTTACCGTGCCTTATGAATGTTATATACTAGAGGTACCTGCCGATCCCGTCAAACCTTTTCACACCCTTCCACTGCAAAACCTTTCTCATTTAATGAGAGAAGTAAGGTCTCGTTTATAGGTATTTGATTGTTTACGTAAATTATTCAGTTCACGAATGACTTGAAATACTGCTGAACCACAAATGATGGTTTATTTATAAACAATGGCTAAGCAATTTAAGTAAACAAAGCTTCCAGCATATCTAAGGATAGAAATGTGGCTTCAATCATCCCAACTGTCTTCGGTGAAGGAATTTAAGATCTTCTTGGAACTTATGACCGCAATAAACCCAAGAAGTGAACTAATAGACACTGGATATTGGATCCGACTGTTTTCTAGACCACCGTAGCGGCTGGCATGAAGCGGAGTATTGGCCGATTCATAGATTTTTCGCTTGCCGCTAAAAAAAGAATGCACAAGCATGACAAAGTGTTCGGAGAATTTATTGAATTGGAGCATAATGTACTGGCCTTTGTGGAAAGCGTAGAGGCGGATGGCCTCAAAGCCAGGATCACGTTGTCAATTTTCTTGATAATTGAAAGCCTTCTGCGATGGAGTGTTCTTAAATTAAGTTCTGATATTGCTAGATATGCTATAAATATTTTTTTAATCGCCCCGATATGGAAGGCCTCTACCACCTTAGTTATACTGCTCTACACGTCAGCAACCGATATATTCGAAATCCTTTTTATTGAGAGAAAACTTTATGCCCTAAAGGAATATTGGCGGACTTAATGCTAAAGTAGCCTTGTCTACCAGTCAACCGTGAAAAAAAAAATATGAACGAAAACGGTAGACGGTAGATATATATGTAAATTAATATTTAGTTTGTAACTCTTGCATGTGGCAAGCATATGTCGCGTACACCAAAGTTCCCGGTTCCTTTAGGCGACCGTGTGAGGGCTAGTTTGCGAGGGAATTTCCCTTGCAAATGCAAACGCAGTAGCCTCACTGAGGGCGACATACGGATGTGTCAAGTTTATATGACACAGTACGACTTGTATGCGGAAGCTACCCGACGATGTGGCAAAGGTTTACGGGCATTCGGAATTCTGAATTACTCGACTCCGGTCAGGTACGACGCATGAGGGCGAGAAACGGAATCCAAATTTGACTTTCCAGCTGCAATCGTGACGACATTTATAGGTATACTCGTACTAGTAGCTAACGTTTTGCATCAACGTAATTTATGTCGTACGTAATATGTTATGGTTGCAGTAATCGCAGGTATGAATACGTCAAATATTTCAGGGTTCTATAAAAAGTTTCTGCAAGCTTTATTTAAGCTTACTCAAGATTTTCTTTTTCTACATGATAGTGTATTGTTGGATTGCCAACACACCTAATGTTATAGGCCACTATAGGCTTGCCTGTTAGAAATGGGTATGGCAATTGGAAGAGGCGCTTCTACTTCGTCCGATCGATGATCACGTATTTAGCGCGACCAGACCCATACCTCAAACGGCTTTCCCAGACATCGTTCTGGAATACGGTGCTAGCCGTGAATTTTAAACCTAACCCCTAGACAACCCAATTATATTTTCAATACCTACGCTAATAACTTGGGGACCTACGTGGCAATGGGTGTGTTATTTGGTTTCGATGCTACGTCGCTACCCTCCCTTACGTACTCAGGTTACTAGTGACAAGGGGGCCGTTCATACTGGTCGTTTGAACAATGGGCTTGTTTCGGTGCTCAGTGCGAGGGACAATAGTGGCTACTCACGTTTCGTGGGGCTCGCCGCGTGCGCAGGCGACTTCACGGGCGGCTTGCCGCTGACCTCCGCCTGTGGCGCCACCGCTACAGTAAACAAAAAAACACAACAATGAATTGACTGTAGTAGGTACTACTTAATATTATAAACATAAAAATGTATGTTTATTCTAGTTTACATTGGCGTGAGCGTTTGTCTATCGAACAGATGGAACCAATATTGTAGTCGATGTAATAGAAAAACCACAATGCAAAGCACGAGACAACTCTAACCAAATTAAAATCGAGGGTACTAGTTAGATGTAATACAAGGTCTAGCGCCTAGACCTGGAATCTTCCAACGGAAACAAAAGGTACGGTAGTGCCCGACTGAAGTCACGCGTCCTCGAACTGACGTCATTAAACCGCTCCACAGCCGCAGAAATCCGCTTAGACGCTACATTACACGCATACGTTTTTACTGTAACAGCCAGGCGTCTGGCCATCGCAGCTGGTTAAGTGACGATGCCACTGAATACCTATGGAGCACGCCTGTCTAGAGACAGGCTATTCGCCTTCAAACCTACTGTAATAGCCGCGATAATAGCAACATGCGGCAACGGCAAAATGTACGAATCCATCAAGTTTTAATCAATATTTTGTTTATTTATATTGTAGAAATTGCAAAATAAATATTATATCTATGTCTATGTCTAAGTTGCTGCTGTTACCCTAAACTTCCAACAGAGTACGCTGAATAAGGAATTGATTCAGACACGATGCAGTTATGGTTTTGGCATCAATTCTGAGCTTCGGATGCAAGTTGGATATCGCACTTCACAACATTAAACGCCCTTTTTCTGGTCTACAGCATTCTTAAATAGACTGCCTTCCCTATATCAATCGCTACCCGTGACTTGACCCCTTCAAAATGTGGAGAAAAATTCGAGCGGGGCTAGTTGCCTTTGTCGAACCCAACACAGCCAATTATGACATGTTAGGACATAAATATAAGTTGTAGTTGTAAATAACACAGTCCTAACCCAATAAAAAACTAATAAAGGTACTGGTATTAATAAAAGGATGTATTTACGACATAAAAGGCAGTTATTGCAATTTCGTTTCCTAATTACGCTGTCTAAAAGGAACAAAAGGTCAAACTTTTCACATTAATATCGAATACATTTAGAAGTTCGTACACGCGTAGCAGCCCGAGACTCATTTCCCGATGCCTCGGAGACATGAGCCCGCTATCCTTCCCGGGGATTTACTCATCAAAACTTGTTTTAAACAACGGTCGTGTGCCAACGCGATGAGTTGAACTTAACCCGACAAACTTCTAAATAGAGTCATCTCACAAAGAGCTTTCTTTACGGCAAAGGAGAAAAAGATGGTGCCGCGCAAAACAAATATGAAGTCGCGCCTTTGCAAACAATAAATTACGGCGAGGCTCGAAAGGCGGGCGTTTTGTTTGAATTTGTCTGACGTCGGTCCGCGAGACTCATTATTTACCGTACACTTCGGGGATGGCTTGAGGTGAGCATAAACATATTTTACTACTAAGTTTACCGTCAACAAAGCGACGTAAATGACACGGAACGATAGACTAATCGTTCAAAAGTATTCTCAAAATATTATCTTATATTATCTCTTTAGGTCAAACAGCGATAACATACCAGGCTCCTTTCACATCACAGGTAAGTTTCACCAGAGCTGGCGGAGATTGAGCCTCACAAAGTAAACACCCGCCACATGCAGGGAACAAACGCACTCACCATGATTTCGGATCCGGAGCGAGGCGGTAACGAAACGTCATCCGTGCGGGCAATCGGATATGGTTGGACAAGGTACCGAGTTCGCTTTGTCGTTTTGGAGCAATTAAATAGAGGTATCTAAAATTAGTTGATTACGTGGGGGTTGTAGGTATTGAGACGAGGCCGCTGTCGGGCCGGAGTGTCCACTGCTGAGTGCGTTCGGCTCTAGTCGTCTAGTTAGTCGTGCACAGACTAATTGCGTACCAGGAAGCGCAGCGGGCCGGACAGGATTTGGCACGGCTTTATCTTCGGATTAGCCCAGCCTATAGTGTGCAGGCGATAGGCTCCGGGATTGAGCAGTAGTTACACACCGATACGACTCATAAGTTGCTATTTACTGACGGTTTATGGCAACGTCATAAATTCAATTCAATTTCATTTAATGTCTCCATTTTGTTAAACAAGAAATGTATCTATGCTCAGTGTCCTCAGAATGAATTCAATGTGCTGTATGTAATGTACTCTATAATAACCATGAAATTAAAAAGTTAATAAAATTCCAGTGGTCTCAAAAATGTTTAATCTTCGCAGTAAAGTTTTTGGAACTGTCCCAAATTATTTGGCTCCAGCCGCGCGGGCAGCGCATTGGTTACATTTAATTAAAACCGTAAACTCCACAAAACAGTATAAATGATAATTAAAACAAGCTCGTAATTTATGAAGACTCAAAAGATTGATCTAGTTGAATAAGAAAACCCTCGAAATGGGTACAAATTGTTTGAGGCTTGATACTTTCCACGTGCATTAATCAAATACGCTCGAAAAGGAAAATTTAATACAAGTCAATAATCCACCGGCAGCCGGGCCAGAGGACCCTCGAGTAAACGATGAGTTTATTTTTCGAGCGTCCCGATTCCCGACAAAAGGATCGCTTGTTACGGGCCTCCCCTTCAGGGGAAATCAAGCAGACTCAGATCTTCAGATATTACACGAAATTTGCAAATAACTCTGTTACCCTCGGAACGCTGGAACTTTGTTCCAATAAGACTGATCATCTGGAAGATGTTTACGATCGTAATTTGTTTTCGCTATAGGCATATCGATAGAAATCCAATAAAGTTCTCGAGCACATTTGAAGAAGATCTCATTTTCCTGTTGCGCGTTTCCGGGGTTGTAGCGCCCACTTACCACTTCCAGGAACACGTCGCGGGGTAGACTGGTAATAAGATCAGATCACACGTGATGCCATTATTAGCTGGCCTACCGCCGTACAGTATAACTAAATTAAAGGCGCTACACGGGCTGAAGGTATCAGCGCACAATTTGATTCTCGCGTTATTAAAGTTCACATCACCGGCGCTCGCGTGGACGGCGGCGCAGCGCGGCGTGGCGTGAGGGCGACTGTCGCAGGGCGAGCACCCACAATGGGCACTTTCTGTATGTAAATCACAATAAAATACCCGCTTTGTGAACTGATTGCGACACGCCGAACTAAACACCGACCGTCATCCGTCCTGCCCGCGCCGCTTTGCCGCCAAAATTGACAAAACTGAACTTTATGCTGTGTCCTGAACGCATGCACGTGTGCATCTACCGCTGGCACTCGACTCGACTCCGTGAATCAGTATTTGGATTCAGATAATGTTTAATCGACGAAAGACAGCAATTTGCTCATCTTACGTTCCTTGAAAAGTTTTCTTAATTCGATTATCTACTTAGTCATACAATTTCAAAATGTCGGTTCCTTAAAAGAGTATCCCTTCAAACCTTGACCTATGAAATGAAATTACCCAATTAGATCAATGGTACCCCAACTAACGACCGACAGGGGAATAATTAGTTAGTTGCCTCTGTCGATTCGTATAATATAAATTAAAGTAGATTTTGGGTAATTGGGCCCATTCGATAGGGCCCTGGATTTAAATTCGAAATCAATTTCTAGCCTAATACCTATTTCGTACACTTGAAGGCAAGTGACACCTGGTTCATTAAATTGTTAGAGAAATGTAGTAGGTATGCAGATGACACAGGGTCGAAACCTGTTCTATTTTTTGGGAAAACAAAAACTACGTGAGGAAATCCGCACTAGTCGAAAGAATCCGCGGGTGTGCGAAATCTACCGAAGCGACTAAGCTAGAGAGCAACTAAGGTCTAATTTCCTCTAATCAAAATATCTGATAAGCCTGTGCTTTAAAAGAGAATCTAAGCTAATGACCTGATGACGACGACGACAGAGGCAGACAACTACAACCACACAAACCTGAAGCTGTAATTAGAATTGCGCATACAATGGTAGGCAGTTAGGCCCATATCCGCACCATTACCACCCGATAGACACGGCCGCGCATAAATAACGCCACTGGGTGCGACTGTGACTTTTCATCCGCAGCGGCAAACGAAATTTAAAGAGACCTCAAAGGCTCGGGTATACTACCATGTCAGTATGCGAGCCAACGCTAATGCATAGTTCCGTGCGTGTCGTGTGACTGACGCACAATATATTGTTGTAAGACTAGGTGTGGTGGATTGTCAGCCTAATTGTCCGGGCCTAACTTGGCCGGTCATTGTGGAAATCATCCATCACGGGGGACACTGGTGGCCATTCATGTCGCGACGTCCGACTAACCGCTCAAAAGTGGGCCGCGAATTGATTGGCGACATTGAAATATTGCTCGGACATATTGAAGTCGGCATGTCGTATGTGGAAGGTAGAGATTGGGGTACACTGCAATGGTCACGAAATGAGATGTAACAGTGAACGATGATGTATACTAATTCATTAGTGCCCGGATTAATGTGCAGCAAAAGGCCCATCACTCGTTGCCCCCTGCAACTCCTGTTCGGTCCAATAACAGTGGATTTAAGTGAATGTGAATGATTATTAATTATTAGGTACCTACATCAATCATTTAGATACTGTCAGTTTCTTCAATTGCAACGCTAAATCATCAGTAAAATAGCGATAGCCCTTTGTTCACAGTACTTACTCGTAAATAAAGGGCAAATCACAGGTATCGGATATATCTGGTTTCGGCTTACATAAGAAAAGTTAATCAAGCCGTAATGGATTATTATTAGAGAAGTTTATTAACAACAATGAAGAAGTAGAAACCTATCAAAAGAGCTTTCAATCATGGTCGGTCTTATTGTTTTGTAGGAAACGCCCGGGGTTTGCTACTTTGCGTTTGTATGGATTTCTTGAAAGGGTTTACCTCTTCAAATCAATAAGACTATCGATCATTCATCTTTCGTAACATAAAACATCATCGTAGAAGTGCCTAAAATTTGCAAATAACAATCTAATAATAATAAAGACTAATATAGGTAAGTATGTCGGTAAATGTCGTCATTGAAGCGTGGTTGAATCTAAAAGAAAACTCCGACAATAACAACACATCACCGTCTGAAATAACTCACACATACAGGTTCATACTCTTTAAATGCACCAACGCAACAGAAACTCAGACGCCTAGACATAGTCGAGAAAAATATTGTATATTTTCATTCCAAACCAATCTGGGGGATCCACAAATATCAATTTCCAGATTGTGTCATCACGTTTACTCTTTTATGTACGGGAATTAGAATGTACGTGACGTGGCATAATATGGAGCGACCTCTGCCCAACGCCCTCACTAAAAATTTAGACCTTGTTACAAAGTGGGAAAGTTCAATCTGCGATGTGTGCTGTAACCAGACAACGAAAAAAATTGTACTCAAATCCTTTTGCCGACAGCTGAGTAACTATCGAACTACGAGTACTGACGCAGATGCGTCGGTAACATTCAATACAAACAACGAGACCGAATTGCATCAGAGTTCACAACAATTCAATTTGCGTGGGAAGCTTCGCCAGAGCGACGTTCCTTTCCATGGAACGGCTCTCATGTAATAGAAAACCAACACAATTTGAGCTATTATCTTCGAACATACATTTTGCAATTATAGGTCAATATAATTGGTATCAGTAATCGCGGGTAAAATTGTCAATGGTGCAAGTTGTGCAACTTATTTTCCTATTGTATAAGCGCGTGTGTTGTGCGTTTTCATTGGAGCGAGGAAATCGGTGGGCCAATCAAAAGGGGCGGAACTCTGCCTGTCAGAGTAACGCAATGCGTAGGCGCACCCTTACGCGTTGTTTGCTTTGAAAAGGGTCATTGTTGTGTATCCGGCAGTGGACGCGGCGCATGTCGACTTTGCTATGGATCCACGTAACTAATTAAACCATCATTGTGTGTATACCTAGGACCTACCTCCCTATATACCTGTATACCTAGTACTATAAATCAGTAGTTTGTGTGGTTTTTTTATACCACTAAGGTGGCAAACAAGCTTACGGCATGCCTGATGGTATGCAGTTACCGCAGCCTATGGATGCGTATGTCCATACGTAGTGTCCGGCAGAGTAAAATGTGAAGCTCCAGGGCCCCCACCCATTGACGGATGTCGTAAAAGGCGACTAATGACTTAGCGGCAACCCTTATCACCTATCTTCGTAAACCAGAAAGTAATCTGCAGCATTTTCTGTTGAGTATCTTCAACACTGCGATCTCTGTCCGTCCTGCCAAGCGTGGAGAGTAAGACCATGCCTTCTACTAATTTGGAGGTGGATACTAATGTCTACCGGTGGACTGTTGAGAGCTGTTGATGTATCAGTATCGAATGGATTTTCGTGTTATTGACAGATATCATATTCAAGCTTAGGAGAATTGGCAATTACTGACAAATAAAATAGAAATGGGCTTTATGAACAGTAAGCATGACTGGCACAGCTGATGCATGCAATAATGTATACCCTTTGAACAAAAACGCACTGCACCAGGCGGGTGCATCGACCTGGGCACAAATAAATAGCCCATACGCATGCCATGTGTGCTTCCAATCATTCACGGAAACTTTACTTTGTATATTTGTACGCAATATTTTCGAGGGTACTCCCGGTACTAACATTATACAAAGTATAAATTAGGTCTGTAGAGGGTATAAATAGTAGTTTACTCTGTTGATCAGAAAATGGGTAGAAGCGTTTTCCCGCTGCAATGGTCAACATGGACAACTTACTTCTAGTAAGAAAGCGCTATCAGTAAATCTAAAAGCGCTTTAGAACTTTTATAACTACCATCTAACCCGCACAATCCGTTAGGGAAAAATTAAATTCCGGGAAAGGTTGGCTGTTATTCATGGACGAGCAAAGTAAGCGCGTACGGATTATGACAATACTCTCCAACAATTTGGACGAGGCTCAAGCGTGGGAGAAGCCACGTGCCTCGCTGCCAGAGCAACGTGTTCGGGGTCAACGGGGTCGGCATCGGGCTAGTGACACTCTTGGTATTGTAAACGTCCGTCCGTAGGCATGTTTACCACCTTCGTTGTTTAAAAAAATATATGTATTTTAGTATCTTTTTCACCTATTTCTACACAATGTTCATAATGATCAAATTAACCTAGAGACACCAAAAACGTAACCGCTTCTAAGGACATCTGGATTTGCCGAGTACAACCAGTGGTATTGCTCGAATGATGCGGTACAGTTTTTTTAATGTTATACGGCAGACAAAGAGGCAAGGATGATGGAAAGTAGTCACCGCCGACGGTGGACATCAGCAACACCAGTAGCGAAACAAATGCTTAGCCCGCCTCTAAAGGTTACTATCAAACTCAAACTCAGCCATACCAAGCCAAACAATATACCTATGTTAAAAAGTCTAGCTATGCCTAGAAAAAAATCAAGGAAAACATGCGTGGACTCCAAACTCGCATAGCGGATATAAATGGCGCGATCATATCTCTTTTTTCCGAAGAAAATGTTATTGCAATATCTGGGGCTGAGGTTTACGGGCTTTTTATCATAATTTTGTGGAAAATCACGGCTTGGTGCCTGCAGAAACTTGCAGAATCAGCGCGGGTGTTCAAAACACATAATATTATAGATAGAGGATATTTAGAGACTATCCTTTCAGAAACAGCTAGTTTAAGGCCTGCACTGTGGTAATTTATTAGTTGCGATCATGTGTAGATTACCTACATATTTACATTCTTATTATTTTGACACCATAAAAAAAATATTTAAGAAAATAAGTCAGACTTAAGATCGCTTTCATTGGATTAGTAATTTTTTTACATAAAATAGAGCTCTTGCGTAGTCGACCGTATAGGCCTTGGGGAACGAGAATAAATGAAAAGACAAATACGTATATATCATAATGTCAAAACAAAACGCTAATAAATGTAGGACTATCATGTCATATCATGTTAAAGCAAACGTCGAAATGGGCAGGCCCACGGGCTAAACAAGAGTAATGCTACATTCTTCCACGCGAATCTGCGGGCAAAAACAACTCATGGTATCATATAACAAAGAGATAGCTTACGCCTATTGTATTAGTTTACAGAAATAACAAGCCCACGTGTAAAAACATACGTACTGCCAATCTCTGGAACAATTCCAAACAATTCCGAACTGATTCCAAAAAACTCTTCCGACGATAGAAAGTTACACCACTCCTACATTATTAAGGGTAATTTTGGTTTCGGAGAAATATAGTCTTCGCAGGAATATCGAAAATTCTCAAATTCTCGATTTTCACACGTGTTAAACAGCTATTCGTCTGAAAAGCTCAACAGATTCGATATTCAAAAGACCCCTAGCGCTCCGTTCCCCTTCAGGAATTATTCTTTGTGAATGCTCTCCGTGGTCCTTGGCAACACGCTGTTGCCAGCCAGAAGGGAGCGTTCGGGCCTATCCCCTACACGTGGTCTCAATTGTCTAATAAAGGCGGTGAGCACTGGCCGAACCGTGAAGCGGGCAGGGACACAGCCTTTATCATCGCATATCTAAAATGTGAGTTATTGACGTGGGAAGATTGCAAACGGTCTGGTTTGTTCATACGTTCGTTAGGGGCACACTTGTCGCCAGATTGCCAGATCTCAAGAAACATTTTGAACAATATACTGAGTATAAATCAAAGTCGCTTTCCGCCGTCTGTCCCTATGTATGTATCTATGTACGCTTAGATCTTTTAAACTTCGCAACGGATTTTAATGCGGTTTTCAACAATATATAGAGTGATTCAAGAAGAAGGTTTATAAGCAAGAAAAAAGGGTAGTTAGGGGTAAAGTAGGTGTACGCAAACGAAGTCGCGCCGGGTCCTCTAGTAATTTAATAAAATGAAACAGAAACTCGTTAGTTAGGTTATTGGGTTGGGTAGTCTCGGTTATGGGGAAGTTGTGCAATAATGAAATTAATGTGCAGTAATATGGGCTAAAAATCGGTGCAAAAATTTGCTGCTTTATGAGCGGTGTGTTGTTACTGCGAGGACTACGCTGAAACCTCCCATGTCTGTAATTAAACCGGCTACCCTATCCTTCAACTCGGACCACAACAACCAGCTTTGTAACTTGGAGGCAGTAATAGATGGGGTGGTCGTAACCAGACCCGTCCACCTGGATAAAGTCGTAATCTATAAGGTTTGGTATAATTCATTTCAATTCAAATCTTATAGTACACTAGTGGCCCGGCGCGACTTCGTTCGCGTTCACCTACTCTACCTCTATCTATCCTCGTTTCTTGGTTATGAACGATCTTCAATCACTCTATCTATTGTCGAAAGCCGAATTAAAATCCGTTGCGTAGTTCAAAAGATCTACGCGTACATAGATACATAGCGACAGATTTTGTTTACTACTAACTATAGACAATTATAAAATTATAGTTATTCGTATAAGTATACGATCAAGTGCAAGAAAAATCTAACTCTGCAATCTAAGTTCCCGCGAATACTTGTTCGAAGCAAGTATCAAATAGATATGACAAATGTTCAAGTATGAGACGGGCACGGCTAAGTCTTAAACTGTCATTCAACATTCCACATGCATGTAGAGGAGAGATATTGGAGTTATCTCACTCCACATTTACATAGACTCAAGTTTACGACTGTGTCCTTATTCAGTTTCTATTGCCCGTTTAAACTCAATTGTATTAAGTGCATTTTATGTCGTGCGGGGTACGAGCATTACAATGTCGCTGTCGTAAAATTTTTGAAGTAGGTGCCTACCCAGATGGTCTATGTTTAGTGGGCTATAAAGCTCCTATCAAACTTCGTGTACAAACGTATTTAGTGATGCCGAAATAAAACCTCCTAGTCTACTACCAACTTGTACCTATAAGCGTCCAAAGCGTCGTACCGTCAACTTATAGGATTCTAGTGGACCCGACGTGACTTTGTTCGCGTACACCTACTTTACCCCTACCTAGCCTTTTTTGCTTGCTTATAAACCTTCCTCTTGAATCGCTTTATCTACTGTATTAAAATCCGTTGCGTAGTTTAAAAGATCTAAGCGTACATAGATACATAGGGACAGAGGGCGGGAATCGACTTTGTTCTATACTATGTATAGAGAGGCCGATTTTTCAATACTCAGAGAAAATGTATCTGTCCGACAAAGTAATATACTGCCAAATTAAAACAAACTGATAATCCTTCACTTATTTAAGAACTCACTATACGATTTTATTTTAGTCGGATAATAACTTAACAGACTGGTATGTTATTTTTTTTTTGTAATACGGCAGACAATCAGGCACGTGGGCCGGGCGGAAAGTGGTCACCGCCGCCTATGGACATCAGCAACACCAGGGGCGCTACCAATGCGTTGTCCGCCTCTAAGGAGACCTCTAATAAACCTATTTGTGATGAATGTGTTTCTCGTATATTGTATTTTTGCCATACGAATAAATAAATATATTTGAGGATTGAAAAATCGGCCCTAAGTGAAATAAATGGCCCCTCTGGTCGCTGTCATCGGGTGAAAAGCTACAAACCCTTCATAATCGCTTTCGATGTACTAACTTCTATGTGACAGCGCAGAGCCAACGCATAAATCGTTTGAATATTCTTTCCTACGCACGGTTACGATGCCTCCGCTGTTTTATTACGCAGCCGTAAAGAGAGCAGCTTTTTAATTCAAAAGGTGCAAATGTGACGCGTACCTATGTACCTGGTAGGCTTTTATGAACGTGATTTCATTCTTCAGCGAGTTTAAGCCGCTTGCAAGGTACATTTTAGTCAGATGGCAGCAATTTAGTCGGTCTTGACGCGGGTGTCTCTGCGAATGTGTTGTAAGTCAATTTCTTGGGATAGAAGATTTCTGTGTATAATATTTGTCGTTGTCGCGCCCTACTTTTCTTTTTTCTATTGAAACGTACAGTACACTGAATGTTTTTAATTTGTACCTTACCGATACTTTATAACTTTTTTATGTACTTACATAAATAAAATAAAAAACGATATTTGCCCAGCGTTAAAACCGAACTGGAAATTCAAGTTGCAAGATTAATTTTGAAATTATAACCTAATAGAATGAGCAAACCCCTGATTAAACGGATTTTGAGCATTTTTCACAAGGTACAATTCGACTTATACCTACGTATTATAATGTATTTACGGAAGGTACTTGGTTACGGTTCAAGATAAGGTTCAAAATTTCCCATTCAACACCGATCATGTTTCCGTACCGAACAGGTTTTCTACTGCACGAAACTGTAAGCCTCTAAAAACTTAAATATGGACCAACTTGTTTTAATGGGCGTCGGTTGAACAATCTTCTTATGTTTCTTGATCCTCTTAATGTTGCAGGTTAATTTCTCTATGGCTCTCAGTATCTTCTTACTGACTTTGTTAATGGTTCGTCGCTTCGGGTCGGTATATTTTCTCGTTCGGTCCCCGCCAGTGACGGACTTGTCCTTCCCTGAGTCGGCGCTGTCGTCCGACTCTGTGGCCGACGAGTCGGACACGGGATGGAAGATGTACGGAGTGGACGAAAAACACGGCGAATTCATCTTACTACCGACTTCGGCTTCGTGAGCCGACGTTGTCGCCAGAATTTGGCAATTCGTCCACTTTAATATGAAATCCTTTATGAACGATCAAATTTCTTTATATTATAGTAAATTATTGTTTCCAGAACTAGCAACAATAAAAAACAACACACACTGAAATCAGGCGCACACGTAGTCCAACACCACGCTACTACAAAGCCATCTCCACTCAATTAGCACGGTAACTGAACAAGATCCACATAGCAACAGTCCCAAAACCCGAGGCGTCCAGGCGCAAGGGGACCGCTGGACACATTTTCAATAACCTGAGCCGCTGGGACTCGCCGCGTAATGAGATCTCGACATTTCCGGCAACAATTTCCGAGACGACTATTCCCGAGTGGAGTCGAAGAAGTTGCGATGGCGTCAAAGGCGGGAATGACAGGCTAGCCACCAAGACGGGTCTTGGAAGCCGAGGCAGCCAGCCGAGACGCCGCACCCTGCCGCACCCGAGACCTTGGACATGACGATATGTGCTACATGATCGCTCGCTATTAGGTCATAATATCCGCACATATCCTCCTCCATTGTAAGCCTTAAAAGATTTTGCGTGGCAAATATTGTACCTAATGTTGATTGTTGAGTAGTCATACTTTTGTTTCGTTTGGGGTTGGCAATTTGAAGGAGGTAGGTAGGTAAAATTGCCGATTAGGTACACTACAACTTGACCGGCACCAATACGATCATGTTTTTGACTACTCAAGGGCGATTTTCGTGCTGTGACATATAAAATTTGACATTTTCTCTAGCCAAATAACTATTAAAAATCACTGAAATTGTGTTAAATCGTTGAGAAAACATCTTTTGGCTGTATTAGACATTTCAATGTCTTTGTCAATGATTATATGTGGCTAGAAAAATGTCGAATTCAAGATGTCACAACGCGAAAATTAGGCCCCTGGGCGGCCTCATTTTAAGATTTTCAAAGGCTTTATTTTGGCTCTACATACGAAAACATAACTGTGAGAAATATTAGTTTTAGGATTTATGTATGTACCTTATTAATAACTACTCTAACTGATGCATAAATTAAATGTTGAGGGTGTTGGCTTACCTCAATATATAATGTGTACAGTCGGCCAAAAATGTGGTCTACCACCCTACGGTTGAGGTTCGTTTGAACGTCACGAGACAACAAGGTCGATTTCTACTTGCAATAATATTATGTCAGTGAAAAAAGTCAACCTTAGCGATCATTAGATCTCGCAGAAGCTTTTGTCAAAACTGGTAGACCACTTTCTTGGTCGACCGTACCTACTTACCTGTCTAAATGGGAAACATGTCAACCTATTATGCAACATAATTTATTCATAAATTGGTACCATCCTATTCAGTAAGCTTTTAGTGTGTTACGTATGTAGCTTAGTGCGCTTCGATTTCAGTTAAGTAATACAGCAAGTACCTAAGTGATCAATATAGCTTCCACCGCTCTTTAGATCTCGTTTCAGAAGATCTAAGGTTCGCTGGAAGAAATCCCATTGTGGGGCCTTTGTTTTGTAAAATTATCTATATTTCTCTAATTTATGTACTTATTTATTATGCAATAAAGAGTTTGCATACATACATACCTACCTATAATTCTTAAATGAAGTCACGCCTATGTCTCGTAGGAATATGTCACAACCACATTATTCTAGTTGCTACAATCCTGAAAAATCTCTTTCACTTCTTCCACATTTAATCTTTGAGCATAATGACATTAGACAATTTGCGCGGAGACAATTTCCGGCCGCGCAAATTGTCTTAGACTACATTGTCTGATGTTTTTAAAATTCTAATTAGTAATAGAATTAAAATCGTTGCAAAGTCACAAAACTACGTAAAGTACCTATGATTCAATAGAATAAGACAAAAGTAGAACAGGATAATAATAGGTATAATCAACAGAAATATAAATAAGTTTACTTATTTTTTAGATTCTTCTTTAGATTTCTGTGGATAATAAAGTTAGATTTCTGTACATTAAATAAGTCAATTTATTTAGATTTCTGTGCACTGACATGTATTTGGTTTGAATTTAAACCGTTCCGTTTCTGATGCGGTTTTGCCGTCCTAGTAATTCTATGGACTTCTACGCACTGACTCGTATTCTGTTTGTATTCGATATATGAATTTTCATTACGAGTCGTTTTTTTACGGATATATACCGCTATAGAAATGATGTAGTGGCCGACTGCACGCGGTAGTCCGAAAATGAAAATGTAAATGAGGATGAGCATGGGGACGGGAAACGGGATACGTGAGACGAAGGATTAAGCACCAAGAACTAAAGACGAAACATAAAATATGAAAAACTCATAGAACGAAGATGTATGTATGCAATGTAGAGTTACTTACTTCAAGTACCGTACTTCAAGGGGAGCTAAATCTCGAAAAGCGTAAACGCTAGGACGTTAATTTTACCGTTCGGGTTTTTCGAATATGAACCGAATATGAAACGAATTCGAACCGAATATGTATCAGTGCGTAAACGCTCTAATACTAACTATTGACGTGCTCTATTTTTGTCTGTTTCTATTGAAACGTACTTTAGATTGTTCGCACCTAAAAATAACTGGACCACTGTTCTTTGCAATGTATCTAGTTTTTAGCAAATCGTGCTTTTTTCTATTTTCCTACAAATACTTACAAACGTTGGTAATACAGGGGTTAGAACCAGAACTCCGAGACTGAATGGAAAGCAGTTACCAGAGTAGTTTTCAAACATCAAAGTTTCGACAAACAATAGACAAACCACCGCAGCAAATACTAGACTACGGTTGTTTACCTCATTACACGTTTCCACTACGTTTTTAATTTAATGGATCTGCCAGGATTGCACTTCTGGCTAGGTATAGGTATACATATTATAGTAGGTTCTAATAAGTCATCTTATCTTATCAGTCATCATACAGCAGAGACTGATAGGCTTTTCATTCAAAGTTCTGGAGTAGGTATAGACTAAACTACTAAAAAGGCAAGTTTCTGGATATCATTTTTGATTCTATTTATGGCAAAGTTACGTAAAAATAATACTAACGATACATTTAATTTGAGTACATAACTAAGACCGCTACGAGTTATTAGATACAAAACTCTAGGCTCTAGAATAGACATAAGTTTTTATATAAATTGGTAGACAATCAGGAAAGCGGTTATCACCATTGCGTTGCACCTTATTTTGGCAGCAAAGAGGCTAATTCAAGGCCCCCATAATTGGCAAAGTCACGGGCTTGAAGGAAATCTTTAAACATTACCTTTTTTCAAATTCATTCATTCAATGTGAACAGACGTGATCAAATGTGATTAACAGGCCATTGTTGGACTTGAGCCGCCTCCAAGATTCAATCAGAGATAGCAATAGATAATATTGCTGGCCAATTTCTGAGCTACGGACCTATGTAATCTATTCTATGTTAAAAAGGCATTTATTACACTCCGCCCCAAAGTTTTGCCAATAACTTAAATGACAGATCCTGACTATGAACGACAGGTCGGCCAAATTTAAACTGGTTTAAAATAGTCTGCTGCTGCGGACCAGCAATATCAGTAGAGGCAATTAGTACTGTCTTAAGGTGGTCATTTTTCAAGGTAGATAATCCGGTTTCACACAATTTCACAAGAGCACGAACCCGCAAGTCAGGCGAAAGGATCCGCGGCGGAAGGCGAGGTAAGTCGATAATCGAGCCTAGCAAAAAGCGCCCGAGAAGGCCACCACCGTGGCAATAAACGGCACAGTCGGGAAAGTAATTAAGCTTGGAGATAATTTTCCGCTCGGTCGCGGATAAGATAAATTTCCTCATGGCAAGTGAGCACTGCTTAAAAAAACTATTAGGACCGCGGGGGAAATAAGCGCTCTAATCTCCCGGGACGGGTTGGCCTCGCTTCCTATCAGTGGCAGCTCGAACGCAATACAGCGAGGTACGCGCTCGCCCCGCCCGCTAAATACCAAATCGACTCTTAAATCGGCATTTTAGGTGGAATGCGGATTATAAAGCAGTCAAGAGGCACAGTTTTACGCCCCGTTAAACATAACATTGAACTGTCCTCACAACGATATTCGAGTAAATTATCGAAGGCGACAAATAAGACACGTCATTTGTGATGTGCGAATGGGTAGACTCAATACCTACAAGCTCAAAATGTTATTTTCAATAAATCGGTACACAATAGAGTTTATTACCGTCCACGTAGCGCACACAGGTGAAGGCCTTATTATTGCCGGCATAATCTCGTCCCCTTGTTAAAACGTGCCCCAGGAGTCCGAACCCGGATATTATTTACAAACAGATGAGCAATTCCGGAGCGTTGTATACAAGCTCGAATTTAATAAGAAACTTCCAACTGGGATACTCGTAACAAACCAATTTAAAGGGTCTGCTCCGCGAACTAAACCTTCACCATTAGAACGCCTGATCGAATCAAATGGCAAACTGTTTATTAAACTTCTGCGGCGCTAGCTTTGTTGCCGATAGCAAACTCCTAGGCGTTATTACGGTGCAATTTACTTTAATGTCCTATTCTGTGCGTGTAGAATGTAGATGCTGTGAGATCGTTTCTTCGAACGTCTTTTATGTTTTGATGTAGGCAATATAATTTCATAAATTATTTACACTTACGTATGCCTATGTGAGATAGAAGCCCCGCTCTTAATACACACACTATATTACACAGAAACTAGAATAGAACAACTGTCGAAAGATCCGTATATACGAATGGTTCAGGTGCTGTAACGACCTCCTATAATTTACTTGCACGTGGGGCTTTGGCGAAAATTAATGCGTTCACTCGACGACACCGAATAGCGAGTACCTAACAACTAAAGCGACGTAGAATCCGAATATGTTGGTTCATCAGTGAGGTCTCGTTATACTTGTGGATTGCGCATGCAAAATTGAGTTCAGTTGAATTTGGCTCTTCGCTCCTTTACACTATATACACATTCATTTGTTCAGAATGTTAGCCGATATTATACTTTTTTGTACGACTTGTTGCGCGTTAATCGTCATTTATAAATAGATAAACATATAACTAGTGACAATATTTATATACGATAAAAAATCTTAATATAGAGACTCACCAATAGACCCGTAGTAGTCCTTCGTTGACTGGTATTGGCTGGAACTTGTGAACGGTCGGTCGTCCCTTTGATCAAACCCCGGACTGTACTCGTTGTTTTTCGGTTCGGTCGGCGTCTGTATCCGTATGACGTGCTCCTTCCTAGGAGAAGTTACGCTGTCCTTGCCACTGGCCGGGTCTCCTTGAGAGTTGAACTCGAAACGAACGAAGTCTCTACTACTAGTATTTATCGGAGAGCTGAACTTCGTGTTTTCTTGCAGTTCGCGCTCGGACCGCAGCTCACTCGTGTCCCCGGAACCGTTGAGTATTATTTTCTTTACAGTTTTCACTTCCTCCACTTCGCTTATCTTGTGTTCGGTTATCGTAGAGCGCTTCGTAACCTCCTCGTTTCTATGGAAATTATTGTCGCTGAGCGATATTGGTATGTTTTTCGCATCGTTGCCGGATGTCCCGTTGACGCCGTCAGGCCTGAGATACTTCTCGAACGGGTCGCTGTTTCTTTTCGGTTCGAATGGGTTTTTCGAGTTTCTATCGCTTGGAAGACTTTGATTGTCGTAATGGCTGAAGCTGCTATACGAGAACGGGTCGGTGTTATCGTTCGCAGACTTGGAATTGGAAGCGCCGGACTCGTACCCGTTCATCGTGTCTGGTCTAGTAGCGAAGTACGGCATACTAGTGGGTCCAGTTTCCGCGTATTTGGACGTGAAGAACGACGGTGATTGCAAGTTGCCGTAGTCGTTATTCGATTTGTTTCTATCTAGGCTCGATATGGAGGCTCTACCGTTCGGGACGGGTAGTTTGGAAGCACTTGTGTGAGAAGGTAGGGTTGTGTAGAAGGGGTTGGTGGGGTGGAATCGTGGTGGGTCGTCGATGGCGGCTCTGACTAGAGGAGTTGAGGTGAGGGTGGATGGCAAGGAGTTCATGGAGCGGAGAGGCGTTGGCGAAGGCCGGTTGTGCGGCGCGGGCGCCGGCCGTATGGTGGCATATACAGGCGCCTGAGGCGTCGCCTTTTGCCCGTCCGCGATCAGCTGAGAAGGCCCTGGAACCAAATAGACAACATTGTGTGATTTTGTACGAAGAGACAAAGCGAGAGCGGAGCTGTCGCGAAGGTTTAATTTCATGCAAATATATAGTAGGTGCACGGGCGCGTTTTCACTGCAATAACATCCTCTAAGGAGGCAAAAAACGCCACATCCAGGGAGTATGACTCCTGGGAAATTCGAAACCGAAACTGTCTGATAAGGTTAAGTTATAATTTCGAGCATTTCCTTCTTACTCTTTTTCCAACTCGACTTTAAAACGTCAGAGATAGCGTCTATTTTCCTTTATAACTCCGCCACGCTAAGCAGTTCGGTGCGATAAAACCGTCGCAAGACTCGCAAGGCGCCTTGCATATGCATGCAGACGCGCGATAAAGTAATACACGTCGCTACGGCTAAAGGAAATACCCCAGACACTACACGAGGTGCTCAGGGGGAACGTGACATCAATTCGAGTGCATTTGTGCAGGTGGCATGTTTTGCAAATTTTAATGGGATTGTGTAAGAAGTTATTCTAATTCTTTTTTAGTATATTCATGGAATTCTTGAGTTTCTTGTGCGGTCTCGCATTCTTGATATATCGTTAATGCGAAAGGTTGTCAAGCCTTGCTTGTTTTAATCTGTTTGTCTTTGTGTTTGTTATGGTTAAAAAGGTTTATTCGTTAATTTGGTGAAATTAGTTATGGAGCCGAGTGGTTAGGGTATCCATCTCGTGAGCGAGTGGTATCGGGTTCGAATCCCGCTGGTACCATGTACCAATGACTCTTATCTGAGTTATGTACATTTGTTTAATGATAATCGATGCTCCTACAACAAAAACATCGGGATATAACCTGCACATTGAGACGCACACGGAGGTCAGATGGCAGTCGCTCCGCTGTACCGAGCACATCCACAGTTATGGAGATATCTATTGTATCCTGGTTGTGTGGAACATAGGTCAAGTAAAAACCATAAAACATGCCCGTATACCCGTATATCATTGACATATAATTCCCGAGTCATGTTTATTTTGTGTCTTTATATGTGCCCATATAGAAAAGCATATCTGAAGTGTCAGGCACTGCCACAGTTTGTCCGAGGCCGCCCTCGTAGTGTTTTTATCCAATAAAGCCGCGTACAAAACTTACTTTTCAACTCGCTGCCTTTGCCGATGGATCTTCTTCGCGGTGACAACTCCCTGTCTCTGGTAGAAAGAAAACTTAGATTAGAACTTAAACAAAATAGACATACTTACTCACACTTTGGCGGCCCTTAAGGAGAGTATAAACCTCGCTCGTTAGGACGGGATAAAATTGAATGTGGCAAAATTGGCAGTGGTTTTCGTTAGGTCGTTGCGGTATCCTTAGATACTCATACTTCTAAGCAAACTTGGATTTTAGTATTTGTTTCAAACAAAACTCGTTTCTTATTGTAACCACGACGTAACCCTACCGAAACGTCGGGTAAACAAATCGAAAAGGTACGTCGCTTGTGAGTCCCGTTTAATATAATAATATTTGAATTTTAGTGTTCTCTTTCGGGTTAAATACATTAAGATGTAAACTTTTGTACCATGGCAACATTAACTCATTTGTGGATTTCAATACAATCATATGTATTTACTATTACATACGATGTGCAGATAGTCGAACTTTAGTTCCAGACAAACAGCCCATCTGATGATAAGCGGTAACTGTCACCCATAACATCTAAGATTTGCAGTTGCAGGCAATAAAAAATGCAGAACCGCAGGTGCGTTGTCACTGTGAGGAATAAGGTGAAATGCCTCATGCCTGTAATTGCGCTAGCTACCTTATCTTTCAAACTGGAACACGACAATGCAAGCATTGTTGATTGGCGGCAGAAATAGATGAGGTGGTGGTACTCAGCCAGACGGAATCCTTAGGCTTGACAGAGTCCTACTACCTGATAATGAATATTGGAAGAACGTGAAAGATGAGTGAACGCTGAAGAAGAAAAGTGAAGAGGTTGGCAAACAGGAGAGAAGAGTGGCGATTACCGACAAAAGTTTGCTTTTAAATTGTTCATGATGAGAAGAACTATTTGCTACAAGTCATCATCATCTTGGCGTTAATGTCCCGGTTGTGCTCTTGAGCACGAGGGCGCGGGGTCCGCCTTGACCATGATCCAGGATTTGGCGATCAGATAATTACAGGGCAGCGACTACCATCTGACCTCCGTGACCCAACTACCAGGGTAACCTGACCAGATGGGATCATGGTTACAAACTCAGTTGCTTGAACTTGCAGGTTTCATCACGATGTTTTCCCTCACCGTAAGAGCATCGGTTAGAATTCAAATAATGTACTTATTTTGTACTTAATGTACTTATGTTGCTTTTTATTATGTATTTTATCCCATGTATGTATCTAGTGTGCAAATAAAGAGATTTTGTATTGTATTGTACATAACTCAGAAAAGAGTCATCGGTACATGGCCGCAGCAAGATTCGAACCCGGTACCTCTCGCTTACGAGTCGGATACCTAACCGCTCGGCCACCGACGCTCACAAGCATATTTTTTAAAACTATATTTTAAGAAAATAAAGCTCCCACATCGTTGTTACACACACATTTGTATACATTTTGTA
Source organism: Blastobasis lacticolella (assembly GCA_905147135.1). Taxonomy (NCBI): domain Eukaryota; kingdom Metazoa; phylum Arthropoda; class Insecta; order Lepidoptera; family Blastobasidae; genus Blastobasis; species Blastobasis lacticolella. The sequence continues at coordinate 7,171,052 of LR990051.1, forward strand.
ACATTTACCTACATCCGGTGTGTGAGCAGTAAAAACAAAGATTCAAAATGTTTCAGGTACAAAACGAAACTTTTTTAAACAAGATGAAACTATTCGTAATATTTGACAATGTGGTTGGTTTTGTTACAATTGGTTTAGGAACATGAAAAAACCTTTTGCGGAGTTAAGGAATGTATACAGATACGTACCCAAACAAATCGATACAAAATAAAAAACAAAAGGATAGGTACCTAGCGAAACTGTAGCCCGCAATATACAGGTTGATCACTGTTGTAGCTGTCATCGCAAGCACATGCAAAAACTATAGAATTTATTTAGGTACATTCGAATACCTACACGCACATAAACTAACAACCGGAAATAGAAATCGTAAACGAAATTCTTCTTTACTAGTTTACCTTATAAATCAGGTAATCACCATAATAATGTCCTCCACGAGTATCGGGCACAAACTCAAGACCTCATATATCTTCTAGTAACGAGCACACTCCACACTCGGGTCGCTGTCGACACATACTCGTACACCAGACTCTCCTAATGAAAGGTTTAACTATGAACAGTGTTATGGCTAATGATGCGCAGCAACTGATAATGTTGCTAATTACTGCTAATAATCTGACGCAGTGGGTCGGATTGTGGGTGTATTTCCGTACTCAAAGGTTATTCTGTAACAGAATGCTACAGAAGCTTGTCGTCAACTAGCGTACGCGAGCGAGCATGCTCTAAATGATAATCGAGTAACATAATAGGATATTAAGATCGTTATTACAAAGACAGTAATATCCCGCTTTAGCGATGTGTAATTCCTACCAAGTAACACAATATAGCAAACTAGAGCTACATGTTTGGAAGATTTTGCGCGAAATGTTTGATTGTATTGTATTTCAGGCGTGAGGCGAGGCATGGTGGGCTGATGATGATGATTGGACTTTCCAAATTATATCAACAGCTCGTAATTGTCCACTGCTGGACCTAAACCTTTGAAATTTCTAGAAAATAGCGAAATAAATGTTCTGTCAGTCATCCAATGCAATTTGATGCATCGATGCATCGAACACCCTGTAGGTACATCAGTAAATATACCTAATTAGCAGGCCGCAATTTGTGGAGAGTTTGGTAACCCTGTTTTATCAACTCTGCCTGAATATATTTTAGTTGTTGAATGCAACAAAGCTGTTGAAAAATAAGCCCCTACTAATAAAAAGTCACATCAATGTTTGTTTTAATCTTTAGGGACTGCGAACAGTATGACAAAAATTATAGATAGATATTGCTCATAAAAACACAACAATAATATACATCTGACTACTGGTTGTTCACTTTAAACCATTTTCAGGGTTTTTCGCTAACGAATGTCGCTTTACAAGCGCTTGTTGCGCTAGAAATTTCGTTAGCGCAATAAACATTCGTTGCGTGAACGTTGCGCGTGCAGCGTTGGTTATCGTTTCAACGTACGTAAATCAAAATGTTTAAAGTGTGAAAGTGATGCCTCTTTAGGAAAAAAGGAGTATTCGCGAATCATAAAAATTATCAAAATACTGGTCAATTAAATGTCTAGAAATTACTTTTACTTATTTATTTTTAAATAGTTTTTATAGCTGACGTGTTTGAAGAGCTGAAATTTTAATTTTTACTATAAAGGGCCGTATTTAGCATAATTTAAAATTTTGGCTCTTGGTGAAGGGTGTTTTTTAGAGGCGGAGAACTTTGGATTGTAATCATCATCATATATTTAAGAGTATGACTCTTGTCGGTGAAGCAATCGCCAAAGAAAATAGTATTTAGTATCAGTTAAACTAGCTTTATTGAAAAGATAATTTTATGGCATTTATGTTTATCTTATACATAGACGTTGTCTGTGAAAACGTCGCTATTTAAATTGCTATATAATTGAGCATATTATTAATTTTTAGATTCAGCGATGTCCCAAACCCAAAACAGCTTTGTTAGCATTTTGTTACATGATTTGCTTCTGACCATGAAAATGAAAATGAAAATGAAAAAGTATTTATTGAATTAGGATTACGTTAATTAATCTCTTTTCAAAAGTCAAAAATCTAACGGAAAACAAAGGAAAGTTAAGCGAGCTCATCCAGGTAGGGGGCGACGCATTCAGACCGATCAGCGCGCGCGAGGGCTCACTCCGGCGAGACACCGGGCACCGATACGCGCCACGCACATAACCGCCGGCGAATCATGTGCGGCGCGCGCCCGGCCCCAGCTAGCCCGCCGGCGCTCACACCCGCACGCACCAGCCGGCCTACCCGCGTCGCCCCCTGAGCTCGGAACAAATAAGTAAAAAGAATGTCGTCTGTCTGTCAGTATGCCGCTTCAGTTAGGAAAATGACCATCTGTGGGAAAAAGAAACGGCAAGAAACCCACAGGTGCATTTAAATATGATTACATTGCATTGATACATTTGTCAATTTAATTTGAGTGAGCCATGAAATCTAGAGCGATATTTGGAGATATTAGCCAGTCTACACTACCCACACTACATCCCCACCTCACAGTAAGCCGTCGCACGTCGGCCTGCGACTGTTAATCGGCTAGAACATGAAAGCTCTTCATTGGAGCAGACACAAATTAGCGTAAAGCACCGAACGGAACGTCACTCACGTCAGTCCTAGTGTAGTCGAGCTAGCGCTGACTGATCCGATCATCCGATTATGGTGGTCTATGTATGCGAGTGGCAAAACGACGGCCGATGACCTGAGTGGTTCAGTTGGCTAATGGTCTGCCACTCAGAGGTCCTGGGTCCGATTCCCGGCCAAGTAGAAATTTAAATGATGAATTTTAAATGGTTAGGGTGTAGTATATATAATAATTATGTATTTAAAAGTACATAACACAAGCTCTTACGTTGGAACTAGATGGCGCTGTGTAAATTAGTCCAAAAAAAGTAAAGAGAAAGGCCATGCAATGCGCTCAGCATCCAAGTTTAGATCTTAAGTCCTTAAAGTACGAATATAGTTCAAGAGCATAAGTGCATTACCACTTTAAAAAAAGTGTCATTGCAGCTACAGCAGCATATTTGGTGCATTGTTAAACAAATTAAATTGGCTGAAAGAAGGGCGGGAAAATTAATAATTTTTAATTTAAACATCAACGTTTTTTTTATTACTAACTTAGGCCTTTGCCCTGCAGTGGGACAGAAGTGGCAAAAATAATAATAATAATAATAAACTCGAAAACACCATTGCTATACCTTAAAAAGGAAAACTGACAAATCTACCTTAAATTGTAATAAAGAAGTTTCCAAAAGCTATTGTGACATTCGTTTTATTTTAAAATGAGCTCTACCTTATTCCCGTTCTAACCATATGCTATAAGTACCTAAAATTATATTCAATTAGCCAACCCCTACGGTTTTCGTCCAGGCACAGTTCGCATATCTATAAACATTTACCTATCCCAAGGCATCTCGTTATCATCCCGAGATAAAAAGTACCCCTACAAAACTATCTGAATTTCTACGATTAACTGCAAATCAGCGTACAAGCTAGCCCTTTGGAACACGTGTACTAGATGTCCAAACAATCATTTTGATCCCCAATAATTCTTAAAAATATTTTCCTTAGGAGAAAAGTCCGTCATCATTTTTTGTATGGGATGATATGTTTTTTTCTTCCCATATAATAAATACAAACGCAGATTACACCCAACATACAAACTTACAAAAATACGTACAAATACATACTACATACTTCCTCTTTATATTATTAGTATAAAAGTTTCTACCCATATGAGAATAATTACAGTCATTGAGTTAAACACATAAGTGTTGTAAAGGGTTAATATTAATTGTTTACTGTTACAAATTAAACTAAAACATGACTAGATGATATGGGCTATAGTTACCGACGCCCATTAAGCGCTTAGGCTGTAATGTAGTTAGTCGTTAATTAGATATCTAGCATATCTAGGTACGTGAATCTCGCCTAGATAATAATTAATTTTATTCATTTACCTGATATAAGCTTCCAATTCTATGTGGTGGTGAATATAATAATCATACATAGGCGCACGCCAACCTCACAGAAAAACAATCACGGATTTAAATAAATCATTATTTCATTGAAATTAGTGCACTATGAATTCTAAGAAGTTGATAAGTAGTGAATTTTTAAATAAGGGATACTCAAAAATACTTATTTTGGAGATATACTGACATACACTACTGTACTTGAGCTTTCGTGTTAGTTGTATTCATCGCAATACAGAGAGACACAGAGTATATACCTCCATAAAAATTGGCAAGGGAATTTGCCTATTGGTCTTTATTGGCCCTTAGCAATGGGACACCTTATTGTGAACGATCTATAGCTAGTCCTTGCGCCTCTAGGACACCTGTCAACCGTGTTTGCGCTATATTCTACTCTGCCGGACATCACTTTCTCATTTTACGAGTTTCTACGGACACAGCAAACTTTTCTAACCTAACTAATCTCTCAGGAAAATTTGACGATGAGAAATCAAAATAAGTCTAGTAGATGCCACCGCCTAATTTATTTTTGCCGCCAAGCAACAATGTTTGCATTGAAGTTCAAGTAATGAATTTCAATTTCTGTTACGGGTCTGGGTATCGGTGTTATATGTATAATAAATATGTATTTATAAGTATTTTATCAGTCCTCTAGCACCAATGAAATGTCCAAGCACATTTATTATATCTTTTTATATTCATTGTTGTGTTCCGGTTTCAAGGATAAGGAAGCTAAACAACAAGAGACACATCATTTTAGTCCTCACAGTGACAAGTAAAGCACCTGCGGTTCTGCATTTTTGTAACCTAAATGCACGAATCAGGCGGGTTGTAAGCACGTTTGTCACTCGTAGTATATGTAGATATATAACAACATGTGCTCACTCATTCAAGCCGAGCCTAAGCACCGGCCCGGCCGAGCGCAGCATGGCGTGGGCGTCGGCGTTGCTCATCCCCTTTGTCGGGCGTCCGTTGATGGACGATATGACATCTCCTTCGCGGATGCCGCACAGAGACGCCTTCCGGCCAGGGTTCACCTGGAATGAGAAAATTTGAATCGAGAATTAGCAAGCGAGTTCGAAAAGGTGGAAAGATATTGGACATAGAGCATAGATGGAGCCTCGACCTATAGAGAATGTACACTGTCACTCTGTCACAAGTCTATACAAATGACTCAATGTTTTACAAAAAGCTAGAACATTAGGTGAGCAAGGCCACCAAATTTTACAATAGCAGTGGTTATGGAGGGGTATTTAACAACTTATAGCCATCCCTTTTGGACATGTTATACGCACAATTACAAAAGGAAACAAAATATAGATTATGACTTCAGCTGTGAGTAGGCTCCTTATGTCCAATATCTTTGGCTCGAGCAGTGCGAAGTGGCTGGTATGTCGATGTCAGTGAAATTCTATGAACTTGCCGATGCAATTATTTGTAAGACGTAGGTAGCTCCATATGAATTCATACGAAATAGCAAATACGGAACCTCACTCTGCTGCGGAACTAATCGCTCTTTATCTTGCCTATGCACAGATTTCAATAGGATTGTAGCCACTGAATACCTATGTCATACCCTTTATTGAAATATCGGTTTAAAATCAAGTTCAAGTTTGTTAGAACCATAGTAAGTGGAAGAATGTGGTCCCTGCCTACCCCTACGGGAATAATGTATGACCATAGATTTGAAATAGAATGAGGGTATGACGTCATAGATCATATAGTGGATGTTAGGGTAACCCTAATTAAGTTATGGTGCTACAAGGATCATTTGGCACTTGGATGAGGGCGTCGGTGTAAAACATCAACTCCAGACTCCAGCTGTCTGGTCAAAAGCGACGCTTTACTATGAATCTTCTAGCAGTTTTTAAGCTTTTAAAGATTATTGACTGCCTCGAGCTCAAAAATGAGCTAGTAAACGGCGGTAGTAGGGTTCTGATATAACGTTACAGCCTTATTGGTGCATGAATACCTGAAATTTTCGGTCATGTAGAAATGATTTAATTTTAGTTAGTTTTGGGATTAGGCATATTTTTAATAAAAACTAGTAATAAGAGTAGTAGTAGTAAGAGACGATACTGCCGAAGATGAAGCATGCCCGTCTAGGAACAGCTTATTTCCGTGCTTGTTGCAGCCATAACAAGGTCGCTAGTGCACCGTGGAGCGTTTACCATTTGGAGTAGTCCAGCCATGACTAACCACCTCCACGACGCGAGTATGACGCAAGCAAAGCAGGCACTTAACAACAAACGCAATGCCCACCTCGGACCCACATTAAACGGATTCGGCACATGTTCGCCACACACATATGCCCAAGATCGATTTCCGTTACGGGATGGCCATAAATTTAACAACTTCCCAGCGATTCACGAATTTATAGCGAAATTCATTTAGCGCGATAAGTTTCATTGCTTTTCAAAGGGCGGGTTTCATTTTATATAGTTAAAGCTTTAGGTTTAGTTCATTGCTGTAATAATTAACATCAAAACAAGACACAGTTTTGGTCTTACAAATAATTACGGACGGTTTTCCTCGTAGTTTTCGTGCAACCAATTATCTAGCCAGGCTAAAGAACAGCCTCGCAACTAAATCCAAGTCGGTTCATCCGTTTGTGAGAAAAAAGCTATAGATCCAAATAATATGACGTAAAATTCATAAGGATTTAAAAAAGCAAATAGACAAATTCCTAAGCTTAAACTTGAAAATCTCGATCACAAATTTTAAGATTTCCCTCGACATACAACATCTCAAGTTCCAGAACACCTAGAGGTTACAGAGGTAACACCAAGCGCAAACGTACCGCGGTCTCGCGTCGCCGCGCGGCCGGCGAGCAGAACTTCAGCATGGCCCGGTGCGATTCAGACACTCCCCAAACACGCGACCCGTTGAGAAAGGTCACAGGAACCGTTCAATGTCATGTTGAGGTGACGGCACTTCCCTTGGGACGTCAGCCGGAGAGAGCCTCAACCGAAAACGTCTGTACTCGATTTGTTTTAGACCGTTTTCTTGCAGATTATGATGGGTTTACGAAACACGCTCATCCACAAATCATTCTTACTCGACAACAAATTAACGTAATAACTCAATCTGGTATACTTTTTGTTTTCCAAACAAAACTACACTGGCCACCGGCGCAAACATCAGAAAACACACACAGTGATTATGTCGTTAACACTAATTGCACAGAAAAAAGTTTTAAACAAAGCCGCTATGATACAAAGAAGATTATGATTGTTCCAAATTATACGATCGAGGTCAACTGCGGGTAGTAATGTGGTAATCTAGTAATGACAGACGAAACGCGGCGTGGAGCGCAGGGCCGGGCGCCGCTCAAGAGTCGGGGGCGAAACTAACGATACGGAGCTCGAAAGGCCACGGCCTATAGCCAATATTATAGGCATTATATGGGCTTTATTCGAAAATGCATGCGCCTCAAGAGACACACCTATTGTTGTGCGAGGCCCCACTCGCGGGGAATATTAATCTTGCCGAGGCCCGCCCGCCGAAGCCCGCCGATGCGGACTTGTCGTGCTTTCCGAGGCGCGTGTGCGCGTACAGCCTGCGTGTAGTAATGGGTCAACGAACCTTATACGTAACTCTGGTGTCATCAAAACAAGCCATTGTATTCGTACAGGTTGGGTTGATGTGACCCATATCGTCGTCATCATCATAAATTTAAGAGCTTCATTCTTAGTGGACCAATCGTAATAGAGTGAAAGCTCTATCGTCCGCTTATGATTTCATTTCTTTATCCAAAGCGTAGGAGTAACAATAAACAATTTAAATACAGTATAAACCTAAAAAACCCTACAAAATCCAATAATCATCATCTTGGCGTTTATGTCCCGGTTGTGCTCTAACACGCGAGTGCCCGGGGTCCACCTTGACCATGATCCAGGATTTTATATATCAGGTAATTACACATTTGACCTCCGTGACCCTTAACAGGGAAATTTGACCAGATTGGATCATGGTTACAGTCGCCTGAATGTGCAGGTTTCACCACGATGTTTTCCTTCACCGTAAGAACATCGGTTAGTGATCAACTAATGTACATAACTCAAAAGAGTACATGGCAGCAGTGGGATTCGATTCGGGAACCTCTCGCTTACGAGTCGGACCCCTTAACCACTAGGCGACCAAAGCTCCCCAAAAATCCAATTCTCTATATTATTCTAACAGGCTGGCTATGCCTGTCTAATAAAAAAATCACACCTATAAAGAATTAACACGCCCTTCTAGCGTACCTAGATTACGACAAGACCCTTCAATGATGCGGAGGAGTTTCAAGACTAAGATGATTTAAAATTTTTTAGAAGTTATTAAGTTCCGGCCTACATAGCATTTTCTTTAAAAGTTTTTAAGCATCTTAGGGCGAAAGCCAAATATAATCATAACTTTTTCATTACGCTCTTTTTATACATTAGCTGTGATAAACAAACCGTGTTTTATCTATAAGTACCTAAAGTGCTCACGATTGTAACAGAACGTAAGCGAGCAAACAAAAGCAGCGTGACTGGCCGTATCACTGGATTTTCCATTGCACTGAATATGGAGAGGTAAGGGAAGGCTCGCAAAGGAAATTCAAATTGCACAGCTCATTGTTCTGTGGCCGATAAAAGGTGAACGGTAAGAGCTTAGTCGTGTAGGAAGCGATCGCGGCTGCTTAGTAAGGCAGCTACTGAGATCAGTTTTGTTCCACTTGTTAGAAGCGGGTATCTCACATGAGGGGACCTATATTAGCATGACGAGGTAGCTATATTTTTCAAAAACATATACGAAATCAAATGTCTGTCTGAATGTTCTTTTTTTATGTTGTACGGCAGATAAACAGGGATGCGGCCCACCTGATGGAAAGTGGTTACCGCCGCCTTTGGACTTCAGCAACACCGGGGGCGATACCAATGCGTTGCCCGCCTATAAGGAGATCTCTAATATACCTCTTGAACGATCCTATGTCTTAGTACAAAGGAAACACTGGCTGAGAGCGCATTCCACATCCGAATCGTACTAGCGAGAAATGTTCTTAAAACTGAAATTTTAACTTTAATTTTGGAATTTCAAATATGAATTTTGCGCGAGCAAGCAACGCCGCGGTTAGAAACCAGTCGTCGATGTGGAAGATCCTAAACAAATAATTAAGATCGTTTATGCATGTGTAAGCATGTAATCTGTATCCTTTGCAAAGATATCCTCGTAATTAGAGTAAATTCTTAACGTGTAATATTCCATTTGGGTCGGCGTACACCCGCCCACAGCGGGTGTCATTGTAAAGCTTAGCTGAATCCTCTTAATGCCTCGCTGGCAGCTACAAAATGATTTTTGCTTTGTAAAGCAGTTCGCACAGTCCGAGGGGACTTAAAAATGTAAATTGGGCAATGTTTGCAACGGACGCAAAATTCGCTAAAACTTTCTGCGCGAACTGACAGTGTAGAGACAAGAATAAAGTTATAAGTTTGTTTCGCTTATAGTTCCAGGGGTAGCGAACGTAACAATGAAAAGACATACTTTATCTAATAGGCAGGTATGCTCCATCGTAGACTGTGTCTACACATAACTTAGGCTAAAGTGAATAATAGGCTGTTTTAGACAGGCATGCTCCATCATCACTTACCCTACCTATCTAGGTGAAATGGCGGTCAAATGCCTGGCTAGTATAATTAAATAATAAAAGTATATGTGATAAATATGAAATATTATTTTAAAATCGAACTATTTAACTCATTAGGTAAACACTGGGATAGGTAATATTGACTGCCCAATTTCAGAAACGAGCAACTTCAAGTTAATGCCACTTAAATGACGTGACGTAAGGCCCGCGGAGACGTCCCGCGCCAGCAGCGCTTCGGTAGTATTGTAATTAAATAACACAAGTTGCAGCTTGTCTCGTTCGTTAGTGCGATTTAATCAAAAGCATTCAAGAGTGGAGCCGCAGACGACGGCATCCACTTACTCGGCGGCTCAAAGTTGGACGTAGCAACTGGCACAGCGGCGAAAGCAATGCCAAATATTTAAATATTAAACAAAATTAGACGATACGGCGAAACTTTTCAAAGCAAAGTAAGTATTGATTATCAGATCAATATGAAAGGCACCGAAAAACTACTCAACCGTGCTCTGATTGGAGCGAATAATACTCGTTTATTATCCCCGACGGCTATCAACCTCGAGCAGGAATGCTTAGTTCAGATTACTTGAGAGCTCCCGAACGGTAGCGCACGGCTGACAATTATTTAATCAAATTGCGCCGCTACACGGTGTAATATGTGATAGGATATGACATGTTATCCCATTGTTTGAGAGGCGATATATCGGCACCAGCGCAAGTTGACCTTCCCGGTCCCTCGGCACCTGTCGCGAAGGGCACCGTGGGGGGTGGAGCAGGTAACCGCCGAGGGTCTGGCGCGGCTGGCCAGTATGTAACTAAGCAGCATTGGTATGCCGCGCGCGGCCCGGCGTGACTCCGCGACGCACGTGTGCGGCGTACCGCGCGCGATCCCTACCCCGTATCTACACGAATCCCATACCCAATTTATCTTATTTATTTCGAGATATTCTATACGTTTCCATCGCCACGGTGCGTATCCGGTATCAAAGGCTGTCAAGGTGGCAACAACTAATGGATTCCAGAAAAAAGATTTCGATGCTACGTAAAAATATTTGCCTCCTGACCTTCGTCAAAAACAAAGCAACAAGGTGAAATGAAACGAGCAAACTCTTTTATTTCGAAGGGAAAGTTACAAAGGTAATTTTTCGAGTTGACAAAAGGAGTTAGGGCGAAGTGTATTTACCTATGAAACGTGTGCCGTCGACTCCATAATTTATACGGAAGTTTAAAAAGGTGCTGGTACAATTAAGGGCGATATAAATAGGGGGGGAATGAAATGAAATTTTGCAAACAAGAGCGTTTGACGCATTGTATGGGAGGCTGAGGAGAGTAATTTTGCAGTTTTATAGCGATTTCATAAATGAGCGAGTGCGATTGTTGGACGGGCATAATTTACGCGCCAACGATTGACAAAGCGCTGTCAACCCCTGCAATCTCGGCGTAATGACGGCGCGGCGGCGCCGGCGACCATTCCACTCCCGCCGCGGCGACTGGCGCCGGGACCATGACAATCTACGTATTCTATTCATTAGGTACACATCAAACGTTGCTATAAAAAGCCGTCAGTATTATAATACTTATCACCGATGTATCTTGTAAATGCCAAGTTTTACTTGAATTTTGACGAACTAAATATGATTGCAATTACCTATTAGTACGGGTCCTTAACCAGATATAGTATGGAGGCATGGCAGAAAGCACTAAAGTTGGCATGCACCTGGCAACTAGTATCCCCAGTCAGTTTTTTATTGTTTATAAGAAGGCTTTTACAGCTCCAATAAATATATGTATGAGGCATTCATTCTCCATTAAAATTTCTACAATATTGTCGTTGAAAGTATGTACAACTTATAGTTTTCAAGTTATGCTTAGGAGAAACTAACACTCGCGAGAAGAAAATCACCCATATTTTTTCATATAAGCTCATACATTTCTGGCGTTACAAATCAGTCTATAACTTCATAAATACGTTATCGATTTTGATTTGGTTTTCGCAGTGTAATAGCCAATAAGACAACGATTTATATTTAATGAATTTGTTTTAACACGATCGCTGTACGTCAGACAATATGTTTTCTATTAGTAATGTCTTATTGGCTATCACACAGCAAAAAACCTAATAGGTATGCAGTATGTTATCTATAACCGCAGAATCAAATGTAACTACGTAAACGAACTGTATAGGAATGCTGTATGTAGGTAATTATTTGTCATAGGCAAGCAAATTACTGGATAGAGGTAAGTATATTTGAACGTTGAAGTGCGTATAAATGTCACACGGCTGAACAAAGCGGAGGCGTCGTAATTTCCGATTCCCTATCATCAAACGTCTATTGGGCCATCAGACCGTAATCCCTAATCTGCTGGGCTCAGTATCTTGTTACATTAAGAGGGATTTGGTCCCTGTCAACGGCACGTAACCCCGGTGCCAAGGTTAAGAAACCGTGAAAATTACGGATTACCGAACTTCTTTTATCGGTTAAAGAATGCCATCAAACGGCGTAAGCACTCCGACCGGCTGTGCCGTAATTAGGGAAGGGTAGATAACTGTTACCTCATCTGTTTTTATAATTTTGTTCCAGCGTTCTTGCATCGGCTGGCTAAAGCGGGAGTATAACGGCAGCGAATTTTATACTGGCTCAGTAATGGCCGATTGCACTAAACATGTGAATTGTAGATTTTATGGGCGATAGTTACCACTTACCATTAGGCGGGCTGTCTGCTTGTTTGTCACTGAGTAGCATAAAAAAGACGTATAGACGACGCTTATCTTGATCTAAGATATTCCTAATAAGAAAAAGCATTGCACCAACACCAACCTTAGTGAAATCTAAACTCGCTATGTCGCTTAACTTTAGTATGATTTTATAACGCTTAAATGCTTAGGAAAATCATACGGCGCCAACTTAAGCACATCGGCTATATTTAGTGCAATCGGGCATCAGTCTCTGTTCACTTCAATTAATTAATACTTAATAATGATTTTCTAAAGTATGTGTACCTATTTCAATTGATACACGTCCATAGGATAAATAATCATCTTGGCGTTAATGTCCCGGTTGCGCTCTCGCGCACGAGGGCCCGAGGACCGCCTTGATCATGATCCAGGAGTTGGTCCTCAAGGATGTAATATAATATATGGCAGTAGGTAATACATTTTGATTTACAAAGCGATTTGTTAGCATATTATCATTCAAACAAACATCAGCTTGATTACCACATTTATTAGAACACAGAATCGTCAACAAAATCGAAGTGGGTGCGATTAGTACATCCATCAGCACAATGAATAAACATAATCACGGTTAATACGAGTTACTGGGGTAGTGATCTAGGCAAACAGCAAACACACTAAGGAAAGTTGTTAATACAACTTAGCATATTGTGAGCGGGAGAGATGCAGAGATACGGGCCGTGCGACGGGTGCGAGTGGGATGATCGATCGTTGTTTGGTGAGCAAACACAATTCGGCACACAATCTTACTCACTTCGAGAGATCGTTGGAGGGTGTCGCTGAAGCGCTGCTGAAACGAAAACAATTCCGACCTGATAATGATGTTTAAAGGGCATATAAGTATATGTTAGGTATCCGGCTGTATAGCAATCGAACACCGCGTACCTGCCTATTCTTTGACTCAAACCAATTTGAGACCGTTGTAAACAAACCGACTAATCGCACAGACAAAACTCTTCCATTCGTAAAAAAACAAATATACAGACGTGAATCTCCACAAGGGTCACTCACTTTTGTTTTGGTTTTGTAAGCAAATAAGTACTTGGTTACAAACCAATTATTATTTTAATCTTTACATTTGTTTACACCGGTAGAAAGTTGGTCTGAGCTGAGAGGGACTATACCTACTTATCAGTTATTTATTTAATTTTTGAACCGCTCGCCTTGTTACGAACGGTTTTCAATTTCGATTTTCGGGATGAAATATTCAATATTTTGATGCGTGAGGCTGATTTTACCAATTGATTTTGAACCGTTAGTTTTCGGTGGTGCCAACGTAATTTTTAAAAAATATTAAACTTTTCATCCCGTAAATTAGAATTGAAAACCGCTAGACGCCAGGCGACCGCTTCAAAAATAGAGTTCCAGGTCCAGACTGGTCATCTTGGTGTAAATGTCCCGGCCAAGCTGTCGCGCGCGAGGGCCCGGGGTCCGCCTTAACTATGATCCAGGATTTGGTAAATCAAGTAATTACAGTAAAGCGACTTACCTCAGAGACCCCGTTAACCTGACCAGATTGGATCATGGTTACACATTCAATCGCAAATGTGTTCAGGTCCAGACTTTAATTGGTATCTATGCACAGATATTGTGTAGTGGTAACTGTTCGACCCTAAGTGGTAACTTTACTGTTACCACTTATACAATAGTGTTGGTGGTCCCTTGCCTTAAGGATGGTTCTCAACTCAAGAAAGTATTTTTAATCCAGTAGTAAAATCCAAAATCGGTAAAGTAGTTTCGAAAATTAGATCTATTATTAGGTAAGAGCAGTAGTCCAAATTTAGATTATTATAAACTAGTGAACTTGACGCGACTTTGTTCGCGAACACCTACTACCTCTACCTACCCTTTTTTTCTTGCCTATGGACCTTCCTCTTGATTCACTCTATTGTTGAAAACCGCATTTAAATCAGTTGCATACATAGGGAAAGACGGGGGGAATCGACTATGTATAGATTAATCAATATAGATAATTAAGGTGCCAGGCACCACACAGATTAATTTAATCATATGCAAGTGACATGACAGCTTAGTCGTCGCACCTGCGGTTTGCACCAATGGCGGCATTATACACGCTCCAATCAAATGTCACGCTTTCCATCATGTCGGCTGTCAGTCAAAGTTCTTTCACACATTACATTACACACCTGCATTTCATGGGGGGCGGGCTCTACTACTTAAACGACACACTTCTTGTGCCTCATCATATAAACATGTGAAGGGTAAAGGAAGAAAGGGCGCATCGACATTTTTATTGAAATCAAACAAACTATTTTATATTTTGTAGAATTTGAAATATTAAGAACTCGCCTTTCATATGACTTATGACATACAATAACTTACTATGTAGGTATAGATACAGAGCGCAGTCTCCAAATACAGGCATTAAATGATTAAAAGGATTATGACGAAGACAAAACAAACTAAAAGAGGCCCATTTCTCACAAAATTCGGCTATTAAAAATGCCTAAAGCGGATAAAAAAAGAAGAAATTGCATCTTTCATTGGCCATTTTCTCGAATTCTGCTAATTGTCGATAAGCCCCTTCTTCTTCTGAGGCCTTCATGTGAGAGAATCGCAAAGAGATCGCAATAAAGTTTTTTGCAACATCATTTATTTATTTTTAGAATTCAGAAAGCCATTTAATGAAAAAGAAACGAGAAAAAAACCGTGTCCATATCTTTTTTGCACTTTCCTCGCAACAATGGAATTCGAATGGATGATTCGGATGATAAATGATATTAAAGTTGGATTTAATAAAAATTGTTTTAATAGGTTGTTATTCGCCTTTGGTAATCTCGCACCCGTGTAACTATTTGTAGATGGTTTTCTCAATTTAAACAAGGAATTTCCTTGAAAGATCAAGAAATGCAAGAAGTGGTCGTCCTGCGATTTCAGTAACGGATAAAAACATCGAGGCTGTAAAAAAATTGTACACGTAGACACAAAACCGATCTACAAGCAGATAGAAGAAACTGACTGCAGAACAAAAGAAGCTCGAGATTATTGTAAAATTTAAAAATGAAGGACAGAATATCCCAATAAACTGAAGATGAAAGTTGGGTTTAATAATATGACCCACTAAACTTTCACGTATTAATTATCCAAAAGGTGGATCAAATTTCTCAATTTGCTTAGCTGTTACGATTACGGATATATCTACGTAGATACATAACGTCACCCCGCTGCCCCGTAGTGGTAGGTAGAGACCACATTCAAATTTCAGAACTCCAATATGTCAATCTAGCTCAAGCATACCCTCGAACGATAATCCTATTACTATAAAAAGTTAATCCTTGTCATTATTGGCTTAGTCAACACTGTCCTTGGCCAACTGAGGGCAGGTAAACTGAATAGCAGCAGAATGACTAACTTTTCAGTGGACACGTTAAACACAAACCCGAGTTGTCCCCGCCGTTGCACACGACACGACGGCGGAGAAATGTCTCCTTTTACGAGCAGAATTTAATTGCAACTAATGCGATATCCCGCAGTTTTAAACCCATCATGAGCTTTGTAACTGCCTCGGTAGCAGATAAATTGATTTAAACTGCATTGTTCCTGTTTTCCTGCTCGAGTTTCATCCAATTTCAGCTTGATTGAACTACTTTCAGTTCAGCTTTTCGTAGGAAATAATTCAGGAAGGATGCTTATTGCAAATTGTATGGAGAAATAATGGATTATTATTTTCAGCCCTGTATGTATGTTTCTTCTATACTGTAGAGACATGTAGGAGTACACCATCGTAAAGAAAACTTCCCATCTGGTGTTCAAAGGTTTTCATAATAACTAAATCGTTAAAACACCCAAGGAAAATGTCTTGCGCCTCATGATTGTAAAGTCACTAACAAGTAGCAGTGTCATATAGTGATCAACATCTCACAACTCCTTACTTACTTTGGAATTCACAGCCTAAACACCAGAATTTAACAATGTGCATTATTAATAAAACTCCCATGCATAAAAATAATCCGCAATAGTTCCGAAATGCATAAATGATGATAATAAAATCACTGCGCAATTAATTTCTGGCGGAAAATAGCATATTTCTGCGAATTTAGTCCCTCACTTGTCATATCAATATCAACTTTTCTGCGAATTTAGTTACTCACTTGTCATATTAATATGACAAGGGAACATGTGAAACTTGTTCCCGACTTTCGAGGGTTGGAAAGAGGTTCGTTTAAAAATAGATTTATTGTGTACGTTTACGATCATTACGATTTAACTTTATTGCTCTAGCTTGTCATACCGTTTAGTCATACAGAAAGTACAAAGTGCGTGAGACTGGACGGTTGAGTGAAGTTAATACTGGTAAATGAAATGGGACTCGAGTCGCCTCATTGCACAGTGAGTGCACCATCTGGAGGGCTTTGCCATAATCTCCATGATGACAGGTGATTTCTTGGAGATAACAGTTTGGGAAATACCACGCAGATGCGATATTGCCAAGTCAATGGAAATGGCGACAAAGGTCAACCGAACAACCAAAGAACATAGGTAGATAACTAAATACTCGTACAATTTCATAACACGCCACGAGCGCAACACCAGCTACTTTCCGTTCGGCGGCAGATTGAAAGTGTTCGAAATTCAAATTGAGATTGAATTTCAACAACCTCAGACGGAATTGTTTATTATAAAGTGTTTGTTCGAGAGAAATAACTGCTTTACAGCGTTCTGATCCTGAATTTAACTCAGGATTTCATTAACTGATTCGGTTTAAAACGTTCACATAAAATCAAAAGCCGCGCGGGTTGGGTGTACGTTTCAAAAGAGGCTAATCTGGCCAATCAACCTTCCCCATTATCGAGTTTCGGGTGGTACTTTTAATTCCCGAAAATATTCTGTGCGGAAATTGAAATTTCACAGTCGCCCTCAACCAGCCTACCAAGCGTGGAGATTATAGGACAAGTGGAAAACCCACCATTCATGTGGACGAGTCTCGGGTGTAGCCGTGAACCGCTATGCTCACGTAAAAAACCAAGAAAACAGCAATGTAGAGCAAAGGCTGTCTTTCTTTTTTAAATACCTAACTAACAGAGAGTATTCAGAATCAAAGTTTCACTGCGGGATAGATTAACTTGTTCGTTTCTGTGCAGTTCATAAAAACACTCAAAACAAAGGGCATCTATAGCTTAATGTTTTAAACTATTGCAGTAATTATCACACATTTTAAAGGTATGTTCCGGGTTCCCTACCGCGTACCTTCAACTACTACTCAACAACAAACTTGTCAACAAAGGTACGCGGTAGGAAACCCGCAAAATAGCTTTAAAATGCATCTATAGCTTGTTGTTACGTACCCTCGATATCCTGAGCGGCTGGTGTTGGTCGGCGCCACCGTGCATGCGGAAGCCCCATGGTGCCCCGCCACTGAGTTCCACCTCCCGCGTGCTCATCGCCGGCGACTCACTCCATTGCGTGTCCCGAGCTCGAACACAACAAAAACTCCCTAACAAAACTGTCAATGCACCGGCATCCACTCATCTTATCCGAGCACCGAAGCCATCGCTCAGTATCGCGATCCCATTATGCAGTCCGCTCCAATGATAGGGTGTCTGGAACAAGCGATATTGAATGATTAATTTACATTTGGGATTTCCATAAATGGTAATTAACTAGTTCATCTTTGGTAACAGTGGTTATTTGACTTCTGTTGTTCGAATTAATCGATCGGGGCGCCATGCGTCACCTGGGTGGTTTAAATTTAGATTTATTGAGATACCGGACCAGTTTAAATGCCCCATAAAGATTACGATATGGGTGGGGTGAAATAGATGATGAGCTTTGCGTTTGAATGACTTATATTTTAACGAGCAATGTGCCTAACATAAACTCTCAAGGTTTTAAAACGAACGATCTCTCATGATCTCTGTAATCTGAGCGAATGATCATGGTACGATTTACTCGATATACGATTTACGACGATATGGTCGTATTTTTCTTCTAACATAAATGGGTAACCTACGTGGGTAGGTTGAGATCAAACTGGATCAATATTAAATATTGATTATGATTCAACATTGTGGTACCTAAGGATGCTAGGGCAATTATGGGGCCCTACCTGGGACTATAGGCAGGTACTCTAGATCCAAGCCACAAACGCGTTGTCCTGCAGCCAGAGGGAATCGGCTTGTGCCTAAGCCGGGTTGTGCGGGTTCTATATTCTATATTTTTCAAATTTTAATACCAACTCCGAAAGCGAACCAAAAGTGTTTTTTGGTATTTTTCATGGCGATAATCAAAATTGAAAAGCATTCGACTCGAGGCTAGCGATTAAAAAATAGGGCCTAAGATGGCATTCGCCGCGCGTAATAAGCGAAAACACTACCAATTTTTAATTTAAGGATTCTGTAGGAAGCCGCTTTTAGTAGGTAGATCTTAAAGGCTTTCCTAGAAAGAGTGGACCGGCTAGCAGATTTATCTCCGCTAGTCGGTAAGTCGGGATTACCGCTAGGATAAAGATTGTGGTATGTATCTAAGGATTCTACGTGAATCATATTTATAATAAGTATATAAATTAATCAAAGAATTTAGTAATTAAAATAGCAATCCAGATGAAACACCTAAACACCGCTAAACAGTTTTAATTTAGACGATGACATGTCGTAAAATTGTTTAAGTAAGTCGGTAGATACTCCTATCTAAACATGCTATTTCGACTAACACAGCTCATAACCTAGGCAAAATGAAGCTGTAAAACCGTTTCGACAACACCAATTGTATTGTTAAACTGGAGACTGTGCCACTAGTATCGTAAATCGCACGTGAAGCTGTGCCGAGGTCGGTGCAGCGAATTATTTTCAGGCCATGATGCGATGACGCCCACCCGAAGGCCAGACTTCGGCGAGAAACGTGGAATTTACGAAACGTAACGCCCACAAAATTATTTTATTACGGACTGGTAGCTATTTTTAGACGTAATTACTGTCACATTAACTACATGATACATGAAGTCGACGAGTATTTTTGGCCTTTGTAAAATTATGTGACGAAACTGGACTGTACTGTGCTGTGTACTGTAACCGTTCATAACCACAACGGTGGACTGTAATAGTTATCTGCTATATTTTAATACAACGCAATAAAAATAGGCAAATTAGGAGCGTGGGTGGCCGAGTGGTTAAGGTATCCGACTCGTAAGCGAGAGGTACCGGGTTCAAATCCCACTGCGGCCATATAATAATTACTTTTTTGTGAGTTATGTACATTAGTTGCATGCTAACCTACGCTTTTACGGTGAGGGAAACATCGTGAGGAAACCTGAACCATGATCCATCTAGTTAGGAGGCCAGATGGCAATCGCTTCACTGTAATTATCTGATTTGCCACATCCTAGATCATGGTCAAGGCGGATCCCGGGCCCTCGTGCGCGAGAACGCAACCGGGTCATTAACGCCAAGATGATAATTGTTTTTAGTAATATAGACAGACAAATTATTAAGGACAGGGGCGATTAAAATTAAGATTTTATGATTGAGTGACTGATAAATATTGCTTCTGTGTCTACTACATCTCTGGGCACCCCGTTTTGGGATAGTGCCGTATAGGTTGACAAAATTGCATTCAAACTTCATAAATCAATTCCATTCAATTTAAATAGCCCTTACCCCTACTCATAAGCCCTGGCGTCGGAGCGCATACACTCGCATTTATTTGCGGGGACAAACACCAAAGTATTGGCATATTGAACAAAGTAAATAAGGGCGATTTTGCTGATAAGTAGATCGAAATTGAAACTCTGCGGTTTTCCCCCGCAGTCGACTCGGCCGGCGCTGGCTGGTCAGTAAACAGCCCCTATCGATTTTGGCGAGCCGAACGGAATCTGCAGCGGTGCGATCCTGTAACTAGCAAGCAAGTCGAGTTTACGGAGGCCACCTTATGGATTCGTTTGACAGAGTATTATAATTGAACCTACTCTTTACTTAACGGCAAAATTTTAATTTTGGTATTTCAAAGTTAATTTGGTAAATCGGCACAGCAGAACTGATTTTGACCCCCACGAAGAGGAGTGATACCTGACGTGTATATCTGTCTTTGTGTATCTGTGCGTCTGTCTGTGGCAACGTACGGATGTACCAATTTGAATGCGGTTTTCCCTATTTAGAAGCCAGTTTAATATAGATGGTTCTTAGCTGTAGTTTAGAAAATATTTGAGTTTAAATTGGTCAAAAAGTTGGTCATGAGTTATCCGACTTTCCGAGTCTCTTTTCCGTCGGGTTTTAAAAATAATGGGATACGAATAACACCTACATAAAAAAATAATGCGACAGTTAGTGGATTTGTTTGTATTCTGTTTTCACGAAAAACGAGGAAAACCATGGTCTAAACCAAAGACTCCGTCCCATGGAAAAGAACGTAACGTATAACATACCTATCAGGTGCTGTCTGCGGTTTGTATACAATGGAGGGGAAAGGGAGTAGGTATACCCCATCATTGTGACACGGTGACAAGTAACCGAGAGAACCGTCGTCAATACGCCGGATCCAGAGATGTGACACCTGAATCATGTACGCGGTAAGAGTAAGGAGGTAGACAATGCCGTATTCAGTAGGGCGCCGTAGTAAATACCTAATTTAGTGTATTATAGTATCTATAGTGCAGATTTTGAAAACAGGTCACACCACAAAAATTATTTTATTTTATTTGAGTGTATCACAAGCTCACAGCGATGATATAAATAAATAAATAATAAAAATCATTTATTTCAGGCTTATGGTAGCCCATAAAATAAGTACACTAATACGCTCACTTACAAAATTAGGTACAATGTCAAATTAAATACAAAATAAAATTACAATTACAATGTTAAGATATCAATGTCAAATTCAATAGATACAAATTACAATGTCAAGATATCAATGTCAAATTCAATACAAATTACCATGTCAAAATCAATGTCAATTACAACACAAATTACAACGTCAATACAATATTAACAGTAAAAAAAAAAAAAAAATTGGATCATTATAATCAAAATCTTAATACTATTCTGCTATTGAATGAACGGGGATGAACTAGCATGCAACTGCATCCATCTACGTATCATAGGCGAGTCCCAGCGGTCGGACAGCGCGGCCAGGATTCCGTTAGTGCTAGCCCGGAGACGAGCTAGCAATGAGGCGCTACGTTTCCGAATGACGGCATAGAAGTCGTCAATGTGGGCATCCGCAAACATTGCGGAGGCGCTACAAAAACGCGGCATTCTCAACAGAACCCTGAGCGCGTCGTTGTACTGTACGCGCAGTGCGCTGTACGCCCGCTGCGTGAAGTCGGGTATATAGATAGAGAAACGTACACTATTTAGATTTTGGACCGTCTCCGATTTGTGCACAGACCCATAGACTGTCAGTTTAAATTGACTTATTAAAATAAATATAGTAGCAGCCGGGTGGTGTACGGGGGAGTAGAATAGCACCATCCCCTTGCACTCGTGGGTGTTGTTGTACAAGGCAGTGTTTTAGAGGCAAAAGTTCTAGAGTCTCCGTAGGCTGGAAAGAAGGCAACAGCTTTTTCCATTGTTATATTATAACACTGCGATCTCCAACCCGCCTGCCAAGCGTGGAGCTTATAACAATAACCTCCCCTTTCGTGAAAGAGGTCCTAAGTCCTGCAGTGGACTGTCATGGGCTGTGGTGATGAGTACTTATTAGCTTTAATACCCGCGGCTTCGTCCTCGTAATATACGGTTACTACGTTCCGGACTCGTCCTCGCGGGAACCACGTAGAATTTCGAGAACAGCTGTAGTCTATGTTATGCTCTGATATAGTAGTAAAATAACTTTTTAAATTACATTAAATAGTTATAATTTATCCATTTACAAACAATGAATTTTTTTTTATAATATAGTATATAGGGGATACGGGCGTGAGTGTGTATGTTTAAAATACATCACTGCATGTTTGATACTTAGTAGGTACAATAACTGATTTTCAATCGTATATCATCTGAGTGCGTGTCTGCTTTTTCTATTCCGGTTTCCTATAGGATATCACCGACAAGCCACCAATGACCTTTTCTGCGCTCGACATTCATACAACACAACACACTGTTGTCATAAGCAAATTGTGGTTCGATCATCTACATATACCTACATAACTAGATGCGTCAAAGAGCATTACCTTTCCCTGTCTAGTCCTAAATAGATATGTATTTATGTATGTATATTATTTTATAAATTATTGTATAATTATGCATGTACGCATTCATTTTACATTTAAGCATGTATGTATATGTGTATATATCTAATAGCATAATTATTTTTATTCTGTACTGTGCACGTCGTATCTGCGTCGTTCTGTAGGCCTGCTGGAAGAAATTTCTTTTTAGAAATAAGTTGTGCCTGTTGTGTCATTTATAATTGTGTTTTTACCTGTATGTTTTACTGTGTACAATAAATAGTTAAATAAAATAAATAACTAGCTTTTTAGCCCGATACTTTGTCCACGTAAAAATCGTTATTTACATTGCGGATCCGGTCCCGCGGGAACTACATTATTTCGGGATAAATTGCAGCCTGTGCTATTCTGTGCTGTAAGCTACATTACTTCAAATGAAATTTTGTACACGTGATCTAGAAACCAATGTCCATGCTTGTGGTTTATCAGATTTTTGTAAAAATATATTGTTTTAAAGTTACACGAGATTCCCATTCAAATTCCTATACAATCCCGTACATCATCATCATCATCATCTTGGCGTTATGTCCCGGTTTCACCCCGTGCGGCACGCATACATTTAAAAATTGCGATACAAATTTTAATTTTTTAGTTTTAATCCTGCGTATCTTTAATATTTCAACGAAAATCTGATAAACCACAAGCTATTGGTTTCTAGATCACGTAGGTATTTCATTGGCTTTGATAGCGTAATGTTAAAAGTATGATCATAATATGTTTATATGTGGAAAATAGACTTAAAAATACCTCTGGAAGCGCTACGGCCGTCTTTTGGTCTAAAGAACGCCCAGCTAGCCTCAAGGACACCCATGAGCAGAATGGTTGGTTCTAGACTATGCCTTGAACGGCAACCACATGATTAAACCCGCTAAGTACGTGTATTTAAAAATATATAAGTTGTACTTGATACATAATAAACATCAAGGTTTGCCTAAAAATCAAGCTTCAAAGTAATTCAGGTAACCCTTGCTCGTTTGCCCCCCTCTATAATAAAAAAGTAAACACTCAACTTAAAACCGACCTAAAATACAATAACCTATTTGAATTTCAGGGCAAAATATGTTACAGATTACTTAGTAATCAACATTTAAGCGGACCCAAGGATCAACATCGTCGTACTCGACTAAGAGGCTCTTACGAAATGTGTTGGTTTAGGATCCCCTACTTTATCTACAACATACGAATATTAGGAGACAGTAACCCTAACCTACCCTCACAGGAGTGTACGCACAAAACACCAATTTTTCCTGCTATCTCTATCTAAAGGGCGGGTCGATCTCGTAAGCGTGAAGTAGCGAGTTCGATCCCCAGTACCGTCATGTACCAATGACTTTGCTGAGTTATGCAGATATTTACATTAGTCGAACACTAATCGATGCTCTTACGTTGAGTGAAAATATCGAAATCCCCTCCACTGCCATTTGACAAGTCTCTTCTTTCGTGACGCGGGTTGTACTTAGCTAATATTTGTAGTGGCCGTGTGGTATCCGCCAGAGTAACCAACAACGAGACAAAAAAGAGTACCAACCCCTTACACTCCCGGGTGTCGTACAAGGCGACTAATGTTTTCGAGGCAAAAGATCAAGAGTCTCCGTAGTCTGGAAAATGGGCAGCAGCATTTTCCATTATTATATTTAAACACTGCGATCTCCATCCCGCCTGCCAAGCATGGAGATTATGGCAATAACCTCCCCTTTCGTGGGAGAAGCCCTAAGTCCTGCAGTGGACTGTTACGGGCTGTGATGATGATGACTGCTCCGACCTCCGTGACACTGTTAACAGGGGAACCTGTCCAGTTTGGATCATGGTTATATGTTTAGTGTCAAAAAGGAAGAGACTTGGCGGGTCACGTGGTTCGACTTACGCTGTATACGATTACCTGCGCGAAATCCCCTCCACTGCCATTTGACAAGTCTCTTCTTTCGTGACGCGGGTTATACTTACTTGTCCTTTTGTGTCAGTTCTAGAAGTAAAGAAATCCGGGGAGCCTCACATCCTCTTGGCAGTTCCAGTCACCAAAAAGAAGAGAGACTTTAATGTGGCTTAAAAGCGAAACTGCGAAATGTGAAGGACCCCGGTATTTTTTACTTCTGTCATGGTACAAGCGGATAAGTAACTACTATCGCATGACACTACAGAAAAAAACATTTTTGTGCCAGGTTGCGCACGGGCAGACCAAGATTTTGTGGGTCTCTTAAACCACTACTGTCGCTACAAAGTAAAAATTTTCTTGTACTCGATGACCTAGGATAACCTACGACACTATAACTATGACCTATATAGCTATTAGAGACAAAACAACGCCAATCTTCAAAGGTACTAAATGTTTAAACAGATTACATGTTACCTGACTCCGGTTGTACCATGGTTGTCCAGTGATTGATAGGTACATTAGGTATTTGGTCCGTGAATAGACCTGCGTCAAGCCAAGTGTCAGTACAAAGACGTGCTAGCTTTTAATAGCACGCTGTCTGACTCACCCTACATTTGGTTAATCGAAGGTTAAATATAACAGCAACATGCTTCTGAACATCGGGAACGGATACCTGAGGCCTAGAATATAGAAAAAGCATGGATGTTTTTTATTCGCTTTTTCTGCTGCACTTTGAACATTGCATGCAACGCGGTGTACGTACGAAGCGTGTTTCGCGGTGTTGCATTAACTACGGCCATTACTCGCTTTTGTAGGAAAGGCTTTATCAATAAATTAAGTGTTGACCCTCCCTCGACCTCCGTTTTCTTGAAATAATTACCCTTGAAATTTAATCACGTTGCAGAATTAAACATTTCCCATTTCCCTACTATTTCTACAGCAAAGTGCCTTCATAATGCGTTGTGCGTAAAACTAAAACCTCTTAAGCTTTACGAGTTTAGTTCGATAAATATTATTCCCGCCCGTAAAAGGGACATACTATCCAATAAATACCTTTCGGGGCCAAAATAATACTGCGTAACAAAGATTTAATAGGGCGCATGTCGCGGTTGTTGTAATTAATTAAATTGACCCTTACCCTGCGACAGAAATATCCCAAATAATCCCCTGGATACTCCAATCTCAACCCTAAATTGTACACATTCAGTTGCTTTTACGGTGCCCGTAATATGGTCAACAATGAGATCTGTCTAAGAATTTCGTATTTTATTACATCGAACTTACCTAGTGATTTCCTACAGGGTCCGCCATTAAGGGAGAGGGTTTATCCCACTCTCGTTCTCGAGCCTACTTATATTTAAGGCTATAAACATTATGGGTTTCCACATTGTTTTGTTTCAATCCCCGGGATTCATGAGTTGATTATTATTGCTTTGTTACACAATTACTGACCTATAAAGCCTAGTTAGAACTTGGACTTATCACTGTTTTGAGTTTAATATAATAACAAGCTGAGCTGCATAGCTGTGATGCAATACTTTATTCAGCAGTAACAAGAGCAGAGGAGACTGCGGCGAGTCAGCAGGTCGACAGGGTGATTTATTCAGCTGCGTTATTGGGTTCAATACCAGACCAGACGTAGGTAGGTAACACTGCACTGCCTTGATAAAGACGTGGTGTTACATTTTTTATATTCATATTTATATTCAATAATATATTCATATTCATATACCTAGAATACGTGGGTGACTATGAAAGTTTTGAGATACCATTTTTTTTTTCAATATTTCTTAATTATATTATAACACATTTGAAAAACACTGATATTCAAGAATTAACGCAACCGCTTTATAGCAATGATATACATAGCTCCGTGATACTTTTTTCTTCTTCCTAAAGTGAAACTAGGACTCGGGTGACATTCAATTTGATAGCGCTGAGGACGCTCGGAATGCTTTTACAGCAGCAGTTGAGGACCTCTCTAAAGAAGACTCGCTAGTGCTTTAAATCTTGGTTTAGACGGATAAATCGCTATAAAGAGATGTGAGAGTTTTCAAACAGTAGTAATAAAAATTGTATTTCTAGATTTTCTAGCCTTATTTATTTTTGTAGGTATCTCAAAACTTTCCTCATAGTATGAGTGAGTCTTATTTTATCGACTATTTTTCGTCATTGGAGCTACTTTGCGATATTTCTGAACTTGAAGTACCTGAAGTTGAAAAATGGTTTTTCTGTTCTAGGTCTGAATAATTTTGTTTGTCGCTGAATGTGCCCGTGACACCGAGAATTAATAAATAATCCTTACAGCTAACCTAACCCAACCACTGTGGTTTCACACACATTTGAATTATGAAATATCATAAGGTTTTCTTTTTCAAAGCTGTGTCTTACTTGAAGTTTTTTCATACAATCTTATTGGCAAAGGAACAGATCCTAACCTAACAAATGCAGCGAGGTTCCAGATTCTACGTACATACCTACAGAGAATAGGACAGATTAATAGAATAAATACAGGACAGTACGTTATCCTTCGGATTGTTGCTTAGAAATTCAAAATTTAAACTCTCTATTAAATAACCAAGAGTATTTTGAAATCTGGATGATGTACCTAACACACAAACATTACACGATACATTCGCTTTGCACTTCAAAAAGACGTCTAATCTACAATACAATTCCAGAGCTATTCATCAAAGTGGGGTGGGCTATATTCGCAGTATTGGATAACCGCAAAAATATTCGATGTACGATGGTAAATCTGTACCTACTCCGTAATCCACGCCTGCACCAGACGTGTGTAAAAATAGGTCACTGTGATTGCGTTAGTAAGCCATGGTACGTAAATACCGACGTTATTGCAAACCTACTCAATATGCTTACATCACTACTGGGTAAGAATTTGAGAATTCATGTTTACATAACTCGGGTTATTTATTTATTAAATTCCGAACGTTAATCGTTTAGAATTGTATTCCTTGTCACTGGCTATCTATACACTTAGCCGAAAGGCGTTGTTCGTTGTAGGAAAGAAAGAAATCATTTACTACATTTAGACACCACGACACGATAATTAGGTCCAAAAATAAACAAAGAATTAGGAGGGACCCATGGTACCTACGTGTGGTGCATATGTCGCAGCCAAATGGTTAAAACAGCCGTTTAATTAAACGGCTAGCTTTTTAAGCAATTATTTAATTGATAATTGGCCAAATTTATGAACTTTGAAAGTAAAGTCTAATGAACGATATTGCCTCGAGTTTACGGAGCTCTTCCAATCATTGTCATAATGCTAACCTAAACTAACCGAATAGAAACCTAATGCAAACTATTATTATACTTTGAAGTTATTGTGGGTAGGTTAGTATTGGAACAATGTGTGAAAGAGCTGCGTAAACTCGAGGCAATATCGTTCTTTCAACATCACTTTAAAATCTTATGAAACTGGCAAATTTTTAACTAAATAATTGCTCAAAATGCTAGCCGTTTAGTTAACTGGCTAATTTAACCATCCGGCTGCGACACATATATACCTTCCAGAACATAAAACCTGGGCCAAACCAACCGAGATTCGCTGGGAACTAAAATCTATGTTACACCGAGTTCTTGACCCCAACCTCCCTGAGAACTGTAATTTTCATGAGCATACGTTGCTAGTACAGTACTTCAGCCATTCTATATGTTAGTTAGGACTTATAGGTCCATTATACATTGGATATAGGTAAGTCTATGTCCAGTTGTGGATATAGGCAGATATAAATGTAGACTAGTTGATAAAGATATTAACTTTTAGGTGTACCTATGGGTTACAATTTGGCAAATTGCAAAAAGATACCAATAGCTTCGCCGTCCTTAGGACGGATTCTATTCCGTTTAGGTAAAAAAAAAAATTTCAAGTTTACCTACAATGCTGATTTCACATCAGAATCTAAAATATCCAAATTTTTAAAAAACAAATTGTGCAATATTTGAAGCTTACCTTAACGAAGTTGTTTTACAAACTGATAACAATTTAGGAGGACCTTCACCGAATTTGACAAAAGTGAAACATTAACTACCGCCCGTTTTGATTAATCGTTTAAATTAATGTCAAAAGTTGGCGTTCGTTAGTGAGCGATACGCGACTTGTGTTATGAGACGAATGAGAGAATGTCGAGGACGAGAAACTCAGGGAACTTCCAGCGAAGGGATGAATTTATCCAACATGATATATTCAAAAGTAGATACACCTACCTAATCGTACTTACGTAAATTGTAAATAAACAATGGGTTAGAAAGTAAAATTAATTAGACGTGCTCAGCAAGAGTTTGTAAATGTTCAAGTTTAAGAAATGTCAGTTTCAGAAATGATCCTTACAAAGTAAAGGCTCTAAAAGAGTTAATACTTTCGTAACCTGTTATCAATCTGGCTTATTCATTGTAAAGGGCCAGCTTGCAATGCGTATCTCTTAGCGTAGATTAGTTTCTCAATTCTACTTGTATGTAGTAAGTAGATTTTAAACTTGTATTTATTCTATAGGTTTGTAACTAAGACCCACTTGTTCCAAACTAGGTAAGCGTGGTTAACTCAGAGGTAGTAGAATTTACCGGAGTTAAATTCGAATTATGTCCTGCACCAATGCACCACAAAGAGTTGCCGGTTAACCCCGAGTTGAATTTTTAACCCACTGATGTGCGCATGTTAGTCAATTAACTCTGGGTTAGGTTAGGTTAGTTAGTTATATCAAAAACGACATGTCATTTTAAATATGACGGAAAGTCATATACTTATAGAAATCATTATAGAGCGAGAGAGAGTAGTGTAAGTCATTCACCATTCGTTGATAACTTGTGATGTGATCTGTGGGTTAATTTTTACTGGTACAATATAAGCTTGAAATAAGTATCAAACTGGTCTAATGCCTGATCCGATTATAGACACTGAACGGAGAATGTACAACGTAAGCCACCGTGTTTGGTCTTGCATTGAAAAAGCATAATGAAAATGAAAAATGAAAATTGCTCCATATAGCGTCTTGTTGTCTTATTTTTTAAATGTTCATATATACAAGTACCTATAGGTATCTCGACATATTGGCGGATGAGAATGTGTACCGCTACAGTTAAACTGTCAGAGGCACATACTGCAGACGCCAATACCAGCCATAGGCAGAATTCTCAAGCCTGTACAGTTTACAGCATAAATGGGTCGTTACGCGCACGCACATAATACGTAGCAATAGTTACATTTATCCGATACACGGAAAACGTTTCCAATGACTGTTTGAAATAAAGAAAAACGTGTTATGGTGTTTTATTCGAGTGTCGTTCCGGAGCTTCGCACATAGTGGCGAGAGGCGGGCGGCGCGCTAACGGGCCACCCGCTCATTCGCCTAGAATTTATCGCTGTCGTGCTACTAAATGCATATTCTCGGCGAATTGCCCAAGTACTTTATGGCACAGCTTTCCGCTGCAATATATTAAACGCTACACTTTTGATTTGTCGACCCCTTTATACGGAAAAGGGGACTTTTTCAAGACGCCGTGTGTGAAAGAAAACCGAGATGAAAGACGACGGGCTGCAAAGGGATTGATGCCGAACTGAAGGCGACTTCTCTATTGATTCATAGGTCGGCCAACCTCTAAATACATCTAAGGCTCGACGATTCTTTAATCTATATATACGTATAGTGACCGTTCTGTTACTTTAACTATACCCGCAACATCGATCAAAGACCATGTCTGCCGTTGGGCAGACCATTGCTGCCCATACCTAAATCTATCTGTACCAAAAATCAGATTTAAGTAACAGGACGTTTTAACGACTTTTGCTTTTTACAATATTCGTTTTATTTACAAGCATAGGTATACCTGCATGTTATGCTAAACCTACAATAGCTCATTTTGGCACTTCAGTTAAACTTTATTAAGGCCTTAATTTTAAAACTTAAGGCTTAATTGTAATTTACAGTATCGCTTCATAATTTATAATGGCTAACAAAATATTCATAGCACCCAATACAATAATTCACATATTTCGCAAGATGCGCCAAATGTAAAACAATTTCCAATTTCCCCTATAAAACCACACATGCTGACACAGTTCTGTTATAATAATGATATGGCACAGTATTCATTAATAAAGTCTGTTGGTATGCAAGCAATTACACTTACAACACAGTCAGGGCGGGATCAATATGCTCTTTTACCGAGTTCGTTGCAGCTGCAAGCGATCAAAGAGCACTTTATTATGCACAGATAATATTGACCACTGACCTATTCATACACGGCTCATTGTAACTTGAAATTAATTGCTTTAGAACAAAGAGCGGATCATTTCATCAATGGAACTTATAGTTTCAGTTTCGAGTAAATTACAATCGATTCTAAATGAAGTTTGGTATGTATTTTTGGGAACAGTCAAGATAATAGTCCACTAAATGATAAATGATTAGAGAGGATCATTTCATCAATGGAACTTATTGTTTCAGTATCGAGTATCCAAATTACAATCGATTCTAAATGAAGTTTGGTATCTATATTTTGGGAACAGTCAAGATAATAGTACACTCGATACATCCGGTGCTTCTCTTCGTTTAGTATGACGAGTAGGTATACTCATTTATTATTTAATATCGTAGCTTTTTACGAAAATGTTCAATCATGAAAATAATATTCATAATGAAATCACCGTGCGCGAAAATGCGGTCCGTATTTATCGCAGGACATTAATACTCGCGGATTTACAACCTTTAATGCGGGATATTCTGCTGGCAACCTAAAAAAGGTTGGCAAAACACCAATGAACATTTGTGCCATAAAATTCCGACCGTATCAATAAGCAATCGAAATTCCAAAATATGTGAATCCATAGTATTGGTACGCAGTGACCCAAATCGAGATTTTATTTATCTAAAACGCAGCTGTGGAAATTTTACGTCATAACTTTCGGACAGATCTTTTAAATATGAGGCGCCAAATGTGTTTCGCAAACTATTCTTCCATACATAAAAATAAAATATGAATAAGACAATAAACGAAATAACAAAAGGTTGGCTGTAAAAGCAAGCTATGAATACGCGAGTAAAGCTGACGATCATATCAAAAGGAATGACGCTATTTCGTGAATGTCGCACAAAACCGTTCAAGAGACATTTTAACATGGTAGGTATCTGTGTGAAAATTCGCTTGCGCAAACGTTGTGTTATTTGTATAAAATTTCAATATAATTTGGTTTGGTGTGACACGGTGTGGCGCGTGACCAGAATTCACGATAGGGGCATGGGCTTCTCAGAAAATTTATAGCGATATAGAAGGGAAGCTTAATTCCCAAAAAAAGGCGGTAATCCTCTACGCAGTCGGGGTGTGGCAGTAAGAGCGAGGGTCAGCGAGTCAACTGTTGCTTTAAACGAAAAGGTTGACGCAGTTTTCTATGGTTCATAGTTCATTCAAACATTACGGTGTGTTCGTAGTATCAATCTATATAGATGGGTACTTTACATTCATATGTGTGTCTCCCGAAGTTATTTTTACTGGTTTTGTAGAAGACGGCATATTTCTGCTAATTGTAATGTTTTTAATGCTACGCAGTAACAAAAGAGCAGATACCCTACCTGATGGGAAGCGGTAACTGTCGCCCATAACATCTACGACTAATGCATTTAGGTTGCTGGCAATAAAATTGCAAAATCGCAGATGCGTTGTCACTGTGAGGAATCGTTATCGTTCTCTCTACGTCTGACTACCTTATCCTTCAAACCGGACTTGGCGGCAGAAATATATTAAGCGGTGGTACCCACCGAGGTGGACTCCACAGGCTTGAGCTTGACAAGAGTCCTACCACCTGATAAATTGCTTTATATGGTAAAGCCATTCATCATCATCATCACAGCCCATAACAGTCCACTGCAGGATCAAGGGCCTCTCCCACGAAAGGGGAGGTTATTGCCATAATCTCCACGCTTGGCAGGCGGGTTGGAGATCGCAGTGTTATAAATATAACAATGGAAAACGCTGCTGCCCATTTTCCAGCGTACGGAGACTTTTAGATTTTTTGCTTCGAACACATAAGTCGCCTCGTACGACACCCACGAGTGTAAGGGGTTGGTGCTATCTACCGTTTGAGAAAATTTTAATGGAAATATTTTCAACATTCGTGAAGAAACTTCCTCTTCTATTTACATCTACGATTTTTATAGGTATTAATTTTATAGGATAAACCTACCATTACTCCATTCATAGTATCTTTCATCACATCTACCAGGTGAAATAGTGGACAAAGACTTGCCTTTACCTACGTATAAATACATCAAATATAATGCTTTTAACGTTAATGTCCCGGTTGTGTTATCGCGCACGAGGGTACGGGTTCCGCCTTGACCATGATCCAGGATTTGGCAGATCAGGTAATTACAGTGGAGTGACTGCCATCTGACTTACGTGGCCCTGCTACCAGGAGCACATGACCAGATTGGATCATGGTTATACGTAAGTACGTGTCCACGTATCAACATAGGTGGAATGAGATGTGGAGATACAATAGACGTGCTATAAATAATATGTAGACAGTTGATCTATAAAATCATCAATGTCACAGTAAAATATTCAACATTATAATACCATCTTGCGTCATGCAACACATAACTCTAACCAATAAAATTGTTATGACCTATTAAATAGTCCAGAATTAGTTAGCTTAAAAACTGGACACTGACTCATTCTAATTTATCATTTTAGATCTACAGGAGGTAATCTATTGCCACTATTGTCGTTCGAACAAGGTCAGCATTTTAGCATAAATAAGTGGGTATAGTTTGCCGCGCAGCATTGACATTTTAATCCTGTTTGTCAAATACCACCAACAAACTAGATAATATATTATCAAAAAGCGAACCAAATAATCAAATACAAATACAAATTCTTTATTGATAACTAAGTTACACGTCAGTCTATAATATTATGTACCTGGGTACCATAATAATAGGTAAACTCCTCCCGTCGCTTATGGGGACAATCAAAAAGCTGTGTCTACCCTCACGCACGCCGTCAGCCTCATCAACAGGGTTGTGCGAAATTCATATGCGAGCCTGACTGGCTCTCTGACGACGCAACTTATCTAAATTGAGCGCGGGAACTTGCGATCTACCCGAACTTCCATCCGCGGGTAGTTCGCTCGAATGCCGGGGTTAAATGGAGACAAACTTATCAAGCTGTCACACTCCTTCAGCCGAGTCTCGCGATTGCTTGCGTACTCGTAGATACACGAACAGCACATAAACGCTCCAGAGTGGCAGTGAAAAGGGTTGGGTCACAGATAGATAAGGCCCGGACAGTTGCCAACGTCATTGCCAGCTCGTAAAGCCTCCGGACCCTATTTATCGCGATCTGCTCGCAGATTTCAATTTGAAATATTTCTTCTAAATCCCAACCCGCCCAGTTGAGATTATCGGGCTATGAGAGGTCCAGCTTGAATCTCTAATAAGGCATTCGAAGAGAATACGTCTCCGTGAGACTTTTATTTGCTACTTTCAACAAATTATTCCACGTTTCTGAATGAAGTCGCATGCTTACATGCAAATCGAAGTCCTGTCCGCACATATTTTATATAGACTCCATAAACTTGATTCAAAGAATCTAAAAGATATAAATTTAGCTAAGCAAGTAGCAAAGCTACACACAGAGATACCAATTAACCAATTTTCGTAAAGTTTACGTTACATGTGTGCGGATTTCTTTCAAATAGTACACGAGTGACCTTATCCTCTTTTTCTAAAGTAAATTGTTTACTTTAATCGGGGAGGAAGGCGGATAACATACGGTAATGTGTTTACGTTACATGTCTTGGGAAAGGATGATGAGAAATATGTAAGGTATTAGGAAAATAACTTCGGATGATATGGTAAATGTCTACGAAACCAAATAGACGTAAAATAATTACGTCAAACATAAAAGCTCCGTAAAGCAATTGAATTATATTTATCATTAAAATCAAGGGCTTTCAAAGTAACCAAATTTATACAACAAGCTTTTGCCTCCGACTTGGTTCGCCTAGATTTCGATAAGAGATAGCCTTCGTCTATCGTCAGAACTGAAGCTAAATGTGGTGGAACCGTGCCCAACAACAACCAGCCAGATAATCGTGCTCGCATTTACAATATTAGTTAGGAAGAGGGATAATAATAAACGCATAAATTTCGTCCAGTTTCGTAGTCAAGCTAAGGCAAAGGCCAGTTCGTGCCAAATTGTTCCAAGACCTTGAAACTGGGGTAGATACTCCCCAAGACTCCATTATTACCATTAAAGTCACGTAGAGAAGCGCCGGTGCTCCGCAATGTTTACACTCCGGAGTGACAAGCGTCGCTTTGTGAAAATTAACAACTAATTAAGATTCATTAACTGTAAATTGGATGTAATAGAAGTTGGGCGCTAGTCTCATTTATAACGGGCGCCTACGGTTTACGTTCGCCATTTAGCCAGTTTTGGATAAACGGATCGAGTGAAACAGATAAGCAGACTTAACGTTCAATGTTGGATAATTACGCTTAATTAATGCCTACTTAAATAATAATTCATCCGATTATTGGCAACAGCTAGAGCACTGTGTAATGATTATAAGTTATTTCGTTAGTATCAACACGCAATAATTAGGAACATTTGACTTGTACATTATTATTTTTCAAAATAAATTGAATTGAATTGAGCTAGAAGCAATTTCAAACTATGTGAATAATAATGATATATTTTTTGTAGTTTTCCAAACATGTATTACCATATTATTTTATACAGAAAAATATAAAGCAAAGGATAGAGCCAGCTGGTTCTGTCGCAGCAGATATGGCGCTTTTTTCAGCCATTTATGAATCAAACTCGGTTATATTAAGATTTATAACATAAAGAAATGCTCTATGTAGCGCTATTTTTTATCCATTTAGGAATAATTCATGAATGGCATTTTAATTATTAAATTGAGATAGGTTCTTAATAAGCGGGCAACGGGCCCTAAAGTATCTAATAATGAAATACTTAGATTATTCATATGTAAAAAAATATATTTTATAGTCCAATAGGAATTAGGTAGATGTGTTGCAGAATTACAAATTTAAAAAAATACTGTTTTATGTTGTACATGGGTATGCTAGTAATACAAGTATTTTGTGAATAACGACAAATGATCAGCACAGACAAATAAAAAACAAGAAACAGCTCTCATAATCACAATTTTCAGTGAGGAATTATTAAGGAACCAAAACAAAACGAAAACACAATATTAAGGTACCTAATTATCTACATACCTCTACAAACAGCGGTCCACGTTTCTGGGAATCTCGTACGATATTATTTCGAGCACAGTTCTTTCGGTGGGCCAAACGTCAACACTGCACATGCATGTATGCACCCGGGCGTACAACAAACACTGGGTCGAATAAGTCTGTACCGCGGTATTATTTCAGTCCTTGCCTGCCGTGGCGTACGCGTTTTGCGGCACCATTCATGAATGGGCTAATGGGAACACATGAGCTCGGTTGGAGCTCGCAGAAGCCGGCACCAATCTGTTGTCTTTCAATACATAAACAAACTGACGAACGGGATGAAGCTAGCCGCGCGCCGGGCCCTACTAGCGGCTCGGCCTGACTAATGCTGCGGAATAATATTTTATGTATAATTGATGTGTGAGTAGGTACTGTGTACGGTCGAACAATAATAAAGGGGCTTTAAATATATGTGACTGTGCTAGCCATTTTGTATAAACTTATTGTTGTTTCAGCCGCATTCTGTGTAGCCTTGTTTGTTCGACTACACCTAGGTATGCACTAGCGCCATATTCGTGACGACTTATAGTGAAATTCTACATAGGTAGTATCTACGAAACTCAAAGATAACTTTAGAATAACCAAAAATGCCATGAGTGTCAGTTATTAAGTATTGAATTCAGTCTGAATTTTTATCCCGATTGTTAACTGTAGTACTAAGCTGACGGTTTATATAATTTTGTCCTAAAAGAATGTTGAAGATAGTTTGCCGTTAGCTTTCCAAATACACAACTAGTAAAATGTTAATAGTCTTGTAAACCTTACTTATCTTCGTTTAAAGCAGACTAAATATTGAAGGAGATATAAAAAAATATCATGGCTGGTGTAAATACAGTGGTCAGGTCAAGAGTACTCTAAGCCGACGTACATATGGGAGGATGATTGAACGTAAAGAAAAAAGCGAAAGAGATTCGTCAGGACCGCAGCAAGTGGAACGATGTGGTCTCTGACTCTACGGGATAAGAGCGTGATTTTACCTGAATCAAATGTATCTGAACATAAGATGGATGCTATATACCTACCCAAATAATATTCGGCATTCTCACCATCTACAAGCGTAATAATTCACTATTGGATTTGGGTCTCTATCCAACATAGGTGTCTCGTCCATACAGTGTAGTTTGCTATAATTTCGATGCTTGGCAGGTAGGTTAGATGTCATCACCACATACTCTTGTAGGTACCTCCACGTGCATCCTTTCGGAGATCATCACTCTGGTCGGAATAAGCTCAATCTACTCCATTATTTACATCAGAGTTTTAATTAAAATAAGAACATGTTTCACATCCATTTATTAATATCTATTCGAAAAGATATTTTTCAGAACTAATATTAAATAATTAAACACAAATCGGTAGTCGTGCGAGTTCTCGTAGTAGGGGCTACGCTAGCGGCAGTGTGACGTACTCGAAACTTCCGCGTCTGCGCCTTGGGGTCGCAGCGAGCCTCCGCAGCACTAGCCAATTTAGACACTGGCTCCTCGCAACAAAGTCTACGAACGCATTGTTACCTCAAGCAGATTACATCGGAATTGCTACAAGACAATCTCGTCTCATGCTTGACTGAATAGAGTCCAATTTTGAATGTAGGCGGCGTCACTGCAGGCGCATCACGTGCACCGCGAGGGGAATGATTGCAGTTTGGTGAACTCTCCTCTACGTTACGAGCCGCGACCCTCCGTTTAGGGTAACAAATAGGAAAGCCATCCCTCGGAACTGAGCCATTGGGGATGGCCGGTATCGACGGACCGCCGAAAGTTTTACGACCTTTGGGGTGATGTATTTGGGGCTTTCTGTGGGCAAATGTACAAGGCCGGCGAAACATGTATTTCCTTTTTATTATATTACCGCACGAGGAGCATGAAAACGGAACGTGGGCGCCTCTATAACCAGTGTGGATTTGTACACTCATTAAAAATGTCTAGATATCAAACACGTTTTTGTCAATTTAAAATGTAGATTTCTTATACAAAGATTGTTGTTTTACTGGCGGAGAATTATAATTGAAATAAAACAAAGACAAAAGTATTTAGTATTATAGCATTTATATTTAAATATAATTTAGGCAATGTGGCTGCCTTGACTGGCGCGTTGATGGCCCAATCTGGATATACTATTTAATATACATTTTGCGTAACAATTGCGGCCGTATTGGATTATTGTGTTCGATCGTCTGTGGTTTATGTAGAACAGTGAATTTACTTACTTTACTTTACTGCGCTGGCTCAGCGACCCAAAGTGGATCTTGGCCTCCGACACCAGAGATCGCCACCTCTCCCTATCCTGCGCCATCTCCTGCCAATCGAGGATTCCTAGTGCGTGCAGGTCTTTCAGGACTTCATCCCTCCAGCGATATCTGGGTCGCCCGACCGGTCGACGTCCGCTCGGCCGACCCACATATGCTCTCCTTACGGCGCGATCCTCCCCCATCCTCTCCACGTGGCCAAGCCAGCGCAAACTTACAGCCTTGATCTCTCCCAGAATATTGGGTTCGGAAATAAATTGAAAAGTGAATTGACATAATGTAATGTATTGGAGTTAGACCACACAATCTGGGTAGCCAACGTGAAACTATTCGTTGATGTTAATTTCTTTCCACATACAAAATTTTGTTCGGCGATGATGCCCACACACGACGGCCACATAACCGAAATCATATTCAAATATAAATGCCAAAAAATAATCTTCCCAATAAAGCTAGTTTCACTGATACGAAATACTTTTTTTTTATATTTTTCAAGTTCAAATTCTCTGCCTCTAAAAAAACACCCGTTATTTGAATGACTTCAATTAACCAACTAATAATCACCTCAAAGACATTTTCCTTAAAACGCAAGGCACAGAGACACAATTTCCGAATATCTATGTCGCAGCCAACTGGTTAAATCAGCCATTTAATTAGAAAGCTAGTCCGTTAATCATACGCCGGCATTTAATGAAATGGCTAAAGGATAACAAGCTAAGTTGTTGAATGTAACGTTTAACTACTTGGCTGAACGTTTTAAGCCGTTTTGTTAAAGGGTATACAAATGGTTGGTTAGAGTGACCATAAGTTCGCAACTTAAATGATAAACATTATTTAAGATAAAAAAAATGAATTAATAAAGATCATTTTTATTTAATAAAACATTATTAGTGGCAAGATATTCAATAAGTAGGTATACAATTAATTGTATTGCGAGTAGGTACCTATAAAAACTTTAAATTTATAACTTATTTACTACTTGTAACGATGTAGTAGGAACAATAGCAACAGTGCACTTTTTTATTGAAAATGAACAATGAATATGTTCATTTTCTTTTAAGTAAGAATACTTAAAATTATTTCAATTCTTACTTAAAAGCATGTAGGTACCTCATTTTAAATTTAGTTAAATCGAAAAAAATACATTGCTTGCTGTGCGAGCTGTCTGACGCCAGATTTGTTTTGGTGACTACCAGCGCAGCAGTAAATAAAACTTGAACTAAAGTTAAATCATCTACCTGATTTTACTTCAGCCGTCTCCAAAGGGCTGGCTTTAATAAGCCAACTAGTTAAACGTTGAGTAAAGCTAGTTATATCAACGATCGGCCTAGTCATTCAATTGAATGCCGGCGTCTAATTAACGGACTAGCCTTCTTATTAAATGGCTGATTAAACCAGATGGCTGCGACATCTATACCATATAACAAAACAGTAAAAATAGTTTGCCTGAACATTGAACATGTTTACAAAAAGCAATTTAGGGCGATGAATAATTAGTAATATATAATCATTTTT
Organism: Blastobasis lacticolella; assembly: GCA_905147135.1. Taxonomy (NCBI): domain Eukaryota; kingdom Metazoa; phylum Arthropoda; class Insecta; order Lepidoptera; family Blastobasidae; genus Blastobasis; species Blastobasis lacticolella. The sequence continues at coordinate 7,210,480 of LR990051.1, forward strand.
AAAATTGTTGTCTGTCTGTTTGTACACGTTAACCTCCGGATGAAATGGCACCGAAAAAATTTTGATGGGGTTTTCACAGTTTGGTAGTTTGGGGTCCAAGTTAAAATGTAGGCCATGTTTCATCTAATTCGGTCGGGTAGAACCAGAGATACCTACAGCTTGACCTCTCCGTAGTACTAACTTTCATACATTAGGAAGGTCATTTAAAATGATCGCTGGGGAAAAATATAAACTGCCTTAAACTATTTCCAAGCGGACGAAGTGGCGGGCAAATGCTGGTACCAAATAAATTTTATCCAGCGTCGGACGATTGTTACTGGGCTGAGAGTTTCAAATAATAACGTTTCGTGATCTTACAGTATCTTCATCGTAAAAGCAGTATTTTGCATTATTTTAACTGTTACACTGAAAACGAAGCTTTAGTTGATAACATAAAACAAAATGAAATCACTAAGTGGTGAATGATGATGCGCCCTATACCATCATCATCTTCATCACGCCTTAAATAGAGCATGCCTGTCTACCATCTTCAAGCCTATTCACTCTAGTTGAACACTTTTCAAGGTAACACCTCGCAGTCATCGTGCTCAATTCAATCATATTGAAATACAGCATTTTTGTATATCTTATGATTTATCTGGAAATACATAATAAGAGGTGCCCACGTCGTAGGAACCTATATACAGAAAGTGGAACAACCGACAGACGCGCAACCCCACGCCAATGCGCAAGGCGAAAGCGTCAATCAGTTCTGGGTCGCGGGTGAAAATCGCTAGCCGATCATACTTAGATGTAAAAAATAATACTAAAATTACTTTTAAAACTAGTGTTTACCTATGTCTTACATAGAGATGTAAGTCTCTATTAATGCTGGTGCTAAATATTCTTTAGATTTCAGTCATTTTCAATGAAGAAAATATTTCCATTCTTGGTCTCGGCTGAGAATCCATTTAGGTATTTCACGTTCGAGACTAAGCCGATAAATAAATAAATAAATATGCTTGGACAATTCGCACAGCGCCATCTAGCTCCAAAGTAAGCAAGTAAGCAAAGCTTGCGTTATGGCTGTTAGATAACTGATAAACTAAGTATTTACTTCTTTTTTTAAATATACCTACTTATTATACTTACTACACCCAGACACGTAACAGAAATTAAAATACATCATTTCAATTTCTGCTCGGCCGGGAATCGAACCCGTGACCTTTGCGTGGCGACCGGTATGTTAACCAACTGATCCATTTAGGTCGTCAATAAAAAATTCAGTCTCGGTCGGTCCTTAGATACACTCCCATTCAGTCTAAATATAGTAAGTCAGAGGCAAAAACAGATGTCGCTACCAGGACCGTTTGGGCTGATTTAGAAATTAATGTTAGTAAAACGCCTATAGATCACTCTTCGATGAGTGTTGTTTCACCAAAACAAATGTTTTATATGTTGCAGCTATCATCATCATCACAGTCCACTGCAGGACCTAGGGCCTCTCCAACGAAAGGAGAGGTTATTGCCATAATCTCCACGCTTGGCAGGCGGGTTGGAGATCGCAGGGTTATAAATATAACAATGGAAAAAGTTGCTGCGCATTTACCATCTTACGGAGGCTCTAGATCTTTTGCCTTGAAAACATTAGTGGCCTTGTACGACACCCACGAGTGTAAGGAGTTGGTGCTATTCTACTCTGCCGGACACCAGACGGCCAAGTTAAAACAACTAAGGAATGGAACGCATTACCTGCGAGTGTGTACCCTGATCAATATAATCTGGATGCCTTTAAGGCTAGAGTGAATAGGCTGTTCCAAGACGGGCATGCTCCATCTTCGGCCGCATCGTCACTTACCAGCAGGTGAGATGGCGGTCAAATGCCTGTCTTTTCTGATAAAAAAAAAATATTACGCTTCCCTTTCCGCACAGACTCTATATTGTTTATCAACATAAACAGCCGCCATTATTTTTAGTAGTGAAAGTGTTTCTTAATTAAAAATACCGTGATAGTTGCAGTGAAATACATTTTATTACACACAAAACATCAATTGAATACATAGTGTTTGTAAATTGACTTAATAATTATATTATTTAAATTTGTATACGCAGCATTACATGGCAGTATGGTTTAAAATAAGTATAAATAGGTAAAGATTACAAAATATTAATTTTAATCTCATTTCGAAACAATGAATATAAAGGCGTTTAGGAATGATATTTTTTGTTTTAAATAGTTTAAATACCTAATGTAAAAAGACTAGAATCACAAATGTCCCGGGACATCACGATATGAGATCAATAAGGTCAAAAAGGTCAATATGCATGATCAAAATTATTAGGTATAAAATGTGGTGGTTCAGTGTAAGTAAATAGCATAGCCTTACAAATTCCCATAAGTAATTAACTATGTAGATAAGTATATATCTAAAATAAGTTTGTCATAAAATGCGAAAAAGTTCTAATCTCAAAATTACAAAATATTTCTAATCGAAAATTGTCGAATAATTTCAATTTTATGCATGTCCTTTAAATTCCTTTTAGGCTATTAAATCTCACTTATTTCTCTTAATTATTGTTAAATATTTATTTAAAAAATAACTATTAGTATATTTAATAAAATTATTTAATTATAAAATCTTTAAATTGTGCTTAGCATTCAAACACACCTGTGCAATCTACGCAATAAATGTTGCAATAATTTAATACAATAAAACAATACTACCCGTTCTCATCATATGACTAGAAAAAATACCCTGGCATCTGACGAACAGACATATAACAACAATATATGCAGTTATAATGACAAAATTTTATTTTAGAGTAATTTTGGATGGGTTTGTCATAGTTGTACGGTACAGTACAGGTTTAATCAAAATTCTGACTTAAAATCTATGATATTGAAATAGAGTTAATTATGAATCTGAATACATTTGTAACTGTGACAATTATCGTTTTTATCTTATGTATTATACTTATATATTATATATAAGTATAATACATAACATACTACATTTACATAAACCATAACAATATAACAAATCACAAGACAAACATGAAAAAAAATTACGAAAGGAATGTAACAATCAATACACTATTCACAGAATTGAATTGGTTCCAATACCAATAGCTAGTAATAATATATTTCAGGAAATATTACAATCACAGATAAGATTATCAAAATGTGCATTAGACCGCCAATAAGCTCATTTTTGGCTGAAATCACGCATCAGCTATCTTTCATTTACTTTTCAGACTATATAACAGGTAAGTGTTAATATTTACACAAGAACTTTCCATAATATGATATAAGTAGTGTAAGTACAAAGAACTGTTTAGTTTAAAGTAGAACTGAATCAACTGTCATATTTCTTATAATTGTACGGCGTACATTACCACATTAAGAATAACTGTGCATCTGCTTAAAAAACTTGTGAGGTATTCGGCAGCGATTTGAGATGTAGAGTGTAGCCACAAAACTGAATGAAGAAAAAGGCGTGTTTATTTGGTAAACGTTGATTTTGCAACTTATGTAAATTATGCAATAAACTAGTAAAGTACACGCGAGTTAAATTAGGAAGAGCTTCGGCGCGGAGTTATGTAAAGCGGATCGATGTTGGAGCCTGACTAGGAATAAACCTTCTATAAAAGTTCAACTTACCTAAAAATGTGTGCTTTATATCCAGTATTTATACCCTAATGTAGTGATAGTATAAATTAGTCGCTTCTAACTTACTCTCTCTTGTGTCCGACTGCAGATCCACTATTACTCGCACCTTCTAGTTCTAACTTATGTGTCTCGAAGACAGCGTCGGCACATCTAGCGGCCTTCGCTTGCGGTGAGTCGCGTTGTGTGGTCATTATGTTCTTCAGATAACCTGGTAGACTTTATCCACACCGCTCGTAGCACGTCGCAGAGTTCCCTTCCAGGTATTTCAGGTCTCGTAGGTACTGGGAGGGTTTTCGTTCATGCGTTACATGGCCACCGAGGAGCTTGTCGATTTTAGTGCTTTGTAAGTCATAAACAAGGATTCGGCGTGAGGGTCACCTGCCGCTAATGACGCCCGCTAGCGTTTCCCAGCTGCGACTCTCTTGAACGCACATGCATGCACATACATTTATAACGTTTACCAAACACACGCCTTCTTGTTGAACGTATATGGTGAATCCAGAATCAAAATCCCTATTTTGATATGGAAAATTGAGGAATTTTCATTCTTTTCGACAATACAATCTGTGTACCTAACGATGCATTAACATGTAGCTGCACAGGATTTTTTCTTAAAATGGTAATGCACTTGTACCCTTGTATTGTACAATACTGGTAATGGGGCTGATTTTAGTGTGACACTGACGTAGGAGCCGAGATGGGCTCCATGTATCTCCGTAAGGTTGTCCGATCAAGTGACAAACGAAAAAATTGTTTTCTTGTAAATAACAACAGATTACTTAGGTACAATAAGAGATTGTACCTATTTGTAAACACCCGAATATTTTTCTTTAGGTTATTTCACAAGGCAGTAATGTGTATATGCACAAGAGCAAGGAAGAATTTTCTCTTAATCTCAGCAGGGTTTAAAAAAAAGTGAATGAATACACTTCTGGTAAGTACTTAATTTAACATGATATATGGCTTCTACATAAACAATTTGTCACAAACGACATATTCATCAGTTAGGTTATCGCCTCGCCCGCTAAAACCGGACAATCTCCGCGTATCGTTACTTTCCTTGACTCTAAGACACTGGGATATATGTTTTACTTAGAAATGCTTTATAGAATCATACATACGTATTGTCAGATTAAAATCAGCCAACATGTTACGAGCACCAAAAAACTCGTCATCAGTATTTTCCAGCATCCTCATAAGATTTTGTAATAACAAATAGCATTGTAATTTGAGATGGTACATCTTAGTTTGAAAACTTAACAAGAACACAAATTCTTGTCCTGTTTCGCTTGGAGACGCTGCAGCGATTGCTTACGCCGGCCCGAGGCACACAGCATAGCATACTCCACTGAATGCTCCATTCTGAAATTGAAATATGAAACATTAGTTTAAAAAGGCTGAAGACCGGGCGAAGTAGAGAATGGGTAGGAAAGCGGACCCTGGCAGTGGCCGGGATAAGCGCTAGGACGATGATGATTTAAACAATATTATTTTAATAACCTTAGTTGCGTTCTATAAGTCTACGGCTCCCAGGGAATTTGGGGAGCTCGTTCTTCAACCTTACTGGCAGTAGCAATTACTATTCTATGGCAAAAGCTAGGATGGACGGCAAGGATGATTTATTAAAACTACCATCAAAACGTATCTACCTAGTTGTTTTATATGGTATTTATTTAGGACAAACGTCGTATAAAACTCGTGAGTAATTACTAGAGGTGCAACGAATGTAGGTAGGTATTCCGTATTCGGCAAAATGCCAAATACCAAAAGTATGCGCATAGGCTCTCGTCCGTGTATACGGCTAAGCTAAACACATTCCGCGGGAAAAATTGCCAGTTCACATTGAATAAAAAACCGATCATCTATCACCTCCCGCTAGCAATGTGTATACTAACTGAGATACTATTTTCAGATGTTTTTCAGATGCGGGGTGGGACACAGGCGTGAGCGCAACCAAGTGCTATCAATATCACATTTTCCATCACAACTTACTAGTACTACAGTTAGGTCCATGACATCACATAAACAGACCAAAGATGTCCTCTGATGAATTTGGGCCCATTTCTGGAGGTCTACAGAAATCTGATTAGTATCTCAGACATTTGTAGCCTTGTAGCCTGTAGGAAATCCGTAAGTCAAAGGGGTCGGTGTTATTCTACTCTACTAAACACCACACAGCAACTAGACTGATAAAATAAAGTAAAGTGAAGAATTTGGTTTAAATAAATACCGCTAGTATGAATACTATCCCCGAATGACAGAATTTCCCGGCCGAATTGTCGTGGCATCTCTAGCAATTACTCGCCTTTAGCTCTGGATGCAAAAACTGCACAATGACTAAAAAGTACACACCTGTACATCACTTTGTCCAGCAAAATATCAATAGCGCGATCAATATTCTGTCCAGATTTGGCACTTGTTTCCAAATATGGCAAGTTGTAGTTCTTGGCAAACTCTCTGGCACGATTCTGGTTCACCAGCCTTTTCTCTTGTAAATCACATTTGTGACCACACAGAACTATGTCAGGTTCGTCACTTAAACTGTGCGTCTGAAACAGAATGATTAACATTATAGTAACCTATAATAAAATTGTTCCATACCATACTTAATAGGGGCGACCAAAAATTTCGCGCTATAGTGGGGTTGGCGGGGTGTGGTTGCTCATCGTATTTTACTATCATCATCACAGCCCATATCAGTCCACTGCAGAACATATCCCACGAAAGGGCAAGTTATTGCCATAATCTCTCGGTAGGCGGGTTAGAGATCGCAGTGTTATAAATATAACAATAGAAAACGCTGCTGCCCATTTTCCAGTCTATAGAGACTTTAGATCTTTTGCCTCGAAAACATTAGTCGCCTTGTACGACACCCACGAATGTAAGGGGTTGGTGCTATTCTACTCTGCCGAACACCACAAGGCTATGTTTTACTATATGTATATGTAATTTTTACTATATATACCAAATTCCAACTTAATCGGCTCGTTCGCTTAAGTTTTCATAACGAGTCCAGTCTCATCAGCACGGCCGGCCACACTGGTATACATGCGTATTCACCACCTCATCCTCTGGGTTAGTGGCGGAGGCCGCGCTAGTCCTAAGACTAAGGTGCAATAGCACAACAGTAATTTGACAACAGACCTTACGCCGCAGTGGCGCCATCTGAAACCGCGAAATCCCTCATTGCACTGAAACTGGAGCATAAATAAATTTAATTTTTGTCTATTTTTTATGTTTAATCGGTAGACAAACAGTAAGTGTTATGCCTGACGAAAGTGCTACCTACATAATGGAAAGTAACATGGGTTGCCCCTGCCTCTAAAACCCTGGCATATTGCTCTGGCAGCAAATTTTGAATTCTAGGCCCATCCTAAAGCCATAATTCCCCATGGACTGGAAGCCTTACTGACCTACAGGAATAAACACACTACTTCAAATTGCTGTAAAACTGTATGGAAATAAATAAATCTTTAATTATATAAACAAACCTTGAGTTGTTCAATCCAATTTCTTACTTCCAAGAAAGATGCTTCGTTGGTGAGATCAAAAAGTAAAAGAAAACCCATAGCATCTCTATAGAAGGCTGTGGTTAAACTTCGGAATCTGTAAACAATTTACGTAAATTAGCAATTGCCATTATATGATTAAAAATACAATAATATTGTCTTGAATTTATGTAAAATACAACTTACCTTATTTGATTATCATGCAAGACACAAAAAATTTAACACAAAAACCAACAACACTCACAAACAAAATGTAATTGAAATATCCAAGAATATAACTATATACATATCTAAAAAGTATTTCGAATTAAAAAGAGAATTCAGCATTCTTATTAAACTGTAGATAACATAAAAGTAAAAATAGGCATTCGTTTGTCAGACTGTAGGAACGGCCCGGATACATCTATCTATCAAACATAAAAGTAGGTACCTAATAAGTATACATACAAAAGCTGACGAATAATGGCAACACTAAGACAAACTTTTCCAAGCACATATTATTTGGGACAGACGGATTAGAAATTAAGATAATACCTTTCTTGTCCTGCTGTATCCCATAACTGCAAATGTATACGATGCTGTCTTCCGTTCTGTTGATAGATCTGAAATTTATATGTTATTGTAATGTGCTATATTTATTGCAATGATAAGTAATATCTACTATAATCTGAATTACTTAACACTATGAAGTTTAACTTACCACAGATTTTTCTCTAAAATCTATACCAACAGTTGATATAAATTGAGTGTGGAAGACACCATCGGTGTACTTATAGAGGAAACTAGTCTTCCCAACACCTGAGTCTCCGACGCAAAGCAGTTTTATGAGATAATCGTAATCCATATCGACAGGACTGGTATTTGGTTGCATTTAACTGTTGTGGAGGATACATCAGGAGAGTACAACTAACAGAACAATGTGTGTATGAAACACATATTGCGAATTTTTCTTTGTTTGAAATCATGCAAAAAGTATTTACAAACACTGAAAGATAATTTGTTCAAAATTCAACTCAATTCATTTAAATAAATAATTTGAATTTTCGATCGATTTTCCTCCCACCTTTACAAGCTCAACTCAACCAAAGACTAACTACCTACGTACCTACCGACCACACAAACGTCAATCAATCTGACATCTACCAGCCACCAGCCGAGTTCAGCTTTCCAGAAAAAGTTTTATCTACAGAAGCAGAGAGAACATACCGAACTTCTCTGAAACACACACGCTAATGCAAATGCAGGGACGGAACAAGGCAGCCCATCTGCAATGATATATTTTGCTACGAATTTCCACTCGTAACGAATATTAACAAAAACTTGTCCTTATAATTCTATATTCACATTATAATAAAAGGTAAGGTGTCTAGTGAATCAAACCCACGCCCTGATACCTAGCACCGTCTTTTTGATCTCTCGATCCTACATACCATGAATCGGCAGTGCTTGTTTTTGCATGAAGGAGGGTTTTGAGCATTTTGACCGATATAAATGTTTATTTGTTGTCTCATCTATACTTCTAAGTATACTATAATATTATAAAGAGGAAATGTTAGATTTTTTGTTTGTTTGTTTGTTTGTATTGAATAGGCTTCAAAACTACTGGACCGATCTCAAAAATTCTTTCACCGTGGGGAAGCTACACTATCCCCGGGTGACATAGGCTATATGATATTTTCTAAAAAATTACGGATCATTAATAAAACTCCAATAATGTAACCCAAGGTGTAAAAAATACCCAAAAAATTCCTTACATCGGGTGTTCTGCGAAAACTATTGATGATAGAACAAAATAATGTACTACGACTTTGCAGAACACATCATTATCTACAAAAAGTGTCGCGACAGTATATGTCTAACTATTATAGTTATGTCACAATAAGTGTTCTTTTATTTTCAAAATTTATAAATTAGAAATGCCACCGCTTAAATACGCTCTTTATTTGTACCTTGGTATTAATCCTTATCAAAATTAATTACTTCATATTCACGACTGCTTCTATACCTTTATATCACTTTTTGAATTATCCAATTCAGACATTCCATCCGAAAGATATCACGAGTTTAAAAATGTGAATATTAGAAAAAAGTCGCATGTTCGCCGCTCAGGCTATCTAGGCAGCACCCCCGTGCGTACGGGAATGTCAAGAAATAAAGTGCCGTACGGCTCACTCGCGCGGTCGGCTCCCTACGCAGCGGTCGTGTATAACCCGTGTACCCGTAGTGGTACCCGTGCGAAGCCGGGGCGGGCCGCTAGTAACTTCTAAGCTAAGTAGGTACCTACTTACTTATCGTTAGATGTATCTTCATTATCCACAGGTTGGCCTATGTGACTTCACAATAAATTTAATATGATGCCCTCTAGTAGACATAATAATTAAAAAATATATGAAATGTCAGATCATTAAAAATGTCATTTAGATATGCAACCCTAATTTATACATATAAAATTGAGGACCTCTATTAACAAGATTTGAGTATTAAATTTTATACAATTGATACTAAATCCGATTCTGTTAGCATAAAAATATTTTCGATCACCGAAATATCCAATGCTCAATTTGCCAATAATTTTAAATCTATCTTTAATGGCATGTTGTTTTAAGGTAAAGCATTTCAATAATTGCAAATTCACACTATTACGATGCATATTTTTGTCACAACTTCTAAAATTGATTCCCGATAGCCACGACTACGATTGTTTACTTACAGTTGAAAGAATAATCCAGCAAACGTTCAAAACATTGCGCGCGTCATTTTCTCTGAGCTTATATGGATAGACGAAAAAACGGGATAGCAAGATTCATAATCATTGTAGAGTGAGCGAACAGGGAATATTTGTGATTTGTGTTTAGTCTGGTATGTCTGTGAGCTTTCCATTAGAGATACGCGGTACCTTTTCACATTTTGAATCATCTTATTTTTTAATCAGCAGTTTTGCTAAAACAATGTACGTAGAATAAATGATTTTCAGATTATTTACGTATTTTGTTTTGAGTGCATCATGATCAGTGGCGTAGCTTGCCTTCCGAGTACCCCGTATCAATATAGGGAACGTACCCATACTACGTGACCTGTTTTTTAAGATTTTTTGACTCCTCCCTCCCCTCGGTGACCACTCGTAGTATATGCCAAGACCCCCCCCCCCCTTAAAGTTTTACGTGATATTGACAAGTATGATTTTTAATTATTTCGCAGGCAGAAAGTGTAATAAATGACAATAATTTGACTCATATTTGTTTTTATGAACACGGCGTTTATTGCATAAGGCTTCATGCATGCTTATAATTAAATAAATAAAATAAAATAATCGTGGACAAATTCACACAGCGCCATCTAGCCCCAAACTAAGCAAAGCTTGTGCTATGGGTCCTAGCTAACTGGTATACTACATATATACTTTTGTTAAATACATACTTATTATACATAGAACACCCAGACCCGCAACAGAAATTAAAATTCATCATTTAAATTTCTGCCCGGCCGGGAATCGAACCCGGGACCTCTTGCGTGGCTGACTGGCATGTTGACCACTGAACCACTCAGGTCGTCTATTAAACTACAAACTACTACGGTCGTACATTACTAGTAAATTAAATATGATGAAGAAGAAAATTAAACTAAACACTGCGCGCCATATTCGAAGATAAGTCAAAAACAGCAAAATTTCTTACGGCGAAATCGACTACGTAACAAAAATTTAAGTATTTTTAAGATCTCCATCCCCCCCTAAACGGGTCACGTAGTATGGATACGTTTTCTAAATGTCTAGGGGCCCCCCTAGTTGATACCGCCAACTACGAGAAGGTACAAGAAACTTAAATCTTGGTCTCACCTTAAGTCAATAAATAAATGATCGAGCGCAGCAAACTCACATAAATTCGTGTGGAATAAAAATAACTTTAATCACTGAATTAGCGTGCGTAGCGAGCTCCACATTTGTGTGACAATATACCTACTCTAAATAAGCCGAGTCCGCGAAGCGAAGGGCGCGTGCACGAAATTTTTGATATATTGGCCCTTGGCTTGGCTATATTAAAACCTTGCGTAATTATTACAAAAAATATTAATGTCAATGTCATCTCGTACTATTTAGTACGTTTTTACAAAATGCTAAATTTAGCTGAGGGGGTTGGTCAATATGCCTTTTCTGTCCGCAAAATACTGGAAGGAAGGGTTAATTTTGACGCTTTTGGCACCACCACCGAGTAAATAAGGTCTTGTCTTGTCAAAAGAACGCCGTTTTATTGGCTACAACCCCCCCTCCCTGAAGGCTGATAAAATATAAGAGAAGGTAAACCGTACTTTTTTAGCCATTTTCGTACTATTTTAGGAGACCGGACGTACTTTTTTGAAAACTACTGCTGGTAACACTGATTAGGTAACACAACTGTCAACCATCTGTGCTGTCAACGCAAGAAAGTAAACACAAATCAGCTGCTTCTTGGCTGCTTCAAATGCAAAATGAAAGTGCCTAATGAATAAAATTTTAAAGGACGATGTTGATCAATACTGTTAGTAGCGAAGACAAAGAAAAAGTATTATAATGTATGGCGACAATTCATCAAACAAAAGTCCTAAAGTTAATGTAGAGTACTGGTAGGTTAGGTAACTGTTAAGTTTGTGAAGTAGTCTAATAGGTATGTTGATTTAATAGTTACAAATAATGAGTTATTTCAGCGGTGTTTGTGACTATGGAGGACATTGTTTGGCGCTAGCTAAAACAATCGTAAAATCCACGCCAGATGCATCCGTTAACTGTAGAAGAGGGCGTCAAGGTGAATTCATTATCCAGAGATCTTATTATCTTTATGCTAATATATCTGCTATATTATTAAGATGTTGATTCTATTACAGGATCATTCGAGGTAGAAGTGAATGACAAATTAGTATATTCTAAGCTGCAGACTATGGCTTTACCAGACTACGAAGAAGTGGCTCAAGTAGTAAGTGATGTGTCCCAGGGTGCGGAGCCTAAACAAATAAAAGGAGAACAACCCATCAATTGCGCAATATCATAACATTTATTTATAACTAAGTTGTAACAAATTTAATAGATAAATATAACAAGTAATATTTAAAAAAATATTTGTTTCTACACTATCTTATTTAGGTAACACAACGGTGTAGTGTAGAAGTTACTGTATATTATGCCAAATACTAACAATATAGTAACAATAATAATTTATTTATAAAATAAAGTTGTATAAGATTGCTTTTAATATTCACTAGTGGAGAATAATTCGAAAACAAATTGTTCTTTATAGTTATTATGCTTATTTTATGGCCTTATGAGTTATGCTTATAATGATGAACAATAAATATACAAACTACATACTTACGTACAATCTTCAATATAAATTCATTTTTATCACATTAACATTCGACATTGGCAAGAAAATATAAGTAATGGTAACCAATAATTGCGTGATTGTTTTAAGTAGGTACCTACATAATTATCTCAGTTTCCATTGGAATGTAGTATCATCATTTTATAATTAAAATAAAGATTTATAGAATTTTCTACAACTAGCTAAAAAAAATTTAAAGAACCAATTTTTGAACCTGAAATTAGAAAAATTCATATTTAAAAATTAAAAGTTAATAGTAACACCAGTCATAGAAAATAGTAGGTAAATACTAATAAACAAATAGAATTTTGAATAGTGACAAAAATACTAGTGAAGATACAAACCTGCTTCAAAAACATAGAAAATCAATGTTTTCAATGAATTGAGTAACATTTTAATTGGATAAAGTATTTCATAATTTCCTGCATTGCTTGCAGTCTCACCGGCTATTAGATCCATTGCAGAATGATTTAATCTAAATTGTGATTAAAACAAAGATTAAATAATAGCATTACAATAATTGTTAGAGACATTTTAAAATGTGATAGAAAACAGTGTGTGGTAATGTTAATATTTAGATTGCTGCAGTAGCTCAATCTAAAACATTCTAAGAAGTCACTGAAGAAATATATACACCATTTATTCACCTGGTCGTCTCTTCAACGTTGTCAAGAGGTTCAACTATAGATTGAGTTCTTAAATAGTGATTCTTTGAACCATCAATTGTTCCGATATAACTCAAGTAAATACCAAAACGTAATTTTCCTAAAAACTGTTCAGAGATTGTCCGTAGTGGTTCAATGGTTTTTTCCCCTGTTTGCTGGTCAATGCACACCATTTGGCATCTCTGACATTCTCCTTCCACCTACAATGATAATAGGCTCGTTGAACAACTTAATAGGTGCTTGTTCCAATAAAAATCTATGAATTATTAAGACAAAATAAGGAAGTGGTTTAGGGCACGTCACTATTTTCATTTTCTCAAAATTATTTTGTGAACTCTAACCGTAATTATTAACCATAGGCCACCTCGCATAGTAAAATCTTCAGTTTTTATTTACAGTGCCTGTAAAAGTGAATTATACTAGCTGCAACTACTTTGAATTTTGGGATTTTACTACGCATATGTGGTATTCTGATATTTATCCATCCTTACAAAGTTTAATAGGATTATTATAATAATTAGTGGGATTATGATTTTAACAGTAGAACAACATGGTCTCAGCCCACCCCTGCGGTAAAAGGCGTGATGGCGTGTATGCATGATTTTAAAATTATAGTTATTAATATTTTTACATACCTTAAACTCGTGTTTACCAATAATCACTCTCTGCCACTTCTTTTCTATTAATTCTTTGTCCATATCTACAATTATATTTCCTCTAAATCTGTCAGTTAAATCATCTACACTATCTTGGAATGATGGATCATCAATTGTTTTATGTAACCATCTTACTGTAGCTTTATTTATAAGAAGGAATTGAGCTTTATTACTAAGAGACAACTGTATCTTTCCATCCTCATTGGTCTTTTTCTTTAGGGATCTAGTATCACTGTAAGATTGCTTGATAAGTCTTAAAGAGGAGATTTCTAATGCCTCTGATAGCCAAGTTGCAGCTAAGTCACCACAGTCAATCCCATTTATAATATCCTCACAGACTTTGCTGTGACAAACTGAAATATCCCTTAAGCTTCCATTTCTTGGATTTAGGGGTATTAAAAGTGGCTTTTTGTCTGAAAAAAAAGGCAAATATTAAAGGCACCTTAAAAAAATGGAAATTGATGTAGTTATAAAACTTTGTGTCCTAAGCTCAAACTAACAAAACCAATTTCGATGTTTGTTTCCACTGTTGGACATGAGGCTCCCCCAATAAGTGCCGTGGCCTCGGCTTGTCGCATTCAGTCATTGCCTACAGCCAGCTAGTCGTAGGTTCAACTGACTGATACTGCAATGAAGGTATCTTAAATGCCAGTAACTTTGGTTCACCATTCTATAATTTCATTACAAATATTATAACGCATTGCCAAGTGATACACTGGTTCAAAACATTTGTTTAAACCTTGACGTCAAGATGACTTGTCCAAGTATTCCGAAAAGTACCCACCCAGATTTTCTTTTGGTCTCACAAGGGTGTACAGATTTTCAACACCTATACATCAGAATCCAAATTGTCTGTTAAGTGTGCAGTTTTGGATATGATAAAGTTTGATACTAACCTTTGAAATTGAGGACCATAACCTTGAGCTTTAAATCTATAGTTGGTCTTATCAAACACATTTGTGTATTTTGCTTCTGTGTAAGACAAACGCCATTATCCTTCACTATCATCCATTCTCTATCAAACTTGAAACCCTTTGGTCCTATTTTCCAGCCTGAATTAATCTTAAAAGCTGCACAGGATTTTATTGGAAATATTGCTATTTCTTGTAAAGTACATTTTTGTGAATTAATGGATTGTGCTGAATGGAAATACAGTTTTTGTTGTTCAAGTGGTATGTCTTTTATATATAATGATGAAGTATGGAATGAAACCTCGTTGAGAGGTTTCTGAATGGCGTTGCGATTTGGTTCTATGAATTGAGTCTTTAAAAAGCATTGATGGATCATGTGAACCAATTTGTCAACATCTTTGTAGGTGTTATAGTAACCAAATGAAGCTCTTATAGCACCAGTTGGTTTATTCTTGTAAAAATCCATGTCATCTCCACATTTGTGTCCTGCCTTGTACATTTCTTTGACTTCTTTGTTGTTGGCCTTTAAATGCCTTTGACAAGATCCAGAGTTGCAAAAGCAACCTGTCCTGATGTTTATGTTGAACAAGTCTGCAAAATGCTGAAACTGAACACAAAAATTAAAAATGAAGCAGTATTTCAAATAATTGTTCAATTATTATATCAACTTAATTAAAACACCAACTTCTCCATATCCAATGAAGCTGTCGTCTTTTCTTGTTATGTTGAAAGTTACAATGCTGCCTTGCTTTGAAATATCACAAAAGTCAGTATCCATGTAAAGTATGGCTGCGTTATTGCCATTTGAATGCCGTAGTTTCTTTAATTGGTGGTAGAGATCTTGGGCTAAGTAAAAGGTATGTAGTGAAATTGTATCCATGATATGATCATTAACACATTTAGGTATCAATTTGTAGAGTACATCAAAACAATGTTTTAATGAAATTATAGCTAAAAATGCAATTGTACCGTCTTCAAATCTAAAACATAAATTTTATTATTAGCATTTAAATAATTTCAAAACTTAATTTAAAGAATTAATGAAAATATACCAACCTCTCATGCAAATTCGACCTTTTTACATGGTAATCTTCATTACTCAGAACAACATCAACTGTGCCTCCTCCAAAGTATGATTTCTGGTTTAAAACACCACTGCTGCTATTTTTTACTAATAGAGCTCCAAGCCCGGTAGGGTACCCAAATATTTTGTAAAAAGAAAAGCATACAAAATCTGGCTGCGACTTTGACAAGTCAAGATCACTTGTGGAAACATATGATGCTGCATCCAGCATTACATACCAGTTACAGTTAATCTTACATAGGTTTCTCTTAATGTAATGATTCAGTGCACCATTTTTTATGTGAGACACACAATCAATGGGATATTTA
The DNA here is from genome assembly GCA_905147135.1 of Blastobasis lacticolella. Classification (NCBI taxonomy): domain Eukaryota; kingdom Metazoa; phylum Arthropoda; class Insecta; order Lepidoptera; family Blastobasidae; genus Blastobasis; species Blastobasis lacticolella. Next base: position 7,226,613 of record LR990051.1, read on the forward strand.
TAGCCATTAAAATTACTTTGCGCTGGGTATACAAAAAGTGAATTGCCTTCATTCTTATAATTATTTTTACATTTTTCTGTGTGTGAATCTAGTGATGCCAGAAACTCTTCATGTGGGAGATGGATTATATCAGCATTTTTATCTTGAGCTATTTCTCTTAAACCAAGAACAGATGTGTGGTTTTCTCTAAGGTAAACAAAAGAACCACAGTTCAAGACCTCTCGCTCATCACATGCAAATTGAAATGATTCCACAACTAGTTTTAAGGATTGCGTTGTTCCAGATGTAAATATCACAGTATAAGTGCTTGGATCTGTGTGAAAGTGCTCTAGTACCATACATCGTATTTGTTCTATACAGTCTCTTGTGTACTTGTCAGTATGTGGATTCATATAAACATTAGCTGCCAGGTCATTGGTTACGCTTTGCAGTAAGCTTTCAGGATACAATGCAGTGCCAGAGTTGTCCAAGTAACATCTATCTGAAACATGAGAAATATGTACAAACTTTAAAATATAAGATGCACTTAAGTTATTCCAATACCATTCAAATATGTCAATAACTAAATTTTATTTTTCAGTTTTGATAAAATCCATATTATATTTGATTTTAATTATAACCTGAAGCTCCTTTTAAAGCCAAAATGAACTTTTCTTTTCCCATAAGGGTAGACAGAAACAACTTTGCTCCAATTGCTTGGGTTCTAAGATACCTAGAGAGTGAGGCCTCCTTCAACATTCAAAAACCTTCAGACATGCTTGTCAGTTTAGGGTAAGTAAGTACTAGGAGAACAGGTGTGAGGATTATTGGTGTATGTATTTAAACTTTAGGCATAAGGCATTACTGATACTTCAAAGACCGGTACACTATGTGCACCCCTTAGTTTGTCCATTGACATAGATTCCCTGGACTGTGGTGAGCAATATCCATCCAGATGGACAGTCCATATGTCCGAAACTCTCTAGGCAATAAAAATAACTTTATTTCGTATAGATAGGTTAGGTTAGACAAACTTATACCTTTATGACTTACCATTTAATCGTGAAAATTCCGAAATTATATCCAACATGCGGTCACGGTCAATAATTTTGCTCAATATCGTCATCTCAAATGGCTCTTCATATGGGCTGAGTTGGGCGCCTAAAACAAACAATTTTTGCACTAAACCGATTGATGTTACAAGTAGTAACTGAACTGTGTGCCGAACCGTTTCTAATTACGAAATTACCCCTCAATTACGTTCGTGCGGTAAACGTGTAACCTTGTTTTCATCACATTATGTTCATGCAAAATAATGACGGTTCTTCTCTTTAGAATAATAACTTTTCCGAACATATTATTACATCATCTATATGTATCCGTGTTACTTAGACCTGTTTTTGTTAATTTGTTTTTATATAGGCACGTAATGTGATGTTCACTTTAAATATTCTTATCTTATTTTTGTTGTTTTTGTACTTTTGTATATGTAGCAACGTCAATTTACGTCAAGTCCAATCATATGTCAAATCAATCGACGCCAATGACCACAGACTCAATGGTAGAGGCGCTGTTGTTGACAACAAAATGTCATTTCAAAATGGCGACACTTAGTTCCAGTTTTCGCCACTATTTCATATAAGTTTGTGACACTGTATCACGGACCAATAATCTCACCGCTTGAACTTTGTTGACTGTTGACAATATGTTGACAACTTGACACGTTGACATTACTGTAAGCGTTTATGTGGAGGCCTTGTTTATAAATATATTTCTTTTTGATTTTTATGTATTACCCCGTGATTCTACTGCACGGTTCACACTTCAGGGCAAGTACTCCGCGTAGAAGTATGCGGAACATTTGGCCTTGTAATTGCGAGTTGCGATGTCGTACAATCGTTTGTCTCTAAGTATCAATAATATCCTACAATGGTGGATGTATCGAGGAGATCAAACGACGTATGGCTATTACGAGGACGGTCATGAACAAGTTCGATAGAATATGGAGAAACCGGAATATCACCACAAATATCCGACTTGTGAGGGCGCTAGTGTTTCTCATATTCATTGGTATATATGCCGCTGAGACGTGGACATTAAGAAAGAGTGAGAAGAAGATAAGAGACGCCTTGACGATGTGGTACTGAACGAGAATGTTTGGGCTGTCGTGGACGGAGTTATAAAAATGAGTCCATCCTCCACAGTACAGCCTTGAATCCTCATCTTTTTTGTCATGTCTCGCAAAGGGGAGATGTCTCTTTGGAGCAGTTTGTGGTATGAGGAGTTTTCCAATAGGTATCTAAAGCATTCCTAACCACTCACTAGATGACGCCCCTACAATTTTTGTAATTGATAATCGCTTGAAATAGGTTATTGGGAAACAGGATATAACACTGGGTACGCTGTATTGGGTAATATTGTATTTGTCAATAGGTTTCAACCATTTTAGAGGTTGTAATAATAATGCAACATAGTGCCAACTTCTATAAATATTTCTTTTTACATTTCGTTCAACCTTTAACAGTTATGTTTATAATAATAAACATTTTATTTTTAAGTTTAGTATTAGTTGGCTGCTTGAAATCACTGCCAGCATCATACAGACCAAAAAATTATTACCAAAATTGTAGGAGCGCCATCTATTGATGCTTTTTGAAACCAACTATCAATACCTACTGGAAAACTCCTCATTGGGAAAGGTGAAAGGCACAAGAAGATTACCGAGACCCTGTTCTGACCAAGTAAAAGCTGGCGGTAATAATACTCTCTATGAGGGTACTAGGAAAGCAGCAGTTCGAGAAAAGAGTGGCGGCGCACGGGTTGTGAAGCGTGCTGCCAATCGTCAACTGACGACCACAACCACTCTGTTAAGAGTGCAGAAGAAGAAGTAACATACACTAATCTTAAATTTTCGTAAATTTTGTATTATAAAAGGTTCTCCGTAGAGCGGGCGGGCGGATACTAATTCATTGCTGGCCTTTCAGTCATTTAGCCGGGCACGCCACGTACTAAATCCGCAACGGATTAAAATCCACGTGTATGTCCCGCTCGATGCAGCACTATGGGAGCTGTGTAGAACCCATAAAGTAGCATCTTTTGTAGGTCCGATGTAAGTTGTGTTTGATTTCAACTATGACCATGATAACGTAACGTCGATCTAGCAGTACAACACTGAACTGTGTCTCACGCTTCTCGTGACCTTATCCGTATTGACACGTTGGAACCTAGGTAAGCAAAAACTTTGTCGAGTCAACACAATGTTTGAAAACAATAGTTTTTGATTTCGAGTTTACTTACTACCTGTCATGACTTACGATGATACCGAGATGTGTACTATTTCCTACAGTATCTACCTACGGCTGGTTCACCGGGTCAAGGTCGCTCAGCGTGCTTGGGAACGCGCTTTGCTTGGAGTCTCTCTGAAGGAGTGAATTCGCAGTAATCCGAAGTAATTTGCCAGAGAAACTAAAATACTGACATAGCAAAAATACTTATTTAATAAGGGGCAGTAGGTAGGTTGGACATATCAAATTTGCATGAGATCTAAGGACGGAGATACGTAAATGCTTTGGTGTCTAAACCTGCTAATATCAGGAAAAAGTTCCGGAAGCTTAAGAAGAGATGGACTGACAATGCTGAATCGCGATAGTGAACGGCTTATGTCGTGAGGATGTCGAAGACTGGGTAAGATGGAGAAGAAAGAACAGGACTCTGGCAGAAGTCGGGTTGGACCGGGAAGCATAACTATTTTGCTCCGTACACACCCAACAAATTACAAATTATAAAAACTGAAGGTTACTTAAAGACCCAGTAGTTACGTGAGGTAAGCTAAGCTCATGGTTTTTCGTACGTTTTACTAGAAAACGCCACATACGTAGCCTTTATTTTATTATAACCTTAGCCTTGCAACTAATGGAGGTGAGATGCTAAATTAAAGGTCTTTTAGTTTATTTATTGACTCATATCTCTACTTATCTTATGTTACTAGGAATTTGATAGGAAACTGATCATAAGCAATGAAAATCATTGCTTATGATCAGTTACCTATCAAAATAACATCGATATTCTTTTAATCAATATTCAACTTAGCAGTACCTACTTAGGATGTGCTAAATAATTTCTTCGAATTAAAATTGAATTTATTCGCATTTATTTTATAAAATCAAATAATTCATGAAGTCCATTTTATTTATTAAATATAAAGTACTCTCTTATTCATCGCAAGAGCATCGGTGGTCTAATGGTTATGGAGTCCGACTTGCACCCCGAGTTACCGGGTTCGAACCTCAGTGCCGCCATATACCAAGGTCCCCTTGTTAACAGGGTCACGGAGGTCAGATCACTGTAATTTCCTGATCTGCCAAACCCTGGATCTTGGTCAAGGCCGACATAAAGAACAGCACAACCGGGACATTAACGTCAAGATGACCCCTCTCAGCGTAATCACCAGGGCCGTACTAATTTTTTTACGCACTCGTTATCAATAACTGAATAGGATCACTGAAAACTCACACTAATTATAATAAGTCAAATTTCATGTGTATGACAACCACGGACGCCAATATCCATACGCATATTATTAATGCGAAAGCAACAGTGTGGAATGAGATCCCAGCCACAGTGTTTCCTTTGGACTATGACATGGGATCGTTCAAGAGGTATATTAGAGGTCTCTTTAGAGGCGGGCAACGCATTGGTGACTCCCCTGGTGTTGCTGATGTCCATAAGCGGCGCTGACCACTTTCCATCAGGTGGCCCGCTTGCCTGTTTATCTGCTGAGTAACATTAAACAAAAAAAGAAAACAGTCTGCCTGTCTTTTACGATTTCATGTGCAAAACTTTGAATAAAATTTGGCAAGGAGATGCATATGGCAACTTAAAGAGGGTAGGTAATAGCTGAACTCACGGTCTAAAGCTAGTTTAATATAGTTAAATATGTACAGGGGTACATACCCCTGTAACCGTATCAAGGCTACAATCACTAAACACAGTTCACAATCCACACCCTAATAGCAGACTAATCACACAGTTGTACATGTAGGTGCACCTACCTATTCACAAGTGAATTCATGTACGTCCCAAGAAAGCTACCTTTGACGGTTCTGCCTTACCAAATTGCGTTACGTCAATTTAATTATTGCTTTTATGGAGGGCTTTTAGTAGCTTTTAGTAGCAAGCGACAGCATGATCGACCCCTGCTAAGTGAATTGGCGTTCTGGCGTAAGAGGAGGTTCGCTTTAGTGCTTCACACTCTTTCCTTCCCCTTTGCTAGGAAGTCTAGCTAGTAGGGCCCATTTATACGTCGCTACGTCGATGACATTATGTTTCATTATTAAGGAGATGAGTCAAAATTACAAAATTAGCAAATTAATATGGGTTATAGGTTAGTACGCGTAGTTGAAAGCCCTCTCTTCGTTGGTTCAAGCTGTATCTCAACATGGTGACTTAGCTCGGGTCATGACATCTTTCCTTACGTAACTTTTTACTTTTTCTAACTGTAACTGTACCCTTAGGGCCCTTGCAGCCAATTTTTTATTAAGGCGCTATCGCTTGTGCTGCGAACCCTATTTGTTTTACTAGCAGATTGATGTCGTCTGATGTGCAATCGTGAAACACGAAAATAGCGTGGTGTGCAAGAGTGAAAGAGCCCTTAATTGTGTTGTTGAGCAAAGAAAATAAGCAAACATCAAATATTATTCATTGTAAATAAAAGTTTCTGATATATTTAACATTACCTAGAGACAGAGTGAGCACCTCATTCAGAAACAAAACGGCTTAAAAGATGGACCTTAGTAGGGACAAACATTTTAAATAAATAAAACGGGCTTAGAACGATTACCAACAACAACTAATTAAGAAGACCTAGTAGGTAAGTAATATTATTTTAAGGAAAATGCGGTATAAGTACCTTTGTACGCTCGCGTATGTACTCGCTATGTACACCCGGGTCGGGTACCACAGTCCAATTCAGTCCAGTGGTGCAATTTGTATCTCTGTCGTTTTCGATTGGTTTTCGTTTCGTACTCGTTTCGTAGTCAATTGTAAATTGAAGATTGCTGGAAAACGTGGAAAGGGATGACCAATGATTAAAGGTATCGGTAAAAAATAACTGGTAGTTTTAAGCATATCTATTGAGAAACGCCTCAACGCCTATGGCAAATATTTTTTATAACTTGCAAGAAAAGTGAATGGTTTTTAAAATTTAACTATACGCGTTAGTAGAAGTGCACGTTTAGTAAGATTAACAATGATACACCGGCACACAAAAAAAAAAAAATTGTCTGTACACCGGGCGCCACCTATCTACGGGCATGTTTTTCGACCCGCTGAATACGAATTTTAAGTCAGTTTAGGCCGTCCAGCCTTCAATTTTGAGTAAATTGCAAAAAACCACAAAAAATAGCGAAAATACGATGTTTTGGCAAGAAAAAAAATTTTGACATCTAAGGCAAGCATAATTTTTATGTATTTTGATCTGTTAAATACTAATTTCAATCGTACTTTAATCATAAACTTATTTAATTCGAAAAAAATTATAAAATATCCTTAAAAATTGCAAAAATCGTAAAAAATTTGGATTATCTTGGTACAAAAAATTTTGTGAACCCGGATTAACAAAGATTTTCATGTAATTTAATCTGCTTGATCTGATTCTGCAATAAATTTAGCCCATAGTCCCTCCAAACATTCATAAAATTGCAAAAAATTCATAAAATAGCAGAAAATTGCTGCTGAAAAAATTGAAAAAAATCTTTTAATCACAATTAAACAAATTTTTTGTATTTTTTATTTACAAGATACAAGTAATTAACATCCAAGAATGTACACAAATTGGATTTTCAACTGTTTTTCGAGGATCATCGAACATCAAATTTTCGCTATTTTTTGGGGTTTTTTGCAATTTACTCAAAATTGAAGGCTGGACGGCCTAAACTGACTTAAAATTCGTATTCAGCGGGTCGAAAAACATGCCCGTAGATAGGTGGCGCCCGGTGTACAGACAATTTTTTTTTTTTTGTGTGCCGGTGATAATTAGACAATATATAATTATTTCTCCTCGATTGGCAGAAGATGGCGCAGGATAGGAAGAGATGGCGATCTCTGGTGTCGGAGGCCAAGATACACTTTGGGTCGCTGAGCCAGCGCAGTAAGTAAGTATGTAATTCTTTTTAGGAACTTTTTTTGAAGATTGCTGGAGAACATGGAACGGGATGACCAATTATTATAGGTATCGGTATCAAAATCTGTATGTTTTTAGCATATCTGACGAGAAACGCCTCAGCGCCTATGGTGAATATTTTTTATTACAAGGAAAATGACTGGTTTCTAAAATTAAACTCTATACGCATTAGTAGAAGTGAAACTTTAGTAAGATTAACAATGATAATTAGACAAGACTATTTGGCAAAATAATGACTAAATACCCTAATAGCGGGAGATCCGCAGTCCAGTCCAGTACAGCAGGTATGATTCTCGGCCGGACAGAAGGTAATTTAAATTATGAATTTAAATAGTTTCAGTTCTGTGCTTGACTTGGTACGCTGTATGTCCAATGGTCAATGGCAAACTAAATTGAAGTTTGCTGGAAAACGTAGCAGGGGATGACCAAATTATTAGCTAGATCGATGAAAATTACATTAGGTAATAAGAGTTTTTGTAATTTAAATATAAAATTTATCTTTGGGGCATTTCGTTTGAGATCAACCGACGGTTTCGTTCGGTGCTTGGAACAATAGGCCACCTCTATTTTCTGTAGGAACTGGCAAAAGAGTTATTAAAGTTTCTGCAGCTAGAAATTAAAATTTTGAATAGGTTTTCTTACCTCCATGGGTGCAGAACCAACATCAGATATGTACCAATCTAAATTAATATTTATTACACTAATGTTATAATAAATATAGAAATAAAAAATGGAGCACTTTTCTAAAGTAAGTAGTGTACGTTTATGTCAAGACACTTACCTAAAGCAAGCACTGTTTTTTCCAACACAACTGCCACTAGTCGAACGCAATCATAATGTGAGAACTATCATGTCATGGGAACTGAAGCACTGAACTATGGCGCGCACAGGGTCCGGTAGTAGGCATAACTCTGACCTCAGGTGGTACGCGTCTTGTAGTGATGACAAATGAGTTCTGGACGGTTGTATGCGCTATATTTATTGCTTCGGTTTCAGCGGCCTATTGTCTCCCGGCCAGTAGTAGTGTGGAGGACTCAGCAACCGAAACAATAGGTCAGCGCGTACTCTCAATGGCACGGCAGGCGTCCATGGGTGATGCAAGCGGGTTATCTCATACGCCAACTTTAACCTGTATATTTACAAAATTCTTATTGCGAAACAACAACAAACATTTGACAATGCTATGTTTGTTTATGTTGGCACACGCGATCGTGTTACTTGGGGCTATGCGCGCGACGTTAAACAAACGCCAAGTTTATTGATAGCTGGTAGCGACAAATGGAGATTTTATAATAATATATACTAGTGGACTCAACGCGACTTCGTTCGCTTATAAACCTTTCTCTTAAATCACTCTATATATTGTTGAAAACCGCATTAAAATCCGTTGCGTAGTTTAAAAGATCGAAGCGTACATAGATACATAGGGACAGACGGCGGGAAGCGACTTTGTTGACTCCGTGTCACTCCATTAAATAATGAAACAACCCTTTCTTCTTATATTTATTTTAACGTGTGGATTTTGAAAGTTTTTAATGCTAAGTTTTCAGGTTACTTCTCAACGAGAGTATGCGAAGGAGTCGGCCGAAAGCAATAATATTAATTAGTATCTACCAGAGTAGCGACTGGGTTTGAATTCTTCCTTGATTATGACAAAAATGTATGTGTTATTTTTCCATTACTGATATGCTGTGCTTGTCGGCATCATCTAGGTCTACGAGCTACGAGGTCTACCCAGTACCACTACAGCATTACGAAAGAACTACGTCGGTCTGCTACGGATATCCTCATTCTCATAATACGTAGAGACACGCTGTACGCTGTTGTACGCTCAGCTGAGTGACATTGACCTTTCCAAAGTGATCCTCAGGTACCTAATATGTCGTAAGTCGTCACTAATTTCTAAGTTAAACTTCGTCTGAAGTCACGGATGGTTGGCTGAGAAGATCTTATTCATTGACCTCTTTCTGGAATGCTGAGGTCTTTATCATGTAAGTAGTAGTAGTATATATTATAATGTAGTGAGTTACTACCTTAAACATAACTAAGCTGAGCTGTAGTAACTATTAAAATCTTTCGGGTTGCTGAAACAACTTTTGCAATGAACAAAGGTTTTAATTATAATATATAATTTTTCTTAGGTGATGTATAGAGAGTATTTATTTTTATTGAATAGGCAGTCTAGGTGCAGATTGCCCACCTGGGTTACCGTCGTCCAGGACATCTGCATTCTAAGCGGAGCGAAGGCGATTCCAGCCTTTGAGGTATGTAGACAACGACAAACGAAACTACTATGTAATACGTCTTTTACTTCAAATATTTCGTTATTTAAAATAGCGTGAAGAAAAGGGAATATGGATGCCATTAGGAGCTATAGGGGAATTTTGGGAATGGAAAAAGAGTGAAAATGTTTTTAGGTTATGGTAATTTATAGAGATTTTATTCAATCTTAATTGAACGATTGCTCCACCGACAAATGTCATACTCTTAAATATATGATGATGAATTGAACTAAATTTAAAGAGTACAATAATTATGGGTAGTTGCCCGGCACGACTCCAATCCTGTGTTGTCCTACCCCTACCTTACACGTTTACCAAGCCAAAATTATGAAATAATTCATGTTAGTTAAGATCTAATTGTAGGTATCCGGAAAACTTAGCATATCTCTATCTCACAGCGTGGGTGAGGCCTCCCATAAGGTGGATAACGACCTGGTAAAGATCGCAGGTACCAGCTGGATGCGAAAGGCACAGGCCAACCATTGTGGAGATCTCTAGGGAAGGCCTATGCCTAGCAGTGGACGTCTTCCGGCTGATATGATGATGATGATAATCTCTATCTACGATAGTTTTTGAGATATTTGTAAAAAAAACGATAAGTACAAACAAACTTATTACATATTTATGTTAGCATGATTAGTCATAACGCACTTAGCCGTTTTTTGTATAGGTAGGGTCCATTTCGGTCTACCATATAAACTTAATTAATTAAACCTCTTTATAGTCGACTATAAAAGCGTTCCGACTGCAATCGAATAGAAGCCCAATAGCTCAAAAGCTCGTGGTCATCGAAAATACGCCCATTTTAGACAAAAACACTAGAAACAGCTGATAAAAGCGATGTTAGGTATACTTATCTATCGATATAAGTAATTATAATGTTGCTTATTTTTAGATTTCGCGAACTTGACATTTACACTCCACATCAATTGATTTGAGTGATCTCATAAATATTATGTAAATTTATTTACTAATAAAATATTTTGTTAATAAATAATGCGCGACTTTGTAGTAGATTTATACTTGAGTCTCGACTCGAGGTGAAACAATGGAGGTAATACGAGTACAGCGTCGAGACGAAATACTGTTTGCAATCATTATACATTAATTGTTTGAGTGTCTGGCCTAGAGTGTTAAGTAGCATACTAATAATAAATTCATACGTCACCAGAATTGGTTGACAATCCTTTCAAATTTTAGAGTTTAACTAATTGCATGAATCGTAGACAATGATTGCAGATGCTATGGGCGACAATTACCGCTTAACATTAGGTGGTCTGTTTACTTAAGACTTACTTACTTTTAAAACTTCACGAACGATAGGTACCGGATTCGAATCCCACTGCGGCTATGCGGCTATATCCCACGAGGCATCAATGACTCTTTTCTATGTTATGTTCATTAGCCGAATGCTAACAGATGCTCACCGATAAGGGAAAATGTCGTGATCCAATCTGGTCAGGTTCCCCTGGTACCAGAATCACAGATCATGGCAGTCGCTACACTGTAATTATCTGATGTGTCAAATCCTGGATCACGGTCATAGCGGACCCTGGGCCCTCGTGCGCGAGAGTACAACCGAGACATTAACGGTACGATGAATAAAATAAACTTAGCGTAACCATTTTCAACATTAAAAGGCAATTAAATGATCAAGTCAGTTCAGTAGATGACCTTAATGGTTATTGTGCTCAGCGCATAACCAGTTTACCTGTTTCTCCATATAAGATACAGTATCACAGTATCCCAGACAACAAAGTCGAAAATAAAAGTTATCAGAAATATTTTTGATCAATTACCTGTACTACTTATTTCTTCCTTATGCGAAGGTAGATATGTACCTATTTATATATCTACTTATCTGGAAAATTACAATGATTAAATCAACAGGTTTTAATAATTGCCGACGGAAACCCTTTGCCAAATAAGTTATATTTCCTGTTCTCAAGTACGGAAATAAATCTTGGATTTACTTGACCTTATCACGTCACATTTAATGTTCTTTTATTACAATAATATTTTGCTTAAATTTTAGCATCGTAAGAAGAGTTGTAGAGTCTATTTGATGTAGGTACATCAGTGGTTATATAAAGAGTAAGACATAATAAAAGCTGATTTAAACGGGACTAGATTGCTTAATAATATTTTTCTAAACTGTAATTATTCTAAAAAGTATTTTTAATTAACTGGACACACAGGACATACTTTTTCGATTTGTGTTCGGTGTAAACCTTACTGAAACGTCGGGTGTAAACCCACCACACGTGTGAGTCCCGTTTAATACAATAATATGTGTAAAGAACGCGAGTTTAGTTTGAAACAAATAAAAATGGCATTAGGTATCTCAAAGTGGTTAGCCACGCCACGCATTTTGGCGCGTGGCAAAATACCCAACTAACTTTTCCCCCTAGATACGGTAAAAAAAAACGGGTCATGAGACGCTGCAATTAAATGTTTGGTAAGCATAATTAACTCCATCAAATTAAAAGACGAACTACTGCCCGATAAATTTGGACTTCTAATTTTATTTCTCACTAGTGGACAAGGCGCGACTTCGTTCACGTACACCTACTTTACCCCTACCTATATTTTTTCTTACTGATAAACCTTCCTCGTGTATCACTCTATCTACTGTTGTTGTACCGCATTGGAATCGGTTACGCAGTTTAAAACATCTAACAATACAGACGGCAGGAAGCGACTTTGTTTTATACTTTGCATAGATATAGATCTTCCTTGCAATTGTGTCTACCGACAACCAGAATTTCGCGAATTCGCGTTGCGTTCTTGTATAATAGTTATACCTAATTGGTCCCGGTTTCTCCGACTTGACATTGACTTTGAGGTTGGGCTTGGCCGGTTATTAGCCTCATTTACGTGCAGTCAACTATAAGCTACCAGCATTCCGTGATGTCTGCACGTATTTCGCAACCATCATGGGCCTACGAAACATAATTTTTATTCAGTGTGTTGTAATAATCTTGTGCGCCGGCCGCGTTCATAACAAGAAAAGGAACATTAATACGAACGCTATAAATGAATTCAGGGATCCTAGTTCTATGATACAGCTCGATTCGTACCAGCTTATCAGGAAGTTTGGATACGCATCCGAGAGACATTCAGTGACAACCGAAGATAATTATGTATTGGATCTATTCCGGATACCGAGTAACGGAGTGCCAGTGCTGTTGGTCCACGGTATCGCGGACAGCTCGGACGGCTGGGTCGTACTGGGACCACAGTTGTCCATGGCGTACCAGCTCGCTGACGCCGGATTCGACGTCTGGATGTACAACGCCAGAGGAAACAAATATAGCAAGAAACACCGCAGAAACATTCCAAAGGAGAAGTATTGGGACTTCAGCTACGAGGAAATGGGAACCAAGGACTTACCAGCTACGATCGACTATATCTTGAATAAAACGTCGCACACACAACTTTTATACGTAGGATTCTCGCAAGGAACTACGATATTTCTCGTGATGTGCAGCATGCGACCGGATTATAACGACAAAATTGCGCAGGCCGTCTTGTTGGCACCCGTGGCGTGGGTTACCCGACTGGAGTACCCATTGATACAAGTGTTGACACAAAATCTCAGGGAGATATCGGTGTTATTCGACACGGTTGGACTGCGTGAGTTATTCCCATCGAGAGCGATTCAGAATTTGTATCACGCGTACGTATGCAATGAACAATCACCGGCCAGAGTGCTATGTGCCTTGGAGTATTATTTTAGCTTCGGTGTTCGAAACATTAACAATTTTCCTAATGATAAATTACCTGTTGTTGCCAGTCACATATCCGCTGGAACGTCAAAGAAAACTTTTGAGCATTTTATACAAGGGGTATCTAGCAAAGGGTTTTTAAGATTTGATCATGACCGAGAGGTTAATCAAATGCTTTATGGAAATGTCAACCCACCTGCGTATAACTTGTCTCTAGTCAGTGTCCCCGTGACACTTTTCTGTAGTGAAAGTGATCAATTTAGTACCATTTATGATGTACAGACTCTTAGAAGTAAGTTACCTAATGTTAAGAACTTTGTTATGTTAAAGAAGGAGTTAGATTTCACACATCTTGAATTTGTTTACGGGAGACGAGTGAAAACATTGATAAACGATCCTGTGGTAAGATTGTTTAGTGGAAATTAATAGAATATAATTGTGGAATTTGTCTGTTTTATTATTTATTTACAAGGAATGGCTTTGGAAATGGCCCGAGCACATTTGTAAGATATTTTGCTGCTTTCAAAAAATTGCTTTTCTCGGAAAATTTATAAAAGAAAATTATACAAAATGCACGTGTCACTCGGATATCATACACGTGATGTTCTAACATAATTAATGTCACATTCCGTCATCATGAAAATTAATTTATTTAAATAACTTGGTTCGGTAAGATTTTTATTTTATTTATTAAGTTAATATCCAAAAAATACAAACCTTGTGATTTAAACTTAATTTTGACAGCAAAGTTTTGGGGTCTAGGTCTACTGCTCTCAAGTTAACTGTATATGATACACTCTAGCTATGGGGCAACTTTTAAATTAAGTGGCCATGATCTAAAATAATGTACGCAATTAATGGAGTACGTAGAAACAATTTGGAAACATTAGGTTAGGCTCGAAGCTCGATATATGCTCAGTCAATAGGTATGTATAATGTAACCATTAAATTATGAGTAAGTACATATAAATACCTTGTTGCCCTAATATAGAAAATAATATAAAGAGGCCGCCTAATGGTCTGGTATTATTGCCGCGAAGCTACAATGCTTGTTTTGTTGTGCTCTATTTTGAAGAAAAATATATGATAATGTTGGTACTGTACCCGTGTATGTTTATCGTAGACGTTATGTCATCCATAGTTTTACTCAGGTATTTATTCATTGGGTGGGGACTGGGGAGTTCTCTACCTACCTACTTAGGTACCTCACTTTACAGAAACCTCAGCCAAAGAATGTAATTTTAAATATTGTGTTAATTTCGGCAAGTAATTTCTCCAGTCGGGTTACCACCTAACTTTTTTAATGCTTTATAACTTTCGCTCGCTCCTTTCGGCGTCTTCCATGAGCAGGCGAGTGACTGTCAGTGGAAAAGCATTACATTTGTCTATTTGTATCTAGAGTAATGTGTTCCGGGATTTTAGGAGTGGGCAACGATTTGTTGTTGCTAATGTCTAAAGGCACATGAAATTAGGTGGGTGCTTGACTGTTAGTCTACAGATTCACATAAAAAGATGGGCTGTTTAATAAACCGGTCAAGTGCGAGTCGAACTAGCATTCAAAGGGTTCCGTACCATTACCAACAACAATATTTTGATGCCCAAGCAACATGTAACTAAGCAATTTTTTAAGCCTTCTAGCCCGGTTCCGATTCACACTTAACCGGTTTTTAATTTATGTTGGTATTCTTTAATATTAGCACTACAGTCATACAAAAGCACGAGCTTTCATGTATTGTCGTTATTAAATGAAATAAAAGAAAGGAAAAGACATTTATTACACATAGCACACCACGACACAATAACAGTTACATCATTGACAAAGAAAAAATTACCAAAGACAAAACCTTTAAAACAATGAGTAGTCTCCCATGCCACTGTCGGTGCCTAGGCGGCCAGCATAATTGTTACCCATTCAGAATATTTTGCGAGGCGCAAGAAGCGTCTCACACCGCTGTTATTATTTATTTATTTAAAACTTACAGTATAATGGCCGACTTAAAGCTACTTAGCTTTTTCTACCAGTCAACCAGAGAGAAATTATATGGGCCCATTTTCAGGTACTTGCGGGCGTTGTACTACTACCTCAATTAATTAATGAATTTACACTTGCAGAATGGAGGGCCAGGGCTACAAGAATCATTTGGCACGTGGCCGAAATCAGAACTAACGCCACCATCTTGTAAAGCGTCATTATTGACAGACAGTTGTTTGATACCCACACCCTAATCCAAGTGCCAAATGATCATTGATTTCTTATAGTTCTGGCGACAGCAAATGTCATGAATTTGTATCTCAGCTAGACCCGCTGGCTGTTACGGTTTTAAAGATACAGGGTGTGACAGACGGATAGCGGAAACTAAGTAGTCGTTCTTTTTTATAACATTAAAATGTTAAGTACCTGGCTGTCACGGTTACAGGCAGACGGACGGACGATCAGATAGCGAGGTTTAGTTTTTTACCCTTCAGGTACGGAACCCTAAAAACTAACACTGAATTTGCATCATAACTTGTTTTCCTACTTAGCTTGAAGGTTAGCAATTCTTGATATTATGCTTAGGATTCCTACTTTAAACTATGTACAAAAAGCTTTCGGTAACAGCGAGGATATTGTTTGTTTTGGACAATTTAAATGTTATGAAGACAATACTTGTCATCCTAGCAGGAACGCGATGGACGTTCATCGCTAGACTTTTTATTTTATCTTATTTGTTTATGTTTTACGGCAGACAAACAGGCAAGCGGGCCACCTGATGGAAAGTGTACACCGCCGCCAATGGACATCAGCAACACCAAGTGAATTACCAATGCATTGCCCGCCTCTGAAGAGACCTCTAATTTACCTCTTGAACGATCCCATGTCATTGTCCAAAGGAAACACTGTGGCTGGGAGGTCACATTCCATATTCCACCATTCCGAGTTGCTGATTGCATTGGACAGTGGACCATGTGAATCTGATGGTTATTTTAACGTACGTACAAGGTTTGAGTATGTTTCGCTGCTAGTATTCTACGTTTTATAAAATCAAGATCTGGAGTGGTTTCTCGTAAGCGTATGCCACGGCGGCGCTCTGATAGTGTAAACTGTTCATTTGCTGTGTTGCGGTGTTCATCATATTGATGAGACCAAATTTTATGCAAATACGTGCCTAACCTTTTAATTTTTTATTATTGAAACATATCATAGAAACACATCATCTATGAAAAAGTTTCTAATTAGGCTTAGTAACAGCCTAACACGGTCCCTTTTCCACCTTACGGGTACTGAACCCTAGAAAGCATATTTAAAGGTTTTACCGTTAGAGCAATAGAAAACTGGTATTTACACATAATTTTAATTAGATCTATTTACATTTATTCTTTGTTTTATTTATATGTTGTGTTGTGTAAACTCTTAAATTTTAAATAACACATTGAACACGGATGTTGTTTCACTAATATGGGACTCATAATATAACTACTTATTGTATGTAACCTGTTTACAAACAGTGTTCTGCAGGTTTACCTTATCTAAATATATTAATATTAAGACATTTGGAGGCTTTGCTCGCGTTTCGAATTTTTTGTATGATCAACATTTTCTTAAATTATATTTATGATAATTATCATGTTATTGTAAGATTGGGCGCAGTCATCCGAAACTATTAATGTTGGAGTGTTAAAGCTCTTTCAATCTAGGGGCACGGAAGTCATAATTCAGTCATAAATAGGGATGCAGCTTTCAGCTGAAATTTGGTATCCTATAAAGATTTATAGCTTTTTACTACAAAAAAATATATGAAAACATTTTACCAAAAACAATTCATGTAAAATTGTTTTTCCAAGCCTCGCAAGGTCGTTATAGTTTCACAGTGAAAAAAGTTATCAGATCTCATGAAGAGCCAAGCACCTAACTCTACAAAGCATAACTCTACAAACCCCATATATAGGTAACAGTAAAGTCTTCGTTTCAACACGACAACAGCCGCTACAACACCACAAACTTGTGACAACACGCAGAAAGTAAACTGCGCTTACAACAATCGAGAAACCCTTTTCAATTTTGAAACCGTCCTCGTGAGAATACAGATCCATTTAACAGCGTATGAATAACTTGGACACATTTCACATGGGCGGGCGTGTTTCTATTTCGTCCGGTGAAATATTGGAAATAAAATATGGCCGCTATCGGGTTTCCACGCGACAGGCGGAAATAAAGCCTGTCGACAAATCTGAGCGGCGACGCCTCGACGCGCCGAGTTGCCGGTAGGCTCAGCGGATGTATCCACTAATACGTAGTGAGGTACTACTTACGCGATTACTGCTTACTGGGCAATTTTCTCTTCAAATAGTGCTTCTTTCTTTACTTTACAAACGAAAAACTTCACAGTTGCCCAACAAAGTTGTTAGCAAATGTTCGTTGCTTCCACTATAATTTTTGCATATTACAAATTTATACATTCACTAATTTAAAGTTGCAAGAGTATGCAAAAAATGCGTTGAAACGTTGCACACAAACAGGGGCTCTAAAGC
This sequence comes from Blastobasis lacticolella, assembly GCA_905147135.1. Classification (NCBI taxonomy): domain Eukaryota; kingdom Metazoa; phylum Arthropoda; class Insecta; order Lepidoptera; family Blastobasidae; genus Blastobasis; species Blastobasis lacticolella. The sequence continues at coordinate 7,244,291 of LR990051.1, forward strand.
CTTTTTCTATGCGCGAAAAAAAGCAGCAGACGGAATTGTGTAGATTTTACTGTTTAAAATCAAGAACACATGAATAAATATCGAAATGACACAATATCCCGTACATTTTCGTTAACATTGAAGTGAACTAAACACGAGTATAAAATATTAATAATACACACGTCAAAAGTGCACACAGCAAAATCATGCAAATAACGTTTTTGGAAAGTACATTGAATAGCACTCGCATTCGGCAGTTAATTTCCGATCCGTACCAAATACACTTCATGGCCTTTCGCATTAACACGAACACTTGTACAAACTATGTCCCGTGCGTCACTATGTCGCAATGGTTAACGTTTTTATGCCATGATGTTAAATAAGTGATATCTATCATTTATTTAACATAATAGCGGCCTTATTCATCAAACCGTGGAAGAATAAACAGGGCAGAACCACGTTACGGTGGGTACATAGAAAACGTAGGTTGGAACTCTACCTCTGTATACCACACGAATGAATGTAACCCACCGTTCTCCAAGTAATCTTGCTATTAAGTAATCGAATTTCATCGACATCCGCAAGTGGTAAGGGCTGGGGTGGCGAACATCACATCAATATTGGGCTTTTCAAGGCAGCGCTAAAACATTACCAGCATCCTCACGCTTTTCCAAGTAAAAGAGATATTTTTGTAGAATCCAGTTAAACGTTTGCTCGTTGCGTTTCGTTCCTGTATCATACTGGATTGCAGCATCCTATAGACTTGATTTTTGTTCGACTATATTTACAGACATAAATAAATGAAATGAAATAACAAATATGCTAGCTACAAAGTTAGATTTTGGGTGCTAGATAACTGATAAACTACGTATATACTTTTAAGTACATACTTATTATACATATAACACCCAGACCCGTAACAGAAATTAAAATTCATCATTTCAATTTCTGCTCGGCCGGGAATCGAACCTGGGACATCTGTGTGGCAGACCGACATGTTAACCAACTGAACCAGTCTGTCCACACGAGCTAAGCCCCAAACGAAAGCCAGTTTACAATATGTATAGAGTGAGGTTCTGAAAAAATATAAACATAGTAACGTCTTCGGTACACCTTTTCAATCACTTTAGCACAATGAGTATAAAAGAACTCCTTTTAAAGAGGCTTTGCTTAATACTCTAAGTACTTACATAAAAATGGCTGCCCTGTAGACCAGAATAAAAATAGAAAAAATATTTTCAAATTTAAAAATTTAATCGAGTCCACGTTAACGCGATTTAAAAACTATCTCATGTTTCTGAGCAAAGCTTTTTCCTTTTAATAGAGAATAATCTACGGTATCGCTGTGAGCGAGCTTCGAGCGAAGTATTTAATTTAGTTTATCTTTTTTATTTTTTGCTTTTTATTACCTGGAGGTTCCGCATAATCGAAGAGATACTTTGGCATAGCACCTTAAGTTCTTATAGATTTTCGGTTAAATAAACGTCCGACTTGTAAGCGAGACGAACTAAGTTCGATTATCAGTACCGCCATGTACCAATGATTTCTTAGTTATGTACATTAGTTTAACACCAACCGATGCTCTAACGGCGATGTGTAACGGCGTTTGTGATGATACCTGCTCATTTAGACGACTGAATGTTCTATGATCTAATCTGATCCGGTTCCCCAGTTAACAGGGCCACGGAGGTCAGATGTCACTCGCTCCATAGTACCTGATCTGCCAAATATTGTATTATGGTCAAGGCAGACTACAAGCCCTCGCGCGAGATTACACCGGATATTGAGGCCAAAATTATATTTTTTACTTCTAGATTTTCATGAATATTCTGTCATCTTAGAGAGTTAAGAGGCCCTCAAAACTTCGGGTAAAAAGGAAGCAAATCGCTGAGAAAACAATCTTCGGGGAGGTCTGCGAAACAATGGCCATCTCTCCGGGTACCTCGTCTACGCAACCACGACCACTCTGACAAGAGTGTCCAACTAAGAAGAGTAATATCTTAGAACAGTAACCATTTTCGATCGAACAAGTTCACTCTGGTGCGTGCGCTTCCTGCATACAAGCACATACGGGAAAAAGGAAATACACTGAAAAAATGTGTTATTATGTTTATAATTTAAACCAACACTATACAAGGTTGCCTGTATTGCGTGAGTAACGCGTTTTCGTATGATAATTAATTCGAAGGAAGTGATGTCACCAAGGTCTTTATCTTCGGAATCTTTTTCTGTTCCGACGGTCATTACGAAAGTAGTAGCTCGTTTGGTCATTGTCAGACGAACTTAATCGCAAGTTCTCAAGGTTTACGATCACCGGTCCATAACAATTCATCGACGGCGCGCAAATAATCGTCGGAAGCTGTTGAGGGCTGTTGACCGCGCGGGCGTGGCGGCCGCATTCATTACCTGGACAAAGCAGAGGGTTTTCAACGTTAAATTGAGTGCAGAGAGGCAATTCCGAACGGGTGCCTGCCAGCGACACGGGCTCACTTTTTTAATTTTTGGCGCAACTCCGTGCCGACTGTTGTTTGTTTAACGCGCCAGTCGGGTGCGCGATGTGGGTACCTACTATGTACGTGCCTACTCGCAGGTATCCCGCGTCTAGCAGACCCGATCCAATTTCGCGAGCGAAACGCACTGCCTCACGAGCCATGCGTTTGGAGCACGCGTTATGCGACGTTGATTGCGTTTTCGGTTGTTGGGTTGGTTACAACATTTTATACTCTTTCATTTAGGTTGGTTATGTTTTTAAATACGATTATATAATTTGTACTCGATGAGATATCTGTTTGTTCGTGCGAGCGTTAGTAGACCATTTAGTTCGTATTCATTTTTGTGCATGAAGCTCTACATCTTTCGTTTGTGGAGCTGTTTCTCGTATTTGACACAACCTGTATCTTTAGTAAGCCATAGTTTAAATACCAAATAAATTAAAAATACACTAAAGCTAGTATCTACTTATAAACATTTGGATCGTTGCATCATGTAGCTGCTAACCAATTACTAGCAATTACCCTGTTGCACTTTGTAGACGAATTTAATTCGCAAGACCGAATTTCCGTTCCATTATAACAATGAATAGACATCTAGTGTAGACTAGTTTGCTTATAGTGTGCAAGGTGTCGTCAAATTGTCGGACACTCGGGATTCGTTCGTGCCATTCCTACTAAAACGCATCCAATGTGCGATCGGCCTAAGAGCGTAGTTTTTAATCCCGTTACCACAGCAACCCATAAGGGAACGTTTATACGTCACCGGTTCGAAATCGCGAACTCATCGCGTCCGCCAAGTTACCGCGTAGCGCCCGAACAGGAATCGCGGCAAATTCGCGAAGCCTACCGTATTGGCGCAGATAATGACGCGGTAACCAGGCGGGCGCGAAGCGACGACGACACGACACGCGAGCGATACGCGTTTGTTTACAAATAATAAAAATAAGCTTCCTGTCATTAGTATAAGAGAAACCAAAATTACATAAACGTTTGGGACAGATCGCGCAGAAATCGCGTACTCGTATAACAGTCCAATGCTGGACTTGAACCTACTCCTACTACTACATTATTCATGTGGCAACACGCTAGTGATAGGTACCTCTGGTACAATATTGCAAACGTCCGAAGGCTAAGGCAACTGCTTACGATGGGCCGTAAGCTTGTATGTAGAATTTAAAAAAACATTAGTGTCGAACATTGCCATAATCTTCACGCTTGACGCGCTGTCCTAATTGGCAATTAATGGTCGTGCGACGAGTGGTTTTGAGGTCTCTTATTGGTATGGCGACGCCATCGTACGACAATAGCTGCACGACCATTGCAAATTAGGACAGAGCTTAGGCGGGTTGGAGGTCTCAATGTTGAAAATACTCAACAAAATTGTGCTCCACCCGTAAAACTTTGAGGTAACTCAAGTCCAGCAGTGAACTGTACGACCTGATATGATTGATCCTTTAATTAATATTTATTTCCACTACCTTCTTCTTAAAATTGCAAATCTCTACAACAATCTAAGGCATGATATTAAAAAAAAGAGATTTCTACTGATAAACAGCTATCATTGAGTATTAAACTTTATTGTGATGTCTTTTGATTTTGCTCCCTGCTTTGCATTGCTCTGGCTTCTTAACAGACGAAAATTTTCAATATTTTTTTTCAAGAAATCTAAGATTTTTGTATTGCTGGTGTGCACTTAAAACCTGGTTAAATAGGAATTCAAACCAGAAGTAGCAAAACTGTTATTTGTAGGTATGTCACTTGTAGGAACCTACTGTACGAGGTTTCGTCATTAACGATTGCAAAAACTAGCTCTCACTTATGCGCTAATTACACATTCCTAAATTCAGCAACAGAATTCCGAAACAAAAAGCGTGAGAGCAAATCAAAGTGGAATCATATTGCTCATAGAATAAGGTCCATTTTAGTATCTCGGATTTATTTATTTATTAAAGATTTATGCACAAAAGTACAGTGGCGGACTTAAAGCTAAAATTTCTGAAAAGCGGAGCGACGCGTGACGTAATATAAGTGATACAAAAATGTACCTTATTTTATGAGCAATACATTCCACTTTGATTTGCTCTCACCCTTTTTTTCTGAATTTAGTTACTGAATTTAGGAATCTGTAATAAGCGCATTAGAAACCGGCCATACCGATTAGCGATACACCTACCAACGTGACATACCGTACTTTACTCGTACCTCATATCATAGCATAGGATTAACCCAATCATAACTTGTTGTTTCGATTCTGTACACAATCACGTCCTGTAGGTAAACATAAATGGTCTCTATGTCACGACCACGTCCTGTGTTTAAAAGCGAATATTAACCCATGTCCCGATTTCTGCCCGGAGTGATTGAATATTTCCACACGAGCGAACCGCGGGTGGTTCCCAGCAAGTGATTCGAGAAATAACAACCCCGTGTGTACATGTGGTATGTAGGTGGTATAGAAAGTATTTAATGTGATATGTTATTACATTTTTAGTACTTTTATTGATATAGTAGTAAGTTTGATTACTATGTTTGGTGTAAAACAAAAGACTTGAAAAATAGAGATATACTTTCTAGCGCTACGTAGCCCCAAGCTGTGCTATGACTTGTAAATATAAGTATTTACATATTAAAGAAACAGCAGAGAGAGGTAGGGCATAGCGGGGTATCAGTGGAGGGACATTTGCCTTTTTGCTGCCAGAGTAGCGTGTTATAGAGGTGTGCGATACTCTCGGTGTTGCTAATGTCTATAGGCAGTGGTTACCACTTTCCATCAGGTGGCCCGCTTGCCTGTTTGCCTACCGTATGACAAAAAAAAACATAAATGAAAATTCATCACTTCAATTTCTACCCGGTCGGAAGACAAAGAACTCAGAATCTTCTGCTTAGTAGACCAGCAGACGGTAATATCGTTAATGACGATATTATTGTTACTTATGCAATATAAAACTCAGACCAATACAATTTATCTAGGTACCATTATGAGTTTGATATCCAATATTTTTTTTAAAGAAACGGGAATAATTTTGAAGCAAATATGTATCTATTCTAAAGTGCCTGCCAGAAATACAGAGCAATACGCAATCCTGTTAAAAGCTTTACAATTAGTGCAGGCGCTAAAGTACACAGCCATCGGTCGTGCATTCGGCGCACGTTCATTAAAACCCATGTCAATAACGTTAATGCCAAAGATATTGCTCTCGGATAGTAGAGAATTTTAAATAATGCGTTTAGGCGCTGTCCTAACTAGCAACGGTAGTGTAACCATCATGGTCGTGGGACGGGCGTTTTGAGGTCACCTATTGGTCGGGGCCGGACGTCCGGCGTACGACCGTGGTCGCACGACGGGTACTTATATATCTGAGCAGATTCATCAATCAAACATATGTACATCTGCTTAGATATATAAGTACCCTTCCATGTACATTCATATTTGAAGCCATGGCAATGCTCACATATTAATGAACTTGACTGTACCATCAGCTACTTTGTCATTATCGATAGATAGCCTTGCTCAGTTATAGGCATCCAATTGCCTTCGTTGTGTAGTAGTGAGAATAGTGCGAAATGAAAATGGAATGCCCTAAGCTAGTATAGCAATTGGCACAATACCTGCTCGTGACGGGAAGACTTTGCCATGGGGAAATTATAGGCACACGTTGTACCTGCTCGTTCTAACGTGAAGCCTTGATGTTGAGTAGGTATCAGAGAAAATAGGTGTTCTGGACAAAATTGTTCCAATGCTTTAGGTTAAGCATATTGGCATTTAGTTTATGGAAATTAAATAGGCAGTATGCTAAGAAAAATAATGTTATTATAAAATGTAAAAGGAGTCAGTGTAACATGTAAAATCATGTCAAAAGTATTTAAGAAACTTGCTGAAAAACGGTAAGTTTATTATTCAATGTTAAAGTAGGTAGGCACTTCATTAATTTAATTATGATGTTAATTCTGATGATTCTGATCTTCGTTAACACTATCAGCATAGTAAAAAAATAACTATAGACATAGACATAGATTTATTTTGACATCACAAAAATCCATAAGCGTGTAAACGCAGGAAATGTTATGAAAATTTTAGAACACTTCAATACTAAACAAAAATAAAGTAGGTATTTACACACAAATACAATCATGGACCAATGCGATGTCAAAAAAAGACCCCAGCTCAGCATTAGCTACAACAAATGCTGCAGCGCTGATTTTCAGTGGGAACTATGCTATCGGTTTACTATTAACATAATGATTATGTGTTATTTTTTGAATAAATGATATTGACCTATATCGCAATAGTAATAAGGGTGGTGTCTGGCGGACTAGAATGTAAAATGAACCTGCGTATCGTAAAAGACGAAGTATGCCAAGATTCAGGGCATCTCCTAACCTCTACATAAACCAGAAATTGGGATACCATTTTTTTTAAACTAAGACAGTGACTAAGACTAGGTTATCCTACGTTATCGAGTAAAAGAAAAATTCCATTTTGTGGCGATTGTGCGAACCTGGAGCAACGTAACTACCCGGGAGCGGGTCCTCAAACTTCTAAGGAAAATAAATACGCGAATTCTTAAAAGCCGGTTTCCTCCCGGTCGTTTATTAAGACATTAAATTATTACACTGCGCTTCATCTTGTCATTGCCTTATTTGACAACTTAAGAATAAAGAAAAATAAAGAACAAGGAGTTCCAACATCCTCCCAACCCCGAGAAGACGTACGAACATTCCAACAAAACTATAAGTAGTACAGTACTAGTAAGTAAAAAAAAACATGCTGTATAAACCTATCTGTGAGAGTCCTCCCAACCCTCGAGAAAAGGATCGTTAACTAAGGTACAATTATGTCATATAAATTAAATTTTATCATGTATTACTATTTATAAACTGAAACATAACAAGTAAACTGCTGTACTTCAATATTTTACTAGAAACACAGTCTACAAAGATAACATTTTCCGTTATAGATAAAGCAAGAAAAAATTATAATGCTACCCTACCTATAGCGCTCAGGTGCCCTTACCCTCCGCCCTGACCGTGTCATACTCATATATTGTTGGGGTCGGTGCACCTCTAGTGGATACAACTGCTGAATCGGTCTCTTGAAAAACCCGTTATTCACCTTTACAACCGCCGCCCTAGAGACATTATCTGCACCAACTATAAGTTCATGTACAATGCCTATAGGCCATAACTGGCGTTTTGCATCTGTTTCCATCAGTACGACATCTCCTACTTTAATACCACAATTTTTTGAATTTACATTACGGTTGACCAATAGTCCTAAATATTCCTTCCTAAAACGATGCCTCAAATTCATTCTTAACTTTTGCAAATAATTTACGCGCAAGTTTAAAGCATTCGCGTCGATCTCATCAAGGTCATTTACCTGACAAGAAGTCAAATCCTGTAGAAAATGTTTAGGAGATAACGGCGTTAACACGTCCTTCTCCGAGACATAAGTCAGGGGTCTTGAATTTAACGTGGACTCACAATCACATAATACAGTCTCTAGCTCAGTGTAACTTAACGCTGCTTTCCCCAACATTCTACGAAGCAAGTCCTTCAAACACTTTATGAGGCGCTCCCAAAATCCACCCCACCACGGTGCACTAGGCACAATAAACCTCCATTCGATACGATCCAAATGTGTCTGACTCTGTAAAAAATCCCAATCTATATTTTTAAATAAATTGTTTGTTCCAACAAAGTTAGTTCCGTTGTCAGAATATATAACTCGTACTCTACCCCTTCTGGCTATGAATCGCCTTAACACCATCAGAAAACACTCGCTAGACAATCCCATAGTCAGTTCGAGATGAACAGCACGATATACCGCACACGTGAATAAAACAATCCAACATTTTTCACCTGTTTTTAAAAACATGGGCCCTGCTAAATCGACGCCCGTTACCTCAAACACCTTGCCGAGCTTGGTTCTATTTTCTGGCAAAGGCGCGGTAGGAGCCTAAGCTGCCTTGCACGTCATTCTCCTGCACCTCAAACAAGATGATATGACCGCCTGAACATTACGACGTGCACTCGTAAGCCAGTAAGTTTCCCTCAAATTGCCGATAACTATAGAAGCACCAGCGTGTTGAAGTTTGCAATGCTCTTGGTAAATCAGCCGATGAGTAATCTCGCACTTGCCCGGAATCAAAATGGGATATTTAAAATTTTCAGGCTCATCACCTAAAAGCAACCTTGATTTGACGCGGATCAGTCCGTCATCAAATCGAACCGTCTGTAAGTCTTTCACTGCACACGGTGATCTCACATCATAATGTTCTGATTGCAACAATTTCATTAGTGATCTCTCTGCGCTCACATATTCATCAAACGACAAATTTCCTTGCCACCTGTTGCCCGTATTTTTGCAATTATGTACAAATCTCATAATCCAACCCATGCATCTTACCATTTTACTGAATTTACTAAAGTAGAGGAAATTTTCACTGAATCGCTCTTTATCAGTACTAACGACAACAGTGTTCCTAACTTCTAGACTCGACTCATCATCTACAATCACCGCTGACACAGGCCACTCATCTACACTGCCGTACAACCACCTAGGCCCAGTCCACCACAGCGATGACACCAGTTTTCCTGGCGAACAGCCCCGCGACGGTAAATCAGCCGGGTTGTTAGCGCCAGTTACGTGACGCCACTGATTCCTTTGGGTGAAGCTATGAATTTCCTTCACTCGATTATTTACAAACACTGTCCAATTACGCTCACCCTTAATCCAAGTGAGAGCCACTGACGAATCAGTCCAAAAATAGGACTCCACATTATTTAATGCCAAGGCATTAACACACTGCTGGTATAGCCTTACACCCATCACTGCTGCTACCAGCTCCAATCTAGGGATCGTAATCGCTTTTATAGGCGCCACCCTAGATTTGGCTACCACTAAACGCACCTGGACATTGCCCTGGCGTTCCGTCCGAATGAATACACACGCAGCGTATGCCAATTTACACGCATCGCTGAAAGTATGAAGCGATACATTAACCTCATCTGACAGAGCATAATCGGACAAACGTCGTGGGATTTTTATATCAGATATTGCACTCAGTTCACGCACCCAAGATATAAATTCATTCACAATATCTCTAGGTAGTGTTTCATCCCAGTCTTTCTTCAGTGACCAACATCTCTGTAATAGTATTTTCGGAACGATGCTTGTTGGACAAGTGAATCCAATCGGGTCGAAAATTCTTTGGGCAAATGATAACAAAATCCGTTTCGTTACAACATCGCTCAAATCGCGATACTCGGGTTCAATGCGGAGCACATCCTCCTTGTTGTTCCACCGCAATCCTAGCACAGACTGACTATTTTCCACTTCGCATGGCCCGTAGACCCATCCCCGCAAATCAAACTGAGCCTCGCTCATCACACTTCTCGACACTTCTACAAAACTTTCACGCTCACTGTCAGTATTTACACTATGTACACAATTATCGACATACAGCGACGCCTTCAACTGCTGGGCAATCATCCTCCTGTTGTCATGTATGCTGTCTAAATGGTGATTAATTGCTGCTGCCAACAAGAAAGGACTACTAGTCACTCCGAAAACAACTCTTTTATGACGGTAAATCATTGGCGTCTCTAACTCTTCGAGATCGGACCACCACAAAAACCTCAAATAATCTCTGTCCTTCTCTACCACTGAAATTTGTAGGAAAGCCTTACGAACGTCGGCAGTTATACCTATGGTATTTTTTCGGAAACCCATCAACAATTTTGGTAGGAGTTCCAGCAGATTGGTACCCTTCTCTAAACTCGAGTTTAAAGAATGACCTTGAAGCTTAGCCGAAGCATCGAATACTGGTCTTACAGGAGTCGTAGCGCTGGACTCTTTGATTACCGCGTGATGATACAAGTACAACCCACGACTGTCACCATCAATGACCCTTTCTATGATTCCCTCCTCAAACCAGTCCTTGAAAACCTTGTCATATCTATCTAGGTTACCTGTCTGTTTGAGCTTCTTAGTGGTAGATACAAGCCGCTTATAAGCTAGGTTCCTATTATCGACTGGAAGATTCTCTGGAAACCCCTCCTTCCATGGTAGATGTACCTGATAGCGACCGTCGGGATCTCGTGTCACTGTTTCGCTGAAAAATTTCAGAATGTCATATTCACACATCTCTTTAGACTTTACATCAGATGGCTCTTTAATACCCATCACTTCTAAGTCCCACAAATCAGAGACTGAGAAGCCTACAAAGCAAGCCACCTCAGTCAAGCTATATGTGCAGTTCACATTTTCGGCCTGCCCTTGTAGGGTCCACCCGAGTTTTGTATCAATAGCTACCAGACTGCCATCTATGTGCACAATATGTCCATTCAAAATTAAACCCGAAATGTCTGCTCCTATTAGCAGCCCAATGTCGGTTACTGTGTCGTCACTATCGTTGATGTATATATTCAAGTCACGTAATTTTGCTTGCAATGAACTATCCATCAGCCGTGGTAGCGAACCACAAATTTTCTCCTGTCCTAAAGCCATCATATTTACTTGGTACTGCCCGTCCACACTACCTAAGCTAAACTCATACACGTTACGTGCGTCGGCCTTGGTTTCTAGACCCCCAAATAAACTGTGCGACATGAGTTCTCGAGATGCTACTTTTATACCTAATTGTTTCGCGACATTTTCTCGGACGTAGGACCGCTGAGCGCCGCTATCAAAAAAGGCTCTAACAACTACACTCTTACCGTTGTACGATAATTTTACCAAAACTGTCTGTAAGAACGTAGTCTTCGGTCTACGTGTACAAGTCATCACCTTGACTTTATCAGCTGTAGGCTTGGTGCAGCTATCTCCATCCTTCTTGACTTCATTAATTTGCGGACACATCACCACCAGATGTCGTCTACTGCATATAAGGCATTTTGTAAAGCTTCTGCAATACTTCGCTCCGTGACCCACTCGCAAACATATGAAACAAGCCTTGTGCTTTCTTAAAAGGTCTCTTTTTTCTTCAATTGTCAACTTAACCAACTTAGGACACTCTATGGGATGATGTGATGCCTTTTCACAAAATAAGCACTTTACTCCGGGCTTCTTTTCCACCGCCGCTGTCAGACAGGATGCTGTTGGCTGCTTGTCATGCGTTGCATCAAAGCCTCGCCTCACTATATTAATGCGCTCTTCACTCTCTACCTCTGCCTTGAGGTATTCCATCAAACCAGTGAGTTGTGGTCTGGATCCTTTGTCACGACTCCGTTCCCAAGCCTTAAGTACATCAAAGGGGATTGTTGTCTCAACCATGGGTAACAACATAGCAGCGTACTTATCTGATGTAACTCCTAGTGATTCAAGCGCGTGGAGGTGTGAAGTAAGCTTGTGGTACAGCTCCGACAGAATCACATCTTCTTTCCTCTGAGTCACTAATTGTAGCAGACCTCTTATATATGTCTCTATTAGAATATCGTCACGAGCAAATCGTTCTTTCAGCTCAGAAAACACACGAGCATAGATGTCGCCGCTTGGTGGAAAGCTCTCTACAAAGTCCCTTGCTTTAGAAAATGGCTCAGTAGCTTGAATTAAATACCTGAACTTATCAAAGTCATCGATAGTGAGGTCTTCATGAATACGTTTATATTGGCCCCAAAATGTAATCCAGTTGATTGGCTGGCCATCAAATTTCTTAAGTTCTAGTGTCGGCAACCGGAATGTTTTGTTCGCCATGCATTTCACGGTACACCCACTGACACTAGCTGCCGCCTCCCGAGGCAATGCTGTATGAACGATTGATTCATATTGTGCACGTACCTCGTGTAGCTTCTGCCGATACGTCTCCGCCCCTTCCAAGTCCGCAAAAATTTTTTCATCGTCATCGTCGCCTTGGAAGAGCAACTCTTTTATTTCGGCTTCAATTGTAAATAGCTCTTCTGCCTTGTCTTCCACGTACTTATAAGAGGCAGGAATGTCTCGCTGCTGCTCCAGATCAACTTGAAATTTTTTTATTGCGTTACTAAAAATTCTTCTTATTAAGGTTCTTTTTCTTTTTAATATTACTATGTCGGTCGCCATTATGTGCGAACCTGGAGCAACGTAACTGCCCGGGAGCGGGTCCTCAAACTTCTAAGGAAATAAATACGCGAATTCTTAAAAGCCGGTTTCCTCCCGGTCGTTTATTAAGACATTAAATTATTACACTGCGCTTCATCTTGTCATTGCCTTATTTGACAACTTAAGAATAAAGAAAAATAAAGAACAAGGAGTTCCAACAGCGATAGTAGACATTTAGGAGATTCACAAAACGTAAGTTTGACCATGCACACTTCATCTTCAGTCACTTTTCTTTTCGGTGATTTAAATGTGGCTGAAAACCGAAACGGCCGACCGATGTGAGCAAAGAGATTGGAATGTTTGCGAACTTCATGTAGACTGGCAAGAAGGTCGCTAACATTCCAATCTCTTTGGATGTGAGGCAGTCTTTTTCTTTTACGTTTAGAACCCACACAAGAAGGTAAGTAAGTACAACCGCTTAAAAAGACGAAGATCGGGTCACAAAAAAAAAAGTATTAAGTGGCAAGTTGTGCTTGGGCCGACCAACGTTTTGTAGGTCTCTTAAACGTCTACTATCAAACTAATTTTTTTTGTACTCGATGACGTAGATGACTCGATAACCCACGGCCCTCACACTCTATATTTATTGACCCTGTTTGTTCTAGAAAAGCATCTACATACAAATAACTATGCAAAACATTCGGTAGGGTGAGAGGATTTAAACTCGTCGTCGTCGTAGGGTAGCATTGCTGTCTATAACCGGTTCCCTGCTCAATAAGTAGGCATGTCCTAATTTGTCTAACGTGATCACACAGTCCGGTGGTCGTGTGAATCTTTCGCCTAATTAACCCTTTCAGTGCTTGCTCCACTTCAAAGGTGTATAAATATAACCGGGGGGCAGCCGACTGAGCCGATATGCCTGGTGGGGTAAGTGATTTAGGTTAATACGTTTCACAGTGTTCGCTTCGATAATAATAAAATGTAACATTCAATTTAGGATTTTTTCCATTTTGTTTTGTAGCCGTGGCGTGTAGCTGTTTTGAAAATGGAGCAGATTTACGTTATGGAGGTTGAACGAGATTTGTACTGCGGTAAGATGTCTGTGCGTTGTCAAATTTGGAGGCGTACTTTGATCCTAAAATAGTATGCACTGCAATTCTATTAGCTGCGCCCACGTAACTTTCTTGTAAGATAGTGCGATCTCATTGGAACTATATTGTATTTCTGGATTTATCCAGATAAATCAGATAATATAATTTATTATAGTCTACATGTCCTAAGATATAAGCTCAGACCAAATCTATGCTAATATTGTAAAGAGGCAAGATTTGATTGTTTGTCGGTTGGTTTGTGTGTTTGTATGTTTGTTTGTAATGGATAAACTCAAAAACTACTCAACTGCTTTAAAAGTTCTTTCACATATAAAAATCTACCTACCTTACTTTTATCTAAAAAGGGTAGGGTAGAGTAGGATGCCACGCGTACGAAGTCGCGCCGAGTCAGAGGTGTACTATGTGTAATAAATGTCTTTTCTTTCTTTCTTTCTTTTTATCTAAGAAATAAAGGCGGAATCTTGCGAACAATATACTAACGCCGCACAACTACGCCATGCTCTGTGTACACACACGGTCACACGCACACATTGACAACCAAAACTACATACGCTTTGGCCGATTGACAACCAAACTACGCATTGCACTCTTGCTTACGAAACCGGCCTCATACGGGCTCAATAGTCTAGCTTACGATATAATAAGCTAGAATATTTGCAACATTTTATCAAAACCCGTTCAGTATCTTTTACAAACATCCATCCATATTTGGCGGTGAAGGGTATAGGTAGCCGCCAATGTTGGCAAGCGAAGATGGTGAAGGTCGAAAAGGGTCATTACCCACCTGGCCGGCTGTTGTGACCAAGGGACCAAGGGTCCGACAGTTGATCGTCGGAAGTATTATTTATGTCGCGGAAGTTGGCACACTTCTCCAGCACGATGTAGGAAGGTCAGCGCCATTGGAGTTTTTCTAGTTTTTTGATTATAATTCGTAAAAGGCAGCCTATAGCAAAAAATTCTGTTACACTAAGGTAATCTACTTAATAATTCCCTACAACTTTTGCTTTATGTACTTTTTTCCAATTCCCTAAAATTTCAAACAAACAACAAACTCCTAAAATTTCATTAAAATCGGAATTATGTCCGGTAAGCTCCCTAATTTGTACCTGCCGACCAAGCTAAATGGAGTTTTCAAACGATTAGGCTGCTATCAATGTAACGTATACGTGTATATCAATATCCATAATCAAGTGTAGTCATCGATATTTTAACATGTTGTTTGAAACTTCACACGCTCAACATTCATTTGTGTATTTTTGTATTTTCACGAATAAATTACGAATAAATCAGTTTAAGTGCCTCTGAAACAGCGGACCACGCAACTAATTGTTTTAAAAGCTTTTTCCATTGATGCCTGCCTGCCGCTTCCGCAATATGATAAAAACTTCTGGCTGATTGGAATAACGCTTTCAGTGTAGTATTTATATAACCTTTACCTGGTATTAATAATATTTTGATTCAGGCTGAACTGATCATTGAACTGAATTTACCGGGCACCTGGGCAGCTTTGCACCTGGGATAGCAAAGAGTGATACCTCTAGTTTAAGTCAAGACGAAGTAATGTACTAAGAGATATAAAGTTTTAGTTGACGACCTGAGTGGTTCAGTGGTCAACATGCCACTCAGCCACGCAAGAGGTCCCGGGTTCGATTCCCGGCCGGGCATAAATTTTAAATGATGAATTTTAATTTCTGTTACGGGTCTGGTTGTTCGTTGTATAATAAGTATGTATTTTAAAGTATATAAGTAGTATATCAGCTAGTTAGCACCCATAGTACAAGCTTTGCTTAGCTTGGGGCTAGATGGCGCTGTGTGAATTTGTCCACGATTATTTATTTATTTTGACAAGTCAGCTTTGCTTACTTTGGGGCTAGATGGCGCTCTGTGAATTTTCCCAAGCAGATTATGTTATTATATTATTATCTTTATTTAAAAAGCTTACTATAACGTTGTAAATGCGAAATATAAACCTCTCATCTTATTTAGGCTAGCGTATCTCAACATGATTAAAAACGCAGGATTTACAGATTAATAGAAAATACCGAACCAGTTATAATTTCGTTAAGAGCACGCCAAATGCGGATGCATCATGGTTTAGAACCAAACCTACACCTACTGTCAACGAACTGACAAACTTTAATGGAACAGAATTAACCGTTATAGTTATTTAAATTTATGCAGACGAATTCATCGAATTGTGGCATTAATTAATGCTCTGTAAGCTGAGGTGAGGGTCGAGTTTTCTGCATGCGATACCCGGTTTACCCGGGTAACACACCAGGCGAGCGCTCGCGGGTTAAGAGCCGGTGACGAGGGCACACGTTAAGCATGTTCATGAATTATTAACGGCCCGCGACTGCCGATGAGCGGCCGTAGGGAAGGGTCAATTTGGGACACAAAAATGTCTAAAGCCAAAACTATTACGGGTCCAATGAGACCCGGATGTCGCGGAAGGGTTGATTGCGGGGGAGTTCGACTAATTCAGCAATAGGGCGAAAACTGTTTGGCATGAGCTCGTAATGGCCGCGTTTAGTGTATAAACCTGTGGATTGAATGCATAACTTTACTATATACACAAGTGAAAAAAGAGTAACCCTATAAGAGCAAATCTGTATCTGTGCCCATTTACGATTCTGGTATTAAATGAACATATATTTATTTCAGACTATACATCCATACTGTTTATCGTTTTATTCTACTTATTATAGATAGCTACATATTAAAATTTAAAAAATTCCTTCACTTGCTACAGCAAAAATAAGCCGAAAATTTCCGAAAACTCCCGAAGTCTGGTCTCCATCCGACGCGATGGCTCGACAAATCTGCAGGTTCACAGTCGATGCACCTTTATTATCGAGATCGCTTTGAGTTCCCCCGAGTAGTGGTGGCAGCTAAAATTTTCTTTTTGCATTTCGATCGCTAGCTGAGGAAATAAATGACAAGGATTTCTGAACTTTTTGGTGGTCTCTCCTACTGACGGGTTTAAGCAACGTCGATGGGAGAAACGAATTATGGAAGGTTGGAACTAGATATTGATATAGGTAAGTAGTCAAATGTTTAGTCGAGGAAACTGAATGAAATTTTGTAAGTTGATATAATAGTAGTTGATATAGACGAGTGGTTGTCATTATGCGATGTTTCTCGTAATAATACGAATAAATTAAAAAGACGCTTCAACTGCTTAACATCCAGTTTCTTTGACTGTAAAATGCCTTGGAGAAACTCGTTTTAAGTTGCTGTAAGCTCTGTGTTGGGTTTTTTATGTTTGTAGATTTTGCATTTTTCTTGTTTTTGTATTATATTCATGCTTTTTTTATTTGTGGCGTGGTGTCTTGTAGCAGTACACGTTTTTATCCTTGTTCTTAATTTCATGCATGTACTAGATAGTAAGTAAACCGAGCAGCAAAACGCATATTTGTGATTTGGACTTTCGTATTTACGGTGACTAGTCACCAGATTTTTTATGTAACCACAGACAAATACTGTTATAAGCTTATAAGTATACACATAACAATACCCTGCAAAAGTATTTACACAAATATATAAATATCGTTATATTATTTTTTTATTGTGTTATTTAAATTTTTTTATTTATTACCGCCAATTACACGCCAAGTCTCCGAAATCACACGACACCTAGCCATACAGATCCAAATGGTGACCTTAAACCGCCGGCTACGAGGTCTAATTGCTGAACCAACGGCCTGTGAGCCCATTCGCTACACGCGTTAACCAGCCGCCGTAACCGTACCTCAAGCCCGATGAAGTTACCCCTGAATTCTTAAGGTAATTGCTCTCGCGTAACATTCTAGCGGAATAGAGGAAGAGGTCGTTCGCACTGAGCGGTTTCGTCTCCAGCTTAATCGTGGGCAGTGAGCAATTTAGGGTTTGTTTCAGGTAAAGCTTATTTGGGTAAAGTGACACTATTACTTACAGTTTCTTTTGATATTGCTTTTAAGATATACCTGCAAACGGGCTTGGAAATATGGCTACAACTAAGCTTAGATAAGGAATGTCCCAATAATAACTTACAAAAATGAAAGGAAATTTTAATTGAATGCTTTAGTTAAATTTTTGTTCTTAGTATTTATTGAGGAACGATTGACATGTAATCATAACATAACAATTAGGTTAAATAACCACCGTTACTTTTTTGGCAGGATGTACACTTTTGATGGAACCGAAGATTGTCAAATCAGACCACGGACACTAGCGTGCGAGAGCACAATCGCGACATTGACGCCAAGATGACCATCCTACAAAGTTTGTAAAGATGGATGTTTGTCTCCCTTTCACGCAAAACGAATGAATGGTTTAAATGAAGTTTTGCGGTGTAGTAAACGCATATTCCAGAATGACATTCAGGCTGTTTATTCCAAAATTAAATAAAGTTCCCACGAAAACGGGTCAACCACTTAATAACCGAATTTACACGGACAAAGTCGCGAGCAAGAGCTGCATTTTTAATATTATTGGTAAATACCTATAGATTTGTCTTTAGTACAAGTATTTATACATTACCATATCATATATCAGTAGCATATAATAAAACAACAATTATTGAAATACCATTTCAGTTCTAGCTGCACGATTCGCACGTAAGCTAGCACTTAATCATATGGTTTTGGTAAGCTGTTACTCGATTAGGTTATCGATTAGGCTAGGCCCCATCTGTCAATTGGGATGTCATCATCGCAGGGTAATGCAATTACGTAAGCCGGCTACACGTAGGTGGTGTCTGTAATGTCAGCAAATAGCTCTACGCGTGAACACTACATGAATGCAATTAATTTTGCTATGTCCTATTCTCACGACGCCTAGGCTGCCAAGACTAAGTTTAGTAGGAATGTTGTGATTCCATTGATTGAAGTTTTTGTTCTAATACATGAAGTACGTAATGATTTAAGGTGAGTTTATTATTATAAAATTATTGTATGACTAGCCGTTCTCAGCGGCTTTGATCCGCGCGCAGGTCGGATCTCTGTATATATCAACGTTCCCGCGGGACCCTATTATTTTCCCGGTATAAAAAGTAGCCTACGTTACTCAGTAATAATGTAGCATTAAATAGTGAAAGAACTTTTAAAATCGGTCCAGTGGTTTTTGAGTTTATTCATCACAAACAAAAATATAACAATACAAATCCTCTCTCTTTTTAATATTAGATAGCATACTGAGTTTTTATTATACTGAGTAGAGTGGTGTGACAGAATTTTTTTATCAAACACCAATCTAGGTACCTGAATACTCATCACAATTTAGATAGAGACAAATACGCGACTAGTGTAAACAGAGAGCATTTCATTAAAATCTCAATTGCAAAGAGCGTGGAGCCGAGCGCACATACTCATACATTTGACTCGGGGACGCGGCGCGTTTTAAATTATAATCTAATTTAAAATGACCGGAGCACGGGCCCTTGCCCGGCGCTTTGAGATAAATGTGTCGCCGCGGTGACGTGAGGTCCGAAACATCTGCCGGCGGGTGGTTGCGGTCGCGACAGAGCTCTGCCAACTCCAAGAGGAGTCCTGGGACGCCAAATATGTAATACATTTGAAATCCACATTTTGGCGCCCACCTAGGGACTAAGCACTGGGTTGTAATAACTGCTTCTATGAGTTGCGGTGGTGTTAGTTTCTTCTTTCTAATAGATTAATGCATTCACTTGCTATTATAAAATGATATGCAAGTATTCTTGTTTTGGCACCCATCGAGGGACTCAGCATGGTGTTGCAATAATTGCTTGAATTATTTGCATGTTGTTTCCTATTTGAGTTTCTCTTTCTATATTCGATAGACTTTAATCAGAAGATAAGTTTTCAAACAAAAAATATTGACGCCCACCGTGAGACTTATAGCTGTAGTAGAATAGATAATATTTATTATTTTACGTGAAATTCAAGGCATATTACATGAAAATAAACGCAGTCTTTTCTAATGTATCTGTCAGTCCCTGTACCTTGATAAACAGTTTTAGTTCACGTGGTGCGTGAAACTAGAGCCCAGCTCTATGTCGATACAGTGGCCGCATACGGCGGAATCTATTCCCCGAGCCGACATTATCTGAGCGGACTACAATCTACGTCCTTTTGTGCCGCCACTGGCCCTGACATGTCCATTTACGATATCCTGTAATTTTCTGACTCCCGTCTACAATTATACACCGTACAACCGCCCGCTGGGAATATGATGTGCTGTTGTGGATAAAGGAACTCGTTTCGTTTCGTTAGACGGCACTATTATAAAATAATATGTTTTGACAGGCACCGTTATTCCGATGTTATGTAACTGTAGGTATGTGGTATTTAGTAAACTTTATACAAAGAAAGAGAATTAAAATAAGTATTCGTGGAATAAACAAAAATTAAATTATAATTATATTCGAAAATTCTTTTTATTTTAATAAACAACAACAATAATAATAATAATAAACACACATAAATCTGTTAGTAGTCTGTTCCCATCAAAATTACTGTAACTACTTTCATCAAGATTTGTGAGAAGGATTAGGCTTGACGATGTTTATATTGAACGTGAAATACTATAAACCGACACCTAAAATTTGCTTTGTATGTGGCTAATTGTATTGTTTAATATATATTCAAGTCAATAGGGTTGTTACGACATGATAAATGAAAGTGTAATGTTATAAATATGTAGCTAATTTAAGTACTTACCTACGATATATTCAAACTGTCAAGCAAGATGTCATGGCGTGACCAGTACGGCTAGCACAAATGTGCTCTCGCGGGCGATAAGCGAGAAAAGGCGCGACGTAGATATTGCTATCTCGTTCATCTTAGTATTGATAGAAGGAAACAAACGCGCTCTCGCGGCCCGAGCTGCCACGTGCCACGTTTAAAGCCACCCTATTTGTTCAAATATGTGAACAAGGCAACGCCCTAGTTTTAATTGTGTAAACGTCAAATTCCACCCGGCCATTCCATATTCAGAGCTGGACAGTTGTTCTATTTACTCAAAGTTTTGATGTGAAGTGAAATGAATATTTGGAAGAGGGTCTCTCGTGCTGTACTTAAATTTAATATCCATTCATTGCAATCTATTCATGAATTTTGTTAATGACAATAGCAAGATTATTGTTTGTATGATCTTAGTTTTTGATAAGTAATAGGTTTGTTTTTAAACACTTTATTGCATAAACATACTCGCACTCTCTCATTAAAAGCATCATAAAATAAAAACTCACATTTTAATAATGCAAAGGCGGGCTTATCTCACAACGGAATTTGTTTCAACCAACCCTTGGTTGAAACGTGGTAGGTATTACCATTTCCTTTTATGTCGGAGTTACATTTGATTTTGTAAAATATTTATGTTGTGTATTTGTACAGTCAGCGGCCAATATCACGATACATTTGATGAACGCTAGGGTGTCCATTCACTCTGCACTGCAGCTCGATGTAGCACACACTTCTAAAAAGTAATTCCCAGAATCGACATGTCGGTTCAAAAAGAGAACAACACAAAAAGAGTCTATGAAAAAGACAATCGAGTCCGTTGCAGATGTCACGGCGTGACATCCCGACCGGGGCTCTGTATGAGCTTGTATGAGTGACGTGCCATTTCCTTAGCGGGACTAGCGCGCCGCGCGGCCCTGTCCGCCGTCGCTATTGAGTCCGCCGGAAATGCGAAGCGAGCCGCAAACGTGTATGAGACCCTCGTCATATTTTGTTCTCGAATATACGAGTATATCTCGCATTGAATGTTACTAGGCTGTATGCATATTGTCTTTGAAGGCATACGAAACTACGTATCAGTGGAAGTATTGTCTGAATTGGTGCCATCTGGATAAGTGGCGGTCTCCCTGATGGTTCCTGTCGCGTACGGTCACAAATCTCGCCGCGAAATAGTTGCGGCTAATCTCACTTATTAAGGTGACCGACCTTATAGTTTGATACTTTAATTATAGATATCTTTACCTGTTTCTGAGATAGAAGATTTTGAGTGTCCGATAGCCAGCTGGCCAGCCCGACAGACGGACGGACGGACAACATGATCATCATCTTGGTGTTAATGTCCTTGCCTTGCCTTGACGATGATCCAGGATTTGGCAGATCAAGTAATTACAGTGGAGGGACTGCAATATGACCTTTGTGACCCTGCTACCTGGGGATCCTGACCAGATTTGATCATGGCTACACATTCAATCGCCTGAATGTGCAAGTTTCATCACGATGTTTTTCCTCACCGTAGGAGCATCGGCTAGCATTCAACTATTGTACATAACCCAGAAAAGAGTCGTTGGTACATGGCCGCAGTGGGATTCGAACCCGGTAGCTCTCACTCACGAGTCGGACACCTTAACCACTCGGCCACCGATGCTCCGCACGGACGGGCAACAAAATGATAATATAGGTATATACAGTGTGTGGCCTACAACCGGGGCAAATATTAAAAACGGAGGCTCTATAGGTCGCCAGTAATTGAATCATTATGGTCCCAATTAAATAAAATCAAAACTTAACTTGTTGTTTTGTTCTAACAAACTTAATCGTAAATTCAATGTAATGCAAACAAAACAATAGTTCCGCTCAACTCGATCAAGTTCATTCTGCATCGTACTTATTCGGAGCTACTCGGAACGTCTCGTTGACATGTGGCGGCTGATATTATCTTAGAATCAGAATCAGAATCAGAATCATTTATTTGCTGTAAATGTGGTAGGTACATTAACAATGTAGGTGGTACAATAATCAGAGATGCAGTTCACACATTCAGTCAGTTTAGGCACTGACATACAAATATTAATATTAATACATAACAATCATTAAGTACATATTATCGAAGAGAAATTTGACATTAAATTATAATTACGAGAATTCTTAAACATGTCAGTCAATATTTTAATAATTTCATAATATTTAAATTCTAAATGTCAAATGTGTATGTTATTTATTAGGCTCAACACAATATGAATTTTAAATAAATTATAATTTTCATACCAATAAATTATTACAAATAGAAATAATCAGAAAATAATTAGATTGGTTCAGTGACTAACTTAACTAACTTACATAATATTACATGTCACATCGTTATTATTATAACCTTCTAGAAGTAGGTATTGAAGGATAAAAATTCAGCTACCGAATAAAAGCATTCTTTTTGTAGAAATTTGTTCAATTTGTTTATAAAAATATTATAAGGCTGGTTTTTTATTTCATCGGGAACTTTATTATAAATTTTTATACACATTGAGTGTGCATTTTTTTGGAAACGTGTGCTTTTAGGTAAATGCTCCTCAACTAGCCTATTTGTGTTTCTTGTGCTTCTTGGAAACAATTGTTTTGCCGTCTTAAAGCTGTTAGGTTGATCCCTTACAAATTTGCATACTTCGTATATATAAATACAAGGCAGTGGCAGGACTCCCAATTCAGCAAACAAATGTTTACATGGATCTTTAGGACTCATACCACATATTGCGCGAATGCACTTTTTCTGTGAGATAAACGCTTTATTTATTTCAGTACAATTTCCCCACAATAACAGTCCATATCTGAGCACTGATTCGACATATGAGTAGTATGCAACCATAGCAGTTTTTTTTTATACTGTTTTGCGTAATTTATATAAAGCAAAAGAAAAACGCCTTAATTTATTGCATATTTTATTTACATGCTCTTTCCAATTAATTTTTTCGTCTACCATTATACCTAGAAATAACATGTTTGTAGTCTTTTTAAAAATTTGTCCATTAAAATTGATATTTAACATGTCATTGAAATTATTAAAATTAATAAATTTTGATTTGTCAATATTTAATTGTAGATTGTTTTTGTTGAGCCATTCCATTATTATTTCTATAACTCTATTTATCTCTGCTTCATGGTGTTTAATTGATAATTGCTTATCACTACATACAACCACTGATAAATCATCCGCAAACATAAGACTTCTATGTCCTGTAATTCCTATTAGGTCATTTACATAGGCAATAAATAGCAAAGGCCCTAGCACACTTCCTTGAGGAACACCTAGGTCATTATGTCTGTAACTTGATGCGTGTACTTGCATAGTCAGGTTGGAATCAACTTTTAGGATTTCAACTTTCTGTTGTCTATTTTTTAAGTAGGTTTGTATCCAATTTAAAGCTTTACCTCTAATGCCATTGTGTTCGAGCTTCGACAAAAGCAGCCTATGAGATACTGCATCAAAAGCCTTAGACATGTCGAAAAATAAAACTGTTACATATTTATTTGAATTTAATTTTTGAAGTACTTCTGATACCAGATTAAATGCTGCCAATGTTGTAGATTTCTTTTTTTGAAAGCCATATTGGTCCCGGTTTATGATGTTAAATTTTTCAAAAAAGTTTGTTATCCTAATTTGCATTGCTTTTTCTAGTATTTTTGAAAAAACAGAGATCAGAGTAATGGGACGATAGTTACCCATTTTGGTTCTGTCACCTTTTTTGTAAAGAGGTTTAACTATTGCCTTTTTTAGCTTTTTAGGAAATGTGCCAGTTTCCAAAGATAAGTTTATAATATGCATTAGAATAGGAGCTAATTCATGTTTGCATTCTTTAATAATTTTTGTGTTAATATAATCATATCCTTCCGACTTTGTGTTTGAAAGTGAAGAAATTATTTTCAATACATTAGTTAAGTCAATGGGATCTAAATAAATACTATTCTGTAACCTTTGTTTTGTATTTGTTGTTGCACAGTTAGCGTCAATATTTTTATTATTATTTATAAAGTAATCATTAAAATGCTCGGCAATGTCTGTTGGATTATATATAAATTTATTATTATCAATTTGTATTTTATTTATGTCATGTATTTGATTTATTTGTCCTGTTTCATTTTTTATTAATTTCCAAGTAGCTATACACTTGTTTGCACTATTTAGTAAAAATTTAGTATTACTCAGCTTTTGTGCACGGGATATACAGCTCTTCAATATGTTATTATAGTTCCGATATTCTCCTTGAGCTAAATTTGATTTTTTAGAGTAGCAATTATATCTTAAGGTTCTTTTTGTTTTACAACTAGTCTTAAGTCCTTTAGTAATCCATTTAATTTTATTAGAAGAGTTTACTTTGATTTTTATAATGGGAAAACATAGCTTGTATAGAAGGCAAAAAAGCTCGTAGAATTCTTCAAATGCCTCATCAAGATTTATTTTTGAAAAAACGTTCTCGAAGGTGAGGCTCTGTAGATACCTTTTAAATTTGTCTACGTTTTCTTTTGAGTAGGATCTACGATATACATATTTCACTGGTCTATTTAATACCTTGGTTTCTAATGGTATGCGTAATACTTGAGTAGTCTCATGATCCGATAGTTGAAGTGGTAAAATGAATCCTGAGGCTCTTTTAACATTACTTATAATGTGATCAAGACACGATTTGCCTCTCGTTGCCTCAGTTATATGCAAAGTTAGTCCAAATTCATGAGCAATTGCCTTTAGCTTTTGTGTTTTGCAATCATTTACTAAAATGTTTATATTTATGTCTCCGGCTAAAATTAAATTCTTTTTTGGATATTTTAATAAAAATCTATGTAATAGTAGTTCCAATCTTTCGAAAAAACTATTTACGTCATGTTTCAAACATGATGTATTTCTGTAAACACAGACAATAATTGTGTTATTTTTTATTAAGTTGATGGAACAACATTCAAATGTTTTTTCAAGAGCTAAATCGCTACAATCTAATTCACTAAAAAACAAGTCTTTTTTTACCAATATGCATGTTCCACCTCTTCTGTGTGGTCTAGTATAATAGGAAGCAAGTAAATAATTCCGGATATTTATATTTTTTTCTTGTCCTGTTTTAATAAAGGTTTCAGTAAGGCATATTACATCAGGATTGACATGAGGTTTTAAGTTAGATATCGTTATTTCTATTAGTTCTTTTTTGGACTGAAAGCCTTGTATATTTTGATGTATGACCACTATATTGTTTGCCTCACTGTTCGTCACGAAAAAATTTGTTGTCATTCGAACATCCAGGATTGTTATTAATTGGTCTAGTGTCTGTTTTATTTTTTGGTTTTATCGCAAAATAGTAAGGTATAGTGCCTAACTTTACCGTGTTGTGTTTATGTACTTTAATTGTATTGTTTAAACCTTTTGAATTTGGACTCTGGTTTAATATCTGCAAGACTTTGGAATTAGTTGCATTTTTATTTGCTATTTTTTGAAAATAATATGGTATTGATCCAACTTTATAATTAACATGTTTATTTTGTATGTCTTTCGGTTTTATACTTGAATTTGCCAATATTCGTTTTAGATTTAAGTAATTATCTCTGTAATACATTTCGTCTAAAGTCATATTAATATTTCTGCATAGATTAGGTACCCATGTCACAACGTTTCCATTTTGTGCACCCTTAATGTACTTGCAATTTTTATTGTTGTTTGCAATCAAGTTAAGTAGCTGATTCAGTTTATGTTCATTTAAGTAAACATTTTGCTGAATACCTAAGATTAAAGTCTTACAGTTAAGTTTTTTGAGAATGATATTTAGTTCAGTCAAAATAATGAAGGGATTTGGATCATGTTCTCCTATTGATAAGATTACAATGTCATTATTATTAATTTTATACAATGTCAAAGATTTTAATATTTCTACAGAAGTCGCATAAGGTTTTATAAATGCATGAATGTCATATTTCTCATAGGCAGTACGAATTCTAGACTTCCTAAGTGTTTCCGCAAGTCCTATACATTGCAAGCCTCCAAATATATAGACATTTCTGTTGATGTTCATCTCATTGTTTTTCTGTCTATGAAAATACTGTGTCGATGGTGTTGCAACCGGTGAACTGATTTTCACATCTTTATTTGGCATTTGGATTGGTGTTTGGATATGCAAAGGATCATTCTGATCATCCATGTTATTGCGTTCTTTACAATTTAATTTTATTGGAGTAGATTGTATGTTAAGAAGCGCATAGCTTTGATTTCTATCTAGGTTTTGATTTGGTTTCTTGCTTTTTATTTGTTTCTTTTTCTTACTTGTATAGATTTCCTTTGTTGGAGTATTTTTGTATATACGTGTCAATTGATTTAATTTTTCTTCTAGTTCTGTAATTTTGTTTTTAAGTTTACTGTTTTCTAGCGAAATTGTCGAAACTTCATTGTCAGCTATTTCTAACTTTAATTTTAAGCATTTAATCATTTTCCGCATTTCGGGCATATTCATTTGCGACAATTTTGATTCAGTAGTCCCCAAAACTGGTAGACTGGTATTTAGTTTGCTAAAAGAGTCATTACAATCCATTTCTTCACTACTGAGCGATTGGAAAGAATTTTCTGTGGATACATTAATGACGAATTTTTTACGCATCGTGACATAGTTCGTAGACATGTTGGCATTGGAAGGGGATGACGTCATTATGGATTTATTCTTACATGGTCTGCACATCCAAGTATCCTTTCTTTCTTTATTAAGTGCATAGAACGAATTATATCTTTGTTCGGAGACTGTTGTGCATTCTATATGAAACGACTCTTTGCATAAAATACAGCATAGAAATTGTCTGCCCAATATTTGAGATACGCATTTACCGCATACTAGCGCCATGCTGTTTTTTTTTTTTTAGTAAATATTTTTAATCAATTTAATTATTTTATTTTCCCTTTTTGTAATTAACGTCGAAGGGAACGTTATCTTTTCTTCATAAACTTGCTCCATAAACGCACCTCCGTATGTCACCGACTGACAGCTGAGAGTTCTTTGACGTAAGATGTGTTGTTGTGTGGTCTGTGACCAAGGTCATAAAAACACAGCTGTTGCGGGTGATAAGAATTTTATAATGAGATTTTTGGTGGTTTAATTTTAAATTTTGGTAGCTTTTGCGTATGTGTGTGTGCGTTATGTACGTTTTCAAAGTTTAAGATGTGATTTACGGCCCAAATAACAATATTTACCCGTAGTTTTTCCGGTCCCGTCCTGCTTTGAGGTTAGTTCTACACTATTATACACAGTATATATTCGTTGTCGTAGAATTTTCACACTTTTTAAATTATTTATGTTCGGACAATCGTCGCGAAGTGTTTACATTTGAACGCTTTTGACAGCTCCTTATGCCTCCTTATGCCCTGTACCACGACATTGACAATCTTAGCGATAATATATATCGTTTTGCAATAATCACTGATTATGAATAGTAACTTTAAATTCTTATTGTGTATAATGCATGGGTTTTGGTTAACTACAATCTTCTCAGAAAAAATGCCAATACTTTAAAAAGTCTCTATTTACAATATTAGCCCCGGTACTAGGCCATACACTGTATAAAATAATATAGGTATCAAATATAGGTACCTAAGGGTTTCGTTTTTACCTCAAAAGGTTTATAACCCTTGTCTGGTTGCACAGTGTCTCTGTTACTGCTGTTATACAGTCGTGCGTAAAACCCTGTTCACAAAGGCTCGTGTTTTTTGAGGGATCGTCATGTGGTAATAATATAATGACAATACCTTTAGGCACATCATCTTATGGCCGTGTTCATATATTGTCGAATCTACATTTACTGTTGTATGAAATAAAAATCGGAACGTTAGCTTTTCCAGACAGCCATGGTCCATGATCGGCCGCATCGTCACTTACCACCAGGTGAGATGGCGGTCAAATGCCTGGCTAGTTTAATTATAGAAAAAAGTCATCTTTTAAAAATCACGAATCGCCATTGACGATTGATGTGGGCCGAAATAATTTACTAACGTAATAGAGGAGACGTCACAAGTATTTTCTTTAAACCACGCTTTGCAGTCCATGGAGCGCAGTGGCCGCAGTCAGTTCTCAGATGTTGCGCGACGCGGATCAATCTGACATTAGCTTGGAAATTTTATAGCTTGCATTGCGTATTAAAATATTGTACGAATCATTCGAAGGCCAAAAGAAAAAAAGTAGCGTAACATTTCATCGGTCAGTAATATTACTAAAATCAGCTGAAACCTATTTAATAAGAATTTTTTTACTGGATTAGTCATAGATTAAGAAAAATAAATCTACAGAAGGGACACCGCTTTGGATTTACCTACTGGAATTAAACATTTGTTTAAGTTACCTTTACAGTATCCGTAATCTTATGACTAGTATTCGCCCGCGATTTCACTCGCTTTTATGAACTATTTTGGAGCTCTCTTTAACTTAACTACCCATTTTTATGTAATTCGTCAGACAAACAGACCACCTAATGGAAAGTAGTCACCGCTGTTTATGGACATTACCAACACCAGGGGCGCTATCAATGCGTTGCCCGCCACTAAGAAAACCTTTAATATACCTGTAGAACGATTCCATATCATAGTACAAAGGAAACACTACCCTATTTGTGATTTGCTCAAAGTTAAACGACCTTATCAACTTATCTTTCTCGCTTGCACGTCCCGACATCATCATCCGAGCCCTATATATAGCCCTATGAATACCAGCTTCTACTGGTCCGACATGTACTATCATAATGTATTATTGTTTATACTATAATAAGATAATTATGTCAATTTTAAGACGAAACTTAACATATTGTTTTAGCTTCATTCGTACTGGATCATATTTGTCCAAAAAAATCGCCCAAAGAATTAGTTAATACTAGACGTTCTCGGTGGCTTTCACCGGCGCGCAGTTAATTTTTCTGTAAACTCTCCATTTGTCCGCGTCAACCTATTATTTTCCCATAATATTAAGCCTATGCTACTCAGTGATAATGTAGCATTCTATTAGTGATATAATTTTTTAAATCGGTCCAGCAGTTTTTGAGGTTATTCTCATTTTATTGATTGAGTAGGTAGAACAAAATTATAGGGTCGCATCTGTAATCTCGCATTCTATAACTTGGCAGCCTCCCCCCGCACCTTCCACATGACAGGTTGGCACAATCTTTTTGCTTGTGATTGCTGCTCTATAACGTTAGTAAATTAAGGTCCCACACCCCTATGTCCAACACTCGTCGCCCTAATTAGCAAGTGACATATACGCTGTTGCCGTTCCGTGCGCTGACAATGAATGAAGTTAAAAGCCGATGGTGATTGAATTGGCTTCAGATTGCCGGCAGCCCGGGCGCGCTGCTAATTGTGTTACCAACAAACATGTCCGAGCTCTTAGCTGCAGGTCCGTCGCTAAATTCGATTTTTTTACAACATCATTTAAAAACTGCCGCGTTGTGGAACGGCAACGTCGCGTGCCACGTTCGGCTGTTTTGTGAATAAGTTAGTCGATAATTCGAACTACTTGAAAATACGCCTAGAGTTCGTCTCACGAAAGTTCTGTGGTAGTCAGTAGAACTAGAGCTATTAGCTAAGATCATAAATTGAAATTATTTTGAGGCTTCAATAAATTGAAATTAACAAAATTAATTGAATTTGAAATTTGAGTAGCAGTGAACTCAAGAGAAATGTTTTTGAGGCAAAAGATCAAGAGTCTCCGTAGTCTGGAAAATGGGCAGCAGCATTTGCCATTGTTATATTTAAACACTGCGATCTCCAATCCGCCTGTCAAGCGTGGAGATTATGGAAATAACCTCCCCTTTCGCGGGAGAGGCCCTAAGCCCTGCAGTGGACTGCAACGGGCTGTGGTGATGATGATGATGAACTCAAGAGCCATACGACAAATAAATAACACCATTGGATTTAAAGTCTTCCTAAAGACAACAGCGCCTCTTTTCAAGGGACGTGAAACGAACTCTACATATTTTTTAATATATATAGGCATTTGTATGCCGTCTCACCTTGTGGGAAGTGCCGATCCTCCCAAACAGCTTGCCTAGCAGATTATGCTCTTCTGGGAGTATATGCGAAGGACATTGCATTAGTATGATTGAACCCGTTAGCGCTTATATGGCTGATCCATTCATCAAAAGATGTGACAGCAGTACCACATGCGGGTCCGTACACATACACATGCACGTCGATTGGTTTCGGCTTCGTATTTACTTACAGGCGTGCGACAGAGACAATGCTCTACGAAGAAGAACTAGCCTATGTGCATTATTTACGACCGATACCTGTACACACTCACGCCACTTGCGGATGTAATATGACTATATAGAAGTTGGATTCTTTAGACGATCGATCTATGTATGTATGTATCTAAAATCTTCATTGCTTAATAAATACAGGAGTTACAAAAATAATTTTACAAAGCTAAGGCGGGCTTATCCCACAATGGGATTTCTTCCAGCCAACCTTAAATAGTCTGAAAGGACATTCAGGAAACGGTGGAGGCAATATTGAGGTCTTAAATTAAAGTACTACTACTTCAATTATATTATCTACAACTAATTATTTGAACATTAATGTTTAATTTAGTACATTGGTAGTCTTTTAAATATACAACAATATAACATATATAAATATATATACTATACCCATACTATATAAATAAATATAATACTATATATTTAATTGCGATCTCATACTACACCACTATTACTGGCAAATTCGACACGTATTTCGCTTCTCCAAGGAGCATTATCTTTGGACGTATTAGATGATCATTTCAAAATAATGTTTTTAGTAGATATTCATGGCACAAAAATATCCTTTATGTTCCGAGCCCATACACAGTGAAGCACGCACTTGTTATTCACCCACAAAGTTGTTCAAACAATCGCCCGCGAAGTGTCTCCCGGATACATAATTCGCGCTAACGTCATATCAAATAAAGAGACAAAAGGGGAGACGATCATTATCTCCTCGGAGAGGTGCTTCCAAAGACACTCGCATTTTTCCTTCCCCCATTCGAATAGCGAGAACCAATTATAACTTGTAAGTAATCCTCTTATCTGAAACTCTGCGAGTCGACGGTACCCGCCACTCTGGGTATAATTCACTTTATCCATATTCAATATCAGATCGCGCGACGCCCAGGCGGCGAACAAATAGAGCGATTCAAGTGAGAATTATTATTGGATGAAGCTCGCCTCTTTCCTCCTTGTCTATTTTCAGTGTCCGCCCGACTGTGATAATTTACGTGTTGTGCTCGATATTGCGTCGTAATAGCGCCTTCTTTACGATCTGTTTATTGCCCCCGCGCTTTTTATGTTGCCATATTAATTAATTAATTAGTACCCACATCATTGGGTAGGCTTTTTTGGTTTATTTGTTTGATTTGTGCGTAATCAGGTACATTGGGCCGCTCTATCCACTATAGCGGCGATTTTAATTTGAATTTCAAAATCGGGTAAGCGTTAGGGTAAAAGCCGGATACTTGACCCAGTTTTGAATACACTATGTTAGGGATGTTGGTGGCGTTAGCGATTTACCACAATTGAAAGTGCCCCTCCCGAAGGCCAGTGCCATATAATCCATCAGCGTAGGCGCATGCGTTTTGTCCTTGTGAGCAAAAATCTTCCGCGCTGAAGTTTTGACGGGCGTCAAAATTATTTTGGTAAGTATTTAATATTGAATATCTTTATTACTGATTATGGTATTAGTTTACTTTTTATTTCTATACATGTGTTAGAAAAATAGATAGAGTGTACCGATCTAATGTGTGAATTTAAGTATTTAGGGGATATGAGTTAGGTTGGCCTAGTAACTAAGTTAGAAAGTTGAATGAAATGAAAAATAGGGCACATTAGTTAAATATAAATTTATATTTATCCAGGAAAGGATATTCACATTCAAACACTGAGATAAGTTATTTATATAGGACAGCAGTCATAGCTAACAAACATAATAAAACATAGCAAAATGAAGTATAGCGGTTATATCGCCTGAGGATTACAAAAATAAATCATTGAGAAATCAGCAATAGGCACCAAAGTAATACAATACAAGCTTATACTTAACTTTGTGGCTGGTCTGGAGCAAAAGTCCTTTACAGTGATTCAACTAGGTTTATATACCCAACGTTTAGCCGGAAACTGGAAACCAGTACATATTTCAACCAATCATAGCACGTTATACACTGCCAGTTAAATATAAAGTTATTGTGCCAAAATACTTAACCAAAGACATTGAAATAGTTCTTAAAACCATCGTTAATAATTAAAGGATTTATTAGTCAATTAGAATTATAACTTTTAGTTAATTAGTACTTAATCTGTTAAAGAAATTTGTTCCGAAATAAAGAACGAACGTTTCGTTCGGAAACATTGAAATCTGCACAGAATATTAATTATAATACGTAAATACTTCAAAAGGAAATATTTACAAACTATATTCTATTAAATAAACCATCAAATCAACATAAAATAATTATAATATCTAACACATGCATAAGGATTCAAATTACAATATGTTTTATTGTTAGTAAGTCTTAATTATTTCACAAATAAAAAGGGCAACTATCCGTATCAAAAAGGATAGTCGCCCCATTTACTTTGGCGGATGTTGCCCCTAGAGGCGACTATCCGCAAGTATAAAATTATGGAACAAGCAAGGACATTTTTCTTTTGGTGTTTTTTACAAGTTATTGGGACTTCTTGCTTTATAAAATAAACTGTGCTTTTATTCTAGGTGAACAAAATGCCTCACAAGTACAAGCGAAAATCGGACGTGGTGCCACGCCACATTAGCTATACAGGAGATAGTTGCCGATAAAGGGGAGAGGGACGGGACTAAAATTCAACTTCCTCAGTCTGGCTACACCGAAACCGAATATAGGACTGCCTACTGGGAAGAAAAGCTGCAGCGCGGCGTATGCTATCTTCTGAACAGATCGTGGTTAGTGTGGATCTCATGGCATGGTCTAGATGAGACCCCAGACCGGATGAAATAGAAAAGAACAACCAAGTATCCGGCTTTTACCCTATATTCTCGCCTATTACTTACTTTCCGTACCTGATTACTCTCTTGTTGTCTGGTTTATATGAAGAGACAATCGTTCTAAAATGTGGGTAGACCTTTACAGGTAAGTACACCATTAAAAACGTATTGAAATAAAGTACATAAATACATACATACACACTCACATTCGAATCCCACAGGGGTAGGCAGAGACTATAGAGTGCTACAAGCGACGAGTGTGACCAAAGAAATCTATTTGACACTGACACATATTTTTGACTCTTTAACATTCGTACATATTTTCATACATTTACGCCGGTTGAGAGTACTCCTGACCTTTGGGAGAAGGTCATTTATTTGATCAGAATATGTCCTTCTCGGGCATCCTCTGCCGACCCTTCCATTCATATTCGTACGATAGATACCTTTCGTACCGTCTGTCATCCGTCCTTTCCACATTGTGTTGAAATACAATGTAACTAATATAAATGTTGCCCGATGAAACTCCGAAGGTCCTGATTTGGATTAAACTCAAAACACGAGTGAGGGTAACTGTAGAGGGTAAATAATTGCTTTAGCGGGTAGGTGCATGTTTGCTCGGCCCCACGTTGGGCGCCACTTACGTGACCTGCATCGCTTCCCGCGCGTCCAGAAACTAATTCTCCATTATAAATAAAGTCAACCTTTTATTTATACATACAAAATGGACAATAAAAATTAAAGAGTTAACATTTTTATCCTTTATTATCAGCAATGCCATCAAAGTTCGTGCCTGCATGTGCGTAAGTCTACAGAGTTTAGATAGTGAAAATGAAAATTGTCATCAAGGTGCGTATGCTTCTAAATTATTTGACTTCAATTGCTGTTTGTCGTATCATGTTGAACATAGTGTACGCCGATGCCATATTCTGGAAAATTAGCGTT
This sequence comes from Blastobasis lacticolella, assembly GCA_905147135.1. Lineage (NCBI taxonomy): Eukaryota > Metazoa > Arthropoda > Insecta > Lepidoptera > Blastobasidae > Blastobasis > Blastobasis lacticolella. Next base: position 7,278,526 of record LR990051.1, read on the forward strand.
TGTTAATGTTTATATTTGGTAGATTACTTTACGGATTCCATAGTTACGTACCCATCGGCAAAAAAGAATGCCCAAGTCAAGACTGTCTATTTGTCATACTGAAATTATAGATAAGTACTAAAACAGTAAACAGGTAAACACACTCATTACAGAAAACCGCAGCCAAACAGTACTATTTGTATAAATAGTATTGTGTTTCAATCGGTGGGTATTTCAGGAACAGTGGTTTTTAGCAGCGGCAGGGCATTTGCCTTAATGCTGCCAGAGCAACGTGTATGAAGGTTTTAGAGGTGGGCAATGTATTACCTATACTCCTGGTGTTGCTAATGTCTGTTAGCAGCAGTGACCACTATTCATCAGGTGGCCCGCCTGCCTGTTTGTCTACCGTATAACATAAAAAAAACACGTGGAGTGCTATGGTCTCCATATGACTATCGCAGTGTTGACAACAAATTGCAGATAACGCATTTTATTTATGCGTGCTACAATTCTACATGGTCTGCTTAGCAATAATTAGTCGTCTCGCACGACCTCTATCAGTATAAAGTAAGTAAGTAGTAGTCTACTCTACCGCATACCAGAGTAGAGACGCAAATTTTTTTATTTTTTGTTATCCGGCAGACAAACAGGGATGCGGGCCACCTGATGGAAAGTGGTCACCGCCGCCTATGGACATCAGCAACACCAGGGGAGTCACCAATTTTCATTTCACTTACTGCTCCAAAGGTTTCAAGACAGGTGTCTTTAAAGCAACTGGCCCGGAGTGGTAGCGGTCTTAGGGACCTCTGCATCATCAGCATGAAGTAGGGTCGGAGCACCTTCCCCGACACATTCCAGATTGGTACCTTGGCGCAAGCGTCGCAGATCGAGCGAATCTGAAGGTTCAGGTAAAGAAAATAATATATTGTGCTTCAGAAAAGAGAATAACATACTCGTATATCAAAAACCTAACTCACTTCCAGACGACCTAGACAGTTATTTGGCATTCAGCTAAGTAATTGTGTGTATACAAAGGAAACAATCACAAAACAGTGTATTTATAAGATTTTAAATTTTTCGTCAGTCACTGTTTCTCAGTCGATTTTATTAGGTAAAACTTAACGCCTTGCTAAATTATAATAGCAAAAACTTCTTACTACTTCGCAGAATAATTTTTGCTGCTCTGGTAGCAGGATCACGAAGGTTAGATAGCAGTCGCTCCGCTGTAATTACCTGATCGTACAAATTCTATATCATAATCAAGGCGGACCCAGGGCTCTCGTGCGCGAGATAATAAACAGGACAACATGATTTTATTTTTACAAGAGGGGATTGGATTTTTATTCATGTTGACGGATTTAAATGGGACACAAATGTAGGTATACGTAAGGAAGGATTTGTCAGCATATTAACATGAACGCAAGCTAGTGGAAATGCGGATTGTCGAAACACACTTAGCCTTCCGGCACAGAGGTACCTACATAGTCAGGTAGAGCTCGTCTAGTCTAAAATGACGCGCCACACTACTTAGTTAGTTGATTTCGATGTGTAAGTGCAAATATTGATGACGACACTTCATCTGTGTGGGAGCCAATGAACGGCGCGTGCTCCTACGTTTGAATTTCACCGGCAACTGAATGACCAATTACAACGGCATTTGTATATGTATTGCGTACATATTTTAAACTTGCTTGTGTGCGTTAATGCGATAGTGGGGCGCGTTATTTTAGATTAGACGAGCTCTACACCTTAGTCTATTTACTGAACTAACTTATTATACTTTTATCTATCTAGGTACATACATTTAGAGGCGATGGTGGTGTGTAAGTAAGCAGGTGTAAGAAATAGGTATCCACATCTTCTTATCGTGTCAATGATAAAATAGGTTACTTAATTTTTTTTTATATTTATGCACTTATTACGTGTTGTGCAATATTTTACAAATAGTGCAGTAACAATAATAATGGTACTAAATAAAAGTATATAACAACTTTTGATTAATAATACGTTTATTAACAAAAAATAATGATATCTTAACAAAAACATAGATGTGAAAATGGGAGCCAGGTTCAATATTGTGATAATAATTATGGTGTGGTTGTCGACTTCACCGACACAAGATTTGAGATCTACATGGTGGACTAAATCGGCAATATCTTGGTAGATTTTCGAAGAAAAATCAATAACTTATTAACTGAGAATTAATTATGACTTTATTGCCACGGTATTGATAGGTAAACGGTTTGTAGAATACCCTATTCGTCTCAATCATAATGGAGTCGCAATTAAATGTCATTAGCATGTGAGTTAAATGAAATTAGCAGACTTGGGCCCCAGGTGAGATGACTGTCAAATGCCAGCCTAGTACCTACCTTCACTATAAAAAAATATTACCTCCAACCCCAACATACAAACTTACAAACTTTTTCTCTTCTTAATATCACCTATTTATAATTACAGAGATAGGTAATAGATTTCATAATTTTATGAAGGTAGATACTAAGACAAACAACACAATATTAATTAAACATAACCACTATTAAAAAAGAACCACCACTACTTATAAGTTGGAGAAGAAATTAAAGTTCATAAATGTAAACACACAACTGTCAATGTCAAAGAGACTATCCAGGGGTATAAAACCTTTGGTTTGCATAACCAAATGGTTAAGCATCATGCACACATTTCAGTGTGCTTTACAATGGCTGGTAAGCTTTCGTAAACGGAACAAATCGATTTACCCGCATTTATTCAATTGATTAAAAACGTAATAAGTAACTCGGAAACTACTAATAGTATTCTTGGACTAATCCAAGAACACTAGTTAGAAAAGGCCAATATTAGAAATAAATGGCCGCCATTTTGAATCTTATATTATTTGAGAAATTAATTAAATATGTCTCGGCGTTGGTCAATCCCTTACTTTACAAGCCTTTTCAATAATTTACAGTAACAACGAACCAAAGGTTTAGAATTTCTAACCATTACCAGTGGCATAAATGAAAACTACCCATATTTTATTGAAATAGCACAAATATGTAACAAAAAAAACCCTATTTAATTCAGTAAAATATTTTAATATATTCATATGATTTTATTTAATTTTGAATGTAATAATTTCAATCAATATTTCAATTATTTTGAATAATCCACCATTTGGGTTATTTTTTTTATAGAAGTAACCCATTTGTTTACATTTTTGATCTTAAATTTGATCTCATACCTTAATATTAATAATCTGTGCGTCTACAAAGTTTCAGTTTTTGCTAATCAAAAATGTAGTACAAATAATAAAAAAACCGTTTGGAAGATACGAGGTAATAAAGAAATTTACATAGGTACAAACGTACAAACAAACACACATATAAGTAACACCCGAAAAATATAACCCTTCCTTGGCAAGTCGGGAAAACATTATAGTTACCTTCATACCTAAATAGTCGCCAAGGTAGTTCGGTATAAACATACAACTCACTGTACCCACCCACATAAATATCAATATTACATGAAATTCGCCGGCTGAAAGTTTCTGTAAATAATGCCCTATGATATAAGTACATAACAATCAGTTAATAAAAAATGACAATATATTTTTATGGAGGTAAAAATTATGTATAAGGTAAAATGCTACCTCCACTGTGGCGTAAGTTGTGACACAGACAATTGTACTGCAGTTAAGTTTTTCAAAAATGTGATATTTCTTAAAGACTCCTGCAAAGTCGTCAAGCAACCTGAGGAATATGAATATTACTGTCATCAAGTTACAGTGCTACAAGGATCATTTGATACGTGGCCGAAATCGGAACTAACGCCGCCATCTTGTGAAGCGTCACTTTTGACGGACAGCTGGAGTTCGTTTTACATACACGCTTTAGTAGCACTGTACACTAGTACCTATGGACTTTCTACCTAGTACCCTAGTACAATAAGTCTATGATGATAGATAGAGAAACCCTTTCTGAACACAATAAAAAAAATTTACAAGTACTTGTATTAACTTACAGTGCGCAAACGAGTTAAACGATTTTAACCTTTGTTTCGAGAAATAAGAAAGGAATCACTTATGTCAGACAATCAACACAAATAATTTAATTATCGTATATGATTGTCATTGACAAAGCTTTATTCAGTTCCACATTGCATTTCATTCAAATAGGCATATTTGAATTAAAGAAAACACTAAGTCAGTACTCTGTTATTAACAAAATTACGTACCTACCTCACAGTTCCAGGCCACAGAAGTTAATTTAAATGTCAATAGAAATGCAGTGTCGAACTATCGAGAACGATTGTCGCCACCTCGGCCACTACTGCGCTACAACTGTACAGTAATAGTCAGGTGTCAGCAAGGCGTCAGCTACTATGGGCAATAGGAGGTGATCGCTTCATCTGCATGGCGAGAAATTCACGCGCACAATACTTCTTTTAACCTACATACCTTATTTTTATTTCTGTGGTCTGTACATTATTAGCATAGAGCAAAAAATAAATAAATTTGCCAGTAGGTATAGAAGGCCAACTTTGTAATATTTTTGATTAGTAGCGCCCAAAATGTAGTAAGGAATAAAGAATGAAACTGTTTGCCTGCGAATGTGTTCTCCGATTATCATAATCTGGATACCGTCGAGGCTAAAGTCAATATGCTGTTTCTAGATAATATGTTCCATCCTAGGCCGCATTGTCACTTACCATCAGGTGAGATGGCGGTCAAATGCCTGTTGTCCTACTCTATTATAAACCTTCCTGTTGAAACCCGCATTAAAATCTGTTGTGGAGTTTAAAATATCTAAGCGTACATACATACATACAGAGTGACATACAGCAGAAAGCGGCTTTGTTTTCTACTATGTATAGATAAATAAAACAAAATCTGCTGCCACTATTTGCACTCCCACAAGATATGAAGAGCAGATTACTCAAATAAACTATCACAGAAACAACTGGCTGTAGTAACAGTTGCACGTATAATTATTATCTAGGTATACCTGAACATGGATTGATGTTGCTGAATGATTGACCTCATTCTCTGCCGTAGAATGTAATCCAAAATTTCTTTTTCTTTAGGGACTTTAGTGACACGAATATTTTCTAACACATCTTGAAGAGCGAATGAAATCATGTCACACTTTATTGTGATTTGCCGAATCCATTGAAACTGTACTTGAATCATAACTGAAAAATAATTTTGTTCATGTATCAATCTAATGACAATCTAATGTTATGCTTGTGAAAGTTAAGTTTGATGTATGCATAGTTTACATGAAAACTACTCAAAAGTTTTTATGCAAAGACTTTTAATAATATATTTTTTATGATACTTGGCAGTGTTGTAGAATGTAAACTAGAAGGTTAACATAGACTATAAGATACCCGGAATTGAAAGCAGTTCCCACAGAAATGCGGTAATACTGAATCTTATCAACAACAAAATGTGAAAATGGAAGCCAAGTTCAATAGCATGTGCGCCACACTACACCTCCCCCCTAATTGAAAAAAAAAAATTGCTATTATACATTTTTTATGTCTTTATATTAACATTCATATAGGTACCTGTTAGCATGTACTATTAGGCGATTTACTGCCAAAAACAATAAATTCAATGTTCATAAATGCTACCTTGTGTGAAATTTACCCGCCTTTATTTTTTTTTTATTTTTTTATACTTGAAAAACAAAAAGTAGGCCGGTACTTTATAATATAGTATCTATTTGAAATTGATTTAACTTTAGAAAGATAATAATTATAATTACTTATATTTGAAATTGACAAAGAAAGTTACTGATAATTAAATAAATTCACAAAGGTGTATTTTTAACAAATCGAACTGTTTATGTACTATATTACACGAAGTCTCCAATAAAAATGGTATTATAAAATCTGATAAATGCAAAGAGTACATTCAATTTTACACAATCATTTAAATAATATATTGATAACTTGCTGAAAAAGTCAGTCAAGAGTTTGTGGTTAGACTTAAAATAATATTTCTCTAATTACATTAGGCGCATTACAAAACTGCAACTGCAACTAATTGTATAAAATTACGAGGAATCTACCTCTATATTTATTCAAAGTAGTCTGTAACTTCATATTGACCATGACAAAACTATAAGTTAAGGAAAGATAAAAGTGGTTAACTATGTCATCATATTATAGAAATGCCAAAAAAATTACATTTTAGCTTTTCATCAGTAAGTATTCGTTAAAACTAACAATAATAGTATAAACTAATATATTTATCAGCATCGCCGACATTTAAAAAAAAATTGGTTCTGTAAATTACGTCATTTGTACCAATGAAATGTAAGGAATAGTACAATTTAAATTACTTTCTGTATAGTTGTAACTGTATCATAATTGATAAATTATTCGCATTACATATTTTTGCATTTAAGTAGGTATATTCACCGTTTCAAACAAGTAATACACAACGTTTGCCACTTTCTTCAATTTTATAATTTCTTCTTAACTTTAGGAATCTTAAAAACATTTCCTTACAGTATACAAAATCAATTTGTAGTTAGGAACTACGTACATACCTAACCAATTAGTCAAGCATTAATTCGCCATGTTGACAATATATATTCATTATGTTATAAGTATAGTTACT